>CM065299.1:63911617-66311617 GCA_032871835.1 Dipteronia dyeriana | reverse complement strand
TAATAAATATGGCGGCCAAACATGTAAAAGACAACATAAAACTACACTTGAAAGTTGATTCCCAAATGACTGATAAAATACCTATGTGAGTTCAAAATAGTTTTATGCTAGATTTTCATGATCCCAACACTACCACCGATATCTAAAATCTTTAGAACCACTAGTAAAAGTTGATCAAATGATTTATCTACATGTGTCAAAGATGGATTTGGCAAAAAGTAAAGATAAAGAAGAACTTGATTTCATATATATATATATACCTTATGAAAAGAGTTGGTCCATTACCGATAATAATATCGCCCTTTGTGTGGATTGAGTTCAAAGAAAAAGGAAGTGGATCACCATTTATATTGATTTATTGCCTGAGCGAGTTAAAAAGATATGGGTCTCGCATAAAACCATGTTTCTATAAAATTTTGATACGTGTTTTTTTTTAATATAATCCGATAATGGAAATTTGGAGATTTTTTTTTAAATGTGTAATTAAATATTTTTTTTGTTATTATTTATATTTATATTTAAAAAATTCTTGTCATGCCCCGACCCTCGAAATTTAAACAATGCATGCATAGTATGTATATCAATTCATCTCACCGGACTTGAATCATTTATCACTAACATGAAAAGGGGACATACCCTACACACGCCACCAGAGAAAAAAAAAAGAGATCAAAGCGCAGTGAATAATGGAGTTTGATAACATATGAACTAATGAAGTCTAACAAACCAAATGAAAAATACTTCAATAGTCAAGCTATATTTTTTTCCATGTTTCATGTCATTTCTAGTGAAATAGTGGGGGATGAGTTTTTGGTTATTATATTTATTTCATTATGGTGACATGTTGTACACCATATGATCTAGCTGAAGGTTATGTGTTGGTTGATGGTATTTCAAAATTTTATTACTTCTCTTCATAGCTTATACATGTTTCTTATTCAACTTTTATTGTTCAGTGACTGCCCTCAACAAGATTATAGAACAGTGGAATTTGAAAAGAAAATTGAATGCTACAATCAACTCTTGAAATTTCATATTTTTAAAATTTCAAAAAGTATTGAAATAAAATCTAGATAATCTGAATAGTCTATAAATAAAGTCCAAAGACTCTTTCTGGATCAAAATCTAGTCCTACTAACAATCCTAACAATCCTAATAATCATAATAGTCTTGCAAATATATAAAATATTTGCACCCTAAAATTGTCTATTAAAATCTCAATCCAATACACCCCTCTAAATGTTTTCTATCAACAAAATTCACTCCAATTTTAGGTTTTTCTGGTTGAAAATCCATTAATATTTGTTTGTAAAAGTTGTAGAGATGAAGATTTATGTCACATATCAATTGATTTGGAAGTAGAAAAATGTTTAATGAAATTGAAGAACGACTAATATTGATAAAAAAACAATGTCTAAAGCGTGTTTGTATATATTATAGAGAAAACAATTTATATTGATTTTGTTCTTCTAATTAAACTAATTTAAAACTTGTTTTTTTACGATCAACTTTGGAAATTTTTGATTCATTCTTTGGTAGTCAACTTCTATATCCTTAAAAGAAATTAAAAATATATTTAATATTATATTTAAAGAGAATCTAGGTTTAAAAAAATGGAAAGAATTTTTAATAATAAATGTTAATATAAAAAACAAATCATTAAAAGGAGATTTGTTTTCCACAAATTATTAAAATTGGAAACTATTAATAATTATTGGTAAGTATATTTACAAATTACTTAGTCTTATAATTTTACTAAGGGATATTTTTGGATTTTTGAAAACATACTAATTATGATGTACATGCATTTTTTCTTTTCTTTTCTTTTCTTTCCTTTTTTTTGGGGGGGGGGGGGGGGGGTACCCAATACCCAATTTTTTTAAAGTTGTATACTTTCCTATTAACTATTACCTATATATATATATATATATATATATATATATATTCTCCACCAACCGGAGACATAAAAATGATGAATTTTTTTATTTTAATTTGTAAAGTCCTCATTTATTGATTGACTTATTTCGTGAACAAATCACATTTTTTGAGGGTTATGTAAGGATAGCATAGGCTCTCAAGATCTCAAGAGGAGAAGTACCAAATGTAAAATTCTTGTGCTTACTTGCTTTTGCAAACACTCACAAATTCATGCATAACTTTTATACATATATGTTGTGTATTTATACTTGTGTGCATTTTGGTATAATTGACTCTTGTTGATTCATTTGCATCTTGTTATTAAAAGTTTTATGTCATGTTAGGCATTAGAATAGGATGCATTTTCATTACTCTAGGACTTGTTGATTTTGTGTGTTTGGGTGTTGAAAAGTGGGCATTGCGCTGGTGGTGCGCTACTCAACTAGCGCAGCCTCACCAGTGCAACATTCCAGTGGATCGCCGCTTGTCATGCGCCACTGAGCTGCGCCACTGCACCCGAGCAATGTTAAAAAAGTGGGCAGTGTGCTGGTGGTGCGCTACTCGACTAGCGCAGCCTCACCAGCGCAACATTTCAGTGGATTGTCTAATGTCATGTGCCACTGAACTGCGCCACTCGACCAGTGCCTATTGAAAAAATTAGGTTGTGCGCTGGTGGTGCGCAACTCGACCAGCGCAACTCACCAGCGCAACTCACCAGCGCATATAGCCGAAGCTGGAACGTTTTTTTCAAAACAAGCTCACTTTGGTTGAATCTCATATATATATATATATATATTACTCTTTCTATTCAGGTCGAAGTAGATTTCAGAACATTATATCTTTTCCTTAGAACACATTTCAAAAAAAAAAACTCTTCCAAGAACTCATCTTTAAACACTCAAAGCATTCCCATGTGCATAAAAACTTCATCTTGCGTCATCTAAAGTCATTTAGAGTGCATCTATGGATAGTTTTGCTTCATCACATCTTGTTTGGTAAGTTCTTCACTATCTTCTTACAAGTTAAGTGTTTTGCCTGCTAACCCATCTCTTTAATTATTTGTATGCTCTTAGAACATATTCTAGATACAAATTAGAAATTGTTGTGATGACATGATTGAGTGTTGTATTGTGATAGCTTCATAGGATTGTTTGATCTATGTTTAGCTAAGCTTTTTGAACATGTCATTTAGCTCTTGATATCTAGGATTGCATTAATTGTCATCTCATTATCCTAGATAAGCATATAAGGTTTCCTAGCCTTGTTTGTTCTTTAAATATCATCATATATTCACATAGGGAATTTTATCTCTTCATTGAGAAGTAAGACTTGTGTTGCTTCCTAGAGTAGGTAGTTTAAATCGTAAGCAAGATGGACTAGGTTCACTTATACCGAGATTAGGTAGTGGTGGTGGATTTTAAACCAGGATTAGGTTGTAATTCCTTTGCCATTAATGGATTCAAGGTTCGAGTGTGGCGCACATATCAGCCCGTGGTTTTTCCCATTTGGAGGGTTTCCACGTAAATCTCAAGTGTCTTTACTATTTTCGCACTTTTTACATTTGTGATATTATTCTAACTAGCTAAAGGAATTTTCGTCATCTTGACCTTTAACGAAAATTGGGTAAAATTGTTTAAAATCTATTCACCCCCCCCCCTAGATTAATATTATACACACCATAATATTTGTTTCAATTGGTATCAGAGCAGGTTCCTAGACATACATAGGTGATCCTTGCTCATTTTGGTGTGTGTTGCATTTTGTGTGTTTGTGTTGATCATTCATACACGTGCATTCATATCATTCATTCATAAACACAATGAGTGGAAACGGTGTCAACGAGGGAGCTTATAGCACTAGACCTCCACTTCTCACCAGATTGAATTATGCCTCTTGGAAAGGCAAGATGGAGTCGTTTATTTGCCAAATTCATGACAGGGCATGGATGGCAGTTGAAGATGGCTACACTCCACCCATGATGACTCCTACAGATGGAGGAGATGATGTACTCAAACCAAAGGCACAGTGGAACACAAAAGAGTTTGAGGTATCAAAGTGGAATAGGAAGGCAATGCATGTCATCCTATGTTCAATGGATGAGAACCAGTACAAGTTGGTTCAAAATACTAGGACAGCTAAGGAGGCATGGGATATCCTAGAAGTTGCAGATGAGAGAACCGATGTGGTTAAGGAATCGAAGCTTCAAGTTCTCCAAACACAATTTGAATTGCTCAAGATGGATGAGAACGAGTGCTACAATGAATTTGAAGTGAGGTTAATGGACATTGTGAACCAAAGTCATCAACTTGGTGATCCTTATTCGGATAGGAATATTAAGCAGAAGATTATAAGATCTCTACCCGATAGATTTGAGTCTAAGGTGACGGCTTTAGAAGAGAATAATGGTTACAAGGATATGAAGCCAAGTGAAGTGATTGGGAGCCTTCTCGCTTATGAATCTAGGAAATGTCCTAACCCCACACTATCAAAAAAGCAAAAGGATATTGCTTTGAAAGACTCCAAAGTTGAGAAAGAGGAGAGTGATGACTCAGATGAAGAAATGGCCATGCTAATGAGGAAGTTCAAGGAATTCTACAAGTCCAAGAGGAAAGGTTTCGGATTTAAGGGTCAAGACTTGAAGAAAAAGGCTCCCTTCAAAAAGATTGAGCCTAGGCAAGAAAAGACCGAGCAGAAAAGAGTCAAATGCTATGAATGTGGTGGGATAGGTCACTTTGCCCTGGAATGTGCAAATCACATGGTCAAGAAAAAGGGAAAAGTGATGGCTGCCACATGGAGTGAAAGTGATAACTCCAATGAAGGAGACGAGTCTTCGGATGATGAAGAACTCATGGCTAACTTCATAGCATTTACGTCCTCTCACAGGAGCAAAGATGCTAGTGAAGAAGAAAATGAGAGTCAAGAGGAAAACTACTCAAGTGATGATGGATCTTCATCACAATCCACAAATGGAAATGTGGAAAGGATTGATCTGAAGGATTATATGACTAGGTTTGAGAGTTCAAGGTTAAAGATTAAGAATGAAATTAAGAGATTAAAAAAAGAAAACCTAGACCTCTCAACTCAAGTTGACCAACTAAATAAAGAGTTGGTGAGATCTAAAAGGAGTGAAGAGGGTTTGAAGAAAGAGCTTGAAGATGCTAGAGAGTTGTTGGCCAAGATGAACTCTAGCACCAAAAAACTTGGCCACATGCTAGATGTTGGAAAGAGGCCAAGTGATAAGAAGGGGCTTGGGTATGAAGATGACAAGATGTCCTCCACTCCAAGCAAGATCATTTTTTGTAAGAAGTATGAACTTCAATGGGTCCTCTTCTTATCAATTGCCTAGGAAGAAACTTGCTCTAGGAGAGTGTTCAAGTAGTGCTCAAATGAAGGTGGCACCAAGAAGCCTACCTCAAGCCCATCCAACAAGGGCTCCTCAAGTTAACTTCCCTCAACTGAAAGCTCAGGGATATGGTATGATTCCTAACTTTATTCCTACATGTCATTTTTATGGTATTGATGGTTTTATTAGACCAAATTACTTTAGATATATTAAATTGTGTAGAATTGAAAGCATGATAGAGAAGAAAAAGATGAAAGCCATGATGTATGTCACTAGGAAAAATGGAACACATTTGCATGATCCTAGGACACATAGAGCCCATGTACCATTGACCACTAGGAAGGAAAATATTGCACCTAGGTGGATTAGAAAGGATGAACACTTTTGCAATGTTGCACAAATTGCCTTGAAAGCTCATTCTTGTAATTTTTGGTATTTGAATAGTGGGTGCTCTAGGCACATGACTGGAAATAAGAGTTTCTTTGAGAGTCTTGTGATGGAGGAGGGAGGAAATGTCACCTTTGGTGATGGATCCAAAAAGAAGGTTAAAGGAAAGGGAACCATTTCCATTCCCGGATTACCCTCATTGTCCAATGCTTTGTATGTTGATGGTTTAAAAGCTAATTTGATAAGCATTTCACATCTTAGTGATGATGGACTTTCCGTCTTGTTTAGGAAAAATGATTGTTCTATCCTATTGTCAAATGGACAAACCTTGTTAAAAGGTATGAGATCTAGCGACAATTGCTATTGACTTGAGGCTATAAGTGTCTCTTGCAATGTGTCTAAGGATGAACAAATTTAATTGTGGCACAAAAGACTTGGTCACATGAACTATAGGGATTTACGAATCTTAGATAAGTTCAATGTTGTGTGAGGCCTTCCCAAGCTTGGGAAAAAGGTAAATGGTGTTTGTGGACCTTGCCAACAAGGGAAGCAAACCAAAAGTTTGCACAAAAAGGGCAAGTATTTATCCACTAAGGAACCTCTAGAGCTTCTCCACATGGATCTTATGGGTCCCATGAAAACCGAGAGTTTAGGTGAAAAGAGATACATTTTTGTGTGTGTAGATGACTTCTCTAGGTACACTTGGACTTATTTTTTTAGAGAAAAATCTGAAACCTTTGGCAAGCTTAAAGTGCTTTGTTCCAAAATTCAAAATGAAATGAACTTCAAGATTAAAAGCTTTAAAAGGATTAGGAGTGACCATGGGAAAGAGTTTGAGAATGCCCATTTTGAAAACTATTGCAATAGTCTAGGCATTTCTCATGAGTTTTCGGCTCCTAGGACACCTCATCAAAATAGAGTTGTTGAGAGGAAAAATAGGGTTCTTCAAGAAATGGCCCGTGTGATGTTGCTTAGCAACAATGTCCCTAGGAATCTTTGGGCTGAAGCCGTCAATACGACATGCTACATAGGAAATAGAGTTTTTCTAAGGCCCTACACTAGGCAAACCTCCTATGAGTTATGGAAAGGTAGAAAGCCAAATGTTAGCTATTTCCATACCTTTGGAAGCAAATGCTACATTTTAAATGACCGTGATCAACTTGGCAAATTTGATGCTAAGAGTGATGAGAGTATCTTCATTGGCTATGCCTTGAATAGTAGAGCTTATAGAGTTTTCAATCTAAAAACTAGGACCGTAATGGAATCATCTAATGTTGTCATTGATGCATTAGATGATACTATGCTCAAATCTAATGACCATGAGGAGGAGGTAGATCTAGTTGATGACTCCCATTTGGAGAAGGTTGTTGATATTTCTAATGTTGAAAAGACTAATCTTGATGATGACATAACCCAACCTATTGATAGGATTCCTCACTTGGACACAAAAGAACCTGCTTCATGGGTTAGGAAACTCCATGACAAGGATGACATCATTGGAGAGGTTAGTGAGGGTGTTAGGACTAGGCGTCAAATGGCTAATCTAATTAGCTACACTTGTTACACCTCTCAAATAGAACCCAAGAAGGTTGATAAAGCCTTAAAGGATGAATTTTGGGTTCTTGCTAGGCAAGAAGAGCTTAACCAATTTTAAATGAATGAGGTTTGGTCTCTAGTTCCTAGACCCAAGAACACCAATGTGATAGGCACCAAGTGGGTATATAGGAACAAATCCGATGAGGATGGCAACATTGTACGAAACAAGGCTAGGCTTGTAGCACAAGGGTACTCTCAAATTGAGGGTATTTACTTTGAGGAGACATTTGCTCCCGTTGCTAGGATGGAGTCCATTAGGCTTCTTTTATCCATCTCTTGTTTGTACAAGTTCAAATTATATCAAATGGATGTTAAGAGTGTCTTCTTTAATGGTTTTTTTGCAAGAGGAAGTGTTTGTTGAGCAACCCAAGGGGTTTGTGGATCCTCACTACCCTAATCATGTCTATCATCTCAAGAAAGCCTTATATGGGTTGAAACAAACACCAAGGGCTTGATATGAACGCCTCACTCAATTTCTTATAGACAATAGCTACACTAAAGGTAGTGTTGACAAGATTTTATTTATCAAGAAAGACAAAGATTAGCTTTTCATAGCTCAAATCTATGTTGATGATATAGTTTTTGGCTCCACTAATAACACCAAAGTCCAACAATTTGTTGATGTCATATCTCATGAGTTTGAAATGAGCCTTGTTGGTGAGCTAAGTTACTTTCTAGGTTTACAAATTAAGCAAATGGATGATGGGATTTTCATATCTCAAGCTAAGTATGCCAAAAACCTAGTGAAGAAATTTGGCCTTGAAAGTGCCAAACATTGCGATACACCTATGAGCACCACTTTGAAGCTAAGCAAAGATGCTAGTGGTAAAAGTGTGAACCAAAATTTGTATCGTGGCATGATTGGTAGCTTGCTCTATTTGACCGTAAGTAGGCCCGATATCTCTTTTAGTGTGGGTGTATGTGCTAGGTACCAATCGGATCCTAAGGAGTCCCATCTCTCTTCAGTTAAGAGAATCATTCGTTATGTGAATGGGACCTCTAACTATGGAATTTGGTACTCTTTTGACACTAATGCTAGTCTCGTAGGCTTTAGTGATGCAGATTGGGCAGGAAACTGTGATGATAGGAAAAGTACATCAGGCGGTTGCTTTTTCCTTGGGAACAACCTTGTCTCTTGGTTTTGCAACAAGCAAAATTCGATTTCTTTGTCCACGGCTGAGGTCGAATACATAGCTGCTGGGAGTGGATGCACACAACTCCTTTGGATGAAGGAAATGCTAGTCGACTATGGATTCAATCAAGGTACTTTTACTCTCTTTTGTGATAACATGAGTGCAATTAATATTTCCAAGAATCTGGTTCAGCATTCTAGAACTAAGCATATTGACATCCGTCATCATTTCATTAGAGAACTAGTTGAGAGTAAATGCATAGTACTTGAGCATGTAGGTACTAATGATCAACTACCGGATCTATTTACTAAACCCTTAGATGCTACTCGATTCAAAACTCTTAGTAGATCTATTGGGATTTGTTTAATGGAGTGATGAGCTGTGGTCTTTGACCCCATAAGGGGAACTCAAGCAAAGAGAGCTATTGTATAATTATTGCATCCAAATTTTTTGAAAATGGTTATGCTCCTTTATTGATTGCTTGAGTAGCTTGGTTGCACTTATACTATAGTATATTGTATTTTCTTCAATAAGTGTGAACTTTGCTTTGATTACAATCCATGTCATATTTATGTTCAAACATGCATTTTTGGACTAGGAGATCTACATAGGAAGTACATATTGAATGACTTATAATTATCTCCATGACATGATGATTCTTTAATGACATGCTAATGAAAAATGATAAAGCATGAATTGATGATGGCAATTGTTGAATGCAAAATATTGTGTGAAAGAGTTAGTGAGACTAAAATGTTTCATCAATGTCTCTCTTGCTTTATTAGTTGAACATGACTACTATCATACGGGTATCCTACCCAGAAAAATCAAATAGGGTACAAAGTTGCTCATGCCATGTTTAGCTTATAAAGTTAGATATAGTGCCATTAAAACTTGATATCTATAAAAAAAAAACTCTATGTCCTTGCTTCTCTCATGACAAATGGTGAAATTGGTTTGAATTATATTGGAAACCTTTGTCATTTGCTTTGCCAAATACCATTTTTTTTGGGCTTGAATGAAACATGTCTTGTATGCAAAGCAACTTTGATTCACACATTTTCTTCAAATAAATCTCATTGTTTCTCTCATATTAATTAAGTTGCATAAATGTGGCTTATATAATTATGCAAATATCTTGTATTCTCCTTTCTTTCTTTGCCTTGAGTGACCCGGTTGGGGACTTCTCCTTTGCATATATCATGACAAAAAGGGGGAGTAGCATTGTGGTGTTTGGGGAGTAGCATGTGGTGTTAGAGGGGTAGCATGTGTTGGCTTTAAGGGGAGTAGTACTTGTTTTTGTGGAGATTACATTTATGGGGAGTAACCCTTTGAGGGGGAGCATTGCATGTTGTGATGCATTACTCATATTCTTAAATGCAAATGCTTTTGTTTTCCATCCACTTGATCATCTCACATGCACTTGGTTTGGAAAGTGTACTCCTTGTTTGTTTTGTGTATAGGGTTGATGATTCTACAAGAGATTGAAGATTTGAAGTTTCTTTTTTATGTATATCTTTGTCATGTAGAATATCTTCCTGGTGCTTTATTTTGTTTTGTGAGGATCAATGTGAGTGGTGGTTTTGTCACGAAATAGCCAAAGTGGGAGATTATAAAGTCCTCATTTATTGATTGGCTTATTTCGTGAATAAATCACATTTTTGGGGTGTTATATAAGAGTAGCTTAAGCTCTCAAGACCTCAAGAGGAGAAGCACCAAAGGTAAAATTCTTGTGCTTACTTGCTTTGAAGCGATAGTTGCACACACTCACAAATTCATACATAACTTTTATACATATATGTTGTGTGTTTATACTTGTGTGTATTTTGGTTTAAATGACTCTTGTTGATTCATTTGCATCTTGTTATTAAAAGTTTTATATCATGTTAGGCATTATAATAGGATGCATTTTCATCACTCTAGGACTTGTTGATTTTGTGTGTTTGAGTGTTGAAAAAATGGGCATTGCGTTGGTGGTGCGCTACTCAACTAGCACAGCCTCACCAACGCAACATTCCAGTGGATCGCCGCTTGTCATGCACCACTGAGATGCTCCACTGCACCCGTGCAATGTTAAAAAGGTGGGCAATGCGCTGGTGGTGCACTACTCGACTAGCACAGCCTCACCAGCGCAATATTCCAGTGGATTGTCACATGTCATGCACCACTGAGCTACGCCACTCGACCAGCGCCTATTGAAAATATTAGGTTGTGCGCTGGTGGTGCGCTACTCGACCGGCGCATCTCACCAGCGTACATAGCAGAAGCTGGAACGTTTTTTTTCAAAACGAGCTCACTTTGGTTGAATCTCATATATATATATTACTCTTTGTATACAGATCGAAGAAGAGTTCAGAACATCATATATTTTTCTTAGAACACATTTCAAAAGGAAAATTCTTCCAAGAACTCGTCTTTAAACACTCAAAGTATTCCCATGTGCATAAAAACTTCATCTTGCATCATCTAAAGTCATTTAGAGTGCATCTATGGATAGTTTTGCTTCATCACATCTTGTTTGGTAAGTTCTTCACTATCTTCTTACAAGTTAAGTGTTTTGCTTGCTAAGCCATCTCTTTAATTAGTTGTATGCTCTTAGAACATATTCTAGATACAAATTAGAGATTGTTGTGATGACATGATTGAGTGTTGTAATGTGATAGCTTCATAGGATTTTTTGATCTATGTTTAGCTAAGCTTTTTGAACATGTCATTTAGCTCTTGATATATAGGATTGCATTAATTGTCATCTCATTATCCTAGATAAGCATATAAGGTTTCCTAGTCTTGTTTGTTCTTTGAATATCATCATATATTCACATAGGGCATTTTATCTCTTCATTGAGAAGTAAGACTTGTGTTGCTTCCGGGAGTAGGTAGCTTAAATCGCAAGCAAGATGGACTAGGTTCACTTATACCGGGATTAGGTAGTGGTGGAGGATTTTAAACCAAGATAAGGTTGTAATTTCTTTGCCATTAGTGGATTCGAGGTTCGAGTGTGGCACACATATCAGCCCATGGTTTTTCCCATTTGGAAGATTTCCATGTAAATCTCAAGTGTCTTTACTATTTCCACACTTTTTACACTTGTGATATTATTGTAACTAGCTAGGGGCATTTTCGTCATCTTGACCTTTAACGAAAATTGAGTAAAATTGTTTAAAATCTATTCACCTCCCCCCCCCCCCCCCCCCCCCCGCTTAATATCATACACACCATAATATTTGTTTTACAATTTTTATTTTTGGATGAAGTGGAGATGATTTTATCGGTATGAGGTCCCTTTTTAAGATTTTGTACAGGGGTCTTGGAATAGTCAAGACCGACACTGATAAATATATTGTTCTTCTTGTCTGTTTTGTTCTTGGGTTTCAAGAGTTCTTAATTTTCTTCTATCAAGTGTGGTAAGTTCAGACCAATATTCAGTTCGTCGGTGTAGAAGTGTTTTAAACTCTATCTACTAGATAATCGTTGTATCTTGGGACATAAATGTCAAACACATATCGTGTAGCGGACGAATATTTTTTATGGATCTCATGTAAAACATAGACACTGGTTCTGGATTTGTTTTGAATCAAAATTTATGTTAATTTACACTTTATACAAATTGTTTTTTATTTAATCTTTTGTTCGTTATCTGTTTGTATTTCGTTGTATATAAATTTAATTTGTATTTGTATTTTATTCATACGTGTAATCCGGAATAAAAATAAATCTAACACTTCTTTTATAAATTCAATATGTCATGAAAATAAATTTAAATATTTATTTCATTGACAAATAATCTATATAATAAAGTGGAAATGATGAGAAATGACACCTTTTTTTTTACGTTGCACTGATATCACTGCTTTAATAAGTTAAGTTTAAATGACACCTATTATGGTGAACTGTCCAAATTACCTTTAAATAATCAATTTTTTATTTTCTTTGTACTTTTATCTCTATACTTTGATTACTGAAAGCAGTAATTCATCTCTCTTTCTCTCTCCAATAAGCTTGTTTGAAAATCGATCTACAACTTGTCTAAAAGTCTACGTGTTTCAGCACAACAAGATATTCTGAGTCTTGAAACAATTTATCCATTCCTTATGATTTGTTGTCCGAGGCATTGTGTAAACATGAAGTTGGTATTGTGAAGTTTGAACTTTTGAATTTTGAATCTTCGAGCCTTTGTAAGCTCTAACCGAGTCTTTTTGAAGGTTGTCTAAGACTTTATTTATAGCGTCTGGACCTTTGTGTAAATTATCTGAGACGCTGTGTAAAGTCTCTGAGCTTTTTTGTAATGGCTCTGAGCATTTTAATAAAGCCTCCGAGCATTTAATAAAGGCTCCGAGCATTTTAATAAAAGCTCCGAGACTTTTACTTAAGGCTCCGAGACTTTTACTTAAGGCTCCGAAATTTTTACTAAAGGCTCCGAGCCTTTTGCAATTACATTTCGAGCCTTTTAAGTACTGACCAGAAAAAAAAAAGGTTCGGAGGTGTTGCCCCCTGCCCCCCTGCGAGTTGACCAGGCAGCTCGACCACAGCGAGCTCGGCGGGGCGCTCAATCCCCGAATGCGTCTGCGTAGCGCCACTCCGTCACCGTTCGAGCGATTGTATGAGTTTCAACGAGATTTTCTCTCTCTATTTCATAACTTTGTTACTGTAAAATGAATGAAAGAAATCTGATGTGAAACAACTATTGGGGGTAGTTTTGTCCGCTTACCATAATAGGTATCTTTTAAACATAAGTCATTAAAACAGTGACAATGTTGAAATGTCATCTCCAAAAAGTATCATTTAATTTTTGAACTCTAAATTTTAATTTATTATAGTTTATAAATGAATGATCTTTATTAAAAAAAAAACTTAATTCATATAATAAAGTACAATATATATGCTAAATAGAAATAAGTACACGGCATAATTATTTTAAGTGGTCTTTGTCCACCCGTCTCTTTCTACTTCTTATGCCTTGCTGATATACTTGAGTTGGGTTTGACGGGGGACCTCATGCAACGTATCCAACTCATTGTTTCATGAAAGTCGTTTTCACCACCAATTCAAGACAAATATTAGGGTGATCAACTTTAGGATTGATTTATAATTGATTGGAGGATAATATAAGCATCCTTAACATAATCCAAAACAAGATATATGTACGTGACTCTTAGATGAACCATTCCTAGAAAGAAATCAAGTTTCTTGGACCCATATGAACCCTTCATTTGATTCCAATATTGTTTTGTATGATTGTATCTAACAATTGGTCAGGATGTATCTGTTTCCATTGCTAGCTACTTGTCCTCGTATGGAAGCCTTTGTCTTAGTGACGTCACAGCCTTAATTTCCAAAATCCACTTTGTTATGTACAAATCCTGAATGAACCCTACATAATAATAGGGTTCAAAAAATTATTGACACTATTTGGGAAAATGTTGGACAAATATCACCACTTTACTAATATATGTTTAAAAGACATCATATTTTACGTGATCATACGATAATATCCCGAATTATTGAAAAATAGAGAAAGTTGTCGTTTTTAAAGTCAGATAAAAGCAAGAGTGATAAAGAAAACGATGGAAAGCTAATTGATAGCAACGAAATCGACGACGAAGTGACCGGATCGGCAGTACACCAGTTTTTTTGTGATCGACAGAGGTAAGTTGAGTTTGTTTTTTTCTCGTTTTTGTTGTTGATAACTTGCATTGGATGTTAGACTTGTGTTTTGTTAATTGAAATTGTAGATTATGTTTAAAATAGAGATCTGAGAATGGTTGTGGTTTAGATTAGGGTTTGAAATGTGGTTGAAAATCTGTTGAGAAAGATGGAATTCTGGATTACCGAGACTTTTTGAAAGAGTATTGAGCTTTTTCGTAGTTGAGTCGATCTTTTTTGATAGATATCCGAGCATTTTTTTGGTGAAAATAAGGTTGTGATAATTCAAGCTTTTTTTAAAAGGGATCGAGCTTTTTTTCAGTAGATCGAGCTTTTTTTCATTGCATCGATGTTATTTCATTGGATCGAGCTTTTTTTTCATGGATTCGAGCTTTTTTTTAATTGGATCGAGCTTTTTTTAGTTGGTTTGAACTTTTTTTTCATTTGATCGAGCTTTAATTCACTGGTTCGAGCTTTTTTTTTTCATTGAATCGAGCTTTTTTTTCAATGGATTGAGTTTTTTTTTCTAATTATCAAGCTTTTTTTTTGTGAACCCAAGCTTTTATAAAACATATTCGAGGTTTTTTTTTGGATAATTTACGGTTGGGTTAGGTCCAAGATTATTTATCAAATGTTCGAGTTTTTTTTATCAATGGCCCGAACTTGTTTATCAAAGGCCCAATTTTTTTTTGCAAAGGCCTGAGACTTTTTTGCAAAGGTCGGAGCTTTTTTTGCAAAGGCCCGAGCTTTTTTAAAATTGGTCGAGACTTTTCATGTTTGATCCGAGCTTTTTTCAGTTTAATGAAGTATTATTTCTGTGACATTGCAGATGAGAAATAGGTTGAGGAATTTACTTAAAACTCCAGAAGGAGACTGGTACGAGGGTAAATTGACTCGACACGATCATTTTGATACCTTTGGCCATATAGACAAGGCGCTGAACCGGATCCCTATAGAATTTACTGATGCAGACCGGCATCGATTCATGGCATCGTGTTTTAGGCATTTTCTAACGATGCATCGAGAGATGAAGTTTTCAGGTGGTGTTGTCCATCGTTTGCTTTTGAGGGAGCTGTATCATATGAGCCCAACAGATAAAATGCAGTTCATTTTAGGGAACAAGTCGGTGAGGTTTTTCAAGGTGGAATTTTGTCTCATCACCAAATTACGGTTTAGAGTTGTACCAGACACGAGCGTGTATGCAGAAGTGGAGAATGGCATACATCAGCGGTACTTTCCCGGAGCCGATGAGGTTTCGTTCGAGGAAATGAGGGTTGTTATCACCCTTGGAGAGTTTCAAGAGGCGTACGACGTTGTGATGCTCTGCCTCATATATATGCTGAACTATATATTGATGAGGGTGGATGAGAGATTCAAGATTCCAGTTTGGTAGTTTCGGCTAGTGAAGGACCTCGATGGGTTCAACGCCTTCCCGTGGGGTGCCCACGTGTACAGGTATTCCATTTACTCATTCAAGCATGCGATTGACGAGTGACAAGATAGTTTCGAGAGACGCCAGCAGGAAAAGGGTGCTCAAGTACATACGGTGGAGACCTACAACATTTACGGTCTATCTCACACCCTACTGGTAAGAACTTTGAATTACAACCTGTACTTTATTGATGGTGTCCTAAATGTTATGGATTCTTATCATACTTATCTTTGATGCAAATATTTGCTTTCGAGGTGATCTCTGATTTGGCCTTCCAATTCGGTAACCGGAGGGTTACGGATCTGTCTCCCCATATTTTGAAGTGGGAGTTGAGCAAACAACCGAGAGGGAAGAAGCTGGCCAAGATTTTTAAAGCCAGGATAGGTATTTAATTTGTTAATGTTTATATTAGTTACTAAGTATACATTTACATTGTTCTAACTAAGATTTCAGATGTTTGCGAGGATGAAACCGGTGCCCACACGAGCTGAGAAAGTGGCACTGTACTAAGCGGGGTTAAACGAGGTGGGGAGCCTATATGTAGAGGAAGACAGAACACAAATTCCGCCTCCAGTCCCTGATCAGACTACCATTGGCGGGAACAGTGTGACAGAGGGTAGGGGTTTCAGGGATAAGGCCAATGACATAAAGGGATTTAAGCCCGAGGTTAGGGGTTTCAAGGCTAGTGACAGTGAGGGATATCAGTCGGACCCTCAGTGAGAGAGGCATAGACGGGTTCGGTTTACCACCCGCGCACCTACTACATCTATAGAGGATTCCCATGGGGGCGGTGGACATGATAGAGAGGTAAGTTGAAATGAAAGTTTAGTTTTTTATTAACGCGACATGTTGATAGTTTTATACTAACAATGTAGACATGATTTCAGGCCACATGGGAAGATCTATTGAATGATATGCATGAAGCCCTCCGAAAGAGTGAGGAGGATCGATAGCATCAGCACGGGGAGTTACTGGATATGATCCGGATGAGTGACAAGGATTGACATCAGCAACACCAGCACCGAGTTTTGCTAGATATGATCCAAGGCTTCAGGGGTCGATGACACAAACACAAAGGGATGGTCCACTGCCTCATGATCCTGACTTTAGTCCCGGAGACAGGACATGTGGGTATACGGGGGGAGAGGGGGGAGGGGGACAGACAGGACAATTCGTCAACCGAGGGGGTATGTCCGGATAGTCAGGCTCAGTCTCATACTAGTGGTATTAGGCATGCTACACATACAGCAGTCTGGTCAGACCTCTCAGCAGCCTTGTTTGGGTCGACCCTGTCCCAGCTTCACCCACCACCACCCACCACCCACCACAGAGACCGAGCTCCAGAGCTCTCATCCACCACCGAGCATATCAATCCAGCCTCAATGATCCCCTCCACAACCGAGCTCCAGAGCTTCACCCACCACCGAGCATAACTATTCAGCCGCAGCGGTCCCCTCTACCAGTCAGCACATATATCCCGTAGCGGTCCCCTCCACCACCCACCACATCGATCCCGCAGTGTTCCCTTCCACTTGCCAGCACATCGATCCCGTAGCAGTCCCCTTCACTGGCCAGCATATCGGCTGAGCTTTAGAGCTCTCACCCACCTCCACCACCTAACACATCGATCCTATCTATGAAGCGTATACTGAAGCGCGGGTGGCAGTTGCTGAGCTCTTACATAGATCTATACCACCCGCAGAGGTGGAGGACACGACTCCAGTCTGTGGAACATATTTTTTACCCCCACAAACTGGTGGACGCCGACCAGCTAGCGGCATACAAATACTTCAAAAAGAACATCGACTGGGAACTATGAGCACAACTTCATCTATGAATTTGAAAGTGTTTTTATATTTAGTCATTTTTTTATAAAGCTAATCCAACAATTAAACAGACGTTATATGGACGTCCTGGCACCAGTCGATGCCAAATGGTTCATACGGATACAGTCCAACTTCATGGACTTGGAGGACACGGTATGTACTTACGTGATTTCCAAATTAACATTTGTTTATAAAATGTTGTATAGCTAACGATTCATTACTTTATATATTGTCATCATATGGATGCGTACCTCCATATTCTTCGGAAGCGTCAACGAGACTTCCACACTGTGTACAACTAGAGAATCAACTTATTGAATATGCAATTCTATGTATGTATTTCTACCAATATGTTATCGATCACATATAGTTTTCAGGTTTTTTATTGTTGATAACTTCCTGTAAAAGATTGTATGTGCAACCACTTATAATGTTGCAATGGGAGAGAATGATGCCTAGTGATGCTCACAGGGCTGTGACCACGGCGATGTGGAATATGTTGCAGTCCTGATGGTTGGATGAGGACCTTCAGACGGTCTATGGAGCTACCACGAGTGGAAACCGTCCATGGCACGAGGTTGACTTGGTGAGTGTTACACGGTGTAAATGATTTCAATTAAAAACTTTTCATATTTCCTAACACCTTCTGAATACTATTACAGGTCCTAATACTGTGCAATGTTGGGCAACAACATTGGCTTCTGGTGACCGTCGACCTAATTCTCAGAAAACTGGAGATACTGGACCCCTAAAGACAGGATGTCCCCGTGTATATCAGGAAGCAGCAGGTTCGCCCATTGCGGTGGTTTTTGCCATCAATGTTGAATGATGTGGGGTTCCACAATGCGGGACAAGGTGGTCGTCAGCTGTTCACCAAGGAAAATAAGCCCTTCACGGTCAGCGTGTGATGCAGTGAAAACGTAACAAGAATTAAACCGACGTCTAAATTCTTTTAAAAAACAGGAATCCAACAGAATTAAGTTAAAACTCCTGAAATTTTATTGAATAATATGTTGTTCTAGCTTTTTGGCTTACAAGGCTATTAAAAGCGAAAGATCCCTAACCCGAATCCTTGTTGGACAAGAAACGAGATTACATACCAAAAGCTGTCATAAATAGCGAAACTGCCAAAAATAGCGAAATCACAAAAGTTATGGAAATAAAATATACTAACGACCATAAACAAGTCGGAATTAATGGTAGGCGATTCTGGCTTGTCAAAGTCAACTTATGACAAAAATGGAAATTTCCCAAAAAGGAAAGAATTGCGATTTCGGGGCATAAATGATGGAATTTGGCCGAAAAAGGACGTTCCTCAACACCGAAGGTTTTGACTTCTGAAGATCTCACTGATTCCCTTCAATTAAGGTCATTTAATCTTGGATTTAGGATGATCCCACCAAGCCATGTAGGACTTAGCCACTTCTTCTACATATGTCCCCTCTACTTGAAAAAAACTCGACCTCAAGTTAGGCTCAAGATAAAGAGGCTCTTCTGCATGATACTAGAACAAATCAGCAACATTAAAAGTATTGGAAATTCCCATGGTCTCAGGTAGGTCGATCACATATGCATTATCATTGATCTTTTTCAGAATCTGATACGGACCATACTTCTTAGGCTACAGTTTGTTAGAAGTCCCAACTGGTAACCTTTCTTTGCGCAAGAAAACCATTACTGAGTCGCCCTCCTCAAACACCTTCTGACGTCTATGCTTGTCTGCAGCTGCCTTGTATTTCGCATTGGTTTCTTCCAGTTTCTATCGCACCTTCGCTTGCACCGCTTGAGCCTGAGTAGCCATGTTTTCTGCAGCAACACTAAATCCCGAACCCTTTGGTAAATGAATTAAATCCACAGTGTGCTTCGGTGGTGACACATATGACACAGCAAAAGAAGATTTTCCTATGGCACTATGTACAACACTATTGTAGGCAAACTCAACTTGAGGCAATGCATGATCCCACTGTTTCGGCTTATCTCCACAAACGCAACGGACCAGATTTCCCAAGGTTCTATTCGTCACTTCCGTTTGTCTATCAATTTGTGGGCGAGCAGTAGTACTTCGTTTCAGAGATGTATTGAATATTTTCCATAAGGTCAGCCAAAAGTGGCTAAGGAATTTCGAGTCACGATCAGAGGTAATTGACTGCGGTACCCCATGTAGTCGGACCACTTCTCTGAAAAATAGAGGGGCTATATGTGAAGCATCAGAGGTCTTCCGGCAAGGGATAAAGTGAGCTATTTTCAAAAACCTGTCAACCACCACGAAAATCGAATCTACTCCTCGTTGGGTACGGGGTAGTCCCAACACAAAATCCATAGACAAGTCCTCCCAGATATTGTTAGGAACAGGTAAAGGCATATAAAGACCAGTATTTTGTGACTGACCTTTAGACACCTGACAAGTGTAACATCTCTGTACAAAATTCCCAACATCTCGTTTCAGTTGTGGCCAGAAATACTGTTCCTCTAAGCTAGCCACCGTTTTGTCTCGTCTCAAGTGTCCACTCAATCCACCACCGTGCAAGTCTCTGATTAATTTCTCCCGTAGATACATTCTGGGGATACACAAATGATTGCCATGAAACAGATACCCATCATTTTCATGAAAATCACTGATAGGCTGCTTTTTAATACACTTGGACCAGATTTCCTTGAAATCTGCATCCTCTTCATAAAACTCCTTCAGAGAATCAAACCCCGCAATCTCATGAGCTAGGGTTACGAGCAGGGTGGCACGGCGGCTCAATGCATTAGTAACTCGGTTCAGAACCCCTGATTTGTGCTTGATAACAAAAGGAAATTTCTGAAGGAAAGTGGCCCACCTGACATGCATGTTGTCCAAGTTCTTCTAACTGTTGATAAACTTTAAAGCTTGATGGTCGGTGTATAATACAAACTCCCTCTATACTAGGTAATGTTCCCAGTGCTTCAAGGCTCGGACTACTGCGTAGAACTCCTGATCATAAGTACTCCACTTCTGGCGAGCTTTACTTAATTTCTCGCTAAAGAAAGCTACTGGTCACTTTTCTTGGGACAGCACAGCTCCAATTCTTACCCCACTAGCATCGCACTCCACTTCAAAAATCTTCTCAAAACTGGGTAGAGCCAGTACTGGTGCAGTACACAATTTCTCCTAGATTAACGTAAAACTCATCTCTGCTTCTTCTCCCTACTGAAACCGACCCTTCTTCATGCATTCTGTAATCGGTGCCATGACAGTGCTGAAATTTCAAATAAACCGGTGATAGAAAGTAGATAATCCATGAAAGCTACGAACTTCACTTACGATTTTTGGCGCAAGTCATTCTCGAATTGCTCGCACCTTCTTTTCGTCTACATGAATTCCTTCTGAACTCACTACGTAACCCAAAAATAAGAAACTGTTGGTCATAAAACTGCATTTCATCATATTAAGAAACAGTTGATTTTCTTGTAAAACTTTTAACACCTCTCACAACTGCTCAACATGCTCTTCTTCAGTCTTACTATAAATAAGAATGTCGTTGAAATAAATAACAACAAACTTTCCCACAAAAGGCCTCAATACTTGGTTCATCACCTGCATGAAAGTACTGGGTGCATTTGATAAACCGAACGGCATGACCAACCACTCATACAAACCATCCTTGCTTTTGAACATCATTTTCCATTCATCCCAAGTCTGACCCGAATTTGGTGATACCCACTACGTAGATCAATCTTCGAAAACAGCTTTGAACCCTCCAATTGATCCAACATGTCATCTAAGCGGGGAATTAGGAATCGGTACTTGACGGTTATCTTGTTAATAGCTCGATTGTCCATGCACATACGCCAACTCACATCCTTCTTTGGTGTCAGCAATGCAGGAACTACACACGGGCTCATGCTTTCGCGTATGAAACCCTTCTGCAATAATTCTTCTATTTTCTCCTGCAGAATCTCATTCTCCTTTGGACTCATCCGGTAATGTGGCAGATTGGGCAAACTCGCCCCAGGTATAAGATCTATATGGTGCTGAATGTCTCTTAATGGCGGTAAGTTGTTGGGTAAATCTTCTGAAGTAATGTCCCTGAATTGTTCTAGCAACGACTGTATTTTCTCAGGAACAGTTACGGCTGATGTTTCTTTCTCTTCTACCACAAAAGCTTTAACCATTAAAGCATATATCTCTTGTGCATTCTTGAGTTCTGTGGTAAATCCGGTCACGGTTAGAAAAGACTGCTTCTCTACTACAGAGGGCTTGTTAGGTACTGTCTGATGTTTGGAAGGAGCCACAGAAATTTTATGTGTCCCCCAAGAAAAAAAATAAGTGTTGTCCCGACCCTTATAAGTAATATCAACATCATACTGCCATGGCCGACCCAACAATACATGGCTAGCATCCATATCAATCACATCACAAACTACATCCTCTTTATATATCTTACCAATAGAAATAGGAACACGACAAATATCAGTTACCTTTACTGTCGGTCCCTTCTTGATCCAGCCAATTGTATATGGATTGAGATGTTTCTCGGTTGGCGACTTCAGATTTTCCACCTACCTCTTTGCGACAAAGTTCTCGCAACTTCCACTGTCCACGATCAGGTCACGGACTTTCTGACTGATTGTGCAGCAAGATCGAAATATATTGTTATGATGACTGAGGTCCTCTTGTTTTGGTGAGTACAACACTCGTTGCACCACACATTTAACCAGCTCACCATCTTCATCAGTGAATTTTGTTCCCTCATACAAGTCACCTTCTTCTTCGTACTCAGGAACATCTGAATCTTCTTCATATCCGTCTACCCAATTTACTAGTCGACGATCAGGACAAGCATTTGAATGATGACCAGGTTTTCTATATCTGTAACAAGTTCCTGGTGTAGGTCTAGCATAGGGATTTGGATTTGGATTCGGATTTGGATTTGGATTTTAGGCACATTCTTGTTGGTTGGCGCTGTTGTTTGATTGCTACTACTACCCTCTTTTCCACTAGCTCCTTTTGGTTAGTTCGCTGGAACCGATGAATGAACACCCTTGTCTCTGTTAGGGAATGATGACTAAGGATTGTTCCTTTGAAAACCAGGGTTTCCGACTCTATGTTCCAGCAACTCGGCTTTTAGCACCATGTTATGAGCTTCATCCACGGTCTACAACACTTGCAGTCCAATCTTGTCCCGAAGTGACGACCTTAATCAATTAAGATATCTGGCTACACGCTGCCCCTTTGTTTAACTCAAGTTATTTCGCTCCGAGAGCCTAGAAAACTCTGTTGTGTAATCAAACACCGACTTGTTCCCCTGCGAACAGTTTTGAAGCAACTGGAATAGATACTGTTCATAGTTTGGTGGCAGAAACCTACCCATCATAAGCTGCTTCATTCTACTCCATGTCCTTACAATCGCCTTTCCTCGTTGTTGACGATTCTTCTACAATTGATCCCACCAGACTGCAGCCCCTCCTTTCAGTCTAAAGGCGATAAATCTGACCATCTTCTCTTCTAGAATCTCCATCATCTCGAAGAACCGCTCTACTTCTGTGATCCAGTCAAGAAAATCTTCTACACACAGATTTCCATTAAAGCTTGGAAGATCTTCCTTTAACCGGTAGTTATCATGCTCTCTGGATCGTCTCTCTGGTTGAATAACACCATATCCTCCATCTCTTTCGTCTTCAGAGTCATCCTCGCTATCAGGTTGATGACGAGGGGGACGTCTTCTGTTAACAGGTTGGCCTCGGGTAAATCCCTCAACTCACACTCTGTTATCCGGTTGCGGCTGCCTATTGTTAGCGTTGAGGTTCATCCAGACAAGCAGTTCACGAATCTACCTTAGCCGTTGTCGTTGTTCCTCCACCACTGTCCACAAGGCCTCCACCCCACGATCACCATCAGTAGGGTTTCTGTCTCCTGCTCTGTTAGTTGACATCGAGATCGGAAAATCCGTGCTCTGATACCAATTAACGTAAGGAAAACGTAACAAGAATTAGACCGACTTCTAAATTCTTTTGAAAAACTGGAATCCACCAGAATTAAGTTAAAACTTCTGAAATTTTATTGAATAATAAGTTGTTCTAGCCTTTTGGCTTATAAGGCTATTTAAAACGAAAAATCCCTAACCCGAATCCTTGTTGGACAAAAAACGAGATTACATACCAAAAGCTGCCATAAATAGCGAAACTGCCAAAAATAGCGAAATCACAAAAGTTATGGAAATAAAATATACTAACGACCATAAACAAGTCGGAATTAACGGTAGGCGATTCTGGCTTGTCAAAGTCAACTTATGACAAAAATGAAAATTTTCCAAAAAGGAAAGAATTACGATTTCGGGGCCTAAATGATGGAATTTGGCCGAAAAAGGAAGTGCCTCAACACCGAAGGTTTTGACTTCTGAAGATCTCACGGATTCCCTTCAATTAAGGTCATTTAATCTTGGATTTAGGATAATCCCACCAAGCCATGTAGGACTCAGCCACTTGTTCTACATCAGCGTGGAGTCCACTTCTACGGTCTCCAAAAAACAATCGTACGACATTATATTTCATTTTCTTGCTTATATTTCATTGAAAATGAATCGTAACACGTGTAAATGTGTCCAATTACAGGGGTAAATGTGGTCCCCATACATTGAGACTGATCGAGTACTTACTAGCGGATTGACAGCCTTTCGATTGGTCGAGGATGACATGGGGATCATTCGGGAGAAAATGGTTGTGGAGATTTTTTGTAACTCCATGCCCACTTAGAGATTAGTTGTATATTTGTTGTTGTAATTTTTAAATTTGTTATAAAAACAAAATGTACAGAGACATTCTATTTCAATTATGTAATTTCAATTTTTTTTAAAAAGTTTTTGTTTGAAGTCTCTTCCAAATTATTACAATGTAATACAATGCCAAATGTTTACAATGTCATTAATAGAAACATCGCAATTCATTCCCTATTACAGTCCCTATTAGGGCACATCTGTTTGTTGTGTCCAACTGAATGACAGATGTTACACTAACGGCGGTATTCCTCCAGAACAACTCTGTTTGAACCTTCATTAATCAAATGTGGGTTAGTGATGAATATATTTTATATATATTCATTGTCCCTAAATATAGATTTAATAGTCCAATTTTATATTAGTTTTATTTTAATTAGATTCTTTTGGTCAAACAGGAATAAAAAGCAATCGGGTTTGAAATTGAAGTTAAATTGAGTATATATCGTGATTAAGTGTTTTAGATCAAAACGAGAATTTCAGACCCAAAAGCTTGTCCAAATCAAGCCCAATTCGAAGGCCCATAATCCAATTACAAGTGATTAAGTTCTCATTCAAGTCAAAGTCAAGCCCAGTCAAGCCCAAATTAAAAAAGAAATCAAGAAGGTTTGATAAGAGTGTGAGAGTGTGAGAGTGTGGTCCACACCACAAATAAGAAATAAATAAGAAACAGCTAGATCAAGAAAGGGGACCACGAGGAATTTAAAAGCAAAAAAATAAATTGAAGAGAAGGGTGGCGCAGCAACTAAAAGAAGGCAAAATAACAAGGGTGCGTTCGTTTTGAAGAAACAGAGATTTTGGGAGCTGATTGTGGCGTAGCAACGGAAGAAAAGAAAAGTGATTTGGAGCGAGAAGTTTGGAAGAAGGCAAGGTGGAGCTGTGCTTAGCATCTGCACAGAATTTCAATCGCAAATTAGGAGTATTGTAGACAGAATCATGCCGGGTCTTTATATAATTTTTGTTCTTGCTTTTATTATGTGTTTCTAATTTATTTTCTGAGATGTAAGATGAAACCTATTTGATATTGTAGTTGTTTTTCTATTCATTAGAATTCCTAAATTGGTTTTAATATTTATAATTCTTGATTTTCATTGATTGATATTTATTAAATTGTTTCACCCCTTAATATCAAGTATTTTGGACAGATACAATTGATTTTATTAATCATGCTTTGTGTTTTAATGTTTAAATTAAGAATCTTGATTATATGTTTTTCAAATATTGGATACATGTAATACTTGGGTCTTATATATTAAGTCAATTGGAATAAAGAATTTACAAAAGATTAATTTTTAAGAACATAATTGACAAATCTTAAGAAAACATTGGATTGATTTCAAAATTGCTACTCAATTCTGGGAATTAATAATTTGAATAGTAAAATATTGCAGTATTGATAATGGTGGATTCCGAACCTCAGACTTTTCTTCCATTGAGTAAATTTTACAATTTTAGTTCTTTAACTTAGTTTTGATTTTAGTTGCCTATTAATTTAGTTTTTAGTTTTAATTAATTCAAAATTCATCTTTCGTTAACTAGATTAAAATTAGATTAAAATTTAGATTTGATTAGTTTTTCATCAGTCCTCGTGGGATCGACCTCATACTCTGTATAAGCTATTTTACAATAGACCTGTGCGCTTACGAGTATTTACAAAATTTATAACAACAGTTAGAACACCTTCTAGAATTATGACCCGATTGTCCATATCTTTCACACGATTGTATGGCTGTTCTTTCCGAAGACGAGACATGTCGCCCCGCCCTCAAACGTCCTGCTTGTTTCCTGGAGATTGGATTCAAAACCACCCGTTCAGCGATAGCATATGGCACTACCCATGTTGAAGGATGTCCAACCAGCATAATAGGAACCGAGTACGCATCAATAAGTGTTTGTCTCTTGTAGTAGTCCATACATAAGAATGTGAAATCCAAGTTTCGCTCCATGCAAAAACAATGAAAATGATGAGTTTTACGTTTCAGTAATATAAACTGTACACTAAAACTTATGATGTACCTTGCGGCAGCGAAGTGCGTGAGAACATGGAAGTTGGTCCATTTGGAATTTATTATAAGTGCGGGTCTTTCCAGCTAAGTCAACAGTCCACTATTTTTCAGACCGTTTCACCGAGAATATGTTCCAGTCGACTGGATTTACGGCCATAAAGCTGCACTTCTTCACACGTTTTAGGATCATAAGATGTGTTTCGTCGGTCAACTGATGACACATGGACTGTGCAGCTTGATAGCCATCGTGTAACCACCGTTGTAGCATATTCCTAATGAACTCAGCCAGAGTCAACATAGGCAGTTGTCATGCAAATTTGAGGCATGAGTTTATGCATTCTGTAGCAGTTGTTGTCATCACCCTGTACCTTCTTTCAGGACCATGTACACGGGACCACTTGTATGGACCGACATCAATTACATAATCATATGCATTATAGTGCAAGTTTCTTAACTCTTCCATGTGCCAGTTATATTTTAACTCGGTGTACGCACGAGTTGCTTTGTCCATTATTACAGCAATATCCTTTCTGTGATATCGCTTCTTAATATTTTCATAAAAGTGTCAGCAACATATGGTATGGGTGGCATAAGGGAACACTTTAGAAATCTCTACTTCAATGCTTGCATGTCTATCGAAAATGAAAACCAGATCATCAATATGACCTAGGGCACCCTTCAAGCAAACCAAAAACCACTCCCATGAAAGATTGTTTTTTGAGTCGTCGTACCCAAAAGCAATTGGATACACATGTTCATTCTCATCTTGTACAGTTGCCACAAACATTGTACCACCAAATCGTCCTTTCAAATGGGTACCATCAATGGTAATAACTGGACGCATACACTGGGTACCATCTAAGTGAGACACCAATCGGTATGAAAAAGTAGAGGAATTTACCATCTTCATCGCACTGTAAGTCAGTGATTGTGTAGGGATTTGTTTTGTTCCAAAACGTAACCGAATGATGGCAACAGTTGGAAGGTTTCCTCATGTGTTCCATATGTCAGTGACAACGTATAATCGAGGGCTTGATGTGCCTTACTGTACATGATTTGGATGTCATACATTGTTTTCATGTTAGTGATTATGTCATTCGGTCGCATTAGTCGACCATCTTGTTGTTAAAGTCTAGGTGCAACCACTTCTCAATTATTACTGCACTCGCTTGTCGATGGCGCTGGTAAATCTCCTCCAACAAACAAGTGTGTTCGTTGTCAAACTTCTTACTTGGAAGTATGTCCCTTCAACTATCCTCACAGCTCTTAACTTCCACATACAGTTGTCCATCAAACAAACAAGATGTAACATTGTCTTATTAAACCTTTTCACCTTCCACTCGAAGTTGTGCCGTATTGCAAAATGCCCAACAAGTCTCTTCAAATTCTTTTTACAAGGAAAAAATTACTCTTTATATATCATGCATGTAAGTTCATCTTCTACCAAGTTCCTGCTTCCACCCATACCAAATGAGTATGATTATGCTTCTGGAATAACCCACGTTGTGGTATTATCAGAATCATCTAGAGTTACATTAGCCCGAACCTCGGAGGTCCCAGCTATATCTGGTGCACTAGAACTAAATCTGTGTACATGTCTTGCACGTCTTTTAGTTTGGAAAAGTTCTTCATCTTCCTCATTGTTCCTAAAATTATCTACCGGATAATAATTTGCCTCATTATCCACCTCATTAATTGACCCAACATTCGGTTATGTATTCTGCTCATTGTTTAAGTCATTGTAGATCTCATTGTATCGGTGGTTGTACTGCCTACCATTCATATCAATTTGACAACCAAAGACATCGTCGAATTGAGGTCCCACTATATTAGCATGGTCGACTACTTCTGGTGAGACACCACACATATTTTCCCAACCGTCAATACCACTTCTTTCTGTGAAGAACTAGTTGCTTCCGCCTGACGATCGAAAATTGTTGGGTGTTATCACGATGAGGGATATTTTCACCAATGACACCTTCTGCTGACCTCTCAATTAGACTAACACATACTTAAGGGATCACCCTATCTTCCCCTAGCATAAACTGAACATCATCGTCATTTCTTATAAATGTACGACATGTAGTCTCAGGAACGATTGATATAGACTGTAGATCAGCATTGTATTTGTTCTCAAGATACTTCATAATGGTTTGCACGATCGACACCAGTTCGTCGTAAGTCATATTCTTTGACACATACAAACCTTGGTTATCGAAACCTAAAAAACTCAAACTTCCATCAGGTAACTGCTCCTATTGACTGTTGTAATATATGACTATTCTTACCCGATCCATTATCTTGTGAAAATCATCATCACAGACCAATATTAAGAAAATAATATTTAATATTAAATTTACAATTAATAAAGAATTCAACAAAAATCTTAAGTGTAAGCGATCGAGCTTTTTTTGTAAGGGATCGAGTTTTTTTTCTACATAATCAAGCTTTTTAATAAGGGATCGAACTTTTTTGATAGGGATCGAGCATTTTTTGTAAGGGATCGAGCTTTATTTCTACATGATCGAGCTTATTACTAAGGGATCTAGCTTTTTTGTAGATGATCGAGTTTTTTTACTAAGGGATCGAGCTTTTTTTCTACATTATAGAGCTTTTTTGTGAGGGACAGAGCTTTTTTCTTAAGGGTTCGAGCTTTTTAAAATTGATTTTTTGTGAGGGATCGAGTTTTCGTCTTAATGGTTCGAGCTTTTTTCCCAACATTATAACCTTGTTCGCACCAGTTAAAAAAAAACTTGGACCAATGTAAAAAAAACTCGAAAAATTAAAAAATCCTCGGACCAATTACAAAAACGCTCCAAAACATTTCAAAAAAAGCTCGGATCAATGTATCAAAATCTCCGACACATATACAACAGCTCATAAACATATCAAAAAACTTGAGAAAAAATGTTCATACATGTTCATGCATTGTTAAACCACACAGAAATGCATGAAAAAAAATAAGATGATAAGAAATATTTGTTACCTTCTTGTGCAATATCTCAAGACACACATGTTTTTTTGGAGAGAGAGGAGTTGTAGATCGACTTTCAGACAACTCTTTTGGAGAGAGAGAGAGAGAGAGAGAGAGAGAGAGTGTATCTTTTAAAGAATAAAGAATCGGTTATTTTATGGGCATTTTCGGTAGTTCATCATAATAGTTTAATTTTAAACTTAAGTTATTAAATTGGTGACATCATTACAACACACAATAAAAAAGATGGCATATCTCACCATTTCCACGTAATAATATCAAATCAATAATTACAAACTTACATAAAACTCTAGAAACTTTCTGTAATTATATAAGTAGAGTTCTTTTGTTCAGGAAAAAATATGGATCACTGATCATGTAGTAAATTAAACAAATAATGCATGTAAATGATATTAGGAGAATTTATTATATATTAGATCAGTTCGAGTACGCATCTCAAAATTGAACAAAAATTGAACTATCTTCTCTTCAAATTTTCTCTGGTGGGCACACAACTTATAGAACAAGTGTCACCCTATCTTTTATTAAATTATCAACCACAGTTGATTGTATACACATAGTAAAAACTGATAATGTGGTACTTATGCTATAAGTATTCCATAAGTTGTGTGCCTAGTAAAGAAAATTGATCTTCACTTAGCTTAAGTAGTGTATAATTGTCCTTCCACTTTTGTGGTGATCTGATCGTCATACACATTTTAAAATATTTGTGAAGAGTTTCTCTCTGATATTGTGGGAATAGATGTATGTCTTCCGGTTATGAAAGTAGATATTTGAACACGTATGTACCGTCTCAGCAGGTTATGACCCAGACCCCTAACCTACTAATCCGATAGTTAGATTTAAAAAAGAAATTAAAAATGGGGCAAAATTGAATTATATATTCTTACAGGATCAAATTGAAGATAATATTTTGGACTCATGGTCAGTATAATAGTATATAGTTAATAGTTCAATTTGTATTTTTCTAGAATTTAATTAACACTAAGGACAAGTTAGAAACTTTCATTTTCAATTTTTGTCTTTCAGTATGTCTACGTCATTCTTATACGGCTGCTAATTAAAATAATTTAAGTTAGTCGATGATCTTGAGGCAAAATTGTACCTGGTATTTCAAAAATATACACACCCCAAAACAAAATTAGCCGATTTTCAAAAACAGAAGATACAAAATGGGCCAAATATTTCTAATAGTATGTCGAGTGATAAAGATAGAATAATAATAATAATAATGAATAAAGAAAACATCAAGCATCCAAGGGTTGGCAGGTGAACAAAAACAAGGGAAAGAAAAACACATACATTTTGAGTGGTTTTGGCAATTTGAAGGGTCTTTAAAATACAACTTGTTTATAAAAAGCTATACATATTCACATGATATTCAAGTAGGTAGAGAATAGAGATCATCATCAAGTCACTCCCTTTTACCTTTTCTCTCTCTCCAGCATTATGGGAAAAGTAGAAGTAGAAGAAAAGGGAGGTGCAGATGGGAGAGAAGACTACACAGAAGATGGCACGGTGGATCTCAAAGGTACACCTATTCTTAGATCAAAAACTGGCAGGTGGAGAGCTTGTTCCTTCATTGTTGGTAAGTACATATATATATACAGCATGTGCTTCTTAATTTCATGAAACCTTGTCTTAACAGTTTGTTGTCTTTTAGATTTTCTCTCTATATAGAATTCAGTTTTATATATATATAAACAAGGAAATTGAGAAAAACAATACCCTTTTCATATATATTAATTAAAGAGAAAAAAAGAAAAAAAGATCAAATAATAGAAGTAGTAGAATTTTTAATATGAATTAAGGTTTAGATATGGTGTTGTTTATATGATGATGTTGTTGGTAGGGTATGAGGTGTTTGAGAGGATGGCATATTATGGGATAGCATCAAACTTGGTGTTGTATCTGGCTAAAAAACTGCATGAAGGGACTGTGAAATCTTCAAACAATGTGACGAACTGGGTTGGAACTGTTTGGATGACACCCATTTTCGGTGCTTACATTGCTGATGCTTATCTCGGTCGCTTTTGGACTTTTCTCATTGCTTCTGCCATTTATTTGACGGTAATATTTTTATATTCAATTTCATTTTTTTATTTCATGCATATGTATATCCACCATCAGAAATGGAACACGTGTGTGATTGCTCTTCCAACAACATGAAACCACAGGACAGATATTTATTATTATTTCACCCGCTCGCGGAAGAAATGTTTCAAACTTTGCATACATGCCTTTAATTTTGATATGACCTGAAATAATAATCACCATTTAATATAGCTAAACATATTGTCTCATCATCACTCCGGTTGATCAAAATCTAATCTTATGAACCAGTTTTGCATGCAATTCATTGCCTTAATTAACTGCATGCATCGGCAGATGCCAGCTGTCCTTGATCAAGGGCGTTCTATTCCCATCAATATTGACTCTGCGGCCTCTGCCGCCTCTTCTCTATTAACTAAATACGACCATGTTTTGTTCATTATCATTCAACCATTCAATAGTCCGGACACGTATCCCCTCACACACAGACTATTAAACTAGTCATGGCACCTACGTTTTGTCTGGTGTGACATCTCTTTCATTCAGGACAATTAATAGCGTACTCATTATTCACTGACAAAATGAAGATAACACTACTGATTACTAAAGAGGATAACACCACTTGTGGGAGAAGAGAGTCGACCTTTCGTAACTAACCATTTCATATTTGTTAGTAATTTCGATTAACACATAACTATATCATGCTTAGGTATAAAATTAATCCTAATGTTTAATCTAAATATATTTTTATACATATTTTAATCAAATCCTAATTTACACGTCAAAACCCATATCAATTCTAGAGAAAATGAGTAAATTTCGAAAGCGGAAGCGTACCCAAATCCATTGCTGGAGATTTATGAACGGGTTGTGATCTTTTAAATTATCACGACCTTTATAAACCCTACTGTGTTCTATTTGCTCTATTGATGGGATACAGAGAAAACTAAAAGTATCGTGTAATTTGGGGACCATAACCCTAAATATATATAATAATCAAATTATTATATATTGGCTATTTCTAATTCGGCCCCTCAACAAATTAGAAATAGTATTATGTTATCTACACATTAATTCCATGACAATTATACCCTTAAGCCTTAATGCTTTATATCTTAATTAGATCATTTTAATTTAGGCTTAATCAAAAGATAGCACAACACATTTAATGTTCACATGTGTGGTCCCATATGATGGAATTTTTTCCAACAATCTCCCACTGGGCCACATATGTAACTTTACAAATGTGTATGACTTTATGAGCTCCAAAATTTTGCTATCACAATTTTAGGGTATATCCGAACAATCTCGTCTATTGATTATGCCAACATAGGATCAAAGCGGCTTTCGTCACATTTAGCGTAACTAAACCCATCAATGATCACGTATACTAACATAACCAAATGACATAGATCAATCATGGATGCGTAGCATGGAAATTACATGTAATGTGATCTAAACATATCTATTCCAACTGGTCCTACTTTATTCCTTAGTAAGATCAAAACTTAACTCAATGTAACAGAGTGTAATTAACTGAATACTTTATTTCTGATCAGATAAATATCCAAATACATAAATGCATAAATATATCCAAAATAAAAATATAGAGCAATACAATACATAATTATACAAACTCCCACTATAATGTGATATCCTCACACAAAATAACACCCATATGAGCAGTGTGCTCATGAAAGACCTTGGGTGGTAATCCTTTTATAAGCGGATCTGCTATCATGGAGTTTGTCTCAATGTGCTCTATGGATATATCCACTCTGTACTCTTTCCTTCACATCTAGGAACTTAATGTCAATATGCTTTGACTTAGATGAGCTCCTGTTGTTATTAGAATATATCACTGCTGACTTATTGTCACAATATAGTTTGAGTGGTCTTTCAACACCCTCCAGAATGCACAGCCCAGTGACAAAATTCCGCAGCCATATTCAATGGTTGGATGCCTCATAGCATGCTACAAACTCTGCTGCCATGGATGAAGAAGCTATGAGTGTCTGTTTGACACTCTTCCAAGATATAGCTTCACCAGCCAACAAGTATTTGTAGCCTGATGTGGATCTCCTACTGTCTTGGCATCCATCATAATCAGAGTCGGAATACTTTATGATCTCAAACTGATCCGATCTCTTATATGTGAGCATGTAATATTTTGTTCTCTTCAAATACCTTATAACCTGATTGGCTGCTTTCCAATGATCCATTATAGAGTTACTTAAATATCTGCTTAACATACCAACAATGTACGCAATATCCAGACGCGTACATACCTGAGCATACATTAGACTCCTTACAGCTGATTCATAGGGAATCTTCTGCATTTCCTTAGCTTCAAGGTTACTTTTAGGGTATTGATTGAGATTGAACTTGCCTCCCTTAGCGACAGGGGTGTCACCTTGTTTGCTGTCCTGTGTGCCAAACCTTTTGAGCACTGTATCGATATAGCTCCTTTGTGATAATCCAAGAATACCCCAAGAGCGATATCTTTTTATCTGGATCCCTAATACAAAGGAGACGTCACGAAGATCTTTCATCTCAAAATTATTTGATAGAAATCTCTTGGTTTCATACAATATGTCTATATCATTTGTGGCAAGCAGTATGTCATCGACATATAAAACCAGGAATATGTGCTTACTCCCACTGAATTTGTGATATACACAATTATTAACAATGTTTATCTCAAAACCAAACGAGATAACCACTTGATGAAACTTATGGTACCACTGACGGGAAGCTTGCTTGAGTCCATAAATGGATTTTTTCAATTTGCAAACCATATTATTTGGGTCTCCCGACTCAAAGTTTTCTGATTGCACCATATAAATTGTTTCATCAATGTCACCATTGAGAAACGCCGTCTTGACATCCATCTGATGAAGCTCAAGATCAAAATGTGCAACAAGTGCCATGATTGTCCTAAAAGAGTTTTTCGTTGAAACTGGAGAGAAAGTCACTTTATAGTCAATCCCTTCTTTTTTGGGTAAAGCCTTTAGCTACAAGACGAGCCTTATACCTCTCCACATTACCTTTCGAATCCCTTTTGGTTTTAAATATCCATTTACAACCAATGGGTTTCGCACCTTCTGGTAATGGGACAAGTTCCCAAACCTTATTGTCTTGCATAGACTTATATTCCTCATTCATGGCATCAATCCACTTTTGAGAGTTGGAACCCTGCATGGCTTGATGGAAATTAATTGGATCATTTTCCATCATTCCAATGTTTTCCTTATGTTCCTGGAGAAATACGTAAAAATCGTCCGGTATAGCATTTCTCCTTTCTCTAGTGGATCACCTCAATGACACTGGTTCTTGAGGTTGTTGAGTTTGTTCCTCAGAAACAATTTCCTCATCTTGAATGGGGGTTGTTCAACATTGTCTGGTTGAGGATCCAGATTCGCTTCTTGATCAATGACATGTATAGAAACATGTACATTGTCAAAAGCGATACTAGGGATCGAAACCGATTCTTCCTTAAAGACAATGTCTCTAACCTTATTTTTTCCCCAAACTCAACATCCTCAAAAAATGTTGCAGTTCCCGTTTCGAAAATTGATCGAAGTGTGGGATCATAAAACTTATAGCCCTTAGATCGCTCAGAGTAGCCAATAAAGTAGCTGCTCACAATTTTGGAGTCTAATTTATTTTCATGTGGCCTGTAAGGCCTTGCCTCAGCTGGACATCCCCAAATGTGAAAATGCTTTATATTAGGCTTTTTTGCTTGTCCAAATCTCATATGGTGTTTAGCAGCTTCATTATTCTTCCTCTATTTGCCCTTAACCTTATAGGTGCTAGCTAAATGAGCACTTTCGGTCCTGTCTCGCTTCAGTCTCTCTTCCTTTTGCACACAGTAAGAAATGAGCTCATTAAGAGTCCATTTCTCATTTTGACAGTTGTAACTGACCTTAAACTGGTTGTATTGTGAAGGAAGTGATATTAATACCAAATGCACGAGCAAGTCATCAGACAGCTCGAGCTTCAGTGCCTTAAGCTTATAAGCAATATGAGACATTTCCATAATGTACTCCCTAATGTTCCCTTTGCCTTTGTACTTAATAGAAATCAAGCTTTGCAAATGCGTGCTTGTTTCTACCTTATTGTTTTTAACAAAACGCTTTTCAATTTCGGCTATGAACTCCTTGACTTTGGTTATCTTTTCAGATACCGCACCCCTAAATGCCACGCTTGATGATCATAAGACTCATGCGATTTGAACAATCTCACTTCTCAAAGTTCTTCCTATTATCAAAAGAACTTGCATCTGTAAGAGAAGCGGGTTGCTCAACCCGAAATGCAAGGTCCAGATCCATGCAGCCGAGAACAATGAGTATGTTCTCCTTCCAAATCCTTAAAGTTGATCCCATTAAGCATGGGTATATAGTTGGTATTAGCAGATATAGTAAAACATTAGCTTGAAAGAGAACAAAACAAACACACAAACATGCTCACATTAATAACCAAATTCAATGATCAACAAATTCAGATAATGGTAAGTCCCATCTCAAGATACCCAGCACAACATTAATATCAAGTCTTTGGACAGTAATATTAATTGTAAGTAGTACTCTTGTTGTAGTGATCAAACATTGACAATAATTAATGTCAAATAATAAATCTATCTTTGGATCGACTTATTATTCACATGTAAAACCTTATAATCATCACATATTTATCACCACAGGTGTGTGTGCAATTCGGCCAAGTATTAACCTTCCTTTGGGCCGACTAATACCCGCATGAATTTATATACACACAAGTGGTACTCTTTTAGTAGTGATCAAACATTGACAATAATTTATGTTAAATAATAAATCTTTCTTTGGATCGACTTATTATTCACACATAAAACCTTATAATCGTCACATGTTTACCACCACAGATGTGTGTACAATTCGGCCAAGAATTAACCTTCCTTTGGGCCGGCTAATACCCACATGAATTTACACACTTACGAACATCCAACATCCATTATGAACAATCTACACATGAAAGGTCACTTTGGTGACATCTTGTTTCAATTAACCCATTTAGAATGATGGACAACTTTATTTAACCATAAAATGTATACCACCAAATATTTAAATTTAAGTTGATCCTAATAATAAAATGAAAATAAATAAAAAATTATTTTATTTTATTAAAATTACAAAAGTAACCCTATTTTGTAAAATTACAGAAAGGTACCTTAACTTTTCATAATTAAAATTTGGCCCAAAACTTTTGAAATTTACAAATTGACCCCATAAATTTTCAATAATTATAAATTTACCCCAAAACTCTTTTGTAATTGCATACAGGCCCTCTAAGTTTTGCAAATTATAAATTGACCCCGAAACTTTATCAAAATCATATAATAGCCCAAATAAATTTGAAAACAGTCCCTCAAGAATTTTAAATTTTCAACAGAAGGGCCTGATAAAAAAACTTGATTTCTGAAACCTAATCTTCGCCGCCGTCGCCACAAGGCAACGACGAGCGATCGGGAAGCAGCAGAAGACACGCAAACGCAGATCGGACGAAGATCGACGATCGATCAACACCGATCGAACGAGCGGCTGTTGGAGGTGGTCTTGGATTGCTCGATCTGGACCGATCGTGGTGGAGGACCGACGATCGTCCTCGTTGCCGCGAATCGAACCGGTTTCGTGCTAGAAACCCACCGGAAAAACAACCGGTGTTGACCCACGAAGGATGATCGATTTTTTTTTCCTTCGAAAACTAGAAGAACACAGTCAATTTTTTATTTTTTATTTTTTATATTTTTTTAAACTTAAAATCCAAATTTTAATTTTCAAGAATCGATTATGGGTGGCTTTGATACCAATTGTTAGGAATTTCAATCAACACAGAACTATAACATGCTTAGGCACAAAATTAATCCCAATGTTTAACCTAAACATATTTCTATACATACTTTAATCAAACCCTAATTTACATGTCATAACCCATATCAATTCTAGAGAAAATACGTAAATCTAGAAAGCGGAAGCGTACCTGAATCCATTACTGGATATATGTGAACGGGTTATGATCTTCCAAATTATCACGACCTTTATGAACCCTACTATATTCTATTTGCTCTATTGATGGGATACAGAGAAACTAAAAGTATCGTGTAATTTGGGGACCATAACCCTAAATATATATAATAATCAAATTATTATATATTGACTATTTCTAATTCGGCCCCTCAACAAATTAGAAATAGTATTATGGTATCTATCCATTAATTCCATGACAATTATACCCTTAAGCCTTAATGCTTTATATCTTAATTAGATCACTTTAATTTAGTCTTAACCAAAAAATAGCACAACACATTTAATGTTCACATGTGTAGCCCCATATGATGTAATTTTTTCCAACATTATTTTAATCCATTTCTTTTTTTTAGTTATTGTTTTTAGCATTGTCACAGATACAAAGTCCAAAGCACCCCACGTATAAAACAGATGAGATGTTTAAGAGTGTAACTAATGATGTTATTCATTCTTGAGAGCGGTGAACATCCTATTTTGAAACATGTTAATAGTGAAACAACTTTAGAGTGAATATTACGAAAGCATACACATGAATAATATAATAAGTGAAAAAAAAATGATGTTTCACTTTTGAAAGTGAAATAAAATTTGTTTTTCTAAAAAAAAAAAAGTGAAACAACATTTCGAACTTTCAAATGTCTCTCTATGTGAAATTATCTAAAATTTATTTTACTTTCGTAATGGATGTTTCACTTAAGATAGTTAAATATGTTAATTGAAACATTGAAAAATAGAACATTATTTATTTCACTTTCGAAAGAAAAATATGTTTCACTTAAAGATTTTAAGTGAAACATCAGAAAATGTTTCACTTCAAGTGATCACGTTATATTTTCTGATATGTTTCATTTATAGTAAAACATCAGAGTATGTATGTATGTTTCACTGTGAAATAACCAGGTGTTTCATTGTCCAACGTGACACATAATAAGTTCATGAAAAAAAAATTCAACTTTTTCTCTACCAAAACTTCAAATTTTTTAATAATTTGAAGTAAACCCATCAACAGAAGCATGAAACAAAGTAATAAATTCAATTAAAAATACAAAATTTACAGACCTTGAACTAGGTTGGAAAGATTTCAAGTACGAAAACATTGTTTGACAACAATTTGATCAAAATGAGGATTTTAGGTTGTAGGTTTTGATTGTAAGCGGAAAATGAATATATATATATATATATATATATATAGAGAGAGAGAGAGAGAGAGAGAGAGAGAGAGAGAGAGAGAGAGAGAGAGAGGTTGAAGAAAAGGTAAAGAAGATAGTAATGTAATTGAATGGTTATTTGGTGAAAAGAAATTAATATGAATGATTAGAAACAATAATTTTATGGAAGAAGGTTAAATACAATAACGAATAGTTTAAATGGATTGTGTTTTTGGTAATTTTCCGGGAGAAAATATTATTAGAGAGTATGGACTAAGATATTATGTATTCAACTCTTATGATATTGTATTCATATATAAGAGTATCTCCCCGTTCAAATATGTATTTTTTAGTTTCTAAATAGTGTCAAATCGGTATTTTTATTTATTATCGGCCCACTTTTGAAAATGTTTTAGAGAAATGCATATTCACATCTCAATTATAATTATCTAAAGTCAAATATGCATCCATTTTATGACCAATCATAACAAAATAATTATTCCACTATCTCTCCTCTTTAATTTTACAATTAAATGAACTTTACTATTATAGGTGGAAAGAGTTAGAAATCATAGTCAGCATTTCGAAAAGAGTTTTTAGAATTAGAACATCTCTAATATAAATATGCATTTTTGAGTTTCTAAATAGTGTCACATCATCGGTATTTATATTCAGTATGGGCCCACTTTTGGAAAAAAAAAATTAAAGAAATACATATTCACATCTCCAATGCAATTTTCTAAAGTCAAATATGTGTCTATTTTATAACCAATCATAATAAAACAAATATTACATTCTCTCTCCTCGTTTATTTTACAATTAAATGTGCTTTAATATTATTTGTGGAAAGGATAAGAAATCCTAATCAACATTTCTAGGAGAATTTTTAGAATTAGAAACTCAACTCCATATTTTCTAACTTTTTCTTTGTCACGTCATCTCCATATTAGAGTTAGATGATTGTATTAGAGAGAAATTTTCTAACTTTTTAACTATCTATCCTATGTGACACTTAATTTTCTTCAAATACATATTTGTATCGAAGATGCTCTGAGATTCACCCCAATAATATTGACTTTTATAAAAAAAACTTGCTAATAAATGAAGTTATATTCTTTTGTTATGCATTGAACTTGATCAAAGATGACAACATACTCCTTTGAAACTTATGTACAAATAACAGGGAATGTCCCTGCTTACTTTAGCTGTTTCGGTTCCGGCCCTGAAGCCTCCGTCGTGCAGCCAAGATGAGTGCAACAAGAAGGCCTCAGCTATGCAAATAGGGATATTCTACTGTGCATTGTACATAATCGCCATTGGAACCGGCGGGACCAAACCCAACATCTCAACAATGGGTGCTGATCAGTTTGATGATTTAGAGCCTAAGGAGAGGAAGCACAAGCTCTCATTCTTTAACTGGTGGATGTTCAGCATCTTCTTTGGGACACTTTTTTCAAACACTTTCCTCATCTACATTCAAGACAATGTGGGGTGGAGTCTTGGCTATGGCCTCCCAACAATTGGGCTCTTGGTTTCGGTGTTGGTTTTTCTCGTGGGCACACCATTTTACAGGCACAAACTGCCTTCAGGGAGTCCTTTTACCAAAAATTTTCAGGTTTTGGTGGCAGCGGCTACCAACTGGAAGGAGCCTCTCCCAAAAGACCCAAAACAACTCCATGAGTGGAGCTTGGAAGACTATTCTAAATCAAAGAAATTCAGAATTGATCACACACCCTCCTTGAGGTTAATTTTCTTTACCGTACTTTTTGTCAAATATATATTTACCTTCAAATACAAGCCAAGTCAGGACATTACTTGCAGATTCCTTGACAAAGCCGCGGTGAAGACCGGACCAAGCTCACCATGGAAACTATGTCCAGTGACTCAAGTAGAAGAAACCAAGCAAATGGTGAAAATGCTCCCAATTTTGGTTGCAACATTCATACCAAGCACAATCATAGCTCAAGTGGGCACACTATTTATCAAACAAGGCACCACCTTGGACAGAAGCATGGGTCCTCATTTTGAAATCCCTCCGGCATGTCTGACAGCATTCGTTACCATCTTCATGCTGATTAGCATCGTCATATATGATCGATACCTCGTTCCTCTAGCCAGGCGTTACACAAAAAACCCCCGAGGGATCACCTTGCTTCAAAGAATGGGGATTGGACTTTTCTTGCATGTCGTTATCATGACCATAGCTTGCTTAGCTGAGAGGAAGAGACTTAGTGTAGCAAGAGAAAACAACAAACTTGGTAAAGATGATACTCTTCCTCTAACTATATTTATACTCCTTCCTCAGTTTGCTTTAATGGGGGTTGCTGATACGTTTGTCGAAGTAGCAAAGATAGAGTTCTTCTATGATCAAGCACCACAAGGCATGAAAAGCCTGGGAACTTCATATTTTACCAGTAGCCTGGGAATTGGGAATTTCCTGAGTAGTTTTCTGCTAACAACAGTTTCTGATATCACAAAGAAGAATGGCCACAAAGGCTGGATTTTAGATAATCTCAACATTTCTCATTTCGACTACTACTATGCATTCTTGGCTATCTTGAGCTTCCTCAACCTGCTCTTATATTTGATTCTGTCAAAGGCCTTTGTCTATAATGTCGATGTGGACTCCAAGAGGGATTTGCAATTGCAAGAAGCCATGGAAACTTTGCCGAAGTAAGACCTACCAATTAAGTCTTGAAGACGTGGATTCAGCAGCTTCCTGTATACTGCTTCCCTTGAAAACAGTCGCAGTTCACAGTTCAATGTAATCCAACAAAATGATCGGTCGAATTACCATTATTGAAAAAGAAGAAATTAGCTCAAAAATCTCACTATATTATCAACTCAACAAATCTAAGGAACTAGCTTTTACTATCCATAATTGTTGAACACAACTTCAAAGAAAAGCACTGAAATCAATCACTTTAGCACTAGTAAACGGTGGATTTTCTTCTATGGAAATTCATATGGTAACCTTCAAATGTAGTGGTGATGCATTTCTATTTGCCTTGTACTAGAAAAGAGCATATATTCATATATAATTGACCGATTACATTGTCATTAAGCAACTAAATAAAACCTATTCTAAAGAAATTATGGTAACCTAAGCATACAAAGATATATCTCAACTCAAATCCAAGGCCTACAAATGCTTTATTTAAAATCGCTAAATAGTAAGCTAACATCTCATCAGCTGTGGAAAAGCTTGTTTAGCAGACAAAAAGCCCCACTAATTAAATGCCATAATCATTTCCAAGAGCAGAGATCTTCAACAAATATATTTGACAATTTAGTATCACAATACAAAGTACAATTTCAGCTGTGATGTGTGAAAGCTTGTTAGCTGATTAAAGGCTGCAACTTATGTGCAGCTATTGATTCCAAAAGCCATGTGTGACCAATCACCCGGGATCCAATTCGAGTGGCCAAATTCTGAGCTTCATTCAATCTATTCCAAATAATTGAAACCTCTTCTCCTAACCTGCATCCTTCTGGAGAGTCAAGATTATAAACTACTAGTATATTTGAAGCTGCCTTGCCATCACAGCTTTGTGCCATTAATTCTTCCTCACTCTTCCAGACTGTACCTCCTGCAGCAATAACCAAGTTCTGAAGATCTTCCTTGTAACCCGTCATGAAGTCACCATTAAAATAAATATACAACCCACCAAAGAGCTTTGGTACCTGAAAAAAGAATATATAAAGCCAATTTTTAGGCAGAAAGGGATGAGGATTACTCTGGCATCTAAACAAAAAGCAAAGATCATTAATACTATAGAATCACATCAATGTAATGAGAATAAATTATTGATGTAAATAAACTAGTTGCAAGAAATGTATAGAAAAAGGCAATCAAACTCATCTAAATAATGCTGAAAACATAGTTTGTTCAAGGTTTTATACTTCAGCTTCTGGAAAGTTACAATTAGACTTACTTTATTTAATGCCACAAGTCTGCCAGTTTTTGGGCCATCTTGACATCCATGGTTGTCAAGACTAACTTCATAAGGCTCTTCATCTACAGGACACTTGGATTCCATACAGGCTTTTATCCCTGCAAGGAAAAAAATGCAAACAGTGATAATCATTGGAAATAATATACAGCAATTAAAGGATGGATGGGAGGAAAAGGTCAAAAAGTGAAAGCACAGTACGACAAAGAATTATAAGCAGTCTAATCAAGCAAAGGCCTTTGAAGACCAATATCATTGGTGACAGGATTCTGTCCTATGCAATGACAGTTCTAAAGAATTGCACTGAATTGCTTGTGAAGATATAAAAACATGCATTTTCCAACCATCTCCAGATATCCATTATATCATAGTAAAAACTGACATAAATATAAATGAAAAATGAAAAAGTAGTCACTGCAACAGTAGCAAGTAGAAATGTACAGTGCAGGGACCAACTTACAGTCAACCGTAAGAACCCAGCTCCCATATACAATGGCCATGAGAACTTTCAACGTCCTAGTGCATGCACCCTTCGCATCTGTGGCTGCAATCACATGTGTGACATCTGGTCTCCAGAACTTGGATACAGATGCACCAATCATGCTTCCAAACTTGACCAAAAGAAACTGCAGCAGCACAGGAGGAAAAAATAACTACATATAACAACTTTAATAACAGACTACATCACAATGCCTTGCCAACAACAAGATATGCAAATACAATGTTGCAAGAATTATCAAACATAGCACCAATTCAGTGATGCTTTAAATTGGATAATGCAAACATTTTCTACATCCTATTGCTTAGCACGTAATTTATCAAGTGACACCAATCATTTGTTTAATTTAAATCAGGTATTTTGTAGTTATTTGTTAAAAATATTATCATCAGATAGACATAGATTACTGAAGTTTAAAATCATCCCCATAAAGATGGCTTATAATGAAAGACATCATTCCAACTGAACTAACCTTCTCCTCTGATGACAAAGCAGATCCACATAAAACCCATTCTTTTGCTTTATTGGGTGCAGTTAACCAAAGGTCAGATTGCTGTGGGGTTCTGCATGTGAACAAACAACAAACAATTCAGCTTCTTTAAGATGTGAATTTAAATTGTACTTCTGTAGATGGATGAATAAATAAAGGTTGAAGGTGGTAAACCAGAATCAAACTATGACACTTAAAGACATTGGATACTAATTTCAACATAACATCTAGCAACTATTTAAATATATTCAAACTTAATATCTGCAACACCTACTGAAACACTAAAAAAACAAGAGGCTATACATTTGAATCGATTTGGTATGCCTTTTTGAGACATCTTTGCCATGCTTCTCATTAGGAAATTTCACTGAAGAGTGTGCTGGACAGAGCACAAGGAAATTTTCCTGTAAGGAACCAAAAGAATAATAGGCCGTTAATATGTTTCAAAGCTTAACTCATTGTGCAGAAACAAATGGAACAAATTTGGAATCATAATTATGTGCAAATGCCATGTTGATCAGTAACACTTACATAATCCCATCGACATTTTGAGATTTCTGCAGCACAAGGAAAATGATAACTTCGCCTGCATGACTTCACATAGCAGCCTAAGGCTGCTCCCTTTAATCCACATCTGCTACACTTAAGCTTTGCACCCCTTGCCAATTCTGATTTCAGATTCTTAACAGTTTCTCCATCGTAGTACGCTTGAGGTGCCCTGAAATTTCAGATATTTTCACGTCTTCACATAGCAACAAATAACAAAGATGAGCAATATTATTGAATAGATCTGTCATGAATATTGAACAGAACTAGCCCAAGCCAAGCAGGTTTACTGTAACTGGCTCTCTTCAGCACTTCAAACTGACGCCTATGAACATACAGTAACCTAATACTCTTCTCATCATCTTAAACATAGTAATCTGCAATACCAAAACAACATACCATTCAATGCATTTACTATGAACATGTATTACATTTGAACAGACTGCCTCATCTCCCACTACTGGTTGACCATTGGCATAATGCCACATCGGCCCAGTTGCCTGGAAAAATTCATTCAAATGTTTAGTAAAATAATAGTACATAATAATTCAAGAAAAGTGAACGTTGATTTACCTCTGAGATTCTAGAGGACTGACAAAATCCACAACTAGAATTATTTGCATGAGAGTCATCAGAAGTTGTAGGCAGCACTGCACCAGCAAGGGACAACCCAGATTTGAGTGCCGGTTCAGAATTACAAGCCAATAAGCTTTCACTTTGCAAAATTATTGATCGGGTATGACTGGCACTTTTCACATGCATTTCCTCTGTCCCATAGTTCAATTTCTTTTGTCTCTTGGAGTCCCTCAATTGAGCTTCAGTTTCAGAGGCAGAACTGCCATTTTGTTCCTGTCTTATTCTATCATCAAAATTTCTCTTGATTGGCCTATTGGCTGCAAAATGTTCTGGACTCTGAAAAGGCAAATAACCATATCCAGTTCAGATAGTACGAACAAATCCTAATTTATTTAAAAATTCCACAAGCAAATGCAATATGCAACCCAACAACGACATAAATAAAATAATGATATTTCAATATGTTGGGCAGTAGAGTCGCATGTCATTAAGATTAAATCACTGAATCAATGTTCAAACCCCAATTAACAAAAGAATAAAGGTCAATTTTAAACTACCACTAGATTTTTATAGACTATGCCTCAGTTCATAATTTCAACCAGTTACATAGTGCTAATTGTGTGAACAGCATATGCAACTAAAATAGTGAAAACATAAAAAAGGCAACAATAGCATATTCTTACATGCCCAGCACCCTGATCACTGCTTTCATTGTCTGAATCCTTGATATCGCCAAATGAAGGAGGACTACCTGGTGATGACTGTTCCACCCTGTTCACATCTCTAAGCACAGCCTTACCCTCTTGAATGCCTCCAGCTTGTGTCTGACGATTTGGTCTTGAGAAATTAGGATTCTGATCACCGTTACATAAATTTTCAACACAATTGGGCACCTCAGATTTTTTACTTTGGCTATCCCCAATAGAGTTATTAGATAAAACTTGAACTAGCTTATTTCCTTCTTCTAACCGACCACTACTTGAATTATCCTCATTCTTCAACCTTCTCCCAACAACTATAATAATCAATTCATATATCACAAAATATTTCAAAGGAAAAAACATTCCACTCAAACAAATAGTTAAAAAAAAATCATAAATAAATTGGTCATACCAACAGAAGAAACAGATTGCAACAGGGTGGCACCGGAGAAGGCATCAAACCCTTTAAAGATTGTCACAATGTTGTCTATAAAAGGCAAAGACCTTAAATCTGCCAATATATATATCACAATAAGTGAGTGAAGTATCCAAATGTTCAATGAAACATCACACAAAAAGTAGAACCAAAAATGGTTACCATTAAATATGATTTGATCAACAATGGCAAGAACCATACCTGCATCAGTACATGTAGATTTACATACAGGACACTCTGAACCACACTGCGTCGATCTGGGTATGCATGCACTGCAAGAAATTCATAAAACTAACTCAAAATACAGCTCAATTTAAAAAATGAGAAACAATGAGAATTAATGATCATTTAGGAAGATAAAGAAGAAAAAACATACCAGCAAAATATGTGATCACACGGGAGCAGCGAGGGTCTGTTAAACAAGTTCAAGCTGCAACATCACCAGTACCAACTTTTGGTTAGTAATTTTTCGCTTTCAAACCCAACAAAGAAAAAATGAAAAGAAAAAAAAACCCTAAATTTTGTTCCTTTTCTATAATTGGTGTACATTTTCCAAGCAACCAAACGTAAAAACCCAAAGAGAGAGAGAGAGAGAGAGAGAGAGTGCGTTAACAAAACTGAATAAACTATGGAAAATGTAGATCAACAGAAGAAAAAAAAAATAATTACTGAAAATGAAAAGTACAAACCAGAGAGGGCAGTTGAGCTCAAGACTGAGTTTTTGGAGATGGAGAACCCAAGGGTTCAAAACCTGGATTCTGCCGTTGTTAGAATCAGCCATTACTTTACTGCAATCAACTCAATCAAAACTCAAAACTCTTTAGATTTGAGAGAGTAGAGATACTTAAATGCACTTGCTTGATGGAAAGTGAGAGGCTGTGAGTGAAGACACGTGAATGGCTGGGATTTGGTTTTGGGAAATAATTGAAGGGCGGTAAAACGAAGAGCCAAAACGGGTTTTGAAGTTAGGCGCGCATTTTCTTGTTTCTCTGCAACTCTCGCCAGCGCGCTTCTTCGAAAACATAAGCCGTTGACGTGGCGTCCTTCGTTGGAAACAAGGATGAAAGTATCAATATAGAGCACCCCATGCTTATACCGATCGGGAAAAAATTAGATGGCACATCAAATGGATATTCAATTTATTAAGCAATTTATCACTAATGCAACGTATGTAGCAGAACTTCAAGCCTTGGTAACAACTTTTGTACAGAGGCTAAAGCAACTCCAATCAACATCAACGTGGCTTGTATTTAAAAAACCGGTGATATATCAATATTGTCAAGCCAATTGCTTCGTATATGATATGTAACTAAATTTGATAGACATCCAAATAACAATGTAATTTCCATTGCTTCACTTATAAAATACATGTTTTTAATGACATGTCAATTTATTTATGATCTCTTTCAATATACTTTAACATTGTTGAATAAAATAAAGTTAAAGACAAAAGTAGTTGCTGATTAGGCCAACAAGATGGTCCCTCTAAAATCAAAAGAGTCGTGTTGACAACCTCGAATAAAAATAAAATTATCACATCATTTTGAAGTTGTAATAAAAAGGTTGAATTAAAGATGATTTTTTTAACAAAGTGGTTATTCATCCTACGTGTCTAATTTTTTCGCAACCCACATTAGCATTAGATATCCACTTTGTTAAAAAATTCATCTTCAATACAACCTCTCTATTACAACTTCAAGTTGATGTGATAACTTTTTTTTTCAAATGCTATCAACATGATTCTCTGATTTCAGAAGGTCTGTTGGACGGTTTTCTTATTGGCTTAGTCAGTAACCACTATTGTCTTCTACTTTATTTTATTCAACAATTTTAAAATATATTGAAAAAGACTAATAATAAATTGACATGTCATTAAAAACATGTAGTTTACCAATGAAACATTGAAGACCATTTTTTCATTTGAATGTCTATCAAGTTTAGTTACATGCCCCAATTGAAGCAATTGGCTTGACAATGTTGACATGTCACCATTTTTTCAAATGCAAGCCATATCACCATTAGAGATGTTCTTAATGAGTTCATTTTTGCTCACTCTCTTTAAGGGGGTGAGCATAAGCCCCCTCCCATTAATTGTCATGTATCCATAAGTTAACCCATGTTTAACAAATAGTATTCTACCTGTTATATGTGAATTTTATCTTACATACACGTCATCAACAAAGAGGATAAATCGCTAGGTGGACATCCGTATAAGCATTCAGAAAGTATCATACAAGACATCACCGAATAAGAGAAAACCCGAGTAAGCATATGTTGATCAGAACCTGCCTAGGGGACAATCGACGTCATAAAATACTCGGGATCAGTTAATGACACTCGAGACTGGTTAAATGAGGTTTCTACTCGGGATCAAATGATGTTACTCGGGGACCAGCGTGTATTGTCCTTACTCGGGACAAATATGAAGAAAACTGAATTAGAAGTCCAGCGCTTAGCTCACACAGATTAAGTCATTAAAATACACGAAGATATCCATATCAAAAAGGAATCCTAATGAGAACAAAATACTGGACAGGAAGAGTTCCCAATCAGGCAACAACTTTATTTCTTTTAAAAGATTACGCTCTTATAAGGAAATAAGTCCTAATTGGACTACAATACTAGAGTCCCATATGATTTCAATACAAGACTTCGAAACAGGAAAGAAGTCAGTCTGCTTCAAGCAAGTAAATAATCATAATTAAATACAAAGATCTATTACTTATACAAAGCAGATTAAGGTTCTATAAGCATATAAATAGACCCATAATCTCACCAAGAAATAGATATATAGAGCAATCATAGTAAAATACAGAGAGAAAAAAAAAAGAGATCGAGAATTGTATTTCTATTATTTCATTGTGGATTTTGGCTTGGTTGATCATTCAACCACCCGTGGACGTTTCTCCGGTCATCCGAGTTTTACCACGTAAAAAACTTGCGTCTTGATTACTTTATCTTATCTCTTTCTCTTTGAAATCAGAGCTAAAATCCAATCCTTGTTGGCTATTTCTCACACATCCAGAAAAGAGACGTCAATAATTGGCATTAGAAGGAGGGGAAAACGAACCTGAGATTTAATTAAGGATAATGGCAGAAAGCAGAAGCAGTTCTGGGATGTCCAAAAATCTCTAGATAACTTCCATATTGGCAGTAGCTCGCGAGATCTCGCTGCAACCACGGAGAACCAACCTATATTCCTGGCGGGGATCCAGCAAGTTCCTCCAACCAGTGGAGATCTGACAAAGCATTTCTGAGAAGCGTTGCAACAATTGGTGGCAGACGCACCAAAGGAAGGAGTTGATTTACTGGTTGCAGAAGCACAAACTCCTAACCTCCCATCTGCGAGGCTTCGTTTGGTTGTAGTAGAGCCAGAACTAAATACACCGAAAGCCGGAAGGAACTCTGCTCCAATCAATCAGGTTGGACGTGAAACACTTGAAGAGGAACGACCACGCTAGAAGCAGAACCAGGATCAGACAGCCTGTGCTAGACACCGCAAAAATGACCGGTAAAGGGATCGGTCATCATCAGAAGATAACGATCGACACCATCGTAATAATCATCATGGAATCATACGTGAAACCCAGCATCAAAGTGAATAGCCAGAAAGAGGAATACAATTACCCAGCGGTTCAACCATCAGGGAAGCCCTGTGTGAGACAGATATGTTATAATCCAGAGCCTAACTCGAGAAGTCGAGAGCAATAGTCGTCAAATGGACGCGCTAGTCAGACGTTATGGGTATAACGATTTATCTGACAAGGATTCTGACAGCCCGTTTACCAGGGACATTCTGCAGACTTCATTCCCAGAAAGATTCAAGATGCCACATGTGAAGTAGTTCAAGAAGAATACAGACCCAAAAGAACATGTCATACGCTATAAAAGTGTTATGACCCAGTATGCCCATAGTGATCCCTTACTATGCCTTAACTTTCCACAGACTCTGGGAGACATGGGTTCAAGATGGTTCGGGAGACTGCCCCCAGTAAGCATCGGAAGTTTTAGTGAACTGAGCAGGAGTTTCTCAAGGTAATTTCTGAGCAATGTTCACAGGAAAAAATCAGTGGCTCACCTTTCTCAAATAAAACAAGGGAAAGATGAGTCGCTGAAGAAATACCTAGGAAGGTTCGGCCAAGCAGTATCAGAAATCGGCAGTGCAAATGATGAAGCAATAATTGCTGCATTCATTAACAACCTACAGAATGGACGGTTATCTTTTGACTTAAGAAGAGCCTGACTGACCAGATATGCAGATATGATGGACATGGCAGGAGGATATGCACTAGCCTAAGAAGAAAAGTTAGCCACTAGAGGATGCTACATGCATGGAGGAAAACCCGAGAAGGACGCTGAGTCCAAGGTGCAGAACCAAAAGGGAAAACAGAAAGGAAACAACAAAGAAAAGAGCAAGGACAGGGGAAACGGGCATAATGTCGAATAGACAATAGAAAAATACCAAGGCATATACACCAATTACACCCCTCTTTGGAAAAAGCAGGAGGAAATCCTGGCCATTCTGAAAACAAAGAATATGGTATAAGAGCCTCGATGACAGTTTCAGTTTGCCCAATGAGATACCACCAAATACTGTCGATTTCATAAAGAAACCGGTCATGAGACATCCAAGTGTTACCAGCTCAGAGATTACATAGAAACCCTCATTCAGGAAGGACATCTACAGGATGTAATCTTGAAAAAAGATGAGAAATCAGAAACAAAGAAAGAGATCGGGGCCGATCACAGCTCTGGTAGAAGCCAAAGGGCTAGTCCAGAGGCCAATCATGTAATACATACGATCTTTGGCCGACCATCCACTGAGAGAAGTAACCGAGAGCGAACATAGGAAATTAGAGAAGTAGTAGAAGCAAAACATAACTTTAAAGTGAACTCGGTGGAGCCAGACCCGAAAAGGGTAAATGAAGGATGGGACCCAATAACCTTCACAGAAGCAGACTCACATGGGGTCGACGTTCGGCCAAATGACGCATTAGTCATAAGTGCCCCAATTGGTCACCAGGAAGTTAGGAGAATCTTGATAGACAATGGAAGTTCGGCAGACATTCTCAATGTAGATGTCTACGATCAACTCAGCTGGACGAAAAGACCTACAATATTTCCACACTCCACTCAGAGGATTCAGGGGAATTGATGCCAAGTCACTCGGGACGGTAAAGCTACCTGTGAAGATCGGAGTGGCACCTTGTCAGAGAACTGTGTTGCTCTACTTCGTAGTAGTAGACTTAGACAATTGTCCGTATAATACGTTGTTCGGTCGGCCATTCTTAAATAAAACTAAGGCTGTAACATCCATTTATGCCTTAATGATCAAATTCCTGACAGAACAGGGGGTCGGGGTAGTCAAGGGATCCCAAGAGATGACCCGAAGAGCTAACCTGTCAGTATACAAGGACAAGAACGAACAGGTTTGCACTATAACACAACCAAGTCAGAGCAAAAAGCCACTGTCATTCAAATTCGACCCAAAGGAAGAGCCGAATGAATCCAAAAGTGAAACAGTCGAAGAAATCATCTTGAAAGAAGATGAACCAGATAAAAAGATCAAGATCAGGGCCAACCTGGAAAGAAATGTCAAACAAAGCCTCATTGATCTACTTAAAGAATACAGGGATGTATTCGCTTGGAGTCATGAAGACATGGCCGGGATAGATGCCCGAATAATAACTCACCATCTCACAGTAGACCCGAATGCAAAACCGGTGATACAAAAAAGAAGATCATTCAATCTCGAGAGAAGTCAGGCAATCAAACAGGAAGTAGAGAAGCTACTCGCTTACCCTCAATGGGTTGCTAATGTAGTCCTCGTACAAAAGAAGAATGGACAATGAAGGATGTGTGTAGATTTCACAGATTTAAACAAGGCATGCCCAAAAGACAGTTTTCCACTTCCGAGGATAGATTAGTTGGTGGACGCTATATCAGGCCATGAGCTTCTCAGTTTCATGGACGCCTATTCGGGATATAACCAAATCTGGATGAACAAGGCCGACGAAGAAAAAACAACATTCACCACTGATCAGGGTTTGTACTGTTACATAGTAATGCCCTTTGGGTTAAAAAATACAGGGGCAACATATCAAAGGCTGGTCAACAGAATCTTCGCATGGCAAATAGGAAGAAACATGGAAGTATACATTGATGACATGTTGACCAAGAGCATCACGGCAGACAAGCATACTTCAGACATACGAGAGACATTTGATGTCTTGAGAGGATACCAAATGAAGCTAAATCCGAACAAGTGTTTATTTGGAGTTCTTTTGGGAAGATTCCTGGGCTTTCAAGTCCACCAAAGAGGAATCGAAGTCAACCTCGAGAGGATCTAGGCCCTATAGAAAATGACTTCACCGAGGACCCTCAAAGAAATACAGCGCCTAACAGGATGATTAGCTTCCTTGGGTAGATTCATCTCAAATGCCACGGACAGATGCATACCCTTTTTCAAAGTAATTAAAAAAGGTAAAGGACTCGAATGAAATGAAGAGTGCGAGCAGGCATTCTTAAAAATTAAAGAATACCTAGGTTAGACTCCCATCCTTTCAAAACCTCAGGTGGGAGAGACACTCCATCTGTACTTATCAATTATAGAACTAGCAGCCAGTTCAGTCCTAGTTAGAATAGAAGATGGAGTACAGAAGCCAGTATATTATACCAGCAAGGCACTTCTACTAGTCAAGACCAGGTATTCACAGGCAGAGAAAATGGCCCTAGCATTGGTTTCAGCAACAAGGAAGCTAAGGCCATATTTTCAGGCTCATACGATCTAGGTACTCACTAACTGCCCATTAAAGCAAATTCTACAGAAGCCAGAGATTTCAGGAAGACTGACCAAATAGGCTATCGAGCTAAGTGAATTCGATATCCATTACGTCTCTAGGATATCCCTCAAAGAGTAACCAGTGGAAAATTTTATAGCAAAGTTCACAGAGCTGAACTTGGAAGCAAAAAGGATGTTGGAAAAAAATTTCCCATGGAAATTATATGTTGATGGTTCTTCAAACACTCATGGCAGCGGGGCAGGGATCATAGTATGCACTCCAAAAGAAGATGATGTCGAATGTGCCATGAGATTTGACTTCAAAGCAACCAACAATCAAGTCGAGTACAACGCGCTACTAGCTGGACTCAGAGTCTGCATAGTTCTCGGGGCAGATGAAGTCGAGATATTCAGTGATTCACAGGTAGTTGTCAACCAAGTCCTGAACGAGTACCAAGACAAGGATGAAGCCATGATAGCCTACCGTGACATTGCAAAATAGCTCCTCCAGAAATTCAAAGAATATAGTATTGCTTAGATCCCCAGGGAGGAGAATGAAAAGGCAGACACATTGTCCAAACTAGCGTCAGCAATAACCACAATCAGGCCAAAGACTATTCCGGTTGCACATCTCCTCAAACTGAGCACAGCTGAACCAAGAAACTTAGAAATTTTAGAAATCCGAACACCGCCAAATAGTTGGATGACTCAGCTAAAAAGGTTTATGGAAGAAGGCGTGCTCCCAAAAGATCCCTTGCAAGCAAAACACATCAAGTATAGATCAACAAGATACACATTGGTTGGAGGAGAACTATACAGAAGGGGGTATTCCCGAACACTCCAAAGATGTGTTTTAGAGAAGGATGCATATCAGATATTACAGGAAATCCATGGACGAGTTTGCGGAAACCACGCTGGGGGTAAAAGTTTGGCACACAAGGTACTCAGATAAGGCTATTATTGGCCCACTATGTTCTCAGATGCACATAAATGTTTGGAAAGTTGCAACACTTGCCAAAGGATTGCTAATGACATCCGACAACCCCCTCAGCAGCTCAGAAACCTAACATCCCCATGGCCATTTGCCATGTGGGGTTTGGATTTAATCGGCTCAATGTGGAGCGAAGTATGCCATAGTAGCCGTTGACTATATCACGGAGTGGGCAGAAACTGAAGCATTGGTGCATATCATAGAAGCAAACACCACAATTTTCATGAAAAAGAACATACTTTATAGGTTTGGAGTCCCAAACTCTATAATCACTAACAACGGCACCCATTTCGATAACTTGAAATTCAGACAGCTGTGCAGAGAGTACCAGATTGCCAATTACTATGTCACACCTGCCCACCCTCAAACAAACGGGCAGGTCGAAGCAGTGAACAAAATCATCAAGCACACAATCAAAACAAAGCTAGATGCCAAGAAAGGAAGCATGGTTGAAAAACTTCCCGAGGTATTGTGGGCATACCGGACAACAGCAAGAACGTCAACCGGAGAAACTCTATTCACTTTAGCGTTTGGAACATAAGCTATTATCCCCATAGAAACGTCATATGCGTCACCTCGGGTCAGGTTATATGATGAAGAACAGAATGTTGATATGCTATTACAAAGTCTAGATGAGCTAGAAGAGAAAAGGGAGAAGTCCCGAATACGAAATATGGCATATACGCAAATAGCAGCTCGCCACTACAACTCTCATGTTCGAGTCAGGAAATTCCAACTAGAAGACCTGGTACTTAGGAAGGTGTCATTGAACACAAAAAATAAAGTTGCAAGTTCCCTGGCTATCAAATGAGAAGGCCAGTACAAAGTCGAAGGAATAGCTGGCCATGGAGCATATTGGATTGCACGACCCAATGGAGGGGTTTTACCCCGACCATGCAATGCCCAATATCTGAAGATTTTCTATCCCTAAATTATTTTTTGTTCTTTTTTCTAGTCAGGACAACTTTAGTTAGGTTATATATTAGCCGTGGAATTTAAAAGTTTATTGATTTTGCTATTATGAATAAAAATCAAACTCGGGATTTTCGAAAGATAAATCATCAAACTCGGGATTTCCAAAAGAACATATGATAATATGAACATATGGAAGACAGGAATAATAATAAGAACATGCAAATAGAATACTTGGGACCATTGATTCCCGAATGGGTGGAGAAGCTCGAAGGAGCATGCCAGCCAAGCAAGGTCAATTGACCTTAGCAAAAAGGCAAACCCGATGCATCAACTCAGGATGCTATCAGAAAAAATGTGAAATGCGTAGCTGTGTTAAGCAATTCAAAAAGCTTAACGATTTGGCAAACCCTTATGCATAAAAACTGGGGAGACGTCCTCGGTAATGCGTAAGGACTCGAACATATGATCATAGTGAGCCTTGATGTAATGTTCGGGTAGCAACCGTGTATGAAACACAAATATAAACCTACTTGTCTGTTTTAAGATGACTCGGTTAATACTAGCCAGTTTAATAAGATCCTTGGCATAAAGATTGCAAGAGCCAGTTTAATAAGATACTTGGCATTAGTGTTATTCGGGTGACAACCGGTTTAATAAGATACTCGGTGAAGTTACCCAAACATCAGAGTTAGCCAGTTTAATAAGATACTTGGCATAAAGATTGCAAGAGCCAGTTTAATAAGATACTTGGCATTAGTGTTATTCGGGTCACAACCGGTTTAATAAGATACCCGGTGAAGTTACCCCGAACATCAGAGTTAGCCATGTTTAATAAGATACTTGGTATTAAAATTATTCGGGTGACAACCAGTTTAATAAGATACTCGGTGAAGTTACCCGAACATCAGAGTTAGTCCTTTAATAAGATACTTGGCGTTACAAATTATTCAGGGAACGAAACCGGTTTAATAAAATACTCGGTTAAGTTACCTGAACAGAAATAGTTGGTTTAATAAGGTACTCAGCAACAAGAGTCAAAGAAGAAATTTCATGAGCAATGGAATCAGATTATAAACCACTCGGTTCAGAAGTTACTCAGAATTTTATTGATATTTCAAAAGAATGGTTACAAAGTTCTTATACAAAAGAAACATTACAAAGAATTCTTTACAAAGAATTGTTAGTCTACAAAAAATCCTATCTACAAAAATAAGGATTTAGAACTCTTGCCGATACTCGGGTCAGGCACCATCTCATATTCACGGAGCAGACTCTCATTAGAAGGCCAAGCAATCGTGTCGACCGAATCATCCATCCATTGGTTGTAATCTTCTCCTGGGATCGGCCTGACATCAGGCACCACACCCTCCACGACCTACTCTTGACTGGCATAAAAAGTCAAGAGGGAGTGCTCAGATGGAACCTCCAAATGCATAGAATGGGGATCTTTGCCTCGGCTACGGCAATAAGCTCTTCATTTCTTCATCTGAGTCCAAAGAGATTCCAAGGACCAATCCACATGATGTTTGATTGACAGCTCCCAGTTGGTTTGGGCATTCTCAGTCGCCCTATTCTTAACTTTGAAGAACTCTTCAGCTGAAACTAGCCCACGCTGAAACTCCCGAAGGAGAAGGGCATGGACTTCAAGTTCCAGCCTAGCCTCTTTAGATAGGGATTCGACTGTCAGAGCTAGGCGTTCCAAGTCCTCGATCTTCTGTTCATATGCCGACTTGGACTGCTCCGCTTCTTGCTTGGACTTGAGCATTGATTCTTGGGCAGAAGACAATAAATGTTGAAGTAATGTAACCTTCTATTCTGCCGAATAAGCCCTTTCCTAGGCCTCTATCTGCTTCGCTAGACAGTGGTCGGTAAAAACTTGGGCAGAACCAACCTCTTGTTGATAAGCCGTTTTGACCCGAGCACGGCTATCCTCACTTTCCTTCAATTGAGCCTCGAGACGCCTTATTCTATCAGGTTGTTGTTGCTGTGTCTGAACTAGCTCAGCGAACTCGGTCACCATCTACAAAGAAGTTTAATTAAAAACATAGCAAGCTTAAACGAGCAAAACAATTGAAGTTAAAGATAACTTACATAAGATGCACCGTTAAAGACGTTCTGAAGACGTTCTGAAGATGGTCTAACAGGGAGCCATCCCGAAAACAACTCCAGCGGTCTTTCCCGATGAAAGCCCAACCAGATGACATCTCCAACAGCATATTCTGGGGAGAAGGATATGAGGAAACCCCTGAGGGTTCAGCCCCTTGATCTTCAATCTCGGGGGGAGGGGAACCCCTGTTCGGCTCCAAAGTCTCTGCATCCGTTGATGCAAGGGAACCCTTGTTCGGCTCCAAAGTCTCCACATCTGTCGATGCTCCAACTTCAACGCTCGAGGGAATGTCAGCCACAATATCTTTATCGTTGGAGTCGATGAAAGAGACCAGCCGAGGGACCTTGAGAGGGTGAGTTGGAGAGCTGACTGCCTTCCGTTTCTCAGTCCGAGAACGGTGGAAGCTGAGATCAACTGCGGGATCTTCCTAAGCCTCATCCTGAAAAGACTCAAAAAACTCAGGACTTGAAGGTACTTGTCCCGCGGAGGAATGACCTCCATCACCGGCGTCTGACCGCATAGCAGATCCACCAAGACCCTCACTCAACCTCTCCCCATCATCAGACAGTTGAGTATCTATCGGGCCGCTCGGACCACTAGTATTCCCTGCGGTCGGTTGAACGACGTCCTCGGGGACATATTTGGGAACTTGCTCTTCGACCGCATCAGGTTCCTCATCAGACTCAGGCAGGGGCAATGCCGTCATTGCTTTGAGGAGAATCTTCTTTTCAACTCGCCTGAAGAATAGACTTCACCTGGCGAGTCTGAAGATTGCAGACGATGTCCGTATCGTACACTTGGAAGAAAAGAGGAACCGTGTCAGAATATAAAAGAAAAAAATAAAAATAGAAAGAGGGCCACAAAGATCACTTACATCGCCTGCGGTAGCCTGAAATCTGTTTGAAGAAGCCAAACTCTATCATCTTCGACTCAGTAAAAAGATAAGTCTTACTCCTCTTTTCCAGAGTGCGAACTACTGCCCGAGTAAGTCTGGTCAGCTCAGTATCGCTGTAATCAATTTTCTTCCTATTCCATATGTCGAGGGAACAGAAGAAACGGGGGACTTTCAACACCGCCCGAGTATCCCCAGATTTGAAGGTGACTTCAAGACCAAGACTCCCTCCGGTGAAAAATTAACTGTTCTTCCAGAACTTGTTGGATGTAGGGAATCCCCATACGAAACCCCTTATTTTAGGATCATCAGAGATATCAGCTTCCCGATTCACCTTTGTCCCCTTGGGAATCCAACAGTCAGGCGGATTAGACACGAGAAAACAGGTTCCTGTCTTGCCATACTGCCTCAGCGTAAAGAAATGCCTAATTTCACTAGGGGAGGGCGACGACAAGTTCATCCGGCTGTACATGCGCCACATGCACATCAAGATTTTATAGATGTTCAGGGCCAGTTGGGCCGGAGTGATCCCTGCTTCAGCCAGAAACCAGGCAATGAATGGCTGAAGAGGGAGAGTGACGTTGTTAGGTTTTAGTTTGTGTTGGCATTAATTCCATATCAAATTGATGTTTACTTGTAATGATTTAGTTGTTTAGAGTCATGATGATTCAAGCTTCAAGGAAGAAGAAACAACAAGTCAAAGCAAGTTCTAAGTCTTCAAAGAGAAATGATGCAATATGATTCTACAAAGGTATACTAAGACCTTATCTTTCTCTTACAAGGCTTAGGCACACACACACAATTAATACATTTGTGTCCCTACATCGTTGTGCACCATTATAGACACACACATACAATTCATTCATATGTGTCCCTACATCATTGTGCACCATGTATAACACATTCACACACTTGAAGATGAATTCTCATGCATTGGTATGAAAATAACATGTTTTGGAAAATGCATGATTGGAGACTATCTCTATGTAGTTTGCATTCTAGTGTGAATTGTGTTTGTGTGTGTATATGTTTTGTATAACATGGATATTGAACTTGGAATTAGTCTTAAATCATTCTTGATTGAGTTTCGGTCATTTTGGTTACTCATACTATTGATTTCAAGTTCTAAGTCAAAAGATACTACACTTTCAACTCATGTTTCATACATCGTCTTCGTCTTCGTATATCGAGTCAAATTATTATTTTCTGGGTTGAGTATCTTATATTTCCATGTCCGTGTGAGAGTTATCATTTGTAATCCGTAAACGGACTTGAATTCCGAGTTCGGAGACCGGAGAATAGTCGAAGAATGCAAAGGAAGGTCGATGGAGAAAGAAGCAAGCATACACTTTTTTCCCGAGATGGCGCGTGGCCATCTCGGGGCAGAAGGCTTGCTGCCCCGAGATGCCCACGCGCAATCTCAGGCAGCAAGCTTTCTTGGCTTCTTCTTGCCCCTCTTGGTCATTTCACATGTCCAAGTTTTCCACTCTTTTATAAACTCTTTCCTTCTCACATTTCATTATAAGAAGAAATTCAAATCAAGTGTACAGAAATTTTCTCTCTAAATTTTCTCACCTTCCAAACACCATAACTTCTTCACTTGAACTCTGATTTGAGTTATTCAAAGTTGAGAGTGTTTATCTATTCATCCTTCATCTTTTCTCTGAAGGTTTGAGTTAATTTTGCTGCTGTTTTTGGTGTCTAATCATACAAAAACGGGACTGCACCTAAATCGACTAAGGTATTGATTTTCTCTCAAAGTTTTCTTTTAAAACTTGGTCATTTGCCTTGGGTTTTCTTCTTCTACATATATTTATATATTGTGAGTGTTTTGATTTGTGTTTTGAACACTTTCAAAGCTAGATTGAGTTTCAATTGAAATCATTCATGTTGAGTTAGGTTTTGATTTTACCTATGTTATCACATGTTTGGGATTGTATTGTGCTAGCTTTGATTCTAGGACTATTTTATGATCTTTGATTATTTGATTTTGTGAAAAATAGTTCCTCACATGTATTAGGCTCTCTTGGCCGAATTTCTCACATAATACATGTGCTTATGTTCTTTTGAGCTATTCATGTGTTTTGATGAATCTATGAATAGGAATATGCTCTAGAACTTTAGCTTAAATCTAATTGACATTGTCATATGATTTTAGCATGTTTTTGGTTTGTGTGATTTAAACTTGATCTTGTGATTTATTGAACATATCTTGTGATTCAAGTTTAGATCTATACATGTATCTAGGTTGTGATTAATATTGAACATATCTTACATAATCTAGATTGATTACACATGCATGATTAACTAGACTATATATGATTTGTGCATTCATGCTCATGTCTAGTATTTTCCATAGGTTGTGTTGATCATAGCATTCTATGTTGCGTGTTGTTTGCATTTTACATTCATGATCACCTAGATGGCTTGTGAGAAGAAAGTCTTGACATAGGTGTGAGACCTATGGTGTTGAGCAAGAAGTCTTGGCAAGAGGTGTGAAGCCTTGGATTGTCGAGCAAGGAAGTCTTGGCTAGAGGTGTGAAGCCTTGGATAGTCGAGCAAGAAGTCTTGCCTAGAGTTGGGAGAACTCAGATAGGTGAACAAGGAAGTCTTGACTAGAGTCGTGAGGACTTAGTTGAGCAAGAAGTCTTGCCTTGGGTCGTGAGGATCCGGATAAGGTGAGCAAGGAAGTCTTGACAAGAGGTGTGAATCCTCGGATTGTTGAGCATAGGGCGACAACTTCTAGAGTAGGATATGAGGGTAGTTTCTAGGTGAAGAGGTCACTTGAGAGATTGTACTTGTCTTATCTACTAGTGGATTTTGTTTACCGGTGGCTGTTATCGGTGGATGTTTCCTCTTCGGAGGTTTACCACGTTATATCTTGTGTCAACTTTTCTCTATCCCTATCTCTCTAATATTTGTATTGTGGATAGAACTCTCTATGTATGTTGACTTCCTTTATATAGAATAGATTGTGTATGTATTATAATTACTTGTTTGTATCACACTTTACTTGTGTTTATATATTGATTAATTGTCTTTAATATATATATATATATATATATATATATATATTGTGATACAAGCAATCTAGAGGGACAAACTTTTGTTTGTTTCTAAGGGAGTCGAAAAAAATGTCTAACCTATTCACCCCCCCTCTAGGTTAGCCTTGAACATTTAACCGTGACTGTATTTTTAATTAGTATCAAAGCAGGACACTAGATTGCACTTAGTGTGAGTCCGAGGTGATACTTTCACGGTTTTTGCAAGGTGTTTGAAGTCATGGGTTTACAAGATGATGTAATGGCAGAAGGAGCCTCAAATACTAGGCCACCATTACTTCGTGGCACTAACTATGGGTATTGGAAGTTGAGGATGAAAGCCTACATCCGCTCTATTGATGAAAGGGCTTGGATGGTAGTGGAAGAAGGTTATAGTCCTCCTACCAAGGTTCAAGAGAATGGAACCATGATACTCAAGCCAAGGAGTGAATGGACAACAAATGAGTTTGAGGTTGCTAAATGGCACCATTGTGCTATGAATGCCATCTTTGGAGGAGTTGATGAGCATCAATTCTCCTACATTCGAAATCTTGAATCCACAAAGGAAGCTTGGGATACTCTCCAAGTTACTAATGAGGGAACCTTAGCGGTGAAGAAATCCAGGCTTCAAATGTTGGCATCACAATTTGAAGGTTTAAGTATGAGTGAGGAAGAAAAGTTTGAAGACTTCCATTTCCGGCTTCTTAACATAGCTAACCAATGTCAAGCACTTGGAGTACCTATCTCAAAAGAGCATTTAAATTGGAAAATCCTTAGGTCTCTTCCTAAGAGATTCAAATCAAAGGTGACTACCATCGAGGAAAGCAAGGATGTGGATAGTATGAATATTGATGAGTTGCTTGGGTCTCTCCAAACTTATGAGATGTGCTTGAAGCCAAAGATCAAGAGTATGCAAATCGCTCTCAATGCTATAGAGGAGGAGAGTGATGATGAAAATGAAGAAATGACACTCTTGGTTAGAAGGTTTAAGAAGTTTCTAAAGAAGAATGCCAAGCCTAAAGGCAAGTCTTCTAAGGAAAAAGGAGTCAAGATAACATCATCTCCAAGGATTGTGAAGAATAGTCAAGCCATGAACAAGAAAGAGGTTCAATGCTATAATTGTCAAGGTTTTGGTCACTTTGCTAGTGAGTGCACCAAGAAGCCATCTAAGAAAGACAAGAAAGGCAAAATGTTGGCGGCTATTTGGAGTGATGATAATTCTAGTGATAATGAGAGTTCTAATAGTGAGTCTTCAAGTGATGAAGAGTTGGTGAGCAACTTTGTAGCTCTAACGGCTTCTCATTCTCCACTAGATGTTGGTAGTACAATATCTTTAAACAAGAACCTTGATGAAAATCATGATGGAAGCTCTAGTTCCATTCCTACTAATCTTGAGTTGTTGAAAAATATAGAAAAGCTTGAAGAAGCTAGAGACAATGCTAAAAGAGAGGTAGTTGAGAATGATGATTTGATCAAGAAGCAACAAGTTGAGTTTGTGGTTGTTACTCGTAGACGTTTTGGTGAGAAAGGTGATATTGTGAAGAAGTTTAGAAAACTTGAAATGATAAACCTTGAGAAGGATAATGTGATATCTTCTTTGAAGAAGAGAGAACTAGAATTGATGGAAGAGATAGACACGGCTAAGGAGGCTATCAAGAACTTAATGAATGATTCGGTTAGTGTGTCTAGTGTTAGGAATCTTGTTAACTCTTATAGTGGTAAAGACGACTTGGTAGTTGAAGAGGAGCTCTTGGAAGCACCACTTCCTACACACTTTGATGAAGTCTTGATTGATAAGAAACCACACAAGAAGAGAAGATCAAAAGCCAAGAAGAAGTTGGCAAACAAGGTATCTTTGCAAACTCCTAGTGAAGCTAGGTCAACTCCAAAAGGTACAATCTCATCTTTTATTCCAATTTGTTATTATTGCAACACAATAGGTCACATTAATCCTAGGTGTTATAAATATATTGAAAAATGAAAATTAGGAAATGGATCTTAAGATAAGGAGATTAAACTTCAACTTGAACATGCTAAGGCCTTAAAAGTTAAGAAACATGATAATATTGCTAAGCATGAGAAGAAGTTATGGAGTAGAAAGAATACTAATCTTGTTCAACTTGACAAAGCTTGTGTTGATAATGTTAAGGAAGAGTGTGTTAATGATATTCTTGTTAATGAAGTCATTGAAGGACTTTACTCTAGATTTAACATTGTTGTCAAGGATGATATTGGAAATGTTTGTGTAGGTACACCTAAGAACAAGTGGTTCAAGGGTGAGTGCTCTTATGACTAAAATAAGAAGCACATATGAGATATCTTTGAGGCTATATATCAATTGTGATGAGAATTCTTGATTGCTAGCTTTGAATACTCCATGTATTGATATGAACTTGGTTATCTCACATCATGTTTGTTATGATGGTCAAAATTTGTTGATTAACTTTGAAGAAGTTCTTTTGTTATATGTGTTGATTGAGTTGAGATATTATGTTTTTTATACTCTTGTTGTGAAACATCATCAACTTGGTGTCATGAGGACATTCAAGGCAAGAGTGCTCATAAAAAGGGCAGAAATATGATATTTGGTGAATATAATGTGCAAAAAGGTATCTCTATACTCTAATGCATGTTCTCTTAGATATTCATCTTTTGACTCAATTTTTGACATACATCTCATAGCATGTCATATTAGAGAATTTTGTATAGCATACATATGGTTCTCATTAACATTTGCTATTTTAGGATCTAATAGTGATATTGTTCACATTGATCTTAACTTTGATGATTGTTTGTGTATGATATATTGAGTGGCATTACTTTTGAAAATATGAGCTTCATATTCTTTGATAGCTACTCACTAGAGAAGTAATGATCTTGAATAAGTCTCTACTTATTGCTCTTAAATCATGTGCTTATAAGCCATAAAATCTTGGTTTTCTAAAATTGCACATTTCTTCTCTTATATGTTTTGCTAGTAGGTTGAGTTTACTAATATGTAAACATTGGATACACCTTGAAGTTTTTGTGCTTAAGTACATTTAAAATGACCTGTGGTTAGTATCCATTTTGCTTCGGCAATTACATAGAACTCAACGAGCACCTTCATGAAAAAGGCTACACACCTTTGTTGTGAAAGCTACCCAATGTTGGAAAGAGCTACACCATTGTGATGAGTGAAAGCTGTCATGTAGTGAATTTTGTTTATGTAAGAAAAAAATGGAAAAATCAAAGAAGTGTTGAAATGAAATAATAAAAAAAATTCTTTGATTCAAAGCCTAAAAAGAAAATGAGGAAGGCTTAAAAAGGAGTTTAGTTGAAAATCAAATGAGCTCGGGTTGAAAAACAAAAATGGGATGACGAGCCACATGCACACACACGCTCATGTGTTGAAATCTATTCTTTTAAAAGCAAAAAATTCCGGATGATAATCGGTTTGACTTTTATGGAAAAAGCTTGAGATGAATAGTTGTTGGAAATTGTTTGCATGTTGATTATCAAACTACTTCTTGATATATATTTGAAGCATATCTCACACACACACACACTTTGTTTATGAGTATGATGATATCTTAGCAATTGTTGAAGAATTATGAGAGAACTTGAAAAATATTTGTGTATCTCTCTTAGCATATGAAGCTTATTTTGTTGATATTTCTTCAAATTGCTTGAATGTGTGATTGTGTGAACATCTTTGTGAACCTTATGCTATCATGAATTTTAGTTATAGCATTTATCAAGGGGGAGCATTGTATGCTAGACATTGTTCTCTTTTATGATATGTTCACATGTTTCATTTTGTTACATGTTGGGATATTTTGACTTAATGATACTTGTAAGATTTTACTCACTTTCTTTGGCATGCATGATGATTCATTCTTAAGTCATATGTCATTGTGTTTGTATATTTGTGACTAATATGTTTGTTTTGTCTTTCACTCACTTTTGTTGTATGTATATAGCATCTTATTTCACAAGAACAAATGGGAAGAACTAAGGTTATCGGAAGTGGAAATCAATTGAATCCTATTGTGAAAGCCAAGTCTACCTCAAAGGGATCCAAAGCTTCAAGGTCAAAGGATTTAGGGATCTTTGCAACTAAAAAGATATTTCAAGAAAGAGGCATCGACTTAGGTAAATGTAAAGATTCTTATGTTCTTAAATGCATTAAGGATAGAAATTGGGAATCTTGGGTGAGCATTCTAGGAATAGTGAATGACACTATTGTTAGAGAATTTTATCATGAATATAGAGAGAGTGCCATCTTATTGGATGCTTTGATAGAGATTAGGGGTGTTGTATTTAGAGTTAACCCGATAAACATTAACAAGTTTCTTGGGCTATCTAGTGATATTGATTCAAACTTTCTAGATGTTGATATCATTAAGAATCTTAATATCATGGGTAGAACTCTATGTGATAATGCTTCTTTTGAGTGGAAAGGTAGAGCATATATTAGTCAACATGAGTTAACTAAGGCAAGTGCATTTTGGCATCTTTTTATTTGCACAAATATTATTGGATCTTCGAATTCAACTGAGTTGAATAAAGACAATATCAAAATAGTATATGCCTTGGTTACTAATCAACCTATAAACCTTGGGGATTTGCTTATGTTTTATTTGGATAATGCTGCTTTCTCAACTAGAGGAGATAAGAAGCTTGCATTACCGGGGTTTATAACTTCTTTGTGTTTAGTTCATGGTGTTCAAAGTAGTGGAGATGATATGTTGGCACAACCCTTGGAAAAGTATAGTGATAAACGTGTGTCATACATGTCATATAAGGATAAGGGTAAGACATGTGATACTTTTGGACTATTTAGTAGTTCACAAGTTGATTGTCAAGTGACTAGCATAAACATTCTTCCGGATTGGGCTTTACATTTGAAGAAGAAGGTTGATGAGCTTAGTGCTATAGTTGAAAAACAAGATGCTAGACTAAAAGAGTTGGAAGAGTGTATTGCATCAAGTTCAAGACCACCTCTTAAGCATTATGTTAGGTCAACTATACACACATCTTTCTTTGGTGGATTTAGTAGCTAGTATTTGAGTCTCATGGTATATTTCTTACCTTTTGGCATCATTTCATGTCAAAAAGGGGGAGAAAGAGCTGTTAAGAGTTGCTAGTTACTTAGTTTCCTTTTTATGTTGTTTTTGTGAACTTTTGAACTTTCAATGGCTTGTAATAATTAGTCTTAAGATTTGGTTAAGAATTCTTGTATTTGGCATGTATTGAGGGGGAGATACATGTATTTGTGGACTTAATTGTATATTCTTATCCACATTAGATGTTTCCATTTGTTGTCTTTATCTTGTATATGCATTGTGCTTTTAGATGATTTGTAGGTTGCTTCAAGAGAAGATCAAGATGAAGTTCAAGAGTTGGTGAAGATTAGTTATAGGAATCTTACTCATTGTAATGTGAGGGAGTGATTTTGTGACCTATCTTCAATTTTATATTTGTAGTAAATGTATAGATGTTTTGACATGGAATTCGCCAAAGGGGGAGATTGTTAGGTTTTAGTTTGTGTTGGCATTAATTCCATATCAAAATGATGTTTACTTGTAATGATTTAGTTGTTTAGATTCATGATGATTCAAGCTTCAAGGAAGAAGAAACAACAAGTCAAAGCAAGTTCTAAGTCTTCAAAAAGAAATGATGCAATTTGATTCTACAAAGGTATACTAAGACCTTATCTTTCTCTTACAAGGCTTAGGCACACACACACAATTAATACATTTGTGTCCCTACATCGTTGTGCACTATTATAGACACACAAATACAATTCATTCATATGTGTCCCTACATCGTTGTGCACCATACAGGCACACACATACAATTCATTCATATGTGTCCCTGCATCGTTGTGCACCATGTATAACACATTCACACACTTGAAGATGAATGCTCATGCATTGGTATGAAAATAACATGTTTTGGAAAATGCATGATTGAAGACTATCTCTATGTAGTTTGCATTCTAGTGTGAATTGTGTTTATGTGTGTATACGTTTTGTATAACATGGATATTGAACTTGGATTTAGTCTTAAATCATTCTTGATTGAGTTCCGGTCATTTCGGTTACTCATACTATTGATTTCAAGTTCTAAGTCAAAAGATACTACACTTTCAACTCATGTTTCATACATTGTTTTTGTCTTCATATATCGAGTCGAATTATTATTTTCTGGGTTGAGTATCTTACTGGGTTTGAGAAATTCTTTCTGCTGAATTTTTTTTAGAATGAACCAACGCTCTCTCAGTGACAAATATAAAGAAATAATAGCACGAAACCCTAAGATCTCAAGGCGGGAAAAAATGATGATGAGGTTTGATGACGAAGGCGGTGCACGGGGAAACGCGTAGGTCGTTTATCATAAATGACATAAAAAAACGAAGAGGCAAGAGACACATGTCAAAAAGAGAACTGGTTTTCACCGTCAGAACTCCAAAACCTCACCGTCGTTAAAGATCTCGGGTGAGGAAGCAAATCGAATTTACAGGGTCACCATTAAGATACGCCATTATGACAAGACATTTACTCGAGTACTGAAAAGATATTGAAAAACTGATTAAAATATTTTTGCTTGAAATAAAACCCCGTTCAACAAAAATATTTTATGGGGGTATTGTTATATGTGAATTTTATCGTACGTACACGTCATCAACAAAGAGGATAAATCGCCACGTGGACATCCGCATAGGCGGCATTTAGAAAGTATCCTACAAGACATCACCGAAGAAGAGAAAACCTGAGTAAACAGGTGTTGATTAGAACCTGCTCAGGGGACAATCGACGTCATAAACTACTCGGGATCAGTTAATGACACCCGGGACTGGTTAAATGACATTTCTACTCGGGATCAAATGATGTTACTCGGGACCAGCGGGTATTGTCATTACTCGGGACAAATATGAAGAAAACTGAATAAGAAGCCCAACGCTTAGCTACGAAGATATCCATATCAAAAAGGAATCCTAATGAGAACAAAATACTGGGCAGGAAGAGTTCCCAATCAGGCAACAACTTTATTTCTTTAAAAAGACTACGCTCTTATAAGGAAATAAGTCCTAATTGAACTACATTACTAGAGTCCCATCTGATTTCAATACAAGACTCCGAAACAGGAAAGAAGTCAGTTTGCTTCAAGCAAGTAAATAATCATAATTAAATACAAAGATCTATTACTTGTACAAAGCAGATTAAGGTTCTAAAAGCATATAAATAGACCCATAATCTCGCCAAAAAACAGATACATACAACAGTCATAGCAAAATACAAAGAGAAGAAATAGAGATCGAGAATTGTATTTCTATTATTTCGTTGTGGATTTTGGCTTGGTTGATTATTGAACCACCCGTGGACGTTTCTCCGTTTATCAGAGTTTTACCACGTAAAAAACTTGCGTCTTGATTACTTTCTCTTATCTCTTTCTATTTGAAATCAAAGCTAAAATCCAATCCTTGTTGGCTATTTCTCACATATCTAGAAAGAGATGTCAACACTACCTATTTTACCCTTATTGTTAATAGCCAAATTTGGCAAGGGTCTAAAGAAAAAAAAATCACCTAGTTAAATACCCGGTAAAAGGTACCTCTCGATACCAGCTAACAAGAGCACGCTATAACCTGCCTCAAAAGTGTCTGATCCCGTATGATTGAGGCACCCAACATCATTATCGGGGTAAGGTAGGACCTCGCCATCTCCAGAAAGTACCTAGCTGAGACCTAGGCACCTCACAACTACCTCGTTTGTCCATCAAGGCACCTATCCTACCTCCCTGACAAGAAGAAGGAAAACCGTAGAGCTACAACCAGATCGATCAAGCGCCACATCAATAAAGGGGTCCCTAGGATACCCCGCTAGTGAACCGGTACCACATGGTACCTTGCAACCAAAACAATCAGGCTTTATGCAACCAGATCAACACCTTAAGGTACCTCACCACCATATTGGTACCTAGAGATACCTCGCCATTGAAAATAACCCAACCAAGTAGCCTCCTTTCAATACTTCATTAAACGGCGAGAATAATCATAATTATTCTCCAACACGTATCAAACTTCACCGAGTCGAAGAGTCCAAGAAGGAAACAAATACATCTCTCTCAAAGATATCTTTAAAACATCTAATTCTCCAAAGTCAATGACATTAACTTAAAATTCCGTCTAAAATAGGGGTGTAGGGATTATGCTTGTTGACGTCAATTTCTCGATGTGTGAGAAATTCAACAAGATTGGATTTTATCCGTTACCTTAAAGAGAAAGTGAAGGAGAATACAATTTGAAACTAGTTAGACACAAGTTTTACGTGGTAAAACTCCGGTGATCAGAGAAACGTCCAGGGGTGGTTGAACAAACAACCGAGCCAAAATCCATTATTGAAATAAAGATTTACAACTCTCGATATCTCTTTTTTCTCTCTGTACTCTTCTATATCTTCTTATGACGAGATTATGGGTCTATTTATATGTATATAGAACCCTAATCCTTTTTGTACAAGTAATGAAAGATTTTTGCATTCAATTACAATTGGTTACTTGTTGGAGTAGTCTTTGTCTTCTTTCCTATTTCGGAGATTTGTATGGAGATCGAATGGGACTCTAGTAATATAGTCCATTTAGGACTTATTTCCTTACAAATGTGTCGTCTTCTTAAAGTAATAAAGTTGTTGCCTGATTTGGAATCTTTTTCCTGTTTGGTATTCTATCTTTCTTGGAATTCTTCTTCAACATGGATATTTTTGCGTATTTTAATGACTTTTGGTTCGAATGCGAGTTATGTATTGGACTTCTTTATTCAGATTTCTTCATATTTGTCCCGAGTAGAGCATGATGTCAGCTGATTCCGAGTAGAACATGACGTCAACTGATCCCGAGTAAAACATGACGTCAGCTGATCCCGAGTAGGTCTTGCTCAATACTTGCATTTATACTTACTCAGGTTCCTATTCTTTGGTGATATCTTGCGGGATATTTTCTAAATACCTATTCGGATATCTACCTGGCAATCTTATCCATCTTGTTAATGACGTGTACATCTAATAAAATTTACATATGACAATACCCCCTTAAAATATTTTTTACCTAATAGGAATTTGTTCCGGGCGAAAGTATTTTAATTAACCCTTTAATCTTTTGCGCCTCATTTTTGCCAGAGTAAATTTCTTGTCATAATGATGTGTCTTAATGGTGACCATGCAAATTCAATTTGTCCCCTCACGTGAAATCTCAATGATTGCGACGTTTTGGAGTTATGGCGGTCTTGGTCAGTTCTTCTCTTAACACGTGTCTTCCACCGCTTTATTTCTCGATACCATTTATGAGAAACGACCTATGCGTCTCCTAGTGCGCCGCCTACGTTATCAAATTTTTCTTTGATTTTTTCCCGCTTCTTAAGATCTTAGGGTTTCGTGCCATTGTCTCTTTAAATGCTCCACTGAACAGGGTTGCTCTGGTTTATTATCACAAACTCAAATCATAAATTTCTAACCCATATTTCCTTGTGCAGAAAACCTCTATTATCCGTTGAAGTTTTTACAGCAGGTTTCTTAATTTCAGAGGTTAGTTTTAATGGATCTATATTCCTGCCATCATCTTTTTACTATAGCTTTCGAAGCGCTTGAACGTGGAGATTTTCAACTGGTTTCTTACGTTTGTAGACTATTGGGGGAGATCCTTCCTGATGAACCTCCATTTTAGATGTTGACGTTTACGGGCTTTACCCTGACGACCGTTTTAGTTCTGAATCATCTAGTTCTGAATCTATCGTTTCTGATCACAGGGTACCTCTTCGATCCAAGATGAGAAAACATCAAAGCATAAGCGAGGTCCATAAGCACAACTCGGGTAGCGTTTGAATTAGGGAGCAAATTGTTAACGAGAAGGACGTTAAAGAGGAGTTTAGAACATCTAGTATCCCTTTTTCTATCGATCACCCGAGTGGGTATGATGTAGAGCCGAATGTGGTCAGAGAAGATGAGATCGAAAAGTATCGTGCTCAATTCGATTTGGATAACTCGGTTACATTGTCTCCTGCTGGTGATAGAGCTGTATGGAACCCTCCCCAAGGTATAATGGCGATTTATGAGTCCATGCTTTGTTACGGTGTCACTCTTCCTCTTCAGCCGTTTGTTGCCTGGTTTTTGGCTGAAGCAAGGATCGCTCCAGCCCAACTGGCCCTGAACAGCTACAAGATCTTGATGTGCATGTGGCATATGTGGGGTCAGATGAACTTGTCGCCGCCTTCCTCTAGTGAAATCAGGCATTTCTATTCATTAAGGCAATCTGGTCGGACAAGGACTTATTTTCTCATGTCCAATCCGCTAGATTGCTAGGTCCCTGAGGGGACAAAAGTGAACCAAGGAGTTGACACCTTTGATGATGCCAAGAAGAGAGGTTTCGAGTGGGGATTCTTTTCGTCGAACAAGCACTGGAAGAACAGTTGGTATTTTGCAGGAGGGAACTTAGGACTTCAAGTTTTTCTTTCGGTCGGGGGGAATCAGACGGTGCTAAAGGTTCCCCGTTTTTTCTGTTCCCCTAACATATAGAACAAGAAAAAACTTGAGTTCTCCGATTCTGAACTAACCAGACTTGCTCAAGCTGTAGTGCGTACTTTGGAAAAAAGGAGCAGGTCTTATCTTTTCAGCGAGAAGAAGATGATAGAGCTTGGCTTCTTTAGCCAGATTTCAGGGTATCGCAGGCGACGTAAATGGTCTTCCCACCTTTTTTTTTTTAATTCTGCTTTTTATATTTTGACTTGGTTTTTTTATCATTAAGTGTATGAATCGGACATCGTCTATGATGTTCAGGCTCGTTAGGTAAAATCGATCCTTCAGGCGAGCCAAAAAGAAGCTTTTCTACAAAGTAAGGAAGGCATTACCCCGCTTGAATTGGATGAGGAATCTGATAAGGCTGATGAGCAGATCCCTGAGTACGTCCCAGAAGAGGTCATTCAGTCGACTGTAATGGAATCTAGTGGTCCGAGTGGCCCTACTGACCACACTCCAAAATTGCCTGAAGATGGGGGGAGGTAAATTGATGGTCTTGGTGAGGGGCCCTGTGAGTCGAGCTCCCCGGTTGAGGTTCCTACCTATCGGTTGAATGCCGGGGATGGAGATAAAACCTTTGATGGACAAGTAAACCTCGATTCTGACTTTTTTGGATCTTTCCGGGAGGATGATCAGGAAGACCCTTCGGCTGATATCAGCTTCCATCGTACTCGGGTTGAGAAACAGAAAGCTGTCAACTCTCCTGCTCATCCTCATAAGGTCCCTCGGGTAGTTTCATTCATTGAATCGAGTGATGAAGATACCGAGGCTGAGGTTCCCCCAAGCGTTCATGTTGAAGCATTAGTAAGAGTGGAAACTTTTAACCCGAACATGGGCTCCTTTCCTCCTGTGGTTGAAGATGTAAGGGCTGAGTCCTCGGGATGCCCTTCCTATCCTTCTCCCTAGGATATGTTGAGGGTGATGTCATCCTGTCGGACTTTCATTGGGGATGACCACTGGAGCTATTTCAGAGATGGCTCTTTAACAGCCGTCTTCAGAACTTTTTCAATGGTGCATCTTATGTAAGTTCTACTCTCCCAACTTTTTTCAATCTTTTGCTTGCTAGATTTTTAATTTAACTTCCTTGTAGATGGTGGTCGAGTTTGTTGAGTTGGTTCAGACGCAACAACATCAAGCCAATCGAATAAGACGTCTTGAAGCTCAGCTGAAGGAGAGTGAGGATAACCATGCTTGGGTTGAATCGGCTTATCAAAATGAGGTGAGCTCTGCCTAGATGTTTGCTGACCACTGTTTGGCTAAGCAAGTGGAAGCCGAGGAAAGAGCTTCTTTGGTAGAGGAGAAGGCTATGTCGTTTCAAAACTTATTGTCTGCTACCCAAGAATCGATGTTCAAAGCCGAATAGGAAGCAGAGTAGTCCAAGTCGTCCTATGAGCAGAAAATCTAAGACTTGGAATGCCAAGCTTTGACGGTCGAGTCCCTATCAAAGGAGGCCAGACTGGAACTTGAGGTCTAGGGGGTCGTTCGTTTCAAAATGTCCCCAGCTTATGACGCTCTTCTCTTTCAGGAATTTCAGTGAGGGTTAGTTTCAGCTGGCAAATTTTTTAAAGTCAAGAACCGGGCAACTGTTTAAGCCCGAACCAACTGGGAGCTGTCGATCAAAAACCATATGGATTGGTCCCTGGAATCTCTTCAGACTCAGATGAAAGAGTGGAGAGCTTACTGCCGCAGTCGAGGTAAAGAGCCTCATCCTATGCATTTAGAGGTTCCATCAGAGTATTCTCTTTCGACCTTCTATACCAGTCAAGAATCCGGCGTAGACGGTTCGACGCCTGATGTTGGCCCGATCCCTGGAGTAGATTACAATGAGTGGATGGATGATTCGGTCGACACAATTGCTTGGCCTTCAAATGAAAGTCTTCTCTGTGAGTATGAAATGGTGCCTGACCCGAGCATCATTAAGAGTTCCAAATCCTCTTCCCAGCCTTAGTTATTTTTTGTAAAGATGTTCCACTTTTGTAAAGATTTTGATCAATGAAGTTTCATATTTTTGTGAACTGTTTAATTTAGAAAACCTAGTGGTTTAAACCGCCCGACTTATTGCTCAAGAAATTCTACCGAGTACCGAGTACTGAATATCTTATCTAACTTGGTTTTATTATTTGGAGTTGCTTCTAACGCCAAGTATCTTATTGAACTGGCTAACGCCAAGTATCTTTTTGAACTGGCTAACGCCAAGTATCTTTTTGAACTGGCTAACGCAATCTCTGCCAAATCTTGTTAAACTGGCTAATGCAATTTCTTTGTGCCAAGTATCTTATTAAACTGGCTAATGCAATTTCTTTGTGCTAATCATTTTATTAAACTGGCTAATTTTGTTCGAGTAACTTCACCGAGTATCTCATTAAACTTGATTTTGATACCCAAAGCTATTTTTAACGCCAAGTATCTTATTAAACTGACTTATATTAACCGAGCCATCTTGAAACAAGGGAGTAGATTTACTCGTATTTCATACTCGGTTGTTACCCAAACATTACATCAAGGCTCACCATGATCATATGTTCGAGTCCTCACACAAGTTACCAAGGACGTCTCTCTAGTTTTGCATGTGCAGGGGTTTGCCGAATCGTTAAGCTTTTGAACTGCTTAACACAGCTGCACATTTCACCTGGGTTTTTCCCGACAGAGCCCTGAGCCTTTTTCCAGAATCAGGTGCTTCGGGTTTGCCTTTTTACTAAGGTCGATTGACCTTGCTCGGCTGGATTGCTCTTTCGAGCTCTTCCGCCCATTCGAGAATTTTACCAAATTAATGGTCCCGAGCATTCTACTTGCATGTTCTTATTATCATGCTCGTCTTTCATATGTTATTATTATCATATGCTTTATATTTCAGAAATCCCGAGTTTGATTTTTTTTATAACTACAAAACCAACAATGATTTAAATTTCAAAGCTGATAATTGACCTGACTAAAATTGTCCTAACTAAAAGGGAAACAAAATTTTAAGGATAATTTTTTTTCAATATTAGGCGATGCATGGCCGGGGTAAGACCCCTCCATCTGGTCGTGCAATCCAATATGCTCCATGACCAGCTACTCCGTCAATCTTGTACGGGCCTTCCCACTTGTCAACCAAGGAACCTGCAACATTGTTTTTTGTATTCAGTGACACTTTTCTGAGTATCAGGTCTCATAGTTGGAATTTCCTGATTCGAACATGAGAATTGTAGTGGCGAGCTACTCTTTGTTGATATGCCATATTCGTATTTGGGACTTCTCTTTTTCTTTTCTAACTCATCTAGACTTTGTAACAGCATATCAACATTCTAGTCTTCATTATATAGCCTGACCATGGGTGATGCATATGATGTTTCTATGGGGATAACAGCTTCTGTTCCAAACACTAAAGTGAATGGAGTCTCTCCTGTTGAAGTTCTTACTGTCGTCCTATATGCCCATAATACCCCAGGAAGTTTTCAACCCAACTTCCTTTCTTGGCATCTAGCTTTGCTTTGAGTGTATGCTTGATGATTTTGTTTACTGCTTCAGCTTGCCCATTGTTTGAGGGTGGGCAGGTGTGGCGTAGTACTTGGTAATTTGGTACTCTTTGCACAACTGTCTGAATTTTAGATTATCGAACTGGGTGCCGTTGTTAGTGATGATAGTGTTTGGGGCTCCAAACCTGTAGAGTATATTTTTCTTCATGAATTTTATGGTATTTGCTTCTGTGATATGCACTAATGCTTCAGCTTCTACCCACTTCGCGAAATAGTCAACGACTACTATTGCATGCTTCGCTCCACACTCTGTCCCTGCTGGCATTGGGCCAATTAAGTCTAATCCCCACATGGAAAATGGCCATAGGGACGTAAGGCTTTTAAGTTGTTCAGGGGGTTGTCGGGTATCGTTAGCAATCCTTTGGCATGCATTATAGCTTTTCGAACATCGTTGTGCATCCGAGAATAAAGTGGGCCAATAATAACCTTACCTGAGTACCTTGTGTGCTAGACTTTTACCCCCAGTATGGTTTCCGTATACTCCACCATGGATTTCCTATAGTATCTGATATGCATCTTCCTCTGATACACATCTTTGGTGTGTTCGGGAAAATCCCCTTCTGTACAGTTTTCCTCCGATCAATGTGTATCTTGCTGATCGATACCTGATACGTTTTGCTTGTAGGGGATCTTCCAGGAGTACGCCTTCTTCCAGGAACCTTTTTAGCTGAGTCATCCAACCGTCTGACGGTGTTTGGATTTCTAAGATTTCAAAGTTTTTTGTCTCAGCTATGCTCGGTTTGAGGAGATGTGCGACCAGAATAGTTTTTGGCCTGATTGTGTTCGTTGCTGATGCTAGCTTGGACAAGGCATCTGCCTTTTCATTCTCCTCCCTAGGGATATGGGCAATCTTATATTCTTTGAATTTCTGAAGTAGTTGTGTTGCTATGTCACGATAATTTATCATACCTTCATCTCTGGCCTGGTATTCATCCAGGACTTGGTTGATGACTACCTGTGAGTCGCTAAATATCTCGATCTCATCTGCTCCGAGGGCTATACAGACTTTGAGTCCAGCTAGTAGCGCCTCGTACTCGGCTTGATTATTCGTTGCTTTGAAGTTGAATTTCATGGCACACTCGACATCATCTCCTTTCGGGGTGCATACTACGATCCCTACCCAGCTGTCGTGAGTGCTTGAAGAGCCATCGATATATAATTTCCATAAGAAACTCTTGCCCAACATCTTTTTTGCTTCCAGGTTTGGTTCTCTGAATTTTGCTATAAAATCTGCCACTGCTTGGCCTTTAAGAGATGTCCTGGGAACGTACTGGATATCAAATTCACTTAGCTCGATTGCCCATTTGGTTAGTCTTCCTAAAATTTTTGGCTTCTGTAAAATTCGCTTAAGTGGGCAGTCGGTGAGAACCCGAATTGTATGAGCCTGAAAGTATGGCCTTAGCTTCCTTGCTGCCGAAACCAATGCTAGGGCCATTTTTTTACCTGTGAATACCTTGTTTCAGTTGGAAGAAGTGCCTTGCTGGTATAGTATACTAGCTTCTGTACTTCATCTTCTATTCTGACTAGAACTGAACTTGCTGTTAAATCTGTAATTGATAAGTACAAGTGGAGTATCTTTCCCATTTTCGGTTTAGAAAGGATGGGAGCTTGCTCTAGGTACTATTTGATTTTTAAGAACGCCTGCTTGCATTCTTCGTTCCATTCGAGTCCTTTTCCTTTTTTAATTACTTTAAAAAAGGGAGCACATTTGTATATTGCCTTTGAAATAAATCTACCCAAATAAGCTAAGCATTCTGTTAAGCGCTGCACTTTTTTTAACGTCCTTGGCGAGGTAATTTTTTGTAAGGCTTGGATCTTTTAAGAGTTTACTTCTATTCCCCTTTGGTGAACTTGGAAACCTAGGAACCTTCTTGAAGGAACTCCAAATAGGCACTTGTTTGGATTCAGCTTCATTTGATATCTCCTCAAGACGTCGAATGTCTCTCGCAGGTCTGAGGTATGCCTGTCTGCCGAAATGCTCTTTGTCAACATGTCATCTATGTAAACTTCCATGTTTCTTCCTATTTGGCATGCGTGAGATCTTGTAAACTACTGCCAATATGAACATTATCTGGAGATTTTTGGATATTCCCAGAACTGTTTCCACTTCCCGCCATTCCTTTTAATCAAATCGGAGGTTCAATCCCCTCCTTCTAGCGCCTTTTATTGATGTCAAATTCTTGATGTGTGAGAAAGTCAACAAGATTGGATTTTAGCCGTGACCTCAAAGAGAAGAGAAGAGAAAGAGAATGAGAATACAATTTGAAAATAACCCAACCAAGTAGCCTCCGTGCAATACCTCATTAAACGGCCAGTAGAATCAGAATTATTCTCCAACACGTATCAAACTTCACCGAGTCGAAGAGTCCAAGAAGGAAACAAATACATCTCCCTCAAAGATATCTTTAAAACATCTAATTCTCCGGAGTTAACCGCATTAACATAAAATTCCGTCTAAAAAGGGGGTGTTGGGATTATGCTTGTTGACGTCAATTTCTCGATGTGTGAGAAAGTCAACAAGATTGGATTTTAGCCGTGACCTCAAAGAGAAAGAGAAAGAGAATACAATTTGAAACTATTTAGACACAAGTTTTACGTGGTAAAACTCTGGTGATCGGAGAAACGTCCACGGGTGGTTGAATAAACAACCGAGCCAAAATCCACTATTGAAATAAAGATTTACAACTCTCGATCTCTATTTTTTCTCTCTGTACTCTTCTATATCTTCTTATGACGAGATTATGGGTCTATTTTTATGTATATAGAACCCTAATCCTTTCTGTACAAGTAATGAAAGATTTTTGTATTTAATTACAATTGGTTACTTGTTGGAGAAGTCTTTGTCTTCTTTCCTATTTCGGAGATTTGTATGAAGATCGAATGGGACTCTAGTAATATAGTCCATTTAGGACTTATTTTCTTACAAATGCGTAGTCTTCTTGAAGTAATAAAGTTGCTCCCTGATTTGGAATCTTTTTTCCTGTTTGGCATTCTATCTTTCTTGGAATTCTTCTTTGACGTGGATATTTTTGCGTATTTTAATGACTCTTGGTTCGTATGCGAGTTATGTACTGGACTTCTTTATTCAGATTTCTTCATATTTGTCCCGAATAGAGCACGATGTCAGTTGATCATGAGTAGAACATGACGTCAGTTGATCCCGAGTAGGTCTTGCTCAATAATTGCATTTATACTTACTCGGGTTCCTATTCTTTGGTGATATCTTACGGGATATTTTTTGAATACCTATTCGGATGTCTACCTAGCAATCTTATCCTAGTTGTCAATAACGTGTACATCTGATAAAATTTACATATGACAATGCTCGATAGCAATAGTGTAATAATGTATTTGACAATCTTTTCATATTAATAAAAGTGATTTATAGTTTAACAAATCTTATAGCATTTATAGTTTAATTATTATAATTGTCAAAATTAAATAATCATAAGGTCAAAAGACTATGAGAAAAGAAGAATTGTTCGTACATCTAGATATGTATGAGGTAGACACAATTCTTTAGTTAGTCTTGAATAATATTCACAACTTAAGATTCAGGTTGGGCACCTTTATCTTGTTAAAGTTATAGATTCTTTTGCTAATATTTGAGTGGGATCAAATGTGTTATTATGAGTCTAAAATCATCGAAGTGTGGTGTCTTTGGGCAAAGGAATCTAGTGCACTAGGTGCATTGAATAGGATCACAGTGAGATACATTATCTAGAACCATCAATGGATAAAAGTTTTCACTTGAAGATAATCGGAGAGTCTATCTCAATCCTGAGATAAATGATGGATTTATGGTTGCAAGTGTTATCGTTTGAGCTATCATTGAGTACGATTATATAACATAGTCTACCCTCGATAGTTTGGTGGTATTCATTTGTTAATCGATAGAGGATTTCATTTATAGATATGGACATCGTGGCTCCATTTATTAAATGGGAGTAGAATATCATCATATGGATGTTTTGAGGTATTGTATATTAAATCTTAACGTTAAGTTTTCAATAGTGTCTATTGAAATTTGGCTTCTGGACAAGTCAAAATATCCAAGTTCAAAAAGTGGTCATATGAGTAAATATGGTAACTTGAAGAGCTATAGGCGGTCTATGAGCTCTTGGCGATTACTGATTTTCTTCACGAGGATACACTTTCTCCATTAAGATTGTCTAGGGTATGAATGAGGAATATTAACTTATTCTATCTTTATTTAAGAGTGCAATTTTAGTTTTTTAGTGGAATGAACTAAAATTAATAGATCAGACCTAAGTGAATCATTTGTTGATTGTTGATTGGAGCTTAAATTTATATAGCCCGCCAAGATCCCCGATCCCCAATCCACACGAACTTGCATGGATCGCTTGATTTATTCTATCGGACCAATTTATAGGTCCATCTAGAATTGTATTAATGCATGTGGACTTGTTTCTTTTTGTAAGAATATGTCTAGTTCACATGTGGACATTTTATTAAGGACCAATGGATTTAAAAAATAAGAAAAATAATATATATGCCCATGTGTGGTCTTTGGCGGCAAGGTTATATGTATTAGCTTAATATATTGTTTTTTATTTTATTATTTAAATAAATGAAATTTAATTAATTAATTAATTAATTGTTTAATTAAAAGTCAAAATCTTTTCCTAGTAGGAGATGATCTCTTAGACTCATATTATTGTTGGTAATATGATGAGTATCAAATACTATATTTGATAAGAAGATAAATAAAAGAAATTTATTTATCTAGTCAAATTACGAAGTATTTGATTTATATTACAACTCTAACTGACAATTAGTCAAATTAGGAAGTTTTAATTTAGTCACAATTAAATTATTTTCAATAATTGGTTATTGAATAAATACACTATTTGAGTTGGATTAGGAGTCTTGATGTAGAAAAGAATTCTTCTTAGAAAAAGATTCTTACCCACCAAGTAAATCCTCATAAGGAAAGGATTATTGCCCATCAAGTAAATCCTTCTTAGGAGCTAATTTCCTTCTTGGTAATTGCTAAGTTTTTATTTTATTTTATTGTTGTAATAAAAAAAACTGCAGTATTTTTTTGTTTAAAATACTGTTGTAATATATTCAAGTATCGAAGATTCGAATATTTGGAGAATTGGGAGCAACCGGAATAAGTTTGGTACCGTGCGCGCCATGGCAACAATCGTGCGTACGAATGAGCGTGCGGCCACGATTGTTGTGGCATGGGTTGCGCACGGCAACCCCATGGATCCCATGGGCTGCGGACAACAGCCATTTATGGAGCCATGGGTGCGCACGCCTATAGGAGGCAGGCGAGGGATGTCCAAATGGACGATGGTCCCGTGAAGACTTGTTCGCCAAGAAATTAGTTTTTGTATTCCATGACATATGTAATTTACTTGCTGTTCTAGGATGGACCAACGTTGTAGCTATTTATGTTTTCGTTAATATTGCAATGTTTGTCATTGTTTGATAACATGTCATTTAGAATAGGAGTGCCACTCATATATCTCTTTTGGTATGAAAATGCATTGAATGGTAGGTATCTAATTGACATCTAGATAACTTGGTAAATAATTCAATGGAATTCGATCACACGTCTTAAATAATTGAGTGGGAGAAGGTGTTTTGGAACACCTATAGCCTCCAAGTTTAGTTGAGCTTTATATTTCATGTAATAGCCCCCCAAGGGGTATTCATGAATGGAATTTAGCAAGATACTTCTTTACAAGGATAGACTAGACAATTGGCCCAAAGGATATCTACTCCCAAATGAGGGATATTCGCGAGGGAATATACTGAAGTTTGATAACTTGGTAACACACTCAATGTGATTTTATTAATATCCTCCCAAGAGTTCTTGTTAATAAAATCGCAAGGCTAAAATTGAAAACGCTGATTGTTATGTTAACAATTAGGTGGGACCTAGTCCAAATAGTAAATTGTGCAAACTCCCGAAAGAGGCATGACATTTATGGGTGTTGGATCACCGTTGAATTTTACGATTGAATTATTTTATTGAATTCAAGATAAATATTCGTAAGTACTTTATCATGATTATTTACTTATATAATTTTAGATATTAAAAGGAAATCATGACCCTATCCCTAATCAACATCTTAAAAGGTAATACTTTAACTGATGATAATTATGTCACATGGAAAAGGAAAATCGGGCTGTTATTGCAAGCTGAAAAATATAAATTCGTTATGTCTATTCCTTAACCACAAACTCTTACTAATGAATCTAATGAGGTGCAAAGAGACGAGTATCAACAGTGGGTAACTTTAGATGAGATGGCTAAATGTTACATTATGGCCACCATCTCTGATGCGTTGCAACAACAACATGAAGGAATGAAGTATGTCGCCGATATAATGATGTCTCTAGAAGAGATGTTTGCTATGAAGTCTAGGACGACTAAGAGAGAGGCAATGACTGCTTTCATGAATCTTAGGATGAAACCTGGACAGGCTGTGAAAGATCACATGATAAAAGTCATAGAACATCTCACCATTGCTGAACTCAATGGTGATGAGTTAGATGGTGAGACAAAAATTGACATGATAGTCAACTCAATGTTAGATTCCTTTAATCAATTCAAGTTGGACTACACCTTGAACAATAAGTAGTGCACCTTGTAGGGCCTGATGCAAGATGATCAAAGCACTAAGAAAATCTTTGTGATAGGCAAGGGTTAAGAGATTCATACGGTTAGTAAAGTTGCTACTGTTAAGACCCGTAAGAAGTTTAAGAAACAGCAGAATAAAAAGCAACTTAGGCCTAACTAGAAGGGGTTCTGGGAAAGGATGAGACTGAATGAGAATAAATTCAACTTGCGTTTAAGCAACGGAGCGTTTGTGTCTACTAGTGTAGTGGGAGATATTAAAATCAATTTAGATTCCTGTAGGCATTTAAATTTAATAGATGTTTATTCTGTACCTTAAATCAAGAAGAATTTAATTTCAGTTTCTTGCTTAAACAAATTTGGATATTCGGTTACTTTTAAATTTATTATTAATAAGAATAACAAATTTATTTGCAAACGTACATTGGAAACCGGTTTATTCAATTTGCATAGCAATATCTCTCACATGTTAGACACGGAATCAATGGAATCTAATAATAAAATAGTAAAATTATCAAAAGATGAAACCTACCTATGACATTTACGCCAAGGTCATATTAACCTTGATAGGATTAAAAGATTGGTTAGTGATGGACCTTTAAGTGACTTAAAGGTTGATGATCTACCAACTTGTGAATCTTGTTTGGAAGGTAAGATGACCAAAAGGTCGTTCACGACAAAAGGCACAAGTGCCCCTTAATGTTTAGGATTGATACATACTAATGTGTGTGGTCTTATGAGCATTCAAGCTAGAGGTGGATATGAGTGCTTCATCACTTTCAATGATGATTACTCGAGAGTTGTCTATGTGTATCTCATGAGACATAAGTCGGATGCTTTTGACATGTTCAAAGCAGCTAAAGTTGAAAATCAGCTAGAGAAACACATTAAATCTTGAGGTCTGATCGAGGTAGAGGATATATATCCGGTGAGTTTTAGCAATGTCTTATTGATAATGGAATAATTTATCAATTTTCTGCCCCATGTACACCTCAACAAAATGGGGTAGCAGAAATGAGAAATATAACTCTTTTGGACATGGTTAGATCTATGTTGAGTTATTCAAAGCTTCCTAATTCTTTTTGGGGACATGATTTATAAACTGCTTTGTACATTCTAAACGATGTACCATCTAAGTCGGTTCCTAAAACACTGCATCAGTTGTGGACCAGGCAAAAGCCTAGTTGGAAAATAATATTTACAAGGTTATACTAAACAACCTAGAGGCGGGGGGGGGGGGGGGGGGGGGGGGGGGGTGAATAGGTTGTCTCTCACTTTTAACAAATCTTTCGAGACAAGTGACAAAACCTTGATAAGCATACAAATTAACATTTAACATGATTGTTATGAGAAAACAATATATTTATGTATGCTCAAATCTCCACTTTTCGTCTACAAAACATACAACAAGAATCAATGTATCTTATGAATAAATATATTCAATGTAGACAAACTTCCATAAGTTGTACTTAGAGTATTATAATGTGGTACTTTACAATTTGAATGGAATATCACAAGATACAAAGTTATCTAACATACACAAACAATATTGTGTAAGGAAGTCAACTTACATATAAAGTTCTATCCACATTATTTAAATAACAATTATCAATATAAGAGAGACACGGGTTAGCAACCACCGGCAAACAAAATCCACTAGTAGATAAGAAAAGTACAATCTCTCAAGTGACCCCTTCACCTAGAAACTACCCTCCTATCCTACTCATGAAGATGCCGCCCTCATGCTCAACAATCTGAGGCCTCACACCTCTTGTCAAGAATTCCTCGCTCACCCTTCCGGATCCTCACAACCCAAGGTAAGACTTCTTGCTCAATTATCCGAGTCCTCCTGACTCTAGTCAAGACTTCCTCGCTCACCCTTTCGGATCCTCACAACCCTAGGCAAGACTTTCTTGCTTCACAATCCGAGGTCTCCCACCTCTTGCCAAGACTTCCTTGCTCAACAACATAGGTCTCACACCTATTGTCAAGACTTCCTTCTGACAAGACATCTAGGTGATCATGAATGCAAAACACAAATAAGCACGCAACATAGAATGTTATAATCAACACATCCTATGGAAACTAGAATTAATCAATGAGCACACAAAGTATATTTTGTAGTTTATAATCAAAAAGTGACACCACACAAGATGATGCATGAGCATATGAAATGTATGGATTAGGTACACTCCATGAAGATCTAGACATAGACAAATAAAGTTCACAAAACAAGATTGTCTAGATCATATGCATGAATAAAAATCTAGAGCATGCCAAATTTCCAAACAAACACTTTAAACCTAGATTTATTCATGTTTCTAAAGCTTGAAATAAACATGTTCATGAAGTACATATTCAACACTTTAGTACTAACACAAAAATGCTAGAAACACAAGATATGATCAATCAAATCTCTAGCAATCATTTAGAGCATATATTCACAAAATAGTCAATTAAACTCTAATAGACTCTAAATATAAAATCAAATGTGCTAATCCTAGATCTATTCAACAAATGAGTTTTAGCACATGATAGGACTATTAATCACAAAAATAAAGTCAATCAAAGCACAAGTTGTCCTAGATAAGATGCTAGCACAATACAACTCACAATCATGTGAAAACATAGGTTTGATTGAAACCTAACTCACAATCAAGTTTCTAATTAAGCACAACTAGCATTTAATTGAAGATCTATCACTCATCAACATATGTTCATGTCAAATACACACAAGTAGGAAGAAGACCCAAGGTATTTGAACATTAGAATCAAGAAAATCAAAAGATAAACAAATACCTTGACAATTTCGAGTACAGTCACGAAATTGGTGCAATCCACCAGAAAAAATTTAACAAATGGCTTCACGGTTGCTTGGAGATGATAGAGGACTTCAATACGAAACTTCTCCAACTTGAATCACTCAAATCGGATAAGAAATGAGAGAGATATGGTGATTCAAAGTTGAGAGAAAAAACCTGGAAACTTTCTGCACTACATTTTCTTCTTCCTTGGATTCAAATGAGAGAGAGAAGAGATATATAAAGAAGAGGGAATGAAAGAGCATGAAAGGAACAAAATAACCCCTTTGAGACTGCTTCCCCGAGATGGTGCATGGTCATCTCGGGGCAGCAAGGAGTTGTGGCCGAGATGGCCACGCGCCATCTCGGGCTTGCACCATGTGATGGCCTTTGGCCATGTTGCTCCTCCCTTGCGCTCCTCTCTCGTTCTTCGACCGTTCTTAGGCCTCCGAACTTGGAATTCAAATCTGTTTGCGGATTACAAAACATAACTCTCTCACGGACATGTAAATATAAGATACTCAACCCAGAAAAAAGAATTTGACTCGATATGTAAAAACGAAGACAATGTAGGTAACAAGACTGGAAATTATCATATCTTTTGACTCGGAACTTGAAATCATTAGTATGAGTAACCAAAATGACCAGAACTCATTCAAGAATGTTTAAAGACTAAAATCAAGTTCAATATCCATGCTATACAAACATATACACATACAAACACAATTCACACTAGAATGCAAACTACATAGAGATAGTCTCCAATCATGCATTTTTCCAAAACATGTTATTTTTCATACCAATGCATAAGCATTCATTTTAAAGTGTGTGGATGTGTTATACATGGTGCACAACGATGCAGGAAAACATATGAATGAATTGTATGTGTGTGCCTATAATGATGAACAACGATGCAGGGACACAAATGTATGAATTGTGTGTGTGTGCCTAAGCCTTGAAAGAGAAAAGAAAAGGTCTTAATATACCTTTGTAGAATCATGAAGCACTTTTCCCTTTGAAGACTTGAACTTGCTTGAATAGTTATCATTTCTTCTTTGAAGCTTGAATCATCATGAATCCTAGACAACTAAACAATACAAAGGAAATGTTGTTTTGATATAGAATAATGAAAACATAACTCATAAACGTAACATAGTATACAACATTTGAGGATATTTTGATGTTCTGCGCACGTGTTAAAAGAAAAGACAGAAAAGATGGAGTCCCGTTAAAAAACATGCATATTTGTAGGGTATCAAAAAGGAACCAAAGAATATTATTTCTATAGCCCTTCAGATCTTAAAATATTTGTTTCGACAAATGCTAAATTTCTGAAAGAGAACTATATGAATTATTTTATGCCTAAAAGTAGAATTGTCCTGAATGAGCTTTCAGGAGATACAATTCAACAAGAGGTTTCGCAACCTAGCCCAATTGTAAGTTCTGCACCAACACAAAATCAACAATCTGCCATACCTCATTGTAGTGAGAGGGTTAGTAGACAACCCTAGAGATACATCGGCCTAGGAGAATCTATAGAGAATCTTCCGGATGATGATGATCCATATATGTACAATGAAGAAATGGAAGATATTGATTGTCGCCATTAGTAAAAGGCAATGCAATCTGAAATTGAATCTATATTCAAAAACAAAGTCTGGTCTCTTGTAGACTTGCCTAAAGGGATAAAACCCAGTGGGTGCAAGTGGGTATACAAGAGGAAAAGAGGAATGGATGGAAAGGTGGAAACCTTTAAAGCTAGATTGGTAGCTAAAGGTTACACATAGAAGAAAGGTATCAATTATGAGGAAACCTTCTCTCCTATGGCCATGCTTAAATCCATTAGGATACTCTAATCCATTACGGCATCTCTAGACCTAGAGATTTGGAAAATGGACTTCAAGACAGCTTTCCTTAATGGAAGTCTTGACGAAAGTATCTATATGATGCAACCAGAAGGATTCATTAAAAAAGGCCAAGAGGAAAGATCCATACATTAATTGAAGCAAGCATCCAGATCCTAGAACATAAGGTTTGAACAAGCCGTGAAAAGTTTTGGATTTATTCAAAACCTTGACAAACCCTGTGTATACAAATGGATTAAAGGTGACAAGTTGGTTTTCCTAGTTCTTTACGTTGATGTATAATACTCATCAGAAACGATGTATGTGTATTGGCATCAGTAAAATAATGGTTAGAAAAACAATTTGATATGAAGGACTTAGGAGAAACAAGTTATATTCTTGATATCCAAGTCATAATGGATAGAAAGAATAGAACGATTGCATTATTCCAAGCTTCATATATAGATAAAATCTTGTCTAGATTTTCCATGCAAGATTCCAAGATAGGTATGTTACCTTTCAGACATGGAATCAAACTTTCTGAGGAACAAGTTCCTAAGAATGAGCATGAAGAGCAATTCATTAGTAGGGTTCCATATGTCTCACCAGTTGGGAGTCTCATGTATAGAATGCTCTACACTAGACCAGATATTTGTTTTGCAGTTGGCATAGTTAGCAGGTTTCAATCGAAACCTGGTCTTGATCACTGGATGACAGTCAAGAAAATTTTTAAGTATCTCAGGAGATCGAGAGATTATGTGTTTGTATATTCTAGAGGGGATTTAAATCCCGTTGGGTATACAGATTTCGATTTCTAATCGGATTCTGACTTCAGAAGATCAACATCAGAATCTGTGTTTACACTTAAAGGTGAGACAGTTACATGGAGGAGTATAAAACAATCTTGTATTGTTGATTCCACTATGGAAGCTGAGTATGTTGCTGCATTCGAAGTTTCTAAAGAGGTTATCTGTCTTCGCCAATTTCTGATTGACTTGGAAGTGATTCCTAATGCAAATAAGCAGATCACTATCTATTGTAACTATAGTGGAGAAATGGCTAATTCGAGAGAACCAATAAGTCATAAGAGAGGGAAACACATAGAAACTGTAGGGAAAAATCGCTCAACGGAAGTGTGAAATTTTATTAAAATTAGGGTTTGGTATAAATAAAATTTTTTCCCTTTTAAATAACAATAACCTTATTAATTGATGTATATAAAAAAGTATCATAACCTTTTCTCGTGACGATTGAACTAGCGCCGAATTGAATCCGTAAGATCTTCCAATCCAATCACGAACGTGAATCACCTAGGAGTGTGGACTCCATCTCTTTAAATTTTATACCTGAGGATGGAAACAAACAAAATCTCCTTCTTTGTTGTCACAATAATCCTCCAAGAAGAAAAACTAAGAACGTTAGGTCACTTGTGAATTATCAATCAATTTGATTGAAACTCGCATGAACCTAGATTCGATGTTATACACAAAACCTTTTAATGTAAAGGCTACAAATGTAATGTCGAATACAAAACGTTCTTTCTTCCTTTTCCTCTATGCCAAATTTTCACACACCAATCTTTAGTGTTGGATGAATTTATCTAGAGCAAGAACCGAATTCTATATACTCAAAATTCTATGGTGGCCAAAACCTCTTTTAGAAAAATTAGGGCTTAACCAAATTTTTCTTCTTAGAATTATCTAATGGCCAAATTTTTCATCTCTCTATATCCTCTTTGGCTTGCACGAAATTTTGAGCTTCAAAATCCTCTCGTGGCCGAAATTTAGAGGTAGTATAAATAGGCATACAAATCATTTCCTAAAAAGGATTTACTTGGTGGGCAAGAATCCTATCCTTAGGTGGATTTACTTGGTGAACAAGAATCTTTTTCCAAAAAGAATTCTTTCATACACCAAGACTCCTAATCCAACTTATTTGTGTATTTGTGACCATATTAAAGACTTCCTAATTTGACTAGATAAATAATTCTTTTTATTTATCTACTTATCAAATATAGTCTTTAATATTAATTATACTACCAACAATAGTATAATATTAGGAGACCAACTCCTACTAGGAAAAAGACTTTAACTTTTAATTAAATAATTAATTAATCAATTAATTTCCATTTAATTAAATAATAAAATAAAAAACAATATATTAAGCTATTTTATATAGCCTTGCTGCCCAACACATATATATGGGCCAATATATTACTTTTCTTTTTTTATTAAATCCATTGGACCTTAACAAAAAGTCCACATGTGAACTAGACTCATTTCTACAAAAGAAACAAGTCCACATGCCTTAATACAATTCTAGATGGACCCCTAAATTGGTCCTGTAGAATATATCAAGTGATCCATTCAAGTTCGTGTGGATTGGGGATCTTAGCGGGCTATCTAAATTTAAGATCCAATAGACACAACCCAATCACAATCAACAATTTATTCACTTAGGTCCGATCTATTAATTTTAGTCCATTCCACTAAAGAACTAAAATTGTACTCTTAAATAAAGATAGAATAAGTTAATATTCCTCATTCATACCCTAGACAATCTTAATGGAGAAAGTGTATCCTCGTGAAGAATATCAGTAATCGCCAAGAGCTCATAGACCGCCTATAACTCTCAAAGTTACCATATTTACTCATATGACCACATTTTGAACTTGGATATTTTGACTTGTCCAGGAACCATGTTTCAATAGACACTATTGAAAACTTATCATTAAGATTTAATATCCAATACCTCAAAACATCCATATGATGATATTCTAATCTCATTTAATAAATGGAGCCACGATGTCTATATCTATAAATGAAGTCCTCTATCGATTAACAAATGAATACCACCAAACTATTGAGGATAGACTATGCTATATAATCGTACTCATTGATAGCTCAAATGATAACACTTGCAACCATAAGTCCATCATTTCTCTCAGGATTGAGATAGACTTTCTGATTGTCTTCAAATGAAAACTTTTATCCATTGACGGTTCTAGATAAAGTATTTCATTGTGATCCAATTCAATGCACCCAATGCACTAGATTATTTTGCCTAAAGACACCACACTTTGATGATTTTAGTCTCATCATAACACATTTGATCCAACACAAATGCTAGAAAAAGAATCTACAACTTTGACAAGATAAAGACGCCCAACCTTTATCTTAAGTTGTGAATATTATTCAATACTAACTAACGAATTGTGTCTACCTCATAAATATTTAGATGTATGAACAATTCTTCTTTGCTCATAGTCTTTTGCCCTTATGATTATTTATTTTTGACAATTATAATAATTAAACTATAAATGCTATAAGATTTGTTAAATTAGAAATTTCTTTATTAATATGAAAAGATTGTCAAATACATTATTATACTCTTGTTGTCGAGCATAATCCCAACAATCTCCCACTTGCTCTATAGCAAATGTGTCATATCTCTCATCCCCATATTCTCTAGATGCCTATCAAAACTCTTTTATGGAAGAGCCTTTGTAAAGGGATCTGCTAGATTATCTGCTGACGCGATCTTGGTAATCGTCACGTCACCCCTATGCACAATTTCACTCAGAAGGTGATACTTTCTTTCAATGTGTTTCCCTTTCTTATGACTTCTTGGTTCTCTCGAATTAGCCACTGCTCCGCTATTGTCACAATAGATAGTGATCTACTTATTCGTATTAGGAACCACTTCCAAGTCAATCAAGAATTGGCAGAGCCAGACAGTTTTTTTAGCAGCCTCGCATGCGGCAACATACTCGACTTCCATGGTGGAATCAGCAATAAAAGATTGCTTGATACTCCTCCATATGACCGCCCCTTCTCCAATAGTAAGCACAGATCCTGATGTTGATCTCTTAGAGTCGGAATATGACTGAAAATAAGAATCTGTATACCCAATGGGAATTAAATCATCTCTAGAGTATACAAGCATATAATCTCTCGTTCTCTTGAGATACTTGAAATATGCTTGATTGGCGTCCATTGATCATGACCAGGCTTCGATTGAAACCTGCTAACTATGCCCACAACAAAACAAATATCTGGTCTAGTACAGAGCATTGCATACATGAGACTTCAAACTGCCGATGCATATGGAACCCTTCTCATGAATTGCTCTTCATGCTCATTCTTATGAACTTATTCCTTATAAAGTTTGATCCCATGTCTGAAAGGTAACATACCTTTCTTGGAATCTTGCATGGAAAATCTAGACAAGATTTTATCTATCTATGAACCTTGGGATAATGCAATCGTTCTATTCTTTCCATCAATTATGACTTGGATATCAAGAATATAACTTGTTTCTCCTAAGTCCTTCATATCAAATTGTTTTGCTAATCGTTCTTTACTGATGCCAAAACACCTACATCGTTTCCAATAAGTATTATATCATTAACATAAAGAACTAGGAAAACCAACTTGTCACCTTTAATCCTTTGTATACACAGGGTTCGTTAAGGTTTTGAATAAATCCAAAACTTTTCACGGCTTGATCAAACCTTATGTTCTAGGATCTGGATGCTTGCTTCAATCAATATATGGATCTTTGCAACTAGCATACCTTTTCCTCTTGGCCTTTTTTCAATGAATCCTTTTGGTTGTATCATATAGATGCTTTCATCAAGAGTTCCATTAAGGAAAGTTGTCTTAACATCAATTTCCCAAATCTCTAGGTCTAGAGATGCCGCAATGGATAAGAGTATCCTAAAGGATTTAAGCATGACCACAGGAGTGAAGGTTTCTTCATAATCGATACCTTTCTTCTATGTGTGACCTTTAGCAACCATTTTAGCTTTAAAGGTTTCCATCTTTCCATCAATTGCTCTTTTCCTCTTGTATACCCACTTGCACCAGATGGGTTTTATCCCTTTAGGCAAGTTTACAAGAGACCAGACTTTATTTTTGAACGTAGATTCAATTTCGGATTGCATTGCCTTTTGCCAATAGCGACATTCAATATCTCCTATTGCTTCTTTGTACGTTTATGGATCATCATCGTCCGAAAGATTCTTTACAGATTCTCCTAGACCGATGTATCTCTCGGGTTGTCTACTAACCTTCTCACTACGATGAGGTATGGTAGATTGTTGATCTTGTATTGGTATGAAACTTACAATTGGGCTTGGTAGTGAAACCTCTTGTGGAATTGTATCTCTTGAAAGCTCATTCAGGACAATTCTACTTTTAGGCAAAAATTATTCATATAGTCATTTTCTAGAAATTTAGCATTTGTCGAAACAAATACTTTATAATCTGAAAGACTATATAAATAATATCCTTTTGTTCTTTTTTGATACCCTACAAATATGCATGTTTCTGAACGGGATTCCATCTTTTCTGTCTTTCCTTTTAACACATGCGCAGGATATCCAAATATCCTTAAGTGTTGTAAACTAGGATTCGCCCGATCCACAACTCATGCGGTGTTTTAGGAACCGACTTAGATAGTACATCGTTTATAATGTACATAACGGTTTGTAAAGCATATCTCTAAAAAGAATTAGGGAGCGTTGAATAACTCAACATAGACATAATCATGTCCAAAAGAGTTCTATTTCTCCTTTCTGCTACCCCATTTTGTTGAGGTGTACCTGGTGTAGAAAACTGATAAATTATCCCATTATCAATAAGATATTGCTGAAACTAACAAGATAGATATTCTCCACCACGATCAGACCTCAAGATTTTTATGCGTTTCTGAAGATGATTTTCTACTTCAGCTTTAAATGCTTTGAACATGTCAAAAGCATCCAACTTATGTCTCATAAGATACACATAACCAAATCTTGAGTGATCATCCGTGAAAGTGATGAAATACTCATATCCACCTCTAGCTTGAATGCTCATAGGTCCACACACATTAGTGTGTATCAATCCTAAACATTCGATGACCTTTGTGCCTTTTGTCGTAAACGACCTTTTGGTCATTTTTCCTTCCAAACAAGATTCACAAGTTGGTAGATCATCAACCTTTAAGCCACTTAGAGGTCCGTCACTAACCAATCTTTTAATCCTGTTAAGGTTAATATGACCTAGGTGCAAATGCCATAGGTAGGTTTCATCTTTTGATAATTTTACTCTTTTATGATTAGGTTCCGTTGATTCCGTGTCTAACAAGTGAGAGATATTTCTATACAAATAGAATAAAACGTTTTCCGATGTACCTTTATAAATAATTTTGTCATTCGTACTAATAATAAAAGCTTTATTAAAAGTAACCGAATAATAAAATTTATTTAAACAAGAAATTGAAGTTTAATTCCTCTTGAATTGAGGTACATAATAAACGTCTATTAAATCTAAATGCTTATAAGAATCTAAATTGATTCTAATATCTCCCACTACACTAGTAGACACTGAAAATACAAACACGGTTAAATGCTCAAGGCTAACCTAGAGGGGGGGAGGGGTTGAATAGGTTAGGCACCTTTTTCGACTCCCTTAGAAACAAACAAAAGTTTGTCCATCTAGATTGCTTGTATCACAATATATATATCAATCAAAGAAACTTAATCAATATATAAAACAAGTAAAGTGTGATACAAACAATTAATCATAACACATACACAATCTATATTATAGAAAGGAAGTCAACTTACATATAGAGTTCTATCCATAGTATTCAAATAACAAATACAAATATAAGAGAGATAGGGATGGAGAAAAGTTGACACAAGATATAACGTGGTAAACCTCCGAAGAGAAAACATCCACAGGTTAGCAACCTCCAAAGAGAAAACATCCACGGGTTAGCAACCTCTAGCAAATAAAATCCATTAGTAGATAAGACAAGTACAATCTCTCAAGTGACCCCTTCACTTAGAAAATACCCTTCTATCCTACTCATGAAGATGTTGCCCTCTTGCTCAACAATCCGAGGCCTCACACCTCTTGTCAAGACTTCCTCGCTTACCCTTCCGGATCCTCACGACCCTAGGCAAGACTTCTTGCTCAACTATCCGAGTCCTCCTGACTCTAGTCAAGACTTCCACGCTCACCCTTCTGGATCCTCACGACCCTAGGCAAGACTTCTTTTCTCAACTATCCGAGTCCTCTCGACTCTAGTCAAGACTTCCTTGCTTGACAATACAAGGTCTCCCACCTCTTGCCAAGACTTTCTTGCTCAACAACATAGGTCTCACACCTATTGTCAAGACTTCCTTCTCACAAGGCATCTAGGTGATCATGAATGCAAGACGCAAACATGCACGCAACATAGAATGTTATGATCAACACATCCTACGGAAAATACTAGACATGAGCATGAATGCGGGCATGTTTAATCTATCTAGATCATGTAAGATATGTTCAACATTAATTACAATCTAGATACATGCATAGATCTAAAACTTGAATCGCAAGATATGTTCAATTAACATATAATCAAGTTTAAATCTCATAAACCAAAACATGATAAAATCATGTGACAAAGTCATTTAGAATAAAGCTAAAGTTCTAGAGCATATTTCCTATTCATAGATGAATAGCTAAAAAGAACACAAGGAAATGTATCATTGTGAGATTTCGACCAAAGAGAGCATAATACATGTGAGGAACTATTTTTCACAAAATCAATCAATCAAAGATCATCAAATAGTCCTAGAATCAAAGCTAGCACAATACAATCCCAAACATGTAAAAACATAGGCAAAATCAAAACCTAACTCAACATGTGAGATTTCAATTGAAACTCAATCTAGCTTTAAATGAGTTCAAAACTCAAATCAAAACTATCACAAGACACATATATATGTTGAAGAAGAAAACCCAAGGCAATTGACCAAGTTTTAAAAGAAAACTTTGAGAGAAAATCAATACCTTAGTTGATTTTAGTGCAGTCCCGTTTTTGTGAGATTAGACTCCAAAAACAGCAATAAAACTAACTCAAACCTTCAAAGAAAAGATGGATGATGAATAGACAAACACTCTTAACTTTGAATCACTCAAATCAGACTTCAAATGAAGAAGTTATGGTGTTTGGAAGGTGAGAAAATATGGAGAGAAAATTCTGCACTCAAGTTTTTGAATCTCTTTTAAGAATGAAATGTGAGAGGGAAGGGATATATAAAGGAGTGGGAAAATGGGCGTATGAAATGACCAAAAGGGACAAGAAGCAGCCAAGCTTGCTTGCTGCCCAAGATGGCATGTGGGCATCTCGGGGCAGCAAGCCTTCTGCCTCGAGATGGCCACGCGCCATCTCGGGAAAGAAGAGCTTTGCTGTCTTTTTTTCCCTTGACCTTCCTTCGCGTTCTTCGACCGTTCTCCGACTTCCAAACTCAGAATTTTTTACGGATTACAAACCATAACTCTCTCACGACATGAAAATATAAGATACTCAACCCAAAAAATAATAATTCGACTTGATATACGAAGACGAAGACAATGTATGCAACATGAGTTTAAAGTGTAGTATCTTTTGACTTAGAACTTGAAATCAATAATATGAGTAACCGAAATGACCGGAACTTATTCAAGAATGATTTAAGACTCAAATCAAGTTCAATATCCATGTTATACAAACATATACACATACAAATACAATTCACACTAGAATGCAAACTACATAGAGATAGTCTCCAATCATGCATTTTCCAAAACATGTTATTTCCATACCAATGCATGAGCATTCATCTTCAAGTGTGTGAATGTGTTATACATGGTGCACAACGATGCAGGGACACATATGAATGAATTGTATGTGTGTGCCTATAATGGTGCACAACGATGCAGGGACATAAATGTATGAATTGTATGTGTGTGCCTAAGCCTAGTAAGAGAATGATAAGGTCTTAGTATACCTTTGTAGAACCATATTGCATCTTTTCTCTTTGAAGACTTTGAACTTGCTTTGACTAGTTGTTCCTTCTTCTTTGAAGCTTGAATCATCATGAATCTAAACAACTAAATCATTACAAGTAAACATCATTTTGATATGGAATTAATGCCAGCACAATCTAAAACCTAACAATCTCCCCCTTTGGAAAATTCCATGTCAAAACACCTATACATTTACTACAAATATAAAAATGAAGATAGGCCACAAAATCACTCCCTCACATTACAATGAGTAAGATTCTTATAACTAATCTTCATCAACTCTTGAACTTCATCTTGATCTTCTCTTGAAGCAACCTATAAATCATCTCAGAGCACAATGCATATATAAGAGAAAGACAACAAATGACAACATATAATATAGATAAGAATATACAATAAAGTCCACAAATACATGTATCCCCCCCTCAATACATACCAAAACACAAGAATTCTTAACCAAATCTTAAGACTAATTATTACATGCAATTGAAAGTTCAAAAGTTCACAAAAACAACATAAAAAGAAACTAAGTAACTAGCATCTCTTTCTCCCCCTTTTTGACATGAAATGATACCAAAAGTTAAGAAATATACCACATAACTCAAATACTAGCTATTTGTTCCACCAAAGAAAGTCGTGTGAGTATTTGATCTAACATAATGCTTGAGAGGTGGTCTTGAACTTGAAGCAATGCACTCCTCCAACTCTTTTATCCTAGCATCTTGTTGAACAACTATAACACTAAGTTCATCAACCTTCTCCTTCAATTGTATAGCCCAATCTGGAAGAATATTTGTGCTGATCACATGACTATCAACTTGAGAACTACTAAATAGTCCAAAAGTATCACAAGTCTTACCCTTATTCTTATAGGACATGTATGCCACACGTTTATCATAATACATTTCCAAGGGTTGAACTAACATATCATATTCTCTACTCTTAATCCCATAAGCTAAACACAATGAAGTAATAAACCCCGGTAATGCAAGCTTTTTATCACCTCTTGTAGAGAAAGCCGCGCTATCAGTATAATACATGAGAAGATCTCCAAGATTTATAGGTTGATTAGTTACCAAGGCATACACTATTTTGATCTTGTCCTTATTCAACTCAGTTGAATTCGAAGATCCAATAATGTTAGTGCAAATGAATAGATGCCAAAAGGCATTAGCCTTAGTTAACTCATGCTGACTAATATATGTTTTTCTTTCCACTCAAAAGAAGCATTGTCACAAAGAGTTCTACCCATGATATTTAGATTCTCAATGACATCCACATCTAGAAAACTAGAATCTATATCATTATATAGCTCAAGAAACTTGTTAATGTTTTTCGGGTTAACTCTAAACACAACACCCCTAATTTCCATCAAAGCATCTAATAAAGTCGCACTTTCTCTATATTCAAGATAAAACTCTCTAACAAGAGTATCATTCACAACTTCTAACATGCTCACTCAAGATTCCCAATTTATATCCTTTAAGCAATTAAGAACATAAGAATCTTTACACTCACCAAAGTCAATGCCTCTCTCTTGAAATATCTTCTTTGTTCCAAAGATCCCTAAATCTTTTGTCCTTGAAGCTTTGGATCCTTTTGAGGTAGACTTGGCTTTCACAACGGGATTCAATTGATTTCTACTTCCGGTAATCTTAGTTCTTCCCATTTGTTCTTGTGTTATAAGATGCTATATACATACAACAAAAGTGAGTGAAAGACAAAAACAAGCATATTAGTCACAAAGATATAAAAACAAAGACATATGACTTAAGAATGAATCATCATGCAAGACAAGGATAGTGAGTAATATCTTACAAGTATCATTAAGTCAAAATATGCCAACATGTAACAAAATGAAGCATGTGAACATATCATAAAAGAGAACAATGTCTAGCATACAATGCTCCCCCTTGATAGATGCTATAACTAAAATCAATGATAACATAAAGTTCACAAAGATGTTCACACAATCACACATTCAAGCAATTTAAATAAATATCAACCAAAATAAGCTTCATATGCTAAGAGAGATACATAAAGATTTTTCAAGTTCTCTCATAATTCTTCAACATTTACTAAAATATCATCATACTCATAAACAAAGTGTGTGTGTGAGAGATATGCTTCAAATATATATCAAGAAGTAGTTTGATAATCAACATGCAAACAATTTCCAACAACTATTCATATTAAGCTTTTTCCATAAGAAGTCAAACCGATTATCATCCGGAATTTTTGCTTTTAAGAGAATAGATTTCAACATATGAGCATGTGTGTGCATGTGGGTCATCATCCCATTTCCGTTTTTCAACCCGAGCTCATTTGATTTTCAACTATACTCTTTTTTAAGCCTTCCTCATTTTCTTTTTAGGCTTTGAATCAAAGAAATTTTGTATGATTCCATTTCAATACTTCTTTGATTTTTTTTTAACATAAACAAAATTCACTTCATGGCGGCTTTCACTCATCACAATGGTGTAGCTCTTTCCAACATTGGGTAGCTTTCACAACCAATGTGTGTAGCCCTTTCCATGAGGTGCTCGTTGAGTTCTATGTATTTGTCAAAGCAAAATGGATACTAACCATAGGTCATTTTAAATGTACATAAGCACAAAAACTTCAAGGTGTATCCAAAGTTTACATATTAGTAAACTCAACCTACTAGCAAAACATATAAGAGAAGCAAGGTGCAGTTTTAGAAAACCAAGATTTTATGGCTTATAAGCATATGATCAAAGAGCAATAAGTGAAGACTTATTCAAGATCATTACTTCTCTAATGAGTAGCTTTCAAAGAATATGAAGCTCATATTTTCAAAAGTTATGCCACTCAATATACTATACATAAACAATCATCAAAGTTAAGATCAATGTGAACAATATCACTATTAGATCCTAAAATAGAAAATGTCAATGAGAACCATATATATGCTATACAAAATTCTCTAATATGACATGCTATGAGATGTATATAAAAAATTGAGTCAAAAGATGAATATCTAAGAGAACATGCATTAGAGTATAGAGATACCTTTTTGCACATTATATTCACCAAATATCATACTTCCGCCCTTTTTATGAGCACTCTTGCCTTGAATGTCCTCATGGCACCAAGTTGACGATGTTTCACAACAAGAGTATAAAAAACATAATATGTCAACTCAATCAACACATATATCAAAAGAACTTCTCTAAAGTTAACCAACAAATTTTGACCATCATAACAACATGATGTGAGATAACCAAGTTCATAACAATACATGGATTATTCAAAGCTAGCAAGCAAGAATTCTTAACACAATTGATATATTGCCTCAAAGCTACCTCACATGTGCTTCTTATTTTAGTGATAAGAGCACTCACCCTTGAACCACTTGTTCTTGGGTGTACCGACACAAACATTTCCAATACCATCATTGACAACAATGTTAAATCTAGAGTAAAGTCCTTCAATGACTTGATTAACAAGAATATCATTAATACACTCTTCCTTAACATTTTTAACACAAGCTTTGTCAAGTTGAATAAGATTAGTTTTCTTTCTACTCCACAACTTCTTCTCATGCTTAGCAATATTATCATGTTTTTCAACTTTCAAATCCTTAGCATGTTCAAGTTGAAGTTTAATCTCCTTATCTCCAGATTCATTTCCTAATTTGCATTTTTCAATATATTTATAACACGTAGGCTTAATGTGACCTATTGTGTTGCAATAGTGAAAAATTGGAATAAAAGATGAGATTGTACCTTTTGGAGTTGAACTAGCTTCACTAGGAGTTTGTAAAGATACCTTGTTCACTAACTTCTTCTTGGCTTTTGATCTTCTCTTCTTGTGTGGTTTCTTATCAATCATGACTTCATCCAAGTGAGTAGGAAGTGGTGCTTCCAAGGGCTCCTCTTCAACTACCAAGTCGTCTTCCCCACTATGAGAGTTAACAAGATTCCTAACACTAGACACACTTACCGAATCATTCACTAAGTCCTTGATGGCCTCCTTAGCCGTGTCTATCTCTTCCATTAAATCATGTTCTCTCTTCTTCAAAGAAGATATCACATTATCCTTCTCAAGGTTTATTTCAAGTTCTCTAAACTTCTTCATAATATCACCTTTCTCACCAAGAAGTCTACGAGTGACAATCACAAACTCATCTAGTTGTTTCTTGATCAAATCATCCTTCTCAACTACCTCTCTTAGAGCATTATCTCTAGCTTCTTCAAGCTTTTCTATCTTGTCCAACAACTCAAGATTAGTAGGAATGGAACTAGAGCTTCCGTGATGATTTGCATCAAAGTTCTTGTTCAAAGATATTGTACCATCAACATCTAGTGGAGAATGAGAAGCCGTTAGAGCTACAAAGTTGCTCACCAACTCTCCATCACTTGAAGACTCACTACTAGAGCTCTCATTGTAACTAGAGTTGTCATCACTCCAAGTAGCCGCCAACACTTTGCCTTTCTTGTCTTTCTTAGATGGCTTCTTGGTGCACTCACTAGCAAAGTGACTAAAACCATGACAATTATAGCATTGAACATCTTTCTTGTTCATGGCTTGACTATTCTTCCCATTCTATAGAGATGATGTTTTCTTAACTCCCTTTTCCTTAGAAGACTTGCCTCTAGGCTTGGCATTCTTCTTTAGAAACTTCTTAAACTTTCTAACCAAAAGAGCCATCTCTTCATTTTCATCACCACTTTCCTTCTCAATAGCATTGAGACCGATTCCATTACTCTTAATCATTGGCTTCAAGCACATCTCACAAGTTTGGAGAGACCCAAGCAACTCATCAATGTTCATGCTATCCATATCCTTGCTTTCCTCAATGGCCGTCACCTTTGATTTAAATCTCTTAGGAAGAGACTTAAGGATTTTCCAATTTAAACGCTCTTTTGAGATAGGTACTCCAAGTGCTTGACATTGGTTAGCAATGTTAAGAAGCCAAAATTGGAAGTGTTTGAACTTTTATTCTTCACCCATACTTAAACCTTCAAATTGTGATGCCAACATTTGAAGCCTTGATTTCTTCACCGCTAAGGTTCCTTCATTAGTAACTTGGAGAGTATCGCAAGCTTCTTTTACAGATTCAAGATTTTGAATGTAGGAGAATTGATACCCTTAAACTCCTCCAAAGATGGCATTCATAGCACGATGATACCATTTAGCAACCTCAAACTCATTCGTTGTCCATTCACTCATTGGCTTGAGTATCATGGTTCTATCCTCTTGAACCTTGGTGGGAGGACTATAACCTTCTTCCACTACCATCTAAGCCCTTTCATCAATAGAGTGGATGTAGGCTTTCATCCTCAACTTCCAATACCCATAGTCAGTGCCTCGAAGTAATGATGGCCTAGTATTTGAGGCTCCTTCCGCCATTACATCATCTTGTAAACCCATGACTTCAAAATCTTTGCCAAAAACCGTGAATGTATCATCTGGACTCTCACTAAGTACAATCTAGTTTCCTGCTCTGATACCAATTGAAAATATAAACACGGTTAAATGCTCAAGGCTAACTTAGGGGGAGAGGGTGAATAGGTTAGACACCTTTTTCCACTCCCTTAGAGACAGACAAAAGTTTGTCCCTCTAATTGCTTGTATCACAATATATATGTATTTATATATATATATATATATCAATAAAGACACTTAATCAATATATAAAACAAGTAAATGTGATACAAACAATTAATCATAACACATACACAATTTATATTATAGAAAGGAAGTCAACTTACATATAGAGTTCTATCCATATTGTTCAAATAACAAATACAAATATAAGAGAGATAGGGATAGAGAAAAGTTGACACAAGATATAACGTGGTAAGCCTCCGAAGAGGAAACATCCACGAGTTAGCAACCTCCGGTAAACAAAATCCACTAGTAGATAAGACAAGTACAATCTCTCAAGTGACCCCTTCACCTAGAAACTACCCTCATATCCTACTCATGAAGATTTTGCCCTTTTGCTCAACAATCCGAGGCCTTACACCTCTTGTCAAGACTTCCTTGCTCACCCTTCCAGATCCTCACGACCCTTTGTAAGACTTCTTGCTCAACTATCCGAGTCCTCCCAGCTCTAGTCAAGACTTCCTCGCTCACCCTTCCGGATCCTCACGACTCTAGGCAAGACTTCTTTTCTTAACTATCCGTGTCCTCCCGACTCTAGTCAAGACTTCCTTGCTTGACAATCCAAGGTCTTCCACCTCTGGCCAACACTTTCTTGCTCAACAACATAGGTCTCGCACCTATTGACAAGACTTCTTTCGCACAAGGCATCTAGGTGATCATGAATGCAAAACGCAAACAAGCACGCAACATAGAATGTTATGATCAACACATCCTACGAAAAATACTAGACATGAGCATGAATGCACAAAACAAATGTAGCCTAGTCAATCATGCATGTTTAATCTATCTAGATCATGTAAGATATGTTCAACATTATTACAATTTAGATACATGCATAGATCTAAAACTTGAATCACAAGATATGTTCAATTAACACATAATCAAGTTTAAATCTCATAAACCAAAAACATGCTAAAATCATGTGACAAAGTCATTTAGATTAAAGCTAAAGGTCTAGAGCATATTTCATATTCATAGATTCAACAAAGCACATGAATAGCTAAAAAGAACACAAGCACATGCAGCATTGTGAGATTTCGGCCAAGGAAAGCCTAATACATGTGAGGAACTATTTTTCACAAAATAAATCAATCAAAGATCATCAAATAGTCCTATAATCAAAGCTAGCACAATACAATCCCAAACATGTGAAAACATAGGCAAAATCAAAACCTAACTCAACATGTGAGATTTCAATTGAAACTCAATCTAGCTTTAAATGAGTTCAAAACTCAAATCAAAACTATCACAAGACACATATATATGTTGAAGAAGAAAACCCAAGGCAATTGACCAAGTTTTAAAAGAAAACTTTGAGAGAAAATCAATACCTTAGTTGATTTTAGTGCAGTCCCGTTTTTGTGAGATTAGACTCCAAAAACAGCAATAAAACTAACTCAAACCTTCAAAGAAAAGATGGAGGATGAATAGACAAACACTCTTAACTTTGAATCACTCAAATCGGACTTCAAATGAAGAAGCTATGGTGTTTGGAAGGTGAGAAAATATGGAGAGAAAATTCTGCACTCAAGTTTTTGAATCTCTTTTAAGAATGAAATGTGAGAGGGAAGGGATATATAAAGGAGTGGGAAAATGGGCGTATGAAATGACCAAAAGGGACAAGAAGCAGCCAAGCTTGCTTGCTGCCCAAGATGAATGTGGGCATCTCAGGGCAGCAAGCCTTCTGCCTCGAGATGGCCATGCGCCATCTCGGGAAAGAAGAGCTTTGCTGTCTTTTTTTTCACTTGACATTCCTTCACGTTCTTTGACCGTTCTCCGGCTTCCGAACTCAGAATTTGAATCCGTTTATGGATTATGAACCATAAATCTCTCACGGACATGGAAATATAAGATAATTAACCCAGAAAATAATAATTCGACTCGATATACGAAGACGAAGACAATGTATGCAACATGAGTTGAAAGTGTAGTATCTTTTGACTTAGAACTTGAAATCAATAGTATGAGTAACCAAAATGATCGGAACTCAATCAAGAATGATTTAAGACTAAAATCAAGTTCAATATCCATGTTATACAAACATATACTTATACAAATACAATTCAAACTAGAATGCAAACTACATAGAGATAGTCTCCAATCATGCATTTTCCAAAACATGTTATTTCCATACCAATGCATGAGCATTCATCTTCAAGTGTGTGAATGTGTTATACATGGTGCACAATGATGCAGGGACACATATGATTGAATTGTATGTGTGCGCCTATAATGGTGCACAACAATGCAGGGAAACAAATGTATGAATTGTGTGTGTGTGCCTAAGCCTTGTAAGAGAAAGATAAGGTCTTAGTATACCTTTGTAGAACCATATTGCATCCTTTCTCTTTGAAGACTTGAACTTGCTTTGAATAGTTGTTCCTTTTTCTTTGAAGCTTGAATCATCATGAATCTAAACAACTAAATCATTACAAGTAAACATCATTTTGATATGGAATTAATGCCAACACAATCTAAAACCTAACAGACACCAATGCTCCATTGTCTAAATTCAAGTTGAATTCATTCTTATTCAGTCTATTCCTTTGACCTTTTCACCATAAAAGAAATATTTCCCTTTGATCTTGGTTACTTTATTGTCTCCTTCTAGGAAGGATCAAGTTGCTTTTTCTTCTGTTGTCTCTTGACCTTCTTATGGGTCTTTAACAGTAGCAACTTACCAATCATATGAATCTTTTGACCATTGCCTTTCACAAGGATTATCTTGGTGCTTTGAACATCTTTCATCAGGTCTTACAAGGTGTATTCCTTATTATTCAAGGTGTAGTCCAACTTGAATTGATCAAAGGAATATGATAGTGAGTTGACAATCATGTCAATTTTGGTCTCACCATCTATCTCAGCACCATTCAGTTCAGCAATGTTGAGATGTGCTATGACTTTCATCATGTGATCTTTCACAGCCTGTCCAGGTTTCATCCTAAGATTCATGAAAGCAAGAACTGTCTCTCTCTTAGTCTTCCTAGACCTCATAGCTAACATCTCCTATAGAGACATCATTATATCGATAGCAGTCTCCAATCCTTCATGTTGTTGTTGCAACAAGTCGGAGATGATGGCCATAATGTAATTAGCTATCTCATCTGAAGACTGCCACTACTGATACTCATCTCTTTGCTTTTGAGTAAATTCATTAGTTTGGTGGTTAAGGGATAGACATAACAAACTTATGGTTTTTCAACTTACAACAACAATCCAATTTTCCTTTTCCATTTGACATAATTATCATCAGTTAAAGTATTATCTTTTAGGATGTTGATTAGGGATGGGGTCATGATTTATTTTTAATAACAAAAATTATATAAGTAAATAATCATGATAAAGCACTTTCGAATAATTATCTTGAATTATAAATAAAATAATTCAATCGTAAAATTCAACGGTGATCCAACACCCATAAATGTCACGCCTCTTTTGGGAGTTCACACCATTTACTAGTTGGACTAGGTTCCACCTAATTGTTAACACAATAACCAACTTTTTCAATTTTAGCCTTACAATTTTATTAATAAGAACTCTTGGGAAGATATTAATATAATTACATTGAGTGTGTTACCAAGTTATCGACCTTCAATATATTCCCTCACGAATATCCCTCATTTAGATATTGTTTGGGTTCATTGTTTAGTCTTTCCTTATAAGAAAGTATATTGCTAAATTCCATTCATCAATACCCCTTGGGGGTTATTACATGAAACATAAAGCTCAACTAAACTTGGAGGTCGTAGGTGTTCCAAAACACCTTCTCCCACTTAATTATTTAAGGCGTGTGATCGAATTCCAAATAATGATTTACCAAGTTATCTAGATGCCAATTTAGATACCTAAACCATTTTATGCATATTTATACCAAAAGAGATATATGAGTGACACTTCTATTATATATGACATGTTATCAAACAATGACAAACATTGCAATATTTACAAAAATATAAATAGCTACAATTTTGGTCCATCCTAGAAAAGCAAGTAAATTACATGTCTTGGAAAATAAAAAACTCCTGTCCTGGTGAACAGGTCTTCACGCGACCTTCGTCGTTTGGACTCCCTCGGCTGCCTCCTATGAACGTTCGCACCCTTGGCTCCTACCCATGGGCGTTCACATGCCACAACCCCATAAAGGACTGCCATGCGCAGCCCATGGCTTCCATAGGGCTACCGTGCGCAGGCCATGCCATAACAAACGTGGCCACATGCTCTTCGCATGCATGTTTGTTGCTACGACTCGCACAGTCCCAAACTTGTTCCGGTTGGTCCCAATTCTTCAAACCTTCGAGTCTTCGATACTTGAATGCATTACAAAAGAATTATAAATAAAAAAATACTACAGTTTTGTTGTTACAATATAGTACAGATTTTTTTTATTACAACAACAAAACAAAATAAAAAAAACTTAGCAACTACCAAGAAGGAAATTATGGCGATGATAGGCCACCCTTCTTGTTACAACCCAAAAACAAAAAATATTGAAATTCTAGGACCAAAATTAAGCAATAACAAACCATATATAAAACATATATATATCCATACATTCCAATGTAAATGTATATATGCGAATACCTAGAGTGTCATCTCTTTCTAAAACATGCATATATACAATAAAAATAAAAAGATTCACGAACACATACATCAATTAATCAAGGGTACAACCTGGCTCTGATACCAATTGTAGGGAAAAATCACGCAACGGAAGCGTGAAAATTTATTAAAATTAGGGTTTGGCATAAATAAAAAAAATTCCCTTTTAAATAACAAGAACATTAACCCTAGATTGATTAATGTAAAAAAAATATCGTACCTTTTTCTCGTGACGATTGAACTAGCGCCGAATTGATTCTGTAAGATCTTTCAATCTAATCACGAACGTGAATCACCTAGGAGTGTGGGCTCCCTCTCTTTAAATTGTATACCTGAGGATGGAAACAAACAAAATCTCTTTCTTTGTTGTCACAATAATCCTCCAAGAAGAAAAACAAAGAACGTTAGGTCACTTGAGAATTATCAATCAATTTGATTGAAACTCACGTGAACCAAGATTCGATGTTATACACAAAACCTTTTAATGTAAAGGTTACTAATGTACTGTCGAACACAAAACATTCTTTCTTCCTTTTCCTCTTTGCCAAATTTTCACACACCAATCTTTAGAGTTGGATGAATTTATCTAGAGCAAGAACCGAATTCTCTATACTCAAAATTCTATGGAGGCTAAAAACTCTTTTATAAAAATTAGGGCTTAGCAGAATTTTTCTTATTAGAATTATCTTATGGCCAAATTTTTCCTCTCTCTAAATTCTCTTTGGCTTGTACAAAATTTTGAGCTTCAAAAGTCTCTCTTGGCCGAAATTTAGAGGTAATATAAATAGACATACAAATCCTTTCATAAGGAGGATTTACTTGGTGGGCAAGAATCATATCCTTAGGTGGATTTACTTGGTGAACAAGAATCATTTTCCAAAAAGAATTCTTTCCTACACCAAGACTGCTAATCCAACTTATTAGTGTATTTGTGACCATATTAAAGACTTCCTAATTTAACTAGATAAATAATTCTTTTTATTTATCTACTTATCAAATATAGTCTTTAATATTAATTATACTACCAACAATAGTATAATATTAGGAGACCAACTCTTACTAGGAAACAGATTTTCACTTTTAATTAATTAATTAATTAATTAATTAATAAACAAATTAGTTATTTTCCATTTAATTAAATAATAAAATGAAAAACAATATATTAAGCTATTTTATATAGCCTTGCCACCGAATACATATATATGGGCCAATATATTATTTTTCTTATTTTATTAAATCCATTGGACCTTAACAAAAAGTCCACATGTGAACTAGACCCATTCTTACAAAAGAAACAAGTCCACGTGCCTTAATACAATTCTAGATAGACCCCTAAATTGGTCCTGTAGAATAAATCAAGTGATCCATTCAAGTTCGTGTGGATTGGGGATCTTGGCGAGCTATCAAAATTTAAGCTCCAATAGACACAACTCAATCACAATCAAGAAATGATTCACTTAGGCCCGATCTATTAATTTTAGTTCATTCCACTAAAGAACTAAAATTGCACTCTTAAATAAAGATAGAATAAGTTAATAATCCTTATTCATACCCTAGACAATCTTAATGGAAAAAGTGTATCCTCTTAAAGAATATCAGTAATCGCCAAGAGCTCATAGACCGCCAATAACTCTCCAATTTAATATATTTACTCATATGATCACTTTTTGAACTTGGATATTTTGACTTGTCCAGAAGCCATGTTTCAATAGACACTATTGAAAACTTAACGTTAAGATTTAATATCCAATACCTCAAAACATCCATATGATGATATTTTACGCTCATTTAATAAATGGAGCCACGATGTCCATATCTATAAATGAAGTCCTTTATCGATTAACAAATGAATACCACCAAACTATCGAGGATAGACTATGCTATATAATCGTACTCATTGATAGCTTAAATGATAACACTTGCAACCATAAGGCCACCATTTATCTCAGGATTGAGATAGACTCTCCGATTGTCTTCAAATGAAAATTTTTATCCATTGACGGTTCTAGATAAAGTATTTCATTGTGATCCAATTCAATGCACCCAGTGCACTAGATTCTTTTGCCTAAAGACACCACACTTTGATGATTTTAAACTCATCATAACACATTTGATCCCACACAAATGCGAGAAAAAGAATATACAACTTTGAAAAGATAAAGGCGCCCAACCTTTATCTTAAGTTGTGAATATTATTCAAGACTAACTAAAGAATTGTGTCTACCTTATACATATCTAAATGTATGAGCAATTCTTCTTTTCTCATAGTCTTTTGACCTTATTATTCTTTACTTTTGGCAGTTTTAATAATTAAACTATAAATCCTATAAGATTTGTTAAACTAGAAATCACTTTATTAGCATTGAATGCCTTTTCTTGTAGGCTTCTCTTGCCTTGGCTCAATCTTCTTCTTTGAGTCATTCATGTGAAGTTTCATAAACTTCTTGAATCTCTTCACCATAAGAGTCATCTCCTCATCTGAGTCATCCTCCTCCATCTGTACTTTTGATGTCTTCAAAGCTATGTTCTTTTGCTTTTTAGGAAATGTAGGTGTAGAAGTCCACCTAGACTCATAGGCTAGAAGCCTTCCAATCACTTCACTCGGCTTCATAGTCTTGTAGTTGCTATTTTCTTCCAGTGCCGTCACCTTGGACTCAAATCTCTTGGGGAGTGACCTCATGATCTTTTGCTTGATCTTTCTATTTGAATATGTGTTACCTAGTTGATGGCTTTGATTTATGATGTCCATCAATTTCACTTGGAAGTCATTAAACCACTCTCTTCCATCCGAATTGTCTCAAATTGTATTTGAAGGACTTGAAGCTTAGAGTCTTTGACCACTTTGGTTCCTTTATGAGCCGTTTGTAGAATCTCCCAAGCCTCCATTGTATACATAGTATTTGAACCAACTTGTATTGATTGTCATCCATGGCACACAAGATTGCATGCATAGCCTTGTTGTTCCACTTGGAAGCTTCAAATTCTTGTGTGTTCCATTGAGACTTAGGCTTGAGAACTTCATCTCCAACATCATTGATCATCTTCGGAAGAGTGTACCCATCTTCAATCACCATCCATGCACGGTCATCTATTTGGCAAATATAAGACTCCATCTTGCCTTTCCATGAGGCATAATTATCACCTTTAAGCAAATGTGGTCTTATACTTAATGCTCCCTCTTTGCTCATCCCAAGCTCACTCATAGTGTTTGGGTTAAAAGACTGAAATGAAAATGTAATGCACCACACAAGATGCAAACAACAAATATGCACAAGCAAGACCACACACATAGCACGGATCACCTAAGTATATCCAAGCACCGGCTCTGATACCAATTGAAAATTCCCTAAAACGTGTGTGTCTAAAAACCCAGAGGGGTGAATAGGTTTTAATCGAATCAATTACCGATTTTTTGATTAATCAATGTTAACACAAATTACCTCGAATAAACAAGTATTCAATAAAATCAATTATGCTTAAAACAATAACAACACACAATATTTATGTGGAAACCCTCCAAATGGGAAAACCCACAGGCTGATATGTGCGCCACACTCGATCCTCAAATCCACTATTGAATGAAAGTTTACAACTTAGGTTGATCTCCCGTCACACCCTTCAGTTACTAACCCTTTCACTCTACCCAACTGGCCTTAATAGTGATTCTTGATCTATTTGCTTGTGCACTAACCACTTAATCACAAGACTTAACCTCAATGAAGAGTCAAAACAACCTAAGTGAATATGATAAAATATTCAAACATGCAAGTAATGCTAGGCAACACTAAATGCTTATCTAGGAAATTAATAACGTCACTAAGTACAATTCCTAGATATCAATGTCTAAATGAATGTTCATAAAGACTTAATTAGATATAGTTATGTAACATTATATCCTAGTTATCAAACAAAGGGCCAATCGACACAAGTTGTCATTAAGCATGTCAAGGACTATAATGCAATCACAAAATGCAATCAATGAGTCCTAAACAAAATCAAAATGCAAAGCATAAAGATTTAGCTAGAAGGGTAAAATGGTCACAAATCCTAGCTATCACAAAATATAAATCTCAACCAACAATCAACAACCCACGCATGTTATAAATGCAATTAACCTCAATGGCATACACTTAATCAACAATAATTGCTAAACCTAGGCATACATGTCACAAGAATGGAATAAGAGATTCAAGAGCATGTAGAGATTACATAGTCAAAGACAAACAAGAATATCCATGCTTGGAAGATGCAAGAAGATGCTAGTTGCTCATGGATTGAAGTTTGGTTGAGTCAAGATGAGTTCTTGGGAGCTCTCTCTCTCTTGGAGTCAATTTCTCTCTAAAAGAAAAGCTTGAACAATAAAAAAAGGCTTCTTGGACTCCCAAAAAACAAAGAGAAGAGAAGAGAACATATATATATATGTACCCTACACGAAACTGCATCGTTTTGGATGAAGGGCAACAAATTCCCGTCATGACCGTTGTGCTTGCTGCGGCCTAAGCAAGTGTCCAGACCGGGGTAGAGCGAACGGTGCATTGCCTGGGAACCTCTGCTTGAGAGACCGTTGTGCATGCAACAAGCACATGCCACGGTAGAAGCAGCGTGCAACGCTTGAAGAACACTGTTGTGCATGCCGCAACAGAGGCAATGCACCGGGAGCGGTCCCAACCGCGGTCAAGAGGAAAATCCTCTTCTAAGGGCAAACTAAATGCATCAAACACCCAAGCAAAAGTTATGGCAAAAAGACACACAAATTGACATATAAGCAAGCATGCAAGATGATCAAAACATGCATGAGAGAATGTGTGTGTGTGTGCGCTAAAAACTCTTCAAACAAGGTTAAGTAAGTGATTTACCTTTTGAAGCTTGAGCTAGGTCTTGAGCAATGATGGCCTAAACTACCCTTACACATTAATCCCCAAATGTGGTTATCAACGAAATGAGCCAATCAAAAACTGAGGAACTTACACATTTGAGTGAGATTAAATATGTTATGATGAGTCTAAAATCATCAAAGTGTGGTGTCTTTGGGCAAAGGAATCTAGTGCACTAGGTGCATTGAATAGGATCACAGTGAGATACTTTATCTAGAACCGTCAATGGATAAAAGTTTTCACTTGAAGATAATCGGAGAGTCTATCTCAATCTTGAGATAAATGATGGACTTATGGTTGCAAATGTTATCATTTGAGCTATCAATGAGTACGATTATATAGCATAGTCTATCCTCGATAGTTTGGTAGTATTCATTTGTTAATCGATAAAGGACTTCATTAATAGATATGGACACCATGGCTTCATTTATTAATTCGGAGTAGAATATCATCACATGGATGTTTTGAGGTATTGGATATTAAATCTTAACGTTAAGTTTTCAATAGTGTCTATTGAAATATGGCTTCTGGACAAGTCAAAATATCCAAGTTTAAAATGTGGTCATATGAGTAAATATTGTAACTTGGAGAGCTATAGGCGGTCTATGAGCTCTTGGTGATTACTGATATTCTTCACGCAGATACAATACTCCATTAAGATTGTCTAGGGTATGAATGAGCAATATTAACTTATTCTATCTTCATTTAAGTGTTCAATTTTAGTTCTTTTGTGGAATGAACTAAAATTAATAGATTGGACCTAAGTGAATCATTTATTGATTGTGATTGGGTTACGTCTATTGGAGCTTAAATTTATACAGCCCGCTAAAATCCCTATTCCACACGAACTTGCATGGATCACTTGATATATTTTACCGGACCAATTTATGGGTCCATCTAGAATTGTATTAATATATGTGAACTTGTTTCCTTTTGTAAGAATGGGTTTAGTTCACATGTGGGCCTTTTATTAAGGACCAATGAATTTATTAAAGTAAGAAAAATAATATATATGTCCATGTGTGGTATTGGGCGGCAAGGCTATATGTATTAGCTTAATATATTGTTTTTTTATTATATTATTTAATTAAATAGAAATTAATTAATTAATTGATTAATTGTTTAATTAAAAGTCAAAATCTTTTTTCTTGTAGAAGATTGTCTTCTAGACTCATATTATTGTTGGTAATATAATAAGTATCAAATACTATATTTGATAAGAAGATAAATAATAGGAATTTATTTATCTAGTCAAATTAGGAAGTATTTGATTTCTATTAAAACTCTAATTGACAATTGGTCAAATTAGTAAGTTTTGATTTAGTCACAATTTAATTATACTCAATAATTGGTTATTGAATAAATACATTATTTGAGTTGGGTTAGGAGTCTTGGCGTAAAAAAGAGTTCTTCTTAGAAAAGGATTCTTGCCCACCAAGTAAATCCTCATAAGGAAAAGATTCTTGCCCATCAAGTAAATCCTTCTTAGGAGAGGATTTGATATCCTAAATTGAAAGGATGAAGAATTCGGCCACTATATATATGATAGTGTAGAATTCGACCAACCTAATTTTTAGAGAAAATAAGGAAATTTTGGCCAAGCATAATTTACAAGAAGAAAATTCGGCCAAGGCAAATTTTATAAGAGTAAATTTTGGCCAAAAGGGAATTTTGAGTGTAGAGAATTTGGTTCTTACTCTAGATAAATTCGTCTAACTCTAAAGATTTGTGCGTGAAAATTCGGCAAAGAAGAAAAGGAAGAAAGATCGTTTTGTTTTCAATAGTGCACTAGTAGCCTTTACGTTAAAATGTATACAATTTAAAGAAAGGGAGCCCACACTCCTAGGTGATTCACGTTCGTGATTAAATTGGAAGATCTAGTGGATTCAATTAGGGACTAGTTCAATCGTCACGAGAAAAAGGTACGATACTTTTAATATATGTCAATTAATCTAGGGTTTAGGTTATTTCTATTAAAGAGAAAAAATTTAAATATATCAAACCCTAATTTTACGCTCCGTTTGAACCGATTTTTCCCTACAATGGGGGAAGATCAGTTCAACGGTTCATGGCTTGTACACCATGAATCATCCCTAAAGGCTCATAATATAAATATATCGGTAAAGACACGTAGGAGGGATCGATCGTTAGGGATACAAATACCCCATCCTCCAGTGAAAATAAGGTCCAGAAGGTTGTTGCTTAGTTCTACCCTGGAACGAAGCAAAGCCATCTCCATTGATTTTTTATCCACTTGTCGACAGATACGAGTTCGCCACCTCCAATTAGTTAAGCAAAAGAGATAGAGAGAGAGAGAGAGATAGAGAGAGAGAGAGTCTAACACTTGTGATGTTCTGGTAATCAAACACTATGAATTTAATAAAACAGTACCACAATCTCCTGTTATTATATTATCAGTCAATTTTTTTTCTTCCACTCCCATTCTTCATGTTATAACCGGTACCAAAGGTACCTACCCCGACTGCAGCCTACCAAAGTAGCGATCTTAAGGGTGTTAATTGAGATTCCTCACCTTGATCGAATTTTTGGTTAACACTTGTTTTTATAAAATAAATAAATAAATCCTATTAAATCAACAACCACTATCTCTAGAGATCCATCATCTCCAGAAATAAAAAACATATATATATATATATATATATATATATACATATATATAAAGGTAATCGAAATCAAAACATATCCATCCCTGATTTTGTAAAAGAAAAAAAAACCATCGTAAGCGTAACCCCAAAAGCCTCTTCCAATTTTACTCTTCAAATATCAATTTGCTTACCTATGTGGCAATTTGAAGAGTGAAAAAATAAGACTCATTCAAAAATACTCTTCAAATAGAAATAGTCTTATATTATTTTAATAAAAGCATTTAATTGAGCTGTTTGAAAATGTTTGAAATTAGAAAGAGTTGTTAAATTTAAAATCAGATAAAGTTGTTAAGACACAGTTGGTTATAACAAGTAATAAAGTAAAATTTGGAGAGTAAGAATTTCTCAATTAAAGAATACTATTTAACGGGTCTGTTGGAGCCACATCTGCTGATGCGGCTCATCTCACTTTTCCAAGAACTCAATTAACGGGTCTGTTGGAGTTGCTCTAAGAAATCAACGACCACCATCTCCAGAAATCAAAAACATATATTTGAAATAAAAATAAATAAATAATTGAAATCAAAATCTATCCACCTATATTTTTGTAAAAGAAAAAAAAGCATCCCAATAAATCACCAACCATTATCTCCATAAATCACCAACCATCATCTCTAGAAATCAAACATATATTTTAAAAATATATATATTTATTTGAAATCAGAATCTATCCACCACAATCAAAACCCAGTTTTTGAAATTTTTTTTATTGCATTCTAGAATTCAACCTAGAGCACCACCATTTTGCAGAAGAACCCATAAATTAACTTCATCACTCATTTCTCACCAGTAACCAAAGACCACCAACACCACGAGATTTAAAGTAAAATTGAAATAAAAAATCAGAGTAAAACAAAAATCAAAGTAAAAAATCAATTTCAAAGCAAAACCAATAAAATTCAACACTCAAATCCAACAACCAAATCACCGCCGGAGGAGACCGTTAGAGTTTCACTATAGAATATCACCGGAGAGAAACTGCCGGAGATGATAAGAAGAGAGAAGATGTTGAGAATATTTTTTAAAAAAACTACGATGAAAAGGTTTATGATCTTTGTTTTTTTTAATATTACATTTTTAATTTAATAATTATTAAAAAAATTAAGTTTTTTTTAACAAATTTACATATCTACCCTTAATTATTTAATGAAATTTCTACTCATCAGGATATTTATTAATGCTATGTTAACTTATGGACACATGTCATTCAATGGGTAGAAGGGTAATGCTCACTCCCCTTGAAAGGGGGATGAGCAAAAATGAACTCAATATTAATAGAAATAACGCTTCAGATTTAATAGAAGTTTAACTATTAAGAGCATCTCCAATGCCGATATATATTTTTTAGTTTCCAAATAGTGTCACATCAGCATTTCTATTCATTATGGGTCCACTTAAAAAAAATTAGAGAAATCTTATCTCCAATGCAATTAACTAAAATCAAATGTGCATCCATTTTGTGACCAAACATAATAAAACAATTATTTCACTCTCTCTCCTATTTTATTTTATAATTATATGAGCTTTGATTTTATTTGTGGAGAGAGTTAGAAATCCTTGTCAGCATTTCTAGGAGAGGTTCTAGAATTAGAAACTCAACTCCATATTCTTTAACTTTTTTTTTCCACATCATCTCCATATTGAAGTTATATAATTGCATTTAAAAGAGTTTTTCTAACTCTTTAACTATCTATCTTATGTGGCAATCAATTTTCTCTAAATGTATATTTGCATTGGAGATACTCTAATAATGACAGAAGTTAACGTAAATTAGTATCAAAATTTTATAATAAACATATAAAATTTTAATGAAACTTTAAAAAAATTAAAATAATCAATAATTAAAAAAAAACTCATTATTGGTTTAACAATGTACAACATCTAACAACTACATGATCTATATATGAATATAATTCACATACAAATCATATAAATTAAATTTTAAAATCTTCCGTTAAAACTTTATACTAAATGGTACTGTTGCCCTCTGAATTCTTCGTAATTTCTAATTTCCTCCCTTAATTGTTAAAATGGTCACTAAACCCCATGAACTCTCTGAAATTGGGAACGAGTGACGGGATCTATACAGGAATCACTTTCCATCCATAATTCACATCATGCATCATAGGGAAAATACGTATCCACCAAGGAGCCTTTAGAATTCCTCCATATGGACCTCATGGGTCCCTTAAAGTTTAGGTGGAAAAAGGTATATTCTTGTTGTTGTTGATGACTTCTCTAGATTCACTTGGACCTACTTTCTTAGAGAGAAGTTTGAGGTTTTTGAAAAATTCAAAATGCTATGTGTCAAAATTTAAAATGAGAAAAATTCTCACATTAGTAGCATTTAGAGAATTGGAAGTGATCATGGGAAAGAGTTTGAAAATAGTAGATTTGAGAGCTTTTGCAATAGTCTAGGTATTTCTCATGAATTCTCTGCCCCTAGAACTCCCAAACAAAAAGGAGTTGTAGAAAGGAAGAATAGGGTCTTACAAGAAATGGCTCGGGTGATGTTGAAGGAATCTTTGGGGTGAAGCCGTTAACACGACTTGTTATATAAGGAATAAAATGTTCTTTAGACCTAGGACCAAACAAACATCTTATGAGTTATGGAAGGGTAGAAAACTCAATGTTAACTACTTCTAGATTTTTGGAAGCAAGTTCTATAATCTTAATGACCGAGATCAACTTGGCAAGTTTGATGCCAAGAGTGATGTGGGCATTTTCCTTAGATATGCACTAAATAGCAATGCCTATAGAGTTTTCAATTTAAAAACTCGAAGTGTCATGGAATCATCAAATGTTGTCATTGATGATTATAGGCCCAAAAATGTTAACCATGAGGAGGATGTTTATGAGAATGATGACCTTCATTTGAAGGAATGTGGTGAGACTTCAAGTGATGTGAAGTCAAAGAAAAGTGAAGAGGATGATCAATCTCTTGATTGAGACCTACATTTGGGCTCTAAAAAACCTGCTCCATAGGTTAGACATTGTTAACCGAAAATTCACAATAGGTGAGGAATTTCAATTAACACCCTCAGGACTGCTACCTAGGAGGTCACAGTCGAGGTAGGTACCTTCGGTACCGTTGGTAATACGAATGAGGAGGAAATACACATAGATATTGATAATTGTGTTAGTGGTACTGTTTTATTGAATAAACAATGAGTACAACAGTTACAATAATGCTCTGTTACTCCAATTCTCTCACTTTTCAAACAAACTGTAGATGGTGATTCTATACGTGTCGATAAGTAGAAAAATCCGATCAATGGTGAATGTCTTACTTAATTCTAGCTGCAGAACTCTGTGCTAGCTCCTTCCTCCAATGTTCTTTTACCTGTGTATTTATACATTTAGTCATTAGGGTTTAACCTTGGTGTGCAAGCCGAAACTCACTAAGGTAGTCTTATTTTCCTATTTGAACGTGATTCTCTATTTAATGTTGTTAACCCTAGAGAATCGACTTGTGGCGGATATCTGGGAGAAGATGTGTTTATTAGCTTTTCAGACACTTCGTTATGGTCGCATGTATATAGAGTCCATTGTGATTTTGGAGAATAACTGTAACTTTGCATATCGATTGGTGAGGTTCCTCAAGGTACTGACCTGATGGAGTGACGCTTGATCATTTCGATGGTGAGGTACTATGAGGTACCGATTTGCTGGTGAGGTACATCGAGATACCGGTCTGGTGGTGTGGCACTTGATCAATCGTGTTGGAGCTTTTACGGTCGTCTTCCTTCATGCTTATGTACCTCGATGAAGTGACAGGATAACTTTGAGGAGTTTGGTATCAGGTAGGTAGTTTTTATGAAGATATAAGAGTTTTAATATGCTCCGATAATAGTGTTGGGGTACCTAGGTTATGCGGGTCCTGGTTCTTTGAGGTGGGTCGTAGCAGGTCATTCTCACTTAGTACCGAGAGGCATACCTTACCAGGTACCGGTTGAATGGAAAATTTCACTTTGAACTCTTGCCAAAAATGGCCATTAATAGACATTTCTACAACAAGGATGATATCTTAGAGATGTGAATGAGGGTGTTAGGACTAGGCGTCAAATAGCTAATCAAATTAGCTATAATTGTTACACCTCTCAAATAGAACCTAAGAAGATCGATGAGGTCTTAAATGATGAATTTTGGGTTCTCGCCATGTAAGAAGAGCTTAATCAATTTGAAAGAAATGAGGTTTGGACTCTAGTTCCTAGACCTAAGAATACCAAAGTGATAGGCACCAAATGGGTGCTTAGGAATAAATCGAATGAAGATGGAAACATTGTGCGTAACAAGGCTTGACTTGTAGCATAAGGATACTCTCAAATTAAGAGTATTGACTTTAAGGAGACTGACAAGTGCCGTTTTGTATATGTAAAATATCTTGTCAAAAAAAAATTATAAACCCCTATTTGCACTCAGATTTGATAACAATATAGTAGTAAGTATGGGTATTGTCCACATATATCGTGTTATGCCTTAAATGATCAAATTATACTCTAAGCTAATATGCAAGAAGAACAATAGAATTGACGTTTCAAATCAATTATGATTAAACACAAAACAAGTCTACTAACTAGAAATGCAACAAATAGTGAACGAATATGTATGATAAGGGGACTAAGGGAATGATGGATTCAACATGTAGCCATGGTTATGTATGAATTCTCATTAATCCGAAGTAACCAATCTAGAGGGTATAGCTTGGTTGTATATCCCTTGTGAGTATTCAATCTAGAGGGTATAGTATTGATTAACCACAAGTGATTGCTCATTAAAATGCATATCTATCAAATAAAGATTAATCTCTTAATAAATTCACCAACCTAGAAGGTATAGAGTTGGTGCTTAATCTCTCTTAAGCAACCAATCTAGAGGGTATAGTATAGAATTGGTCACTCAATTGAGATTAGATAAGGAATGAGATTAATAAGTTCGGATTTCACTAGAGGAGGGTACTCTATTTCAATCCTTCCATTCAAATGAGCTAAGAGAATTAAATAGAGGGTATACTCAATTCTTTACTCTAATTGATTCTTAGATAACATGCAAAGAAAGGAGGGTACAATCAAATGCAAATTATCCTTCAAATCACTAACAATCAATGAATGAAATAAACTTGAAAGATTAATTGATAAGTATAGAATCCATAGATGATTCCTCCTTTTTGAAGCTCCAAAATGATCTCCTTGATTCCTTTTGTTGAGTAGATGATATAGATGATGTGAGAATTGAATGGGTTTTGGAGAGGAAAGAATTCCTAGATCTAGAGAGAGAAAATGGTTATGAATGGGTGTGTGGGCATATGGCTCCTAACAGAATGGATCCAATTTATAAATGCCTTCAAAATGGCTGAAAACTGATGATGTGGCAATCTGTCTCAAGAAATGCACGGTTTGTAGGCTGGTTGAGACCCGTGCATGACCAGTGCAAACACCTGGTGCTTAGATTTTCATCTCCCAGTTTAAGAGCATTGCGTGGACACTTGCACAATGGTGCGCGGGTATGGACCCGGGCATTGCCTTGATGCTTCAATTCCAGCTCCCGGTTTAAGAGTATTGCACGGACATTTGCACGATGGTGCATGGGTATGGACCCGCGCAATGCCTTGGCCTATACTTCATTCATAGTGCGCAAGTTATGCACTGGTTGGAACCAACACAAGACCGGCGCACAACTCCGATGCTGCTTCTTCAACTTTTTGACCTTTTTCTGCACAAAAATGACATCTTTAATCCAATTAACCGGAATGTACCTAATCGCTTTAAAACATAAATAAAGAGCCATAAGAGACGTAAAAACACCCGAAAATAAGTCAATGGCTAAGGAAACGAGGGCCAAAATATATAACAATTTTGGCACGATCAAACACCCCCAAACCAAACCTTTGCTCGTCCTCGAGCAAACTTAAAACCAAACAAAGACTCAAACAAAAATGACTTGACCTAAGGCTCGAAATCAAATAATCCAATAAGTCACATGTCCAACCGATGATAAGATGCATGGATGTGTGATAGAGAGGAGTAAACATATGTAAGGCAATCTAAAACAACTTAAAGGTACTTGAGGGAAAAATCATACTACCACGAATCCCACACCTAAGAGTGCTCTCATATCGGGACTCACTCCCACACCTTGAGCATAATTCATTTTGACTCTAAACCTCACCCCGGTTTCGCTCTTCTTTTTCCACATAGAGTCCTATGTTCACGCTCATTCAACGTATGCAATGATGGAGTTTATGCATAGAAATCTGATGCATTGCATACAATGTATATTCAAAAACCGATAATGTCTGTGAACTAGCCTAGGAATGATTCACTATACCATGAACGTTGAAGATCAAGCTTCAACAAACATTGCCAATCAAGACATATCATCGATCCAATAAGACTTTTCCTTTTGGTTGTAATGGGGCCATATGGTTAGATGTGGTGAACAAGAAATGGGAAAATTTGAGTTCAAAGATCACCAATCATGCTAACATACACTCACACACCCCACACAAGGCTCTAATACACATTTACACACTTTAGCAAATAGGCATTTACAAATATACACATATTGTGATTCAATATTGTACTCTACATTGTGAGTACTAAACATTACTTTCAAGGCTCTTTTCTTTTCCTCTTTGCCTCTTCCTTTTTTTTTGATTTTCTTTTCATTTCTTTTCTTTTTGCATACTTGCACATTTCATATTGACAATTTAAGCCCATAAGTGCAAATTTGGCACTTTTAAAATTTGAGCCATTTCACACATAATTCATTGTCGCCTACATACACGCTATCTAAACTTGAGAGCTCACACCTATCAAATACTTCACATAGCACACACACACACCCCACATGATTGGCAATAAAGGGTAGGCTTGTGTTTGGCTATGGTTATATGGTTACATTTTGGTTCCAAATGAAAGGTAAGTGTTTGGCCGTAAATTTGGCTATGAAGCACACATAAGGGATTAAGGAATGTGTTTAGGCCTTTTAAGTAGTTAAATGCACACATTGCCTAAAATCATTTCCATAATTAGTCTATCAAGGGAATGAATGCATCCAACAAGCAATGCACTATATATGCAATGTATGTCCTATGGCATGTGACACTTTTGACAAGAAGAGTGTTTAAAGAATAGAAAGAATTTAACACTCAATACGCTTTTTATAGGCTTGTGTTTGTGAACTCACGGTCACAGGTGTCTCCATTATTAGAACAAAGCGTAAGAGCACCGAGTCCCTTCAAATCAAGCACGCAAAGGATGGAACTAACCCATGGAAATGCAAATATAACCCACGATTGACAAAGATTTGCACACAAGCTCACAATGCATGTATAGACTCGCCAAAAGCACACGTTCAAGGCATCACACCCAAGCTAGTTAAATCTCAAAATTTTGGCTATTGCGACAAAATCAAAAAATTTGGACAAAAAATGACAAATAAAAGACTCAAGACAACTCAACAAGGCGTCTACACCCTCAAACCAAAAACCAACATTGTCCTCAATGTTGAAGACTAGAGAGTCTGGTCTAGCGGAGCGCACCTAACACGACTTAAAACAAAATAAAGGCTAAAAAATGAATCATACCTAAAATAAGGCAATTCGATACAGTATTGACCTTTAAGCACAAACCAACATCAAGCAATTTCATTCAACATTTCATTCAAAATTGATGGTATGGAGGTAAAACAACCCCCAAACCAGTTCCCTATTATATGCACCAAAATCTGTACATGATATATGCAATAATTCCAAACCCCCAAGCCAAGTCGGGCTATATCAAAAATTAACCTGTAAATATTATGCATATCCACATGAGCCTTCGGCTCATCCAAACAAAAATGAAATACTCAATAAGCTCAAAATTTTAGGAAACTCAAGATAAGTAAATTACATAGAAACAAGTTTGCATCAAGAGAATTCACATAATACCCAAAAATGATATTCAATGAACTATTCACAACCATTCGTATGCACACTTTAATAAGCAAAATTTCAAGGATAAAGTGGAAAAAAATGGAATTGAGTTAGAAAGATATAACCGATGTGATTGTTCACTTGTCTACAACTTGAGTAGGTTCCCGCCTTTTTTATGGGCACTCTTGTCTTGCTCGGCCCTCCAAGACTTGCAAGTGGTCGATGTGTCAAACCAAGAGATGAAGAACCTAGCATTGAAGTAAAACTTGTTCACAAGGGTTAATCAATTTATATCAATTATCCCAAACCATACAACTCATTCACCGAAATTTCTGAAAGGTACCAATCAAACATTATATGCAATCAAAATAATAACAGCCTTAAGATATCTAATTAATAATAAGTCTAGAATACAAGTAACAGTACTAAACAAATAAATGTAGTAATGTAAAGACAATGTAAAGCTGGAAACCACTCATCATTTGAGGACTCTACCCTAACTTCTCTTTGTATACCCTTCCCTTTCGGATCTCCCTTTGCTCTAGTTCTTTCTTAAGCCTCCCATCGTGATATCTCCTATGCCGCTCTGAGCTCTGCAGCATATGGATCAATGTCTGGTCCTCCAATAGGGAAGACTGAAGAAGTGGGTCTTTTGTTACATCTCTCATAGGGAATGACTTTCATCTCCTTCCTTAAACTCGTATCATTGGACCATAGATCTTCCATGTTCAAGTTCATTGTATCCATGGATTTCTCTAGGTCTTCCATCTTAGAAATTAAAGTCTGCCATGGCACTGCACTCTGGTCATCTACCCCTGTATTCTGTTGCTCTTGTTCAAAATCCATGTCTTCTTGCTCTTCCTAGTGTGTCCTGCTTGACTCTGCTCTTGTGCTACTCTTCTTCTTCCCTGTCATCCTCCTATCACTAGTAAGGTCTCTTTCCAGCATTAGATTGGTCCAAATGGCTATCCCAATATTTTCTGGTGGCGACTCCAAACTCTCTCCTCCTATACCAACTCTTGACAAGGAAAAATGAGTGGCTGTCTTTCTACCCTCCTTCGTCCAAGTTGTGTTATTTCCCATCTGATCAGGGAGCCAACATTAATTAGCTCATTGTTTTTGATGCAATGAATGATGGTTACCACCTCAAATGGTACTATTGTCCTATGTGACCTAGGCCTAATCGAATGCGATATGTATATGTTCCACATTCCTAACTCTATCTCCAAATTATTGTGCTTGATCTGAAAGTCTGGAGCGACCTAAAACTCCATAGGCTAAATTACTAATGATTTTGCAAAATCAACATTTTATCTAACAAAAATATTGTTCCAAGTAATACCATATCACATTCTAAGCAAACTCCTTTAATCGACTCGAAGCCAAGCGCTGTAATAGTCCAGAATGTCATCAATGCTCACACTTACCTTAACACCTCTTACCATTACTGTTGAGTGTTGCTAAAAGTAATCTGGCTTCATACTTGCATAAAATTCTACCACCAATGTCCAACTGTACTTTGCTGGAGTGGAGACAAGTGTTTCCCAACCCCGACGCTCAACTATATGGAAAACAGTCATGTTTCTCAATTCTTCCAAATTAACCCCCATTCTGGAAGAACTAGTCTTCTTTTGAAGAATTCAAGACTTCTTCGGAAGTCTTTATTCTGAATACACTAAGGAATAGTGGGAGTTCGAGCTCTTTTCTTCCTTTGATTTTTTTTTTAGCCGAGTGCTTGGTTCAGGATGACATCTACAATAAAACAATTTCATTATAGGGCAAGAATAATTATTTACATAGGTAGGAGACAAAAATTAAGTAAGGATGAAACAAAATTTCAGAATTAATGCATGCACTGTGCGGGTTGTGCGCGGGTCCAGACCCACGCATGACTCATGCATCTAGCAATTCTGCATATAGAGCTCGTGAAGGAGATCTCTCCAAAATTGCACATGCATCAGGTTCTTAAATTTCATCTGGATATTTCAACATGTAATTCCTAATAATTATGTTTAAACACACAATCACATATTTTCACAAATTGAAAAAAATTTCAAACCCTAGAATTGATTTAATCACATCAAAGTTCACATTAATTCTAATTTCACCAATTATGCAAAATGCAAGCAATAATCACACATGCCCAACTCTTCATACTTATCCCATTAAAATTTAGCATGAAAATGTAGGTCTTGGATAGGACATGATACTATAAGGAATGAATCATAGTTGCAAGATGGAGAAGAAGAGTGGAATTCAAGTTGTAAGCATATAATTATGAATCAAAAGGCTTGAACGTACCTCTTTTGGTCTTGGATTATTTGTAGCAACAGATATTACCTTTAAAAAGAAGAGGGAAAACAAAGAAAATTCAATTGAAAGTGGTAGGGCACACTTTCGACAGTGATGTGTCCTTTATAGGCTTGAAGGCACGAGGAATGCGCGGGTCTTGTGTAGGTCTGCACCCGTGCACAACCCGTACAATATCTTGATTCGCTTTTCTTTCTTTAAGTTTGCTGGTGCTGTGCAGGTAAAGCTTTGGTGAGACCTGCACATTTCCAACCTCCACAGTCAGCTTGCCTCATCAATCAACTTTCCTCTGATCCAAATGTCCCCCCTGCATAACATTTCCATAGTTATACTTAAAGACTTGCATTACTTGTTAATCTAATCTAAAAGAAATAAAAACACAAACTAAAAATTCAAAGCAATTAATCAAAAGATATCACAATGAGCTGTCTTTATCCTAAAAAGGCCCTCAATGTCACTCTAAATAATGAATTCCAAACATAAGACATCTTAAGCATAAAGATAACAATTGTGACATCAGTAACCTACTAGAAGAAACAAGGATTCTATACGTGAGGAGTGGAATTGGATTCCACAGAAGATGGGTTGACCGATTGGGAAAATTGCTTCCTTTTGAGCACCCATATGGTTGCCGAATTTTTCTCAGCAATTCATCTCCTATTGGTTCTATAATTTTTTAATAAATCCTTCCTAACCCAAATTTGTTTAACCACTTGAGGGGTCTTTTGACACTTCCTCCTATTATCCTTAAACTTAGAACATTGAGCCTTAATGTGACCTTTATCAAAACAAAAGAAGTACACAAGTTGAGTATGAGAAAAAGTCCCTCTATGATTCATTCCTTGCGAATCCTTATTATGTTGTGCTCGGAGTGCTTTGACCTTCTCTTCGATCTTGTCTAGTTGAGTTATGTAGTGACACTCCTTTACTCTTGCAACCTTCAAGGCCTCCTCTTTCCTACTAAGTGCCTTCTTCAATTCCTTTAAAAGGTTTGATTTCCACTCGAGTTCTATCAAGAGTTTTCTTTTATTTCTCTCGTACTCTTCCTCAAGTTCTTCTAAAAGTTTAGCGAGTACAGCTAAGTCTTGTGCAACCACCTTCTTCTCTCCTTCCACCTTTTTTAACTTTTTCCCCAATTTCTCGTTGAGGTTAGAGAGGTCTTTCTCTTTCCTTTTTAATCTTTCATTCTCTCCCTTGAGACAATTGAATTCTTAATTAAGCCATTTGTTTTTGTCTTCTAACCGTTTCTTTTCCTGCTCCAAGATACTAAAACTCATTTTCAGACTTTCCTCATTGACAATGTTGTCTTCTTCTTTGATTGCTTCCCTTTCCAAGACACCATCAAGATGTCCCGCTTCTCGTTCTGAGGCTAATTCAAAATGCCTTGACAAGTTCAAGAACTTTCCTCTTTTTCTTGACTTTTCTTGGAGCTTCTAAAGCTAGTCACCGATTTCCCATTTCTTTCTCCTCTGGTTTCTTCACAATGAAGTCCACCGTTTTCCATAACTAAAAGAAAATTCTCTTGTGACCATATTAACAATCATACCAGTTGTGACCATAAATGACCTTCCAATCTCGATCTATGATCCCATCATCTTTGACATACAAAACAACAAAATCAACCGGAACCTTAAGCCCATGAATGTTTAATTGCACATCTTCAATTATACCCACTAGAGTTGCATTTGAATTTTCGACCATTTTTAAGGTAATGGATGTAGGCTTCAATGTGTCAATGTTCAATTGCCTGCACACTTGAAGGGGTATCATTTTTATACTTGCCCCCATGTCCAAAACTCCTTCTATCAGGTCCAAACTTCCGATGCTCACCTAAATGATGAAACTTCTTGGATCCTCTAACTTTAATGGTATAATCTCCTCCACGGGATCCTTACTAACTCCCATATTGCCTTCTTCATCTATATGATCGTTCTCGTTAATCTCTTCACTGGCTTCAAATGACTCCAACACTTTTTCTTTTTCCATCGAATCTTCCTTGCTATCTTGCACTACTTCCATAGTTTTAGCTTGTTCTTTCCCCTTCACATACTTCCCTTTTTCTTGCTTAAAAATGTAGTCTGCTATTTGGGTCATCCGAGTCTCCATTATTTGAAGTGAGGCATCAAGACCATGCATTTTTTTATCATTTGAATCGATGTAGTTTTAAAGCTTTTGTTGGGTAACATTCTGACTGTTGTTGAATTCTTGGGTGGACTTTCGGTGTCTTTGTAGCAGCTCCTTCATCATATCTTCAAGGGACTTAATCTTTGTCAAAAATTGACTGGTTTGATGGAGGCTGGGGTTGAGCTCTTTGCCATTGATTGCTTGGTCCACCTTGATTGTTGTACTTATTAAATCCTTGCCCTTAGCTTGGGTTGTTGTTGCTCCATGAGAATTTCGGGTGATTCCTCCATCCCGGATTGCAAGTATTTGAGTAGGGATCATTTCTTTGGTATTAGAACCCTTCCAACATTTGAGCCTCCTCATGCTCATAATTAAAATCCCCACTCATTGAGTCACTCCCGACTTGATTCACATGATTTCCCAACTTACTCATGATGTGTAACATGTTCTCAATAGATTGCTTGTCTTTTTCCATCCTAGTTATCTTAGTAACAACCCCCGTATTATCATCAATCCCAATCTTACCACCTCTTCGAATGTTGGAAGACCGTTGTTGAGAATTCTGAGCCAACTTTTCCATAATCTGGTAAGCTTCTGGTGCCCTCTTGTCAGTAATTGTTCCACCACAAGCATTATCCACCATTACCTGATTACTAGTCGAAAGACCCTGATAGAAGGAAGTGACCTTCAATTCATCTGTATAAGTGTGTGGTGGGACCTGTGCTAGCAAGACATGGAATCTATCCCATGCTTCATGAAATATCTCCCTCTATTCTTCACTAAAGGTGGCGATCTTAATTTTCAACTCTCTTGCTCGAGCATTTGGGAAAAACTTGTTATAAAAAGCCTTGCAGACTTGAGGCCAAGTTGTGAGAGTCCCGGGCCTTAAGGCCATATACCATTGCATAGCCCGATCCTTCTAGCAATATTGAAAACACCTCATCTGTAATTGCCCCCTAGTCAATACAGTATTACGAACCACAACCGGAAAGGTCTCCAGAATAGTACAGTACTGCTTAATAAATTGTAAACAATCCTCTGAAGGTGATTCGTGAAATGATGGAAGCAAGTTAACATGCATGCTCTTTAGTTCATACTGCCTTGTAACCTCATCTAGAACTATAGTAGTGGGCATCTTCTTTCCAGTTGAGGGAAGAGTGTACTCCCCTATAGTAAAACCCAAGTCATTTGTAGGAGTCTCTTCCGCCTCTAATGGCACATTAGGCAACTGATCATTATCCATTTCTCCTTCAAACTGATACTGCTCAAATTGCCTAACAACTCTACCGACGCGGTTAATGTTGTCCTGAATTGGTACCATTGATTTTTATAAAAAATGTCTACCTGTGCATATACCTATACACCTGAGACTACACAAACAGAAGAAACAAGGTAAAAGAAACAAAAACAATAAATAAACTCTAAGGCTAAAACAAAAGCTAATCTAACTACTGAAGCAATTCAATCAAAGAAAAACATATACGCTGATCCCCGACAGCGGCACCATTTTTGACAATTGTCGTTTTGTATATGTAAAATAGCTTGTCAAACAAAATCCCCTATTTGCACTCAGATTTGATAACAATATAGTAGCTAGTATGGATATCGTCCACAGAGATCGTGTTATGCCTTAATTGATCAAATTACACTCTAAGTTAATATGCAAGAAAAATAATAAAATTGACGTATCGAATCAATTATGATTAAAACACAAAACAAGTCTACTAACTAGAAATGCAACAAATAGTAAACCAAGATGTAAGATAAGGGGACTAAGGGAATGATGGATTCAACATGCATCCATGGTTATGTATGAATTCTCATTAATGCTCATTAATCCAAAGTAACCAATCTATAGGGTATAGCTTGGTTGTATATCCCTTGTGAGTATTCAATCTAGAGGGTATAGTATTGATTACCCACAAGTGATTGCTCATTAAAATGCATATCTATCAAATAATAACTAGTCTCTTAATAAATTCACCAACCTATAGGGTATATAGTTGGTGCTTAATCTCGCTCAAGCAACCAATATAGAGGGTATAGAATTGGTCATTCAATTGAGATTAGATAAGGATTGAGATTAATAAGTTCGGATTTTACTAGAGGAGGGTACTCTAATTCAATCCTTCCATTTAAATGAGCTAAGGGAATTAAATAGAAGGTACACTCAATTCTCTAGTCTAATTGATTCTTAGATAACATACAAAGAAATAAGGGTACAATCAAATGCAAATCATCCTTCAAATCACTAACAATCAATGAATGAAATAAACTTGATAGATTAATTGATAAGTATAGAATTCAATTACAAACCCTTGATCACAAGTGAATCACACCAATCCCCTAGTGGGCTATTTAGCTACTCATGTCTATTACAAGAATGAAACAAGGAGAAAAGGATAGAAGTAAACCCTTAGACGATTCCTCCTTCTTGAAGCTCCAAAATGATCTCCTTGATTCTTTTTGTTGGGTAGATGATATGGATGATGTGAGAATTAAATGGGTTTTGGAGAGGAAAGAATTCATAGATCTAGAGAGAGAGGGAATGGTTATAAATGGGTGTGCGGGCGTATGGCACCTAACATAATGGATCCAATTTATAGGTGCCTTTAAAATGGCTGAAAACTGCTAATGTGGCAACCTGTCTCGAGAAATGCATGGGTTGTACGATGGTTGAGATCCGTGCAAACACCTGGTGCTCTGATTTTCATCTCCTGGCTTAAATGCGTTACGTTGACACTTGCACGATGGTGCGCAGGAATAGACCTGTGCATTGCCCTGGTGCTTCAATTCTAGCTCACGGTTTATTAGCATTGTGTGGACACTTGCACGATGGTACGTGGGTGTGGACTTGCGTAATGCCTTGGCCTATACTTCCTTCATAGTGCGTGGGTTATGCGCTGGTTGGAACCCACACAAGACCAACGTATAGCCCTGATGTTGCTTCGTCTATTTTTTGACCTTTTTCCTTACAAAAATTTCATCTTTAATCCAATTGACCGGAATGTACCTAATCACCTGGAAACACAAATAAATAGCCATAAGAGACGTAAAAACACCAAAAAACTAGACAATGACTAAGGAAATGAGGGCCAAAATATATAACAATTTTGGCACGATAAGAGACTTTTGCTCTCGTTGCCCGTCTTGAGTATATAATGATTGTTTTATCCATTTCTTGTGTGTACAAGTTCAAATTACACCAAATGGATGTCAAGAGTTTCTTCCTCAAGGGCTTCTTGTACGAGGAAGTGCTTGTTGAGCAATACAAGGGCTTTATGAATCCACACCACCTTAATAATGTCTATTGCCTAAAAAAGGCTCGTTATGGATTGAAACAAGCATTGAGGGCTTTGTATGAGTGCCTCACTCTCTAACTTGTTGACAATGGCTAGTCATGAGGCAGTGTTGACAAGACCTTGTTCACCAATAGCAACAAAGATGAGCTTTTCATAGCTCAAATCTATGTTAATGACATTGTGTTTAGTTCCACCAACAAGTCAAAAGTGTAACAATTTGTTAATGTTATGTCTTAAGAATTTAAGATGAGCATGGTTGGTGAACTTAATTACTTCCTAGGTTTGCACATTAAGCAAATGCATAATGGGATTTTTATATCCCAAGTTAAGTATGTAAAGAACCTAGTGAAAAAGTTTGACCTTGATAATGTCAAACATTACGACACACCCATGAGTACCACTTTAAAGATAAGCAAATATGCTAGTAGTAAGATTGTTGATCAAAGCTTATATCGAGGCATGATAGGTAGCTTGCTCTACTTGACCGCAAGTAGACCCGATATTTCTTTAATGTGGGTATTAGTGCTAGGCACCAAGCTAATCACAAAGAATCTCACATTGTTGCTGTTAAGAGGATCATTCGGTTTGTGAATGTACCTCAAATCATGGGATTTGGTATTCATTTGACACTAATCCGCGTATTGTTGGATTTAGTGACGCTGATTGGGCGGGAAATTGTGATGATAATAAGAGTACATCGGGCGGTTGTTTCTTCATAGGAAACAATTTGGTGTCTCAGTTTTGCAAAAAACAAAACTCAATTTCTCTATCCATGGTCGAGGTGGAATACATTAGTGCTTGCATTCAATTGTTGTGGAGGAAACAAATGCTAGCCAATTATGGCTTAGAGCAAGGTACCCCACTTTGTTTTGTGACAATATGAGTACCATTAACATTTTAAGAAATCCTGTACAACATTCTAGGACCAAGCACATTGACATTAGCCATCATTTCATTAGAGAGCTAGTCGAGAGCAAAACTATTACATTAGAACATGGGGGACTAATGACCAACTAGCGGACTTGTTTACAAAGCACGTAGACACTCTTAGATTTGGTAAGCTTAGTAAGTCTATTGGGATTTGTCATTTGACTTGAAATGGTTTGTTTTGACCCCATACGGGGAGCTGAAGCAAAGAGAGCAAATTGGCATAAAATTGCATTATGCTCAATGATAATCTTTATGCTTCATTATTAATTACTTAAGATGATTGGTTGTACATATGCTTATATGTTTTTTTTTTCTTAATAAGTGTGCAACATTGCTTTATTTGCAATCCATGTCTTATTTATGATCAAACATGCAATTTTGGACTAGAACATTTACTTTAGAAGTACATTTTGAATGACTTATGATTGATCTCCATGACATGATGATTTTATCGATGACATGCTTTAAATTGAGTTGCATGAAGAATCTCTTGAATGCTAAATTTTGAATGTAAAACTTGGGTGTGAAAACAATGTTGCGAAATCATTCAATAAGGATATTGTATCCATTCAAAGGATTTTACAATCCAAAGTCTCTCTCTCTTTATTAGTTGAACAAGGCTGCTATCATACTGGTATCTCACCCGAAAAAATCAAAAAGGGTGCAATAGTCGCTCATGTCTTGTTTTGCTTATAAATTTTGATATAGTTTCTTCTTAAATTGAATGTCTTTTACATTCTATATCTTGTTTATTCCTTGACAAAGGGTGAAATTGGTTTGAATTCTTTTGGAAACCCTTGTTGTTTGCTTTATCAAATACCATATTTTTTTATCTTGAATATAACATGTCTTGCATGCAAAGAATCTTTTCACACAATTTTCGTAAAACAAAATTTCTTGAATCTCTCTTACTTAAGTGAGTTTCATAAATTTGTTTATATGATTATGCATATATTTTGTGCTATAAGCTCTCCTTGTCAATGCTTACCTATTAGGGGAGACACCCTTTGCCTATCTAATGACAAAAAGGGGGAGAAAGGTTGTGAGAATTTTTAGGGTCTTTGGTGTATCATATTTACGGGGGAGTGTAGTTTATTCTTTAGGGGAGTTGAAGTAACCATTTATGGGCAGCATGTTGTATTGCATAGCATTACATGATTACATTATTTGACTGTAATGTTTTAATTTGCTAAGGCTATGACAAATGTTTTGATTGTAAGCACCTCACACACACTTTTTCTTGGAAGGTATTTTCTTGTTGTTTATATGTAGGTTAGAATTTTCTACAAGCCTTGGAATGACTTGAAGATGTTCAAGACTTAGATTATGGGCCTTATTTTGTTGTAGAAACTTTTGTTGACCAACCCTTTTTGTTTTTGTAAGGTTGTTTTGTGAGTGGTGGTTTTGTCACGAAATAGTCAAAGGGGGAGATTGTAAATGACTCACTTTATAATTGGCTTATTTTGTTGACAAAATCACAATTGGGTTCCAATTGTGTAAATGGTAGCTTAGGATTTGAAGAACACCCATCATCAATGACATTGGACATCTAGTGCTTCAAGGAAGGTAGTTTACTTGACTCTAATCTTAATTGAAGAGATTTTGTTGCACACACTCACTTGCATGCATTAATACTTGTTATGCATTGAATTTCATTTGATTACATGCTATTTGTATGCATTTTTCTAGATGCATTTATGTCATTCATCACACTCCACACATGCACATCATTCATATAGTCTTGTGTGTTTTAAATGCCTGGAAAAGAGATTTAAAATCCTTTAAAATCTTCACAATCATACTAATCAATAAAATCCTTACACCATAAAATTGTCTATTAAAATCTCAATCCAATAAACTCCTCTTAAAGGTTTCCTTTATTACATGGTGTCTCAATTGCATCCCATGATTTCTCCTTGTGTAATTCTTCTCGATAACCCCTGCGCCTACACCTATAAGCTATAGTCGACAACTCTATATTCATGGTCCTCATCTTGTGTGCGATGAATGAATTCTACTTCACCGATAAATGGGTCAATGACTCAATGGTAAACCTATATCAGTAGCATTTCTTTGAGTGAACACATGCTACTTTCAGTAAACACATAAATATTTCCCAATCCATCATTACTATCATTATAGATGGTCGATCTACAATTGGTGTGGATCGCATCTGATTCGAGTTAGGCCAAAGCAAATTAGTCTAACATGTCGAACCAGATGTGTCGACTACTCATATAACTTACAAAAAAAGATGAAAATTAATAGAGAAAAAGGTGGGGGTCTATTCTTAGCCTTAAATTTGCTTGGGCTAAGTATTGTAATAGAAAATGGACATGAAATGCGATAAAGAAATTTTGGTGACTGGAGTTTGCATTTTGGCAGAACTTTGGCATGCAAGAGCATTATAAAAATTAACGAGAGTTCAGAATCCCTCTCTTATGAGAGGTGGGTTCTATTTATAGGTCTTCCCAAGAGGTAGATCGTGGAAGATCGTTGTAGTATATCCTTGAAATCTTAGATCAAATTTCGGGGGATAACATGATATTTGACCAATTCAAATATCAGGTAGATTGAGCAGTAAAGTTAGAGTAAAAGTGTTTGATTGAATAAAACTAGGATTCAAGCAAGGTCTCATAAGTCGACCGGAATCAGGTGGGTCTAGACCGGGTCAAATACAAATTTTTTCATGGGCTTAGAGGTTGGGCCTAAAGGTCATTTTTGGCTACCGTAGTTTGGCCCCTACTCTCTAAAGAGGAAGTCTCCAAGTTAGAGATAGTGAACTTTGTCGAGTCGAGCGTGGGTTCGACAAGGTGTCAAGTACGTTTATGGAACTCAATCCTTGGTTTATGCTACGACGAAGCATCAAGTGCTTTGTACATGTTAAGAATGGAAAGTCAGTTGATAGGACTTAATCAGTTTAGTTTTCTAGGGCTAACGCAACATCTCGTTTTAGGCGCACTTTCTCGTTTTAGGCGTAATTTCAAAATAAGTTGAATTCTAAATTAACTTTGACAATTACCATGGTTAAATGGTAACCGCAACAGTTATGACACGTGGAAACCTTAGTTAAAATAAAAAAGTTTAAAAACCAAATTCTTCCACTTATCATTCATTTTGAGCAAAGTCATCTGAGACTATTCAAAGCACCTGTAAATTTTTTGCCAAATCCTGTCCATTTCTTCCAATGACTCCAGTTTAAATCTCTTGAAAGGTAAGAAAATTTTCTTCCATTCTCGTTCGTTTTTATTCGTATGAGACTTATTTTTACGCATATGTAGGGAACTAGCAAAGCTATATTTAGAGATTTATCTAGAAATAATGCTTGTATTCTTTATTGTTATTCATGTGGGATTCTGAAAAACTGACTTGGTGTTCTAGATTATATCCATCTATGCGATATTGGTGAGATTTGAGTTGTTTGGATTTTATCGTATTGTCATAGGATTCTAGATAAGGTAGTCACTCGATTTAGATTGGTAGAGGTTTTATGGGATTGATCTTATCTTGTAGACACCCTTGGATTTTAATCACCTGTAGAAACCTTAGGTTTTGATTTTGGACTCTTTAGTCATGTGTTGGACTTTTTTGTATTTTTGCATTTGTCAACATTTGAAGTCATTATGTCGAGTGAGAGCACAACTTCAGATCCAGTTTTTACCTGGACCCCAAACATTTCAGGAGATGATGTCAAAAAGGGCGTTGAGTCCGACATCAGAGATGTTGGATAACAGGTCTCCGTAGCAGACCCATCGGATGTCGTACATATAAATAGTTTAGGTCTAATGGTGACTGAGGCCGTACAAGTTGTTGCATGCCCCGTCAGGTTTCCTAAGCATGTGGATGTTGAAGAAGCATCACACTCAAGTAGACCACTAGGTATTCTAATTGATGAGCACCAGGGGAACGTGTTAACAGATGATGATATGGTTCATCTGACAGCGACATATGGTATCCTTGAATTTGTCGAGCTACTTGCTGCAAATGAGCATGAGCAAGCAGACTGGGTTATTCCAGGGTTGACATGCTTTTCTGAGTATAACCTGCAATGAAGTTGTACGGAGATTGAAATTTGAGCACCAGGAAGTTGATATAAAGGTTCACCCATTCGGTGAAGACTGGTAACAAGATTTTGCCTAAAATGCTTATCTGTTCACTATTGAATCTGATTAGCGTTGCCGATTGATGACTAACATTGGATTCTTCGACCTGTATCTCCCTATGCGCATTGTTAAATATAATGTTACAAGAACCACCATTGTTGATTAGAATTCTTCTAGTTAAACAATTAGCTATATGTAAGGAAGTAACTAAAGCAACATGGTGGGGAGAAAACAAATCTAATTTGTCAGAGGATTTGAATGTGACAGTTTCGTCGCTCTTTAACTTGTGTTCTATGTCAGGCTGAATCTCCGAGTTCGACATTTGTTAAGTGTGTCTTTTTATAGATGAGTAGCTCACACCGCTGACTTCTGATCCATTTGCAATAAAATTAAAATATTTTTTTTGTCAATGAGGCTCTGTTGGACTGTCGTCTGGACTAGTTTGTTGTTTCTCATCGTGTCAAGCAAAGGTTTCTTTTATCTTGTCAGTCAGAAATGCCAGCAATTGTCTTTGTTTTAGGAGTTTAGCTACCTTCAATTTGAGGGCAATGCAATCCTCCGTTCAGTGGTCGTGATCTCAGTGGAATTCATGTTGAAATCTAGCATCCCAGTGTTCTGAGGGTGCGTTCATCTTCCTTAGCCATTTGAATGTTTTCCCCATATCCTTCATAATTGCCACGAGGTCAACAAATTTGATACTAAGGTTGTACTTCGAGATTGGGATACTTGATCGATCTATTCTCGGCTGGTTTTACCTATATGATTACCCTTCTTTTGGCCCGTTGTAACATGGTCGACTGCTGTGTCGATCCCTTATTGGATAGGCTCGACTCTCCTATCTGTTGATCTTCAATCGACACAATCATTTCGTCTGTTGTTGGAGTAATTATTTGCTTTCAGGACATAGTTCACCTCATCTTCCTCCCATTTGATCTGGGCCCATGCTTTTGCCAACATATCATTCATTGTCTTGCACGAATACTTGATGAGTTCTTTACAGAGGTCGGAGTGGAACCTGAGTCCTTTTCTGAAAGTGGATATTGCGATTGCCTGATTACAATGTGGGATTTGTACTTTTTCCTTGTTAAAGCGTCCAACAAAACTTCTCAGATTTTTACCATGCCTCTGGGATATGGTGTAGAGGTCATTCGGCTGCTTATCGATTCTTCGGTTGCTCCCCAATTGCTCAATGAGTATATCTATAAGTTGTGCAAATGAGGCAATTGAATTATTATGAAAATTAGTGTAGCATTGTAAGGCGGTGCACCGAGGCTAGACCCGAATGCTTTACATAAGTACGCTTCCCTAAGATCGTGTTTTTTTGCTACTGTGAATATGCAGTGCTTGTGTTGAGCTATGTGATTGTTCGGATCCGTCGTGTCCTCGAATTGCTTCATATTTGGGAAGCTGAACTTCCTAGGGATCTTGACGAGAGCAACGCGTTGACAAACGATGAATCTGTAAAGCTGTTTACCGTGCTTTTCTTGATGGATGTCGGAACTCCTAGAATCCATTGGATGAAAGCTTCCATTTATGCAAACTTAAGAGAAATTTTTTGGTCAATGAAAACATATAGACCCTGATTGATTTTACCAATTCTAGGGTCGAGTGGAGTGACACAAGGGTCCTAAAGGCATTTAATGGTTGCGGATCTCCATTTTGGTTTGTTTCTCATGGTGTTTCTTACAGGATCAAAATACTTGGTAGATTTGTTTCAACACAGACTGTTTGGGTCACACTCAGAGGATTTGACCTTTTCCTAGGGTTCATCTTTGGCCATTGAGGATCCATTGTTGGTTCGGTTGGGGTCGTCCTATTGTCGCCCATCATGGTGTTAACCGTTGGGATCAGGGGTGTTGGTGCTACATTGTTAGGTGCACCCTCGTATATGGTTCATAATTCGACGTTATGGGTCTAGACCGCAACGTTTTCTACTTCAAGCTCTCGCAGCTTTTTAGCATGTACAGTCAGGGCGGCGATCTGAACCTCGACTGTTAGGGTGTTTCTATCTCCTGACATCCTGACAGTTGTTCAATCGATTCAATTGGTTTGTTGTGAATTTGCAATTGGCTCCACAGTGGGCACCAAACTGTAGATGGTCAATCTATAATTAGTGTGGATCTGGTCGGATTCGAGTTAGGCCCAAACAACTTGGTCTAGCTTGTTGAACTGGATGTGTCGACTACTTTTGTAACCTATAAAAAAGATGAAATATAATAGAGAAAAAAGGAGAGAAAAAGGTGAGTGTCTATTCTTTGCCTTAGATTCGCTTGAGCTAAGCGTTGTAATAGAAAATAACGTGAAATGTGTTAAAGGAATTCTGGTGACTAGAGTTTATGTTTTGGTAGAGCTTTAGGAAAATTAATGAGAGTTCAGAATCCCTCTCTAGTGAGAATTGGGTTATATTTATAGGTCTTCATAGGAGGTTGATCATGGAAGATCGTTGGAGTATATCCCTAAAACCTCGGTTCTGACTACATGGGATAACGTGATATTTGACCAATTAAAATATCATATAGGTCGAGAAGTTGAGTTAGAGTAAAAGTGTTTGACCAAATCAAACTGGGATTCAAGCAAGGTCTCTTGGGATGACCCGAATCAGGTGGCCCTAGACCGGGTCCACTATGAAGTTGGTCGTGGGCTTAGACAATAGGCCAAAGGGTAATTTTTGGCTACCACAATCATCACCAACGTCATTGTCTCGATTACCAATTCCATCAACATGATATTCTAAATCTATTATAGATTTGGACATATGCACCTCCTATCGCATTAATCTCTCCTATAAATCACCTTCACTATTAGTTATAATCTCTTATACAAAAGCTCTATTGCGGATTTACATCACTTATGGAAATTCATCTCGGATCTCCATCACGTGATGAAGACGCACTCCATCTTTAGGGTCAACCGGTGATAGAGATCCTATGTTAGGATCTCCATCACTAATGAAGATTCGATCCTTGTTTTTTTTTCAATTTTTTTAATTGGATTTCTATCACTGATGGAGATCCAATCCTATTTTTTTTTTGTTTTGCTTTTTTTAAATGGATCTCCACCGTACATCTCAGATGGAAGGTGGAGATTCATCTACCTATTTTAGCACAAAAATATTTTTTTTGTATTTAAAATATTTTGTTTTCTCTTTTTTGGTGTTGAAATGTTGCTGTTTTTGGTTTAAAGACAAAACACCCTTAAAACCGTTAAATTTGACTAACGGTAGACTAACTGGTGGACCAAATTGATGGATTTTGAAAAATATATGGACCATGGGCACTAAAAAAGGAATGAGTGCTATAAACAGATATTTCATAAAAACCTCGGGACCAAAATGATAAAACCCTGATAAAGAAATTATTTTAAAAAAAATGGCTACCAACAAGGAAGCTACCGCCTATCGGGGTGCCTTGCCTATTAGAGAAGTTAAGAGCATCTCCAATGTAAAAGGGCATACATACCAAAAATCATTGGCATGACAATAGTATCACATGTAGCATAAAGATAGACTTAAAAGATAATCAACTCAACATTTGGTCTCCAACGCTTCTGTTTAAAACAAAATTACTTTTAATGATGTGACCAATTTTTTTTCATTTTTCCATTTTATTTTATTTCCTTACTAAAAGTAGAGGAAAAATTATTGTCAATTTTAAATACTTGCTGAGTCAATCGAAAAAATAGGTGTGCAACAGACTGTCTGAAAGTAAATGGTCATATTGACAATGTCTAATATATTTTTTTACCACCTCTACGTAAAGTTGAATATGCACAACTGCATTGCAAATACATCCTGTTTACCCTACGTGGCATCTTTTTTTTCACAAGTCACTTTTATATTAGAGATGATCTAAAAGCATTTCATTATTTTCCTTTATTACCACTTACTAAATGTAATTTTTGTAGGTAAAACACAATTAAGTATTTTTAGAATAAAAAAACAATTATTAGTAAACAAATTTAATCACTTAATTTATGAATCAAAACAAATTATGATAGTTAAAAAAAATCTAAAATTGTTGTAATATGTGTGTCTTTCCACACTTATTTCCCACACGTGTTACTTTCACACTTATCACCATTTACTTACTCACTAACTAATTTAATTACTATAAGTTCCTCGGTTTTGATTGGCTCATTTCGTTGATAACCACATTTGGGGTTTAATGTGTAAGGGCTTTTAGGTCATCATTGCTCAAATGATCTTCAAGCTTCAAAGGTAAAATCACTTGGTTAACCTTCAATGAAGAGTTTTAGTGCACACACTAACTCTCTTGCATGTTTTGATCACTTTGCATTTGTGTTTAATTGTCTTGTCATGTGCCTAATTTTGTTCTCTTTTGCTTGATTATATTGATTGCATCTTGTGATTAAAATGCTCACTCTCATGCATGTTTTGATCACTTTGCATTTGTGCTTAATTGTCTTGCCGTGTGCCTAATTTTGTTCTCTTTTGCTTGTTAAATTGATTGCATCTTGTGATTAAAATGCCATGTCATGTTAGGCAATAGGATGAATTCCCTTCACCTCTTTTCTCTTGCGTAATTTGTGTATGAGTGTGAAGAAAGTGAGCAGTGCGCCACTCGAGTAGAGCCTTCACTAGTGCAGCTTTCCAGTAGCTTGGCGCTGGTGGTGCGTTGGTCGTCATGCGCACCTCACCAGCGTAACTTGTCCAGTGGGTTGTAGCTGGTCGTGCGCTACTCGACTAGCGCACAGACACCAGCGCACAAGGCAATTTTCTAGGCGTTTTTTGTCAAAACGACATAGTTTCATTTAGGGCTCATATTTATGTACACATTTTTGAGAGGGGAGTAACTCCTAGAGAGAGAGAGAGAGCTTCCAAGAACTCATCTTGGCTCATCCAACCATCAATCCATGAGCATCTAACTTCTTCTTGCATCTTCCAATCATGGATTCTTCTTGTTTTCATTGACTAGGTAATCTCTACATGACCTAGAATTAATTGTTTCATTACTAGGCTATGTTTACCTAGAAATAGCATTAATTACTCATTGATTGTATGCTTTTAAGTTTTATTGCATTTATAACATGCTTAAGTAGTTGTTTGTTTGTTGAGATGTATGCTTTCATGATAGCTAGCATTTAGGACGATTTCACCTTTCTAGCTAATTCTTCTTGCCTTTGCATTTAGAACATTGATATCTAGGATTTGCTTTAATTGTCATTATTAATCCTAGATAAGCATGAATGTCTTGACCTTGCATTTTTGCATATTGAATATTCTTGCATATTCACTTAGGTTGTGTTTGACTCTTCATTGAGGTTAAGTCTTGTGACTAAGTGGTTAGTTCTCAAGCAAATAGATCAAGAATCACTATTAAGGCCAGTTGGGCAGAGTGAAAGGGTTAGTAACTGGAGGGTGTGACAGGAGGTCAACCTAGGTTGTAAACTTTCATTCAATAGTGGATTTGAGGATCTAGAGTGGCGCACATATCAGCCCGTGATTTTTCCCATTTGGAGGGTTTCCACATAAATATTGTGTGTTGTTATTGATTTAAGCATAATTGATTTTATTGAATGCTTGTTTATTCAGGGTAATTTGTGTTAATGTTGATTAATCGAAAAATCGGTAATTGATTCGATTAAAACCTATTCACCCTAGGTTATAGACACGCACGTTTTAGGGAACTTTCAATTACTCAGTAAGTAATGTACATAGTCAAGCATCGATCCAACCGTTACAAGTGGCTTCCAGCCTTTTACCACCTCTTCTCTTCATTGATTGTAAATCAAGTGGTGCAATTGGCCAATTGGTTGTGATGCAAGTCATGATGTAGTAGGCAAGTGGGTGGCCAATTGATCAGATTAAAAAGTTTATATATATATATATATTGTCATTTCACTCTTATGGTTAGCAGAGCTGAAGCTCTCATTGAAATTCAATACCAATTATCCATGTTCACTGTCTCTCGTGTCTCTCTCTTTCATCTCTCTCACTTTACTCTTTGTTTATTTCATTTATTATTTGTTAATTTGCAACACGTTATCAGCAAGATTATAAACTATGCATAGCAAGTAGCAATTTTGTTCCAAAGAAAGTTCTTGAGAGTTTTAGCTTTGGTTTTGATCGAGTCTAGAAATTTGGAAGTACTTGAATAGCTTTTCGGAGGATACCATTATGTTCCTCTCGAAAATACGATTCTGAAGCAACTGACCATGTATCAAACGGAGCTCTAACAAACTCTCTAGCTCCAGTAAAATTTTGGTCAAACCTGAAAAAAAAATTCCAAAAAAATTATATAGATTTTTCTAAGGAAGAAGATGACCACGTCATCCACCACGTCATTATCCAGTCAGCACCAATCAGTGCCACGTCAGTGCTCAATCAGCACCATATCAGCGATATGCCACATCGCCAGTTAGAGAATATTTTGTTTCTGCCAAAGAATATTCTGTTACCGTCAGAATATTCCGTTAGTCTGACGGAATATTCGTAAGTCAACTCAGTCCAAAAATATTTTATGTCTAACTCAGTGTAATTTTCACCCGGTTTCGACCGAGTCGGACCTATTTCCAGTTATTTCGAGCATTCTAGAATCAACTGTGCTATCGATTTCAATTAATTCGGCTTGTAAGTACTGTTTTGATTTATTCAACCTTTATTAACTATGTTTTCAGGTGCGATGGAAGATCCAGATCTCCAGCACGAATGAGTATAAGTAAAAAGGATCCTCTGATGGGTGATTTACTTACATCTCAACATTCTAGATCTATATATATAGTTTCGTAAAACAAGATGGCTTATGCCGTCAACGGAACCTATATATTACAGTTTTGGGTTTATTTTTATGCACATATCAGGTGAACTCATATCTTTGAAATCATTTATTTTTATGCAATATATGAGACTGCTTATGATATATCTCCAGATAAATTGTTTAAATATTCAGCATTTATTTTTATGCAATATATGAGACTGACTTATGTTGTGTCTCGGGACTGGCTTACACTGTGTCTCCAGACTGGCTTATGTTGTGTCTCTAGATAAATTGATTTAATATTATGCTTTTTAAATATTTGTGTTATGTATTTATACATAATATATGAAATCGGCTAGACCGACTACAACCAGAACTTAAAGTTTCCAGATTTATGATATTTAAGTTGGCACGGTTTTGACAACCGATGAGAACCTGAAGTTCTGGAGCCAATGTTATATACATGAATGTCATACGACATGATTTTGACAATCGATGAGAACTTGAAGTTCTAGATCCGTGTTATATACATGAATACCATACTTCATTATTTGGAACCTGGGGTTTCAAACCCGTTTAGAATCTGAAGTTATCTCATATCATATGAATTGATATGTTTATATTCCATTTATTTGAGAGAATGATCTACACATCCAACAAGATGTTGTGAGTATCATAGAAAGGATTTAAGATCCTAACGAATAATTAAATTGGAAATAATATTTTATCCATTTCATACATATCCAGCAGGATGTTTTGAGTATTGTAAAAGGGATTTAAGATCCTAACGTATTATTCATTAAAAATAGGATTTACACATCCAACAGAATGTTGTGAGTATCATAAAAAGATTTAAGATCCTAATATCATGTATAATAAGATTGTAAAGGATATTTTATCCATTTTGTATTTGCTCATGAATGAGCAATATCAAGAGAGTAAATTTGGATATATTTATATTCATGAGATATCAAATCATACCCTAGGAGTGGGTGTCTATAAGTGAAAAGAGAAAAGGGTTTACAGAATAAACCTATTAAAAAAATTGAGAGATTATCATCATTTCAGATGAGATATAAAATGACATTACACATAATGTCTATAAAGTTCCCAGAAGGAAAATATATGTCTTGCAGAGAGTGCAACGACTCATACAATTCTGCGGAGTCAGATATATTTTATGAATTTGACTTTGCTCTGTGTAAATGTTAATACTGTAACAAGTCCAATGGATCTGATAGAAAGCTCTAGAAGAGTCGGGATATTGTTATCAAACAATACGAAATTATGTATCAATGATACTTGATAATATTCAAGCAGAAATAAATTCGATTAGTTCAATGACGTATAAAGTTAATACCAGATCAGATCCAACGAATTTGATTAAAGACTATATAAGAGCCAGATCTTATTACCAGATGGTATTAAATTATGTATTGATGATACTTTATATCATTCAAACCAAATATAAAGGAATCTGCTTAGTTTCAAATATATACGGAGGATTGGATATTATATTGAAACTATGAGTAATGAGAATGTTTAATATATACGAATTGAATCTCAGGCCCGAAACTCATTATAGAAAATTTACGTGCTTTATCATATGGATTATATTACACTATTATAAGAGTGTAGATGTTTATGCAGTTATGAATCAAAAATTCTCAGATCTAAAAATGTTTGTACTTTCGCTTGACCGTCTCGGTCACCTAGGATCTACAATGAGGCGTAGAATCATTAAAAATTCTCATAAATATCCATTAAAGAACCAGAATATTCTTTATCCAATGAGAACTTATGTACTACATGTTCATAACGGAAACTACCAGTAAAACCATCTTATTCTAAAAGTTGGTTTTGAATCATCGCCATTCTTACAAAGAGTTCAAGGGGATATATGTGAACATATTCATCTACCAAATGATCCATTTCATTATTATATGGTTCTAATTGATGCATCTAAGAGATGATCACATGTTTGTTTATTATCAAACATCTCCATATTACTTGCACTGATTATTAGTTTTTCAGGGATACTTGATTGAACTTACAAGATATTTGATGAATATTACTGTTATTGGTAAATTCTAGATGATGCCACATGTCACCAAAAGACTAGGGTCATGGGTGCCATGTCATTGAAATGCGATCAGAATGAGCCAACCCAAGTTGACCAAATAGCACTCGTCAAACCCCCCAACCAAGACAACACAAACGATTGGGCAAGAAGACCCGATCGGGATTATCGAGATGGTCGAGGTAAAGATTACGATCGGGTAAGATCATCGGTCGGGGAAAAGCGATCCTGGTCGGGTTCAGCAAATAGTCAGTTGCGTGACACGTGGACAGCGTTCAGACTTAACGAAGTCACGACTCAAATACGTGGAAAAAGAGTCTGACATGGACAAGGTTTCTGGAAGTATTCTTTGACAAGGAAAAAAAATTCCTCATAGATATCAGAGTCTGGATTAGGCAAGAGATCTAATACAACAAAACACAATCAACGAGAGATAAGAAAGAAGGGAAAAACGACTCCAATAAGTTAGAGTTTTTAGTTAATTATGGGAACTTTCCTTACTTGTACATGAAGAATTAGAGTTCTATGCATGTATAAATAGACTCTAATAACACCCATAAAGGGGTGAACACGATTTTGATTAGTAAAAGCACAAAAGGGATTGAGTGTGTAATCTTTTTCCAACATAGTGAATTATTGGTGCTGCCGTTGGCAACCGTGGACATTTCCCCACATTGGGGTTTTACCATGTAAAACACTGTGTCTTATTTATTTTCTAGTTACCTTTTGTTTACAATTAGTTGTTACTTTGCTTTAATTGTGTGATAGATGATTAGTCCATAAATCACCATCAACAGCTGGCGCTAGAATGAGGGGCTGAACCTCCAGCAGTATGTGGTTTACATGATTAATTTTGAAATAAGTTAGCTAAAGTCGACATCATGGACATTGGCAGGGACAGAAGTCTATCTCCTCACGCCAATGTCCCAAATCTTATGGGTGTCACTGCTGCAGGAGAAGATCAATCCTTAGGGAACCCGCCATCCACCAAACCTGACACTGTTATATCCACAGGTGCAACCGTCGGTATCTCCCTGGAAACGTTCAAGCAAGTCCAAGAGTCCTAGCAAAAAGTCATCGAAGATGACGCTAAGTAGGGAATTAGCATATCAGCCACAACTAACTTGAGTTCGCCGTATACTTTCCACGCCAATTGTGGCCCATGATCCAAAGGTGCACTCTGAGATAGTAGCGGTCACTCCAGGAGCACCCTAGAAACCTGGAAAATATAGGACAAAACATCACGGGAAGAGGGGGCATTTGCATAGGAGAGGTGGCCGAGAAAGTCATGGAGCAAGGGAACACCGGAAGTCTAGTTCGTACGAAGACATGGAAAGGTACAATGGTGAAACAAATATTATGGTGTGTAATATTAATCTAGAGGGGGGTGAATAGATTTTAAATAAATTTTACCCAATTTTCGTTAAAGGTCAAGTTGATGAAAATGCCTCTATCTAGTTACAGAAATATCACAAGTTTAATAAATGCGGAAATAGTACTTGAGATATACGTGGAAACCCTCCAAATGGGAAAAACCACGGGCTGATGAGTGCGCCACACTAGAACCTCGAATCCACTAATGGCAAAGGAATTATAACCTAATCCCGGTTTAATCCACCACCACTACCTAATCCCGGTATAAGTGAACCTAGTCCATCTTGCTTGCGATTTAAGCTACCTACTCCTAGAAGCAACACAAGTCTTACTTCTCAATGAAGAGATAAAGAGTCCTAAGTGAATATATGATGATATTCAAATAACAAACAAGGCTAGAGAACCCTATATGCTTATCTAGGATAATGAGACGACAATTAATGCAATCATAGATATCAAGAGCTAAATGACATGTTCAAGAAGCTTAGCTAAACATAGATCAAACAATCCTATGAAGCTATCACAATACAGCACTCAATCATATCATCACAACAATCTCTAATTTATATCTAGAAAATTTTCTAAGAGCATACAAATAATTAAAGAGATGGCTTAGCAAGCAAAACACTTAACTTGTAAGAAGATAGTGAAGAACTTACCAAACAAGATGTGATGAAGCAACCCTATCCATTGATGCACTCTAAATGAGCTTAGATGATGCAAGATGAAGTTTTTATGCACATGGGAATGCTTTGAGTGATTAAAAATGAGTTCTTGGAAGAGTTTTTAAAAAAAATGTTCCAGCTTCCTCTATGTGCGCTGGTGACGTGCGCTGGTCGAGTAGCGCACCACCACCGCACAACCTAATTTTACAATAGGCGTTGGACGAGTGGGGTAGCTCAGTGGCACAACACATGCGACAATCCACTGGAATGTTGCGCTGGTGAGGCTGCGCTAGTCGAGTAGCGCACCACCAGTGCACTGCCCATTTTTCCAACCTTCATGGTTGAGCATTGGATAATTTCCCAACTCACAGCTCCTAGTACACCTTAGCAAAATGGTGTAGTGGAGAGGAGAAATAGAACCCTGATGTAAATGGTGAGATCTATGATTAGTTTCTCATTATTACCAAATTCCTTTTAGGGATATGCGTTACAAACAGTGGCATACATTTTGAATGTAGTGTCATCCAAATCTGTTCCTAAGACTCCCAAAAAGTTATGGAATGGTCGTAAAGCCAGTTTGTGACATTTTCGCATATGGGGGTGTCCAGCACACGTGCTGAAGAACAGAAGTGGAAAGTTAGACTCCAAGTCAGTTGTCTGCCTATTTGTAGGATACTCTAAGGAGACCAGAGGTGGACACTTCTATAGTCCCGAAGACAACAAAGTATTTATATCGAAAATTATAATGTTTCTTGAGGATAATTATATTAGTGACCATAAACCTCGTTCTTAGATTGTATTGATTGAGTTGGAGCCTGGTGAGACTAGTGCTTCATCAATAAGAGTTGTTGATCCACAAACATCTGAGAGTTAGATGGTTTCTGATCAGGATACATTACCTCCTCGACTTAGTGAAAGGATTGTGAGACAACCTGAACGCTATTTAGGTATAGGCGAGGGACAATGTGTTATCTCTGCTGATAGTGTGGATGATCCATTAACATTTAAGAATGTAATGGAAGATCCTGATAAAGAGGAATGGCTAAAATCCATGAATCTCGAGATGAAGTCCTTGTACTCTAACTCAGTCTGGGATCTTGTAGACTCACAGGATGAGGTAAAACCTATAGGGTCTAAGTGGATCTACAAGAGAAAGAGAGGAGTAGATGGGAAGGTAGAGACCTTCAAGGCAAGGCTAATGGCCAAGGGTTATACCCATAAAGAGAGGGTCAATTATGAAGAGACCTTCTCGCCATTAGCAATGCTTAAGTCTATTCAGATTCTCTTATCGGTTGCTGCCTATTTCGATTATGAAATTTGGCAAATGGATGTCAAGACTGCATTCTTGAATGGCAATCTTGCAACCAGAGGGATTCGTGTCTCCATATCAAGATCAAAAGGTTTTCAAGTTGCAAAGGTCCATCTATAGACTTAAGCAAGCATCTAGATCTTGGAACATTAGGTTTGATGATGTGATCAAAACCTATGGCTTTGAGCAGAACATCGATGAGCCTTGTGTTTACAAGTGCATCATTGACAAAAAGGTAGTTTTCTTAGTCCTAAACGCAGATAATATCCTACTCATTAGGAATGATGTGGGAGTGATGTATGATGTAAAGGGCTGGCTAGCTAGCCAATTCCAAATGAAAGATTTGGGAGAGGCGAGTTATGTTCTAGGGATCCAGCTTATAAGAGATTGTAAGAATAAACTCATAGCAATGTCTCAGGCATCATATATCGACAAGATTCTTGTACGATTTTTGATGCAAAACTCCAAGAAAGGTAATTTACCTTTCAAGCATGGAGTTAACTTGTCTAAGGAACATTTTCCTAAGAAACCTCAATAAGTTGAGGATATGACATGTGTACCCTATGCATCAGCAGTAGGTAGTCTCATGTATGCTATGTTATGCACGATACTGGACATCTGCTATGCAGTGGGAGTAGTCAGCAAATACCAGTCCAACCCAAGATTGGATCATTGGGTTGCTGTCAAGAATATTCTCAAGTATCTTTAAAAAAAGAGAAATTATATACACTGATTTTGATTTTCAGTCAAACAGGGATTCTAGGAAATCCATGTCTAGTTCAGTATTTACCCTGGGTGGTGGAGCCATTGCATGGAGGAGTATCAAGCAATCTTGCATTGCTGACTCCACCACGGAAGTCGAATATGTAGCCTCTTGTGAAGCTGCTAAAGAGGTTGTTTGGCTCCGTAAGTTCTTGAGTGATCTGGAAGTTGTTCCAGATAGGACCATCACACTTTATTGTGATAACAGTGGTGTTGTGGCTAATTCCAAAGAACCAATAAGCCACAAGAGAGGGAAGCATATAGAGAGAAAGTATCATCTCATTAGAGAGATATTGCATAGAGGATATATGATCGTCATAAAGATAGCCTCACAAGACAATCATGCTGATCCATTTACGAACACCTTACCGGCTAAAGTGTTTTCAGGTCAACTAGATGATCTAGTGTTAAGAAACATGCCTCACATGCTTTAGTGCAAGTGAGAGATTGATGGGTTTAAGCCCTAAAGATGTAATTTGTAAATGGATTTACGAAATAAATAAAAGGAAAAGTTCAATTCATTCTTATTGCGTTGTTTATTATATAACTTGTGTATATATTTAACATCCAAGATTGCCAGATGTAATCTCAAACTGTGTATATGAGTGTCATATATGGATGGATACATTAAGAGACGTGCAATCTAAATAGTCCACGGATGGCAAATAAAGCTAGGCACTTTATTTTAAGTTAATCTATAGCTACGGTCCATTCTGTAATATACGATGATTCTATCCTGAATCATTCATATGAGATATGGGAATAGAGGCACCTTGTATGATGTGATCATAAAGGACTGGGCCATGATCTATATGAATTTCACACCAAGATCCTTTTGCCGATGAGATTAGTATATATCAACTAATGATGGCTATATGTGGGTGATCATAATCCTGAGTGTCTTATCGACTCCTTCAGGTTAGATTGTAGTCTTTGATATACCATGGGTAAGGTTGAATGCATTTCCTGTTCAATATACTCTGTATGTTGTGATTGTGGTTTGACTTGTGGCTGGGAAGATTTATACACAATAGTGGAATCCACTCCTTCTTGCGAGAAGTAGATGGTAGTTCCCTTAAGGGTTGATTCGGGGCTTGGACAATATAAGTGATCTCCTAGTTCCATGAGGAAATGGGATGAGGGTCCCTCCAGATGGATCGTCAGTAGGCCCCCAAACGAATCCTATGATTTCTTATGCCCTCTATGGATTCATTCTTGTGTTTCTTGATAGACATGTCCCATTTACAGCGGGCATCCTCTGAAGATCTCTCCCTGACCCTAAAAAATGTCCAAGTAGTGGTCAGTCCCCTCTCGAATTCCCTCAGCATGATGGCATCAAAAGCTGGGGATCTTATATATCGGTCTATGTTCTGGACTTCAAGGGCTGACCTAGCCTCTTAAGAAAGCACCTTCATGCTAACTTGTTGTTGCTCCAAGTCCTTGACCAGCAGTTCATAATGAATCTGAGCCTCCTGAGATGCCTGTTGTGTTTCAAGCATGAATTACTGGGTGAAGGTAAGGGTGTCTTGGGCAAGCCGAGTTTCATCCTAGGCTTTATTTACGACTGTCCCAACCAGGATGGCCCTCGACTCAAGTTGGGCATTTAACAATTAAGATTTAACAACCCTCTTCTCTAGCTCTGCAATCCTTGTGGTAAGCTGTCTGAAAGTTACCTCAGACGCCAAAGTCCTACCTTGGACGTTCGATATGATCTTTCTCAGGGCAAGCTCAGTTGTAGCATGGGTCTTCAGCTGCTCCTCATGCTGCTTGACTTTGGAGGCGCTGGCAGAGGAAGACTTGAGGGTATGATCGGTCTATGCAAGGGTCTTCTTTAGCTGAGATTTCTCCGTAGCCTGCCTCTTTTGATCAGCCAAGGCCTAGGAAGTTCCTCCACCGCTTGAAAAAAGAGTCAGGGTTAGGAAAAATGAAAAGTATACGAGTAAAAGGTGATCCGAAAGGCACTTACGAAAATTCCATTGTTAAAAATCATGTGAACCCGTTCAGAAAGGCTAGCAACCCTGACCCTCTTCTAGTAACCGTCACCAATATACCCTTCACCGGCTGACATGGAGCGAAGCATGGAGAAGAGGTCAGCTCAAAAATTGCTTGAGTGAGGGGACCCAAAAGCTGGAGCATCGGGAATCACCGATAGGATGGGTCGATCTGAAGTAGAGGTAGTTGAAAACGCCATAGGAACGGTCAAGCCAGCAGTGTTTGGTACATGTAAAACTGTAATACTCTTACCAGCCTGAGGGGCAACCTCAAGAGCTTCACAACTCTATCATCCGGGAACTTAACCTTCATTGACACTATCCTTACGAAGGGACCCAGGTGGTGCAAGAGTAGGAGTACCCCCAGACTGGGATGCTTGAACATCTTCAACTAGTTTAACTGTAGCACTAGTCCTTGACTTCAGCACCGGTCCAAGCATTTGATCCTCCGTGACGTCCAGCAGATCGTCATTAATAAATATCTCCTCCAAGTTGCACTCCCCATTATCGGAGTCTAAGTTTGTGAACACTATCTGGCGTTTAACCGAAAAATCCAATGGAAGCCTTCCCCGGACGATGTGCTGGGATACTCGTAGGAGAACGATCGGGCTGAATCTGAAAAGGCAGGGACAAGTAGAAGGTATTGCTACTTTTGTGGCCTCGGTTGGTTTAGATGAGACAGTGAAAGACGTCGGAACCACTCGATCACCCTTTTTTTTTTTACTGTCACTCCCTTAAAATCAGTCATCCTCATCTTCCTTATCCAAAAGAATGGGGTCAACCCCTGACCGAGATTGCAATAGATTGACATCACTTGTAACCTCCCCCATTTTATGGATGACCTCGAGGGCAGAAGATCCCTCAACTATCTTGGCCACTTTGTTACCAGGGACATTGTCATTAGACCCGATCCTATGACACTTGCCCCTAGTCGGCTCCTTTCGACTCCGCCTGTCCCTTGGGCACTTATCTCATCTCTATCTTTCCCTATTGGACCCGACCGGACCTGTCTCTAGATGACCCCCTCTGATTGCTTCGAGGGGGGATCATGGCTGCTTACCACAACTTGGTCAGCAGAGCCCGCTAAAGAATCACGATCAGATTCGTACACATGCTCCACCAAGTCATGTTCAGAAAGAGCAATGCCCTAAGCACTTGATCGGCAGCTGCTTTCCTGCTCACTCGATCAAGGTTCTTAGCCTTTTCGGCTTGCTCGCCATCAACAATATCTAGCTCATAAAATGAAAAAGAAAGGAATGACAGAAAGTAATGGGCAAACATTAAGCAGTAATAATAATTAGCCACTACTAGGAAGTTTAAAGACAGAGACTTACGACGCCTGCGCCAGGCGAATATCTCATAAAAGAGACCCAGTTCAATCAACTTCTTCTCCAAGTACAAGTTACGGTGGTCCCTGACCTCCTAAGCAGTCTAGATCACATTAATGATTGTGTCGACTCGTTCCTGAGTCATAATGGGTATAACCAAGTTCCATAGCTTGGGGCAATAAAAATGAAAATTCCTTAAGCTATAAATAGGAACAGATGGCGACATAAGAGCATGCGTACACCATCAGACACGAATGGGGGTAGGTGCACACGGAACGAAACATACACACCATTTGAAATTCGAAAAAATGGATGAATGATTGTGTTAGCCAAAATAAGTGTGATTGACACTAACTTTCAGCCATAAAGTATTAAATGCGTTTTTATAGATGCCACGATAAAAAACAATAATATGTTAAACATACTTCTTCGAGTGAGTTCTATTTCAAACAAGAAACTCGGTCTCATATGTTTAAGGGGGTGTTAATATTGGTAAATTCTAGATGATGCGACATGTCACAAAAAGACTAGGGTCAGGGATGCCATGTCACTGAAAGGTGATCAGAATGAGCCAACCCTGGTTGACTAAAGAGCACTAGTCAAACCCCCCTCCCTCTAACAAAGATAACACAAACGCACAGGCAAGAAGACCCGATCGGGGATGTCCAGATGGTTGAGGTTTTAAGTTCTGGCTTATTTAGGTTGACAAACCATATATTTGGGGATTAAAATGTAAGGGTAGTTTAGGTTGGCTTTGCTCGTGACCAAGTTCAAGCTTCAAAGGTATTTCGCTTGCTTAATTTCTTTAAAGAGTTTTAGTGCACACACTCACTCCCATACATGTTTTAAATACCTTGAATTAGTGCTTAATTACTTTCTTGAATGCCTAATTTATCTATCTCTTGCTTGCTTGGATTGCATATTGATTGGTCTTGCTTTTGTCCCCTTGACCCTTTGTAACAGGGAAGTGTGTGGGTCATGCACTGGTAGCTACCCGCGCAGTGCCTGAGTTTCATATGTTTTGTTCCTTGGTGTCAGGTCATCACACGGACACTTACGTGGGTCAGGACCCGCGCTGTACCCGCGCATTTCACTGGGTGGATTTTTCCATTCCTCAGCTTTGGTCCATTGTGTGAACACATGCGCGCCTTAGCATGAGTATGCTAAAAATACAAACACGGTTAAATGCTCAAGGCTAACCTAGAGGGGGGTGAATAGGTTAGTCACCTTTTTCGACTCCCTTAGAAACAAACAAAAGTTTTTCCATTTAGATTGCTTGTATCACAATATATATATAAATTAAAGACACATAATCAAAATATTAAACAAGTAAAGTGTGATACAAACAAGTAATTGTAACACATACACAATCAATATTATAGAAAGGAAGTCAACTTACATAAAGAGTTCTATCCATAGTATTCAAATAACAAATAAATATACTAGAGAGATAGGGATAGAGAGAAGTTGACACAAGATATAACGTGGTAAACCTCCGAAGAGGAAACATCCACGGGTTAGCAACCACTGACAAACAAAATCCACTAGTAGATAAGACAAGTACAATCTCTCAAGTGACCCTTCATCTAGAAACTACCCTCTATCCTACTCATGAAGATGTCGCCCTCATGCTCAACAATCCGAGGCCTCACACCTCTTGTCAAGACTTCCTCGCTCACCTTATCGGATCCTCACGACCCAAGGTAAGACTTCTTGCTCAACTATCCGAGTTCTCTTGACTCTAGTCAAGACTTCCTCACTCACCCTTCCGGATCCTCATGACCCTAGGCAAGACTTCTTGCTCGACTATCTGAGTCCTCCCGACTCTAGCCAAGACTTCTTTGCTTGACAATCCAAGGTCTCACACCTCTTGCCAAGACTTACTTGCTCAACAACATAGGTCTCACACCTATTGTTAAGACTTCCTTCTTACAAGGCATCTAAATGATCATGAATGAAAAACGTAAACAAGCACGTAACATAGAATGCTATGATCAACACATCCTATGGAAAATACTATACATGAGCATGAATGCACAAAACAAATGTAGTTTAGTCAATCATGCATGTTTAAATCATCTAGATCATGTAAGATATATTCAACATTAATCACAACCTAGATACATGCATAGATATAAACTTGAATCACAAGATATGTTCAAGTAATCACATAATCAAGTTTAAAATCACATAAACCACAAACATGCTTAAATAATATGACAAAGTCATTTAGATTAAAGCTCAAGTTCTAGAGCATATTCCTATTTATAGATTCAACAAAACACATGAATAACTCAAAAGAACATAAGCACATGTATTAATGTGAGAATTCGGCCAAGAGAGCCTAATACATGTGAGGAACTATTTTTCACAAAATCAATCAATCAAAGATCATCAAATAGTCGTAGAATCAAAGCTAGCACAATACAATCCCAAACATGTGAAAACATAGGCAAAATCAAAACCTAACTCAACATGTAAGATTTCAATTGAAACTCAACCTAGCTTTAAAAGAGTTCAAAACTCAAATCAAAACACTCACAATACTCATATATAAGTTGAAGAAGAAAACCTAAGGTAATTGACCAAGTTTTAAAAGAAAACTTTGAGATAAAATCAATACCTTAGTTGATTTAGGTGCAGTCCCGTTTTTGTTTTTAGACTCCAAAAACAGCAATAAAACTCACTCAAACCTTCAGAGAAAAGATGGAGGATGAATAGAAAAACACTCTCAACTTTGAATCACTCAAATCGGAGTTCAAATGAAGAAGTTATGGTGTTTGGAAGGTGAGAAAATGTAGAGAGAAAATTTCTGCACACAAATTTAAATTTCTTCTTAGAATGAAATATGAGAAATTGGGCATGTGAATTGACCAAGAGGGGCAAGAAGCAGACAAGCATGCTTGCTGCCCAAGATGGCGCGTGGGCATCTCAGGGCAGCAAGCCTTCTGCCCCGAGATGGCCATGTGCCATCTCGGGAAAGAAGTGCTTTGCTGTCTTCTTTCTCATTCGACCTTCCTTTGCGGTCTTCGACCGTTCTCCGGCCTCCAAACTCAGAATTCGAATCCGTTTATGGATTACGGACCGAAAATATCAAACGACATGGAAATATGAGATACTCAACCGAGAACATAATAATTCGATTCGATATATGAAGACGAAGACAATGTATGCAACATGAGTGAAAGTGTAGTATTTTTTGACTTAGAACTTGAAATCAATAGTATGAGTAACCGAAATGATCGGAACTCAATCAATAATTATTTAAGACTAAAATAAAGTTCAATATCCATGTTATACAAACATATACACAAACAAAAATAGTTCACACTAGAATGCAAACTACATAGAGATAGTCTTCAATAATGCATTTTCCAAAACATGATATTTCCATACCAATGCATAAGCATTCATCTTCAAGTGTGTGAATGTGTTATACATGGTGCACAACGATGTAGGAACACGTATGAATGAATTGTATGTGTGTGCCTATAATGGTGCATAATGATGCAGGGACGCAAATGTATGAATTGTGTATGTGTGCCTAAGCCTTGTAAGAGAAAGATAAGGTCTTAGTATACCTTTGTATAACTATATTGCATCATTTCTCTTTGAAGACTTTGAACTTGCTTTGACTTGTTGTTCATTCTTCTTTGAAGCTTGAATCATCATGAATCTAAACAACTAAATCATTACAAGTAAACATCATTTTGATATGGAATTAATGCCAACACAAACTAAAACCTAACAATCTCCCCCTTTGGCAAATTCCATGTCAAAACACCTATACATTTACTGCAAATATAAAAATGAAGATAGGTCACAAAATCACTCCCTCACATTACAATGAGTAAAATTCCTATAACTAATCTTCACCAACTCTTGAACTTCATCTTGATCTTCTCGTGAAGCAACCTACAAATCATCTCAAAGCACAATGCATATACAAGATAAAAACAACAAATGGCAACATATAATATCGATAAGAATATACAATTAAGTCCACAAATACATGTATCTCCCCCTCAATACATGCCAAAATACAAGAATTATTAGCCAAATCTTAAAACTAATTATTACATGCCATTGAAAGTTCAAAAGTTCACAAAAATAACATACAAAGAAACTAAGTAACTAGCATCTCTTTCTCCCCCTTTTTTGACATGAAATGATGCCAAAAGGTAATAAATATACCACAAGACTCAAATACTAGCTACTTGATCCACCAAAGAAAGATGTGCATGTAGTTGATCTAACATAATGCTTGAGAGATGGTCTTGAACTTGAAGCAATACACTGATCCAAGTCTTTTATTCTAGCATCTTGTTTAACAACTATAGCACTAAGTTCATCAACCTTCTTCTTCAATTGTAAAGCCCAATCCAGAAGAATGTTTGTGCTAGTCTCTTGACAATCAACTTGAGAACTACTTAATAGTCCAAAAGTATCACATGTCTTACCCTTATCCTTATATGACATGTATGACACACGTTTATCACTATACTTTTCTAAGGGTTGTACCAACACATCATCTTCTCTACTCTTAACACCACGAGCTAAACACAAAGAAGTTATAAAGCCCGGTAATACAAGCTTTTTATCTCCTCTATTAGAGAATGCCGCACTATCAATATAAAGCATGAGTAGATCCCCAAGGTTTATAGGTTGATTAGTCACCAAGGCATACACTATTTTGATATTGTCTTTATTCAACTCGGTTGAATTCGAAGATCCAATAATGTTAGTGCAAATGAATAGATGCCAAAATGCACTAGCCTTAGTTAAGTCATGTTGACTAATATAGGCTCTATCTTTCCACTCAAAAGAAGCATTATCACAAAGATTTCTTCCCATGATACTAACATTCTCAATGACATCCACATCTAGAAAATTCGAATCTATATCATTAGATAGCCCAAGAAACTTGTTAATGTTTTCTGGGTTAACTCTTAACACAACACCCCTAATCTCCATCAAAACATCCAATAAGGTGGAACTTTCTCTATATTCAAGATAAAACTCTCTAACAAGAGTATCATTCACTATTCCTAACATGCTCACCCAAGATTCCCAATTTCTATCCTTAATGTATTTAAGAACATAAGAATCTTTACACTTACCTAAGTTAATGCCTCTCTCTTGAAATATCTTCTTAGCTCCAAAGATCCCTAAATCTTTTGACCTTGAAGCTTTGGATCCTTTTGAGGTAGACTTGGCTTTCACAACAGGATTAAGTTGATTTCCACTTCCGGTAACCTTAGTTCTTCCTATTTGTTCTTGTGTTATAAGATGTTATATACATGCAACAAAAGTGAGTGAAAGACAAAACAAGCATATTAGTCACAAATATATAAAAAAAAAGACATATGACTTAAGAATGAATAATCGTACAAGATAAAGATAGTGAGTAATATCTTACAAGTATCATTAAGTCAAAATATGCCAACATGTAACAAAATGAAGCATGTGAACATATCATAAAAGAGAACAATGTCTAGCATACAATGCTCCCCCTTGATAAATCCTATAACTAAAATACATGATAGCATATAGTTCACAAAGATGTTCACACAATCACACATTCAAGCAATTTAAAGAAATATCAACAAAATAAGCTTCATATGCTAAGAAAGATACACAAAGATTTTTCAAGTTCTCTCATAATTCTTCAACAATTGCTAAAATATCATCATACTCATAAACAAAGTGTGTGTGTGAGAGATATGCTTCAAATATATATCAAGAAGTAGTTTGATAATCAACATGCAAACAATTTCCAACAACTATTCATCTTAAGTTTTTTGCCATAAAAAGTCAAACCGATTATCATCCGGAATTTTTGCTTTTAAGAGAATAGATTTCAACATATGAGCGTGTGTGTGCATATGGCTCATCATCCCATTTATGTTTTTCAACCCGAGCACATTTGATTTTCAACTATACTTCTTTTTAAGCCTTCCTCCTTTTCTTTTTAGGCTTTGAATCAAAGATTTTTTTTATGATTTTATTTCAACACTTCTTTGATTTTTCTCCATTTTTTTTTTAACATAAACAAAATTCACTTCATGACGGCTTTCACTCATCACAATGGTGTAGCTCTTTCCAACATTGGGTAGCTTTCACAACCAATGTGTGTAGCCCTTTTCATGAAGATGCTCATTGAGTTCTATGTAATTGCCGAAGCAAAATGGATATTAACCATTGGTCATTTTAAATGTACTTAAGCACAAAAACTTCAAGGTGTATCCAATGTTTACATATTAGTAAACTTAACATACTAGCAAAACATATAAGAGAAGCAATGTGTAATTTTAGAAAACCAAGATTTTATAGCTCATAAGCACATGATCTAAGAGCAATAAGTAGAGACTTATTCAAGATTATTACTTCTCTAATGAGTAGCTTTCAAAGAATATGAAGCTCATATTTTCAAAAGTAATGACACTCAATATACTTTACACAAACAATCATCAAAGTTAAGATCAATGTGAACAATATCACTATTAGATCCTAAAATAGAAAATGTCAATGAGAACCATATGTATGCTATACAAAATTCTCTAATATGGCATGCTATGAGATGTATATCAAAAATTGAGTCAAAAGATGAATATCTAAGAGAACATGCATTAGAGTATAGAGATACCTTTTTGCACATTATATTCACCAAATATCATATTTCCGCCCTTTTTATGAGCACTCTTGCCTTGAATGTCCTCATGACACCAAGTTGATAATGTTTCACAACAAGAGTATAAAAAGAATAATATCTCAACTCAATCAACACATATATTAAAAGAACTTCTCTAAAGTTAATCAACAAATTTTGACCATCATAACAAACATGATGTGAGATAACCAAATTCATATCAATACATGGAGTATTCAAAGCTAGCAAGCAAGAATTCTCAACACAATTGATGTTTAGTCTCAAAGCTATCTCACATATGCTTCTTATATTAGTGATAAGAGCACTCACCCTTGAACCACTTGTTCTTGGGTGTACCTACACAAACATTTCCAATATCATCCTTGACAACAATGTTAAATCTAGAGTAAAGTCCTTCAATGACTTGATTAACAAGAATATCATTAACACACTCTTCCTTAACATTATCAATACAAGCTTTGTCAAGTTGAACAAGATTAGTATTCTTTCTACTCCACAACTTCTTCTCATGCGTAGCAATATTATCATATTTTTCAACCTTCAAGACCTTAGCATGTTCAAGTTGAAGTTTAATCTCTTTATCTCTAGATTCATTTCCTAATTTGCATTTTTCTATATATTTATAACACCAAGGCTTAATGTGACCTATTGTGTTGTAATAATGGCAAATTAGAATAAAAGATGAGATTGTACCTTTTGGAGTTGAACTAGCTTCACTAGGAGTTTGTAAAGATACCTTGTTCACCAACTTCTTCTTGGCTTTTGATCTTCTCTTCTTGTGTGGTTTCTTATCAATCACGACTTTATCAAAGTGAGTAGGAAGTGGTGCTTCCAAGAGCTCCTCTTCAACTACCAAGTCGTCTTCACCACTATGAGAGTTAACAAGATTCCTAACACTAGACACGTTTACTGAATCTTTCACTAAGTCCTTGATGGCCTCTTTAGCCGTGTCTATCTCTTCCATCAATTCTTGTTCTCTCTTCTTCAAAGAAGATATCACATTATCCTTTTCAAGGTTTATCTTTTCAAGTTCTCTAAACTTTTTCATAATATCACCTTTTTCACCAAGAAGTCTACGAGTGACAACCACAAACTCATCTAGTTATTTCTTGATCAAATCATCCTTCTCAACTACTTCTCTTTGAGCATTATCTGTAGCTTCTTCAAGCTTTTCTATCTTTTCCAGCAACTCAAGATTAGTAGGAATGGAACTAGAGCTTCCATGATGATTTGCATCAAAGTTCTTGTTCAAAGATATTGTACCATCAACATCTAATGGAGAATGACAAACCGTTAAAGCTACAAAGTTGCTCACCAACTCTCCATCACTTGAAGACTCACTACTAGAGCTCTCATTGTAACTAGAGTTGTCATCACTCCAAGTAGCCGCCAACACTTTGCCTTTCTTGTCTTTCTTAGATGGCTTCTTGGTGCACTCACTAGCAAAGTGACTAAAACCATGACAATTATGGCATTGAACATCTTTCTTGTTCATGGCTTGACTATTCTTCTCATTCCTTGGAGATGATGTTCTCTTAACTCCCTTTTCCTTAGAAGACTTGCCTCTAGGCTTGGCATTCTTCTTTAGAAACTTCTTGAACTGTCTAACCAAAAGAGTCATCTCTTCATTTTCATCATCACTCTCCTCCTCAATAGCATTGAGAGCGATTCCCTTACTCTTAATCTTTGGTTTCAAGCACATCTCATAAGTTTGGAAAGACCCAAGCAACTCATCGATGTTCATGCTATCCATATCCTTGCTTTCCTTAATGGTCGTCACCTTTGACTTGAATCTCTTAGGAAGAGACCTAAGGATTTTCCAATTTAAACGCTCTTTTGAGATAGGTACTCCAAGTGCTTGACATTGGTTAGCAATGTTAAGAAGCAGGAATTGGAAGTCTTCAAACTTTTCTTCTTCACCCATACTTAAAAAGATTTGCAAAAACCATGAATGTATCACCCGGACTCTCACTAAGTACAATCTAGTGTCCTGCTCTGATACCAATTGAAAATACAAACACGGTTAAATGCTTAAGGCTAACCTAGAGGGGGGGTGAATAGGTTAGACACTTTTTTCGACTCCCTTAGAAACAAACAAAAGTTTGTCCCTCTAGATTGCTTGTATCACAATATATATATTAAGTAAAGACACTTAATCAATATATAAAACAAGTAAAGTGTGATACAAACAAGTAATTGTAACACATACACAATCAATATTATAGAAAGGAAGTCAACTTACATAAAGAGTTCTATCCATAGTATTAAAATAACAAACACAAATACTAGAGAGATAGGGATAGAGAGAAGTTAACACAATATATAACGTGGTAAACCTCCGAAGAGGAAACATCCACGGGTTAGCAACCACCGGCAAACAAAATCCAGTAGTAGATAAGACAAGTACAATCTCTTAAGTGACCCCTTCACCTAGAAACTACCCTCCTATCCTACTCAAGAAGATGTCGCCCTCATGCTCAACAATCTGAGGCCTCACACCTCTTGTCAAGACTTCCTCGCTCACTTTACCGGATCCTCATGACCCAAGGCAAGACTTCTTGCTCAACTATCCGAGTCCTCCCGACTCTAGTCAAGACTTCCTCGCTTACCCTTCCGGATCCTCACAACCCTAGGCAAGACTTCTTGCTCGACTATCCGAGTACTCCCGAATTTAGCCAAGACTTACTTCCTTGCTTGACAATCCAAGGTCTCACACCTCTTGCCAAGACTTACTTGCTCAACAACATAGGTCTCACACTTATTGTTAAGTCTTTTTTCTCACAAGACATCTAGGTGATCATGAATGTTAAACGTAAACAAGCACGCAACATAGAATGCTCTGATTAACACATCCTATGGAAAATACTATACATGAGCATGAATGCACAAAATAAATGTAGTCTAGTCAATCATGCATGTTTAAATCATCTAGATCATGTAAGATATATTCAACATTAATCACAACCTAGATACATGCATAGATATAAACTTGAATCACAAGATATGCTCAATTAATCACATAATCAAGTTTAAAATCACATAAACCACAAACATGCTAAAATCATATGACAAAGTCATTTAGATTAAAGCTCAAGTTCTAGAGCATATTCCTATTCATAGATTCAACAAAACACATGAATAGCTCAAAAGAACATAAGCACATGTATTAATGTGAGAATTTGGCCAAGAGAGCCTAATACATGCGAGGAACTATTTTTCACAAAATCAATCAATCAAAGATATCAAATAGTCGTAGAATCAAAGCTAGCACAATACAAACCCAAACATGTGAAAACATAGGCAAAATCAAAACCTAACTCAACATGTAAGATTTCAATTGAAACTCAACCTAGCTTTAAAAGAGTTCAAAACTCAAATCAAAACACTCACAATACACATATATAAGTTGAAGAAGAAAACCTAAGGCAACTGACCAAGTTTTAAAAGAAAACTTTGAGAGAAAATCAATACCTTAGTTGATTTAGGTGCAGTCCCGTTTTTATGTGTTTAGACTCCAAAAACAGCAATAAAACTCACTAAAACCTTCAGAGAAAATATAGAGGATGAATAGACAAACACTCTCAACTTTGAATCACTCAAATCGGAGTTCAAATGAAGAGGTTATGGTGTTTGGAAGGTGAGAAAATGTGGAGTGAATTTCTGAACACAAGTTTAAATTTCTTCTTAGAATGAAATGTGAGAGGGAAAAGAAATATAAAGGAGAGGGAAAATTGGGCATGTGAAATGACCAAGAGGGGCAAGAAGCAGCCAAGAATACTTGATGACCGAGATGGTAGGTGGGCATCTCAAGGCAGCAATCCTTCTTCCCCGAGATGGCCACGCGCCATCTCGGGAAAGAAGTGCTTTGCTGTCTTCTTTCTCCTTCGACTTTCCTTCACGTTCTTTGACCGTTCTCCGGCCTCCGAACTCGGAATTCTAATCCGTTTACGGATTACAAACCATAATTCTCACACAGACATGGAAATATAAGATACTTAACCTAGAAAATAATAATTCAACTCGATATATGAAGACGAAGACAATGTATGCAACATGAGTTGAAAGTGTAGTTTCTTTTGACTTAGAACTTGAAATCAATAGTATGAGTAACCGAAATGGACAGAACTCAATCAAGAATTATTTAAGACTAAAATCAAGTTCAATATCCATGTTATACAAATATATACACAAACAAACACAATTAACACTAGAATGAAAACTACATAGAGATAGATAGTCTCCAATGATGCATTTTCCAAAACATGTTATTTCCATACCAATGCATGAGCATTCATCTTCAAGTGTGTGAATGTGTTATACATGGTGCACAACGATGTAGGGACACATATGAATGAATTGTATGTGTGAGCCTATAATGGTGCACAACGATACAGGGACACAAATGTATGAATTGTGTGTGTATGTCTAAGCCTTGTAAGAGAAAGATAAGGTCTTAGTATACCTTTGTAGAACCATATTGCATCCTTTCTCTTTGAAGACTTTGAACTTGCTTTGACTTGTTGTTCATTCTTCTTTGAAGCTTGAATCATCATGAATCTAAACAACTAAATCATTACAAGTAAACATCATTATGATATGGAATTAATGCCAACACAAACTAAACCCTAACATATGCTCGAGTCACTATGCTGGTAAGGATCCACGCACTATGCCTTGTCTGGTCTATTTTTTCAAAACAATGTAGTTTCGTCTTGGGGCTTATATAAATATATCTTCTTCTCTCAACTCATTTTTTAAGGGCTTTAAAACCTATTTTAAGTGAGAGAAAGGATTTCCTTTGAGAGAGAAGCTTCAAGAACTCATCTTGACTCAACTGACCATCAATTCGTGAGCATCTAGCATCTTTCAAGCATGGATTTCTCTTGTTTTCATTGACTATGTAATCTCTACATGACCTTAAATTTATTATTTCTAACTAGGCTATGTTTACCTAGAAAAAGCATTAATTACTCATTGAATGTATGCTTTTATGTTATATTGCATTTATAACATACTTGAGTTGTTGTTTGTTGGTTGAGATGTTTGTTTTCATGATAGTTAGCATTTAGGATGATTTTACCCTTCTAGCTAAATCTTTTTGCACTTGCATTTAGATAATTGATATCTAGGATTTGCACATATTGCCATCTTTAAATCCTAGATAAGCATTAAATGTCTTAACCTAGCATTTGTGCATCTAGAATATTTTCATATATTCACTTAGGTTGTTTTAACTCTTATTTGAGATTAAGTCTTGTGACTAATTAGTTAGTGCATAAGCAAGTGGTAGTAGTGGTGGGTTAGTAACCTTGAAGTGTGACTAGGTGGTCAACTTAGGTTGTAAACATCATTACAATAGTAGATTTGAGGATCGGATGTGGCTAGAAGGATAGCTCATGGTTTTTCCCTTGTCAAAGGGTTTCCATGTATATATCGTGTGTCTTTTATTGTTTTATGCATAATTAGTTTTATTGAATGCTTTATAATTTGGGGTAATATTTGTAATATTGATTAATTGAAATGTTGGTCATTGATTCGATTTAAACCTATTCACGCCCTCTCGGTATAGACATACACACTTTTAAGGGAATTTTCAATTGGTATCAGAGTCGGTTCCTAGATATACGTAGGTGATCTGTGCTCTGGTGTGTCCTGCATTGTGTATTTTGTTGGCTTGCATTTTTGTTTATTGCATTACATTTGCATAATCATTTATAACTCAAACACAATAAGTGAGATTAGGATTAGTGAAGAGGGAGCATCAAGCATAAGACCACATTTGCTCCATGAAGTGAACTATGCCGTATGGAAAGGCAAGATGGATTCCTACATTTGCCAAATAGATGACCATGCATGGATGGCAGCAAAGAATGTCTATACTCCTCTAACAATGACCACTGAAGATGGAAGTGTTGTTTCCAAGCCTAAGACCCAATGGAGCACACAAGAATTTGAAGCCTCTAAGTTGAACCACAAGGCAATTCATACCATCTTGTGTGCTATGGATGATAACCAGTAAAAGTTGATTCAAACAACTAGGAGTGCTAAGGAGGCTTGGGAGATCTTAGAGATGGCTCATGAAGGAACCGAGGTTGTCAAAGACTCCAAACTCTAAATTCTCCAAATACAATTCGAGACAATTAGGATGGAGTAGCATGAGTGCTTCAATGACTTCCAAGTGAAGCTGATGGACATAGTGAATCAAAGTCATCAACTAGGTGACCCATACTCAGATAGAAGGATCAAGCAAAAGAGCATGAGGTCACTTCCAAAGTTGTTTGAGTCCAAGGTGATGGCACTTGAAGAAAATAGTGACTACAAGATAATAAAGCCGAGTGAAGTGATAGGAAGGCTTTTAGCCTATGAGTCTAGGTGGACTTCTACACCTACACCTCCTAAGAAGCAAAAGAGCATAACCTTGAAGACGTCCAAAGTAGAGAAGAAGAAGAATGATTCGGATGAAGACATAACCTTAATAGTGAAGAGCTTCAAGAGATTTTTGAAGCTATAAAAAAAGGTTATAACTCTAAGAAGACTCACTTCAAGAAGATTGAGCCAAGTAAAGAGAAGCATTCAAGAAAGAGCATTCAATGCTTCGAATGTAGAGGATTCAGGCACATCTCCACAAATTGTGCTAACTTGAAGGATAAGAAGAGAGGAAAGGCAATGGTCACTACTTGGAGTGACAGTGATGACACTGAAATAGATGATGACTCTTCTAGTGATGAGGAGGAAGTGGCTAACCTTGTAGCCATTGCTACTTCTCACAATGAGGACAACAAAGTGAAAGTTATTGAAGAGTGTTCCTCAAACTTAAGTGATTTGGAGAATAACTACTTTTCCTTTCCGGTCTCCTACAATGAAGAAGCTCAAGTTGTCACCAAGTGTTTCTCACTTGAAGGATTCAAAAATGGTGACTCACAAAATGGAGATCAAAAGAAAGCAACATCAAGAGAAGCTATCTTTGAGGAAATGAGCCATGATAACACAAGTGATAGTAGTATGGACAAAAATAGCTCATGTTTCGGTAACTCTTATGGTAATGTAGTGAACTATCAAGAGTTTATTGACTATCTTCAAGCTTGTTCCTTGAAGATGAAAAAGGATGAAGTTCTTAAGTTGAAAAAAGCTAATCTTCAATTAAGAACTAAAGTGACTCAGTTGGATGAGGAAATGAAACTTGTCAAAGTCAATGAAATGAGGTTGGAAAAGGACCTTGAGGAGGCAAAGAACAATATTGCTAAGATGACTTTGAGCACGAAGAAGCTTGATCATATGTTAGGAGTTGGCAAGAAGCCAAGTGATAAGAGAGGTTTAGGTTTGGAAGATGATAAGAAGACCTCAACTCCTAACAAGAAAGTGTTTGTCAAGAGCATGAACATCAAAGTGTCTCTTCCTCCACAATATCCTAGGATGAAAATTGAACTGGGAGAGTGCTCCTAAAAATGCCCAAGTCAATATGGCACCAAATAGTCAAGCTCAAGCTCAACCAAAGAGAGCACATCAAGTAAGCCTTCCTCAACACAAATTCTGCCAACCAACGAAGCAAACTTCTCCAACTTAACAACAAAGGAGAAGTGAACCAATACCACACCAAAGGCAAGATCAAAGATATAGGAAAGTTCAAAGATAGTGACCCAAAATTTATCTCCATGTTCATGTGAACTTGTTTGTGACATGCTTAAATATTATGCATGAATTATGTGTGTGAAATTATGTGGAGAAGCAATTGATAAGGCTAAGTCAAATAAGGACCTTATGTCCATTCAATTAATAAGGATGTCTCATCCAACTTAGTCTTGTCTCTCTTCTTAATGGTTGAACAAGACAACCACCAATAAGGATTTCATATCCAATCAACCAATAAGGATTTTATTTTATATGCAAATTGCTCTTGTTATTTATTTATCTTGATCACCTCACATACACTTGTCTTGGAAAGTGTGGTTACTTTGCTTTGTTGGGATGGTCATTCTACAAGAGATAGAATATTTGAAGATCTAGACTTAGGTTTCTCTTTGTAATGTAGAATGTGTTTGTTGACCCCTTGTCATTTAGTTTGTTTATTGGTGAGGATGAATTGTGAGTGGTGGTTTTGTCATGAAATAGCCAAATAGGAAGATTGTAAGTTCCTCGGTTTTTTATGAGCTTATTTTGGTTGACAAACCACATATTTTGGGATTAAAATATAAGGGTAGTTTAGGCCGCTTTGCTCATGACCAACTTCAAGCTTCAAAGATATATCGTTTGCTTAATTTCTTTGAAGAGTTTTAGTGCACACACTCAGTCCCATGCATGTTTTAATTACATTGCATTAGTGCTTAGCTTTCTTCTGTGCCTAATTTATCTATCTCTTGCTTGCTTGGATTGTATGTTGTTTGGTCTTGCTTTTGTCCCCTTGACCCTTTGTAACAGGGAAGTGTGCGAGTCATGCGCTATTAGCTACTCGCACAGTGCCTGACTTTCATATGTTTTGTTACTCGGTGTTAGGTCATTGCACGGACACTTGCGCATGTCATGACTCGCACTGTACCCATATATTTCACTGGGTGGATTTTTCTATTACTCAGTTTTGGTCCATTGTACGGACACATGCATGCCTTAGCGCGAGTATACATGGGTCAAGGCGCTGGTAAGGACCCATGCACAGACCCCACACATTATGCCTTGTCTAGTCTGTTTTTTTCAAAACAACATAGTTTCATCTTGGGGCTTATATAAATATATCTTCTTCTCTCAACTCATTTTTTAAGAGCTTCAAAACCTATTTTAAGTGAGAGAAAGGTTTTCCTTTGAGAGAGAAGCTTCAAGAACTCATCTTGACTCAACTAACCATAAATCCATGAGCATCTAGCATCTTCTTGCATCTTTCAAGCATTGATTTCTCTTGTTTTCATTGACTAGGTATCTCTACATGACCTAGAATTTATTATTTCATAATTAGGCTATGTTTACCTAGAAAAAGTATTAAATACTCATTGAATGTATGCTTTTATGTTATATTGCATTTATAACATGCTTGAGTTGTTGATTGTTGGTTTAGATGTTTGTTTTCATGATAGCTAGCATTTAGGATGATTTTACCCTTCTAGCTAAATCTTCTTGCACTTGCATTTAGATAATTGATATATAGGATTTGTACATATTGCCATCTTTAAATCCTAGATAAGTATTAAATGTCTTAACCTAGCATTTGTGCATCTAAAATATTTTCAAATATTCACTTAGGTTGTTTGACTCTTCTCTGAGATTAAGTCTTGTGACTAATTGGTTAGTGCACAAGCAAGTTGATCACGAATCACTATTAACCGTTGGATAGTAGTGGTAGTTTAGTAACCTTGAAGTGTGACTAGGTGGTCAACTTAGGTTTTAAACATCATTACAATAGTGGATTTGAGGATCGGATATGGCTAGAAGAATAGCTCGTGGTTTTTCCTTTGTCGAAGGGTTTCCACGTATATATCGTGTGTCTTTTATTGTTTTATGCATAATTAGTTTTATTGAATGCTTTATAATTTATGGTAATATTTGGAATATTGATTAATCGAAATATTGGTAATTGATTCGATTAAAACTTATTCACCCCCCTCTAGGTATAGACATACACATGTCACTAAAAGGCGATCAGAATGAGCCAACCCAAGTTGACCAAAGAACACTCATAAACCCCCCCCCCCCCCCCCCCCCCCTCTATCCGTCGACCAAGACAACATAAACGATCAGGCAAGAAGACCTGATCGGGGTTGTCGAGATGGTCGAGGTAAAGATTACGATCGGGTAAGATCATCGGTCGGGGAACAGCAATCCTGGTCGGGTTCAGCAAATGGTCGGTTGTGTGACACATGGACATCATTTAGACTTAAGGAAGTAACGACTCAAAAACGTGGAAAAAGTAGTCTGACTTGGACAAGGTTTCTGGAAGTATACATTGATAAGGAAACAAACTTCCTTATAGATATCATAGTCTGAATTAGGCAAGAGATCTAATACAATCAAAACACAGTCAAAGAGAGATAACAAAGAAAGGGAAAATACGACTCCAATAAGTTAAGAGTTTTATTTAATTATGAGAACTTTCTATAGTTGTACATGAAGAATTAGGGTTCTATGCATCTATAAATAGACCCCAATAACACCCATAAAGGGATGAATGCAATTTTGATTAGTAAGAGCATGAGAGGGATTGAGTGTGTAATCTTTTTTCAACATAGTGAATTCTTGTTGCTACCATTGGAAACCGTGGACGTTTCCTCACATTTTGGTTTTACCACATAAAACTCTGTGTTTTATTTATTTTCTCGTTACCTTTCATTTACAATTAGTTGCTACTTTGCTTTAATTGTGTGTCGGGGGATTAGTCCAAAAATCACCGTCAACAATTGTAAAATAGTTAGGATTGATGTTCAACATCTAGTTTTCATATATACTCATACATAAAATGGATCAAGGGAATCACTTATCAAACGTCTCTAAGTAATTGCGAGAACTTTATTATTTCGATACAGTTACTGATTTCTGTATTGAGAGTTACTCACTTTTAAGATAATTGATTGTATTGTATATCTCCTTATTGCATCTTTGGCATGATTTAATATAAGGCTTCTATATCATTATAAGATTAAGGTTGATTTTGATTAATCTTCTATTAGATCATTTAAACCTCTGATAGTTTATATTATTATGCACAATCTGCATATTATCATATTGATTAATTTTCAAATGGGAATGTTTCTCTAGAAGAGAAAAGTAAATGAAAAGTTACTTATATACAAAATAGAGATACCAGTTTGGTTCTCATGTGTGTGTGTGTGTGTGTGTCTCATTTCAATTTTCGTATCTCTCAAATATGAAAGATAATTTATCAACAGATGATTATTAATATTTTACCTTATATATTAAAGGTAACAAGATTTTATAAGTTGTCATCTCATAAACCCCGGTCAGGTAATTGTTCATACTAAACAGTCAGAGCAAATTACAACAAATAAATCATCTAATCCTTATCATAAGCTTATGAACCTTTGAAATGTATTGTTATCGGGATCTAAAAGATAAACAAAAATCGAGTTATAAATAAATCCACTTTCTCTAAATCAATACTTTAAGAGTCTGATATATCTAAAGAGACAAAGTCAATGAAATGACTAAATCCATTGAAATGGAAGAAATCTCAACAGAGATACAAGAATATGGAAAGTGAGAGAAATTCTATAAATCATACAAGTCAATGAAATAACTAAATCCACTAAAAAGAAAGTAATCTCAACAGAGATACAAAAGTATAGAAATTGAGAAGATTTCTAGAAATCATATGAGAGAAATATGGAATCATAAGGAAACAATCATTGAAGATGTATTTTTATACACAGTAGCGCTACTGAAATTATAAATGAGAATTACGATTTTCATAATATCAATGATTGTATACAAATGCATGATTGACCTAAATGAAATGAAGCAATTCAAGAAGAATTGATTTCATAAGCCAAAACATAAAGAATTTAGACCATTAATATTCCGGACACCTGGAGATGTCAGACTAATTGGATACTAATGGGTCTTTATACAGAAACGTAATGAGAAAAACGAGATCGTGAGATATGAGACATGACTCAGTATAACTGTCTCAGTTAATATGGATTAAAAACAATATGAATGGATTTAGTATAACTGTCTCAGTTAATATCCGATAAGATAAGGATATAATGAATCATACTATAAACTCATGTGTCTTCATAAAGAAATGGGAAATAAATTATTGTCTCGGCCTGAAGATCGAGCATAGATCAAATTGAATGCTTGTCTATCAATCAGAATATGTCTATCAAATTGAAAATATTCCATATGGATATTACTCCATAAAGAAAGTCTTTACTTACAATCCCCCCTAATCATTTATGATGTTATTTCAAAAATAAACATCTATATGTGTCAGCTTAACAATCAAGAAGATTGTTTCAAAAGAATTTTTATCAGGAGGAGTGTCCCATCAGAGGAAGCATATCAAATGAAGTATATTAATTATATTGGAACATATATTTATTGTACTCTTTTTCCTTCCAATCAGGTTTTTGTCCCCATTGGGTTTTCCCGATAAAGTTTTAATGAGACAATTCTCTAAGCACACCCAAAAATTATTTGATCCATAAAGATCATCATAAATATTACATCCAGATGATCATCGTATATATGTTGTCTTGATCAAGAAGATCATTGTAAATATTACTTTGATCTTCCTAATCATCTTATATATGTTACATTAATCCAGAAGATCATCATAATATTACTTTGATCCGGTAATCAATGGATACCATCGCTATGGTTTTTACCCCACTGGATTTTTCCTAGCATAGTATAAATGTGAGAAATGTTTATAAGAAAATAATATTCAGGACATATGTGCACTATACTATTTTTCCTTTCGATCTGGTTTTATCCCACTGGGTTTTCCTAACAAGGTTTTTAATGAGATAGTTTTGAAAACGTCCAATACCACAAGATCCAAAAGATCATTGTATATATTTTTACTGGGGTTTTTATCCCACTGGGTTTTCCCTCTCAAATTAAAATACAAGTTGTGGAAATCCAAGGAGGTTGTTGTAATATGTGTGTGGCTTTCCACACTTACTTCCCACACGTGTGACTTTCACACTTATCACCATTTACTTACTAACTAATTTGGTTACTCACTAAGTAATGTGCATAGTCAAGCATCAATCCAACCATTGCAAGTGGCTTCCAACCTTCCACCGCCTCTTCTCTTCATTGATTGTAAATTAAGTGGTGCAATTGGGTGTGATGCAAGCCATAATGTAATAGGCAATTGGGTGTTCGATTAATAAGATTAAATTATATATATATATTGTTACTTCATTTGTAAGGTTAGCAGAGCTAAAGCTCTCATTGAAATTCAATACAAATTATCCATGTTCTCTGTCTCTCGTGTCTCTCTCTTTCTTCTCTCTCACTTTGTTCTTCGTTTGCTCCTTTTATAGCCTTACAATTTAGTAACAATGTAATGGTTACAAAATAAAAAGACAATAACGATAAACTTGAGAATCAATGGGGCCATAAACTTGAGAATAAATGGGGCCATAAACTTGAGAATAAATAGTACCATAAACTTGAGAATAAATTGGGGAAGGTGAAGGACCACAAGTTACATTGTGAGATTGGATGGACATTCACTTATATTATATTTTCTTTACACTCCCCTTGAATGTCCATTTTACATAGAATATGTCGCGTGAAAACTTTTACTAGTAAAAACTCCGTGGAAAAAAATATTAGTGAAGGAAAAAGAGTACATTATTCATATGTATCTAAAAAATAATATTGGAGGTGAAACAACTGTCTCATTAAAATTTTACTGAGAAAAACCATGTGGGATAAAAACTTAATGAAGGAAAAAGAATACAGTAGATAGATTTTCCTCCAAAATATTTTATGCTAAGATGATGCATACCTCATCATTATCTCCATTGGGAGTTAATGAGATGATGGGGAGATAATGAATTTTCAATTTACTTATATAAAACATATGAATGTTGACATCTACTTAAATAATATTTTCATAATACTCCCCCTTGGATGGCCTGCCTCATTAAAACTATTGCTAGTAAAAACCCAGTGGAAAAAAAACTAGCATAAGAAAAAGAGTACAATATTCATCTACATATCAAATTAACCTCTGAAGGTATTTGGGGTACAAAACTATCTTGTTTAAACCTTATTAGAAAAATCCTATGGAATAAAAATCTAGTGAAAGAAAAAGAGTACAATATGTAATATTTTCTCTAAAATTAGTAGCTCCCCCCTAATAAAGTGATAAACACGCTCATCTTCATTCTGACATGGTTGCTTCAATATTTTGCATAGATATTGAATCCCAATATTATGTACCTAGACTTGCAATTGATAGTGTATTTATAAATAAATTTGCAGGAACTTGAACATATTTTTTATCACTACCTTTTGGAGATCATATGTAAAGAACTTTATTAAAATATCCTTTTGAATTGGTCCAACTTGTTATATACGACGTCATATTGTTTGAGTATAAAAACACTAGTTGAATTTATTTGTGGTACTTCAGGACCTAAAGTTCTTCAATAACGAGAGAAGATCATACACCACTTTAATTTATTGAATAAATATCGATGAATCCATTCGATATGTTTTATCCATGGAAAAGTACTCCAGGATCTTTTCCTTATATATGTTGATTCATGTTAATACCAAACTCATTAGATGAGACTAAATATTACTTTTCAAGACTTTTCATCTTAGAAATTATTCACTGATATATATAATTTATAAACTTAGCATTATTTTTAATGAGCTTTACACAATCAACATATAATTCTTTTAATAAATATTCACCATGATGAATACACTACATGCATTCCGATTGTTTAATTTTCACTATATAAAACTTTATATAACTTTAAATAACTTGCTTCAGACATTTAAATCCTTCGAGGATTTTTATTCATTAGTAAACTATTTTTCTATAGTAAACATTTTATCTTATTAATTCTTAAGAAAAATAATTTATATCTAATAATTTTGATGTCATCAAACATGTGGACTACATGTCCAAGGTTTTCAAATTTTATATGAATATAGCTATGTTTTTTTTTAATTTGCAAATAACTTATTTGTTGGCATTTACATGATTTATACTATATAATTACCCTTATCATTTTACATAATATGCAGAGCAAATAAAATATATGATCTCAATTTATGTACCAATATATTTCATTATGATTTTATAATTCAATTTAGTTTTCAAATGGAGATGTTTAAAAGCATGGATTTTAGAGTAAATGAAATAGATATATACATGAAGCTCTATAATAAATTTCTTGAATTGTATAGTTCATTAAGGAGATCAAATTTGAGTATTAGTGTAGGTTGCAATTTCGATTTGTTTTAATATCGGTGAAAAAGACGTTCCGGTGTCATTTATTTTTATTATGTTTTTAGATAACTATTGATTCTAAATTTTGTTATAATAGTAGTAGATTTATTTATCAACTTATATTATAATTTTCGGAATTTTTAGTGGTGTTTATCTTAGAGATATTTTATTTTCTAAATTGGTTATATATGCAGATTTTCTGAATCTTCAAGCCGGTCTTATTGTATTAGAGCAATTTTAAATCAAAATTTGGGATATATTTAGGTCTGCTTTTTTGTAATATAGTTTTAGAGACATAATTTAACGAGAATATAAATTTTCTTGAATTTTAGTGATTTATAAGTATTTTAATTATTTGGGTATATTTGATGTTTAAACAATAATATTTAGGCTGACAGTCAAGAGCTCTTGGTGTTGTAAGAAATTTAATTCTCAAAAGGGGATAGATAAAATTCTGATTTTCAGTATATAGATGTATTACTGGTGTATTAGTCTATAAATAAATGTTTGGAGTTTTCCACGGTCTGTAAGGTTATTAAACTTTTATACAAAATCTGATTAGAGGATCAAAATTTAGGCTGTCAGGATTGACCCTTGTGTGTTTAGAAAATTATATAAATTCATAAGTATTTGAAAAAAAATCTAATATTTTGAGGAGAGTTAGTAATCGGATTTTTTAATTCATTGACTAAGTTTTCCAATTCGAGGCCTTTAAGATTTTCGAATTACTAATGTTTGAGCACTAAAATCTGTTTTTTCTTAAATCTTTTCATGAAAATGAACAAAAAAAAATATTTATAAAGTTGAGTTAGATCTCTATTATTTGGCTAGTTTAATTAAGGGATTAAATTCTATATGTTTAGGTTCTTCTCATGACTTCCCAATATCGTTATTGGAACCTTAAATTTACGATCATCGGAGGTAAGTAAATTTTCTTTTTTTACATAGTATGTAATTGCTCAAATGTTTTCTTAGAAACAAAATTTATTTATCATATTGTTATATTTTGAATATTTTATGATATACGTTTATATATATTTATAAAGTCATTTTCCTACTTAGTCTTTACTTACATATTTGTTACCTAATTCTTGTAAATGGGTTTTACCTTTACTGAAACTATTTATTTAAAAGCTTAAATGTTTTGTCCTTTAATGATTTAGTAATGCAAACGTATTGTTATATATATATATATATATACATATATATATATATATATATATATATATTGTTGTATGTAAATTTAACAAAGTATACACGTCATTGACAGGAAGGAAAAAATAGCCAGGTGGACGCCTAGATGTGCATTCGGGAAATATCCTATGAGGCATCATTAAAGAGAAGAAAAGCCCGAGTAAGCATATACTGAATAAAACCTACTCGGGATCAGCTAACAGCACTCGGGACTGGTTAAATAACGCTTCCACTCGGGCTCAAACGGTACTACTCGGGACCATCAGGTATTACTCTTACTCGGGAATAAATACGACCCGAGTAAGAACTTGGTGCTTATTTCATACGGATTGTCATTAAATACGTGACGATATCCATCAGGAAGGAATCCCAAATGAAATAGAGTATTAAATTAGAAGAGTTCCCAATCAGGAAATAACTTGATTTCTTTACGAAGACTACATTCTTATAAGGATACAAGTTCAAATTGAACTGCACTACTAGGATCCCACTCGATTTCCATGAGACTCCGAAACAGGAAAGAAGACAAATCAACCTCAAGCAAGTAACCGAATCACAATTAAATACAAAGATCTTGTATTACTTGTACAAAGCAGATTAGGGTTCTATAAGCATATAAATAGACCCATAATCTGGCTCAAAAATATATAGGCAATATAGCATACAGCAATCACAGTAAATACAGAGAGAAAAAAAAGAGATCGAGAGCTTGTAAACATCTTATTCTCTTAGTGGATTTTGGCTTGGTTGATCCTTCAACCACCCGTGGATGTTTCTCCGGCCATCGGAGTTTTACCACGTAAACCTTGTCTTTGTTACTCTCTCTGCATCTCTTTCTCTTTAAATCAATAGCCGAAATGCAATCCTTGTTGGCTTTTCTGGCATAATCCTGAAATCGACGTTAACAATTGGCGCTAGAAAGAGGGGTAGAACCTCCGAACTTGTTAAAAAGAAATGGCAGGAAGCAGAAGTAGTTCAGGGAATGGCCAAAGATCACCAGGCGATTTCTATGTTGGCAATACGTCATAAAATCCTGTAGGAAACATAGAAAACCAGCCTGCGCACCCGACGGGGATCCAGCAAGTTCCTCCAACCAGCGGAGATCTTACGCTGCATTTCCAAGAGGCCCTGCAGCAATTGGTGACGGACACAGCAAGGGAATGGATCGATCTACTAGCCGTAGGAGCACATACTCCCAATCCTCCACCCGTAAGGCTCCGTTCGATGGTGGTGGGGTCAGGAATAACTATGCCAGAAACCAGAAGGAACTCTTCCCCAATCAATCCAGCTGGACAGAAAACACTAGAAGAGGAAAATCACCAGAGGCTGGATCGCAATCAAACAATACGAGTCAGAAATCGTAAATACGATCGGCGCAGAGAACGGTCATCATCAGAAGACAGTGATCAACACCATCGTAAACGTCATCATGGAGTCACACGAGGGTTCCGGAATTAGAGTGAAGAATCTGAGGAAAGAATGACAGTTACCCAACGGTTCAACCGTCAAGGAAGCCCGGTGGGGGACAGAGATGTCACAATCAAGAGTCTAACTCGAGAAGAAGAGAATAACAGGCGACAGATAGAGGCACTAGTCAGACGTTACGGTTGTAACGATCTATCCGACGATGACTCCGATAGTCCATTTACTAGGGAGATTTTGCGGACCCCTTTCCTAGAAAGATTCAGGATGCCACATGTGGAGCAATTCAAAAAAGATACAGATCCAAATGAGCACGTAAGACGCTATAAAAGTGCCATGGCTCAATATGCCCGCAGTGACCCTCTATTGTGTCTCAACTTTCAGCAAACACTAGGGGACACAGGCTCAAGATGGTTCGGAAGACTACCCCCGGTAAGCATCGAAAATTTCAGTGAGTTGAACAGGAGCTTCTCAAGGCAATTCCTTAGCAACGTTCACAGAAAGAAGTCGGTGGCCTACCTCTCTCAAATAAAACAGGGGAAGGACAAGTCATTAAATAAATACTTGGGCCGGTTCGGCCAAGCAGTATCAGAAATTGACAGCGCTAATGATAAAGCAATTATTGCTGCCTTCACCAATAACTTGCAGAATGGACTACTATCCTTCGATTTGAGAAGAGCACGGCTGACAAGGTATGACGACATGTTGGATATGGCGGGAGGATACGCTTTGGCCTAGGAAGAAGAATTAGCTACAGGAGGAAGCTATATGCATGGAGGAAAACCCGAACAGAAGAATACCGAATCCAAGGGGCAAAATCAAAAGGAAAAACGTAAAGGGAACGGCAAGGAGAAAAACAAGGATGGGGGTAATAGGCCCAACGTCGAACGGTCCACAGAGAAATACCAAGGCAGATATACCAATTACACCCCTCTTCGGAAGAAACAAGAAGAAATTCTAGCCATCTTGGAAGAAAAGAATATGGTGCAAGAACCGCGGCGATAATCACAGTTCGCCCGGAAAGGTACAACCATGTATTGCAGGTTTCATAAAGAAATCGGGCATGAAACTTCAAAGTGTTTTCAGCTCAGAGATTACATAGAAAATCTTATTCGGGAAGGGCACCTGCGGGATGTAATCTTGAAAAAATACGAGAGACCAGAAACCAAGAAAGTCAAGGTTGATCACAACCCTGGTCAAAACCAAAGAACCAGCCCCGAAGCCAATCAAGTAATACATACAATTTTTGGAGGACCTTCTACTGGGAGAAGCAACCGAGAACGAACTCAGGAAATCCGAGAAGCAGTAGAAGCAAGGAATAACTTCGATGTAAACTCGGTTGAACCAGACCCGAAAAGGGTAAAGGAAGGATGGGACCCAATAGTTTTTACAAAGGCAGATTCCCATGGCATCGATGTTCGACCTAATGACGCTTTGGTTATAAGTGCCCGGATTGGCCATAGGGAAGTCCGGAGAATTTTAATAGATAATGGGAGCTCAGCAGACATCCTAAGCGTGGCTGTATACGACCAGCTAAGACTAGACCGAAAAGATTTACAGCCTTCCATACTCCATAAAGAGGATTTGGGGGAATAGAGGTCAGGTCACTCGGGACGGTAAAACTACCCGTGAAGATCGGAACAGCACCATGCCAGAGGACTGTCCTGCTCGACTTCGTGGTAGTTGACTTGGATAATTGGCCGTATAATGCATTATTGGGTCAGCCATTCCTGAATAAAATAAGGGCCGTGATGGCCACTTACGCATTAATGATCAAGTTCCCAACAGAACAAGGGGTTGGGATAGTCAAGGGATCCCAAGAGATGGCCTGAAGAGCAAACCTGTCGGTATACAAAGACAAGCATGATGCAAAACAAGTGTGCACCATAATGCAGCCAAATCATTGTGAAGAATCCTTGTCATTTGAACTGGATCCAATGGAGGGCTCGAATGAAAACAAGACAGAATTGGTTGAAATACTACTCGAAGAAGACAAACCGGATAAGAAAATCAGGATTAGGGCCAACTTGGAAGGAAAAGTCAAGCGAGACTTGACCAATCTGCTTAGAGAGTACAAAGATGTATTCACCTAGAGTCACGAAGATATGATCGAGATAGATGCCCGAGTAATATCCCACCACCTCACAGTTAGCCCGAATGCCAAACCGGTAATACAAAAGAGAAGATCCTTCAATCCTGAAAGAAGTCAAGCAATCAAACAAGAGGTGGAAAAGCTACTAGCGACTGGATCAATCAGAGAAGTCAGCTACCCTTAGTGGGTCGCCAACGTAGTCCTCGTCTAGAAGAAAAATGGACAATGGAGGATGTGTGTAGATTTCACGGATCTAAACAAGGCATATCCAAAGGATAACTTCCCACTTCCAAGGATAGATCAGCTGGTAGATGCCACAGCAGGTCATGAATTACTCAGCTTCATGGACGCTTACTCAGGATATAATCAGATCCGGATGAACAAAGCTGATGAAGAAAAAATAGCCTTCACAACAGATCAGAGTTTATATTGTTACACAGTAATGCCCTTCGGTTTAAAAAATGCAGGAGCTACGTACCAAATGTTGGTCAACAAAATCTTCACTCTGCAAATAGGAAGGAACATGGAGGTATACATTGATGACATGCTGACTAAAAGCGTCTTAGCAGATGAGCATGCTCGCGACCTCCGAGAGACATTTGATGTTTTGAGAAGATATCAGATGAAATTAAACCCAAAAAAATGTTTATTCGGAGTCCATTCGGGAAGATTCTTGGGTTTTCAAGTCCATCAAAGAGGAATCGAAGTTAATCCCGAGAAGATCCAGGATTTGCAAGAAATGACTTCACCTAAAACATTGAAAGAGGTACAACATTTAACAGGGTGTTTAGCCTCCTTGGGAAGATTCATCTTAAGGGCTACAGACAGGTGCGCGCCTTTCTTCAAAATAATCAAAAAAGGGAAAGGCCTGGAGTGGAATAAAAAGTGTGAGCAGGCATTCTTAAAAATAAAATAGTACTTGGGGCAAACTCCCATCCTCTCAAAACCACAAAAGGGGGGAATACTTCAGCTGTATCTGTCAATAACCGAGCTTGCAGCCAGTTCAGTCTTAATCAGAATAGAAGATGGAGTGCAGAAACCAGTGTATTATACAAGCAAGGCACTCCTACCGGCCGAGACCAGGTACTCACAGGCAGAGAAGATAGTTTTAGCATTGGTTTCAGCAGCAAAAAAGCTGAGACCATACTTTCAGGCTCATACGATCCAGGTTCTCACCAATTGCCCATTAAGGCAAATCTTACAAAAACCAGAGATATCAGGAAGACTTACTAAATGGACAATCGAGTTAAGTGAATTCGATATTCATTATGTCCCCAGAACCTCCCTCAAAGAACAAGTGGTGGCAGACTTCATAGCCGAGTTCACAGAACCAAACTTGGAAACAAAAAGACTTTTGGATAAAAGTTTCCCATGGAAACTATATGTTGATGGTTCTTCAAACACTCATGGCAGCGGGGCAGGGATCGTAGTTCACACCCCAGAGGAAGATGATGTTGAAAGTGGCATGAGATTTGATTTCAAAGCAACCAATAATCAAGCCGAATACGAGGCATTGCTAGCTGGACTCAGAGTCTTCATAGCTCTTGGGGCAGATGAAGTTGAGATATTCATCGATTTACAGGTAGTTGTCAATCAGGTTATAGACGATTACCAGGCCAAAGATGAAGGAATGATTGTCTACCGTGACATCGTAAAACAGCTCCTCCAAAAATTTAAAGAATACAAGATCGCTCAGATCCCCAGAGAAGAAAATGAATACAATAAATGTTTGGAGTTTTCCACGGTCTGTAAGGTTATTAAACTTTTATACAAAATCTGATTAGAGGATCAAAATTTAGGCTGTCAGGATTGACCCTTGTGTGTTTAGAAAATTATATAAATTCATAAGTATTTGAAAAAAATTCTAATATTTTGAGGAGAGTTAGTAATCGGATTTTTGAATTCATTGACTAAGTTTTACAATTTGAGGCCTTTAAGATTTTCGAATTACTAATGTTTGAGCACTAAAATCTGTTTTTTCTTAAATCTCTTCATGAAAATGAACAAAAAAAAATATTTATAAAGTTGAGTTAGATCTCTATTATTTGGCTAGTTTAATTAAGGGATTAAATTCTATATGTTTAGGCTCTTCTCGTGACTTCCCAATATCGTTATTGGAACCTTAAATTTACGATCATCGGAGGTAAGTAGATTTTCTTTTTTTACATAGTATGTAATTGCACAAATGTTTTCTTAGAAACAAAATTCATTTATCATATTGTTATATTTTGAATATTTTATGATATACGTTTATATATATTTATAAAGTCATTTTCCTACTTAGTCTTTACTTACATATTTGTTACCTAATTCTTGTAAATGAGTTTTACCTTTACCGAAACTAATTATTTAAAAGCTTAAATGTTTGGTCCTTTAATGATTTAGTAATGCAAACGTATTGTTATATATATATATATATATATATATTGTTGTATGTAAATTTTACAAAGTATACACGTCATTGACAGGAAGGAAAAAATAGCCAGGTGGACGCCCAGATGTGCATTCGGGAAATATCCTATGAGGCATCACTAAAGAGAAGAAAAGCCCGAGTAAGCATATACTGAATAAAACCTACTCGGGATCAACTAACAGCACTCGAGACTGGTTAAATAACGCTTCCACTCGGGCTCAAACGGTACTACTCGGGACCATCAGGTATTACTCTTACTCGGGAATAAATACGACCCGAGTAAGAACTTGGTGCTTATTTCATACGGATTGTCATTAAATACGTGACGATATCCATCAGGAAGGAATCCCAAATGAAATAGAGTATTAAATTAGAAGAGTCCCCAATCATGAAATAACTTGATTTCTTTACGAAGACTACATTCTTATAAGGATACAAGTCCAAATTGAACTGCACTACTAGGATCCCACTCGATTTACATGAGACTCCGAAACAGGAAAGAAGACAAATCAACCTCAAGCAAGTAACCGAATCACAATTAAATACAAAGATCTTGTATTACTTGTACAAAGCAGATTAGGGTTCTATAAGCATATAAATAGACCCATAATCTGGCTCAAAAAGATATAGGCAATATAGCATACAGCAATCACAGTAAATACAGAGAGAAAAAAAAGATATCGAGAGCTTGTAAACATCTTATTCTCTTAGTGGATTTTGGCTTGGTTGATCCTTCAACCACCCGTGGATGTTTCTCCGGCCATCGGAGTTTTACCACGTAAACCTTGTCTTTGTTACTCTCTCTGCATCTCTTTCTCTTTAAATCAATAGTCGAAATCCAATCCTTGTTGGATTTTCTGGTATAATCCAGAAATCAACGTCAACATATATATTGAAAGTTTAGCTCAACGTTAGTAGTAAATGAAATGTGAAATGAAATGAAATGTTAATCACCAGTGATAATGTAAATACAACGTGCGTGACAAATGAAATGTTATGATTTTGGTCTTGTACCAATTTATGAAATGTAAATGGTCTGGTCACCGGGGGTATTGGTGATACTACTTGACTTGAACTTATTTTTAAAAAATGTTATTTCTGACCAAACGACAGCACAACAGCCAGAGATTCGAGCGACCCAAAACACCAACCAAACGACATCAAAACCTTTCATATAATATACTTTGGAAAGGTATGGAAGTCTACTTTCTACTCCAATTTACAAAATATGATTTGAATGTCTGTAGAAAGAGTTATAGTCATTTGAGTGACCAAAGGTAAGAAACGGATAACAACAGAGTTGCCCTGTTTTTATGGTCACTTTGGAGATTTCAAAACCAAAAATAAACGGTCATGAAATATTACGAATAATATACCGTTGGTAAGGTATGGGTGTCTAGTTTGTACAGAATTTTCCAAAACTCATTTTGAAGCATTGCATAAAAAGTTATGGTCACAAGACTATGCAAAGGTCAGTTTTGAAAAACATTTATATCTTTGAAATCCACTTTTTGAAACTAGACACCTTACTCCACATAACCAAATCAAGAGAAGAATAAGACCTTCTCAAATGGTCAATCAATGTGCTAAGATAAGCACACCATCGTGCAAACGCGAACAACACACAAAACTACACTATGAATGCACATAGACAACAATGAAGCACACATGCCTAACAAATCAAATGCAACTATGTGTGTGTGTGTGTGAGAGAGAGAGAGCAACACATAATGCATGTCAATACAAATGCGAAGATGTGATCAATATAAACATGCAAGAAGATTTATCAAAACATGAATGCACACTCATATAAACACACAACATATACGAATAAAAAATATGCATGAGTTGTGAGTGTGTGCAACTATATCTCTTCAAAGCAAGTAAGCACAAGAAATATACCTTTTGTGCTTCTTCTCTTGAGGTCTTGAGAGTTTAAGCTACCCTTACGTAAAACCCCAATATGTGGTTTGTTCACAAAATAAGTCAATCAATAAATGAGAACTTTACAGAGTATTTTGGTCTCCACACATTAATTGGTGTCTTTTAAACATATATTATTATGTGGTGCTATTTGCACAACAGCCCAATAAAAAGATGCCATTAATTTTTTCAAACCTATATATATAGGGTTGCCCTTGGATGCAACATTGCATGGTGACAACATAAAAATTTTTGACAGTGATCATGTCTTCTTTACTACAACCACATCAATTGATATGTTATTGCATGTTCTAACAAACGATCACTATAATTTAATTGTGTAATCACATGTAATTATTATGTGATAACATTATATATATATATATATATATATATATATATATATATATATATTTGTAATCACATATAATCATATCCGTTTACATACTGCTGCATCGTGTAATGTTACATCGAAGAATGACCCATATATATATATATATATATATATATATATATATATAGAGAGAGAGAGAGAGAGAGAGAGAGAGAGAGAGAGAGAGAGAGAGAGAGTGGTGTTTGGCTAAGTTACCTTTAACATCAATTACTATTTACTAGCTTTCATTTAGAAAAAAGAGCGACTAATTTGATGTCGATATTAAATATTGCATGGGATATAAAATCTCTGAAATTCAGTTTTGCAAAAAACAATAGAATGCTCAAGCTCTAGTTCACTAAACAGGAACCAAGAAAAAGAAGCAGCAATGTATGTTACATTTCAAGCAAAGTGAGTCCAATAAACTTGCACAGCAAATCAACTCTTCAAATTTTCACAATTCCTGTAATACAGAAATTTTCTATGAAACATCTTCATCGATTCAACTTATCAATACCCGCTTGGAAATGCCATCATATGCTCCTCTGGATGCTCTACTATTGATGCTGGTCACAGGTTCCTTTGTCTCTTTTTCCTCAATCTCTCAATCTTTCATGAGGATCTGAACTCGGAAGCAGTTTTCTCTTCAATGATCCTGTCATCTTCGTCTTGCAGTCTGACAAAATCTTCAGTATAAGAAACTTCAAATCCTGAAAGCTCTATTTCAGCTTCATCTTCTAGCTGGTTGATCACAAACTCAATAGCATCAAGTTCACTACCTGATCCATCCTCCATGGAGACTCTTACTTCAGAAACTTCTCCAACATCATCCTCAGACAACAGCAGGCCTTGTAAACTGATTTTTTCGGTTGATTGTATATCATGATATGTTGTATTTGGTGCATTTTCAGACTCGACATCTTTCAATTCTCCAAACCTGTCTGTCAAATTTATAGCATTTCTTGCCGTGGAATCCTCTGCTTCAAGAAGATCTAAGCACCCTTTAAGAGAGCTGGATTCTATATTATCATCATCCTGAAAAGATTCACTTGTATCCTTAAATTGGTTTTTGTGTTCTTCTCCAGTATCAATATGCTTATCATTTAAAAGACAATTCATTTTCTGAATCTCCAGTAGCTTTTGGATTGCTTCAGTTGCTGCATTATTAGCCCATCCATCATCATCAACATCCCTGTACAAAAAACTTTCAATTTTGCTCATGGAAAAAACAAAATGGAATGCAGTTAATGAACTGAATTTGGGGCAAAACCAAATCTGATGCCCCAAATTCAAAAGTCAGCACAGAACTTCTGCAAAAATTCTATATTTAAACGATCTTATGAGAAGCCATAAAGAGACTTGTTATCCTCATTAATCAAGCTTGGCAATAGTATAGAAATGCAACTAAATAAAATAAATTTCACCCTACTAGTTTTTGATAAAAAAGAGGAACAATTTACATTTTCAGCAACTGGAAAGACAAATTAAAGAGATACCTTTCGGGACCCAGTCCAGCTGAATTCAAGGCTGAATTCATGAGGGTTACAAGAATCGAAGGATCGTTGGAGAAGTATCCTCCATACTTCGCAATTTCTACGAGAAAATGAATGTCCAAGACAAACTGTTTCAATAACAAAAAATGAATTAATGAAATTAATTCAGCAGGCAATTGATTGAGCATCAGACAACAGGTGTATCATGTCTTCTCCAGCCAAATTTCACATGAGCTTACTAATATTTTTGGGAAGGGATCCATGAAATCCTTGGATGAAACAATCCAAGGTGTTACGGAACTAGTAATACGAGATAGGATTTTGTATCAAGCTTTAATCTGACCAAAGCAATGGCTTAAAGACCTTCAGACATAGTTTGTCTTATCTCTTGAGAAAATTTTGCTCTAAATAAAATTAGGATGTCCTACAACATATGAAAAAGATCTAAAACATGTTTAATTACATAGTCACTGCCAATGGAAACTCATCTTGGAAATTTTTCCATTGGTATTTATGGCCAGTTCAGCACTATAGATTAAAGTTCCCAACTCAATACCCATGGTAGAGATGTTGAACACAAAGTGCAGATTGAAGAAGCAGTCTTAACAATGAAAAGCTATAATGAGAAGTTGGTACACAACTATAAAGGGGGAAGAAAACTACAAAGGACGTAGAGTAGAATCGATCATAAGATACATAAAGTCTGATTCTACTAAGGCACAATGCTTTCAACAGGTCCAAGTAGCAAAAAAAATTAGTTTTCACCCAAATTTTTGAAGGAAGGAACTGTGGGAAGGACACATGTACAAGTGCATCCCACAGCTTTGTTTGCATAAATGTAAAGAACTACAAGCAATCATGCAAGTAATTGGGACCACATCAGCAGATTCATGGACCAAAGAAATTCAGGTTTGAATACGACTGCACATAAATATATGAATGAACAACAAAAAGCATTTTAGATACAAGTCTAACAATATTAGTTTCCAAGATTCTCCAACCAAAAGATAAAGAATATACACCTGATTATAAACATCAGAATCGTGGCTGATCAAATCCTCTTCAGTAGCTGTCCAGATATGTTTGTTGTTTGAAATCCAAACAAATATGGCCTCTATCAACTCACTTAATAGCTCCATCAACCAATCCGATTCTAAAACATTGTCTTCAGCAAGTTTGTTTAATGTCCTTAGTTCTAAAAACAAAACCTGATCATTGTACCCCAGAATGAATAAAACAGAAACGAATAGTTTATCAATAAGGGTGAAATAACAATTAAATAACAAAAAAGAAAAAGATATGACAACTTAATAATTAATCAAAGATATATAGAGGTCCTAAATTTAAATCCCTCCACATGATTGCAGTTTAAATATTGCATTTGTTCTACATCTACATATGAATTTGTATTTGTGTCCACAAGACAAGCCTACACTCTTCACATAAGCGAGTGTGTTAAAGCAGAGCACTAGTTTTTTGGGCTCTGACCTATAACCTTCAGCTTTTGGGTAAAATTGTAACTTACTATAAATTAACTACATACTTTATGTATCATAATTAGAAGTATTAACTGTAGCCACTCCAAGCTGCAGTTCTTCGAAGAATAAAGAAGTGAAACTATACTACACTGAGTCATGGAATTGAATCTCTACTTTCAGTGGTTTTGTTTTCTGAATTGGGGACTTTTTAGTAAAAATATTCGATAATGCTTCTAGATCAACTATGAATCTATGATTAAACTCCTTCAAAAACTTTTGAAAAATATTTGCTTATGATACTTTCATCAGATAGTGGATCAACAGAAGTGCAGCATAAATCATAATAATATGTCCACACAACAAACATGAGATACAACGTGACTGTCACACGATAATGATGTTAACACAGTCAAAAAATATCCGTCTTATTTCTGCATGTTTAATTTTACTGCAAACAGAAGATTAAATCATTTTCCATCGATTAGGGTGATTTTCTGATCACCATGTACAGAGGTTTACCTAATCCTTTCAGAAAACTTCATCAACTTTAATATTGGAACAATTAAGAAACTAGAAAACTGTAAAGGGTAGAATGATACACAAGAATCCCAAGTATAAAATTTGATATATGTTGCTAGAGGCTAAACTAAGATATGCAGCAACCTGAATTGCTGATTGTCATTCTTTTCTAATTTTCACATGTTCTCCCTGAGTACAGGTTTTCTAGCAAATCTTACGTAACATCAAAAATTTTATGTTCATCTCTAAAAGAAGCAAAGCATACCTGAAAGTCAACAGACGGCATCACATCTTGCAACATGCTATTTTGACCCACATTATTAATGCAAGCTTCTTTTGCATGTTCAGAGCCGATTTCCTGAGACATCATTCTGTTAATTACATGCTGGCAGAAATGAGCTTTCAGCCGACTATTAGCCTCTTGAATGGACCATGTATCACTATAAAGTTCTCTCTGTTGGAAACCAACATATTGGCTGATGTCCCTGAAGATACTTCTAAAAATACCAAAGAAAAAATGTTCTAATGTTGATAGATTTGCCAGAACAGAAACTTGTTGTAGCAGTGACTTTGCCAAATTTATTGTTGAACATCCTTTCTCTGTTACATCTGTTTCAGAGTCGATGGCTCTTTCGAGGATGACAATGTATTCTGTGAAGAGGTCCATAAAGCCTCTGATAATAGAACCTTCCATTTCAAGGGTAACCAAAGGGGTAACATCAACAGCAATAGCCTGAAATAGAAGAAAAAACAGAAGAAAAAGTGAGTCACATCTGTAGATGTGCATGGCAAATATTAATACGCTTTAATTGTAAAACATGAAAGTGGGTTTATTTAGTTTTCATTTAAGTTCCCCAGAATAGTATTTCACAAAAAGCAAAGTCCTCTTCATGAAGGAAACTACATCAACTAAGAAATGTATTTCATTTTGGTTGATTAATTTAATTTAATTGTGTGCTTTTTGCTTTTCTCAACATAGCTTACAATTTACTAATGTAATTGACATGTTAACATTCTGTAGACAGTGGTTGTATACAGTAAAAGTTTGTGCCGGCCTCTAATAAGGTAGAAGAAATTGTATAGCTGTGAATTGCCATTGCAGCAGGATAGAATGGATGATGCTGCGCTTGCATATGCAGTTGGCAATCATGATTCATGACAAGGGACTAAAGAAGTTCTGGGACCATGAATCTTGTCTTCTGCCTCTTTCATGATACGCATGGGCTAATGCACCCAATCATATGCAGATCATAATGCATATATCGCCCAGACAGTTTTATCTATAAGTGATTTTTTTTAACAGTTAATCTAAGATGAATTGAAACAAACCTGCAGCAGAGTTATAAACTTTCGGCCACTGTTAGTGAGTAGGCAATATTTTGGTTGTTGTTCCAAAACCAGAGAAATCTCTCCTTCATTTAAGATTCCTGACACAAGATATCTACCCAAAACCCAAGAATCAGTTGCTGTAAAGATACCAATTACTTTCTTAAAATGGCCTACGTGTATTTGTAGAACTTCTTCCAGACATGGTCGCATTTGCTTGATCAAACATGGTAGTAACACTAATCTCAGAGTTTCTAATAAGGAGCAAAATGACGTAGCAAACTGTACAGACTGCACTGCGGTGGACAACCCACCACTTAACTCTGAAATGAGTTTAACATACTTGTTAAAATAAGCAACAAACATTTCAGTTTCTTCGCAGGCCCACTGAGTAAGTTCTGAAGCATAAGGTGAAGTTTCTCCAAAGAGCATCACAAAGTTCCTTGCAGCTTGAGAAACCATAGAAAATACAAACTTTGGTAGTTCCCTAGTGTATATTCCATGTACATGTGATTTCAAACAGTGCAAATTATGAATTCCAGTCACAATACGCGAATGGTAATATTTAATCAGTAACTGAGTTGCAAGATGGTTGTCACCCAGTCTGCAAAGTTCAACTAGTGTCTTTCGAAGTTCTGTTGCAGTTATTCTTGGGTTTTCAGCAACCAGAGTCAACTGTAATGTTAGCATAGCCTTTTTCTTGGAAATTGCAGCATTGTATTGCAGTACCACATCCGATGTAGAATCATCATCAAATCGTAGTCTTTGAAAATTCTCTTCCTCCATTTCTAAAATGGTTATGGCTTCATCAGTTCTATTTTCTGCCAGGAGAATTTCCAGGGTTTCTGACAGATTACTGATGTGAACCTCCAACTCCATCTGGTGAGATGGTTCATCACTTACAAGTTCCTCAATAATCGATTCAATCGACTGTTTCGATAAAGCCTTTAGATATATACAATCTATAAGACCTTTTAAAAGTTTTTCTTGGACCATAACTTGGCTTTTCAAAGTCATCAGTTGGTTTTCCATGGATTCTACTTCCTCAAATATTCTGCATGATGTGATAAGAATTCACTTCAATAATTTTCCTAGATTATAAGTTGAAATGCAGTCACAGAATTGTTTTCTATTAATCATTTTCTGAGAAATTGAAGTCCTTAATTTCAATGAAAACAGTAACACATATTCAATTTTACCTAACAAAGGTCGCATAGTTGAAAAAGATATTCCTGTGAAAATCTTCAGCCGATTCCTGCTTTAATTCAACAAGTTCTGAACAAAGATGTTTAATCCCCTACAATCGACATCACATTACACAAATAATAATCAAAATCAATACACGTATATCAAAAAGAAAAAGGAAAAGTAAAAAAGAAACCTTTGCAGTCATGGATTGGAACTCGGACTCGTGGTCTAGGTCACTGGACACGGAGGAAACATCGGAGTCGGAGGCGGTGTCAGGCTGGGTTGAGTTTTCCATATCGAGATGGTCTCTGAACCGGAATCTTGATGATGTGAAAGAGGTTTCCATGGAAGCTGAGCGGACTCCTGACTGCAACCTTCAATGGAAGCTGGATTCGTAAGTGCACGAATAGGTGACGTTTGGAGCTCTCTGTCATCGTTTAGCGCCATTGTTTTCTACTTTTCTTGGTTTCTTCGTTGTAAGTAAGACTATGCGATGCGAAGACGGCAGAACCTGCGTTTTGTTCTCGCTTTATTGTCGTTTTGTTCTGCGTTTCAATTTACTGTCTGATTGGTGCACATTTGGCGCCATTACCCTTTTTCCAACGTTTACTTAAAATTCACAGTAATTTATGAATTTGGTTTAAAATTAGGGTTATTAAAAAAAATACCAGAAACCATGGGAACCCGCCCAGATCCCGCCCCGCCCATACAGCCATACTTGATGCAGAAACGGGTTTATCAAAATAAATGGGTTGGGACGGGTTCGGGTCGAGTCATACGCCCCCTTTTAGAAATAAAACGGGGTTTCCAACCCCAATTGAAGGTATTTTTTTAATTAATTAAATATTATATATTTGAGAGAATATTTTTTAATCAAATGAAATTCTTTAAATTCAATTCTATTCGGGCTATGGTAAAATTAAAAAGATTATGTTATCGTATGGATGACAATCAAATCTGAATCCGCAGTTGCAAAATCCTTATCTGCCATGGGGTTGGGTGCTAAAATATCATCCGCTGTGGGTTTGGATTCGAGCATGAGTTTAAAAAAAAAATCCACACACAATCCCGTTTAATTTTTAAAATAATATAGTATGAATTAAATAAAATATTAAAAATTTAAACTTTAAATTAAACTTAAAAATATTATGTGGAATAAATCAATCAATTTCAAGTTTACTTTAAATAAATGTTCAATGCCCTTTTATATGTAAGTATTGAACCCTCTACTCTTTTTTTAGACGTGGGATTGAATTTTTTTTTAGACGTCTTTAATCCCACATCTAAAAAACAAGAGTAAAGGATCCCTACTTGTATATAAATAGTTTTTTTTTTCAAGTAAAATGTAAATTTGAATTTAGTTGATTATCTTTAACTATAACCATATCTTTTATTTTCAAGTTTCTTTCTATCTTTAATATTTAAATATTTTTTATTAAATGATATAAATTTCAAGGGTTCGTGGGATGGATTTAGGTGCTCTCGAAATGCGTGGGTAAAATCTGAACCCAAACCCACTTAATTTCAGGGTTCACGGGTGGGTTTAGATCCAAAATGTTTAATGGTTGGGTGTGGATTTTATAAAACCTGTTCGAATCCGACCCATTGTCATCCTTAATTGCCTTTAATGAATTACGTGTCATATATGTTACATGATGAACTGAAAACATGTTACACGACAAGCTATCATGTATTATTCATCGCAAACTCAGAAATTGAAGAAATATGTTACATGATGAACTATGAAATATTACATTGTTGATTATCATGCAACATTTGTTAGAAATCAAAAATCTTGAAAAACTTCGAAATTGATTTTGAAAACGACATATTCTAAAAAAAAAAAACCCATGAAATATATACCAATACAAATAATTATTATCTATTTAAAACATTTAAACTGAAATTTCATAAGAAGTGCATGTACTAAACTTAGAGGGGGTGAATAGGTTTTTAATTGAATCAATTACCGATTTTTCGATTAATCAATATTAACAAAAATTACCCTAAATAAACAAGCATTCAATTAAACTAATTATGCTTAAAACAATAAAAACACACGATATATATGTGGAAACCCTACGACAGGGAAAAAAGCCACGGACTGATTTGTGTGTCACACACGATCCTCAAATCCATTATTGAATGAAAGTTTACAACCTATGTTGACCTCTTGTCACACCCTCCAGTTGCTAACCCTTTCACTCCACCCAGAAGGCCTTAATAGTGATTCTCGATCAACATGCTTGTGCACTAATTAATTAATCACGAGGCTTAACCTCAATGAAGAGTCAAAACAACCTATATGAATATGATGAAATATTCGAAAATGCAAGTAGTTCAATTCAAAGATGTCAATAAATGCAATTCATAAATGTTTATCTAGGAATTCAAAGATGTCAATAAATGCAATTCCTAGATATCAATGTTTAAATGCAAGTGCAAGAAGACCTAACTAGATATAGGTATGAGAGATTAACACCTAGTTATCAAATAAAAGCCAATCAACAAAAGTTGTCATGAACATGGCAAGGAACAATCAATGCAATTAACACATACAATCAATTAGACCTAAATAATATCTAAATGCAAAGCATGAAGATTTAGCTAGAAGAGTAAAATCATTCTAAATGCTAGCTATCATTAATCAATGTTCCAACCAACAACCAACATCACAAGCATGTTATAAAAGCTATTAAACACAAGAATATGCATTTAATTTACAATAAAAACTTAAACCTAGGCATACACGACATAGTAATGAAACAATGAAGTCTAGGACATGTAAAGTTTACCTAGTAAAAAAAAAGGAAAACTCATGCTTGTATGATGCAAAATGATGCTAGATAATCATGAATGAATGATTGGTTGAGTGAAGATAAATTCTTGGAGCTTCTCTTACTAAGAAATCTTTTCTCACACTTAAATAGGGTTTTGAAGCTCTAACAAACAAGTGAGGAAGAAGAAGACATATATATATGAAAGAACAAAACAGTGTGTGCACGAGATACGGAATGTCGCCTAGAAGGAATGTCGTTCTAGACAACCGCGACACAGCACACGATAGCAACTTCTTCAATGTGTTGCGTATAAGGTGTCACTTTGGACAACCACAGAAACGCACGCGACAACAGGTGTAGCGTATAAGGATAATCGCGACAAAGCGCGCGACACAACGAGCGACAAAAAACATGCAAGAATGTCGCTCAAGGTGTCGCGTGTACAACCGCTACATATAAGGCGTGACAGTACGCGCGACAGTTCTATGTAAGACCAGCAAACGCTCAATCCAAGCAAGCAAGAGACAATCAAAATAAACACACATACCAACAATATAAATACTAATGCAAGATGATCACAACATGCATGAGAGTGAGTGTGTGCACTATATCTCTTCAATGAAAGTTAAGCAAGTGATATACCTTTGAAGCTTGAGCTTGGTCACCAATAAAGATCACCTAAACTACCCCTTACAAGATAATCCCCAAATGTGGTTTGTCAATCGAAATAAGCCAATCAAAAAACCGAGGAACTTACAATCTCCTCATTTGGCTATTTCGTGACAAAACCACCACTCACAAAATATCCTCACAAAAACAAAACAAAAGACATGGGTCAACAAAAAGTTTTTCTATAATACAAAGAGATGCCTAAACACTAGATCTTCAAATCTTCTATCTCTTTGTAGAATGACTATCCCTACAAAACCATATAACTACATTTTCCAAGACAAATGTATGTGAGGTGATCACGGAAGATAAAAATACAAGCAATTTGCAAACGACAATAACAAGCACCATGCAATAACAAATGCAAATGCAAATGTTCCCCCTAAAATAGTTAACTCCCCCTCCACAAGTCTCCCCTCATATGCAACTCTCAACTCTCAACAAATGCAAATGCAAATGCTCCCCCTAAAAATCACACGACACTACTCCCCCTTTGCAAAGGAGGTCTCCCCAATTGGGTCACTTAGCAAAGAGAGATATATGCAAGAGGCATTTGCATAAACATATACAACTACTTTATGCAATTTAATTAAGTGAGAAAGAAGAGCAAGGAAGTTTAATTCAAAGAAAATGTGTGAAGGTATCAACTTTAAAAAAAATGGTATTTGACAAAGCAAATATCAAAAGAGTTTCTACAAGAAGTCAAACCAATTTGCACCCTTTTGTCATAATTAAACAAGATATAGCATTAAACTTTTAACACATACAAAGACAATGTTTTCAATTCTTCATGACCAACTAAGACATGGATATAAAATCCTTATTGATTGAATGGATACGAAATCCTTATTGGTTGTTTTCTTGTTCAATCATTAAGAAAAGAGACAATGCTAAATTGAATGAGACATCCTTGATACTTGAATGGACACAAGATCCTTATTGAGTTTAGCCTTGTCAATTGCATTCACACACATTTGCACATAAATACTTCATGCATAATATTTAAGCATGTCAAACTCAAGTTCACATAAACATGGAGATAAATTTTGGGTCAATCAAATATACTACCCAATCAATTTTTCTAGTCCAAAAATACATATTTAAATATAAATGTGACATGGATTTCAAACAAGGTAAAGACACACTTTTTGAATAAAAAGTCATATAATAGTATATGCAACCATGATACTCAAGCAATTAATTAAAGAACATAAAATTGAACAATTATTTTTGCTTATTGTAATGCAAGTTCGCTCTCTTTACTTAAGCTCCCTATATGGGGTCAATCTAAAACAAATCAAAAGGGGTTATGAGTCCCTATAGACCTACCAAGTCCATTGGACCTAGTTGAGTCTATGGGTGAAACCTTGACACAATAGCATGTCGGTTCATCTTTTCTAATCCACTTAGGTGACACATTGTCATTCCTAGTGGTCAAGGTCATCATATTTCTCCTAGGATCATTGACTCTAGATTTCCTAGGCACATGTATATTGACTCTAGCCCTATTTCTTTAAATCATGCTCTTAGTTCTACACATGTTAATATATTTGAAGCAATTTGGTATAATATAACCATCAATACCATAAAAATGACATATATAAATAAAATAAGGGGTCATACCATTCATTTGTGAGGACAAAGGTGCTTTCCCAAGACTTTGAACTTGTCTTTAGTGTTAGATAGGTTCTCTCTTTCTTTGTTGTTGAGTTGGAGAAGATTGCTTCCTTGGTTGGTGGTATTTAGGTTGAGGAAAGCTTGTTTGATGTGCTCTCATTGGTTGAGCTTGAGTTTGACTTCTTGGTGTAACCTTGACTTGGACATTCTTAGAGCACTCTCCTAGCTCAATTTTCTTCCTAAGATGAAGTGAAGGAAGGGAATCTTTGAAGATCATGCTCTTGACAAATACTTACTAGGAGTTGAGGTCTCCTTGTCATCTTCAAACCCTATGCCTCTCTTGTCACTTGGCTTCTTGCCAACCCCAAACATATGATCAGGCTTCTCCATACTCGAAGTCATCTTAGCAATCAACTCTCTAGCTTCTCTAAGCTCTTTCTTCAAGCTTTCTTCCACCTTTCTTCCATTCTTCACTTTCTCACTTAAATGGGTCACCTCGGTTGATAGCTTAAGGTTCTCTTTCTTTAGCTTTCAAACTATTTCTTCATCTTCAACCTTGAGCTTTGAAAGTGCTCAATGAACCTTTCAAGGTTCATACTCTCTACATTTCCATTTGTAGAGTGAGATGAGGAACTATCATTATTTGAGTCATCTTATTTTTGTATTTCCACCTCTTTGTAACTTGAGGATGTGATGCTCTCATCACTTTTCCTCTTGGTAGCTTGATACAAATTACTTCTAGCTACCTTTTCCTCTACTCTTTTTTCAAGATCAGTACTTAAGGATTTGTTGTCTTTTTCTACATCTTCCACAAAGGAGGCTCCAAAAGCCGTGTAGTTAAGAACAACCTCTTCATCACTTGAGGAATCTTCTTCACTTATACTATCACTTGATGAGGTGGCCACTACCTTTCCTTTCTTTTTTTTCTTCAAATTAGCACACTTGGTGGCTATGTGACTGAACCCACTACACTCTTAGCATTGAATTCCCTTCTTGGAATCCATCTTGTGAGATTTCTCCACTTTCTTGAACGGATTCTTGTGCTTCAATTCCTTTCCTTTGGATCCAAAACCCTTCTTGTTAAATTTGATGAATTTCTTGAATTTTTTCACCATAAAGGTCTTCTCCTCATTTGACTCTTCCTCCTCATTCTCTTCAACCTTAGAGGTCTTCAATGCAATGCACTTTTGCTTCATGAAAGGTGTAGGTGTAGAGGTCCACTTGGACTCATAGGCTAGAAGCCTTCCTATAACTTGGAAGCTTCAAATTCTAGTGTGCTCCATTAAGACTCAGGCTTGAGAACTATATCTCCATCATCATTGGTCATCTTCGGAAGAGTGTACCCATCTTCAACTGCCATCCAAGCATGATCATCTATTTGGCAAATATAAGACTTCATCTTACCTTTCTATGAGGCATAATTATCACCTTTAAGCAAATGTGGTCTTATACTTGATGTTCCCTCTATGCTCACCCCAAGCTCACTCATAGTGTTTGGGTTATAAATGAAATGTAATTGAAATGCAACACACAAAATCCAAAAACAAACAAGCAAAATGCAAAGTGCAAGACACACACGGAGCACGGATCACCTAAGTATATTTAGGCACCAGCTCTCATACCAATTGAAATTTCCTAAGAAGTGTATGTCTGATAAATCGAAAGGGGGGGGGGGGGGGGTGAATAGGCTTTTAATTGAATCAATTACCCAAAAAAAATTATTAATCAATATTAACAAAAATTACCCCAAATAAACAAGCATTCAATTAAACTAATTTTGCTTAAAACAATAAAAACACACAATATATACGTGGAAACCCTTCGACAAGGGAAAAAACCGTGGGCTGATATGTGCGCCACACACGATCCTCAAATCCACTATTGAATGATAGTTTACAACCTAGGTTAACCTCTCGTCACACCCTCCAGTTACTAACCCTTTCACTCTACCCAAAAGGCTTTAATAGTGATTCTTGATCAACATGCTTGTACACTAACCAATTAGTCACAAGACTTAACCTCAATGAGGAGTCAAAACAACCTATGTGAATATGATGAAATAATCAAACATGCAAGTAGTGATCGGTTACACTAAATGTAATTCCTAGATATCAATGTCTAAATGCAAGTGCAAGAAGATCTAACTAGATATAGCCATGAGAGACTAATACCTAGTTATCAAATAAAAGTCAATCAACAAAAGTTGTCATGAACATGGCAAGGAACAATCAATGCAACTAACACATGCAATCAATTAGACCTAAACAATATATAAATGCAAAGCATGAAGATTTAACTAGAATGGTAAAATCGTCATAAATGATAGCTATCAATAATCAATGTTCTCATCCAACAACCAACATCACAAGCATGTTATAAAAGCTATTAAACACAAGAACATGTATTTAATTTGCAATAAAAACTAAAACATAGGCATACATGACATAGTAATGAAACAATTAGAGATGGCCATTTGACCTGCACCCGCCCGAACCCGACCCTACAGGGTCGGGTATGGATGGTGAATTTACAATCCGCAGATCCGCGATCCCGTTTAATGAAAAACCCGGTGGGTTCGTGGGTGGGTGCGGGTTGGAAAAATGAACCCACGGGTTGGACCTGCGAACCCGCATAAATAAAATACTTATAAATAAATATACATAGACATTTGAATTATTTTTTATCGTTCTATTTTTATGGTTATTATTATTTTGTAATGTATCAAGTAGAGAATTTGAAATTGAAATTTAATTCAATTAAGTATCAAATAGGTGATTACATATGGAAATTTATAAATGACAAACCGTGGGTTCGCGGGTTTATGGGTTGCGGGTTTGTGAGTATCCCGCGGGTGAAGCATCCACCCGTGAACCCACATTGTTTCGCGGGTTCACGGGTGAAGGTATGGGTACAGCCATAACCCGCGGGTTAAAACCCACCCGCGAACCCGCTTACCTACGCGGGTTCGAAGGCGGGCGTGGGTGAGGAAATTTTTTACGGATGAGGGTTTGGATTTTATAAAATTTATCCGAACCCGACCCACGGTCATCCCTAGAAACAATGAAGTCTAGGACATGTAAAATTTACCTAGTCAAATAAAACAAGAAGACTCATGCTTGGATGATGCATGATGATGCTAGATGATCATGAATGAAGGATTGGTTGAGTGAAGATAAGTTGCTGGAGCTTCTCTTACTAAGAAAGCTTTTATCACACATAAATAGGGTTTTGAAGCTCTAAAAACGAGTGAGTAAGAAAAAGACACACACACACACACACACACACACACACACACATATATATATATATATATATATGAGAGAACAAAACAGTGTGTGCACGAGAGACGGACTGTCGCCTCGAAGGAATGTCGCTCTAGACAACCGCGACACAGCACGCGACATCAATTCCTTCAAAGTGTCGCATATAAGGTGTCACTTTGGACAACCACAACAACGCACATGACAACAGGTGTCGCGTATAAGGATAATCGCGACAAAGCGCGCGACACAACGAGTGACAAAAAACATGCAAGAATGTCGCTCAAGGTGTCATGTGTACAACCGTTACATATAAGGCGCGACAGTGCTATGTAAGACCAGCAAACGCACAATCCAAGCAAGCAAGAGGCAACCAAAATAAACACACATACCAACAACATAAATACTAATGCAAAATGATCACAACATGCAAGAGAGTGAGTGTGTGAACTATATCTCTTTAATGAAAGTTAAGTAAGTGATATACCTTTGAAGTTTGAGCTTGGTTACGAACAAAGATCACCTAAACTATCCTTACAATATAATCCCCCAATGTGGTTTGTTAATCGAAATAAGCCAATCAAAAAACCGAAGAACTTATAAAAACTCACCGTATGGTGACCAAAAGGAAGAAAAAGGGATGTTGGAGATAGAAAGTGAAGAACTAAGTGAGCAGAGCAGGAAAAAAAAACTCTAGAGGCATTTTCGTCACATTCAAATTAGTTTTAAATAATATTTTTGGAAATTTTGATCTAAGAGGGTTTTATTTTGAAAGCAAAGTTACAAGTGAATTTTATTTTTAAAAACCGGTTAAATTTGTCTATTTCGTCTATATATTTTATTAGTAATATTAAGATGTAAAAAATTAACATTAATGTTTTTAATACAATGTAAACCTAAGTTCAAGAGAAGTTCAAGAGAAAAAAAAAAGACTTAATTATTATATATTACTTTTTCAGCCGCTGCAACCCTACAAAATTGTTATAAAAATTATGTTTATGTATACTAGCCCCTACACTCCTACAAGGATTTCTGGCTGCACCCTCCTGATAATGTTGAAAAAAGGAGGAGCATGATCAGATACGAATGTAAGATAAACTTATAAAATAAATCATTAGAGATCATAGAGAGTAAATTATTATATATATGGGATCTTCCTTATTTTAATTTTGATAAACACTATTATAAAATTATATCGATTTGAATGAATTTTGATTTGAATTTTTTTTTATGGATGATAAGTTTATTGAAATCTATCTATGAATAATTTTTTTTTTCAAGTACTTAAACTATTTTTACCGATTTTTTAAAATATGAAGACATCAGAAAAATATGTGAAATATAAAAAAATAAAGAAAAATAGTTTAGCGTTTGAAAAATTCACAAATCTTACTCATAGATAGATTTCAATGAACTTATCATTCATAAAAAAATTCATATAAAAAATTATTCAAATCGATGTGATTTTATAGTGGTCCTTACCGAAATTAAAATTAGGAATCCCTAATGAAAGACCCACTATTATCATATCCATATATATATATAGTTGTTTTCCGGTTAATGCGTACTGATATAAGTTATATCAGTACGTTGCATGTGGACCATTGATTATGGAGACGTTTTGACAAGTGTACACTTTGAGTCAAAGTATGTAAATCTAATAGTTCACATCCAACGCAATGACGAATTTATATCAGTGCGTACTGATTTGAATTATATATATATATATAAACCTTTCTATTATCGGTTTGAACTGATATAAAATATAACAGTTATTTACACGTTGACCATTGGTTTAAAAGATATTTTGACAAGTGTATGCATTTAAGTCAAAGTATTTGAATTCAATAACCTACATGCAAGAAACTGATATATTGACAATTGAAAAATTATTTATATAGTGGTTCTCATAGAGATCAATTATTTTAATTTTGGTTAGGACGACCATGGAATCACATCTATTTTTATGAATTTTGATATGAATTTTTTTTTATCAAACTCTTAAATTTTCCTATATTTCGTATATTTTTCAATGTCTTTAAATTTAACAAAATTGGAAAAAATAGTTATATTACTTAAAAAATTCTAAAATTTTATTCATAAGTAGATTTCATTTCATATGTAATTTTTATATGAGGAGGAAATGGCTGTGAGCCTGTGATAACTATTTTATCATTTTATGGGGCAATAGGGCCACCCGTACGTAATTAATATGTCTATAAAATGATGAAAGTGAAATCAAACCATTAAATTTACATTTGAGCTTCAAAATTAATTTGAGCTCAAATTTCACCTAAATAGAATTGTTGATTGTAAATTTTTGTCGATATAAAACTCAACCAGTCGAGGGTTTGACTGTACGTGCGAAATGGTGAACAATAATTTTTTTTTTATAAACACGAGGTTTCAATTGTGTGGATTTCAGATGAACAACCCTCTCGGCAAGTCGCGATCTCTCTTGACCGAAGTGGATTAACTATTCGCAAAACAAAGTAATAATTGGGAATCGATATTTAATTATTTATACTCCGACAGTTAAATAAGTAGGCAATTTAAAAAGAGATCAAGTGAAGAACTAGAAAAATACTGGCAGAGTTTCTCTTGAAATCGAAAAATAAAAAGTGTGCTTGTGTAGATCATGGTGTTTTCCATTTATATTAGAGTAATTAATTACGCATTAATTACATTCTTATGCGTCATGAATACCTAATTTATGGCTAATTAATCATTAAGGCATTTACTGCCTAGGCCCTTGCTTGACTAGTTAATCGCCAGTCTGTTGAGAAGTGAACATTGTCAATTATTTTGAATTAATACAACATTCATCGGTTTCCATTGAGATGACTCGGAGTGTGAGTCTCAAACATAGTCCACTTTTCACTAACCCTTCAAAGGGGTGAGCTTTACAACCTTGAAAAGGTGAGTAAAAATGAACTCGTTCAAACACCGAACCCATTTAATATCAGGTAATATAGCATATATCTTAATCGGATATTCACATTCGATATTAAATATCATAATTTGACCGGATTGAGTGGACATACTGAGGAAACATTTCTCCATAGTTAATTAGGTCTGAAAATGAAATTGTTATAACTAACTAAATATGGAGCTCAAAATTCGAATATCTTAATTATGAATTGGGTGTGTAACAGAAAATGACCGAGTTTCCAGGACTAAAACCAAAACAAAGAGAAATACGACGCCACTTTCAAGTACGGTGACAGTGTTTACCGGTGAAGGGTATTATAGGAACTCTATGTATAAGTGCATAACAGAAACAGAGATCACAACAGAATTACGATTAAAGTTGACCAGTGAAGGGCATTATAGTAAATAACAGAAATTCCCGTGGCACGCGAAAAGCACCAAAATCCCAACAAATTGTCGTATAATTCATAAACACTCTCTCGCTCTCTCTGAAGTCTGAACCATGCCCGTGCAACTGAAAGTGAGATTTTGTTTTGTCGTCGTCGTCGTCATTTTCGTTCCCCTCCTCGGAGCTCCGCGTCAGACTGCGGCAGCTGACGGAAAGATGACCGGAAATTACTCCAAGTTGTCTGGAATCATAATACCAGGCTTCGCGTCCACTCAGCTGAGAGCATGGTCGTTCCTCGATTGTCCCTACTCGCCGCTCGATTTCAACCCTCTCGACTTGGTCTGGCTCGACACTACCAAGGTAACTTTCGCCATTTCCAGTTCTCTTCTCCTACTGTCTTATGTGCATTACTGTTTTTCAATTGTTTTGATCACATAATTGTATTGTGCAGCTTCTGCTTGCTCGTTTTATGGTTTATAATACCTTTAGAAAGAATTTGTTGAGTGCTTCGGTTCTAAATCGTAATTTTTATTTCGTTTGTTTTACTAGAAATTCGCATCTTATTTGGATAGTTTCAAGTTGAATTTATTTTTCGTTATGAAACCGTTCGTCTGGAATTTCGTTGCTGAAGTTCTGTTGCTATCAATCTTTCATGTTGTTTCTTGTCCAGTTAATACAATTTCTTTAGATGTGCGATAATTGACATCATCTCTGCCTGTCGTTGGCTAAGCTAGACACTTTTTAGAAATGGCTTGAGCTTCGACGTCATTAATTTTTCTTACAATTTCTTGGAAATAGAGTTGATGATCACTTTTTCTGAATGAACTGAAGGTTTTGTAGTCAATAATTTTGCAGCTTCTTTCTGCTGTGAACTGCTGGCTTAAGTGCGTATTACTAGATCCTTACAATCAAACAGATCATCCTGAATGCAAGTCTAGGCCGGATAGCGGTCTTTCTGCTATTACAGAACTTGATCCAGGCTACATAACAGGTAAACAATTTGTTGTTGATTTTTTTTTCCCTTCTTTTTAGTGTTCAGTTATATGTGTACGTATAAGATTAATTTGGTTTGCTATTGGAATTGTGATAACTAAGACTTGGTTCATGGTCACAGGTCCTTTATCATCAGTGTGGAAAGATTGGATTAAGTGGTGCATCGAGTTTGGTATAGAGGCTAATGCTATCATTGCTGTTCCATATGATTGGAGATTGTCCCCATCAAAGCTTGAGGAGCGAGACCTCTATTTTCACAAGCTAAAGTTTGTACATTCCTACATGCATCGTTAATACATACTATTGTTATATGACTGGATATAATGATCATTTGCATAGCATTTGTCTTAGCAGACTAACTACTTTCTAAGATTGAGTTGAAAGTGTGAAATTAGTTTTATATAGTAGTTTTCTTTTCCTTTTTGGACTCAGAACCAAGATCTTAATTTAACCGACTGACAACTTGTTTGGATTGAATTAATATTTGTGATTTCATGCCAATATTTTTTTTTTCCTTTTAAATTTACGACTCACTCAGTTGTTGATTCAAAGATGCTCAGAAATTTTAATGTTTTGTTATTGTTGCAGGTTGACATTCGAAACTGCCCTAAAACTCCGTGGCGGCCCCTCAGTAGTTTTTGCACATTCATTGGGTAATAACGTGTTTCGGTACTTTCTAGAGTGGTTAAAGCTAGAAATTGCACCAAAACAATATATCCAATGGCTGGATGAGCACATTCATGCCTATTTTGCTGTCGGTATGATTGATTTGCAATTATGTAGAGGTAGAATTGGTTGAAAAGATCATCCAATTTATGTGTCTATACATTTTCTTGATTGCAGGGTCTCCCTTTCTGGGTGCCACTGAGACTGTTAAAGCAGCCCTTTCTGGTGCCACGTTTGGTCTTCCTGTTTCCGAGGTTTCCTTCTTTCCATTTTTTTTTTGTACGAATCCATTCTTGACACTTCTCTTGACTAAGTATTATTATTGTTTGGACTTGATGAGCTATTAACTTTTCCAACTTGTAATTGTGCTTTCTTTTATTACGTAATTGATTATCATCTTGACCTTTTATTGGGTTTTTACCATTTCCCACCGCATCATCTATAGGAAACTTATGTTGCTCCTCCACTAGTTCAAGGTGTACCAGTGTAGGGATCAGTTTATTGTTAGAGTTTGGTAACCCAATTTGCTTGTGTGGATTGTGTTGAAGTGGAAGTGTCGCTTATTGATGAACTTTCCTCGATACTTTCTCTAGTCTAATGTTTCCTTATTTTGTGCTCTACTCAGAACCCTGCAAAAGCTACTTACTAATGTATACCCTTATCTGACCATTAGTTCTGTGAAATACCACTCTATTGGAATTTGAATTAATGTAGGTAATTGACAGTGTTGTAGTGAAATCAAATTTAAAGTAATTACTGTTTATTTTCTTTAGTTTGTTTGAAGTTGTGGGTATCTGTTATATTGTTACCTTATGTTGTTGGTTATGGTTTCTTATTAACGTGTATTTATATGTATTTTGGCAAGGTATCAGGGAACAGCTCGATTGATGTTCAATTCATTTGGTTCTTCATTATGGATGATGCCATTTTCGAAATATTGTACAGCAGATAGCATATATTGGAAGCATTTCTCTGGAGGTATTAAGAAGGATCATCCCACGTATCACTGTGATGAACAGGAATTTCGATTAAACTACTCTGGGTGGCCAACAAATATAGTCAATATTGAAATTCCAATACGTGGTAAGAACCTAGACTTTTATGTTTGTTTCTCGGGGACCATGTTATTATTAGGCTCAGATGGTCTGATCACCTCTTATTTGGCAGGATATGATGCCTATCCATCAGTTACAGATGTAACCCAGACCAACTTGTCCAGCATGGAATATGGATTCCCCACTCTACTATCCTTCTCTGCACGAGAAGTATCAGATGGGACCTTTTTCAAGTCAATAGAGGATTATGATCCAGAAAGCAAGAGGCTATTGCACCAACTAAAGAAGTGGGTTTTGCCTTAATAATAGTTAATAAAGCTCTTTTTACCTTATCTTATGTGTCTCTGACATAGAATATCAACTTTCAATAATTTTTCCTTTTATTTACTCTGTTTAGAATCTATTTACACTACAAGCATTAGCAACTTCACATTGACCTTCAAGATTCCATCTTCTTTTATTTCAGCAAAACAGACTTCATGTTGTTTTCAATGTTATCGTTACTTCTCTAAAGATTTTTAAACCAGACGCCCAATATCCACTTACCCTGTAATATTAGGTGCAATTCTGCAAGTAAGTCTTGTAATAAAAGAAGCTTATTATCAAGGGTTTGAATTATATACCACTCTTAAATCATATAGATCAGTGGGGGTGCTTAAGCACAACTGTCACAGTTTTAGTGATTATTTTCCTTAGATAATCTCACAAACAGATTCTTTTCTAATGTTTCTTCCTAGCTTGCTTATATTTTTCAGTGATTTAATTCTATATTCTGAAAATTTTTGTTTATGCTATTTTCTTCTATTTCTTGAAAGTTTTAGCTATATTAAATATAAAGGGGGTATTTAGTCATGTTTCTAATGAACCTGAGTTTGCAATTATTTATTTTTCAGGTTATATCACAATGATCATATCCTGAATCCTCTTACGCCCTGGGACAGACCACCTATAAAAAATGTTTTCTGTATATATGGAGTAGATATGAAGACTGAGGTAAAATGGTATTCTCCAAGTAGATATGATGATCATATTTGAGATGACTACTGATTGCATTATAACTATAAATGTTATATGGACTTGGATGGGTTATATTTTTGTACATGCCTGTTTTTTATGCTTATAACAAATTCTTAATTACTCCATCTTTTAATTATGGGAAACTGTGAGGCTTCACAGAGGAACATAATTGACTTTCTACTATCCGACTTTTCTACGTTTTGGAGATCGTAAAGAATGTGGAAATGCATTGTTCTGGTTATTGTTGGTAATTGAACAAAGGATAATATTGTTTTTAATGATTTGGATAGCTCTCTTAAGTACTTATGTCTTTCAAGGATTGTTTATTTGCTTGGTCCTCAAGGAGTCAAACAGTTGTATTGCACTAGTGATATATGGAGATTTTTGCTTTATTTATCTTTCATATTCTTTGCACATCATTCACGATATCGGTTTTGGTAAGTTTGACTAATAGTTTTGTCTGTGTATGTTTAATGCTTAGCTCATAACTTTCTGGTGAAAAATAGCTGTTTAGCTCATAATCTTGTTCTGGCGAATAATAGTTCTGGTATCTGGACGAGGGCAAAACAGGTGGGTCATTACTTTGCGCCAAGTGGAAAGCCTTACCCTGATAATTGGATTATAACAGATATCATTTATGAGATGGAAGGATCTCTCATCTCAAGGTAAGAGTCATCCATACTGATCAGTAAGTAAATGAAACAGCAGACAAAACACAAACATATACAAAATAAGACTGCATAGTATCTACCAAAGTACCATTACATTTAAATTGTTACTGAAGAAGCATAAGCATATTGCATGATTGGGGGTTTTATTACTTTGCGCATCTCTCTGTCTTGAACAAATTGATATGATCTCATGGGAGAAACAAAGTTCTGTTGCTCTTTGGACAGGAAATTGAAGGAACTGATGATAATACTTATTGCAGCTACATGTTTAACATTTTTGCTTCAATTAACTGCCCACCTACTCTTTAAAGCTCAATTCAGTAATTAAACAATGATATTTGGCCTGCTCGTGATCATATCTTATGCTCGTAAGAATGTTAAAAGTGGTAACTTTGTGTGGAGAGGAGGCCATGTCGCCAATAGATTCCTGTTATTCATACCGAGTAATGAACTTTTACCTGTATGATTTCTACTTGTTTTGTTATTGCTTCAAATTTCGGGTAGATGATTATTACCCCCTTTTTTTTCTTTCTGAAAGGCATTCTAACCTTCAGCACAATGGCTGTCTCAAAGCTTGCATTTATACCTTATTTAGTTAGTTAACAGATGCCTCTTACTTCTTTTATTATGGAACTGTCCTGTGGACCACTTGTGCTCTTGTGGTAAACCAATTTTTGTTTGTTACTGCAGCTTCTTTTTCATTTTCTTTTATTGCTTTCATTTTTGCCTTTTCCTTTTTTTTTTTTTGCTGAGTAAATCGATGAAATTACCTATATTTATTTTGCTAAGTAAATCCCCTTTTCAGCAACTTAACTCATAAATTGAAGATAAACACATATACATACAACGCAGTGTATATGCAATAAAATATTTACTGTCAAAATAAGTTTGCTTGTAGTAGATTAAGAAGAGTGGTGAAAATATGTAAAATATATCAGAAATGATTCAGTCTCTCTGTGACTGTAACATATATCTGTGCATTGTTCTGGCAGGTCAGGAAATTTGGTTGAAGGAAATCCAGGAACATCAAGTGGGGATGAAACGGTAAGGTTGTGCATGTAATTGTACCTTTGATCATAAGAACTTACCTTGATACCCGGCATATGTTTTATGATTAGCAACAAACTTTTAGAATGCATATGATGCTTTTAGCTTCAGTGAATATTGCATCTCTATTACAGGTTCCATACCATTCTCTCTCTTGGTGCAAGAATTGGCTTGGACCGAAAGTGAACATAACAAGGACGCCTCAGGTACTTCTAGTCAGTGCAGAATAAAATGTACATTTATGTGTGTGCATGGATGCATGTGTGTCTCTCTTTGTTTTTTGCTCATTTTTTAATTGAATATGCTTTCTCTTCCTCTCTCTGATTAAAAAAGTGAAAAAAGTGCTGCCTTACCACAAAGTTCGCTTTATGAGAGTTTGAATGTTTGATTGTTTCTCCTGGAAATTGCAGACAGAGCATGATGGTTCCGATGTACAAGTTGAATTAAGTGTAGAGAATCTTCATGGAGCAGATATAGTTCCCAATATGACACGGTCACCGAAGGTTAAATGCATAACCTATTATGAAGATTCTGAAAGTATTCCTGAAAAGAGGACAGCAGTTTGGGAGCTTGACAAAGGTGGATTACATGTCCCTGAAGTGCTCTCAAACTGAAGCATGACCATTTTGTAGAACTTTTTACTATAATCGGTTCCTAATTATGATGCTAAGGCTATAGTCTCATTGAGGACAACCTGATGTAGCCAAGAATCATGGGCATGCTATCCATCTAACTACAGACCAAATTCAATGTGTTTGGGATGATTAAGTACTTTACCACGGCAAGATTATAAGTGTTCTATAGATTTCGAAACCATCATAGTGGAGTCCATTGTTTATTGAAGTTTGTACAGTCAATCGTACACGGTATTGCCATGTAAAATTGATTTTTGTTCTGCCAGATTCTTTAGGAAAAGTTTGAGTTGTTCATGGGCTTTATCTTTTTCAGATGATAATTGTTACCGATATTAGCATTGTAAAGGATTTGATTTCTTATTGAACTTTAACTACTCTGTAAGTCAAACAAATCTAATTGACAGTGTCTTTATGTAGCAAATCACAGGAACATTGTTAGGTCCCCAGTTCTAATGAGAGAGTTGTGGCTCCAGATGTGGCATGATATTCATCCAGATGCAACATCAAAATTTGTTACTAAAGGTGAATTTTGATCATTTTTTTTTTCTGTTTTGGAAATGACCTTCTTGAACTTTGTTTACTGATAAGAAACGTGTAATAGCTAAGCGTGGACCTTTGAGGGATGAAGACTGTTATTGGGATTATGGGAAAGCTCGATGTGCATGGTCTGAATATTGCGAATATAGGTCTTCACTTTAATTATCATCACATCAAACCCTCTGTTCTTTTCCCTCCCTTTCATTGAAAATTTAATGTCTGATGTGTGCTGATGCAGCTATGCTTTTGGTGATGTTCATCTCGGACAGAGCTGTAGGTTAAAGATGTCTTCAGCCGATATGCTCTTGCGTTATGTGTAAAACAGAAGGTACCTGACATTTTCTTCTTTATCCAGTTAATATATATTTTCCAGTTGAGCTTAAATCACTACAGCAGAATTGGGATATAAAATCGAATGTACCAGATTCCTTTTTCTTTTTTTTTTTGAGTCAATGCTTGTACACTTAGCAAGGTTGCTTACCATTTTAGCTGATGTCCAAGGAAGTAGGAACAATCAATTTTTAATATCATTATTCTTGATAACCATTTTCAAATCAGAATAAGTCATTTCAAATGCTACAGACAATGAAAGACCTTTGCTGAGATTCAAATCATGGAATCTAGGATTCAACCTTTTTATTAGAACTAAATGTTTGGATATCCCCTATGGAGTCCACGTCTCTTATTGACCAAAAAATACATAGGAAAGTTTTCAATTGGATATTAACTATCGTCCATCTACAACTTATATCTTTAGATAATCTTTCAATGTTGCAGGGACTCGTGTTACTCTAACAAATTGTTGTGAACTGTTAAAGTGGTGGCAAGGCTATGGTATTTCTGCCAGCTGAAGTATATGAGGTCATTTTTTGTATAACATGAACAAATAGGATTTTTCTATAGAAGCCTTAGAATATTAGAATTACAAGAGTGTTAACTGTAACGGAGATACGCTTCATCATCAGTCTGGTTTCCGCAAAATTGATCTTGACTCTGGGCGTACGTACTCTAGCTAATCTGTTCCTGGCAGCTTCGATTCCTTTTTTTTAGCACAGTTGTCGTCTCGTATAAGTTCATCACACTCTATAATGTAGATGCTCAGGGGGGTTGGATAATTGTTCACTCTGTTGTGAATAAGGGGTGAAACTTGGCTGATGATTTCATAGAGATTTGACAAATCATAATTCATAGTGTATAATGATTTTCGAATAATTCTTTGTTTGATACGTTTGTTCGTATATGTGACAAGATACAAGTCATCTCATGAAAACAATCTACTATCATTGTATTCAAATATGCTGGCCATTAAATGTCATTAGTCAGCAAGACAAGATATCAAATATGCAACAAACTTCATCCGAATGTAAGCAAGTAAGGAATCGATATTGTACTTCCGAATTTAAGAAAATACCAGGAATAATATTAAAAATTTTAAAAAAGGTAAAAAAGTATGAATATTTACTTTATGTTTGAATTTTTTACTTAAACTTTTGGATAAATGTAATCAATCAAAATGAAGTACTTCTCGATTATAAAAATAGAAAAAAAAATAGTATATTATGATCAACTTATAAGAGCATCTTGTAAATATGTATTTTTGAGTTTCTAAATGGTGTTACATCAGTATTTCTATTTATTATGGATCCACTTTTGAATTTTTTTTAGAGAAATGCATATTCACACCTCCAATACAATTATATAAAGTTAAATATGTATCCATTTTATGACCAATCATAATAAAACAATTATTACATTATCTCTCATTTTTTATTTTACTATTAAATGAGTTTTAATATTATTGTTTGAATGAGTTAGAAATCCTAGTCGGCATTTCTAGGAGAGTTTCTACTCCATAATTGATAACTTTTTGTTTGCCACATCATTTCCATATTGAAGTTAGATAAATGCATTGGAGAGAATTTTTCTAACTTTTTAACTATCTATCATATGTGTCAATCAATTTTCTCCAAATGCATATTTGCATTGAAGATGCTCTAATATAGATACAATGTTAAATATAATTTCAAAAATTAAATATTTAATAGCATAATATTTTATTTTACAACATTTTATAAAACGGTATAAAGAAAACTAAACATTTCAGTCCGAAGTCTTCAAATTTGTGGATCGATAGGCAAACCGGGGGTGGGGGTTGCAAAACCCTAGTCACAAAATCCAATTCTAAATGTAATACGAATTGTACAAATATAAGTAAGAATAATATAAATAGATTGCACAGATTAAAGAGGTAAGAGAAAAAGAAAATAAACACGGAGATTTTTTCGTGATTCGGCCAACCCTTACCTACTTCCACTTTATCAAGCTTCACCAAGCTTGAGTCTATTCACTATCAATAATCTTTACAAGTTACGCAATGGTGACTCACTTCACCAATCACACTAGGAGATTCTCCTCCTCTTAGACTCTCACTACAACAAGTAAAAAATCTCACTTCTCTCACTTACAACTTGATATATTTGAGTAAAGTTACAAGAGAAACACTCACAAGAGTAGATATGAAAATTTAATTGCTCAAGTGCTTAGCTTAAGAGATAAGAAGGAAAAAGGATTTTTTCTTAGCAAACTTACTCACTTAATAAACACTTGACAGTTGAAAACAATGAATAATAGGTTGTTGAGTATCATTTATGTGAGTTAGGGGCTTGTATTTATAGTGAAAATTGATAGCCAAGGATTTTTACCCATTAAAATGTGCATTTAATGCACTTGACAAAGACCGGCTGAATGACCGGCTAGAGGGCGGTTGGATGGAAACTAGCCATTAGACACATAAAAATCAAAGATTGTTTCCACCAGTTGAATGGTGTTCGAGCCACCAGAGAGATGTATCAACCGCTCAAGAGCGGCTCGAAGGATAGGCTCAAGGGTTTGAGCCGCTCCTTAGAAAAACTTTTATAAATTTAAATATTTGTTAGGCCTTGATATTTCTAAGGAACTTATGACCATTCTAAGATATCTAAATGAGTTCAAGGGTCTAAGTTCATGATATTTTAGCATAGCTAGAGATGATTAAACTCTTGAGCAAGCTTAAGCAATCAATTCAAATCTTGTACAAGGAAATAATAATTAAAAAAAAACTACCAAAGCTTCTTCCTTGATTAAACAACTTGTTGTTCTTGCCACTTTGATTTGGAACCTTGATTTGTGCAATCTCACATTGAATACAAGCATTAGTACCAAAATCAATTATTTGTTATCATCAAAACTAGACATTGAAACCTTTGGGGCTAACAATCTCCCCCCTTTTTGATGATGACAAATGATTGATTGATTTTGTATAACATATCATAAATTAAATGGCAAAAACTCCCCCTCAATCTATACATACTTGTTTGATACTAAAATAAAATTCAATCAAATTCAATCAAATTCATACTTATGACAAGTTCACATTCGTATTTATATAAATGCATACAAGATAATCCTAATTAAATATCATAAAACTTGTTCATTCATAATAGGCAATCAAGTACATTTTTCTTCCCCTTTGACATCATCAAAAGAAACCAGTAGTTTAATATAACATTTAAAAAGTAATCACATTTAAAAAACAAGGAGTGAGCTAAATAGGTTTTTTTTTTTAAAGGACCAAGTCTCAAAAGGTTGTTGAAAGAGCAAGAATTATGACTTCAAATTTGTGGGGAAAAGTGATATTGTAAAAAGTTTGAGCATTCTATCGATGGAGTCTTGCATCCTTCTTTGAGTTAGCTCGATAGAATCCAATCTACGAGTTTGACTATCAATTTTTCCATTAAATGAAACAAGAATATCTTCCACCCTATCACTCAAATCTTCAAGTTGATCTACCATATCCTCATAAATAGACCCATCTCCATTAGAACATCCACAGTCCCTTTCAATTGGAGATTGAGTCATAAGACTTCGCTTCGAAACCCTTTTTCCCGGATTAATCTTGATATACCCCATCTCTTAAAACATGTGGTGCGATAACAAAATTCAGGATCACACTTTTCAACTTGTTCATTTCTAAAATCCACTCCAAACTTCTTAAAGATTTTGGTGAAAACCATGCCTTAAAGAATAGATAGTCATGAATTAGAATGCACATCTATCATTTTTTGAATCATAATGAAAGGTAAATTTATGGGATCTCCTTTCATCATTTTGAACACAATAACTTTATCTATAAAAGTAACATCAACTCTATGTCCTCTATAGGCATAATATTATAGGTGGAAATGTGAGATAAAACTCTTGGTATAAACTTAAAATTCAATTTAGTTTCTAAAGTTGGATCACAAATCTCACTATTGATATCTCTATTACCAAAGAATTCGTCACCATCCCTCATTTTTTCAGGTTGTAAATTTGGTGTAAAATAACGCAATCCCTCTGTAGAGATTCTTAAAATTTCTGCAAGAGTTCGTCCATCTAGAGTGATATCAACATATTTAACTCTACTTCTCAAAACATCTCCTTCCACCTCCAAGTTTGAAAAAATCTTGGGTATCCTATTTCATTCGATTCCATCAAATTTAGCCAATCCATTTTCTCATAAAATGGTCTCAATTGGACACCCTCTAGATTTTCAAAATCAACAAATCTTCCAACAACATACTCATATGCTCAAAATCATCTCTAAATCTCTTAAAATTAGCAATACTAGTATAAAAAGAGTAATCGTACTTACTTTTTGACCAAATTTCTTCCTCCCTTTGACGTTTTCCCAACTATGTGTTCTTCACAAACAATGCATTTGACCTTGGAGCCATATGAGATTCTTGATGGGCAAGTTGATTAAAAAATTTAAGATTTTTTGAGTGGGGAAAATGGTTTTATAAGAGATAGTGGGATAGGTGAAAGAGATGTGTGAAAGGGATTTGAGAAAAGAAGAGTGAAATCGTAAGAAGAGAAGAGTGAAAGCTGTGCACGTAAAAAGGGAAAGAGAACTTTAGCAATAGCTAGGTTTTTTAAAAAAATTCTGTTTAATATATATATATAACTATTGTCAAATTAAAAAAAAAAATTGGTTGGATGAAGACTGGTCCAGCTTGTTTCGAGCCATACTATTTGTAGAGTGAACAAAAACCAATTTTAAGAATATAAAAATAGTTCAATCATCTTTAAAAAAAATAGATCAAGTCAAAAGTGGAGAGAAACATATAATCAATCATCGAATTGGTCATACCAAAATGAATTCATACTAAATAATTCAACAATGCAGAGAGCATTCAAATCACCAAACTAAAAATGTGAGGGATCTAACATGCCAAACTCTCTTCTTAAAGAGCAAAATCTATATTCACATAATAGTTTAGTAAAATTATCCGCTAATTGTTTTTCTGTGTTTATAAATTTAAGTACAATATCTCCCATTTGCACATGGTCACGCAGAATATGATGTCTCATTTCTATAGGTTTTGTGCGTGAGTGTTGAATAAGGTTCTTTAAGAGATTTATAACACTAGTATTATCACACTTAATAGGGAATGATCATATGCAAGACCAAAATCCTAAATTCATCCAAAGTACTTGAGCACAACAACTTTCGGCAGCTATATATTCCGTCTCGGCGGTTGATAAAGCCACAAAATTTTGTTTCTTTCTAAACCAAGATACAAGTGAGTGTCCTAGGAAGTGACAAGTCCCACTAATATTTTTTCTATCAACATTACTACTGGAAAAGTCAGCATCCGAATAACTAATAATGTCAAAGTGAGAGCCTTTGGGATACCATAAGCCTAGGTTCATAGTGCCATGAAGATATTTAAAAATTCTTTTACCGGATTCCTTAGGACATGATTGAAATCTAGCACACATGCAAACACTAAACATAATATCGGGTCTACTAGCGGTAAAATATAATAATGCACCAATCATGCTTCTATGATGATTAATATCAACACTTTTACCTTGCTCATCCTTATCAAGCTTAATTGAAGTGCTCACGAGAGTTTCACTTAACTTAGATGTATCCATGCCAAACCTTTTGACTAGATCCCTTGTGTACTTGGCTAGGTTTATGAAGATACCATCCTTTGATTGCTTGATTTGGAGTCCAAGAAGTTGAGTTCTACCGTCATGCTCATTTCAAATTCGCTACTCATACATTTATCAAATTCTTCACACAAATACTCATTAGTAGCACAAAATATGATATCATCAACATAAATTTGCACAATAATAATATCAATATCTTTAATCTTAGCAAATAGTGTGTTATCAACCTTGCCTCTACTAAAACCTTTTTTCAAAGAGAAATATGCTAAGTCTATCATACCATGCTCTAGGAGTTTGTTTCAAACCATAAAGCCATTTTGAGTTTAAACATATGGTTTGTAAAATATATATTTTGAAAACCGGAAGGTTGTGCAACATATACCTCCTCCATGATATATCCATTCAAAAATACACTTTTAACATCTATTTGATACAAAGTGAAATCCCTATGACATGCATATGCAAGTATTATGCGAATGGATACTAGTCTAGCTATCGATGCAAAAGTTTCCTCATAATCAATTCCTTCTTCTTGATTGAAACCTTGGGCTACTAGTCTAGCTTTATTTCTAACTATTGTACCAGATTCATCAACTTTGTTTCTAAACACCTATTTAGTACCAATTATGGATTGATGTTCCGGTCTTGGGACTAATTCCCAAACTTGATTTCTCTCAAATTGATGTAACTCCTCTTGCATGGCCAAAATCCAATATTCATCGTTTTCGGCTTCAAGAAAGTTTTAGGCTCAATTTGAGTTATAAAAGCAAGGTTACCACAAATATTTCTAAGAGAGGATCGAGCACGCAAACCTTGTGAAGGACTACCAATTATGAGATCTTTTGGATGATACCTTGCATATCTTCAATCTCTTGGTAGTTCTTGGTATCCTTCATTCGTTGATGTTTGATCTCTCATCTCTTGTTGTTCCCTAGAAGATTCTTGGTCAACTCTTGGTTATTGTTCTCCTATCTCTTGATGATCATCTTTGTCATTGTTTTGAGAAGATTCATCTTGACCATCTTTGCTTGAGTCACCAATTTACATGTCATTCATGTTGTTTCCTATCTCTACAACATCATCATCATCATCATACACAATTTATTTCTTATGGAGAAAGGGTTAGTTTCATCAAAAGTGACATGCAAGCTCTCTTTAACCACTATTGTTCTTGTGTTATATACTCTATAAGCTTTGCTAGTGATAGATAGCCAATAAAAATCCCATCATCAGTTTTTGAATGAAATTTACCTAAGTTGTCTTTGATATTTAGAATAAAACATTTGCATCCAAAGACTTTAAAATAACCGATGTTTGGTTTTCTACCATTCGAAAGCTCCTAAGGTGTTTTATCAAGCATAGGTCTAAGAATGATGTTATTCATGATATAACATGCAGTGTTAATTGATTCATCCCAAAAATATTTTTGAAGATTATGTTCATTGAGCATGGTTCTAGCCGGTTCTTGTAAAGATCTATTTTTTTCTTCCAACAACTCCATTTTGTTGAGGAGTTCTTGGTGTGGAAAAGTTGTGTTCAAAACCATGTTTTTCACAAAACGATTTAAAAGCTTCATTTTCATATTTTCTATCATGATCACTCCTAACACTTGAAATAGTAAAACCTTTTTTATTTTGAACTCTTTTGCAATTTTGAAAAGGCATGAATGGCTTCATCTTTATAGGTTAGAAAAATCACCCAAGTGTATTTTGAAAAATCATCAACAATTACAAACATATAAGAATTGACATTAAGACTAAGAGTCCTAGATGGGCCAAATAAATCCATATGAAGTAATTGTAATGGTCTAGTAGTTGAAATATGATTTTTGGATTTAAAATAAAATTTGGTTTGTTAGCCCATTTGACATGCATCACAAATTCTATTCTATTTTAAACTAACTTTTGGAAAACCATTCACAAGTTCTTTTCTAGCAATTTTTGAAATCAAATCCATATACAAAATCTTCTATGCCATAACCAAGAGTATTCATCTATTGTCGATGAGCACATATCACTACATGTAATGTCATTCAAATTTATTGAGTAAACATTACCATGTCTTTGACCAAGAAAAATAGTTTTTCCATTCAAAACATTTTCAATCTAGTATTTTGAAGATTCAAATACTACTCTATAACCTTTATCACATAATTGACTTCTACTTAATAGATCATGCTTTAAGCCATCGACAAGAAGAAAATTTTCAATAAGAGTAGAGGATTTGTTACCAATATCTCCAATACCAACAACGAGAACCTTCGCATTGTCTTCAAAGGTCACATGTCCACCTTTTTCCTAAGAGAGTTTAGTGAATTTTGAGGGATCTCCGGTCATGTGCCTTGCACAACCACTATCCAAGTACCACGTATTGCTTTTCTTTGTATGAAACTCATTTTCCAATGCCATGAAGCACATGTTTCTAACTTCACAATCTTCATCATCTTCTGATGAGCTATCATCACTATCTTGATCCCATGTTTGCACCTTCAAAGCTTTGTTCTTGTATTTCTTTTCCTTCTTCTCTTTCTTCTCCTCTTTTGCTTGTGGGCAATCATAGCTAATATGTCTGGTTTATTACACCCATAGCATATGATTGGATCCTTCTTCTTTGTGTTTCTTCTAAAGTTGTTGAACTTCTTCTTTCCATATCTTAGCTTTAATACTTTGTCAATCTTAGAGACAATAGCTGGATCAATGTCACCAAGAGCCTCACTATCATAGTCATCATCACTCTCCTCTTGACAAGTTGATGATTGAAGGCAATTGCTTTCTTTTTATTATCTTCATCCTCATCATTCATGTCATTTAGCTTGAGCTCATACGTCATTAAGGATCCTACCAATTCTTCTAAAGAGAGAGTTTTGAGGTCCTTGGCTTCTTCAATGGCGGTGACTTTGGGCGCCTATTCCTTTGGTGGTGATCGAAGTATCTTCCTAACAAATTCAACACTAGAAAAATATTTGCCATATGAATGCAATTCATCAATAATGTCAGTGAATCTAGTGTTCATTCCACTAATGGTTTCATTGGATTTCATTTTAAAAAGCTCATAACTATGAATGAGTTAACTAATCTCAAACTCTGTCACTTGATTGGTCCCCTCATGTGTGACTTCTAGAGTATGCCATATTTCCTTGGCACTAATGCAAGAAATGATTCTCTTAAACTCTATAGCATTTGATGAACAAAACAAAATATTCATGGCATTGGTATTAAGAGAATGTTATCTCTTATCCTCACTATCCCAATCACCCTATTCCTTTTTAACAATTTTTTCTTTTACAATAGTATGGGGAATGTGTGGTCCATCCCTAACAATTTCCCACAATTCATAATCTATGGATTGTATAAAAATTCGCATCCTAGTTTTCCAAAAAGTATAATCCTTGCCATCAAAAGATGGTGGCATGTAGATGGACATTCCCTCACTAAGATAATGGTTGCTAGAGGTTTCCATCGCTCTAAACCCATTAAGTCTATAAAATCAAGATCACCAAGCTCTGATACCAATTGTGGATCGATAGGCAACCCGAGAGAGAGGGGGGGAGGGGGGAGTGAATTGGGTTTCTAATTTTTTTAGCAAAACCCTAGTCATAAAATGCAATTCTAAATGTAACATGATTTGTACAAATATAAATATGAATAATATAAATAGATTGCACATATTAAAGAGATAAAGGAAAAAGAAAACAAACAAGAAGATTTTACGTGGTTCGGCTAACCCTTGCCTACTTCCACTCTATCAAGCTTCACCAAGCTTGAGTCTCTTCACTATCAATAATCTTTATAAGTTACACAATGGTGATTCACTTCACCAATCACACTAAGAGATTCTCCTCCTCTTAATCTCTCACTACAATAAGTAAAGAATCTCATTTCTCTCACTTACAACTTGATGCATTTGAGTAAAGTTACAAGAGAAACTCTCACAAGTGTAGATATGAAAATTTAATTGCTCAAGTGCTTAGCTCAAGAGATAAGAAGAAGAAATGATTTTGCTAAGCAAACTAAGAAAACTCACTTAATAAACACTTGAAGGTTGAAAACAATGAATAATAGGTTGTTGAGTATCATTTATGTGCGTTAGGGGCTTGTATTTATAGTGAAAATTGATAGCCAAGGATTTTTGCCCGTTAAAATGTGCATTTAATGCACCTGACAAAGATCGATTGAATGGCTGGATGGAGGGCGGTTGGACAGAAACTAGCCATTAGATATAAGAAAATCAAAGATTATTTCCAAGAGCTGAATGGTGTTCGAGCCACTAGAGAGATTTATCAACAGCTCAAGAGCGGCTCGAAGGATAGGCTCGAGCGCTTGAGCTGCTCCTTAGAAAAACTTTTATAAATTTGAATATTTGTTAGGCCTTGATATTTATAAGGAACTTATGACCATTCTAAGATATCTAAATGAGTTCAAGGGTCTAAGTTTATGATAGTTTAGCTTAGCTAGGGACGATTAAACTCTGGAGCAAACCTAAGCAATCAATTCATATCTTGTATTAGGAAAAAAAACAAAAAAAAAACTACCAAAGCTTCTTTCTTGATTAAACAACTTGTTGTTCTTGCCACTTTGATTTGGAACCTTGATTTGTGCTATCTCACACTGAATACTGTCATATGTAAATTTTATCAGATGTACACGTCATTAACAAAGAGGATAAAATTGTTAGATGGACGTTCGAATAGGCATTCAGAAAATATCCCGCAAGATATCACCAAAGAAGAGGAACCCGAGTAAGTATAAAAACAAGTATTGAGCAAAACCTATTCGGGATCAGTTAACGTCATATTCTACTCGGGATCAGTTGACGTCACTCGAGATCAATTGACGTCACTTGGGATCAGCTGACGTCAAGTTCTACTTAGGATCGGATGACGACATTTGGGATCAACTGACGTCGTAATCTACTCGGGAAAAATATGAAGAAACCCGAATAAAGAAGCCTAACACATAACTCGCATACGAACCAATAATCATGATAAAATACGTAAAGATATCCGCGTTGAAAAAGAATTCCAAGAAGAATAGAATACCAAACAGGAAAAAAGTACCAAATCAGACAACAATTTTATTTCTTCAAAAAGACTACACATTTATAAGGAAATAAGTCCTAACTGGACTATATCACTAGAGTCTCATTCAATCTCTATGCAAATCTCCGAAATAAGAAAGAAGACAGATTACTCCAAACAAGTAACCAATCGTAATTAAATACAAAAAATCTTTCATTACTTGTACAAAAAGGATTATGGTTCTATGCACATATAAATAGACTCATAATCTCGTTATAAGAATATATAGAAAGATACGGAAAGAAAAAAGAGAGATCGAGAGTTGTAAATCTTTATTTCAATAGTGGATTTTGGCTTGGTTGTTTGTTCAACCACCTGTGGACGTTTTTCCGATTACCGGAGTTTTACCACGTAAAATTTGTATCTGATTACATTTTCCTTCTCTTTCTCTTTGAAATCACAACTAAAATCCAATCTTGTTAACTTTCTCACACATCAAGAAATCGACGTCAACAAATACAAACATTAATACCAAAATCAATTATTTGTTAGCATCAAAACTAAACATTGAAACCTTTGGGGCTAACAAAATTTATACCTAAATGAATTCTTGGATGGTTTAAATACATATGATACATTTCTATTTTTTGAAAAAAAAATAAAATTCAAGAAATTGTGTTTGCATAATTTTAAGAATAATGCTTGTCAGTATCCAAAATATTGACCCCACCAATGGAAGTGCAACATGTGGTTTTTCTTTTTTTACTTTTTATATTTATATCACAAGTTGAAGTCACGTGTTGTACTTCTATTAACGGAGTCAATATTTTTGATATTGACCGGTCAGTACCTACACATTGTTCTAATTTTAAAGGTAGTTTTAACATGAAAAATATATGATATTTGATATCTTCCCACCTGTCCATAAATTAGATAATTTGGATTTACTTAAGTTTGTGGATATTGTTGATAAATTTTAATACGACGTTTGTAGTGAAAAATAGTCACATATACCATACTACACCGTAATACGGTAGCTTGGAACATGGCCTTACCTATGAATCACCAAAAACAAAATATATCCATACTCATTAAAACTAAAGTTATTATCAGAGATTTCTTATCGGTTTGATTCATTCCACAACCTCTATGGGTTCGAGTTTATCAATTTCTTTAAATTTTGAATTACCGTGATATTTGTAAAGAAAAACATAGGTTTCGTCTTGATTTGCATAATTATATTGATCTTCCCTGTAAATGGTAAACGAGTTTTCCATTCTATGCTCAATCACTACGAAACTAGTATACCCCATTTCCCAAATATTAAATGTATCAGCATTATGTTAAGCTACATAATAATTAATTTATTGATTCTTCACAAAGTTTGATGGGAATAAAATTTGACTTTACGATCTCTATGCCCCTCTTCCCTAATATATATATATATATATATATATATATATATATATAGAAATCTTCACTAAAACTTTATAATTTTACCTTTAAACTTTGCAATTTTCTCACCTTGGCCCTTTCAAATATTTTGTTTTAATATTGCCCCGTGAAACTTTTATTATCTTACTGTGGTCAATTATTTTAAGTGTTTTAAATAAAAATGGATAGTTTAGTTGTCACCCAAAAAATTTCTTGCTATACCCATCTTTTAATAAAACAAAATTTATTACTAAAATAACTTTACATACAATTTTTTGGATGACATAAATGAATAATTTAAATTTTAAATTTACTTTCTACACTCAATCCATCCAAAACACTAATAATGTATACAAAATCAAAAATAGAATCACATTCCTTGATTGTAGTTCAATCGTTATGAAACTATGAAGGGTCTTGAAATACTTATTTTTAGTACTTCGTTTTGTATAGGGTAATCAAAATAATATGATTTTCAAGAAAATTAAATACAGTAATGTGATTCTCGAAAAATCTGTACATATATTTTTGATTGTATATGAGAATATTATACAAAATTTCTAAAAATATCAAGTAACAATGTTTAGTTATATATGAGATTTTTTTTATTTTTATCTTTTTATAATCACATAAAAATAATAATATTTATCGTTAATGTTTAGGTTTTTGACAAAATCAATCATTGAAATGATGTTTTGTTTCTTTGAAATATAAACATTTACTTAGATGTTCATGTAGGTTAAAAAGTTGACAAAAAAATAGTAAATTGCACTCAACCTCCCTAAGGTTTGACATCTTACACTTAGAAACAACTTTATCATTAATTAACACTCACACCCCCTATTGACTAACTTTTACCTCTAAAAGACTAAAATACCCATGATCCCTAAATTAAATTAATAAATAGGTGTTTTCACTAATGTCCATATTTTTTGTAAAATGTCACGTATTTGAATGTCTTTATTATATTAACAACTTAAGTCCTTTGTTTTTCCAAAATACATCACTTTAATTTATTTGACTAAAATAATAATGGTCAACTCTAATTATATGTATGAAAGTACATTTTTACCCTTTTCAAATGATTTATTGAGTTTTAAAAATAAATAATATTAAAATGATTTGTAAATATAAATTAACAAGAAGATTTTATTTTCTAAAAAAAAACTAATCAATGGATAATGGAAAATATAAAGTTAAAGTAAATATATTTATTTTTTTAAAAAAAAATTATTGCCAAGACCTGTGGAGATTAATTAAACTATACAAGTACGACTCTGAATACTACTCTCACTATCGATGAGAGATTACATATGAACTACAACTCTCACAATCGGAGAAAGGGTTGCTCCCACAAACAGAGATAAAAATTATTTTAATCGTACTTTCAATTTATTATTTATTTTAACTTTATATTTTTCACTATTCATCAATTAGTTTGTTTCATTATCCATCCAATTTTTTATAAAAATAAAAATAAAAATAAAAGGAAAAAAAAACTAATGCATGGATAATGGAAAATATATTAAAAAAATGTTTATTATAAAAAATATATAAATCATGTTAATATTATTTATTTTTGAAACCCAATAAATTATTTGACAATGGTAAAATCGTACTTTTATACATATAATTAGAGTTGACCGTTAGTATTTTGATTAAATAGACTAAAGTGATATATTAAAAAAAAACAATAGATTTAAGTTGCTAATATGATAAAGACGTTTAAATAAGTGACATTTTATCAAAAAGTAGGGACTTTAGTAAAATTATCCATTTATTAATTTAATTTATAGATCAATGGTATTTTAGTCTTTTAAATGTAAAAGATAGTCAACAGGGTGTGCGAGTGTTAATTAATGATAAAGTTGTTTCTATGTGCAAGAGATCAAACCTCAAGAAGGTTGAGTGCAATTTGCTAAAAAAAAAATTAAAAATCAAACCGTGAGCTTAAAAGAGAGAGGAGGGAGAATGATGGTGCCCTTTTTCTGGAGAACTTTGCTGATATTAACGTCAAGCAAATCGATTGCCACACCTCTCCCTCTATGCATATATGAAATTGTACCAAATCTATTATTTCTCTAGTTATTCAAATCTTTATTGTAGTTATTCAAATCGATCCCACATCCCTCTCTCACTATGTATATTTATTATTTGAAAAATTGATCGATTGACTGGGTTTGGGATTTGGGGGCGAATTGAAGATGAGAAGATTTGATCTAGGGTTTGTGTGATTGAAAATTGAAGAAGAAGAGGTTAAGGATTAGGGATTTAAGTGAAAAGAAATTGGGGATTTTTTATGTTGAGTCTCAGAAGCTGCGTGAAGAGGAAGAGATGCTTTAAAGCATCGGACACAACTCCGATTTCAATCCAACACCACTGTTTTTTTATATTTCCTTCCAATATTCATAAAAAACATCAACAATTGACGACGACAATCACGACCACTCTTCGATTGAGGTCACAAACTAGAAAAAAATAGTAAGGGAAGAAGAAGAAAATAGAAGAAAAGGAAAGCATAGAAGCAAAAAAAAAAAACAAAAATCACAAACTAGAATAAAAATTGAAGAACGAAGAAGAAGAAAGATGAAAATAATTGAAAAAAGAATATATTTTTTTAAATGACGGTGGATCGTACGGTGGGAATCATATGGAGGTAATGTGAAATCTATCTACCGGAATGAGTTTCACATTTTGCATGTAAGGTAATCACTTTCCTAGCAAACAAAAAACCTAAACATGCTAATAAATATAGAAGTGCTATCAGATTTCAATTCTCAAACAAAGATTATCTTATACCAAATGGTCCATTATTATTAATTGATTTTTTTTTTCTTTTACTTTTTTAAAATGATAATTACTATATAGTTTGGTCCCCATAAACTTAAAATTCTGGCTTTACTCACTCATTATTATTATTATTATTATTATTAGTATTAGTATTATTATTACACATGAAACCGGATACTTTATTTATTTTTAAATAAAAGCACCGGGGAGAGCGGAGAATTTCTCTATACTACAATATGCAGTTTTTCATCCAAAATTTTCTGAGAAGCCCTACTTATTAATTAATTTCATGGTCTTATAGAACAAAAAAAAAAAAAAAATCTGTGTACCATGGCTTTGTCACTATCTTCCCTATTTAGGCAATCCCACCTCAATCTCATTCCAATTTTGGTGAACCAATAATCTCCTTCGCCTCTTTCACCTTTGCAACACGAAATCTCAGCCAGCCCATTCATCAACAACTTCAGAGTCGAGAAATTCGGCACCCAACCCTTCTCCATACTCAAGAGGAAATATAATTACACATACAATAAAGTATTAAACTAATAAACGAATAAAAAAATGATTTGATGGATTTTGAATGAATATAAATACGTTTTTATTGTTTTTTTTATTGAAAAATATAATAATTTCTTAAAAAGAAAAACAATTACTTTTTGTTTGTTTTGTAGGAGTATAGAACCACAAGCCAAATAACAAAGTCATACTATAAAATTATAAAGGATTTTGATTTGTTATTGCTCTAAAATGGATGTAATGAGAAAAATGGGTGTTTAAAAAAAAATGTTTAAATTTACCAAAAGTATTTAAGGGATAGGTTTAGCATTTTAAAGTGTATGAAGTAAAATTAACAATTTTAATATTTTAATATGGAAATAAATGTGTAATAATTTAAAAAAAAAATATGGGCGTAAAAAGTTATTTTGCCACCCAATAAAAAATTATTTAATATCTTCAGAAATATTGAGTTATCTCTTAAATATCCAGATATTTAAAAGATAACTAAATATTAAGATATTTCATAAATATTTCAGGATACATCAGAATATTCCAAAAAAATATTGAATATTCCATTCTTTCGATAATATAAAATATATCGGAATATTTCAGTCAAACTATTCAAATTTATTCAAATTTACTTCCTTGGTTCATCCTAAAGCCATCAAAATCAAAATTTTCAGCAATGGAGTGCAAAAGGAAATTTTGCAAATATGTATTCTTCACTCTGTACTCTGCAGTAACATTTCTGCTTGTGCTCAGAGCCTCAGACTCAGACACTGAGTTACTTAGTAATGAAAGTTGTGCTTCAATTCACAAAGCAGCAAAAGAAAATTAACTCTAATTTTGCCTAGAAAGCAATGTTCAATCAATAGTTTCAGAGACATGTATGCAGTTCTTAGGACGAACATTGGAAAGAGATGGCTACTCTGTCCAACCAAACTTAAGCTAGTTGCTCTTCTTGATTTCGAAGGAATACTTGAGTTCCATGTGACATCTTTTATCATCATCTTCAAACTGCATAAAACAGTGACGGTAAATGAAAGAGATTAAGTACATGAAAGAGAAGTCACCAAGAAATACCATAATTTTGATCAGCATGAACGCGATGAATAATTGCAAGCACGTGGTGAACTTGGACGCACCTTAAGCTTGGCTGAATAAATTCCCCGAGCTAGCACACCAGATGGAGTTGTCTCCTCTTCCAAGCTATAAACATACGGCTCCCGCTGAGGAGCATAAGTGCCCAACATCCCTTTCATTTGATCAACTGATACCATATAATGCAAAAGCAAATTCAAAAGACTGATGGTCAAATTATTAGAGTCACAGAAATATAAATCGTCTGAAGAGATCATCAACAATAAGTGAATCGAGTGAAGGAAGGATGATGTGTTCCTAATCCTCCAGCAATCATCTACGTCCATGATAAATGATGACAATGAATGAGAAAACAAACAAGAAGCACAAGGCTATGCATTAGTGCATTACAAGTGCCTTTTTAGGCCAAAGGGGTAGGTATAATCTTCCATATGTTGTTTTAAGTTCCGACTTCCAAGTGTTCAGACAGAAGTTGGATGCAAGAAGTTGTACAAGTTAAATATGTTCATTATCAAACAGCATATGCATTCACTTCCCTTTAAATACTGCCTACCGATGTATGGAAATGCTGTCGAGTCATGAATGCAGCAAAAAAATTCAGTTTTACGCTGAAAACTACTGAACCCTATTAATTATTATGACATACCTTTAAAAGGGAAAAGATGATGCAATCCAAAATGGGCAGTTAAGTAAAGACTTAATTATTCAAATCGGTTTAAATTCTTAAATAGAAGTTGAAACACCAACAAAGCAGACTCCAGGCCTCAATAGTGCAAATACACATGATAAATTGATTCCATCGAACTTTACATAATAATAAAAATTGAATTGAGTTTTCCACAATCTGTTAATGATAATTATTTCCTCGCCATCACTGATATGTAAACCTTAAATGTAAATGAAGAAAGGTTGTGTACCTTCGAGTCCTGCCTTCCACACAGTGTTGGAATAAGTCAGGCCAGAAACAATATTGTGCAGAACACTGAATGTCAGCTTCAGCTGATACTGAGATCCCTCCCTAAGAGTAAAAAGGACACGATCACTCTGATTTCCATTGACAGGCAAAGGAGTGTTAATTTCCCCAAAATCGTCAGATACGATTCCAATGGAGTGGAATTTGACTTCAGGTTCCATTTGCCCTAACAAAACAGAAAATGAACTTAGGTAATACGAAAATATAGAAAGGAGTACAGGGTGAAAATATAGAACCCCATAAAGCAGACCATTTAAATCGCCTTCAACACAGCCAAGCAGCTTCTCTTTCCACCTCCTTAAGCTATCGTCATCCTGCAAAGCAAAATTGAGTGTTGAAACAAATTCCAGCATCCAAATACATCATTTAAACGCACAAATACATTTTCTAAAAAGAGGCATTACAAAGAGACTAGAGTTATCACAAATAATGGTAAAGTAAAGTGATACGATTTTGTTCCTCGAATCTAAACACCTAACAATATACTCAATATAAGTGCTACATATCAAAGGGAACATCTTCCATATCTATCATAAACATTACTATATAGCTCTACTTTTAAAAATGTAGCTAGTTTGACAATTTCCCGATCGATTGAAAAGAAAACTGCTGACATCTTATATAATACAAGTACAAGATTCAGAGAAAACAACAAGAACAACATTATTCAGAATCAGAAATTAGCTAACCATGAATGCAATGAAGGATACATAGTAATGATTACAATTCCATATTAAACCAGAAACAACAGAGAAATTAGGGCAACACACGCACCATATACATGAAAAATAAAAAATCTAGATATCCTACTGAGGAATTGCGGGCCAAAAATAAGAAAACTAGTCAGTAAAGGTTCAGGTTTTGCAGGTTCTGAGTAATGTTTAATTCAATAACTTTTACAACATGTTTTTTCTGAGCAACCAAACAGAAGAGTAAATCATAGTCAAGAAAAAAGAAACCCAGATTACACATCAATCTATTTAGAGATGGTGATAAAGAGTGTAAAAGTAGAACCTTGTCTTTGTCAATCTGTTCCTTGAGAGAAAGCAAACGCCCAGGAACAAATCCAGTAACACCACCACCACCACCTTTGACATCAAGAACAACTTCACTCACTGGTTTCTGATCAGTAGTCTTCATTTCTTGCTTCTTCTCATCAGCACCCACACTTGATGACCCTGCTTCTGTCACCTTCTCACCCTCCATCTCTCTGCACTGACTCACTAAACAAACTGACTACAAAAAATGGAGCAAACCCTTGTCGAATTTTCGACTAAAGACCCCAACGCAAAAAAGAAAAAGATTTGGTACTCGAATGGTGACAAAATGGGACAAGTCTATATATTATGTATATATACCCTGACGGCCTCACACCCGCAAGTCATATACGAGTACGACCAACTGAGAAAATCTTCAGTGCACCAAGTGCACTGAACAGCTTGTACACTCGGCTATTGAAAATTTGACACATGGAATATAAATGGTCAAAAAAATATTTTCCTGACACCTGGAAAATTTACACCAACCGGTTGGTACATTCAATCACCGAAAATTTGACAGGTGGAATATAAGCTTTTCTTTAAACATTTTGTAGCCATATGTATAAATCAGTGGGTGCACAAAAGATTTTCTCTGTAATATTGAGGGTTTGTTTGTTTGTCGTGGTGTTGTCTTAATTTGAAGTCAGTGGCGTGTCGGTGCAAGAGTGGACAGTGGACACCAGATACTGTCTCTTTGTTTTTATGCGCATATTGGATTATTTCGAATTCATTCAACAGTTTGTTATAATTTAAGTTGTTAATCCCATAATCCAAAAGACAAGCCTAAGTTGGTTATAATTGTATACTCATAAATTATTAACATTTTCTTGTCCAAAATTTCAAACATGCAATCACGAAATCGGTTTGAACTTAAAAGATAATGGTTTTTGAAGAAATTTAATCGGTCTTTTCCATAATTGTTAGCAACTTTCCAGAAACTCGTTTCCTCATTACGTTTTTATCTCACGTTTATAATTAGTGAGCTGTTATTCTGTTATTTTTTTCGAACAATGCAACAACCTCTTCATCTTGGTATCTCGATTAGTCAAATTATTTACATCTTGGTCTAGACATCCTTAAGGTTCTAGCCTAGTCAGTGATCATCCTGACTATTCCGAGTTCCCTTAGGAAAATCTAAAAAACGGGTACCATACTAATAAAATCATCCCCACTTAATCCCAAAATAAAATTAAAAATTAAAAATTTTATGACTTTTATGTCTTCGGCTACAGTTTTTTTTTTATCTTTGATAGGTGGAAAAGAAATGAAGAATATATAGTTAATATATGATATGAAAATATAAAACTTTAAAAATTTGGGTTTTATACTAGAATAAAACGAATTAGGGCTAGGTACTAATTTTTTTTAGTATTGTTTAAGATTTTTTTGGTTTTTTTTTTTTAACTTAACCCATAACAAAAACTCACATAATATATTTAGAGTCCCTAGATATGAGGAGCCGGGATGGGTGCCCACCCTTGACCCACCCCAGGGCGGCCCATGAGCCTAGTATGGTGGGCTCACTTATTTATCATCCTTAGAATGACATTGGCATCCATGGGATAACATTTTAACCTCCTCAGGGTGATATTTGTAATTTTTTTTTTAACTATTACAATATTTCTGAATAAAGAAATGAGTATGATTAGAACCCATAATCTCTTGGATGTAGATATGAAGAGTTTACCATTTAAACAATCTCATCTTATGACATTTGTGGTTCTTTGGTCTTCTATAGTCAAACTTCTTGACCACTCACCAACTGACTTATTCCAAGATTGCCATCCAAGGCTTTTCAAACTAGTCTTCTTCATCTTTATTTTCCATCATCTTGATGGTACCAAATATTGGCATGTTAATTTTGACCTGTTAACATGAGTTGCCAATGTGTTGATGTTGGTATATGATGTGTACACCTAATATGGGTCCAAACCTAAATAACCGTGGAGCGAAACCTAAGACCACGCACATAAGTAAGTTACCTGATGATAACCATAGGCAATTACTTGGAGAAAACAACATGTGAGTAACTGCACACTTAAATGCATATGTCCTATTGAGATTGGGACTCTCTGGCTAAGTGTGGCAGTGGTTGCAATAGGTGAAATATAGAGTGAGTGTGTGTAGAGAAAAATACACAAAGAGAGTAACAAAAGAGAAAAATACACAGAGAGTAACAAAAAGGAGTTGAGATTCTTATATTGTGATTAGAGTAGAGAATCCATTTATATGATCTTTGCCTGACCAGTGAAACAGTTTGTGAAGTGATTCAAAGAAAGGTACACATTTAATTACTTTCTTCTTAATATATTTATGAGTTTACATTGGTATCGGAGCCTGGTTAAGTTGTTTTCTGGTTGGATATTGTTTTGATATTATCAATATTCTATATACAAAATATTATTAACACATTTTTTAGTAATAAATTATGTTCTTATTTGATTATGTATGCATGGATCAATATTTTTTATTTCGTATGATAATACAACTTATTTTGAAAATCCATGTTTTACTATTGTTTGGTTGATGACATGTAAAACTTGATTAATGATTTTTCGAATTTATTGCATAAACAATGTATATGTTTATGATGCCATATGATTTGTGAATTTGTATTAAAAAAAATGCCTTGAAAATAGTTTATCTATTTTTGGTTATAACATGATTCATATATACATGTTTTACTGATTTTCTATGGATTGTTGTAATTATAATTTTTTCGAATTCATCTTATCTTTTTGATGATTTTTGTATTTCATGTATATGTGATGCCATATGATTAATTTATTTGAATTACATGTCATGAGATTTAATTTTGGGCTTCAGAACCCTAAGAAATAGAGCCTCAAATCCGAAACATAGAGAGCTTCGTAAAGGGTTCAAACATGTTTTTGTTGACACAAATCTGATACCATTAGAAACTACAGATTCCAAGCTTTCCAAAGACACCAAAAACATATAATTTGATTAAGTTACGAGTGAGAATGAAGCGATTGAAAGTTGGGTCGGAATCTGAGTTTTTAGTTTCAGAAAACTAGAGGCTAAAGATGATGAATAGTGCCACTTGCTATTAGCGCGACGCATGCACCTCTCCTCAAACCCAAGCTTCAAAACTAAGGGTATAATTGGAATTAAAATAGAATTTGGAGTCGGATGGTGGTGGTCCAGAGATTGGAAAAGGCTAGGAAGGTGGCACGTGGAATGCATACGCCACTTAGGCATGTGGGACATGCTCATAGCTGGCCTGAGTGGCTCTGTTGTTGACACGTGATCCGTTAAGAACATGACGCGTGGCAATGTTGTGTCATGATTGACACATGGTCGAATCCCGATGTGACACATGGAATAAACATGTTGGTCGAGAAAGACATCGACTGTTACCGGCAATCGAAACGGTCTCTAACGATAGTCCAATCACTGGAGTGGTTATTAGAGCCACATGAGATGACTGAACCGGTTACCAGTGCAATGTTAGCCGAGTGGACCGATTATGGGTGCCACATCAACAGTACACCACCACTTCATCCGACTAGACATTTTTTCCAGCAATTGTTTTGACAAAAAAAGTAACTTTTTTTTATCAATTCCGTTAATTTGTTTCACTCCAATGGGAGTTGAATATATGCCCTATAATTATTTTTAAAAAATTCTCAAAATTACTAACAAATTATATTAAAATGATTAATGGTGTCTGATTTCATTTCTCTGTAGATTGAGGAAATCAGAATTGAAAACTTATCTAATTCAGTTGACCCTCAAGAGGAGTACTCATCGTAGTCGGTAGAGGAATATTCACCACAATCAATTGAAGAATACTCACCACAATCGGTTGAAGTTTATTTGCCATTGTCAGATGAAATATCCATAAAGGAAAATACTATTGAAGAGTATTTACTTGGAATTTCAGAGGAAGATGAAAGTCAACAATCTCCAGAAGTAGAGATGGATGAGTCAGAAGTTGAACTGAAATGGATTTTCCAAGTACTAAAGACCGAGTTTATAAAAAAATAAACTAGAAAGTCATAAAATGGATTATAGCACTAATATTTATCGGGCTTTAAGCTGCTAGACCAACTTGAGGCAAGCTTTCATGTTGTCTCCTTTTGCCTGGTACTAACCAGTGACCTGGTTAACAACAAGTTGAGAGTCGCTCTTGACATGTAGGTAGTCAGCCCTGAGCTCGATGGCTATCTTTATTCCTGCTAGGAGGGCTTCTGATACTTGCTTTTTGTGTCGTTACCAAATTGCAATTATCAAAAGATATTTACATTAATTCCTACCGCAATGTGCTCTAAAGTTTAAAAAAAAGTAAATCAGCAAGAGAGGGTATCGTCCACAGGGAGGAGTTAGCCGTCAATCGTATCATGTTCTAGAGATTATTGAAAACAATGTAAATAGAATGTTGAAGGGTGATAGTGATGTGTGTGAGGTGTAAGCATATCGCGGTGTATGTGTGTGTGTGTGTGTGTGTGTGAAGGAATGTAAATAAAAAGAATGCAAATAAAATAAAAGGAATATGAAGGGGTGAGAATGGTGTTTAAAGTGACAAATAAAAGTATGGTTTGGAGAGATGCATGAGAATGATCACATAAGATTCATAAAGCTCACCATACATAAGTGTACAAACAGTGGTTGTTAGTCATTAAAGACATCCTATTAGTTATGTCCTCACAATTAAGGAGTTCAGAAATGAAATCATATATTTTTCAGAATCATTCGTTGATTAAGGAATACAGAAATCAAATCATCACTCTCCAAAGGCCATGGATGGAGCAATTGTGTCTTAGGTCAAAGACCCCATTAAGTACAAGAACATAGAGCCAACCTAAAGCACTAAGCACATCTAATTCAAGTTAAGGGCTTGTTCTCTCAATTGAGAGATTTACAAACACAAATCACTCCCCAAGGTCATGGCTAGAGCAATTGTGCCTTAAGTCCCTACCATTAAGCATATGAACATAAGTCAAAACCTACTCTAGCAAGTTCACCATAGAACAAGTTTCATCCATTCTTTAGAGCTAAGTGGTTAAGGTTATACCCAGATTGATCGTCCTAGGCACAACCAAAAACCCACAAACACTCAAACCCATCCATACAAGTTAATTTCAATCTTCCAAAGACATACACACACAGATGGGATATTTGATTACAACTACTCCTACAATTAAGTTAATCTACTCCTAATCCCGTCCATGAACACATATCAATTTCCAATCCCTACACACAAATAATTAACACTGAAAAGTGTATGTTAACTAAGGGATAATATCATCATTATACACTTCCAATATGATTAATTCTCCAATTTAGACATAATTTCGTTCGTTTGCTCGCTTAAATAAATGTGTTGTGTAGTAATCAGTGTATTTTTCTTTGTATTTCAGAGCTAATTCGATCAATTCAGAATTATGGAGAAGTCAGATGACAAAACAAATATCGTTTTGAAGTTTAGAACGTCAAAAACCTTAGGAAAGCCACGAAGGGCATTTTTTTAATTTTGACTATTCACTGTTCACTGTTGACTTTCACTGTTCTCAGTTGACTTTCACTGTTCTCAGTGACTTTCACTGTTCACAGTTGACTTTCACTGTTCCTGATGACGTGGTACATTCCTATTGGCCCAAACTGTGAGTGCACCGTACACGCGGCTGCAGAGAATCACATTCTAGAAGTTGGTGCATTGTTCATAGTTGACTTTCTAGAAGATTATTTACCGATGATGTAACACATTCCTATTGGCCCAAACTGCAAGTGCACCGTACACGCAGCTGCAGAGAATAATATTCTAGAAGTCGGTGCACTGTTCACTATTTACTTCACGGATGCGTTTACTGTTCACTGTCACTGTTCACTATTCACTTTCACGGATGTGCGTTACTGTTCACTGTTCATTGTTCACTATTCACTGATGACGTGGCAAAATTTGGACGCTTCATTCTAAATTCATTTGATGGTCAATTTTCATCCATATTTTGTGTAACACCCATGTCTTTCAGGCCCAATTGAAAGGCCCAAGTTGAAAAAAAAATAAAAAAAATTGGATAAGCGTAAAACAGAAAATGCATCGGTGAGTAAGCCTATATGAATTGTATGGCTGACAGGCTGCTGTGAGCTTGGTTAATTAGCTTACAACTTCAGATGTGTCCTTCCATAAGTATATATATGGGAGGATAAACGTTGAGAGCTAGAAAGCAGTAGAATCCAGAGGAAGAAAGGAAAGAGAAGAAAGAAAAGAGAAGGAGAAGGAAAGAAGACGAAGGGAACCTAGCATATTCAGTCTGAATTAAGCTTGACTTCTAAGTTGTGAGTGAATTAAGTTTCAGTTTTGTTTTTAACTTAAGTTACAGTTTTATGCTTTAATTGCTGCAAATCATTTTAAGTTTTTTATTGCTTTTTATGATTGATGGTGAGTATTCAGAGAACCGAAAATATATATTTTATGCTTATATTAGCATTCAGAAACAATATATTATTTTTATGAATTATCAAGAAAAGATTATGATTTCTATAAAAGCACCATGTATGTACATTCCCAATTATGATTATGGTTGGCTTTTGGGGCCGTTCTACACATGTGTATGTCATGAGTCGCTCTGCACGTGTATTAACCAGAGAAAGAGTAATTGAGTCACTCTGCACGTGTATGACCAGAGAGTCGCTCTGCCCGTGTATTGACCAGAGAAAAAGTAATTGAGTCGTTCTGAACGAGTATGACCAGAAGTTATTCATGACTCTGTGTTTGCCCGAAGTATTTCGGCTTACGTATTGAAGATATCCCTGGTACGAATTTGGTGCAGATTAAGATTTTATAAAGTGTTTATTCTTGTTCAGCAAAGAGAAGCATTTAGTTTATTCAGCACGAAAGTAGATATATTATCTTATACCATGTATTACTGTATGCTTATTGTAAATTGGTTTACAAAAGTGTTTTTAAAAGTTTTCATTCACTCATTGGGCGTTAGCGCTCATCCTTTCACTCTTAAATATTTATCCAGGTAGCTGCTCGGTTGTGCGGACTCAGAAGTTTTGAGGTGGGCCACTCGATGACATCATGAAGCATGAAAGTCATGCATTTTAAATTTTCTGTACATATTTAGAAATATGAGGTTGGCATGGTCAGGACGGTAGGTATGGTCGGGACGGTAGGCATAGTCGGGATGGTTGGCATGGTCAGAACATGGTCAGATTTCTCTGTTCGGCCTACTCGGCCCACTTGACCTACTCGGCCCACTTGACTTACTCGGCCCACATGGCCTATTCGGTCTACTCGGCCTACTCGGGTTTCTTACTCGGCCTGTTCGGTTTTCCACTCGGGATGGACTGGTTACTTAGTTTTTAAAGTAGTCGGTTTTTAGTCCGATCAGTCATTTTTGACAAACTTTTTGTAACGAACGAAAATATAAAAAGAAATTGTAATTATGTACATTTTGTACTCTCCAATATTTTCCTTACATTTTATTTGTTTAATAGCAAGTATTTCCTATGGAAATTTCAGTAGAAAGTCATTTTATCATGCTAGTAAATGTAGATCCCACAGGGTTTCCCTCGTACTCAAGAGAGGAGTCGGGGAAGCCCATAGGGCCTCCCTCGTACTCAAGAGAGGAGTCGAGATGGGTCCTGTCATTTTGTATAAATAGGGGGCCTCTCCCTCCTAATTTTGATATTTTGAATCCAAATCTGATATTAGATTTGTGAAATTCTCTCTATTTTGTTCTTAAATTCTCAGTTTAAATAAAATAGCTATTTTCTAGTTAAATTATGTCTGACTAATTATATATAGTTGGGGCCAAAGGTGATACTGTTGGTATGGAAAATATGATCCAATTTTGGTAAGTTTATTATTTTTATGCTTTCTCTCCTCTGATCTTTGTGGAGTTTTTGACCCACTGTAGACAGACAGATATTGTCTAGCACAGTTGGTACTTTTACCCATATCTATCAGAGAGTGGTTTCTCCCCTCTGATCTTTGTGGAGTTTTTGACTCACTGTAGACAGACAGATATTGTCTAGCACAGTGAGTACTTTTACCCATATCTATTAGAGAGTGGTTTATCCCCTCTAATCTTTGTGGAGTTTTGACTCACTATAGACAGACAGATGTTGTCTAGCACAGTGAATACTTTTACCCACATATATCAGAGAGTGGTTAGTGGAGTGGAATACCATCCCATTACTCTGGACTAAATATTAATAATTGGATCATAATCGAATTACCAACAGTGGATCCCTTAACCCTAGTTTTAATTTTATTTGATTTACATTTTATAACAAGCTTAGTAATTAATCTAGATAATTAATTCTATAAGGACAGGTGAACAACCTCCCTGTGGTTTGACCTGGTCTTACCGGTTAATTTATTACTTTGACACTCTTATACTTGGGAGTAGGAACACTTCTTTAGGACGTGTCAAGTTTTTGGCGCCGCTGCCGAGGAGGTAAGTCCGTCTTTTCTTTGTAGAAGTAATTTCTTTTTAATTTTATTTTAGTTTTGCTATTTTTTTCTATCTTCTTTGTTCTTATTTTGTATTCAATTTTACATCACTCATCTCAATCATAAACTTCATCAACTTAAAAAAAAAACACTTGTAGTCATTAATCATATTTTTACATTTTAGTCCTTCAATTTTTTATTTACATTTTAGCTTAGATCTAGTTTGCATTTGCATATATATCATTTTATTTTTCATTTTTGCGTATCAGTCCCAGTAATTATCATATTTTCACTTTAGTCCATATATTTATAATTATTTGCACTTTTACCCCAACACTTGTGTATATTTGTATTTACACCCCTAGAATTTTACATCTTGTTATTTTTATCACTTTTTCTTTTATTTTCTTCATTTTTATGTATTCCACCTCCATGAACCCTCATTAAATTTGCATGAGACGTTGGTCTCAAACATCTAGTGGTAGATTAATTAGGAGATCACAATCACCCACATTCACCAACAACATGGTTGAAAACCCACATAGACATCCAACATGAAACAAACCTTTTACTTTTGAATTTATTTGTGTTTGCAATTATTATTTTTGTTTTTGTTCGCTTTTACTTTTTGAATTTTTACAGGATTAATTTCTAGGTTCAGTTTTTTCTTGGTGTGTTTTGTTATATAACCCTGGTTAAGTGGCGGATAACGGTACTCCGTGATGATTCCAGTCTGTTTAATTCATTTTTCCAAATAACTGATCCCCAAAATAAGGTATAGACAAAATTTTCACAAACCTGCGAAAATATTTTCCATCGTTGCCCCAAAATGCTCTGAAAAAGATTTACAAAGCACGTTCCGAAAGATTACGCTTATTGATGATAAACAAAATTCCTGTTGAAATTCGCTGGTCGATCGAAGATAAGGTACGTCTAGCAGGTGAGTCTACTGATTCATGTATATCTTACATGCCTAGTTTTGGAAGAAGTAACCTTGCAAAAAAATGAAGAGCTAAGAAGTTAGGGTTACTTGTCACAAATGTGCACGTACAACTTGTAACACACGTTGTCGTTCTTTAGGAATGGTGTCTAATAATCGAGAAGATAAAATTTTATTCATTAGGCAAGGTTTGCATAGGGAGTCATTGGATAATATCCTAACGACTCTTGATGCACATCCTAGTGGATATGTGCAAATGGCAATTGACCAATTTTGGCCACAATTTCAAAAAGAACATGCACAATATAGTCTTAGGAATCTGACTTTAAAATACCATGTTTGCTAATTTATAAGAAAATTGGATGGGAATCATATTCCCGGCCCATAGAGGGCGTTGAAGCCGTTTCTGGACATAAAACAAGAGGAAAATGTGAGCCACAATCACAACTACCATTAAATATCATTTTGTTTTTGTTATCTTTTTATTATCTTTATGTCTGCTTCAAGTCCTCATGCGTTGATTGACCAGTTACAAGCTTTCAATTATGAGCCAGATCCTTCAACCTCCAAAATTGATTGGTCCATTGATGAAGAGAACAAGAAACACAGAATTGATCTGAATCTCAGTTTGTGATTGTCCCATGGTTTTTATGCATTTTATTTTCCTTTATTTTGAATTTCTTTTGTTGTTTTGCAGGATTTTGTTGTCTTTCAAGTTGTTCAGGTAATATCTTCTAAACCTTAACTCTTTCTAAAAACATTGGGGACAATGTCTCTTTTTGGTTGGGGGGAGGGGATAGTTGATTCAATAACTTTTTATTTTCAAAAAAAAAAAATCTAACTTCGGACCATTTTTATTTTGTAAAGATGGCCGAGTAAGGAGATCTTTTAGATACTTCTGAGATGCATCTTTGTAGTTCTGATCCATTTTTCCTCTCTTCTGACTATTCAAATTTATAAACTCCCATTGACTAATTCTTTTGTTCAATAAGTCATCTTGAGAAATTTTTCTAACTATTCTAGACACACACGCACATTGACACGTGATTATGTGCAGTAAGTTGAGATTTTACGATATTTAGTTCCAAAACAGCATTCAAGGGTAACAACCGAAGGTAGTGGTCTTGTTTAAAAATATATATAGTAATAATAATAATAATAATTTTGTGTGTTGTAACAAAAACTCTTACTTAGTAGCCAGGCCTTATGCCTCAGTAAGCATAGAGTGTTCACGCAAAACGGTAGAGTCTGGATAAGAATATAGTGCAGTCACGCAACCTCTTTAACTAAAACAATTAAGTCCGAGGGGTGCTTTAGCACCTAATGCCCTAAGACCAACTGGTTTGGGAGTCATTGACTCAAAGCTCGTTACACGGGTTAAAGAGAAAGCTTAAGGGAATTGTACTAAAAAAAAAGAAAAAAAAACATCTGCAATCCGAGTAATTAAGCCCGTAGGAGTGTTTTAACACTTAATGCCCTAAAGCCAACTAGTTTGGGAGTCATTGGCCTAAAGCTCGATACATGGATTAAAGATGGAATGTTTGTTTCCAATTTTGTTATATTAAAAAAAAAGAAAAAAAAAAGAAATAAAACTACTGCCTAAGGAAGAAGCCCTGATAAGATTTCAGAATGAAAATGTTGTTTGATTTTAATTTAATCTCATAGTTATCGTGTTGATCTTTATTGAGCACAAGAAAGTTTGATTGATAACTAAATTGATGACTGGTTGTCAAAGGGTAAGAAAAGAGATATGAGAGAGTTTGTCCATTTGATAGTTTAGAGATTTGAATTTGAGTTTTTACTATTTTCTCTTTAGTTGCTAGGGACTAGCAATAAGCTGGTTGGGAGATGTGATTAACACTGAAAAGTGTACGTTTACTAAGGGATAATATCATCATTTTACACTTTCAATATGATTAATTCCCCAATTTAGACATAATTTCGTTTGCTCGCTTAAATAAATGTGTTGTGTAGTAATCAATGTATTTTTTTTTTGTATTTCAGAGCTAATTCAATCAATTCAGAATTATGGAGAAGTCATATGGCAAAAAACACATCTTTTTCAAGTTTAGAACGTCAAAAACCTTAGGAAGGCCACGAAGGGCATTTTTGTAATTTTGAATATTCACTGTTCACAGTTAACTTTCACTGTTCACAGTTAACTTTCACTGTTCACAGTTAACTTTCACTGTTTCTGATGATGTGGCACATTCCTATTGGCCCAAACTGTGAGTGTACTGTACACGCGACTGTAGAGAATAATATTCTAGAAGTCGGTGCACTGTTCACCATTCACTTCACGGATGCGTTTACTGTTCACTGTTCACTATTCACTGATGACGTGGTAAAATCTGGACGCTCCATTCTAAATTCATTCGATGGTCAATTTTCATCCATATTTTTCATAAATAGGGGGTCTCTCCCCCTTAATTTTGATATTCTGAATCAAAATCTGATATTAGATTTGTGAAATTCTCTCTTTTTTGTTCTCAAATTCTCAATTTAAATAAAATGACTATTTTCTAGTTAAATTATGTCTTGCTAATTTTATATAACTGGGGCCAAAAGTGATACTGTTGGTATGGAAAATATGTTCCAATTTTGGTAAGTTTATTATTTTTATGTTTTCTCCCCTCTGATCTTTGTGGAGTTTTTGATCCACTGTAGACAGACAGATATTTTCTAGCACAGTGGGTATTTTTACCCATATCTATCAGAGAGTGGTTTCTTCCCTCTGATCTTTGTGGAGTTTTTGACTCACTGTAGACAGACAGATATTTTCTAGCACAGTGAGTACTTTTACCCATATCTATCATAGAGTGGTTTATCTCATCTAATATTTGTGGAGTTTTGACTCACTATAGATAGACAGATGTTGTCTAGCACAGTGAGTACTTTTACCCACATCTATTAGAGAGTGGTCAGTGGAGTGGAATATCATCCCATTAATCTGGACTAATATTAATAATTGGATCATAATCGAATTGCCAACAGTGGATCCCTTAGCCCCATTTTTAATTTTAATTGATTTACATTTTATAACAAGTTTAGTAATTAATCTAGATAATTAATCCTGTAAGGACAAGTGAACAACCTCTCTGTGGTTCGACCCGGTCTTACCGGTTCATTTATTACTTTAACACTCTTATACTTGGAAGTATAAATATTTTTTTAGGACGTGTCAACAAACATATCAAGATAAGAGATTATTCAATAATAGCAAGAACGAATCAAAACCCAAATGAATATAAAAACAACCAACATATATTAAGCACAAATTCGGTTTACAAACACAATCAAGAAAAAATGAAATACAAAGAGAATGAGTTTAAAGGAGACAACCCTTGAAGAAATCCCTCCAAGTGCTCCATGAATCCCTAGCTCGAAATTGGTCATAGACCACCCCTATCTCCTTGTAATCAACTCTCAAAAGTGGTGGAGGATGTGTAAAAATGGGTGGTGGTGAGCTTCCCGTGGAGGAGGACTTCTATGAGAGCTTTTGAAGCTTCTCTCTCTCTTGATTTGTGAAGAAGATGAAGAAAATAATGGGTTGTTCTTGTCTTTGTTGTGTGTAGAGAAAAGGAGAAAATGATGTATTTATAGTTAGGGAATGTTTGGAGATGAATTAGGGTGCCAAAAGACACATTTGCCCTTCCAAAATGGCCAAACAAATGACATGTCATGGTTCGGAACCAGGTGTGTCATGGTTCGGAATCAGGTTTGTTGCGTCTTGCAAGGTGACACACCAAGCGACAGTAATTTTCGCGGCTCAAGTGTCGCGGTCACGACACTAGTTTGCAACCTTGTGCACCGTTACAAAAACGCACATATCTCCCTTTAAAAAACCTGGAATTGCAATCCGTAAAAACCGATGGAAAGATGACTTCTAAGGCTTTCTAAAAGTATATGGTACAAAATTCATTTCAATTTGAAGAGGGACATATAGACCCAAAATTTGGCTTCTCAATTTTCATTTAAGCTCAAATACCATATGTAAGGAATATATACCTACACAAGGCTCAACAAACACATTATATACAAAAATACACTCGAAAATGAGAACAAATGATAAGTAATGGGGACCTCAAAAAAGTATAAATATTATCCGATCAGCTTTGTACTCCGCTTCATTGTTTATAGCCTTGAACTAGAACCTGAAGTTGTGGTAGCATTCTGCTTTTCCTGGGTCTGTCAAGACAATGCCAGCCCCTCCCCTTACATATCTAGGTACTCCATCAGTGTAGAAGATCCAAGGAATACAGTCAGTTGGCCAGTTTCCAATTTTTGGATCCTTCTAGGGAATCGATTCCAGCTCTATTGAAGTATTAGAATTGGGAAGAGTTGAGATTTCAGCCACGAAATCTGCTAGCGTCTGGGCTTTGACAGTTGTCTTTTTCTTGTATTTTACGTCAAACTAGTTGAGTTCAAAGGACCAAAGAACTAACCTTCCTAACACATATGGTCTCTGCTAAAGATGTCGGAGTGGTTGGCCCGTCACAACAGCGACTGCATGCTTATCGAGGTCACATAGGCAAATGCGAGCTTCTCTAGGAGGACATATTGCTTCTCGAGCTTTTTTAACGCATGGCTCATATAGTAAACAGGCCATTGAACCTCGTCTCCATACTTTCTGACCAAAGCCCCACTAACTGCTGTTTTGGACAAAGGTAGGTAAATATGTAGTTCCTCTCCGAGAACTGGCTTGACCAGCAGCTGCGGGCTGGCTAGATATTTCTTTAGAGTTTGGAAAGCCTTCTCACTTTCCTGGTCCCACTTCATATTCCTTCCCCATTTGATCACCTGAAAGATGGGAAGGCACTTATCAGTAGGCCGTGAAATGAAACAATTGAGCGCTGCCACTTGACTAGTTAACACATGTACTTGTTTGAGTAAGGTAAGATATTCTAGGTCTAGATTAGCTCAGATATTCTCCGGGTTGACCTCTATACCTCTCTCATGAACCATAAAGCCAAGGAATTTTTCTACGGTTACCCCGAATGCACATTTAACGGGGTTCAATCGCATTTGGTTCTTTCTTACAATCTTGAAGGTTCGGCGAAAATGGCCATGATACTCCTCAATTACCTAGGATTTAGTGATCATGTCATCGATGTACACCTCCATCATCCTTTCTATCTCTAGCTTGAACACTAATTAGCCAAATGTTGATATGCAGCACTTGTATTTTTTAGGCCAAATGGTTAGTAGAAACCCTGCCTGGTGATGAAGCTAGCTTTATCATGGTCAACGGGGTGCATCATGATATGGTTATACCCTGAAAATTTATCCATAAAGCTTAGGAGCTTGTTTCATACAGTGGGGTCCACTAGTTGATCGATTTTGGGCAGGGGGAAACTATCATTTAGCCAGGTGCGGTTGAGATCTGTGTAATCAACGTACATGCGCCACTTCTCGTTTGCTTTGGTGACCATGACCACATTCGAGATCCAATCGGGATATCGAGATTCCTTAATGAATTTAGCCTTTATCAATATGTCGACCTCTTCCTATATAGCAGCGTTCCTTTCGACGTTGAAGTGTCACTTCTTCCACTTAACCGGTTTGAAAGTGGGGTTGACTGCCAACTTATGAGCGACCAAGGAGATATGGATCCCCACCATTTCGTCATGGCTCCAAGCGAATATTTCACTGTATTCCTAGATGAGCTTGATCAGGTCTTTTTTTACTCTTGGTTCCAAGGTGGCCCCAACCTTAACTACCTTGGATGGGTCATCTTCTCTGACCGAAATTTCTTTTAACTCATCAACGAGGTGACCACTGGCCCACCCCTGTCTTCTTCTACTTTGTCTTTAACTTGAACGTCGCTCTCCGGATATTCTGCTAACTCATTTACAACACTTGGGACCTCGAAATCCATCTTTGGCGATTATTATCCCTGTACCACAACTACATGCACATACTGATTCGCTAATGCTGTGGGATTGGTGGATACTTCGTAACACTTACGGGAGCCTACTGATCTCCATGTACCTCGCCTACCTCGTTCCCCACTGGAAACTTCAAGATGTTATGGTAGATGGATAGCACCCCTTGAATACTTATAGGAAATACCTCTCTAAAATGGCGTTGTAGGCCAACAGGGTGTCGACCACAACGAAGTCTGTCATGCTGTTCTGTTGTAGAAGCGTAGTCTCAATGATAAACGGTAGAATTTTTGATCCCAATGGTATAATCGAGTCTCAGTGAAACCGTACAAGGGGGTGGTGCAACTATTGTAACACCACTGCTTCAAGTTGAGCTTTTCTAGAGTGTCCTTGAAAAGGATGTTCACGCTGCTATCTGTGTCAATCAGGACGCGGTGGACTAAGTAATTGACGATCTATATCGTGACCACCATGGGTCGTCGTGCGGCTGTATGGTATTATACATATCTGCTTCAGTAAAAATGATCTAGGCTGATTGAGAGGTTCCAGCCAAGCCTTGATCTACTTTCAAGATACTTTACCCCTCTTCAATCCGGGGAATCTTCTTTACATGGCTCTTTATGGAATTGTTAGAGGTACTAGCTAATGTAGATCCTCCACTGATGGTGTGTATGACCTGGATTTGATGTATCAGGTCTTTCTATTCCTATTTTGTCTTCTCCGCATGATCTCGAATCTCGGCTTGAACCTCTTTATCTGTGTGGATGCTATCTCGAACCTACTGTAAGAATTCTACCAAACAGCTGCCTCTCACCAAGGCTTTGATCTGGTTACGGAAGTTGTAACACTCCAAGATGTTGTGTCCCACATCCTCATAGAAATAACAGTACTTGTACTGGTTCTTTGCATCTACTGGGGCTTTTATGGGACTGGGCTTTCTTAGCAACCCCTTATCCCAGATGGCAAGGTAGATCATCTCGTAGGACACATTTAAAGGAATATAGTGGTCATATCCTCTCTCATCCCAGGCCGTGGGGGCTACCACTATGTGAGGATGTGAGGCTTAATAAGAGGTTCATCTAGTCAGGTACTGGTCCCGTTGAGGTTGGTAAGGTGAAGGTTGTTATATGGACCGATTGAGGGGTCTGTTATGAGCCTTCTGGGTCGGTGTAGGCCTGGGCGTTTCCTTATTTTGGCACTTAGCAGTCCTCATGTCATCATGCTCAATCTTGACTTTGAGCTGCTCATCTATTTCCACCTGCTCAAGGGCTCTATCGTAGGCCTCATGGTAGGTTTTCGGTGGACGATTGGCGAATGAACAGAACCTTCTACCCGCCTATAGGTTCTTACAAAAGTTAGCCATGTCAATGAACACCCTCATCTGAATCACCTCCTTATGGAACCTCTTCACGTATGACCTGAGGGCCTCCTCACGCTCTTGAATGACATACTGCAGGTGGATTGGATCTTTCGGTCATGGTTTGATCCCCTGAAACTGCGAGTAAAAATCACTGGTTAATTTGGAAAAGCATCCATGCTATCTGCGGGTAACTTTTTGAGCCACGTTATGGCATAGTCAGTCAGCGTGGTCGGGAATATCCTATATATGGCTACTCTAATAGCATTCTGGACCTTCATTTGCTGGACGAAGCTCTCCATGTGGCTCAGAGGATCTTCAGTGCCGAAATATTTATCACCCAACATTTTAAATTTAGGAAGGAGCTCTGCTTCTCTTATCTTCCTTGAGAATGAAGCGTTCATCTCTACCAACGGTTTCTTCAAACTCTTCCGGTGTTTGCCTTTCTTCAACTCATGGATCTCCTTCTGCATCCGAGCCTGTTGATCCCGTAAGCGCTTGTTCCTGGTGTTCTTAGACTATACTTTGGAGTCTACATTGTCAAAGCCCTCAGAGGACATAGAGATCTCTCCCTTGTTATCTTCGGGGGAAGGATTTTTTCTAGCTTTTCTCTGGCTATCTCCTGCCTCGGATTTGGGCTCTCTTCTGGTATCCGCGGGTCTAACTGAGCGGTAAGGTCTACCTTGTGGGACGCCAGCAGCTGATTTTACCTGTCTGGGTTGATAACAGGTTGGCCTAAACAGATCTGGGGACATGAGCCCCAATCTGTCTCTAACCGAGGGAAGAGGTCCCAACCTGCCATGGACTGGTACTGATGGTGGTGGTCCCAACCTATCGAAGGCGGTCGGCCTGGTTCCCGATCTATGGGGATATTCCCGGGTACCAGGCTAAGCTGATTGGTTAGGTGGTTCCCTCTACCACAAGTCGGAGGTGAACGTTCTTAACGAAATCTGAAGCTTGTTGCTCAAGCATAGTCTGATCTGCTACCAGGGCAACTGGGGCCCGTGCGGTAGTAGACGGGATTAGGGCAGAATGGTGATATCTCAACTTTTTCCCTTTTTTTTGGATTCTCTTGGTTGAAGCAACAAATTGGTGCCCTGAAGCCTCGGGTTTCCCTTAGGATGATCGAAGCCTCATAATCCTGTAAAAATGATAAGCACGTGATTTTATAAAGGTTGTGGAATCTACCCACAAACGGTGCCAAAAAGTATTAAACCAAAAATTCTCTCAAGGTGAGGAATCTCAATTAACACTCTCCATACCGCTACCTAGGTAGGTTGCAGTCGGAGTAGGTACCTTTGGTATCGGTTATAACTTGAAGAATGGGAGTGGAAGAAAAACAATTGATTGATAATATAATAACAGGAGATTGTGGTACTATTTTATTAAATTTATAGTGTTTGGTTACAAGAACATTGCAAGTGTTAAACTCTATCTTTCTATATCTTTTGCTTAACTAATTGGAGATGGCGAACTCGTACCTGTCTACAAGTGGACAAAGAATCAATGGAGATGGTTTTGCTTCGATCCAAAGGTAGAACTAAGCAACAACCTTCTGGCCCTTATTTTTACTAGAGGATGGGGTATTTGGATCACTAATGGTTGATCCCTCCTACGTGCCTTTACAAATATATTTATATTATGGGCCTTTAGGGTTGATTTGTGGTGTACAAGCCGTGAATCGCGAACTGATCTTCCCCCCTTTTTTGATGAGATTTTATGTTTTAATGCCGTTGACTCCTAAGAATTAGCTGTTTTGAAATATCTTGAAGAGAGATGTATTTGTTTCCTTCTTGAACTCTTCCACTCGGTTTGCATGCACGTGGAAGTTTGATATGTGTTGGAGAATAATTCTGATTCTGCTCGTAGTTTAATGAGGTATTGCACGGAGGCTACTTGGCTGGGTTTTTTTTTTATGGCAAGGTATCTCTAGGTACCAATATCGTGGCAAGGTAACTTAAGGTGTCAATATGGTTGCATGGAGCTTGATTATTCTGGTTGTAAGGTACCCTGTGGTACCGGTTCTCTAGCGGGGTACCTGGGGACCCCTCTATTGATGTGGCACTTGAACGATCTTGTTGTAGCTCTACGGTTTTCCTTCTTCCCATTAGGGAGGTAGGACATTTGCCTTGATGGATAGACGAGGTATTATGAGGTTTCTAGGTCTCAGCTGTGTACTTTATGGAGGTGGTGGGGTCTTATCGATAATGATGTTGGGGTGCCTCGGTCATACGAGATCAGGCACTTTCGAGGCAAGTTGTAGCGTGCTATTTCTGAATGGCCTTGGAGTGATGACAGGATAAAGTTAATATGGAAAGACTTAATTCACACCCTCCTTAAGGTTTTACTAGATGATGGACCCACTTATACGAGTAGGAGATGTTAGTATATGATGCGTACACCCAAGATGGGTCCAAACTCAAATATCCGTGGAGCCCAACCCAAGCCCACACACATAAGTGAGTTATCATATGATAACTATAGGCACTTACCTGGAGAAAACTGCATCTGCAGTAACTACACACTTAAATGCATGTGTTCTATTAAGATTGGGACTTCTGTGCCTAAGTGCTGCAGTGAGTACATTAAGTGAAATATAGTGTGTACAGAGAAAAATACATAGAGAGAGTAACAAAAGGAGTTGAGATTTTTGTACTGTGATTAGAGTAAAGAATCCATTTTTGTGATCTTTACCGGACCAATGAAACAGTTTGTGAAGTGATCCAAAAAAAGGTACACTTTCAATTACTTTCGTCTTAATATCTTTTTAAGTTTTTAAGTTCACAATTGAGAATCGTATCTTTTCATTAATTACCTATTCGGTCCTTTAAAAATAAAACTCCTAAAGTTATAAATAATGTTAAGCTGTCCAAATTATTTATCTAAAATCATATCCAAATTATTTATCCAAAATCATATCCGAATAATATGATATTTGGATTCTAACCACCATATAAATCATAAAATAATGTGGTAGTTGATGTGTCAATTACAATTCATATGTAATTAAATAAAATGTTACAATTCATGTCATATCATTCAGGTATGATTTTGGACAACTAATTTGGATAGCCCTAGCATTACCTTTATAAATATAATGTAATGCATTGATTATTAAAACATATAAATTGTGTCTAGAAATTATTATCAAATAATTTTGTAAGAGTATTATATAATAAAATTATTTTCAAAAGTAAATTAAGACGTATAATTGGTAGGTGTTGCTTATGCCACCGTTGGTCGGATCATCTCCATCTATCAATAGATTTTAATGATCATTAAACTCCAAACCATCTCAAAAATTAAATCCCATCGCTAAATAGCATTGTTGTACCAAAACCATAAATTAGCAAAGTTTATAGAAATGAAAACGATTTAATTCATTTATAAAAAGATCAAACCATGGTCAAAAAATATCCTGATTGTGCTTGTCTTTACAGCATTTATAATATCAAAGATTTCTCATGAACCTCTCTAAAAATGCGAAATCCTATGGAGACAGGACTTGCCTTTTTGAGGCTACATTCCAATTAATATTCACCGGCTACTCCACCCGCATATCTTTTCATATTGAAATATTGAATTGAATCAGATATGATATAATATTGTCCGTGTTCTTGGACTGAAAATGAATTTGATAAGATTGAATCGAATATAATACTGTACATAGTGAAAAGAGTATACTTCAAATTGAAGAAGGAATTCATATCGAACTTTTGTCCGGATATGTCCCGGATATACCTAGATATATATCAGATACACCATTTGGATTCGTTGACTTTTTTTTTAAGTTTGACTTGATATACACCGGGGATACGGTAAGGATACGGTAAGGATACATTTGAGATAAAAATTTAATTATTTTAGTTGAAACCGGGGTCAAATTATGATTTTACAAAGTTGAATGGTCAAAATATAATTTTTTAAAATAAATCTCAAACTAAGTTCTACTTTTAGGACTCATTTCTTATATCATAAATATATTTATATAGAATATGTTTTGAATGAATTATTGGATTATGTTTTTTTAAATATAAAATATAAATATATATTATTTTAATTGACGTAACCTACTGTATCCATATCCTAGATTTTAAAGATTTATCGTATTTACATATCGTATTATATTCATATCCCATATCTATATCCGTGCAACATAGGAGAGGACTATAGGAATAAAACTGCATTGGACTCGGTTCAACTCCTTTTGAGAAAATAATGCAATACATTATGAATTTTAATAAAATTCGTGATCAAAGATCCATGCCTAATGAACATTAATTCCAAGAGAGGTTGGAAGTAGTGCTGTAATTATGGACCGGCCCAAGACAGGCCGGTATGGGTGGTCTGCGAAGCAAAACAGGTAGTGTCAAGCACGACCCATGAAGGAGGCAGGCCAGGCCAGGCCAAAGCCCGGTCTGTGACAGGCAGCGTGCCGGGCCGTTGGTACCAGGTCCGGCGGGCTGGCCCGCCACGGCATGCCTAGCCGGAGTGCCAGGCCCCTGGACCGGCACGCCGGACCCGCAATTCGACTGGTTGTTAATTTTAAAAAAAATAATAATCCCTCCAACGGCTGGAATTCAAAATCCAGCCGTTGGCTGACGTCATCACATCGTTGGAGGCTTTAAATTTTACAAAAAAAAAACCCCTGAAATCTTCCAAATTAAATTTTGACCCACAAATCAATTTTTTCTATAAATACTTCCATCTATTTATTTTCCATTTACTTTCTCTATCATTCTTTCAATCTCTCATTCTCTCAAATCTCAATCTCTACATTCTCCAATTCTCTACACTTTTTCATTCAATTTCATTATTACTCTCTCTACGAAATTCTCTAAATTTTCCATCAACACACCAAATTTTAAAGGTATATTACTTTTGTTCAAACATTTTTGATAGTAAATTTATATTTTTATGTTTAGACTATAGTTGCTAAATGAAAACATTTTTATTTAGTTAGTTAGTTTATCAATTTTTGTGCTTTAATGATAATATTATTTGTTTAGTATATTAAGATTTTTAAGTTTAGTAGTAATTTTAATATTTGTTATTAGTAAATTTAGAAATTTAATTTGTATTATTGAATTTAATTTTTTTAATAAGTAAATTATGAATGTTAAGTGTAGTAGTTAAGTTTAATATTTTTTGTTCTTAAATTATGAATTTTTAGTGTAGTTGTTTATTTTAATATTTTTTGTGAGTATATTATGAATTTTAAGTGTAGTGGTTAATTTTAATAAGTTTTATTAGTAAATTATGATTTTTATGTGTAGTATGTAATTTAATATTTGTTGTTAGTAAATTTATCAATTTAATTTGTAGTAGTGAATTTAATATTTTTTGTTAGTAGATTATGAATTTTTAGTGTAGTTGTTTATTTTAAAAAAATTGAAGTAAAATAATATTTTTAAGTGTCGTATTATTTTTATTAATTATTGTTTGTAAATTAAGATTGTTAAGGTTAATAATTAATTTAAAAATATTTTGTTAGTAAATATTGATTTTTAATTTGACTATTAATGACTATAGTGCTCATATTTTTACTTCAGAAAATGGATCATAACCAGCAGCCTTATTTTTCGGACGGTTTGAACATGCTCAACGATGAATTTGATATTTCGAAGCCAACTCATACTCAAGCGGGACCTTCTGGTTTCACCGTTACACCAACATCACGTCCCAAGAAATTAACATCAGATGTGTGGCAGTGTTTCAACATAGTCTAAATGACACTCCCAGACGGGACGTCCGGACCCAAAGCTAAATGTAAGTTTTGTCATAAGGATTATGCCACAAGTAGGAGGGGAAACGGACATTTGAGAAGGCATATGCACAAATGTATGCCTGCTTATGGACAGGTAGACACTACAACCCAAACACAACTACAACGGCACCCAGACGGGTCCGTTACGACGTGGCAGTTCGACGTCATGCACGCTAGAGAGTGCTTGGCACGATACATTGCACAAACTGATCAACTGATCAGTGTTGGTGATAGTCTATTTTATAAAGAATTAATCACATCTGCATATAACCCCCAATTTGAACCTGTTTCTAAAATCACCACTATAAATGATTTGATAAGATTGTTTGAAACCTAAAGAGATGACTTGATTGCTGAAATACAGCATTTAAGTGTCTCTGTTGCATTAACTTTTGATATTTGGAATGCATGTTCCAAACAGGACTATTTATGTGTCACGGGACACTATTTAGATTATGACTGGAGGATAACAAAAAGAATTATTGGTTTTTGTCCTATGAATTTTGCACATACCGCAGAAAACATTTTTAATGTCATTATTTTTGTTTTAGAAACTTATGAAATCATGCATCGCATCCTTTCGATCACATTAGATAATGCATCTACAAATACTAACTCTATTGCATTGTTTGTTGCAAGAAATATTCCGCAAGATGGAAGTTATTTCTTCCATCAACTGTGTGCATGTCATATTATAAATTTAGTTGTACATGCTGGTTTAAAGCAGGTAAGCAACCAAATAGATCGCATCAGATATGTCATTTCTTGGATTTGCAGTTATAATCCTAGATTCAATGAATTCAAGAGACACTGTAAATTAAACGGTCTCAAACCCCGACAATTCCAAACTGATATGCCGGTAAGGTGGAACTCTACTTATTTAATGTTGAAAAATTGTTTGGAATATGATACAACCATTACATGTTTTTATAACATGAAATTGGCCGAAACAGGTCGTCCTGAAGCAAAAACACTTACCACAGACGATTGGTATGTGTCAAGGGTTTTTATTCAATTTTTAAAGATTTTTTACAATGCCACTGTAGCTCTTTCTAGGGTCTATTACCCCGCATCTTCCTAGGCAATCCATAAGATAATGGAAATGTCTGAAATGTTAAACAGTTATAGAGAAGATGAACATCTAGGCACTGCAGTTGTTGCCATGGAGACAAAGTTGAAAAAATATTGGGCTAACATTCCTCTACTTTATGCCTTAAGTGTTATAGTAGATCCTAGGGTTAAATTATCTGGTTTAGAAGTTTTGTTTGAGTTTATTTGTATTAATTTGTCAATAGATTATTCAGAACAAATTACTGACATTCGAACCAAGTTATTCGAGATTTTTCGTATTTATAAGAGCAGGTTTGGCAACATTGACAGCCTCCAATCAACACAACCGGAGACAGAGCCGAAGCAAACAAGTTGGAGCATGATGAAACGGCGAAAAAAGGACAAATCAGCAAGTACTTCTTCAAGGCAAAGATCTGGCCCATCTTCTTGTACCGAACTGATTAGGTACCTTGAAGCACCGTTCGATGTCGTTGAAGAGAAGGAAGAGTTTGGTTTGTTGTTATGGTGGAAAACATATACGTACAGGTATCCAGTTCTGTCACACTTAGCACGTGACGTACTGGTTATTCTCGTGTCAACGGTGTCTTCAGAACAAACTTTCAGGACCAGTGGACGCATAATTGAACCAAGAAGAAGTCGTTTGTCTCCGGAGATGGTGGAGGTATTAACATGCCTTCGGAATTGTGAGCATGCTAAAAAAAGGTTGCAAAATCAAATTGTAGATAAATACCTTATTTTAAATTTCAACAATCTATATATTGATGAACCTGCTGGTAGTGACCAAGGCCAGAACTATGTTATACTTTTACATATGTATTTAGTATTTACTTGTAAGTTGTAATACGGTTGCACTCTTTTTCCCTTATCAAGTTTTTATTCCATTGGGTTTTTCTTAGTAAGGTTTTTAATGAGCAATCTTGTAAATATATAATACTGAATTCCATACGTGAAAAATAATTAAATAAATAAAAAATTATTCGTTTTCTTTATTCATTTTTGGATTTGAAACCCTAAACCCTAAACCCTAAACCCTAAATCCAAACAAACTTAATTTGAAAAAATCGAATTTAAAAATGATTATGGACCAGGCAAGCCTGAGGCAGGCCGGCGTGCCGTGCCGTGCCGTGCCTCCATTTTCGGAAACAGGTTGAGCCTGATCCGGCACGCACACCATAGGACCGGGCCCGACCCGTTTCCGAAAACGGACCTGACCAAGCCGTGCCTAATGGGACGGGCCACTCCATTATTACACCATTAGTTGGAGGTAGTAACTGTGCTCTCTCCCTGTTTCTGTTTGCTCTTTGCTGTTTGTAACAATTGATTATTACTGTAATTCACAATACCCAAAAGGGCCTGAGGATTGGATTTCACATCATCACTAAGGACAACTTTTGTTTTTATTATTATTATTGCTATTTCAATTCGTTATACTGTGTAAGGACCATATTAAATACAACACATTTATGGAACAAACGTAGTAATAAATATTTCAAGGCTCACAAAGACCACAAGTTTGCCGGGATCGGTCATCTGAAGGGTTCAATTGGTGCCGACTCTTCAAGGACGGCTACAGCCTCAAAACATTCAGCTGCTTCTAGTTTTGCTGATTGCGTACCCTCCGATTTGTAAAGCATGCCGAGATTATACCAGGCAGATGCATTCATTCTATCGAGCCGAAGAGCAGCCATCAAAAAGCTTCTAACTGCATTTGATTGACCACCATGCCGTCTTAGAACCATAGCAATGGATATCAAACTTGGGACATGGTTGGGATCAATATCCAAACCCCTCCTCAAGGCTTGTAAAGCTTCTTTATAGAGACCCTTTTTTTCATAAAGTACACCTGCAAAATCAGCATGTTTCGGATTCATCAACAATCTTACTAAAGCATGTTAGTGTTTTTGAACCACAAAGAGAGTACTTCAATGTAACTATTTTGACACAGTTCATCGAAAAGAAGTGCATGTGGATTGGCAGCTCATGACAAGCTTCAATGCCTACAAGTGAGCCACATAAACAAACATTCCAAGAGAAAAAAGAGAGAGAAGAAGAAACTTGACAGGTGTCAAAGAGAATACTCGCTCGGCTTTTGAAGAATCTGGACAAAAGTGTTAAAAAAAATAAAATAAAAAAAAATCAAGAGTTGGTGGCCATATTAACCCAGGAGTACATATGTAAGTGCCAAAACTACTCCAATTGAAAATCATAGCATGCATTCCCCAAGAAGTTCATGTTCAGCACTATAGCTTCACACTAGTCGTCAAGAAAGTTGAGGGTATGATGAACACAAAATCCACCATGATCAATTGAACAAACCTTATTTTCTTTTCTACACCTTTATCCTTGATTTCAAGTTAAAACAACATACTAAATTGTGCTTCCAATACATCCTATATAAAGGCAGAGTAGTCATTTATGCATTTTCTCCTTGTTCCATACAAATCAGTAATAGTGTGAAGAAAGGACCTTAAATTCTTCCTCAACAGAAGCATTAACAAGTCCAAGAGAAAAATGGATGAAACAAAGAGGGTGACAATAATACAGACCAAGGGATAATTTTTATTTTTATTTTTACCATATGCATGACATCTAGTAGCAGAGTAAGCACTGATGGCCTTGGATTTGGAAAGACAAATCTCAGCATCATGCCACTGTGACAGATTGATGAAGACAAATGCCAGATCATGCCATACATCCAATTCCAAACTTCTAGCAGGATTTGCACAGTCCTGTCAAAAAAGGAAGTGTTATAGTCATTATAGCCTCAAAGAAAATTTACAGGAATACCGAATAATTAAAAAAAATCCAAGTTAACTGAGAAACAGAGACAGACTTGTCACTATACTCGCACCTTCAAAGCAAAATACGCTCTATCTTATTTAAATTTTAACACCGAGGATGAATCAGTTACCCCATACTGATATTAATTACTTAAAAACAAAGCCAGTCAACATTAATCGCATAAAAACCATAGAGCCTGCTACAAGAGCAAGGGATACATTCATTTTCTGGTATTTATTTCCATGAAGAAAAAAAATGGAGTATTGTCAGATCAACTTGAATGGTCACTTCCATGTCTCCACCCCACTCTTTTGCCCAACCTCCATTCCACAAACCATTTCCAGCATGGATTACTTTATATGTAACAGTGACACAAACATGAAAAACATGGATGAATTCCAGTAATCATTATCAGATCCACTTTTAAGGCAAACCAACTGGATTCATCTCTTTCTTTTTTCCTCTCATATTTGAGCGGACGCATTTCTAAAAAGAAACAATTAAATCCTTAAACAACAGGCATGCAAGATTTTGGGGTCAACTTGTTTAGACAACTATTTCAAGTTATCCCGAGTAATAAATCAATCAATGGACAGTCATGAACTATACAAGAAATGGACTAGTATATATATAGACCTTACGAAACTTCCGCCTGGATACAAATGTTTTACTCTGAACTTGAAAAACAGCAAGAAGTTGAGTATACGTCTCCATAGCACTCTTTAAATGACCCTGCGCAATTTGAAGCTTAGCTTTAGTTCGCAACAATTCTCCCTGATCCCATTTCCCAGTTTGTTCTAAAGCAACAGTTATAATAGTTTCAGCATCCCCAAACCGTTTTTGAGCTGATAGAATCCGGGCCATCAACAACCATCCTTTAACATTAGAGCAATCTTCTAGTTTTAGCAAAGACTTTGCATAATAAAGTGCAGCATCCAACTTTCTGTGCTCAGCATATTCTAGACTAAGGTGGTAAAGAATTTTGGGTTCTCTCATTTCTGTACGTTTTCCAGCACTTTCCAGAGCCTGAAGTGCCTTAGACTGTCTTATGGCCCTCTCAGAGTCAGCAACATCCAATTTAGATCCTGCTGAAAGTGATATACCCAACAAAAAGTTTGCAGTACTGTCTAACTGATCACATCCACTGTCCAAGCATTCAAGGGCTCTGACAGCAAAACTTATGCCTTGCTCTGCAAGATCAGGGTGTTCCCCACAAATCTTCGATGCCATCAACAAAGCTGGAACACAATTTGGGTCCTCTCTACTACTCAACAATTTTCTCAGCAGATTCAAAGCAATCAAGTCCTCACCTGCTCCATGGTAACAGAGAGCTAGAAGGTGATACCTTTCTTTCCTATTAATAATCCCTGGAAGCAATTCTTCAAACCGATTAGCTAAAGACCTCAAATCCCCCGAAATAGAAAGAGCAAAAGAAAGGTGATTCAAGATTGATGGATCCCACTCAATTCTTTTGAGAGATTTTTTTTTTAATAGTATCATTAACAGAAGTATAGCCTCTTCAATGTTGTTTCTGGGAACAAACGCACTGTCCATTTGGGAGCGAAGATTTGGGGGGCTAGCTTCACCTCCACAATACAGTAAAAAAACAGCAAACTTTTTTTGAATTTTTGCAGTAGTTTCAACATCAAGATTCCAATGATGGAGGAGGGCCCGCCGGTAAGCCAAGCTTGCCTCACATGGAGAATCAGCAAGTTTCCATAATTCTGGAAGCAATTCAACAGCTTTGTTTAGAGTCTCCTGCAACTTACAATCAGTACCAAGGTTTTCAGGTAGGCCTTCTGGTAGTGAAGATTCTAGAATATCCAGAATAATTTTGCAAGATTGTGCAGCTTCTGCAAGAATAGTTAAAAATATATGTCAGATGTAATGATTGGAATAAATGTGATGTGTAGCTCTTAGATATTTCCTTTCCTTTTGGTCAATTATCATACAAGTATATTGTGATTTGAAGTAGGGGATGTGTAAACTGTTGGTGTGGGAATAACATGCCTTATAATTCTGGCAACTAGAAGACTACACGATATGGCGGGATTCATGGAGAGAGATGAACTGCACTAATATAAGTAAAGCTGACTAATTGTTACATAAGTAAAGTCGTTAAGGACTCATTCAACTGTTTGAGGTATGTCAATGTTTCACTCTGATAAAGACCAGTGTTCTCAAAATCAAAAACATTTTAAAATAATTTTTCAGGGTTGCACGAAATAACAGGGCAATGCAAACATCAGAAACATTTTCCCAACACTACGAAAGTTACAATAATGGAGTACCCAATAATTCAACGCAAATAATAGTCAAAGAAAACCAGGCAATGATTGGATGAAATTGAAAAGTGTTAACTAAAGCCTAGAACTCTCAAATATTTAGAAAGCTGAAAGGAGTGAGTACCTTTATACCTCCCCAGACCCTGCAATGATTTTGCTTTAAGAAAGATTGCTTCCAAGAGCAAACTGACAGCATGGATAGACATTGGTGGTGCAGCATAATTTTGGGAACGCCTCTTACGCCGTTCTCCTCTTCTACTAGCAAGCGTGTCTTTCAATTTTGGAGTTGCAGCAGCTATATCTATTCCTTCAAATACATGAAGAGCAGCTTCTATGTTTCCTTTCTGATATTCAATTCTTCCTAACAATGCTCTTGCTTCCTAAAAAATTCAAATACCTTGGTAAAAAAAAAAAAAATTGATCGAGTAACCATGAAAACTATTCCCAAAATTAACACAAACAATTTCTTCACTTATTTCTGAAACTCCAAATCTAGGAATGTTCGCAATTAAGTTATTGAAATGTTAAAATGAACAAAAAAAAAACCACCATGAAATGGAAAACAATAAAATAGAACATATGTTTGAAGCAAGAGGCAGCGCAAATCGATTACAACATGTAAAAGGTTTAGTACGAACTATTCATCTGACAATTACTTTGTAATTCCATATTAAGGAATAAATTAATTCATGGCACCACAAGTTTAAGATTGCCTTGAGAATATATATATGAATGACCGCCAAGCAAAAGACATGATCACAAATTCACAGCTGATCAAAAAGTAACCATGACCTTAATTAAAGCAAAATGACCAGATAATCTGTATAACTTTATAAAATTAAACTCCATTTAGATACTCACTCTGGAAGTCTGTAACTGAATTCCTCAATTATTTCAAAATTACCAGACATCAATATAGACCTCAAACTAAATTTTAAAGCGCTATTATATAGTGAACCATGATAAAAGAGAAATAGAAAGAAAAAGGTTCATCATGTAAAGGAGACAATGGATCACGCAAGAGACAAAAAAATTTCAACAATAAAATGCTTGAGTAACAAACCTCATAATTCAAAGAACTACTCTCTCGCAGAGACCACTCAGCCTCTTCTATATTGCTGTTATCTGGTTGCTTTTCAACATCATCAGGTCTAGAAGAAGAATAACCACTTACTGAATAATCCTTGGTGGCAACGGATTCTAACGATGGTATCATTTCATCCACTGCTTTCAATTGCTCTCCTGAGCTGATGCAATTCATTATCTTCCAAAAACTCTGCCTAGAATCACTTCTACTCTGCTGAATTATCTTATTTTTGCTCTTCATATCGTTTCACATCACTTGAAAACCTTCAAGCAACAGCAATTACAACAAATCAAAACCTTAAAATAAAACGTTTATGTTTTGCATGCATTTCACAAAAGATTCAATGATCAAGTGATGCTATACACCTATACTATCAAAACATTCACAAGAACCAAATTTGCCAATGATACACAATCCAAATTTTGAAGATAACAAAATGGGAGCTAAATTTCATCACAATATTAAATTTTCAAACGAAAAGCAAATGATTGAAGCCCTAAACCCTAAATCCAGCATTCGAAACCCCAGAATTATCTATCGAAACTACCACAAACCCATCAAAATTTGACCAACCCCGCTTCAAAACTTGCACGAAATTCACCCAATATCATTCAAACATGCAATCATATACCGTACGTCCTAAAAGATAAAAAACTAAAACAAAACAGTCACGAATTCAACGAAATAAAAATATCAGACCCCAAAGACTGATATAGTGATATCTCAAACAAACGCTTGATATCAATGGAGCAAGGACTACTAACCTTTTGTTTTTCGAAAAAGAAAAGCATATAAAACGAGCCCACAAGAAATCGACACCAACACCCATCTCTTGAAAATTTCTATTTATCATTCTCTGAATCTCAAAGGCATCCAAAGTAACACTTCTTGCCTTTATTTACGTGTACAAATCTTTACATATATATGTATAAGTACAAAACGGATTTTGAGGGGCAATAAAAAAACAGCGAACAGAAGTCGAATCGAATCGAATCGTTAAAGGGAAGATTTGGGGATCAAAATAAAGAATTTGGAGAAGGAATCGTTAATGGAATAGAAATACTGCAGAAGGAAGAACAAATTCTGCTCTGGGTCCTACCCAGAAAAATAAATCAAAAAATAAATTAGAACTAAATAGTAATTGCAATTAAAAGTTAAAACAAAACACTCGACTCTAATTGTTTTACCAGTACGGTGGACGTTTTAACGGTTTTATTTAGCCAGACTGAGTGCAAGGTGACCGAGTCAACTCGTCAAAAAGAAAAAGAGACCAAAGTATGCTTCCAATTGCCAATTGGAGGTGTTTTTTCACTTTCTGATTCTTTTTCTTTTCTTTATTTTCTTTTTCAACTTTATTAGGGTAAATATGTTTTTAGTCCCTCTAGTTTATCCTATTATACATTCTACTCCCTCTAGTTTCAATATTAACCATATAGATCCCCATAGTTTGAGTTTATGGTTGGTTAGGTCACTACCATCCAATTCCGTTAGGGTTTTTTAAAATTCTGTCATGGACCGAGGGCAAAATGGTAAACTTGACATGTTTTCTAGAGGATTAATTGAAGAAGGGCAAAATGGTAAGTTGACAAATTAAGAATTGAATAATAAAAATAAATAAAACTATTAAAATATATATAAAACTAATTAAAAATGAAAAAATTTAAAACCGATTAAAATTAGAACTAATTAAAAATTGAAAAAAAAAACTAATTAGAAAATGAAAATAAAATCAAATAAATGAAAAACTTCAAAAAGAAACTATTCAAATATGCGGTTCAAAAACTTCTTCATGTATTCATTAGAATATGTTAAAAATTCAAAGAAGTCCCATCAAATTGTTCAAAGCTCTATACATCTCTCTCTAGTATCGTCTCCCTTCTTCTACACTCTTTTTCCTCTCAACCAAATCCAAATCCTAGAAAAAATAAAATAAAATAAAAAAATATAAAGAAATTGTCAAGAGTCCCATCATATGTCATCACCGACATGTTCTATCCTCACCCAATGAAGACTATCTTATGTTTTTGGATTTGTAGGGGGTTTTGGATTGGATTTTGGGTTCTTGGGTGTGACAGTGTTGATATCTGGTGGGGGTTTCAAGATTTGCTTTGTCGTATGTAAATTTTATCAGATGTACACATCATTGACAAAGAGGATAAAATTGTCAGATGGACATCCGAATAGGCATTCAGAAAATATCTTACAAGACATCACCAAATAAGAGAAGCCCGAGTAAACAAGTATTGAGCAAAACCTACTCGGGGTTAGCTGACGTCATATACTACTCGGGGTCAGTTAAAGATACTCGGGGCTAGTTAATGACATTGTCTACTCGGGATCAGATGACGTCACTCGGGACCAGCTGATATCGTGTTCTACTCGGGACAAACATGAAGATAATCGAATAAAAAGCCCAGCGCGTAGCTCACACGAATCAAGTCATTAAAATATACAAAGATATCCATATCAAAGAGGAATTCCAAGAATAGCAGAATATCAAGCAGAAAGGGATCCTAATTAGGCAACAATTTTATTTCTTCAAAAAGACTACGCTTTTATAAGGAAATAAGTCTTAACTAGACTTCATTACTAGAGTCCCATTCGATCTCAATACAAGTCTCCGAAACAGGAAAGAAGACAAACTACCTCGAACAAGTAGACAATCATAATTAAATACAAAGATCTTTTATTACTTGTATAAAGAAGATAAGGGTTCTATAGACATATAAATAGACCCATAATCTCGTCACGAAAGATAGACAGAGAATAGATACAGAAATCATAGAAAAATACATAGAGAAAAAAGAGAGATCGAGAATTGTAATTATTTCATTCATAGTGGATTTTGGCTAGGTTGATCATTCAACCACCCATGGACGTTTCTCCGGTCATCAGAGTTTTACCATGTAAAAACTTGCGTATGATTACTTCGTCATTCTCTTTCTCTTTGAAATAACAGCTAAAATCCAATTCTTGTTGACTTTTTCCATACATCCAAAAACCGATGTCAACAATTGGCACTAGAAAGAAGGAGTGAACCTCCGATTTAATTAAAGGTAATGGCAGGAAGCAGAAGCAGTTCTGTGGATGTCCAAAAATCTCCAGATAACTTTCATGTTGGCAGTAGCTCGTGAGATCTCACTGCAACCACAGAGAACCAACCTACGTTTCTGACGGGGATCCAGCAAGTTCCTCCGACCAGCGGAGACCTAACACAATGCTTTCGAGAGGCGCTGCAACAGTTGGTGGGAGACGCAGCAAAGGAAGGAGTTGATCTACTGGCTGCAGAAGAAGAGCAACCTCCTAACCTCCCACCTGTAAGGCTTCGTTAGGTTATAGTGGGGCCAGAATTAAATGCACCGAAAGCCGAAAGAAACTCGGCTCCAATTAATCAGGCTGAACGAGAAACACCGGAAGAGGAACGACCAAGCCAGAAGCAGAACCAGGATCAGATAGCCCTTACCAGACACCGTAAACATGACCGGTACAGGGAACTATAGTCATTAGAAGACAGCGATTAGCACCATCGCAAGCGTCATCATAGAACCATACGTGAAACCCGGTATCAAAGTGAAGAACCAGATAGAGGAATGACAATCACACAGCGGTTCAACCATTATGGAAGTCCAGTGGGAAACAAAGATGTCATAATTCAGAGCCTAACTCGAGAAGTCGAGAACAATAGGCGTCAAATAGATGCACTAGTCAGACGTTATGGGTACAATGATTTATCTGATGACGATTCTGATAGCCCATTCACTAGGAAAATCTTACGGACCCTATTCCCAGAAAGGTTCAGGATACCGCAAGTGGAGCAGTTCAAGAAAGACAGACCATAAAGAATACGTCAGACGCTTTAAAAGTGTCATACCCAGTATACCCACAGCGATCCCTTACTATGCCTCGTTTTCCATAAACTCTAGGAGACACAGGCTCAAGATGGTTCTGGAGATTGCCCCCAGCGAGCATCAGAAGTTTCAGTGAACTAAGCAGGAGTTTCTCAAGGTAATTTTTGAGCAACGTTCATAGGAAAAAATCAGTGACGTATCTTTCTCGGATAAAACAAGGGAAAGGCGAGTCGTTGAAGAAATACCTGGGGAGATTCGGCCAAGCGATATCAGAAATCAGCAGTACAAACGATGAAGCGATAATTGCTGTATTCATTAACAACCTGTAGAATTGACGGTTATCTTTTGACTTAAGAAGAGCCCGTCTAACCAGATATTCAAATATGATGGACATGGCAAGAGGATATGCACTAGCCGAAGAAGAAGAATTAGCCACTGGAGGATGCTATATGCATAGAGGAAAACCCGAAAAGGATGTTGAGTCCAAGGTGTAGAACCAAAAGGGAAAACAGAAAGGAACACAGCAAAGAAAAAAGCAAGGACGGAGGAAACGGGCGTAATGCCGAACAGACCACATAGAAATTTTGAGGTAGATACGCCAACTACACCCCACTTTAGAAAAAGCAGGAGGAAATCCTGACCATACTGAAAGCAAAGAATCTGGAACAAGAGCCATGACGACAGTCTCTGTTCACCCGACGGGATACAACCAAATACTGCAAATTCCATAAGGAAACCGGTGATGAGACTTCTAAGTGTTACCAGCTCAGAGATTACACAAAAACCCTCATTCGGGAAGGACATTTACAGGATGTAATCTTGAAAAGGGATGAGAAATCAGAAACAAAGAAAGAGATCAGGGCTGATCACAGCTCTGGTCGAAATCAAAAGGCTAGTCCAGAGGCCAATAAAGTAATACATTTAATCTTTGGATTACCATCCACTGGGAGAAGTAACCGAGAGCGAACACAGGAAATCAGAGAAGCAGTAGAAGCAAGACATAAGTTTGACGTGAACTCGGTCGAGCCAAACCAGAAAAAGGTAAAGGAAGGATGGGACACAATAATATTCACAGAAGCGGACTCGCATGTGGTCGATGTTCGGCCAAATGACGCCTTAGTCATAAGTTCCCGGATTGGTCACCGGAAAGTTAGGAGAATCTTGATAGATAATGGAAGTTCGGCAGTCATTCTCAATGTAGCCATCTATGATCAACTCAGGTTAGACCGAAAGGATCTGCAACCTTTCCATACTCCACTTAGAGGATTCAGAGGAATTGAGGTCAGGTCACTCGGGACGGTAAAGCTACTCGTAAAGATAAAAGTGGCACATTGTCAGAGAATTGTATTGCTCGACTTCGTGGTGGTAGACTTAGACAATTGGCCGTATAATACGTTGTTGGGTTAGCCATTCTTAAATAAAACTAAGGCCGTAACAACCACTTATGCCTTGATGATCAAGTTCCTGACCGAGCAGGGGGTCGGTGTAGTCAAGGGATCCCAAGAGATGGCTCGAAGAGCTAACCTGTTAGTATACAAAGACAAAAATGATGGCGAACAGGTATGCACTCTCAACCGAGTCAGAGCAAAGAGTCACTGTCATTCGAATTTGACCCAAGGGAAGAGTCGAATGAGTCCAAAAATGAACCGGTCAAAGATATTATCTTGAAAGAAGATGAACCAGATAAGAAGGTCAAGATCGGGGCCAATTTGGAAGGAAAAGTCAAACAAAGCCTCACTGATCTGCTCAAAGAATACAAAGATGTTTTCGCCTGGAGTTATGAAGACATGGTCGTGATAGATGCCCGAATAATATCTCACCATCTAGTAGTAGACCCGAATGCAAAACAAGTGATACAAAAGAGAAGATCATTCAATCTTGAAAGAAGTCAGGCAATCAAACAGGAAGTGGAGAAGCTACTCGCTGTAAGTTCAATTAGAGAGATCAACTACCCTTAATGGGTAGCTAATGTAGTCCTCGTCCAAAAGAAAAATGGATAATGGATAATGGATAATGTGCGTAGATTTCACAGATTTGAACAAGGCATGCTCAAAAGACAGTTTTCCGTTTCCGAGGATATATCAATTAGTGGATGCTACATCAGGCCACGAATTGCTCAGTTTCATGGACGTCTACTCGGGATATAACCAAATCTGGATGAACAAGGCTGACGAAGAAAAAACAACATTCACAACTGATCAGTGCTTGTACTGTTACATAGTAATGCCCTTCGGTTTAAAAAATGCAGGGGCAACATATCAATGGCTGGTCAACATAATCTTCGCACGGTAAATAGGAAGGAACATGGAAGAGTACATTGATGACATGCTGACCGAGAGCATCTCGACAGACAAGCATACTTCAGACCTACGAGAGACATTTGATGTTTTGAGGAGATACCAAATGAAGCTAAATCCGAACAAGTGTTTATTCGGAGTTCCTTTAGGAATATTCCTGGGTTTTCAAGTTCACCAAAGGGGAATCGAAGTCAACCTTGAGAAGATCCAAGCCCTACAGAAAATGACTTCACCAAGGACACTAAAAGAAGTACAGCGCCTAACAGGATGCTTAGCTTCATTGGGTATATTCATCTCAAGGGCCAAGGACATATGCGCACCCTTTTTCAAAGTAATTAAAAAGGGAAAATGACTCGAATGGAATGAAGAGTGCGAGCAGGCCTTTTTAAAAATCAAAGAATACCTAGGGCAGGCTCTCATCCTTTTAAAACCACAGATGGAAGAGACACTCCATTTGTACTTATCAATTACAGAACTAGCAATAAGCTCAGTCTTAGTCAAAATGGAAGATGGAGTACAAAAGCCAGTGTGCTATACCAGCAAGACACTTTTACCAGTTGAGACCAGGTATTCACAGAAAGAGAAAATGGCCCTAGCATTGGTTTCAGTGGTAAGGAAGCTAATGCCATATTTTTAAGCTCATACAATCCAGATTCTCACCGACTGCCCATTAAAGCAAATTCTACCAAAGCCAGAGATTTCAGGAAGACTAACCAAATGGGCAATCGAGCTAAGTGAATTCGATATCCACTACATCCCAAGACATCCCTCAAAAGGCAAGCAGTGGCAGATTTTATAGCAGAGTTCACAGAGGCAAACCTGGAAGCAAAAAGGATGTTGGGAAAAAAATTCTTATGAAAATTGTATGTTGATGGCTCTTCAAACACTCATGGCAGCGGGGTAGAGATCGTAGTATGCACTCTAGAAAGAGATGATGTCGAATGTGCCATGAGGTTTGACTTCAAAGCAACCAATAATCAAGCCGAGTACGAGGCGCTACTAGTTGGACTCAGAGTCTGCATAGCTCTCGGGGCAGATGAAGTGGAGATATTCAGCGATTCACAGGTAGTTATCAACCAAGTCCTGGATGAATACCAAGACAAGGATGAAGGCATGATAGCCTACCGTGACATTGCAAAACAGCTCCTCCAGATATTCAAAGAATATAGGATTGCCCAGATCCCCAGAGAGGAGAATGAAAAGGCATACACTTTGTCCAAACTAGCATCAGCAACTACCACAATTAGGCCAAAAACTATTCCGGTTGCACATCTCTTCAAACCGAGCACAGATGAACCGAAAAACTTAGAAATTTCAAAAATCCGAACACCGCTAGACGGTTGGATAACTCAGCTGAAAAGATTCTTGGAAGAAGGTGTGCTCCAGGAAGATCCCTTACAAGCAAAACGTATCAGATATCGATTAGCATGGTACACGTTGGTTGGAGGAGAACTATACAGAAGGGGGTTTTCCCGAACACTCCAAAGATGTGTGTCAGAGGAGGATGCATATCGGATATTACAGGAAATCCACGGAGGAGTTTGCGAAAACAACACTGGGGTAAAATTTTAGCACACAAGGTACTCAGGCAAGGCTATTATTGGCCTACTCTATTCTCATATGCACAACAATGTTCGGAGAGTTACAACACTTGCCAAAGAATTGCTAATGATATCCGACAACCCTCTGAACAACTCAGAAACCTCACATCCCCATGGCCATTTGCCGTGTGAGGTTTGGATTTAATCAGCCCAATGCCAGTCGGGACAGGGGGTGGAGCGAAGTATGCCATAGTAGCCGTTGACTATTTCACGAAATGGGCAGAAGCTGAAGCATTAGTGCATATCACAGAAGCAAATACCATAAATTTCATGTAAAAGAATATACTCTACAGGTTTGGAGTCCCAAACACTATCATCACTGATAACTGTACCCAGTTCGATAACCCAAAATTCAGATAGTTGTGCAAGGAGTACCAAATTGCCAATTACTATGCCACACCTGCCCATCCTCAAACGAACGGACAGGTTGAAAACAGTGAACAAAATCATCAAGCACACACTCAAAGCAAACCTAGATGCCAAGAAAGGAAGTTGGGTTGAAAAACTTCCCGAAGTATTATGGGCGTATCGGACAACAGCAAGAAAGTCAACAGGAGATGTTATCCCCACAGAAACGTCATATGCATCACCCCAAGTCAAACTATATGATGAAGATCAAAATGTCGATATGCTGCTACAAAGTATAGATGAGCTAGAAGAGAAAAGGGAGAAATCCTGAATACAAAATATAGCATATCAGCAAAGAGTAGCTCGCCACTACAACTCTCATGTTTGGGTCAGGAAATTCCAACTAGGAGACCTAGTACTCAGGAATGTGTCATTGAACACAAAAAACAAAGCTGCAGGTTCCTTGGCAGATAAGTGGAAAGGCCCGTACAAGATCGAAGGAATAGCTGGTCATGGAGCCTATTGGATTGCACGACCTAACGGAGGGGTTTTACGCCTGCCATGCAACACCCAATATCTGAAATTTTTCTATCCTTAAATTGTTCTGTTTTTTCTTTTCTGGTCAGGACAATTTTAGTTAGGCCAAATATTAAGCTTTGAAACTTTAAATCTTTGTTGATTTTACAATTATAAATAAAAAGTAAACTCGGGGATTTTCAAAAAATGAAGCATATGATAATAAGAACATATGAAAGACGAGCATGATAATAAGAACATGCAAATATAATACTCGGGACCATTGTATCTCGAATGGGCAGAGAAGCTCAAAGGAGCATGCCAGCTGAGCAAGGTCAATTAACCTTAGCAAAAAGTCAATCCCGATGCACCATATTCTGGAGAAAGGCTCGGGACGCTATCGAAAAAAATTTCGGTGAAATACGTAGTTGTGTTAAGCAATTCAAAAGCTTAACGATTCGGCAAACCCTTGCACATAAAAAATGGGGAGACGTCCTCGGTAATGTTTAAGGACTCAAAACATATGATCATGGTGAGCCTTGATGTAATGTTTGGGTAGCAACCGAGTATGAAACACAAGTATAAATCTACTTGCCTGTTTTAAGATGACTAGGTTAATAATATTTGCCAGTTTAATAAGATACTCGGTGAAGCTACCCGAATATCAGAATTAGCCAGTTTAATAAGATACTTGGCATGAAGATTGCAACAACCAGTTTAATAAGATACTTGGAGTTAAAAATTATTCAGGGAACGAAACCGGTTTAATAAGATACTCGGTGAAGTTACCTGAACATTAGAGATAGTCAGTTTAATAAGATACTTGGCATAATTTTCCATAGCCGGTTTAATAAGATACTCTGCAACAATAGAGTCAAGTTAAAGAAGATAAAATTTCTTGAGCAATGAAATCAGATCAGAACCACTCGGTTCAGAATTTGTCAACTCAGAATTTCATTGATAAATATTTACAAAGAATTGTTACAAAAGAATCAAAAGAATTGTTAAGTAACAAGAATTCTATTACAAGAATTGTTACAAAGAACAAAAAGAATACAAAAAAATTATGAAAATTCTACAAAATCAAGATCGTGAGAATTTAAAGCTCTTGTCGATACTCGGGTCGGGCACCATTTCATATTCACGGAGCAGACTTTCATTAGAAGGCCAAGCAATCGCGTCGACCGAATCATCCATCCATTGGCTGTAATCTTCTCCTGGAATCGGTCCGACATCAGACACCACACCTTCCACAACCGACTCTTGACTGGCGTAAAAAGTTGAGAATGAGTGCTCGGATGGAATCTTCAAATGCATGGGATGGGGCTCTTTGCCTTGGCTACGACAGTAAGCTCTCCACTCCTTCATCTGAGTCCGAAGAGATTCCAAGGACCGATCCACTTGATTCTTGATCGACAGCTCCCAGTTGGTTTGGGCTTTCTCAGTTGCCCGATTCTTAACCTTGAAGAACTTGCCAACTGAAACCTGCCCCCACTGAAAATCTCGAAGGAGAAGAGCATCGTAGGCAGAGGATCTTTTAAAATGATCAACCCCCTAGACTTCGAGTTCCAGCCTGGCCTTTTTGGATAAGGATTCGACCGTCAAAGCCTGGCATTCCAAGTCTTCGATCTTCTGTTCATATGTCGACTCAGACTGATCCGCTTCCTGTTCGGCTTTAAGCATTGATTCTTGGAGAGAGGACAAGAATTTTTGAAGTGAAGATGCCTTCTCCTCTACCAAAGAAGCTTTCTCCTCGGCCTCCACATGCTTCGCCAAACAGTGGTCGGCAAATAGTGTTCGGCAAATAGTGGTCGGTAAACACTTTGGCACTACCGACTTCTTTCTTATAAGTCGATTTGACCCGAGCACGGTTATCATCACTCTCTTTCAGCTGAGCTTCCAGACATCTTATTCGATCAGCTTGATGTTGCTGTGTCTGAACCAGCTCAGCGAACTCGGCCACCGTCAACAAAAAATAATGAAATAAAAAATCTAGCAGTCAATCGAACATCAAAGCAAAAGTTAGGAATAAAACCTACATAAGATGCACCGTTGAAGATATTCTGAAGACGACTCGTCAGAGGCACGTCCCTGAGATGACTCAAATGATCATCCCTGATAAAAACCCGGCCAGATGACATCGCCCGAAGCATATCCTGGGGAGAAGGATATGAAGGATCTCCCGAGGGTTCAGCCCTTTGATCTTCAACCTCGGGGGGAAGAGAACCCATGTTCGGCTCAGAAGTCTCCACACCCGCCGATGCTTCAACATCAACACTTGAGGGAATCTCAGCCTCAGTATATTCGTCACTGAAGTCAATAAATGAGACCACCCGAGGGACCTTCTGAGGATGAGCGGAAGAGTAGACTGCTTTCCGTTTCTCAGCCCGAGAACAGTAGAAGCTGAGGTCAGCTACGGGATCTTTCTGAGCATCATCCCCGAAAGATTCAAAAAATTTGGGACCTCTAGTTACTTGTCCCTCAGAGGTTTTACCTCCATCACCGGCATCTGACCGCTCGGCAGGCCCTACATCATGACCCTTATTCTGCCTCTCCCCGTCATCAGGCAACTCCTCAATATGATCCGTTGGGCCACTCGGACCACTAGGCTCCCTAACGTTCAGCCGAACGACTTCCTCAGGGACATATTCAGGGACCTTTTCTTCAGCCACGTTAGGTTCCTCATCAGACTCAGACAGGGCAATACCATCTTCGCTCTGAAGAAAAGCTTATTTTCTACTCGTCTGAAGAATCGACTTCACTTGGCGAGCTTGAAAGTCACAGACGATGTTGTGTCATACACTTAGCAGAAAAAAGGGGAATCGCGTCAGAATATAAAAAACAAAAAATAACAATAAAAAGAAAAAAGAAAAAAGAAAAAAGAAGAGGGTTACAAAGATCACTTACATCGCTTGTGGTAGCCCGAAATCTGGTTGTAGAAGCCGAGCTCTATCATTTTTGTCTTGTTAAAAAGATAAGTTATGCTCCACTTCTCTAGGGTGCGAACTGCTGCCCGAGCGAGTCTGGTCAGGTTAGCATAGCTAAATTCAAGCTTCTTCTTGTTCCATACCTCGGGAGAACAGAAGAAGCGGGGAACTTTTAGCACCCTCCGATTTTCCCCAACCGAGAGGGTGACTTCAAGACCGAGATTCCCTATGGTGAAAAACCAACTGTTCTTCCAGAAATTGTTGGATGAAGGGAATCCCTATCCAAAACCTCTTTTTTAGGGTCATCAGAAGTATCGACTCCCCGATTCACCTTTGTCCCCTCGGGGACCCAGTAGTTTGACGGATTAGACATGAGGAAATAGGTCCCTGTCTTACCAGACTGCCTTAGAGTGAAGAAGTGCCTGATTTCACTCGGGGAGGGCGGCGACAAGTTCATCCGGCTGTACATATGCCACATGCACATCAAGATCTTGTAACTATTCGGGGAAAGTTGAGCCAGAGCGATCCCTGCTTCAACCAGAAACCAGGCAATGAACGGCTGAAGAGAAAGAGTGAAGCTGCAGCAGAGCATGGATCCATAGATTTCCACCATGCCAGGGGGAGGATTCCATACAGCCCTATGACTCGCGGGAATCAAAGTAACAGAATTGTCCAGATCGAATCGGGTATGATATTTCTCGATCTCATCTGCTCCGACCACATTCGGTTAGGTGTCAAACCCACTCGGGCGATCAATAGAGAAAGAGAGACGAGATACCTTGAACGCCTCTTCAACATCGTTCTCGTCAACAATATGCTCCCTGATTCAGACGTTGCCCGAGTTGTGCTAGTGAACTTCACTTCTACTTTGATGTTTTCCCATCCTTGATCATAGTGGTACCCTATGATTAAAAACGACAGATTTAGAACTAGATGAAGAATCAGAACTGGATACAGAAAAATGGACATCAGGGTGAAGCCCAAAAACATCGACTTCTAAAAAAAAAGGTTCATTAGGGGGGATTTCCTCGAGTAATCTTCGAACGCAGGAAACCAACTGGAAATCCCCATGATCGATTGATTCGAGAGCTATAGTACAGAGTCGAAGCCGGTAAGTTGGTTCCATTAAAACTAACCTTGAATGAAATTTGATGCAAAGACCTTCGACGGAGAATGGCGATTTTCTACGTGATGAAATCTGAGCAAGGAAATTTTTCTGGAATTGAGTTTTTTAGAATGAACTAGCGCAACCCCACAGTGAAGAATTTAAAGGGGTAATAGCAAGAAACCCTAGGGTCTCAAGACGGGAAAAATCTATGACGAGATTTGATGACGTAGGCGGTGCACGGGGAGACGCGTAGGTCGTTTCTCATAAATGGTATCGAAAAGTGAAGCGGCACAGGACACGTGTTAAGTGAAGAACTGGCTCTCGCCGTCAGAACTCCAAAACGTCGCCATCATTGAGATTTCGCGTGAAAAGGCAAATCGAATTTACAGGGTCACCATTAAGATTCGTCATTATGATAAGACAATTACTTTGGCACTGAGAAGATATAAAAATTGAAGAATTGATTAAAATACTTTTGCCCGAAACGAAACTCTGTTCGGTAAAAATATTTTAAGGGGGTATTATCATATGTAAATTGTATCAGATGTACACGTCATTGACAAAGAGGATAAAATTGCCAGGTGGACATCCGAATTGGCATTCAAAAAATATCCTACAAGACATCACCAAATAAGAGAAGCCCGAGTAAACAAGTATTGAACAAAACCTACTCGGGGTTAGCTGATGTCATATACTACTCGGGGTCAGTTAAAGATACTCGGGGCTAGTTAATGACATTGTCTACTCGGAATCAGATGACGTCACTCGGGACCAGCTGATATCGTGTTCTACTCGGGACAAACATGAAGATAACTGAATAAAAAGCCCAACGCGTAGCTCACACGAATCAAGTTATTAAAATATACGAAGATATCCATATCAAAGAGAAATTCCAAGAAGAGTAGAATATCAAGCAGAAAGGGTTTCTAATCAGACAACAATTTTATTTCTTCAAAAAGACTACACTTTTATAAAGAAATAAGTCCTAACTGGACTACATTACTAGAGTCCCATTCGATCTCAATACAAGTCTCCGAAACAGGAAAGAAGACAAACTACCTCGAACAAGTAGACAATCATAATTAAATACAAAGATCTTTTATTACTTGTATAAAGAATATTAGGGTTCTATGGATATATAAATAGACTCATAATCTTGTCACAAGAGATAGACAAAGAATAGATACAGAAATCATAGAAAAATACAGAGAGAAAAAAAAGAGATCGAGAATTGTAATTATTTCATTCATAGTGGATTTTGGCTCGGTTGATCATTCAACCACCCGTGGACGTTTCTCCGGTCATCGGAGTTTTACCACGTAAAAACTTACGTCCGATTACTTTCTCATTCTCTTTCTCTTTGAAATCACATCTAAAACCTAATTCTTGTTGACTTTTTCCATTCATCCAAAAATCGATGTCAACATGCTTTATTTAAAAAAAAAATCAGATCTTGTTTTGTTCAAACAATTTTTTTTCTAGATCTTGTTTTGATCAATTTTTTTTTTTGTTAAAACAATTCTAGATCTTGTGTAATTAAATAAAAATTGATGAGAGATTTTTGGTTTAATTTTTTTTTTTTTTGTTGTTAAGAATGTGTTTTGGGTTTGATGATGTTGATGACGATGAAGATGTTGAATGGTGGGTGTAGTTGAGGGTGTGGTTTGGTGATTGATGTTGAATGTGGTTGGTGTGGGTTTGTCATAATGGTGATTTCTAGAAAACTGAAGAGGTGGTGGATGGTTGTGAAGAAAGAGAGGAGAGGGACATGGGCGACGGCAGCGTTGATTGTGGTATACGGGGTTCTAGGTCTAATGGAGATGATGGCGTTTTGGTTCTGGTTTGGGTTTGGGTTTGGGTTTGGGTTTCAGAGTTTGAGATGAATTAATTGATGATTCCTGATATAAAGATCGAATCTAGAATTTTAATCTAGAATCTGGATCTCCACCAAAATCTATTATAAAATTTAGAATTTTGTTATTTTTTAATAAGTTAAATATTTATAAGAAGAATAAAGTAGTAGTTTTGCCAAAATTCATACTTTATGGGGTATTATGGTCATTTTATCTTCTAATCTTGTCAGAAGGTATCTTTTTAGGATAACTGTAGACATCCAACCTTTTTATCCAACATTTGCATCCAACTTGACATGTGAGTCATTAGATGCTTTGAAAAATGCTTGTAGCCAAGTCAAAGTATTTAAATCCAATAACCCACACATTAAGTTGGATGCAAAAGTTGGATAAAATGGTTAGATGTCAACCATTATCCATCTTTTTAATTGAAATCGCAACAGAAGGATCAAACGGGCCAATACTGAAACTAGAAAAACTAGAATGCATAATAGGTCAAACTATGGAGACTTTTAACATTTTTTTTCCCACTTTATTATTGTTTTAACTTTTAAGTTTTATATATCAAATCCCTTCAACATTATTATAATATATATATATATATATATATATATATATATCAACAAAGAGCGTGAGTTTGTATGAAACGCATCTGTTAGTTATTCAAGAAAAAAAATGTGTTGTTTGAGAAAAGAAGTAATATTTTTTTATATTTTTTTTTACGAAAGGAATTCATTAAAACAAAAGAACTACAAAGAACCTGAGCGATCGCCCAGCACAGCTGGGACCAAGCTTGGCAAGATAATGAGCCGCCGAATTAGACTTTCTACTGGCAAAAACAACATTACATCCAGGATGACACCTAAGCAACAAAGGAATGTCACTAATAATAATACCAATATCAGATAACGGAATACTTCCAGCCGCAATATGGATAACCACCACATGAGCATCAGATTCGACCGTGCAAGAGAGAAGTCCCGAATCGCATGCAAAAATCAAACCTTTATAAGTTGCCACAGCTTCTGCAACAGCCGGAGAAACCCACATTTCTAAATGTTGAGCACTAGAGGCGAAAACGTCCTCTAAACTGTCTCGTATAATTATACCAACGCCCATCTTTCCCCCCACCGTCTCCACTGCGGCATGTGTATTGACCTTTGAAATACCCACCTCAGTTGGTCTCCAGGAACCCACAACATTGCCTCTCACATTAGTACCCAACTTAACAGAAGTATTAGCACGCCTAGAATCTGCAAGGAAAGAACTCACCCAAGTCACCACCTCCCTATTTAGGATCGTCGCAGAATAGTACACTTTACAATTTCGACGAAACCAAATCCTCCAAATCACCATGCACAACAATTCCATATCAGCAAAGGAGATCCGATGTTGATGTGAGATCATAAAATCCATGAAGCTAGCATTATTGCAAAACCAGGAGCTTGGCATGAAGATGCACGTATCTCGAATTTGCTGCAATGATGGGCAAGTCCACAATGCACGAAGTGTCGATTCCGGTTGCCGCCTACAAACAGGGCAAAAGGAATTCACATCCACACCTCGTCCAGCCAAGTTAAAGGAAGTGGGTATCCAATTGTGACAGGAACTCCATATCAGTAATTTCACGTTCGAGGGAATTTTCATTCTCCATATGAACTACCACCAGGATTCCTAGAGATTCAGGCCAGACGTACTAGGATTTGAGGCTAAGGAGACTGCAAAATGATAACCACTCTTTACCGAGTACAAGCCAAGCTTATCATAGTGCCACATAAGAGTATCTGGAAGCGGACTAAGAGAAAAAGTGATGCTCCTGATCAAAACCGCTTCTTCAGGAGAGAAAGAATCTTGAATCAAGCCTACATTCAAGTGCCACTCAACAATTTCAAGGCATCCACCGTGGCGGACAGGCCCAAAGTCGGAGGCGAACAAACCTTAAATGTCGTCGGACGAGGCAACCAGCGGTCAGAGTAAATACGCACAGAGGATCCATCCCTGACCCTTCACCGAGATCCAATCTCAATGATATCGCGGCCCCATAAAAGGCTACGCTAAAGGTAAGAGTAGGACAAACCACACTCAGCAGCCATGACCGATGAATGAGGGAAATAACAATGTTCTAAAACCTTCGCTGCCAAAGATGATGGATTATGTATAAGGTGCTAACATTGCTTATCGGGGAGTGCTTTATTAAAGACAACGAGATCCTGGAAACCAGGACCCTCAAAATCCTTACTGAAACACAGCTTACGCCACATACCCCAATAAAGCTTACGCTTCTCCAGCTCCAACCCCCACCAAAAACGAACACTAAGACAGTGGAGATCATTTACTAATGACTGAGGAAGACAGAAAAGAGATATAGCATATGTCGAAATACTCTGAATAACCGCCTTCAACAAAACATCCTTACCACCGATCGAAAAAAGTTTACTTTGCCAGCCTTTTAACCGGTTTCACACTCTATCTTTAATAGATGAAAACAATTCCCTTTAAATTTTCCCCGTAAAACTCCGAAGTCCAAGGTATCTCTCATGACAATCAACCAACTTAACACCTATTGTATCAGCTAGTAAAACCGCCCGCCACCTTGGAATACGTTTTCTCACACATAAAGCGGACTTCTGAAAATTAAATTTCTGCTCAGAGGCCTTACCATAGATTTTAAGCAAATGTTTAATGGCATCACAATCCCATAAAGATGCCTTAGTAAAGAACATGCTATCATCCGTGAAAAATAGAAGTGATATCTTTGGTCCCTGTTTGCTACACCTGAACCCTAAAATGTCACCCTTCGCCTCAGCAGAATGAATCAGGCAAGAGAGCCATTCGGCACAAATAAGGAACAAATAAGGGGATAATGGGTCCCCTTGCCGTAACCATCGGGAAGGTTTCAACAAACCACAAATCTCCATATTAATAAGGAAAGAAAAGGAAACCGATTGCACACACCTCATGATCCTATCAATCCAAGACCCTGAAAACCCTAACCTAGCCATCATACTAGACAAAAAGGACCATTTCACTCGATCGTATGCTTTCGACATATCAAGTTTCAAAGCCAAAGACCATTTGCGACCATTCTTCCCCCTCCTCAAGGCAGGCATGCACTCAAAACCTATAATGGCATTATCAGAAATCAGACGTCCAGGGATAAAAGTGCTTTGGGTCTATAAGAAAACCTCATGTAGGACACCTAGAAGTCTGTTAGCAAGAGCTTTCGCAACAATCTTGTAAATTACATTGCAGAGACTCTTGGGTCGGAAATATGATATTCTATTCGCATTCTTCACCTTCGAAATTAGCGTGATTAAAGTATTATTAACCTCATCCAACCGTTGATCATCATTCAGAACCTCCAAACAGGCCATCGTGACTTGACTCCCAACCACTGACCAAAGTTTTTGATAGAAAAAGGCTGGTAACCCATTAGGGCATGGGGCCTTCGAAGGGGCCATATCTAAGACTGCACAACGATTATCTTTGGTCATAGACGTGGCATCCAAGAACCTACTGCTACTAGGGGAAAGGCATAGCTGGACAATATCAAATATGAGGGCACAATCACTCTCCGAAGGCTGGTCCAATATGAATATATTAGAAAAATAATTCTCCACAACCCGAATAATACCCTCTCTATCACCCTTCCACGCATTTGTATCATCGAACAAAACCATAATAATATTTTTAGCTCTACGCGAAGTGGCGCGACTATGGAATTACCGTGAATTTTGATCCTCAACTTTCAACCAAACTTCCCTAGAGCATTGTCGCCAATACGATTCTTCCTGGGTCAATAAAGCATCCAATTCCTATATAATTTTCCGAATAACTTCCTACGCCCCCGGTTGGACTGAGCTCGTGGCACTACACAATTCGGCATGTTTTAATTTTAATTCTTTTCGAAGCAATTTTCTACTGTCCATATTCCAACAATCTACACGAGTAGAACAGCTATCAATAATTTAGGTCAAACCAAGCATACCATGCAATCCATGCAATCCCTTACCCATATCCAAGTTTTAAAGGAGGCAATCATAATATCAGCACAATCACCTTTGTCCGCCCAACATTCTTTAAAGTGAAATCGATGAGCTGAGTTCATACCCCCACCAGTCGTCGACTTTAGTGAACGTCGCACGTTCAGAAGAATTGATCTATGATCTAATCGCCAGTAGTCCAAATGAACCATACTAGAAAGATCAAACAATCGTTACCACTTAATATCACACACACCGGTCCAATCATTCCTGAACCATCTCCGGACACTCATGCTTATTACACCAGGTAAATTGCGGTCCCGTAAAACCAAGGTCTTGAAGGCCACAACCATCAATTGCCGAAAGGAATCCATCCATCTGAACTCGAGACCTGTCCTGGCCACCAAACTTCTCACTATAATCCAATACCTCACTGAAATCGCTTGTACAAACCCAAGGCAATTCTGAAAGATTACGAAGGCAAAGTAAAAGTGTCCACCCATGGTGACGTTGAGTCATCTTCGGATGACCATAAAAACCAATAAACTGTTTGTTCTTGCTGTTTATAAATAAAAAATAATCTAGTTCGAATCCGTAGAAAATAACAAGCAAAAACAACAGATTAGAGAAATCGAGGCCCATGTTTCACACGGTGTCCTTAAGACAATTTTGTCGTATATAACGCCATATGTGTATAGCGATTGTCTCGCAGGATACAAAGATTTAACAGTAGAAGTGTGAAGCACAATCACTCTCGGTAAACTCAAATTAGGTTCGAACTTACCGAGCACAGAAAGATAAGAAGGAGAAGAGAGAATAACTATTACTCTTTTTTAATTTCATTATTCCCAGAATGTGTCTTATGAAGTGTAGACTAGGGTTTCTTATATACAGTTGAAATCAAAGAGATTGATTTGGCAATTACTTGATAACTACGTTTTAAATGATAAAGGAAATTTAATTAAAGAATAATCTTCTAAAAGATTTATTTCTGATTGATCACTGATTCTGATTACTTAGTGATCAAGTAAGTATCAGAATCCAAAATTGATCACTAATTCTGATTACTTAGTGATCAAGTAAGTATTAGAATCCAAAACGAAAATCAACTATTTCCTTAATTCAATCAATTTCCTTAATCAAAGTGGAAATTACTCTTTTTCCTTATCATTCATTTAAAACATTTGACTTAGGGAAAATAATTAATTCTTTCCTTATCAATAAACTGATTTAGGAAAAATTAAATTCAAAATAGTAGCAAAAATTCGGTTGTACTCTCACGTTCCAACTGGAGTGGTATTCGTGTACGCAAGATATGCTCACACACATGTTGATAAGCTACTATCACACAACTACTTATATACTACATATAAGTGTTTTATCCAACCAATGTGGGATGCATATTTTTCCTATACAATGGGCTCACTTTGAGACTCAATTTCTCATTCACCCATTAATCGATTTATGAGTTTGAGTATACTATTTCAAAGCTCTCACGAAGGAGAATTCAAATATACATTGATCTTTCATTTTCATGAAACTGATCGTACTCAAATAATGCTCTCAAACTGCTTGTTTATCATAACTTTTCTAACAATCCCCCACATGAATGAAAAATTGACCTAGGTGACACGAGAGAAGACTTTTGGTAAGTTCAAACGGTCGAAACCTATATAGAATAGGTAGGTGTTACCCTTTGAACCTTCCCCTGTAAAGGCATGCTTATTTTACTAGCTTATTAGTAGATGTGATATCATTGACTGTTCTACCGTTTTATGTAAATGATGCCTTCCAGGCCCAATTTGGTTCTCATAGTTATATTCGTTTTAGCAATGAACATGTGTCTGGTTCTATGAGAGTCGCTAGAGAATATAGCCTTTCACTATTCTCTTATAGAAACGAGCCTCACTTCTCTCTCACATAAGTGATTTCTTAATTAAGAGTAACCCACATTACTCTGCTCAGATTTCCAATGCATGAAATTTCGACGCATAAGAATCAATAAAAACCATAGTTTAATCTTTTCTCTATGGGCATCATTGTTTCATCATAGGAATGGACTGGAGGCTAACCACCACAGTGATCCAACTAAGTCTTACAACTTGGTTGTCCCATTGAACCTAGATCTTGGGATCACCAGTCAACTAGGTTTGGTTTTCATTGTATCGACTTTTTATTTCGTGGACTTTAGTCTCATTCCCGGCCATGATGTCTCAACTAATTATCGATTTAACCGTTTGGTTAGCGGATCCGCAATGTTATCTTTGGACTTTACATAGTCAATAGAGATAACTTCGATTGAGAGTAGTTTTCTGATGGTATTATATCTTCGACGTATATGTCTAGACTTCCCATTATACATGTTGCTCTGTGCTCTTCCTATAGCTGATTGACTATCACAGTTCATGCAAATGGCTGGCACAGACTTTGTCCATCTTGGAATATCCTCTAAGAATTGGTGTAGCCATTCAGCCTCCTCACCATATTTATCTAAGGCGGTAAACTCAGATTCCATGGTAGATCTAGCTATACATGTCTGTTTGGAGGATTTCAAATATACAGTCGCACCTCCTAGAGTGAATACATACCCACTAGTGGATTTTGAATCGTTGATATCGTATATCCTGTTTGTATCAGTGTTTCTTTTCTAGGACTGTAGGATATCTGGTATAATGCAGCTCATAATTATGAATGTATCACAAGTACTTCGATACTCTTACTATTCATTTCCAATGATCAGTTCCTGAATTACTCGTATAACTACTTAATTTGCTGACTCCATTAGCTATGTCTGGCCTTGTACAACTTGTTAAGTACATCAAACTTCCTATCACTCTAGAATATTCTAGTTGAGAGACGCTCTCACCTTTATTCTCAGATAGGTATAGATTTATATCTACTGGTGTTCTGGATATTCCAGAATCATTTTTATTGAATTTCTCAAGGATCATGTCAACATAGTGTGACTAACTTAGAATGAGTCTGTTCGATGTCCTTAAGAAATTCATTCCCAACATTACATCAGCTGGTCTCATATCTTTCATATCAAATATTGATTTCAACATATCATTGGTAGATTTGATCATTTTATCATCACTATCAACAATTAGCATGTCATCAACGTAAAGACACAAAATGATATATATCCATTTCTGATGTCTTTGATATAAACACATTTGTCACATTCATTGATTTTAAAACCATTTGATATCATAGCATTGTCAAATTTATCATATCTTTTTTTGTGTGCTTGTTTTAGACCATATAAAGATTTCACCAACTTATAGACTTTCTTCCCTTGCCCTGGAGTGGAAAAACCCTCAGGTTGTTCTATGTAGATCTCTTCATCTAGTTTTCCATTCAAGAAAGTTGTTTTCACATCCATTTGATGTACTTCAAGACTTTACAAAGCTGTGATCGTAAGTATCATCCTAATGAAGGTTATTCTCATTATAAGAGAATACGTATCAAAGTAATCTAGGGCTTCTTTGTAACCTTTAATTACAAGTCTTACCTTATACTTATCAATTGATCAATTCGTTTTCATTTCCCTCTAAAAAAATCCATTTGGACTCTAGCGGTTTACATCCCCGAAAGAAGGTCCACTAATTCCCAAGTATGATTTTAGAGTATGGAATCAATTTCACTATTGATAGCCTCTTTCCACAAGAGTCCTCCTGAAGAGCTCACTACTTATTTGAAGGTTGTTTCACATTCTAGCAAATTGGTCAAAAAATATGGACCAAAAGATGTTTTTGTCCTAGCTCTTTTGTTACATCTAGGTTCATCCTTAACTTCTTGCTCTTGGTCCTCACAACTTTCAGCATGTGATCGTTTTGTCGAAATGGCTTCATCATTGGATTTGCATGGAAATACATGTTCAAATAACGATGCATTTCTAGATTCCATTATCGTGTTTTTGTGTATATCTGGGATGTCAGACTTATACACCAAACTTGATAAGCACTACTGTTATGTGCATATCCAATAAAGATGCAATCAACAGTTTTTTGACCTATTTTCACCTTCTTAGGTGTAGCTATGGCCACTTTGACAAGACACCCCCACATTCGTAAGAATTTTTAGCTCATGTGGGGTCTTGTCTACTTTCTTACGAGGTACCTTATTTAAAAGGTAATTGCTAAACAATATAGCTTCACCCCACATGTTCTGAGGCAATCCAGAACTTATCAACATTGCATTAATCATTTCTTTCAAGGAATGATCTTCCCGTTCATAAAATCCGCTTTGCTGATACGGTGCAGTGGTTTAATGTATGATTCCATGTTGTGCACAGAATTCACCAATTTTTGTTTCATACTCACTACATCTGTTGCTTCTTAGTGGTAACAGCCAGAAGGTCTCACTTAGAGTCATCCACTCGGCATGAATCTTATGCAGAATCACTTAAAGCTCTTGGCATTGACTCATATCTTTCTTGAAGTCCCTCATCTTGTAATCAAGAAACCGGCCTACAACAAACCTTTTGGATCTAATGTCCTCAGTCTTGTATTTTTGGTCTAATGACTCCAACAATTCTTTGGCTAGTTTTTTTTTAAGAATATACACCATACAACGAATCTGACAGCTCATTCAGTATGTTGTTTCGGCGTAGAAAGTCCGAATGGTTCCATGCATCAATAGCATTCCATACCTGAACATCTCGCCATTCACCACTATTGGGTTTAAGATCTTCTTCAGTCAAGAACCTAGCTAGGCTCAGTGTGGTAAAATAAAACAGCATCTTTTGCTACCACCACTAAAAGTTCATGTGACTCACACACTGACTCATTGCTTCTACCAGGTTTCTCACAAACGAGTTGATGGCCAGACTGCCATACTTGGCAACATAATAGGCACTAAGTGATGAGGACCATCTAGTTGATCACAATTTGGCTAAGGTTGGAAAAGATTCAAATCCTTTAACCATTTATGGAGGACCAATGACAAGAGCTAAAGCTAAAAGGATGAAAGAAGCCTTAACTTGTTTAATGGAAAGCATTTGGAAGGAGCAAGCTAGTCAAGATTTGGTCAAGGTTCTAAGGATGCAAGAAGAGTATAAAATGGTTAACATGTTTCAAACAAGTCCAAATCCCGAAGACAAGAGTCCAGCCTTGTTAGAATGAAGTATTCTAGCCTATCTTGAAGAATAAAAGGCCATTCGGCCATGCTAGGTTTTGTGGGCCTATTTTATAATTAATTTGGGTTTAATTATGTTGAGTTTTATAGGCTTATTTTCTTATTAGTTTGGGTTTTAATTGTGTTGGGTTTTGTGGGCTTATTTTATGAATAGTTTGGGTTTTTATGTTGGGTTTTATTTTATTAAGAGTGAGTTAATGTGTTCTTTGATTAGGAATAAAGAGTTACAAAGGCTGAATACTTTATGGCCATTATTCATGGTCTAAATGTCATTTAGTGGGAGGTTACACATTTAATGGGCAGTTATATTTGTGTTGTATTGTCCTTGGCCTTTGTTCTATATAAACAAGGCTGCTTTTTCATGTAAGACAGAGATTTGAGTAATATAAACTTATTTGAGCACTTTGTGAGTGTTTTGTTTTTAAGTTCTTACATGAACTTTAGAACTTATCAAGCTTATTCAGCTTGTGGTGTTCAACAACCTCAAAATCTTTGTTTTGCCTTTAAACTTATCAAACTTCATAGTTTGTGGCGTTATGGGGAAATCAAAGTGCTGTTCTAATTAGCTTTTATCATCATTCCATTGATAAAGTGATTATAATAGTTTCTCTTACTTCAATCTTGAACGATCGGGTTTGTTTCAATTAGTTGGAGGGTGTTAAATTGCATTCCATATGTATCATAGCTCTTTAGCTATTGGGGTGTATGGTTGCTAAGTTAATGATTTCCATCATTTTGGTATCAGAGCTTGGCTCAAGTTTGAGGTTTGCATATCCATTTATGTGTTGTTCTTTTAGTTTTTTTTTATCACTTTCTTTTCTTCGTCATCTTATAGCACCGTATATATAATTCATCTTAATTGTTGTGCTTCTTGAGGATATTATCATTCTTCTTTGTTTTCCGTAAAAAAAAAGGAAAAAAAAAAACAAAAAAAACAAAAACAAAAGTATTACGGATTCAAAGAATTCTTGCAAAATTCCAAAAAAATCTTTCTTTGTTCATATCATTCTTGTTTCGGTTTGGAAAATATTTAAATATTGTCTTCTTAACCAAAACAAACAAAATTCTTGTTGGGAGAGAAATTGATATTTCAGTTCTAATCTTTGTTTACTTTAAGTGGCCTACATTTGTTTGTTTTTTTTTAGACCTACCCAATTTCACTCCGTTGAATTTGCCATAATCTTAATTGTTTGTTTAAAAGGACCTTAGTTAATCTAAGAACCCAAAGAACAAAACAAGAGAGGTAAAAGGCAAGAATGGTGAGATTAGCATTGAGAAAAGCCAAATAATTGTGTGAAACACAAGTGGTGTGAATCAATTCTTTGAGAGAAACACGCGAGGGAGTGATTGTGAGGTTGTTCTAACTTTTTTTTTCAGGTTTTAAACATGTCTAACAAAGATAAAGAAGTGAGTTCTTCCTCAAATGATCAAGTGATTCAATCAATGCATCAACAATTTGAACGTATGTTCAAAGTGATGGGAGATGTAGGAGATCGTCTAGAAAGACATGATAAAGCAATTACCAGATTGCAAAGAGAACCACGACGTGGAAGACAACCAGCCTTTGTCAATGATGTATATGATGGTGGAGAAGACACGGATGATGGTCAAGCTATCATCATTGGTCTAGACGTTAATCCTAGAAGACAAGCTAGGAGAGGACGTTTTGATGGTGTGGACCGAAACATAGGCAGCCTCAAAATGAAATTTCCTCTTTTTCAAGGGAAGAACAATCTGGATGCCTATTTGGAATGGGAACGAAAAGTGGAGTTGATCTTTGAATGTCATAACTACTCCGAAGAGAAAAATGTAAAACTAGCTGTTGTTGAATTTTATGATTATGCTATTGTTTGGTGGGATCAATTGTGTAAAGACGGGCGTAGAAATGGTGAAAGACCCGTAGAGACATGGTTGGAGATGAAACAAATCATGAGGAGGAGATTTGTCCCTAGCCATTACTATAGGAATTTGCATCAACGGTTACAAACTTTGACACAAGGTTCCATGAGTGTAGAAGAATATCACAAGGAAATGGAGATAGCCATGATAAGGGCTAATGTGGAGGAGGACCGTCAGGCCACCATGGCTTGGTTTTTGAGTGGGTTAAACAAGAACATTGCTGATCTTATGGAGTTACAACATTATGTGGAGATTGAGGACATGGTGGGTGTGGCCATGAAGATTGAAAGGCAACTCAAAAGAAAAGGCATCAGGTATGATTCAAAACCTTATTCAGGTTCTTCTTCTTCTTGGAATTCGAATTGGAGTAAAAAGGATGATAAACCCATTGTTAAACCTAAAATTGATGAAACTAAAAGCAAAAATGAAATAGGCAGCAAGGGTAGAGGTGAGAATCAACCTAATCAAACTAGAGGCATTAAGTGTTTTAAGTGCCTTGGACATGGTCATGTGGCACGTGAATGTCCTAATAAAGGGCAATTATCATGAGGGATGGGACAGTTGAATCAGAAAGTGAGAGAGAGGATGAAGATGACATGCCACATTTAGAAGATGCTAGTGATGTAGAGTATACTAGTGGAGAAAATTTAGTTATACAACGCACATTTAGTTTGCAAATTAAAAATAATGAACATGGTGAGCAACGTGAAAATTTGTTTCATACTCATTGTTTCATTGCTAACAAGTTATGTAATGTGATTGTTGATAGTGGAAGTTATACAAATGTGGCAAGTACCTTGCTTTTAGAGAAACTGAAATTACCTACTATTAAACATCAAAAACCATACAAGTTACAATGGTTGAATAATAGTGGTGTTGTGAAGGTAAATCGGCAAGTGTTAATTTCTTTTTCAATTGGTAGATATAAGGATGATGTTTGGTGTGATGTGGTACCTATGTATGCTGGTCACATGTTATTGGGGAGACCATGGCAATATGATCGAAGGGTAATGCATGATGGGTTTAAGAACCGTTATTCTTTGATCATGGAGGGACAAAAATACCAACTTGGACCTTTGCCTCCAAAGACAATTTTTGAAGACCAGATGCTCATAAAATAGCAATATGAAGAGCTTGAATCTTTATTAGCTGAAACTTTGGGAAGGGAGCAAGAAAGAGAGAAAAAAAAGGTGAGTTGAGTGGTAAAAATGAGAGCAATGGGAAACACAAGGGGAGAGAAAACAAGGAAGGCTTGAGTGAAAGAAAAACGAGTGTTTATGCAAAAATGTGTGATGTGAAGAAAGCATTAACCATGAGGCAGCCCTTAGTTGTACTTATGTACAAGGATGTTTTAATTGTTTCTAACGAAATTAACAAGAGTTTGCCTAGTGTTATTGTTGATCTTTTACAGAAAAATGAGGATCTCTTTTCAGAAGATGTTTTATTGGTTTGCCACCAATTAGAGGAATTGAACATCAAATTGATTTCATTCCGGGTGCAAGCATACCAAATAGGCCAGCATATAGATGTAACCCCGAAGAGACCAAGGAAATCCAAAAGCAAGTAAGTGAGCTTATGGAAAAGGGATATGTACGTGAAAGCATGAGTCCATGTGCGGTTCTTGTTTTGTTGGTACCTAAAAAGGATGGTTCTTGGAGAATGTGTGTTGATTGTCGAGCCATCAACAAAATCACGGTTAAGTATAGACATCCTATCCCTAGGTTAGATGATATGTTGGATGAATTGTATGGTTCTTGTGTGTTTTCAAAAATTGATTTGAAATCTGGATATCATCAAATAAGAATGCATGAGGGTGATGAATGGAAAACCGCTTTCAAAACTAAACATGGTCTATATGAATGGTTAGTAATGCCTTTTGGCCTAACTAACGCACCTAGTACTTTTATGAGATTGATAAACCATGTTTTGCGTGCTTATATTGGAAAGTTTGTAGTAGTTTATTTTGATGATATACTTGTGTATAACAAATATTTAGACGAGCATGTAACACATTTAAAGGTTGTTTTTGATGTGCTTAGAAACAAAAAGTTATATGCTAATCTAAAGAAATGCATTTTTTGCACTAATGAACTTACTTTTCTTGGTTATGTTGTTAATGATAAAGGAATACATGTTGATCAAGAAAAAGTGAAAGTAATTAGGGAGTGGCCGAAACCCACTTGTGTTAGTAATGTAAGGAGTTTTCATGGTCTTGCTAGCTTTTATAGGAGATTTATTAAGGATTTTTCTACCATTGCTGAACCATTAACTGAATGCATCAAAAAGAATGTGGGATATAGGTGGGGTAAAGAACAAGATGATGCTTTTAACTTGCTTAAACACAAACTTAGTTCAGCACCTTTGCTTGCTTTGCCTAACTTTGCTAAAACTTTTGAGATTGAGTGTGATTCAAGTGGAATAGGTATTGGAGGAGTCTTAATGCAAGAGGGCAAACCCATTGCATTCTTTAGTGAGAAGCTAAGTGGAGCAAGTCTTAACTACCCGATGTATGATAAGGAGTTTTATGCCTTGGTGAGAGTGTTAGAGACATGTCAGCACTATCTTTGGTACAAGGAATTCATTATACACACCGATCATGAGTCCTTGAAATATCTCAAAGGACAAGGAAAGCTAAGCCGTAGGCATGCAAAATGATTGGAGTTTATTGAATCATTTCCATACATCATCAAGTACGAACAAGGTAAGGAGAATGTGATTGCCGATGCTCTTTCTAGAAGGTATGCTCTAATTTCTAAACTTGATGCAAAATTATTGGGTTTTAAGTACATTAAAGACTTATACAATTCAGACTTTGATTTTGCTAATGTTTATGGGGCATGTGAGCAAGGGGGTTTTGACAAGTTCTTTAGGCATGATGGTTTTCTTTTCAAAGAAAACAAGCTGTGTGTTCCTAGATGTTCAATGAGAGAATTGCTTGTGAGAGAGGCACATAGTGGCGGGTTAATGGGGCATTTTGGAGTTAAAAAGACTTTGGGTGTGTTAAGTGATCATTTCTTTTGGCCACGCATGAAAAGAGACGTTGAGAGAATATGTGAGAGATGCATTACTTGCAAACGAGCTAAATCTAAAGTAATGCCTCATGGGCAGTATACTCCTCTTCCTATACCTAGTGAGCCTTGGGTTGATATATCAGTGGGCTTTGTCTTAGGATTACCTAGGTCAAAAGGGGGGAGAGATTCTATTTTTGTTGTTGTTGACAGGTTCAGCAAGATGGCGCATTTCATTCCTTGCCACAAAACAGATGATGCAACATTTGTTGCGAGGCTGTTCTTCAGAGCAATTGTGAGGTTACACGAAATTCCAAGGACAATTATGAGTGATAGAGATGTGAAGTTCCTTAGCCACTTTTGGAAAACGGTTTGGAGAAAATTGGGTACAAAGCTGCTGTATTCAACCATTTGTCATCCACAAACAGATAGACAAACAAAGGTGGTAAACAGAACTTTATTAATGCTTTTTAGGGCCATAATTCAAAGGAATTTGAAGAATTGGGAGGAATGTTTGTCACATGTGGAGTTTGCTTATAATCGAAGTGTGCATGCTACAACAAACCATTCACCATTTGAAGTTGTGTACGGGTTCAATCCATTATCTCCTATGGATTTACTACCTTTACCTTTGGAAAGAGCTAATTTGAATGGTAAGCAAAAAGCTGATTTTGTCAAAGCCTTGCATGAAAAGGTGCGCACACAAATTGAAAAGAAAACTCAACAATATGAGAAGCAACACAACAAGGGCCGAAAGCAAGTAGTATTTGAACCTGGTGATTTGGTTTGGGTACACTTGAGGAAGGAAAGATTTCCTAGCCAACGAAAGTCTAAACTCATGCCAAGAGGGGATGGACCATTTCGAATCCTTCAAATAATCAATGACAATGCATACAAGCTGGAACTACCAAGTGAGTATGGCAATGTTAGTGCAACTTTCAATGTTTCTGATTTGTCTTTATTTGATGTAGGTGATGAAGGTGCTGATTCGATGACGAATCCCTTCGAGGAAAGGGTGAATGATGAGGACCAGCCAGTTGATCACAATTTGGCTAAGGTTGGAAAAGATTCAAATCCTTTAACCATTTATGGAGGACCAATGACAAGAGCTAAAGCTAAAAGGATGAAAGAAGCCTTAACTTGTTTAATGGAAAGTATTTAGAATGAGCAAGCTAGTCAAGATTTGGTCAAGGTTCTAAGGATGCAAGAAGAGTATAAAATGGTTAACATGTTTCAAACAAGTCCAAATCCCGAAGACAAGAGTCCAACCTTGTTAGAATGAAGTATTCTAGCCTATCTTGAAGAATAAAAGGCCATTCGGCCATGTTAGGTTTTGTGGGCCTATTTTATAATTAGTTTGGGTTTAATTATGTTGGGTTTTATGGGCTTATTTTCTTATTAGTTTGGGTTTTAATTGTGTTGGGTTTTGTGGGTTTATTTTATGAATAGTTTGGGTTTTTATGTTGGGTTTTATTTTGTTAAGAGTGAGTTCATGTGTTCTTTGATTAGGAATAAAGAGTTACAAAGACTGAATACTTTATGGCCATTATTCATGGTCTAAATGTCATTTAGTGAGAGGTTACACATTTAATGGGCAGTTATATTTGTGTTGTATTGTCCTTGGCCTTTGTTCTATATAAACAATGCTGCTTTTTTCTATGTAAGACAGAGATTTGAGTAATATAAACTTATTTGAGCACTTTGTGAGTGTTTTGTTTTTAAGTTCTTGCATGAACTTTGGAACTTATCAAGCTTATTCAGCTTGTGGTGTTCAACAACCTCAAAATCTTTGTTTTTCCTTTAAACTTATCAAACTTCATAGTTTGTGGCATTATGGGGAAATCAAAGTGTTGTTCTAATTAGCTTTTATCATCATTCCATTGATAAAGTGATTATAATAGTTTCTCTTACTTTAATCTTGAACGGTCGGGTTTGTTTCAATTAGTTGGAGGGTGTTAAATTGCATTCCATATGTATCATAGCTCTTTAGTTATTGGGGTGTATGGTTGCTAAGTTAATGATTTCCATCACTAAGTCCACAAGTAAAGAATTAACACCCGAATGTCTAATCCTGCACTTGGATTATCATTTGGAGTCTCTAGTGGAACATTCGAGTTCACGTTTAATTTATCCACCATAATATCATGAGGAGATCAACTGAATTAATATGAAAATTAATTCTCATTAAAATTGGCAACATTAAAGTCAAATCAGTTTTGTTTTGAATTCAAAATTTAATATTTCAATTAATCCAGAATTAATGACTGAAATAAATCATCATGAAATTGATAATTACAATTTTAAAGTTCAAAACAATTGATTTTGACAATAATCACCATTTTAAACTTACACAACCAAATCGTTACCACGGTTGGCTTTAGGAGCCTCAGCAATTAAGAATCTCGCAAGATGCATTGTGGTCAATTAGAGCAACATTTATTTTCTTACCATCTCTTGAAATTTAGACCATTGAATTTCTCTGGTTTCTCCATATAGTTCATCAGAACCAAAACCAGAGACAAACGTATTCACCCACAGGGTATTCATTTAACCCATAAAAGGGCTCACCATCAGGTCGGTCAACTGACCCAAAATTGGGTTGACCACCGGAGTCTTCTGAGCCACACTCAGATTCACATTTAATTAGACAGTCATCTTACATAGAAAACCAAACCAATATTTTTTTTAAGATAAATCAGTGTCTTGAATAGACCCAATTTCCACAGATTAATATTATTAATTCGAAATCAGTGTCTGAAAAACAGACCCAATTTCCACAAATCGTTTTTAATTTAAGAAAACCCGAACCAGTGAGGTTTTAAGTTTGTCACAATCTGAGTAGTACCAGAAACGAGAACCAAAAGGTTTGAAGAAAGCGTTTTTACAATAGAGGAAAGTAGGAGTTTGTCTTAAGATTGTTGTTTGCAAATCAAAAACAATCTTGTTCGAATCAGTAGAAAGTAACAAACATAAACAAAAGATTAGGGAAATCGAGACCCGTGTTTCACACAGTATCCTTAAGACAATTTCACCGTATATAACACCGTATGTGTATACCGATTGTCTCTCAAGATACAACGATTTAATAGTGGAAGTGCAAAGCACAACCACTCCCAACGAACTCAAATTAGGTTCGAACTTACCAAGCACATAAAGAGAAGTAGGAGAAGAGAGAATAACGATTGCTCTTTTTTAATTTCATGATTCTAAGAATGTGTCTTATGAAGTGTAGATTAGGGTTTCTTATATACAGCCGAAATCAAAGACATTGATTTAGAAATTACTTGATAACTACGTTTTAAATGATAAAGAAAATTTAATTAAAGAATAATCTTCTAAAAGATTTATTTCTGATTGATCACTGATTCTGATAACATAGTGATCAAGTAAGTATCAGAATCCAAAATTGATCACTGATTCTGATTACTTAGTAATCAAGTAAGTATTAGAATCCAAAACGGAAATCAACTATTTCCTTAATTCAATTAATTTCCTTAACAAAGTGGAAATTGCCATTTTTTCCTTATCATTCATTTAAAACGTTTGACTTAGGGAAAATAATTAATTATTTCTTTATCAATGAGCTGATTTAGGAAAAATTAAATTCAAAATAGTAGTAAAAATTCGGTTGTACTCTCACAGTCTAACCAAAGCGGTATTCATGAACGCAAGACGTGCCCACCAAGGGCAGACCCAAGAAATATTTACAGACTGGGCTAAATTATATATACAAAAAAAAAATCTCAGTACACACGAGTAGTATATAGTCAATTTCATTAGCTTTCAATTATTAGATTTATCTATTTTTTTTAGTCAATATATTCTAATACTTACTTAGTGGCTCAACAACTCCCACATTGAATTGTTTAGTCAATATATTTAAATTCTTAATCAATGACTCACAAACCCTCACATTGCTTTATTTGTCAATATATATCTTGTTTTTAAATAGATTCCACATATTATGAAAATTTACTATTAATGACCGGTTATAAAAGCAAGAAAATATTATATGTAAAACAAGCATAAAATAATACTTTTGTCAATTGTGATTGATTGTTTGTAATTTTTATTATTATCTTTTGATTTTAAGTTAGGATAAATAAATGAAATAAATTATACTAACTGTAGGGGATGTTAGTGCGATTATAAACAAAATTTACATATAAATATAATTAGACAAATATTAGAGGTGTTTAAGTAATTAATAATAATATATACAATTAATTTTTATTTTATTTTTGAAAGAGGGCTGCCCGGCTGCCTAGCTATAGTCTGGGGCAGCCCTCTCATGCGTCCGCCTACGGTGCTCACACACATGTTGAGAAGCTACTATCACACAACTACTTATATACTAAATATAAGTGTTTTACCCAATCAATGTGGGATGCATATTTTCCCTACACAATGAGCTCACGTTGATACTCAATTTCTCATTCACCCATTAATCGATTTGTGAGTTTGAGTATATTATTTCAAAACTCTCATGAAGGAGAATTCGAATATACATTGATCTTTTATTTTCATGAAACTGAACATACTCAAATAATGCTCTAAAACCGCTTATTTATCACAAATTTTCCAACAGTTCTTTCATAGAAAATTAAATTGTATTTAATAAAGAAAATTAGGTAAAAAAAAAATTAAAAAGTTGTATTTCTTTATTTTTCTTTTATGACTGTTAATGCTATACTGCTATTGTTGTTTTAGTCTCTTATTTTTCTTGCAACCAGAGGATGAGTAGGTGGAGTTTGAGGTAGAATATAAGGACCCGTCCTGTAAGCGTTTTTCAGTTGTTGTTTTTCGAAAATAAAAATGAAAATGAAAACAATGTTTTTTGTTTCAATTTCGAATTCTAAAAACGTGTCTGGTAGCATATACTGAAAGTTGTACTTTGAAAATGAAAACGGAAAAAACGCGTCTGGTAGGTTAACCGAAAACTATTAAAAATTGAAATTTCAATTTTGATATTTTGTTTAATATTATTACAACTATAAACAAATTGATTACATAATTAACCAATATAATTTATGTATTGTAATTTTTAAATTAAACAAAAAGTAACACACAAAAAATTAATTCATAATAACATGTCAAAAAATGATTTAATCAAAAATAAACTCTTAAATTATAAATAAATAATTACAATATATATATATATATATATAATATTTAAAATATTATTACATATTATATTTTTTATATTATATTTTTATATATAATAATACATAATATACTACATTATATCCTATATAAATATATAATATTTGATATTAATTATATATATATATTATACTATATCATTGTATATAATAATAGTATCAATATATATAGATATATTATAATATTATATATATATATATAATATATATATATATATATATATATATATATATTATTGTTGACGGTGATTTTTGGATCGTTGAAAAGTCAACCGTCAAACATTAATACGTAGGGAGATCAAAGCTTTGACTAGTCAATGGTTGAATAATCAAAGCTTCATTCTCGGTGTGGATGTAATATGATTTGTTTGTATTTGAGAATAATAATGTAGAAGAGTGAGAAATAAAAAATAAATCAAACACGACACATGTTTTACGTGGTAAAACCCCGAGACGGGAAAACATCCACGGTGCCGGTGAAGGCGAGAAGAGATCCATTATGAATAGAATAATTACAACACTCAATACTCGCTTTTCTCTCACATGATTGGTCATGTTCCTGATGATCATCCTTCTCATCTATGCGTAAATTGTTGTTGATGACCTCGTTCTGTTATAATGAGTATATGGTTGTATTTATATGGTTCGATCTAGGGTTGCCCTAGTTATTGTCGTACGAGTGGTGGATTCATTAATTAGAATCTTTGTAGGATTCTAGTAATGTATTCCGTTAGGAATTATTTCCCGTTTGGTGTTTATCCTTCTGGAAGCTATGAGTTTCTTCCTGATTGGAATTCTATGATACTGAATAGGAAATAGAAATATTCCCTTATTGGATTATGATTCTTAGATTTAGTATATGAGCAAATTTTCGTTTGATACGACGTGTCTTGATAAGGTCATATTTCCTGTTTTGGCTGAGTAGATCTCATTGAGTAGAGATCTTCGCTCATTAAGACTCCTTTTACTGGTCGACTTTACTTGGCGCATACGCTTCTAACTTCCATATTAATTTTCTTGATGACATGTCATTGGCCAATATCCCTCTCGTTGACTAGTTGACAGGTTGACTTTTGATGACGTGGAATCACTATATTTTCGCATCACCCGCAACCTTCGATGACGTGTCAGCATACGCTTCTAACTTCCATATTAATTTTCTTAATGACATGTCATTAGCCAATATCCCTCTCGTTGACTGGTTAACTTTTGATGACGTGGAATCACTATATTTCCGCATTACCCGCAACCTTCAATGACTTGTCATGCTGACGAAAAACACATATAACAATTATATATATAATATATAATATTTTATTATAATATATTATATATATTATAGAATATTCTATGTTATAATATATATAAACTATATATTAATATAATATACATAAAATTTATTATTTTATAATATATATATAATATATATATATATATATATATATATAATAATTATAAGGGATAATTATCCCGCTGGCCATCAACTCTTGCCACCACTATCAAAATGGCCACCGAATGAGGAATTGGATTCAAAATGGTCATTTTTGATAAACAATGTTACACTAGTGGTTATTTCATCCAATTACATCCAATAAGTGGTATTTTGATAAATAAGGGGATATCATTAATTTATTTTAGATATTTTTTAGAAATCAATTTTTTCTTTTGATTTTTAAAACAAATAATTATATTTTAATGTGTGTATATACGTATAGCATATCTCATATATATATATATATATATATATATATATATATATATATATATATATTTCTTTTCAACTTATCTCAAATATACCTTTTAGAATTTTTAATCTTCTAAAAAAAGAAAAAAAAATTATATATATATATATATAAACATATACATGTTTGATATATATGTTATACGTATATACATATATTAAATATAATTATTTGTTTCGAAAAAACAAAAGAAAAATTGATTTCTAAAAATTATCTAAAATAAATTAATGATATCCTTTTATTTACCAAAATGCCACTTATTGGATGAAATTGGATGAAAATGGAGGGAATTTGATGGAATGACCATTAGTGTAACATTGTTTATCAAAAATGACCATTTTGAAACCAATTCCTCATCCGGTGACCATTTTGATAGTGGTGACAAGAGTTGATGGCCACCAGGGTAATTATCCCTAATTATAATGTATATATATATTATTGTATGAATGCTTTTAGTTCTAATAAGAAATAAATTATTCTGAAACATATATATAAGATGGACACTTTGGTCATTTGAAAATCTTATCCCGTCTTGTTCTAGCCATATCAAACGTATAACAGTCAATTAATAGTTTAAAAAATGATTTTTTTTTAAAATAAAAAAAGTGAAAAACAAAATGAAAAATAAAAACAAAAATAAAAAACAAGTATTTTGTGTTTTTCAAATCTTTCACTTTTAACATTGGTTTTGTTTTTTTTTTCCCCGAAAATAAAATGAAAAACGGTTAACGAACGCATTTTCGAAATCGTTTTTATTAAATAAAAACGAAAATGGATTGAAAAACAACTGCATGACGGGACCTAATATTTTTAATCGATATTTTGAGTTTTTTTTTTCCTGTCGTTGAAACTGCATCAAAATATTACATCTTAGACCCTGTCCTGCAACTGTTTTTCGGTCCGTTTTCGTTTTTATTTTTCAAAAACGCGTTCGTTAACCGTTTGTCATTTTATTTTAAAAAAACGAAAAGAAAACGAAAAGAAAATGAAAAACAAAATCAGTGTTCAAAGTGAAAGATTTGAAAAACATAAAATACTTGTTTTTCGTTTTTCGTTTTTCGTTTTTGTTTTTCATTTTGTTTTTCACCTTTTTATATATAAAAAAAAAACATTTTGTTTTTCATTTTGTTTCATTTAGTTATATTATGCGTTTCATATGGCTATGATAAAAGACGGAACAAGATTTTTAAATGACCAAAGTGCCCCTATATATATATATATATATATTCCACAATAATTTATTTCCAACTAGAACTAAAAGCATTCATGCAATAATATATATATACATACATTATAATTATTATATATATTATAATATAATATATATTATATATAATATTATAATATAGTTTATAATATTATTGAATACTAATATTATATATATATATATATATATATATTGTAATTATTTATTTATAATTTAAGAGTTTAGTTTTGATTAATTCATTTTTTGATGTTTTTTTGAATTAATTTTTGATGTCTTACTTTTGTTTAATTTAAAAATTACAATACAAAAATTATATTGGTTAATTATGTAATCAATTTTTGATAGTTTTCAGTTAACCTACTAGACGCGTTTTTTCCGTTTTCATTTTCAAAATACAGCTTTCAATATATGCTACCAGACTCGTTTTCAAAATTCGAAACTGAAACCAAAAACACTGTTTTCATTTTCTTTTCTTTTTTTCGAAAAACAACAATTGAAAAACGCTTACAGGACGGGCCCTAAGGTGGCACCTCCTTGGTACCCTCGTCGTCACTCGGCTACCTTTACCCAACAAGAACCTCAATAATATTATTAAAACCAATAATATCTTATGATCCATCAGTAATATTATTATATATAAGTTCTAATCATGTTTCCATGCTCCAACTTTTCTTATGTTTTTTCTTGATTAGTATATGTATTTGAAGGTAAGACTTATTATATTGTTGGAAAAAGTTCCATCATATGGGGCCACACATGTGAACATTGAATGTGTTGTGCCATCTTTTGGTTAAGCCTAAATTAAGTGATCTAATTAAGATATAAAGCATTAAGGCTTAAGGGTATAATTGTCATGGAATTAATATGTAGATACCAGAATACTATTTCTAATTTATTGGATCATTTTCCATTATTCCAATGTTTTCCTCATGTTCCTGGAGAAATACAAAAAAATCGTCCGGAATAGCATTTCTCATTTCTCTAGTGGATCACCTTAATGGCACTGGTTCTTGAGGTTGTTGAGTTTGTTCCTCATGAACAATTACCTCATCTTGAATGGGGGTTGTTCAACATTGTCTGGTTGAGGATCCATATTCGCTTCTTGATCAATGACAGGTATAGAAACCTGTACATTGTCAAAAGCGATAGTAAGGATCGAAACTGATTCTTCCTTAAAGACAATGTCTCTAACCTTATTTCTCCCCCAAAATCAACATTCTAAAAAAATGTTGCAGTTCCCGTTTCAAAAATTGATCGAAGTGTGGGATCATAAAACTTATAGTCTTTAGATCGCTCAGAGTAGCCAATAAAGTAGCTGCTCACAATTTTGGAGTCCAATTTCTTTTTCTCTTTTTTTGTGGCCTATAAGGCCTTGCCTCAGCTGGACATCCCCAAATGTGAAAATGCTTTAGATTAGGCTTTTATGCTTGTCCAAAGCTCATAAGGTGTTTAGTAGCTTCATTATTCTTCCTCTATTTGCCCTTAACTTTATAGGTGCTAGCCAAATGAGCACTTTCGGTCCTGTCTCACTTTAGTCTCTCTTCCTCATGCACACAACAAGAAATGAGCTCATTAAGAGTCCATTTCTCATTTTGACAGTTGTAACTGACCTTAAACTGGTTGTATTGTGCAGGAAGTTATATTAATACCAAATGCACGAGCAAGTCGTCAGACAGCTCGAACTTCAGTGCCTTAAGCTTAGAAGCAATATGAGACATTTCCATAATGTACTCCATAATGTTCCCTTTGCCTTTGTACTTCATAGAAATCAAACTTTGCAAATGCGTGCTTGTTTCTACCTTATCATTTTTAACAAAACGCTTTTCAATTTCGGCTAGGAACTCCTTGGCTTTGGTTATCTTTTCAGATACCGCACCCCTAAATGCCTCTGGAATGCCGCGCTTGATGATCATAAGACTCATGCGATTTGAACAATCTCACTTCTCAAAGTTCTTCCTATTATCAGGAGAACTTGCATTCGTAAGAGAAACGGGTTGCTCAACCCGAAATGCAAGGTCCAGATCCATGCAGCCGAGAACAATGAGTATGTTCTCCTTCCAAATCCTTAAAGTTGATCCCATTAAGCATGGGTATATAGTTGGTATTAGCAGATATAGTAAAACATTAGCTTGAAAGAGAACAAAACAAACACACAAACATGCTCACATTAATAACCAAATACAATGATCAACAAATTCAGATAATGGTAAGTCCCATCTCAAGATACCTAGCACAACATTAATATCAAGTCTTTGGACAGTAATATTAATTGTAAGTGGTACTCTTGTTGTAGTGATCAAACATTAACAATAATTAATGTCAAATAATAAATCTATCTTTGGATCGACTTATTATTCACATGTAAAACCTTATAATCATCACATATTTATCACCACAGATGTGTGTGCAATTCGGCCAAGTATTAACCTTCCTTTGGGCCGACTAATACCCGCATGAATTTACACACACACAAACATCCAACATGCCTCATGAATAATCAACACAAGAGAGGTCACTTTGACGACATCATGCTTCAATTAGCCCATTTAGAATGATAGACCACTTTATTTAACCATAAAAGATATACCAAATAATGGCCAGTCCCATCTTAAGATGTTTGCATGTTTGCATGTAATATTTTGTTCTCTTTAAATACCTTATAACCTGATTGGCTGCTATCCAATGATCCATTCCAGGGTAACTTAAATATCTGCCTAACATACCAACAATGTACGCAATATCCGGACGCGTACACACCTGAGCATGCATTAGACTCCCTACAGCTGATGCATAGGGAATCTTCTGCATTTTCTTAACTTCAAGGTTACTTTTAGGGCACTGGTTGAAACTGAACTTGTCTCCCTTAGCGACGGGGGTGTCACCTGGTTTGCAGTTATGCATGCCAAACCTTTTGAGCACTGTATCGATATAGCTCCTTTGTGATAATCCAAGAATACCCCAAGAACGATCTCGTTGTATCTGAATCCCTAATACAAAAGAGGCGTCACCAAGATCTCAAAATTCTTTGATAGAAATCTCTTGGTTTCATGCAATATGCCTATATCATTTGTGGTAAGCAGTATGTCATCGACATATAAAACCAGGAATATGTGCTTACTCCCACTGAATTTGTGATACACACAATTATCAACAATGTTTATCTCAAAACCAAATGAGATAATCACTTGATGAAACTTATGGTACCACTGACGAAAAGCTTGCTTGAGTTCATAAATGGATTTTGTCAATTTGCAAACCATATTCTTTGGGTCTCCCGACTCAAAGTTTTCTGGTTGCACCATATAAATTGTTTCGTCAATGTTACCATTGAGAAACGCCATCTTGACATCCATGTGATGAAGCTCAAGGTCAAAATATGCAACAAATGCCATGATTGTCCTAAAAGAGTCTTTCGTTGAAAACCGGAGAGAAAGTTTCTTTATAATCAATCCCTTTCTTTTGGGTAAAGCCTTGAGTTACAAGACGAGCTTTATACCTCTCCATATTACCTTTCGAATCCCCTTAGTTTTAAATATCCATTTACAACCAATGGGCTTCGCACCTTTCTGGTAATGGGACAAGTACCCAAACCTTATTGTCTTGTATAGACTTATACTCCTCATTCATGGCATCAATCCACTTTTAAGAGTTGGAACCCTACATGGCTTGATGGAAATTTATTGGATCATTTTCCATCATTCCAATGTTTTCCTCATGTTCCTGGAGAAATACAAAAAAATCGCCCGGAATAGCATTTCTCCTTTCTCTAGTGGATCACCTTAATGGCACTGGTTCTTGAGGTTGTTGAGTTTGTTCCTCATGAACAATTACCTCATCTTGAATGGGGGTTGTTCAACATTGTCTGGTTGAGGATCCAGATTCGCTTCTTGATCAATGACAGGTATAGAAACCTGCATATTGTCAAAAGCGATAGTAGGGATCGAAACTGATTCTTCCTTAAAGACAATGTCGCTAACCTTATTTCTCCCCCAAACTCAACAATCTAAAAAAATGTTGCAGTTCCCGTTTCAAAAATTGATTGAAGTGTGGGATCATAAAACTTATAGCCTTTAGAGCGCTTAGAGTAGCCAATAAAGTAGTTGCTCACAATTTTGGAGTCCAATTTCTTTTTCTTTTTTCTTTTTTGGCCTGTAAGGCCTTGCCTCAGCTGGACATCCCCAAATTTGAAAATGCTTTAGATTAGGCTTTTATGCTTGTCCAAAGCTCATAAGGTGTTTAACAGCTTCATTATTCTTCCTCTATTTGCCCTTAACCTTATAGATGCTAGCGAAATGAGCACTTTCGATCCTGTCTCACTTCAGTCTCTCTTCCTCTTGCACACAACAAAATCCATTTATGGACTCAAGCAAGCTTTTCGTCAGTGGTACCATAAGTTTCATCAAGTGATTATCTCGTTTGGTTTTGAGATAAACATTGTTGATAATTGTGTGTATCACAAATTCAGTGGGAGTAAGCACATATTCCTGGTTTTATATGTCGATGACATACTGCTTGCCACAAATGATATAGGCATATTGCATGAAACCAAGAGATTTCTATCAAAGAATTTTGAGATCTTGGTGACGCCTCTTTTGTATTAGGGATTCAGATACAACGAGATCGTTCTTGGGGTATTCTTGGATTATCACAAAGGAGTTATATCGATACAGTGCTCAAAAGGTTTGGCATGCATAACTGCAAACCAGGTGACACCCCCGTCGCTAAGGGAGACAAGTTCAGTTTCAACCAGTGCCCTAAAAGTAACCTTGAAGTTAAGGAAATGCAGAAGATTCCCTATGCATCAGCTGTAGGGAGTCTAATGTATGCTCAGGTGTGTACGCGTCCTGATATTGCGTACATTTTTGGTATGTTAGGCAGATATTTAAATAACCCTGGAATGGATCATTGGATAGCAGCCAATCAGGTTATAAGGTATTTGAAGAGAACAAAATATTACATGATCACATATAGGAGATCGGATTAGTTTGAGATCATAAAGTATTCCGACTCTGGTTATGTTGGATGTCAAGACAGTAGGAGATCCACATCAGGCTACAAATACTTGTTGGCTGGTGAAGCTATATCTTGGAGGAGTGCCAAATAGACACTCATAGCTTTTTCCACCATGGCAAAAGAGTTTGTATCAAGCTATGAGGCATCCAACCATGGAATATGGCTGCGGAATTTCGTCACTGGGCTACGAATTCTGAAGGGTGTTAAAAGACCACTCAAACTATTTTGTGACAATAAGTCAGCAGTGCTATATTCTAATAACAACAGGAGCTCATCTAAGTCAAAGCACATTGACATTAAGTTCCTAGTTGTGAAGGAAAGAGTACAGAGTGGGCATATATCCATAGAGCACATTGGGACAAACTCCATGATAGCGGATCCACTTACAAAAGGATTACCACCCAAGGTCTTTCATGAGCACACTGCTCATATGGGTGTTATTTTGTGTGAGAATATCACATTATAGTGGGAGTTTGTATAATTATGTATTGTATTGCTCTATATTTTTATTTTGGATATATTTATGCATTTATTTATTTGGATATTTATCTGATCGGAAATAAAGTATTCAGTTAATTACACTCTGTTACATTGAGTTAAGTTTTGATCTCACTAAGGAATAAAGTAGGACCAATTGGAATAGACATGTATAGATCACATTGCATGTAATTTCCATGCTACGCATCCATGATTGATCTATGTCATTTGTTTATGTTGGTATACGTGACCATTGATGGATTTAGTTACGCTAAATGTGACGAAAGCCGCTTTGATCCTATGTTGGCATAATCAATGGACGAGATTGTTCGGATATACCCTAAAATTGTTATAGCAAAATTTTGGAGCTTATAAAGTCATACACATTTGTAAAGTTACATATGTGGCCCAGTGGGAGATTGTTGGAAAAAAATCCATCATATGGGGCCACACATGTGAACATTGAATGTGTTGTGCTATTTTTTGGTTAAGCCTAAATTAAAGTGATCTAATTAAGATATAAAGCATTAAGGCTTAAGGGTATAATTGTCATGGAATTAATGTGTAGATACCAGAATACTATTTCTAATTTGTTGAGGGGCCAAATTAGAAACAAATTAGAAATAGCCAATATATAATAATTTGATTATTATATATATAGGGTTATGGTCCCCAAATTACACGATACTTTAGGTTTCTCTGTATCCCATCAACAGAGCATCAAGATCACAGTAGGGTTCATAGAGATCGTGTTAATTTGAAAGATCGTGTTAATTTGAAAGATCACAACCCGTTCACAAATCTCCAACGATAAATTCAGGTACGCTTCCGCTTTCTAGATTTAACTTTCTCTTGAATTGATATGAGTTTATGTTATGATTGTTTAGGGCTTGATTAAATATGTATAGAAACATGTTTAGGTTAAACATCCAGATTAATTGTGTTAATCGAAAACCTAACATATATTTCCTCATTAGGTATACTTTTTTTTTAACTAATAAAAATTTTCTCGTACCGTCGGTATTCACTATCAAAATGAATATTTTTATTATATAGCATCTTTTTTTATCTATATTAAATTGTTCATGGTCCATCGAAAAAAAAAAAAAAAAAAAAGTTTCACCCTTGGTATGGATACATAAGTCTATTGTAGATGTTCTAATATCAAGATAAGGTACCTTGTTTATGCCCTAAAACTTGACAGTATGTTAGGACCAGTTATGAAATTGAAATCATAAATTATGTATACACGTTTGAATTCATTGCACTGGTTTTTGTTTCAATTCAAATTTCGAAGTCCAATCTGACATAAGCGAATATAAAAACCAATTAAAGTTAACGGGTAAAGTAATTGACACATAAACAATTAATCGTGTTTCTTGAGGTTCTAAATTGAGACTTCGTCAGTGTTAAATATGGGCGGTCTATTTGAATACCCTCTACGTATCTATTTATATCTTATTTTTATAATTTTGATTTAATTTAATAAAATTAAATATTTTTTTTTTTTTTTTTTTTTTTCAAAGCTATCTTTTTATTTATTTTTTAAATTTAATACATCTTATCTTTGAATCTTTGATCTCTTTATATGTTTCTCTCAACTCCTTTTTAAAGTTATTTTTTATTTTTATTTCATAGTGGAAAAGAAAAGAAAAATATAGTTGTTTCAATATAAAGACAACTTAATATCATTATAAATAAAAAGTAGACTCTAAACTTATTTTCAAAGAAGAAATTGTTTCCAAATACTATATATCATTTGTCAGACAATTCTTATATATGTTTCATGTCATTGTTAGACAATTCTTTCGGATGTTTGATATCGTTCTTAAACTATTCATCCATACAGTGTCGTTTTTTGGTATAAGAAAACAAGGCATTGGCTTAGGGCCTCATAAAAAAAGACAAAATATTAAGGGTCCCGTCTAGTTATAGATTTTGAAGATATTATTAAACAAATAATAATAAAATTACTAATAGAAATATATTGAAGGGCCTCTTATTGTTGTTGTCATCGTCGTCTCTTAACTTCACACAAGTAATATTTTACTTCTTAAAAAATTTCTAAAAAATAAATTAAAAACTAAATCATTCTCATTTATCTACAATAATTCAAATATAGTCACTACTGTCTTTTTTCTATAATTTGTTTATATCTTAAAACTTACAACTTGTATTAAATTGTTTTCAATTGTTTTCTTTTAACTTGTTTTCGATTGTAATATTCTAAATTTAGTATGATATTTCTAATATCGTTAATTGAGGCCTATTTTTCTTCTCCCTTAGAGCCTCAAAATCTGTTGAGTTGTCCATGCGTCCATATGTTTGATATCGTTCTCATAATCTTCCATAATATTTCGTATGTGTGTAAGAAGTAAATTTTAGGGTTTAAGAGTTGAGATTTTTTTTAAGAATCAGATTATAAAAACGTGGTTTTTTTTAAGGATTGTGGGGTTTTATTAGATTTATTTTGTACAAGATTTTGTTCCTTAAATTGCATGTCCCTTTAAGTAATTATGTTAAAGAAAAAAAAACTACATAATTAAAAGTAGGGCATAAATAGACCGGTAGAGATTGTACCAACAACACCATTCATTAAATAAAGTCATAACATACTAGTGATGTTTATATCAATAAAGCAGAGTAATATAAGGTGTTTGTTATGTTAGAATCAAGGGTTTGAAGATTTAATAGCACTTTTAAAAAAAGTGAGTTTTAAAACTATCACCAACTTAATAATTTAAGTTTTAGTAGAACCTAAAGTGTGGACCTAATAAAAATATCTTCGTTGGAGCCTTCGATGACCTCAATCGTGAAGTTTTTTTTTTAAAGAAAAAAAACCAAAAAGATCCACAAATGTAATAAAAGAAGAAGATAAGGGTATTTTAATTGATTGATGTCATTTAAAATTAATTTACTAAATTGGTGATACCCTCAAAATTCAACATAAAAAGAATGTTATTTTCCACTATTTCCACTTAAAATTGATAATGTTATTTGAAATATGGTTGGATTTACCATCAAGTCCACCACCCAATGTGATTTAATGATAAAAGATACTTATTCAATATGGTAATGTCTCATGTTCGAAACACATGTGTCATCTAGGGTTGGCCAAAATAAAATTATGATAACAACTATGAACCAATCAACCCAAATAACATAACAAATTAACATCCACCTGCTCTTGGCTACTATTGTTGGCAGTGTAAAAATAGACAAATTTATTTTCAGTAATGGATTTCTTTTTGGAGGAATATCATCTAGGTCCCTATACTTTTATGAAAGATCAATTATTTAAACAAATTTACCTTTTTAGTAAAGTTTTCTCTTACTTTTAAAAAGTATATTAAATATGTCATTTTGACTTTTTTTTAACAGTCAAACGTCACAGAAAATGTATATTGTCTCTTTGCCCTTGAATGCCATATTAATAGATGAAATGACTATTTTACCCCTTGACATTTTAAAAAATAAAATAAAATAAAATTTACATAAAACAAAAAAGGAAAAAAAAGAAAAAAAAATGGATTGCAGATTTGGATCTCCGCCATCACTAGTTCATCTGCAAAAATCAATCCAACCATAATAAAATTCCCTAAATTCTATACACTTTTTTTTATTTTTCAAATTCCATCTATAATTTATATTTAAAAAATAATGGATGGAGAAGATCTTATCCCATCCATTTATCCAAGAATCTGGACCATTAAAAAATATTTTTAAAAACAAAATAATTTCTTCAACAACAAATTAATTTGTAAAGAAAAAATCACTATAAAAAATAAAGTAAAAACTCTTCATCTCTCTCACCATATACAACACAATCCCCAGAAAAAAAAATTATTCATCTCTCTCCCTTATCTTCATCTTCATCTTCATCTTCATCTTCATCTTCTCTTCATCTGGGTTCAGATATGGAAAAAACCAGATCGATCTGGGAACCTTCATTGTGACTTTTTTATTTATTTTTAATTTTTAACAAATAAATTTAAAATGATTTTTAACAAATAATTTTTATTCATCCAGGAATAAAAACAAATGATCTGCTAACACCAATATCCTTACACCACAATCTGCTAACACACAAAGCACACCCACACACCATTATCATCTCTATTCAATGTCTCTATGATCTCTCTTCAATACACAAAAACCAATCTTCTTCAACCAATCTTCCTCAACCATGAACCATATCAGATGGAGCATGAGTTTTCCGCTCCATCTTCAATGCGATGAAGCTCACCGGTGTCGGAGCACGGTGCAGCTCCTCCACGAGATCGAGAGACTGAGCAGATTGCTCCTCTGTGTGACGGTGCAGATCGCTCCTCCATGTGCTCTCCACCGCCTGTTGGAACATAAGAGAAAGAGAGATTAACGGGGATGTGTGGTGGTGGGGTTAGAGAATAGAAGACTGGGAAATAGATCCAGTTCCACTATTTTTTTTTATAAGAGATTGATGATGGATAGTAATTAATCTGAATTTGGCGTTGGATTGAATTAAATTTGATAGTGTTTTTGTGTTTTTAATTATTTATTTGGGGTTGGCTTGAATCAAATATAATGGCCATGGTATGGTATTTATATTGTATGAAGAAATCTGGAAAATTTTCCATTCTCATTTTTTTTTTCAAAAAAGAAGATATGCTTTTTTATTTTTTTAATCAAGTGATGAATTTAGTGGTTAGTTGATTAAGAGATGAATTAGGATGTTTTGGACAAATCTAAGTGGGGTGTATTGGATCAAGATTTTATTAGACAATTTAGGCAAGTAAAAGTCTAGTGGTATTGGATTGAGACTTTTTAACAAGTTAGATAAGTCTGGTGGTATTCGATCAAGACTTTTAAGATTTTTAAGATTTTTTTTTAAAAAAGTTTATATTGTTTTGTGGTATTGGATCTAGACTTTTAAGATTTTTTTTAAAAGTCCATATTGTCTTGTGGAATTGGATCTAGACTTTTAAAAGGCAGTAAATTGTCTGGTGGCATTGGATTGAAATCAAGATTTTTAGGATTTCATGACAAACTATATTTTCTAGACTTTTTAGTGATATTTATAAATAACGTGAACCCAAAATTGTCTTGCCATCCCTCTAAATACTTTCTAGACTTTTCTCTCTCACTCAAAATCATCTTCAACTTCCTCAACCTCCACACCCCTAACAAATTTTCATCATAAATTTTCAGTTTCCTTAACTTCCATACCACATCAGATCTTCCATACCCGGCCAAATCTTCAGCTTGGATGAGTTATGGTCCATGGATGGGTGATTGGTGACTGGTGACTGAAGATTGGAGATAGGAGGGTGGAGTAGTGCAACAATTTTATTTCGTTTTTTTTAACTTAAATTTCATAGAACAGACGTTGAATAATGATTTCTAATCGTGACATCTTTATTATTGTTCATGCTCCTTTGATAGGTGTAAATAATGGTTTATTTATTCATTAACTGCAACGACTAGTGTGGATAAATATATAATTGTTTTACTACTAGTAAGGACGTCTTGAAATTATAAGTAAAAAGCGTTCAATCACAGCCACACATTCATATTAGGTGTAAAATTGGGTGTGGGTATTCGTTAATGTGTGGAAAAAATTTAATACTACAATCAACTCTCGAAAATCCATATTTATAAAAGTCCAAAAATCTTAAAATAAAGTCAAGATAATCCTATTAGTCTATAAATAAAGTCTAAAGACTCTTTTAGAATTCTAAAATTTAGTCCATATAATCATAATAATCCTAAAAGTATAATCCTAATAGTCTTGCAAATCTATAAAATCCTTGTTGACGTCGATTTCTGGATTATGTCAGAAAAGCCAACAAGGATTGGATTTCGGCTATTGATTCAAAGAGAAAGAGATTCAGAGAGAGTAATAAGGACAAGCTTTACGTGGTAAAACTCCGATGACCGGAGAAACATCCACAGGTGGTTGAAGGATCAACCAAGCCAAAATCCACTATGAAAATATGATGTTTACAAGCTCTCGATCTCTTTTTTTTTCTCTTTGTATTTGCTATGATTGCTGTATGTTATTTTTCCTATCTCTTTTGGAACCAGATTATGGGTCTATTTATATGCTTATAGAACCCTAATCTGCTTTGTACAAGTAATACGAGATCTTTGTATTTAATTGTGATTCGGTTACTTGTTTGAGGCTGATTTGTCTTCTTTCCTGTTTCGAAGTCTCTTATGGAAATCGAGTGGGATTCTAGTAGTGCAGTTCAATTTGGACTTTTTTCCTTATAAGAATGTAGTATTCGTAAAGAAATCAGGTTATTTCCTGATTGGGGACTCTTCTAACTTAATGTTCCATTTTATTTGGGATTCCTTCCTGATGAATATCTTTGCGTATTTAATGACTTAATCCGTGTGAAATAAGCACTAAGTTCTTACTCGAGTCGTATTTATTCCCGAGTAAGAGCAATACCTGATGGTCCAGAGTAGCGCCGTTTAAGCCCGAGTGGAAGCGTTGTTTAACTAGTCCCGAGTGTTGTTAACTGACCCCGAGTAGGTTTCATTCAATACATGCTTACTCAGGCTTTTTTCTCTTTAATGATGCCTCGTAGGATATTTCCTGAGTTCCCATTTAGACGTCCACCTGGCTATTTTCTCCTTCCTGTCAATGACGTGTATGCTTGGTAAAATTCACATACGACAATACCTCCTTAAAATATTTTTGCCGAGTAAATTTCATTTCGGGTAAGAGTATTTTAATCGTCTTAATTTTTACTCGTCAGAATAGCCGTCTTGTCATAATGGCGTGTCTTAATGGTGACTCTGTAATTTTGATTCGCTTCATCACGCGAGATCTTAAATGATGGCGACGTTTTGAAGTTCTGACGGTCGAGGGCTACTTTCCGTTTTGACACGCGTCCCTCATCTTTTCCTTTTTCGATATCATTTATGAGAAATGATTTTTGCGTTTCCCCAAACGCCGCCTACGTCATCGAGTTTCGTCATAAGTTTTTTTCCGCCTTGAAATCTTAGGGTTTCGTGCCGTCTCTTCTTTAAATTCTTTGCTGAGAGACATCGTTGGTTTATTCTCAACAATTTTCAGCAGAAATTTCTTTAAACTCAGATTTCTTTTTCCAGAAGTTCGCGATTCTACGTTTGAAGATCTTGCATCAATCTCAATTCAAGGTTAGTTTTAATGGGGCCATCTTCCCGCCATCGTCTCTTTAAAATCGCTTATGATGCATTAGAACGTGGGGATTTCCAGTTAGTTTCTTGCATTAAACGATTACTAGGGGATATCCCAATAGATGAACCTCCATTCTTAGAGGTTGACGTTTCTGGGCTTCACTCTGACGTCTTTTTCAGCCCTGTATCGAGTTCTCCATCTAGTTCTGATTCTGATATTTATGATCATAGGGTATCTTTTCGAAGGATGGGTAAACATCAGAGCAGAAGTAAGGTATACAAGCACGGCTCGAGCAACGTTCAGACCAGGGAACAGACTGTTAACGAGGTTGACGTTGATGAAGTGTACAGGGCGTCTCGCCTTTCGTTTTCTGATACTCGCCCGAGTGGCTTTAATACTGAGCTGAATGTGGTCGGGCCAACTGAGATAAAAAAATACCGTTCCTGATTCGACTTGCCTGACTCAGACACTTTGGTTCCTGCGGGGGATAGAGCCGTATGGAATCCTCCTGAGGGTATGGTCATGATTTATGGATCCATGCTTTGCTGTGGTGTCACACTTCCCCTTCAGCCTTTTATTGCCTAGTTTTTGGCTGAAGCAGGGATAGCCCCAGCTCAGTTGGCCCCGAATAGTTACAAAGTCTTGATGTGCATGTGGCACATGTTCAGTCGAATGAACCTTTCGTCGCCTTCCCCGAATGAAATCAGGCATTTCTTTATGCTGAGGCAGGTTAGCAAAACGGGGACCTATTTTCTTACGTCTACTCCATCGGACGATTGGGTCCCCAAAGAAGAAAAGATGAATCGGGAGGTCTATGCTTCTGATGACCAAAAAAAAAAGGGTTTTGTATGGGGATTCCCTACATCCAACAAGTTCTAGAAGAACATTTGGTTTTTTTACTTGAGGGGCTCTCGGGCTCAACGTCACTGTTGGATATGGGGATTCCCGAACGATGTTGAGTGTTCCCCGTTTCTTCTGTTCCCCCGAAGCGTGGAACAGAAAAATAATTGATTATAATGATTCTGAGCTGAAGAGGCTGACTCAGGCAGCTGTTCGTACTCTAGAGAAAAGGAGCAAGAGCTACCTTTTTAAAGAGGAGGATTTGATAAAGCTCGGCTTCTTCAGACATATTTCGGGCCATCGCCGGCGATGTAAGTAACCCGGCGCCCTTTTTGTTGTATTTTTCTGCTTTTCATTTTCTTTTCTAACATGATTTTTTTTTTTTTAGTGTTCGATACGGACGTTGTAAGCGATCTTCAGGCTCGCCAGGTGAAGGCGATTCTGCAAGCGAAAAGAAAGGAAGCTTCCCGTCAGGGTGATGAGGGTATTGCTCCGCCTGAGCCTGATGAGGAAATCGACACTACTGAGGAACGAATTCCCGAGTGCGTTGTTCAGGCTGCTCAGCCTCTTACTCAGGATTCTGCTGGTTTAAGCGGCCAGAGTGAAGGCCGGTGAGAAGAGCTTGTTGGACTGTATGAAGCCGGAGACGATGGTAAAATCTTGACAGATCAAGTGCCTGCAGGTGCCGAATTCTTTGAGTCTTTTCAAGACCACCCGCAGGAAGATCCTGCTGCTGATCTTAACTTCCACCGTTCTCGGGGTGAGAAGCTAAAGGCAGTTAGTTCGCTATCTCGTCCTCTTAAAGTTCCTCGGGTAGTCTTATTTATTGACTCAGTGACGAAGATGTTGCTGATGAGATTGTCCCGAGTGTTGGCGCTGGAGCATCAGTAGATGCAGCCGCTTCAGAACCAAGTAGGGCTTCTTTTACCCATGAAGTAAGAGATATGGAGGCTGAATCTTCGGGGGTTTCTTCTCCATCCTTAAAACTAAACAGGGCTTCTCCTGCCCCCGAGTTTAGAAATCTGGGAGCTGAACCCTCGGGGGTTCATTTATTCCTTTCTCCCTAGGATATGTTACGGGAGATGTCCTCCTGTAGGGCTTTTATCGGGGAAGACCGTTGGAGCAACTTTCGGGATGGTTCCCTTACTGAGCGTCTCCAAAATGTTTTTAAAGGTGCATCTTATGTAAGTTGAATCTGACTCCTTTATTGTTTTGCTTCTGCCAGATTTCTAAGTATATTCCTTTACATCTGGTGGCCGAATTCGCTGAGCTTATTCAGACGCAGCAACATCAAGCCCATCGAATAAGGCGTCTAGAGGCTTAGCTGAAGGCGAGTGAGGAGGGCCATGCTCGAGCCGAGAAAGCTTACCAGCAGGAGGTCGGTTTTGTACAAATATTTGCTGACCATTGTCTGGCGAAGCAGGTTGAAGCAAAGGACAAGGTATCTCTGGCAGAGGAGAAGGTTGCAGCACTTCAAAATCTTCTATCTTCTGCTGAAGAATCCATGCTCAAGGCCGAGCAGGAGGCGGAGCAGACGAAGTTGGCGTATGACCAAAATATCGAAGATCTGGAGCGCCAAGTACTGACAGTTGAATCCCTTTCCCGAGAGGCCAGGTTGGAACTTAAAGTCCAAGGGGTGGATCATTTTAAAAGATCCATTGCTTATGATGCCCCACTTCTTCAGGAATTTCAACGTGGGCTAGTTTCAGCCGGCGAGTTCTTCAAAGTTAAGAATAGGGCGATTGAGAATGCCTGAGCTAATTGGGAGCTATCAATCAAACACCACGTGGACCAGTCCTTGGAATCTCTTCGGATTCAGATGAAGGAATGGAGAGCCTACTGTCGTAGTCAAGGCAAAGAGTCTCATCCCATGCATTTAGAGATTCCGTCTGAGCATTCTCTCTCGACCTTTTACGCAAGTCAAGAGTCGGTGGAGGGTGTAATCCCGGACTTCGGGACAGTCCCGGGTGAGGATTAAAGCCAGTGGATGGATGATAATGTCGACGATATCACTTGGCCGTCTAATGAGAGCCTGCTTAGTGAGTACGAGATGGTGCCAGATCCGAGTATTGGCAAAGGCTCGAAATCCTCGCAACCTTAATTTTGTAGAATTGTAGAAAATTCTGATTATTTTTTACTTTGTACAGAACCATTCTTTAAACTATAACCATTATTTTAGGAGCAATAAAATTCTATTTTATTTTGAATTGAATGGTCTTGATCTGTTTATTGCTGATTGTTGCCAAGTACTATATTAAACTGGCTGATGTTCGGGTAACTTAACCGAGTATCTTATTAAACCGGTTGTTACCCGAATGACTTCAATTGCCAAGTATCTTATTAAACTGGCTGATGTTCGGGTAACTTAACCGAGTATCTTATTAAACCGGTTGTTACCCGAATGACTTCAATTGCCAAGTATCTTATTAAACTAGCTTCTTCGAGGTTCGGGTAACTTAACCGAGTATCTTATTAAACCGGTTGTTACCCGAATGACTTCAATTGCAAAGTATCTTATTAAACTGGCTCTTTATTATTAACCGGGTCATCTTGAAACAGGCAAGTTTGCATTTGTGTTTCATACCCGGTTGCTACCCGAACATTACATCAAGGCTCACCATGATCAAACGTTCGAGTCCTTACGCAATACCAAGGACGTCTCCCCAGTTTTTATGCGCAAGGGTTTGCCGAATCGTTGAGCACTTTTTTTTAAGAAATTGCTTCAACACAGCTACGCATTTCACCGGAATTTCTCCCGATAGCGTCCCGAGCATTTTTCCAGAGTTTGGTGCATCGGGTTTTCCTTTTTGCGAAGGTCATTTAGACCCTGCTCGGCTGGCATGCTTCTATGAGCTTCTCCGCCCATTCGGGATTTGATGGTCCCGAGAATTCTATTTGCATGTTCTTATTATCATGCTCTTCTTCCATATGTTCTTATTATCATATGCTTTCTTTTAGAAATCCCGAGCTAGATGCTTTTCTTTCGGAAATTCCGAGTAGTTTTATTTATTACTGTAAAAATCAACAAAGATTCAAATTACAGTTTAATATTTATCCTAACTAATATTGTCTTGACTAGAAAAAAGAACATGTAATTTTAAGGATAGAAAATCTTCAGATATTGGGCATTGCATGGTCGGGGTAAAACCCCTCCATTGGGTCGAGCAATCCAATAAGCTCCATAGCCAGCTATCCCCTCGATCTTGTATGGACCTTCCCATTTATCATCCAGGGACCTTGCGACTTTATTTTTTGTGTTTAATGACACCTTCCTAAGCACCAGGTCTCCTAGCTGGAATTTCCTGATCTGAACACGTGAGTTGTAGTGGCGAGCCACTCTTTGTTGATATGTTGTATTTCTTATTCGGGACTTTTCCCTCTTTTCTTCTAGCTCATCCAAACTTTGTAGTAGCATATCAATATTTTGTTCTTCATCATATAGCCTGACCCGTGGTGACGCATACAATGTTTCTATGGGAATAACAGCTTCTGTTCCAAATGCTAAAGTGTATGGAGTCTCTCCTGTTGAAGTCCTTGTTGTCGTCCGATATGCCCATAATACTTCTGGAAGCTTTTCAACCCAGCTTCCTTTTTTGGCATCCAGCTTTGCTTTGATGGTGTGCTTGATAATTTTATTTACTGCTTCTACCTGCCCATTTGTTTGATGGTGGGCTGGTGTGGCATAGTAATTAGCAATCTGGTACTTCTCGCACAGCTGTTTGAACTTCAGGTTATCAAATTGGGTGCCATTGTCAGTGATTATAGTGTCCGGAACTCCAAACCTATATAGTATGTTTTTCTTTACAAAATTTGTGGTGTTAGCTTCTGTGATATGCACCAGCGATTCAGCTTCTGCCAATTTTATGAAATAATCGACAGCGACTATTGCGTGCTTTACTCCACCCCCTGTCCCAGCTGGCATTGGGCCGATCAGGTCTACGCCCCACATGGCGAATGGCCATAGGGCGGTGAGGTTTCTGAGTTTTTCTGGGGGTTGTCGGATATCGTTAGCAATCTTTTGACAGGTATTGCAACTTTTCGACCATTGTTGTGCGTCTGAGAAAAGCGTAGGCCAGTAATAGCCTTGCTTGAGCACCTTATGCCCCAGACTTCTACCCCCAGTGTGGTTCCCGCAAACTCTTTGTGGATCTCTCGATTTATTCGATGTGCATTTTCTTCCGGTACACATCTCTGGAGAGCTCGGGAAAACCCCATTCTGTATAATTCTCCTCCGATCATGGTATACCTAGCCGATCGATACCTGATGCGCTTTGCTAATACCGGATCTTTCGGGAGCACGCCTTCTTCCAGGAACCTTCTCAGATGGACCATCCAACCGTCTTACGGTGTTCGGATTTCTGAAATTTCCTAATGCTTAGGTTTAGTTGTACTCGGTTTAAGGAGGTGTGCAACTGGGATGGTCTTTGGTCTGTTTGAGGTTGTTGTTGACGCTAATTTAGACAATGTGTCAGCCTTTTCATTTTCTTCCCTGGGGATCTGAGCGATCTTGTATTCTTAAAATTTTTGGAGGAGCTATTTCGCGATGTCACGGTAGGCTATCATTCCTTCATCTTTGGCCTGGTACTCGTCCATAACCTAGTTGACAACTACCTGTGAATCGCTGAATATCTCAACTTCATCTGCCCCGAGAGCTATGCAGACTCTGATTCCAGCTAACAATGCCTCGTACTCGGCTTGATTATTGGTTGCTTTAAAATCAAATCTCATGGCACATTCAACATCATCTATTTCTAGGGTGTGAACTACGATCCCTGCCCCGCTGCAATGAGTATTTGAAGAGCCATCAACATACAATTTCCATGGAAAACTCTTATCCAATAGTCTTTTTGCTTCCAGGTTTGGTTCTGTGAACTCAGCTATAAAGTCTGCCACAGCTTGTCCTTTAAGGGAGGTTCTAGGGACATAATGAATATCGAATTCACTTAGCTCGATTGCCCATTTGGTAAGTCTTCCTGATATTTCTGGTTTTTGTAAAATTTGTCTTAATGGGCAATTGGTGAGAACCTGGATTGTATGGGCCTGAAAATATGGTCTCAGCTTTTTTACCGCTGAAACCAATGCTAAGGCCATCTTCTTTGCCTGTGAGTACCTGGTCTCAGCCGGTACGAGTGCCTTGCTGGTATAATACACTGTTTTATGCACTCCATCTTCTGTTCTGACTAAGACTGAACTTGCTGCAAGCTCGGTTTTTGACAGATACAGCTGAAGTATTTCCCTCTTTTGCGGTTTTGAGAGAACGGGAGCCTGTCCCAAGTACTCTTTTATTTTTAAGAATGCCTGCTCGCACTCTTTATTCCACTCGAGTCCTTTCCCTTTTTTGATTATCTTGAAGAAGGGTGCGCACCTGTCTGTAGCCCTTGAGATGAATCTTCCTAAGGAGGCTAAACACCCTGTTAAGCGCTGTACCTCTTTCAATGTTTTTGGTGAGGTCATTTCTTGCAAAGCCTGGATCTTCTCGGGATTAACTTCGATTCCTCTTTGATGGACTTGAAAACCCAAGAATCTCCCTGAATGGACTCCGAATAAACATTTGTTCTGGTTTAATTTCATCTGGTATCTTCTCAGAACATCAAATGTCTCTCTGAGGTCCCGGACATGCTCATCTGTCGAGACGCTTTTAGTCAACATGTCATCAATGTACACTTCCATGTTCCATCCTATTTGCCGAGTGAAGATTTTGTTGACCAATCTTTGATACGTAGCACCTGCATTTTTTAAACCGAAGGGCATTACTGTATAGCAATATAAACCCTGATCCGTTGTGAAAGCTGTTTTTTCTTCATCAGCTTTGTTCATCCAGATCTGATTGTATCCCAAGTAAGAGTCCATGAAGCTGAGCAATTCGTGACCTGCTGTGGCATCTACTAGCTGGTCTATCCTTGGAAGTGGGAAGCTATCCTTTGGACATGCCTTGTTTAGATCTGTGAAATCTACGCACATCCTCCATTGTCCATTTTTCTTTTGGACGAGGACTACGTTGGCGACCCACTGAGGGTAGCTGACTTCTCTAATTCATCCAGTCGCCAGTAGCTTTTCCACCTCTTGTTTGATTGGTTGACTTCTTTCAGGATTGAACGATCTTCTCTTTTGTATTATCAGTTTTGCATTCGAGCTAACTGCGAGGTGGTGGGATATTACTCGGACATCTATTCCGATCATATCTTCGTGACACCAAGCGAATACATCTTTGTACTCTCTAAGCAGATTGGTTAAGTCTTGCTTGACTTTTCCATCCAAGTTGGCCCCGATCTTGATTTTCTTATCCGGTTCGTCTTCTTCAAGTACTACTTCAACCAATTCTGTTTTGTATTCATTCGATCCCTCCCTTGGATCCAGTTTGAATGACAAAGATTCTTTACATTGATTTGGCTGCATTATGGTGCACACTTGTTCAGCATTATGTTTGTCTCTGTATACTGACAGGTTTGCTCTTCGGGCCATCTCTTGGGATCCCTTGACTATCCCAACCCCTTGTTCTGTTTGAAATTTGATCATTAATGCATAAGTGGCCGTCACGGCCCTTGTTTTATTCAGGAATGGCCGGCCCAATAATGCATTATTCGGCCAGTTATCCAAGTCAACTACCACGAAGTCGAGCAGGATAGTCCTCTGGCATGGTGCCGTTCCGATCTTTACGGGTAATTTTACCGTCCAGAGTGCCCTGACCTCTATCCCTTCAAACCCTCTTAATGGAGTATGGAAATGCTGTAAATCTTTTCGATCTAGTTTTAGCTGGTCGTACACGGCCAGGCTCAGGATGTCTGCTGAACTCCCATTATCTATTAAAATTCTCTGGACTTCCCTATGGCCAATCCGGGCACTTATAACCAAAGCGTCATTAGGTCGAACATCGACGCCATGGGAATCTGCCTCTATAAAGACTATTGGGTCCCATCCTTCCTTTACCCTTTTTGGGTCAGGCTCAACCGAGTTTACGTCGAAGTTATTCCTTGCTTCTATTGCTTCTCTGATTTCCTGAGTTCGTTCTCGGTTGCTTCTCCCAATAGAGGGTCCCTCAAAAATTGTATGTATTACTTGATTGGCTTCAGGGCTGGTTCTTTTATTTTGACCAGGGTTGTGATCAACCTTGACTTATCTCTTAGTTTCTGATCTCTCATCTTTTTTCAAGATTACATCCCGCAGGTGCCCTTCCCGAATAAGAGTCTCTATGTAATCTCTGAGCTGAAAAACACTTTGAAGTCTCATGCCCGGTTTCCTTGTGAAACCTGCAATACTTTGTTGTATCTCTCTAGGCGAACTGTGATTGTCGCCGCGGTTCTTGCACCATATTCTTCTCTTTCAAGATGGCTAAAATTTCTTCTTGTTTTTTTCGAAGAGGTATGTAGTTGGTATATCTGCCCTGGTATTTCTCTGTGGACCGTTCAGCATTAAGCCCATTACCCACATCCTTGTTTTTCTCCTTGCCGTTCCCTTTCTGTTTTTCCTTTTGATTCTGCCCCTTGGATTCGGTATTCTTCTGCTCGGGCTTTCCTCGATGCATATAGCTTCCTCTTGTAGCTAACTCTTCCTCCTATGCCAGAGCTTATCCTCTTGCCATATCCATCATGTCGGCATACCTAGTCAGCCGTGCTTTTCTCAAATCAAAGGATAGTCGTCCATTCTGCAAGTTATTGGTGAAGGCAGCAATAATTGCTTCATCATTAGCACTGCCAATTTCTGATACTGCTTGGCCGAACCAACCCAAGTACTTTTTTAATGACTCGTCCTTCCCCTGCTTTATTTGAGAGAGGTAGGCCACCGACTTCTTCCTGTGAACATTGCTCAGGAATTACCTTGAGATGCTCCTGCTCAGTTCGTTGAAATTTCCGATGCTCGCCGGGGGTAGTCTTCAGAACCATCTTGACCCTCTGTCCCCTAGTGTTTACGGAAAGTTGAGACACAATAGAGGGTCACTGCGGGCATATTGAGCCATGGCACTTTTATAGCGTCTAACGTGCTCCTTTGGATCTGTATCTTTTTTGAATTGCTCCACATGCGGCATCCTGAATCTTTCTGGGAAATGGGTCCGTAAAATCTCCCTAGTGAATGGACTGTCAGAGTCATCGTCAGATAGATCGTTACAGCCATAACGTCTGACCAGTGCCTTCATCTGTAGCCTGTTATTCTCGACTTCTCGAGTTAGGCTCTGGATCGTGACATCTCTGTCCCCCATCGGACTTCCCCCGACGGTTAAACCGTTTGGTTATAGTCATTCTTTCCTCAGACTCTTCACTCTGATGCCGGCCCTCTCGTGTGACTCCATGATGACGTTTGCGATGGTGTTGATCGCTGTCTTCTGATGATGACCGGCCTCTGCGCCTATCGTATTTACGATGTCTGGCACGTACTATTTGATTTTGGTCCAGCCTCTGGTGATGTTGTTCCTCTTCAAGTGTTTTCTGTCCAGCCAGGTTGATTGGGGAAGAGTTCCTTTTGATTTCTGGCATAGTTATTCCTGGCCCAACCACCACCGAACGGAGCCTTACGGGTGGAGGATTGGGAGTATGTGCTCCTGCAGTCAGTAGATCAATCCCTTCCCTTGCTGCGTCTGTCACTAATTGCTGCAAGGCCTCTTGGAAATGCAACGTAAGATCTCTGTTGATTGGAGGAACTTGCTGGATCCCTGCCAGGTGCGCAGGCTGGTTTTCTGTGTTAATTGCAGGATCTTGTGACGTGTTGCCAACATGGAAATCGCCTGGTGATTTTTGGCCATTCCCTGAACTACTTCTGCTTCCTGCCATAGCTTTTAACAAGTTCAGAGGTTCGACCCGTCCTTCCTTCTCCAATTGTTGACGTCGATTTCTGGATTATGTCAGAAAAGCCAACAAGGATTGGATTTCGGCTATTGATTCAAAGAGAAAGAGATTCAGAGAGAGTAATGAAGACAAGCTTTACGTGGTAAAACTCCGATGACTGGAGAAACATCCACGGGTGGTTGAAGGATCAACCAAGCCAAAATCCACTATGAAAATATGATGTTTACAAGCTCTCGATCTCTTTTTTTTTTCTCTTTGTATTTGCTATGATTGCTGTATGTTATTTTGCCTATCTATTTTGGAACCAGATTATGGGTCTATTTATATGCTTATAGAACCCTAATCTGCTTTGTACAAGTAATACGAGATCTTTGTATTTAATTGTGATTCGGTTATTTGTTTGAGGCTGATTTGTCTTCTTTCCTATTTCGAAGTCTCTTATGGAAATCGAGTGGGATTCAAGAAGTGCAGTTCAATTTGGACTTGTTTCCTTATAAGAATGTAGTCTTCGTAAAGAAATCAGGTTATTTCCTGATTGGGGACTCTTCTAACTTAATGTTCCATTTTATTTGGGATTCCTTCCTGATGGATATCTTTGCGTATTTAAAGACTTAATCAATGTGAAATAAGCACTAAGTTCTTACTCGAGTCGTATTTATTCCCGAGTAAGAGCAATACCTGATGGTCCCGAGTAGCACCGTTTGAGCTCGAGTGGAAGCGTTGTTTAACCAGTCCCGAGTGTTATTAACTGATCCCGAGTAGGTTTCATTCAATATATGCTTACTCAGGCTTTTTTCTCTTTAATGATGTCTTGTAGAATATTTCCTGAGTGCCCATTTGGGCGTCCACCTGGCTATTTTCTTCTTCCTGTCAATGACGTGTATGCTTGGTAAAATTCACATACGACAATACCTTCTTAAAATATTTTTGCCGAGTAAATTTCATTTCGGGTAAGAGTATTTTAATCGTCTTAATTTTTACTCGTCAGAATAATTGTCTTGTCATAATGGCGTGTCTTAATGGTGACTCTGTAATTTCGATTCGCTTCATCACGTGAGATCTTAAATGATGGCGACGTTTTGAAGATTTGTTTTGTGATTTTATCTGATTTTATCTAATTGTTTTAAAATTTTATATTTATTTATCTGTTTATTTTGTCGGTCATTATACAAATAATATATATATATATATATATATATATATATATTGTTTTTTTTTAATATATATCGTTTGTTGTTGACACGTGTGCAACTTAACACATTATTAATGAAATGACATAAATGACCCTCAAGTCGTTAACGTGGACTAACATTTAACAGACGGATGGACGTATTTGATATACTTTTTAAAAATCAGGGAAAACTTTACTAAAAAAGTAAACTTGTTTAAATAATTGATTTTTTAGAAAAACATAGGGAACCAAGTGATATCCCCCCTTTGTTTTTTTTTTCTTAAAAAAAAAATAGGAAGACAAATTTAAAAGGGGAAACCTCAACGTAGTCCCTGTATTTTATTTTTTTAACAAAAATGTCTTACTTATTCTTTTTCATTATGGGCTGGGGTCCTTAAATTATAAAATGTTTTAATGTGTGCTCAAAATATATAGTTTTATATAATTTAAAAAGTTAATATTTGAAAAAAAAAGAAAAAAAAAAAAGAGAAAATGGTGTTAAAAATAAGAAAAATATTTATAAAAAAAAATACATAAGGGTAATTAGTAAATGAATAACGATGTTTGGACTCTTAAAAGACTATATCTACACACATTAAAGATCCATTAATGAATGAGTGACTATGTTTGCATTCCCCTTTAATCAGTTTGCCCCTTAAATGTAATTAGTAAATGCATCCATGTAATACCCAAAATACCCTTTGATTGTATTTTTATAAAGAAACAATTGATTAATAAACTTTTATTGTTATTTAAAAAAATCATGCCTTTAGGAATTAGGATTGCGTATAAAACTTAAGCGTGTATTTAGTATTCAAGGTATTAAAAAATTTTAAACATAAGACCATCTCTCTTATTATTAATGCCAAATTTAATATAAAAAAGTGTAAAATACTATATTTGACACAATAATTTAGTATTGTACTACAATGTGCATTTGTATTCAACATACTATTTTTATTATTTTATTAATTAAAATTATAAAAGTCAATATTTACTATTAATACAATCATTAAAATACTGAAGAATGGTTGGATGAAATAGATTTTGATTGAAATATCATTAATGTACATTAAATTTAAATTATTTTAAATATTTAAAAAATATATAATGGTATTTTTATAATTAAAAAAATATATTTATTGTTGTACCAAATTTGACATACAGTAGTATGTCAAATTTGACTGTGTGCCAAATTCGACACATAATATAGCATATACCAAATTTGACACAGTATTTGGCACTGCATTGGAAGAAGACTTTTACACTCTATACTACATTTTAGTATTGACACAATAATTTGGCACTTATTGGAGATGCTCTAACAAAACTTTTTTAATAAGAAAGAAAGAAAGAAGAAGAAAATGGAGTCTCCTACACCTGCTTCAATTCCATTTCAAAATTTGAACAAATAGCATTTCATTAAAATCTAGAAACAATCTCAATGAATGATAACAATAGAAAGTGAGAGAGGACCGAGGAGTATATCAATACATTGGAGAGAGACGGAGAAAATATGGCTTAATATTAATGGAGGCATGGAGATAGACATGTCCACGGTTCGGTTCGAACCGTAGCCGTGGGATCAAAGGTTCGGTTCCGATTCTCCTAAATACAACCGATAAGGAACCGACAGTTCAGTGAAACTATCGGTTCCAGGCTTTAAAAAAAAAATTAAAAGCACAATTAAAAAAAAAACAACCATTGGGTGCCCAAACAGTCAACAGACCGTTGGAGTCCAACGACTGTTTTTGTTTTTTCTTTTCTTTTCTTTTCTTTTCCCATTTTATCCTACAAATACCCCCCCACCTCTGTTCTGTTCTGATTCTCCTAAAAAACATCGATAAGGAACCGGCAGTTCGGTTACTGTTTGGAACTGCCGGTTCCAGGCTTAAAAAAAAAAATTAAAAGCACATTTATATATAAAAAAAACAACCATTGGGTGCCCAAACAGTCAACAGACCGTTGGAGCCCAACATTTGTTTTTGTTTTTTTTTAAATAGTCCGTGCTTTTGTGAAAAGGCTCCGATGTTTTTTGGAAAGGGTTTAAAATGGTCCGAACATTTTTATAAAGGGTTCGAGCTTTTTTGGGAAGGGTTTGAGCTTTTTTGGTAAGGGTTCGAGCTTTTGTAAGAAGGTTTCTAGCTTTTTTGAGTAGAGTTTGAGCTTTTAGGGAATGTTTTGAGCTCTTTTGGAAAGGGTCCGAGCTTCTTTTAAAGTGCCCGAGCTTTTAAATAAAGCCTCCGAGAAATTTAAAACAGTCCCCGAACATTTTTATGGTTTGTAATGGTTTTTAATTTCAATTTTAATTTTAATTTTATATATTCAATAATGGTTTGTGATGATGATTTTGAGAGGAGAATGAATCAGGTGAGAATAGTCATATCTTACAATGGTCGATGGGAGTAGTTATCCCACGGAAGTCAGAAATTTTTAGGTTCCAATAACCGAGGATTGTATGTGTCCAAGAGTATGACTTACGAAGAATTGGTGGCGATTGTGTAAATCGTTGTGAAGTATGATGTGAACAAATACAATGTTTATCAACAGTCTATATCAATCGTTCATGGGATTACGTATCGTACATTTAAAAGAAACGACGATGATGTTCAGTTTATGCTAGGGGAAGATAGAGTGATCCCTCAAATATGAGTTAGTCTAATTGAGAGGGCAACACGAAATGTGATAGGTAATGATATTCCTCCTCGTGAAAATAGCCAACAATTTCGATCGTTTAGTGGAAGCAACCAAGTGTTTACAGAATGGAGTGAGATCGAAGGTCGGGAAAACATGTGTGGTGTCCCACCGGAAGTAGCCGACCATGCTGATATAATTGGACCTCAATTCGACGATGTGTTTGGTTGTTAAATTGAGATGAAAAATGTGCAGTACAACGAGCAATACAATGAGATGTACAATGAACAGAATACTGAACCGAATCTTGAGCCGATTCATGAGGTGGATAATGAGGCTAATATTGATCCGGTAGATCATGTAGAGAACATTGAGCAAGAGCAAGAGCCTGTCCAAATGGAAAGACGTGGAATATTTGTACACATATTTACTTGCAGTGCACCAGATATGGCTAGGACTTCTAAGGTCCACCCTAATGTAACTCCATATAATTTTGATAATGTCACAATGTGGGTTATTCTCAGGGCAGATTCATACTCATTTGGTATGGGTAGAAGTAGTAACTTGGTAGAATAAGAACCTATAAACACGATTTATAAAGGTAATTTTTTCCCCATTAAAAAGGATTTGAAGAGACTAGTTTGCCATTTTACAATGTGGTAGAACTTCGAATGGAAGGTGAAAAGGTCTAATAAGACAACGATACATCTGGTTTGTTTGATAGACAACTATATGTTGAAATTAATAGCAGTGAAGAAAGATGAAGGGACACATTTCTAAGTAAGAAGTTTTGTCAACGAACACACTTGTCTGTTGGATGAGATTCACCGTTGCCACCGACAAGCTAGTGCAGTAATAATCGGAGAAGTCATTGCACCTAGATTTTAACAACAATATGGTCATCTCATGCGTCCCCAGGACACAATCGCCGATATAAAAAAAATGTATGGCATCCAAATCCTATACAATAAGGCAAATCAAGCCCTGTATTATGCATTGTCACTGACCTATGGAACACATGAAGAAACCTTCCAATTACTGTCATATTTCGGTTATGTGTTGGAACCAGAAAATCCTAACTTACAGTGCGACTAAGATGATTAATTTCTCTATCTTTTCATGTCATTGGGTGCCTCAATTAGAGAATTCCAAAGGTGTATGCGTCCAATTATTGCAGTTGATGGTACCCATTTGAAGAGAAGATTCGATGGTACAATGTTTGTTACAACTACACAAGATGAGAACCAGCAGGTGTATCCAATTGCTTTTTGGTACGACAACTCAGAAAAAAACCTTTCGTGGGAGTGGTTTTTTGGATTGCTTGAAGGGTTCCCTCGATCATATAGATGATCTAGTTTTCATTTCTGATCGACATGTAAGCATTGAAACAGGGATTTCTAAAGTGTTCCCTTATACAACTCATACCATATGTTGCTAGCACTTTTTTAAAAATATTAAAAAGTGATTTCACTGAAAGGATGTTACCGCAATAATGGATAAATCAGCTCGATCGTACACTGAGTTAAAATATAATTGGCACATGGAAGAGTTATGTAACCTACACCAGAATGCATTCATTTATATAAATGCTGCTGGTCCACACAAGTGGTCATGTGTACACTGTCCCGAAAGAAGGTACAGGGTGATGACAACAAATGCTGCAGAATGCATAAACTTATGACTAAAATTAGTACGGCCACTGCCTATGTTGACATTGGTGGAGTTCATTAGGAATGTGCTACAGCGATGGTTTCACGATCACCATCGAGCTGTACAGTCCATGCGTAATCATTTAACTAATGTAACATATCTTGTAATCCTAAAATGTATGGAGAAGTGTAGTTATTTGACCATAAATTCAGTCGATTGGAACATATTCTCCGTCAAACAGTCTGGAAAACAGTGGACTGTTGACTTAGCATAGAATACCTGCACATGCAACAAATTTCAAATGGACCATTTTTATGTTCTCACGCACTCGCAGCAACAAGGTACATTACAAGTTACAGTTTACGCTTTATATTACTGAAACGTGAATCTCATTGTTTTCATTGTTGTTGTAGGGAGCAAAACTTGGATTTCACATCTGTGTGCGGACTACTACAAGAGACAGATACTTATTGATGCATACTCAGTTCCTATTATGCCTATTGGCCATCGTTCTTCATGGGTAGTGTCATCCGACATCGCTGAACTTGTGGCTTTGTATCTTGTTGACGTCGATTTCTGGTTGTATAAGGAAAGCCAACAAGATTTAGATTTAAGCTGTGACCTCAAAGAGAAAGAGAAGGAGAAAGTAATGTAAGTTTTTACGTGGTAAAACTCCGATGACCGGAGAAACTTCCACGGGTGGTTGAATGATCAACCGAGCCAAAATCCACTATGAATATAATAATTACAATTCTCGATCTCTCTTTTTTCTCTCAGTATTTTTCTATGATTTCTGTATATTCTGTCTATATTTTGTAACGAGATTATGGGTCTATTTATATGTCCATAGAACCCTAATCTTCTTTGTACAAGTAATAAAAGATATTTGTATTTAATTATGATTGTCTACTTGTTCGAGGTAGTTTATCTTCTTTCCTGTTTCGGAGACTTGTATTGAGATCGAATGAGACTCTAGTAATGTAGTCCAATTAGGACTTATTTCCTTATAATAACGTAGTCTTTTTGAAGAAATAAAATTGTTGCCTGATTAGGAACCCTTTTTGCTTGATATTCTGCTCTTCTTGGAATTCCTATTTGATATGGATATCTTCGTGTATTTTAATGACTTGATTCGTGTGAGCTACGCGCTGGGCTTTTTATTCGGTTATCTTCATGCTTGTCCCGATTAGAATACGATATCAGCTGGTCCCGAGTGATGTTATCTGATCCCGAGTAGACAATGTCATTAACTAGCCCCGAGTATCTTTAACTGACCTTGAGTAGTATATGACGTCAGCAAACCCCGAGTAGGTTTTGCTCAATACTTGTTTACTCGGGCTTCTTTTCTTTGGTGATGTCTTGTAGGATATTTTCTGAATGTCTATTCGGATGTCCACCTGGCAATTTTATCCTCTTTGTCAATGACGTGTACATTTGATAAAATTTTCATACGACATATCTAATCTCCAGGAGACAAGCAGGACGCTTGATGGCGGGTCGACATGTATCGTCTTCAGAAAGAATAACCACACAAGCGTGTAGAAGATGTGGACAATCAGATCGTAATTCCAGGAGGTGTTCTAACCCACATATGATTAACGAATGTCCAAGCAGAGTTGTCTGGAGGAATACCACCGCAAGTGTAGTATCTGTTATTCAGTTGGACACAACAAACAGACGTGCATTGACAATGACTCTATAGTGGAATGAATGGAGGCGTTTACGTTGATGGCATTGTAATAATTTGGAATTGTATGACTTGTTCATTAACTTAATTTTTAATGAAATGAGGTTTTCATTTCCAGTTTTAATATTGTTAAAGGTATGCAATGTGTGTTGTACTTGTGATTCCAGACACTTGAAATAAAAACAATAAAAAGTAATATTGTCTTTATTTAATTGTTTTTGTACATAAAAAATAATAATGAGGATATTACATAGTTTTTTTACATAAAAAATATAATGTTTAAACGGGCTTGGAGTTACAAAAAATCTCCACAATCATCTTCTCCCTAGTGATCCCCATATTGTCTTCTGACCAATCAAAATCATTCATATCTGCCAGCAAGTACTCAATCAATCTCAACGTATGGGGACCACAGTTACCCCTGCAGTTGGACACATTAACAAGTGCTACAATAGAATTTTAATGAAAAAAACTTGAAGTTAATGAAATTGAATGTCTTACGCTCGGTTTTGTTAGAGCACACATGATGTAGACACCATGCTGACCGAAAAGGGCCTATTCCGCCTGTCGAACTTCAGTTGGGTAGCTAGGCGCGTAGTGTGAAACCCCACTTGATGCTATATGGAATGCAAAAACCATCTCAATGGCACGACCTGCCGCTTCCTAATATGCATGGGGACTTTCTGTCTTCAGGGGTCCAATATGTGGATCTTCTAGATAGTGAGGTCGACGGTCACCAAGAACCAAGGTATTAGGACCTATAAGTATTTCAAGAAGGTATTAGGATATAAGAAGACATTTTAATTAAAAAAAATTACACCATTTAACACTCACTAGGCCAACCTCGTGCCACGGACGGTTTTCAGTAGGGGTAGCTCCACGGACCCTCAAAAGGACCTCAGTGGATCCCAGAACTTCAACACATTCCATCTCGCGGTAGTGATATCCCCGTGAGCATCACGGGGTATTATTTTCCCTCACTGTGTCATCAGAAGTGGATGTACATACATTCATTGAGAGGAAGTTATAAACAATAACAAACCAAAAAAGCAACATGCGAAAACAATACATAAGATAAATATACATAGAATTGCATATCCAATGTGTTGATCCTCTGGTTATACACAGTGGGGAATGCTTGCTGACACTTCCGTAGAATATGCAGGTACGCGTCCATATGCTAACAATATAAAAATTATATATTGTTAGGATTGTAACAAAACTTAAACAAACTTTAAAAACAAAATCACGTAAGGAACGTACCTTGTCCTCCAAGTCCATGAAGTTGGATCTAGTGGAACCATGTGGCAGGAACTGGCTCTAGCATATCCACATCACGTCTGCATAATTATTGCATTAGTTACTTAATTAATTAATTTAACTGAGGTGATTGCAAATACATAAAGAAAGTTGTACTTACTGTTCCTCGATGACGTTCCTCTTGTAGGCTTTGTAAGCCATACCCTAGTCAGCTTCCACCAAAGCGTGTGGATCAAAAATGTGCTCTTCTTATTGGGGCAGTGTACTCACCCTCTTCGGCTGATATGGATCTGTGTAAGGGATAAGCAACTGCCAACCTCACTTGAGTATGCGCCCCCTGCCTCAACTCCAACCTCTAGGGTATGGTACGAGGAGGAACTTTGTCCTAGTAGATCGTGTGTAGGGGACCGTTGGGGCTCGATACCTTTTATGGGATGAAAGGGGGCACTAGAGATGGATCGATCTACGGGGTGGAAAATGGCACTAGGGTTGATAAATCTACACGGTAGAGGGGGGCGCTGGGGCTCGATCGATCTACAGGGTGAAGGGGACCACTGAGATTGGATCGATATGCTGGGTGAAAGGACCATTGAGGCTCGATCGATATGCAGGGTGTAGGGGACCACTGAGGCTCAATCGATCTTTGCGATGGAGAGGACCGTTGGGGCTGGATTGATCTGCAGGGTGGAGGGGACCGTCGGAAGTGGGAGGACCGAATGGGTACGATCTGAGGATGTCTGTACCGATAAGACTGTTGTATGTGTACCAAGTTCTGTATCACATGCAGGCAGTTGATCATAATCTAGACATATCCCCCAAGTGTGTGGTTGTTGGCCTGGTCTTGTCCTTGGGTCTATCCTCTGGTGATGACCACCTGTCCTGTCTCCGGGACTAAAGTTTCGATCAGGAAATTGTTAGCATCCCTATGCGTCTACATCGTCAACCCCGACCGCTGAAGCCGCTGAATCATTTCCAGTAACTTCTGGTGCTGCTTCTATCAATCCTCCTCACTTATCTGGATCATATCCCGTAACTCCTTATGCTGCTAATTTCGACTCTCCTCACTCTTTCGGATAGCTTCAAGCACTGCGGTCAATTGATGTTCAATGGGGCCTGAAATGAAGTCTAAATTGTCAATACTAAAATAGTCACAAGTTCGTGTTCATAAAAAAATAAAACAGTAATTGTTACGTACCTCTTGATCAGGTCCAACTCCCTCACGGGAATCCCCTCTAGAGGTAGCTTCATGCATCATAAATCGAACCCGTCTATGCCTTCTTTCTCGAGACTCCGACTCTGAATCCTCTATCTCACTGGACATCCCACCCCCACCTCCGGGTCTTAACCCTCTACCTCACTACTCCCGCCAGTGGTAGTCTGATCAGGAACCTGTTCCGGAATGTGAAGCCTGTCCTGATCTATATACAGGTTGCCTCCCTCATCTATGCCCATAAAGTATGGTTGACCCCAATCAGCTGCTGTGGGCACCAATTCTGTCCTCGCAAACATCTGAAACCGTAGTTAGACCATTGTAATTGTATACATAGTAACAAATATAAACATTAAAAAATTAGATAAATACCCTCGCAGTGAAAATCTTGACCAGTTTCCCCCCTCTCGGTTGTTTGTTCAACTCCCATTTAAAAATACGGAGAGACTGGTTTATAGCCCTCCAGGACCGGAACTGGTTGCCAAGCTCGGGGACCACCTTGAAAGCAAATATTTGCATAAAAGATAAGTACGATAAGAATCCATTAAATTTATGACACGATAAATAAAGTAAATGTTGTTATTCAAAATTCTTACCAACAAGTCGTGTGATAGACAATAAAGGTTGTAGGTCTCCACCGTGTGTACGTTAGCGCCCTTTGCTTACTGGCGTCTCTCGAATCACTCTGTCACCCGTCAAGCACATGCTTGAATGAAAATATGGATACCCGTACACGTGGGCACCCCATGGGAATGCATCAAAGGCATCAGCCAAAACTGTCAAACTGAAATCTTCAATCTCTCATACAACCCCATCAATATCCAGTTCAACATATAAAGGAGGCAGAACTTTACTGCATCGTACGAGTGCTGAAACTCACCGAGGCTGAGAACAACTCTCAGCTTCTAGAACTGGACCTCAACTATTCCAGTAAAGTCCCGCTGGTGTATATCAATCTCCACGCTAGTATACATTGTCGTGTCCGGTACGACTCCGAACCGTAATCCGGTGATCAAGCAAAATTATACATTCGAGAACCTCACTGAATGATTCCTTAACACAAACCACGTCTCATCTGCCTAAGCAGCCGATGGATAACACCACCAGAAAACTTCATCTGACGATGCATCTTCATAAAATACCTGAAACACTCCATGAACCAACGACAGTCTTCAATAGCAAAATTTTTAGGGATCAGTTAAGTGTATCGTCTATTTTTCCAAGGGCATCAAAATGGTCATAGCAAGTGAGTTTACCCTTATACCATTCTCCCTCTGGAGTTTTAAGCAAATCCTTCAAGCGATTCTTCATCTGCATTTTCACGCAAACAATACATAAGTATACTGTAAAAGACTTGTAAAGTAAATAAAAAATCTCGAGCATTGCAAGAAAAAGGCTTGGACAGTATAAAAATGCTCAGAGGTTTAATAAAAAAACTCGAAATTTAAAAAAAAAAGCTAGGAGCTTTGAAAAAAAAAGCTCGGAGCTTTATAAAAAAACTCAGTGCTTTTAAAAAGAAGTCTGGACAATGTAAAGTTTAACCAACCTAATCTTACAAAACAAAAAGCTCAGGCATGTTTCAAAAAGGTTCAGATTTGGTTCAAAAAAGCTCGGATCTGTTTCAAAAGGTCTCGTAGATTCAAAGTTAAACCTTAATTTTCAAAACAAAAAAAACTTGACCATGTTTCAAAAAAGCTCTAATTTGAAACAAAAAAGCTCGTACGTGTTACAAAAAAGCTCGGATTTACTTCAAAAAAGCTCAGATTCGAAACAAAAAAGCTCGGACATATAAAACCTAATTTTACAAACAAAAAAAAAACTCAGAGTTCTTTTAAAAAAGCTCTGATTAAATCCAAAAAAGCTCAGACCTGGTTGAAAAAGTCTCGAGAACCAAGAAATTAATCTTCGTCAACAAATAATTAACCAGATTTCAAACCCTAACCTAACCCATAACTATTCTCAGAACCACAAATGAACCCTAATCTACCATTTCAATCAACACAAAACTCATCAAACATGCACAACAACTTATCAACAACAAAAACGAAAACAAATCTAACTCAACTTACCTCTATCGATTGGAAATTATCTGGCGAAGTGTCGAAATCCACTGCTTTCAAACTCTTGGTTACTTAGTCGTCGATTTACTTGCCATCGATTTGCTTCCCGTCGCTTTCTTTCTCTCTCACTTTGAAAACGACAGAATCTCACTATTTCGGGGTATTTTCGTCTGGTCACCTTAATTGGTGCCTTTTAAACATGAATTATTAATGTGGTGATATTTTCACAACAACCACCCTAAATAATGCTATTTATTTTTCGAACTCTTAGAGTAATGCTAGACATCTCACCTACAATCCCACCAATTAATGTATATCCACTTACTAAGTGGCACATCAGTTGCCACATGCGTTGAGATGAAAAAGATGAGATTGTAGATGTGATGTCTAAGAGCATCTCCAATGCAAATATGTATTTTTTAGTTTCTAAATAGTACAACATCAGCATTTATATTCATTATGCACCCACTTTTGAAAAAAAAATTAGATAAATGCATATTCATATCTCCAATGCAATTATATAAAGTCAAATATACATCTATTTTATGACCAATCATAACAAAACAATTATGACATCATCTCTAGTCTTTTATTTTACAATTAAATGAACTTTAATATTATTGGTGGAAAGAGTTAGAAATCCTAGTCAGCATTTCTAGATTTCTATGAGAGTTTCTAGAATTAGAAATCCAACTCCATATTGTTTAATATTTTTTTTTGCCAAATCATCTCCTTATTGAAGTTAAATATTTGCATTGGAGAGAGTTTTTCTAACTTTTTAACTATCTATCCTATGTGGCAATTAATTTTCTCCAAATGCATATTTACATTGGAGATACTCTAACATTACTCTTATTATTATTATTTGATACACCATATCTGGTGAGAACGATTCTAGTATGAGATATTGTCAAGTTGAATAAATACTTTCATTGACGCGATGAGGTGGTCATGTGGTAAACCCCTTACACATGCACCATAAGGTTGTGGGTTCAAGTTTTTCACTCTCTATAAAAACCAGAATTTATGTAATAATGTAATATTTCAAAAAAGAAGAAGAAGGAGGAAGGAATAAGCACCCTTTTACCATTGACTCACATCAGACACTATGAGATACAAGTAAGAATATATAATTGGAATGCCTAACATTATTATTATCAGAATGAAAACAATTAAATTACCATAAAAAATTCATTTAACATATTTTCAGTATGATTTTTAAAATATTATAAGAAATCTTAATTATGCAAACTCTTCCATAACTTTTTTTTTTATTTTCTTAATGTGTGCTCTCATGTATACAAGTGTTAGCCGAAAATTCGTTCTAGGTGAAGAATCTCAGCTAACACCCTCAGGACCACAACCTCAAGTAGATTGCAGTTGGAGTAGTGCCTTCGGTACCGGTTTCACGTGTAAAAATGGATGAGATAAATGAAAGAATGATGGTAGGCAAACTAATGCTCTTTTATTCAACTATGTAGTGAGTACAATAAAATAACAAACAATACGATAATGTGAAAATTTCAAACCCTATCTTCTCCTAAACTAACTAGAGGTGTCAAACTCGTGTATGTCGATAAGTGGATCTAACTAACAACGGCGATAACTTGGCTTAATGTTGATTACAGAATTAAGTGACCACTCTCCTTATTCGAGATGTCGATTTTTTTTTTCTATTCGTGCTACTATCTATGTATTTATACACGAAGTGGCTAGGGTTTTTCCTTAACGTACAATCTGAAGATCACTGGATTGATCTTCGTTCCCCATTTGGCAAGATTTTCTGTCTAATACCATTGACCCTAGAGTATCGGTCGATGAAGGATACCTTGGCGGGAAACGTGTTTGTTTCCTTTTAAAACTCTATCATTATAGCAGTGCATACATTTAGTTTATTATGGTTTGAAGAATAATTCTGATTCCATTTATCTATGACGAGACATCTCAAGGTATCGGTCTGAAGACATGGTATTTGATCGTTCTGATGGAGAGGTACCACGAGGTACCCTAGGGTATCATTCTGGTGATGTGGCACGTGACTGGTTTCTTTGGTGAGGTACCCTTACGGTAACGAAGTGTTTAGTCGATCTCGCTGGAGCTTTAAGATCTCCTAAGACTTTTACGAGAATCTTCCTACCTATTGGAAAAGCAGGATGCGTACCTCGACGGGTTAATAGAACATTGTCAAGGTACTTAGGTACCAGTTAGTCAGCAAGAGTGTAGGAGCTTCATCTTGCTACTTCGATGATGTCGAGGTACCTAGGTTGTGCTAGGCTTAGTGCTTTGAGGTAAACCATTGTGTTCGGTACCTATCCAGTGTGTGGAGATGCCTTATGACCGGTGCTACCTAGGTAAAAAAATTCCCTTTGACCCCTTGCCAAAAATGACTATTAACAACAAGTATAAAAAAAATTAATATATTTTTTTTTCATATATCTTTGATAGATAGTTTTATGACGAGATGATATTGGTCCAGTGGTAAATTTCTCACATCCATACCACAAGATTACGGGTTCGAGTATCCCATCCCTAAAAAACCCCGAATTTATGTAGTATTTTTTTTCTTGATAAAGTTATTGGCAATCAGAATCAGTAGGTGCACCAAGATATCCTAACTAAGCTGACACCATCTTAACACCCTCATCATCTAATCCAAACCCAACACAATATTAAGAAATAAAAAAAAAAAAAAAGTCAACGCCATAAATTTAAAAAAAAAAAAAACAATTCAACAGAACCTAAAAGAAGATCTTCTACAAACATCATCATAAATAAAATAATTGTAAAAGTTTGAAGCAGTCCACCAACATGTTGGAGTTAAGATATTGGGGCTCTTGGACGCTAAGCAATCTGCAACTCAATTGTCTTCCAAGTAAATCTGATTGACAACAAAGTTCATTTGAGAGAGCAAACCCAAACACATATCTCAAGCCATGTGCCAACGCCAAGGAACCTTACGAGACCTAGAACGAAGGATGACCATCATAAAAGTAGAATCACTCTCCAACCACAATTGACGCCAGCCAAAGGTCCTAGAATAATTAATTACATGGACGGTCAACAGCTAACTCAACCTCAAACGCAAAACAAACACCATGAGGAGTAACAAAGGAACCCTTAACAAAGCCTCTGTAAGTACAAAAAACCCCTACACAACCAGGAAGACCAGAACTATTAAAAGCAGTCTCATTTGTGTTAACTTTAAAACTATCTGATGGAGAAGGACGTCAAATAACTTCTAAAATATGTGGGCCCGGAAAGGACGGCTGGAGACATGGAGTACTTAAAAAAAAGACAGTTTTTTATACACCGTGCTTAAAAATACCGTAAGATTTTTTTATTTTTTTATTTTTTTATACAACCCACGAACTGTGGTAATGACGACTCAAACCTAATACATTGTCTAGTTGAATAATTGTCTCTCATCACCGAATCACAATGTGATGTGTTACATATGATGATATGAAACACTTTAAAACAATCTTGTATGCGCGTATATATTACATGGAGAATCTTTTCTCAAAAAATTTATTTAGCAACTTGGAATGCAAAATGTATTTATCTCAATATCTATTGGGGGGAGTCGTGGAGAGAATTATCAATTTATAGAAGGTGAATGGATTTAATTTTGTGATGTGATAAAGTGGATGCTTTTTATGAAACTATCTTGCTTTTAGAGTTGGTGTGACCTCACCACTAATAAAGTTTCACCTTCTTATATCACTCGGTCGCATTTCATATTAATTATCCAAATTGATTTGAGTACGACTTGTGTCAAATAAATTTATCAATCGTTTGACTTTATAAGAGTATCCCATTTTCTTTGTCAACTTATTTTTAAAATCGTATAATAAAGTAAACTACATTAAAATTATTCCATTTTTGAATGGTGTATACGGTTAATTGAATAATTATAGATGATATAAGATATAAGATTGGATTCGAGGTAAGCCCCACACATTTACATCAAACAGATTGTGGGTTGAGTCATTATCTCTTCCGATTATGAAATATTGTAACAGTTCAAGAAAAAACTGAATAAATATAACTAGAGCCAAACAACATAAAAATAGCTTGTCCATATTAACTAAAATTGTGTGTATAATTCCCTCCCATGTTTGTGGTTGAAAGTTTAAGTCTCATCATACACATTTTACAAGCATTTGTGAGCCAAAAGTAACATGCACTTTTCCTTCAATGTTTGTGTTAGAGGGTTCAAGCCATACCATTTGTATTTTACAAGCATGTATGAGAAGTTATTTCTCTTGAATTTGTTGGAGAAGATTTTTTTCGTACATAGTAGTAGATATTTGAGCCATAAATATAAAGCTTGCTCTCGTTATATCCTAGTAGACCCCATCCCCTTTGGTGTTATATTTCAAAAGACACGAGTTCTTTAAATTTCTAGATCTAGTGTGGTTTTATTTTTTGTGGTTCGGTAATATTTTCTTTATTTATCAATTTTTATTCGATAATAATAAATTAATTCTCACTGAAAACATGTCCGGTAATACTAACTGAAAATGTGTGTGTAAGTAATAATATTATAATATGCATTCAAGATAACTGTTTTAAAGATATTATAAGAGTAAATTTTATAATTGAATTAGTTTAAATTGATAGGATATTGTTGGTGGTGATGTTGTTCTTACTGTTCAGGATTTCTTTCGCTTTGGGGTAATTTTTCCGTGTCACAATTCCAGGTTCACAGTTCTTCTTCCGAAGCTGAATGACTCGATTCGATAGATTAGTATCATCCGATTGTGCTTAGTAATTTTATTTTTAAGATCTCTTCCAAGATTTTGGCAGATAGGTTGGCTCATACTGCTGTTAGGATTATCTCTCCTAATCAATTCGGTTTATTTGGGATCGTCATATTAAGGACTTTATTGCTCTATCCTCTGATTGTGTGAATGTATTTCATAAGAAGCGTTATGTGGGCAATTTGGCCTTGAAATTGATATTATCAATGCCTTAGATACCCTGAATTGGTGTTTTCTTTACAGAGTGCTTTAGGCGTTTGGGTTTTCCTCTGTTTTCGTGGATTGGATTGATGGCATCCTTAGTTCTTTGAGATTTTCGGTGTTGATAAATGAGACTGTGAAGGGTTATTTCAGATGCTCTAGAGAGATCCACTAGGGGGATTCTGTCTATCCATTTTTTGTTTTGTATTACGAGTTTATCGTGTGAATGTGCTTCATAAGAAGCGTTATGTGGGAAATTTGGCCATGAAATTGATATTCTCAATGCCTTCGATACCCTGAATTGGTGTTTTCTTTGCAAAGTGCTTTAGGCGTTTGGGTTTTCCTCTGTTTTCGTCGATTGGATTGATGGCATCTTTAGTTCTTTGAGGTTTTCGGTGTTGATAAATGAGACACTTGAGGGTTATTTCAGATGCTTTAGACGGGTCCACTAGGGGGATTCTATCTATCCATTTTTCTTTTGTATTTAGAGTTTCTTACAAATTTTTTTAACTCTTTTACAACAAAACTAGCAAAATACACTTCAAAATAGAGAATGGGAGAATTTAGTAGAGTAAGAAAATCAGATTCGTTCTATTAGGGAGGCAGGGATGGTAAAGGAGACTTTAGGGCCAATCTAGTTTCCATTTTTGTGGACAACTTGAATCCAACCGCTGATCTAAAAGGTCTGTGGGGGGTATATTCAAGGTGTTTGGTCATGTTAGAGATATTCATTTGTCCTCTAATCTTAGAAATAGAAGGAGTTGTTTTGTTTTTACTCGTTTCGGTTCGTTAGATGAAGCTGAAAGAGTGGCTAGGCTCACGAGTGGCATGCATGTTTATGGTTGGCCCATTTCGACCAAAATCGCCAATCTGGATTGGAATAGAAGGAATCTGAACACTGCTAGTTCACAGAGGATGAGGAAAGCAGAAGTACAACAGGTGGCTGGAGTTTTTTAAGGATAAAACTAGTCAATCGTTTGTAGTAGTCGTTAAGAAATTGTATAGTAGAGTAGATACTCAAGACTCAAAAGGTAAATAGAAGGAGGAGACGATAAATTGGGATGAAAGAGTATGTGACAACAGATGGTTGAGCTTAGTGTGGTTGAGGGTTCTCAAATCATTTTCGGATGTATCCTTAGTGGTTAAAGATTTGCTTAATAGGCAAATCTTTTTTAATTTTTATTATTTAGGTGACAAGAATGTGCTATGGATCTTACGGTGATTGAAGGACAAAGATGCTTTTATGAGTAATAAGACATTATAGAGGGACTTCTTCTCTTCGGTGGGAGCATGGACTAATGCAATTACTCGGCAGGCTAGGTGTACTTGGGTGGAGTTTCGGGATATACCTCTAGATTGTTGGTGTGAGGAATTTTTTAAAATATTAGGGTGGGCTGTAGGGGAACCTTTTTTGATTGAGGATGAGACACTAAACAGAAGTAACTTGGCTAGAGGCAGAGTGTTGGTGCTGATACCATTCAATCATAAATGTCCTAAAATGATTAAGGTGGCTACCGAAAGGAAATTTTTCTCAATACTGTTAAGGAATATCCGACATCGATTAGTTATTCAAGTATTCTACGATGGCTTGGACTGGATAGGGAGGAGGATGACGGAAAGATCATTTCCGGATTGGATTACTACAAGGAGAAGAAGGAAGGTGAAGTGGAGTCTCTTAAATGTAGGGGGGCTGGTAGTGATCGGGCAGTGGATGTAGCATATGATTCTTGCCTTGGAATTCCAACAAAAGTAAATGGTGAGCAGAGTTATTTCTATGGCAAAGGTAAAGGGATTATGATTGGGAACCCAAAGCAGCCTATAAAGAGGCCAACAATATTTAAAGATGCATTGTTGTTGAATAAAAAAAAAGAATGGGGACGGTTGGACTTTCTCGTCAGAGGAAAGTGAGAGGGGCTAGTTCAAGATTTCACCTAAGTTTAGGGGGGGAACTTCAAGAACAGGTTTGGGCCAGGTGATATGAGGTAAAATTGTTATTGACTTGGGTAATGTGATGGTCCAAGAGGAGAGACAAGGCCCAAGTAAAGTGCAGAATATGGAAAACCAAAAAAGCCCAGTTGAAAAGGAGATAAGATTGCCAAGGAAGACCCAAGTGAAAAAAAAAATGGATTATAATTTTAACATGTCTGTAGAAGAAGTTCTTTCATCAAATGAAAATTAAATATCTCATGTATCAGCAACTCAACACCAGTCATTAGCAAAAGGTATATCTGTAACTTGTGAGAAATCTACGATTAGTAAGAGGAAGAATGTGAAGAATGGCGGAAGGTTGACCAGTTCATGTAAACGTCATGGTATGATTACTCACAAAGATAGGTCTTTGGAAGAACATGGTTCAGGAACAGTTAGAGGAAGGGATCTCAATGAGGATGGGGCTAAGAGGAGATGGAATTTGAAGGATGAAGTGGCTAAAGTGATAGAAAATAGAGCTGCTCTTGGGGTAATTAACGGAGTAGATGCGGGCAAAAGAGGAGAGGAAGTAAGGATTTCAGAACTGATAGATAAGGAATCGATTAATTGGAGTCTTAGTGAAGAAGTGGCAAAAGTTATTGAGGTGGGGATTGCTCTGGGCTTGGATTTTAATGGGGTCGAGGATTCAATTTCAGAGAAGATTAGGAGAATGGAAACCGAGGATGAGGCAAGGATCCAACAGAAGTAATTTTGTTTGAGGGTTCAGCCAAGAGGGGATTCTGTATTTTTAATGATAATTTTTACATGGAATATTAGAGGATTGGGTAGGGTTGAGAAGAGAATAGAAGTAAAAAACTTAGTTATATGTCATAATCCATTCTTGGTTTTCATATAAGAAACTAAATTGAATTATTTTGATTCCAGAATTGTTAAATCTCTTGGAGGTTCGTTGTTAACTAAAGGTATAGGGGAGTAAGCTACTGGTTCAGCGGGAGACCTAATTATTCTATAGGATGAGGAGATTTTTGAAGTCAGGGATTGTATCTCGAATGATCGATGTATCATCGTTTCAGGTGTATTGATAAAATTGAGAAAATAGGTTATATTCTGTAATGTTTATATGGCTAATCAGGAATCTGGCAGGATGAAGTAATGGAATTTTATTCTAAATGCTCAAGTGGCTTTGCCAGGTACTTGAATGATTGGGGGGGATTTCAACTCAGTACTTCATCAGAGTGAGAGAATTGGCAGCTCTTGTATTATGAGGTCCATGACGAATTTTAATAATTTTATGAATTCAGCCAAGGTTGTGGATATACCATTATATGGTATGTCTTATACATGGACTCATAACAGGGAACTGGGTGCGTGGGCAAGATTAGATTGGTTTCTTTGTGACCCTTTGTTTCTTTCATGGTTTTCAGGACTCATACAAAAAGGCTTGTGTAAGAGTTTGTCGGATCATAACCCGGTTATGTTAAGCATCTCTAACATCGATTGTGGGCCTAAACCTTTTCGTATACATAATGGTTGGGTGGATAATAAAGAATTGATGTCTGGTGTCATAGACATTTGGAAGAAAAGTAAGGGTAGTGGTTCTGTCAGCTTCAGAAGACGAAAGCAGTTAAAAAATTCATCAAGGCTTGGGCTAGGGGAAGGAAACTAGCAGATGACAATACTAAGAGACTGGAAGGGGAACATAGTGAGATGGAGAACAAAGTTGTAGCTCAAGGCTGGACTCCTAACCTGAGGTAAGAATGGAAGTATTGCCTTGTGAAGTTATGAAAAAATATCAGACATGAAGAACAAAAATAGAGGCAGTCTTTACGGATTAAATGGTTGAAAGAAGGAGATTGGAATACGATATCTTTTCATCTCACGTCAAATTTGAGAAGGAATTGTAATACTTTAGGTGATATCCTTATTGGTGACAGGCTATGTGTTGGTCCGACAGAAGTTAGAGAAGGGGGTCTTTCAATACTTTAAGGTACATTTTGAGAAGTTGGATTGCTGTAGTCCTAGGATTGTTGATCTCCCACTTAATCAGATTTCAATATAAGATCATGAAAGGCTGGAGGAACATTTTTCTATGGAGGAAGTGTGGACAGTTTTATGCGATTGTGATGGGAATAAAGTCCCGGGTCCGGATGGGTTAAACATTAAGTTTATCAGAATTAATAGGGAGATAGTTAAGGACGATTTCATGAATTTTTTAGCTGAATTCTATAGAGATTGCTCAGTGGTGAAGCATCTAAATAGCACATTCTTAGCCCTTATACCGAAGATGAGAAACCCGAATTCTCCTTGTTGGGGTGGCATATAAAATCCTAGCGAAAGTATTGGCTAACATGTTAAAAAAGGTGATGGGCAAGGTCATTGGCTCCAACCAAATGGCCTTTGTTAAGGGTAGACAGATCATTAATAGTTTTGTCATAGCTGAAGAAGTTATTCACTCTTGGAGAAAGGATGATTTAGGTGGGATTTTAGTTAAGTTAGATTTTGAAAAAGCCTAAGATAGCATGGATCATGGATTTTTGTTAGACGTTTTAAGGTTGATGGGTTTCGGTTCAAAATGGATTGAGTGGATAAGGGATTTCATTTCTACAGCCAGATTATCAATGTTAGTAAACGGCAGTCCCACGAAGGGTGATTTGTTGTCCCTCTTATTGGTTAACTTGGTAGTGAAAGTTTCAAGTAGAATGTTGGATAAAGCAACATAGAGGGGTATGATTAAGGGAATTGGGTATCGAAACGATGTTGTTCACATCACTCATCTTCAATTCGCTGATGATACGATGTTATTTTTAAAACCTCGTGTGGATTACATTTTAAATGCCAAAAGAATTTTGAGATGCTTTGAACTCGCTTCTGGCTCAAAATTAACTTTCATAGAGTGTCTGAATAATGAAGTATGGTCCCGAGCGTTTAGGTGTGCTTCGTCCTCTTTACCGATTACATATTTAGGTTTACCATTAGGTGAAAATTCAAGAAGGGAAAGGCTATGGAACCCAGTTCTTCAAAAGTTAAAGGAGAGACTAGCTCCATGGAAGAGAGGATACTTGTCAAAAGGTTGAAGACTCACCATTATTAAGACGTTATAATATAGTTTGTCATCCTATTTTATGTCAGTTTTTGGGATTCTTGTGGGAGTGGCAAAGAAAATTGAAAAGCTCCAAAGGGATTTTTTTTTGAATGATGGTATCGTTAAAAAAAAAACTCATGCGATGGATTGGGATTCGGTTTGTAAAAGTAAATAGCTAGATGGCTTAGGGATTGGAAGAATGAAGGATAAAGGTGATAGTTTATTGGCTAAGTGGATATGGAGGTTTGGTAAGGAACACTATTCCTTGTGGAAGAAGGTGATTTGCGGGAAGTATGGGTTGGGAGGGAATGGGATAGTGTGGGATGGAGTTGATTTGAAGTCTTGTTCCAGTTTTGTTAAAACGGTTAGTAGGTTGCTTAATGATAGTCAGAGGACTCACAAGATTATTAAGGAGGGTTTTCAAGTGATTGTTGGGTCGGGTGAGGGTATTAGGTTTTGGAAAGATTTACGATGGGATTTGGTTCCGATGATGAATGCTTTTCCCAGAGTTTATGCATTAGCTTCTAATAAAAATGGTATGATTAGGGAGTTTGGTAGGTTCGAAGGTTCGAAGTGGATTTTGGATGTGAGAATGGGAAGACAGTTGTTTGATTGGAAAAAGGATCAGTGGAGATGTTTTCTGTTAGCATTAGATAACATATGTGTTAGAAATAATATTCCAGATGCTTTGGTTTGGTCCTTTTGTCCAAATGTTAGCTTCTCGGTGAGGTCGTTCAAAAAGTGTCAAAAGTGATGAGGGGTCGTGTAGTTCGATTGTTTGTTCCTTTCCATGGTAAGAAATATGTCCTCCAAAAGTGGAAATTTTCTTGTGGCAATTGCTAAAAGGTAGGATTCTGGTCAGGAATGTTCTTAACGGATTTGGTATGTCACATCTGAATTGTCTGGATTGTCCGCTGTGTGGTACTGAGTCAGAGTCAATTGATCACCTTTTTTTACATTGTGGATGGTCTTGGAATTTATGGATGTCCGCCATGGGATGGTGGGATGTAGTCTCATGTTGCAATTATTCGGTCTCAGCTTGGATGGAAGGTTGGGAAGGTTTGTGTCCTTCTAAGTCCTCTAAAAGAGCTTGGAACCTATTGTTTTGTGCTGTGGTTTGGACCATATGTGAGGTTTGTAATAAGGGTGTGTTTGATGGGAAGATGGGTAATTTATCATTGGCTTTAGATTCAGTGAAATTTAGGGTGGGATGGTGGTTCAAAAATTTTGGAAGTGGTTGTTTCAAAGATATTACGATATTGCTCCTTGATACTGAGGGAAGATGCATTGATAGGCAGCCAGTAAAGGATATCAGGCCATGTTCTTGGTCTTCTCCTTTGAATAATGATCTTATCTTCAATGTGGGTGGTTCTGCTGGAGGAAACCCAGGAATGGTTGGCATTGGTGGAGTCCTCAGAGATGTTAGAGGTCAGAATTTGTGTTTATTTTTGCCATATATAGGAGTTACGTATTCCATATTGGTTGAAGTTTTGGCCATACATAGAGCATGTAAGTTGGTGCTCTTCAGCCAGTTATCTGAAGAAAGAAACATTATGATATTGAGTGATTATAAATCTACAGTTTCATGGATTAATGGAGAGGGGTTTGGAAATTTAAGTCATGTTAATTTGGTATATGACATCAGACAGCTTCTTTTATGGAGAAATTCTATTTCAATCAAGTTTATGACCAGAAGATTTAATTCTCTAGCTAATAGCTTGGCAAAAGATGGTTCGGGATTGAATGGTGACAGATTGGAATAGGGAGTTAGTTAATTTTGTAGCTTTTTGTCGTTTTTGTGTTCTGAATTGATTCATCTGTGTCTCAGGCACTCTGTTATGTTTGGCATGCTTGCTGGTAGTTTTATTGTTTTGTTCCTCTCTTCTTGTTAGTTTTTATGATTTTCTCTCTTCGTGCCTCAGGCACTCTGTTATGTTTGGCGTGCCAGCAGGGAGTTCTGCTGTTATGTTCCTCCCTTCTTGTTAGTTAGTGAGAGTTTTTGGGGGTTTCTAGCTGATCCCATTTGTGTTGTGTTTTTCCTAGTTCGTCTAAGTTTGTTTGTTCTCTTCTTTAATAAACTGGCAGTTAAAAAAAAACGAGTTTCTTAGCAGATTGCTTTCCAAGATGGAAGAGTTTTCTCAGCTGTTACCTATTTCTTCTCTAAAAGGATTGTTGCTCCGACTCACCTGCTTTATGCGGATGATGTTTTGATCTTTTGTAGAGGTACGATGAAGAACCTGAGAGGTATCATGCATGCCTTTAGGATTTCTAACAGCATTTCAGGTTAGTTGGTTAACTGGAGCAAATGTTCCATCTATTCCGGTTAGTTTGTTTCTCCGTCTCGGATTGGAAATTTATAGCCTTTGGTTGGTGTGCAGATTTGGCAGTTGTCATTCTCTTATTTGAGGGTTCTTTTATTCAAGGGTAGGCCCAAGCGGTCTATGTTACAACCGGTTGCAGATAAGATTCTGTCCAAGTTTGATTAGTGGAAAAGTATAGCTCTTTCTATAACTGGTTGTGCCACTCTGATTAAATCAGTCATCACGGGTTCCTTTGTGCATTCGTTTATGATCTATAAGTGGCCAACTTCGTTGTTTCAGAAGATTAACCACAAGATCAGGAACTTTATGTTAACGGGTTCATGTGAAGAGTCCAAGATGATTCGGGTTTCTTGGGTTCGTTGTTGTCGGCCTTATACTCTTGGTTGTCTTGGTTTGAAGAAAATGGGTTTACTTAATAATTCTCTTTTGAAGAAATTCACTTGGAAGTTCATGACATTCGAGGGGTTTGCCTTCTCATTTCTACTAGAGCGTTATATTCGGTAGCTTCAGAAGCCACTGGGGTATGTCACCTCTTCGATTTGGTTTTCTTTTCGGGCTCATTATTCTGAGATATTGAAAGATGATATCTAGCTTATTGGTGAGCATTCTCAACAGAATTTTTGGCGAGACGTTTGGTTAGGGGTGCCTATTGTTGAGCTTCTAGGTATTTCAGATTATTTGGCGAGTCCTCTCAAGTCAAAAGTTTCTGATTTTATCCAGGATAGTATAAAGGTACTGGATGATTGTTTTCGAGCGTGTTTTTCGAGCCATTTTCTTCAGATTCATAGGATCACGATTTCTCCATTTATAGATTGTCTTGTTTAGGCTCATTTCCGGATGATCGGGTTTCATGCAAGGCTGTTTATTCCCTAATGATTAGAGGTTATCCTCATGTTCCTTTGTGAGGAGATGTGTTGTCTCAATCTATTCCTCTTTCTCGTTCTACTTTGACTTGGCGTCTTTTACTGAACAGGCTTCCCATAGAGGATCGTTTATGCCAAGTGGAATTTCATTTGGCATACAGGTGCAGTGTTTGTTGGGTTAGTAGTGAATCGGTTGAACATCTTTTTCTTCGATGTCTTTTGACGGCTGCTTTTTGGGAGATAGTTTTCTCTACTTTTCAGCTTGTGGCCTTCTTTCTTTTCGTAGGCTATGGTGGTTGCTTTTAGTGATCATGTTCAAGTTCTTAGGAAGACGGCTATTCATGCGGTGGTCTGGAGCATGTGATTTATTCGTAATCAGTGGATTTTTGAGGTAAAATCTTTTGATTTTAGATTTGTGTTGTCCATGGTTTGGCACTGTGGAGTGCGGTTTCTGACACTAACCGATTGGAGATTGGGTGTATGCGTAACAACATGGACGACCTTCTAATTTTTTGGTGCTTTGGTATTTGTGGTCGAACGGACAGGGCTCCGGTTATCAAAAGTGTGGTTTGGTCACCTCCTGGTCCATGTCGGATCAAAGTCAACATAGATGGAGCAACCTTGAGTTCTCTAGGTATTGGGGTGTATGAGGGAGTTTTTTCCATAATTGTCGGTCTTTTTTTAAGGGATGTTTTCCTGCCCCCTGGTCAAGTATTTGCCTTTTAGACTGAGCTTCTTACGACTTCCATGAAAGTAAACTTTGCTTGGAAATTTGGTTAGCGTATATGGCAGGAGAGTGATTTTTCATATGTGGTTCATTTGGTATCTTCTTGTTCCGATATCGTTCCTTCGCGTGTACGACAGGCATGGCAAAGGTGCATTTTTCAAATCTCCAATATGGAGTTTCAAGTGTCATATATGAAAGTGCCATAAGAAAGTGTGTGTCTATAACCTAGAGGGAGAGGGGGGATGTGAATAGGTTTTAATCGAATCAATTACCAATTTTTCGATTAATCAATATTAATACAAATTACCCCGAATAAACAAGCATTCAATAAAATCAATTATGCTTTAAATAATAAACACTCCAAATGGGAAAAACCATGGCCTGATATGTGTGCCACACTATATCCTCAAATCCACTATTGAATGAAAGTTTACAACCTAGGTTGACCTCTTGTCACACCCTCCAGTTACTAACCCTTTCACTCTACCCAACGGTCTTAATAGTGATTCTTGATCTATTTGCTTGTGCACTAACCACTTAGTCACAAGACTTAACCTCAATGAAGAGTCAAACACAACCTAAGTGAATATGATAAAATATTCAAACATGAAAGTAATACTAGGCAACACTAAATGTTTATCTAGGAATTTAAGAATGTCACTAAATACAATTCCTAGATATCAATGTCTAAATGAATGTTTATAAAGACTTAACTAGATATAGTTATGCAACAATATATCCTAGTTATCAAACAAAGGGTCAATCAACACAAGTTGTCATAAAATATGACAAGGACTATAATGCAATCACAAAATGCAATCAATGAGTCTTAAACAATATCTAAATGCAAAGTATAGAGATTTAGCTAGAAATGCAAAATGGTCACAAACCCTAGCTATCACAAAATATAAATCTCAACCAACAATCAACAATCCAAGCATGTTATAAATGCAATTAAACTCAATAACATACATTTAATGAACAATAATTGCTAAACCTAGGCATACATGTCATAAGAATGGAACAAGAAATTATAAGGCATGTAGAGATTACCTAGTCAATGACAAACAAGAAAAACCATGCTTGGAAGATGCTAGAAGATGCTAGATGCTCATGGATTGGAATTGGCGCGGTAGCAGCAGCGTGCAACACCTGGAGAACACCGCTGTGCATACCGCGGCGGAGGCAATGCACAGGGAGCGGTCCCGGCCGCGGTCAAGGGGAAAATCCTCCTCTAAGGGTAAACAAAAATGCATCAAACACCCAAGCAAGAGTTATGGCAAAAAGGTACACAATTATGACAATTAAGCATTCATGCAAGATGATCAAAAACATGCATGAGAGTGTGTGTGTGTGTGTGTGCGCACTAAAACTCTTCAAACAAGGTTAAACAAGTGATTTACCTTTTGAAGCTTGAGCTAGATCTTGAGCAATGATGGCCTAAAACTACCTTTACACATTAATCCCCAAATGTGGTTGTCAACGAAATGAGCCAATCAAAAACTGAGGAACTTACAGTATATTTATAGGGAGGGTAACCAAGTGACGAACACTCTCTCCAAGCATGCTTTACGGTTGGAAGTTGACTTTTGGTGGTTCTCCACCCCTCATTTCTACTCTTCGCTGGAGGGAAATGACAGTATGGGCCGGGAATCGTTTCGTTTTTCTTAATGTTTTCTTTTGAATCATGTGTCTCTTATTTGGTGGGGCTTTTTTTACCTTGGTTTTTATGGTTGGTTTGGCATTTGTTACTCTTTATTATTGTCTTTTCTTATTTATATAGTTTCGGATACATCATATGGGTACTTTTTCAACATACCCTCGTTTGTAATGATTTTTCCCCTAAGTCTATCCAATTTACAAAAAAAATAATTCCACCTTTTAGCCCACAAAACAGGTGAAAAATGTGATAATTTACAATCATTTTCACGTTAAAACATATGCTAAGGTTTCTATATCAATGTGGCAAGTAACTTATCATCCTTGAAGACTTTGCTGTTGGCAGACTTGCCAGATTTGTAATATTCTTCTCTGGTAATATAAGTTACTTTAAATAAATAAATATTTTTTTGACAAAAAATAAACGAATAAATAGAAGAAAAAGTTTATAGAAGTTTCATAAAACAAAAACAAGAACATTTTAGAACATTTTATAAGATTGAGACTTATAACTACTTGACACATTTTAAGATTAATTACTCTAATTAATATACAAAATAATGCCGAAAATATATATTACTTGTGTTTTTTTTAAGTTATTTTATACAGCTTGTAGAAAAAAAAACCATAAACATAAAATATCAGTGAAATTCACTTTGAAAAAAAAACGAATATAACATTTAACGAGCAAATAACATTATGGAAATTATTTTTATTTGACATTTTTAGAACATCTCCAATGTAAAAGTAGTTTGCATATCAATAATCGTTGATATAACAACAATGCCAAGAGACTTGCATCCTATGTGGCATAAAGATAGCTTGAGGGTAATAATAACCTAGATGCAAGCTATCAATGAAAAACCAATCTCAACCAACAAACAAAGACTCAAACATATTCAAAATAAGCTTAAGAAAAGGGTCATACATTTAATTAACACAATAAATGCTAAACCTAGGTAAAGATGAACAATAATGGAAATAATGAGTTCTAGAAAATGTACAACTTACCAAGTTATGAGACCAAAGAAGACTCATGAAGAATTGATGCATGCATGATGCTAGATGCACATGCGATTTGAGATTGGTCGAGTAAAAATGGGTATTTGGAAGTCTCTCTCTCTTGAAAATCACTTTGTATCTCTAAAGATTAATTTTAGACTCTTAGAGATGAAATTGAAAGAAAAGAATGTATATATATGAGGTCAGATTTGAAACGATAGCGTTTTGAAAAAAACTAGCACAAACACACAGCGGACAACGGTACACATGGTAATGCCACAACGGTGGCACAACAACAATGACAACGGTAGACCTAATGCAATTCAAATCGATCATGTGAGTGAACCGCTGTGTGACATACAACGGTAGACCTGATACAACCCATTCAAACAGGTGAGTGTTGTACTAACATCGCATCACCAGCGCTTGTACAACACAAGGTCTCAGAAAAGATGAGTGATGTTCAAACCGAGTACGAACCATGCAAAACATTTTAAGAGGAATTTTTAGCACAAAGTTAACATGGAAAAGGTCCAATAAATGCAAGAACAGTTATCATACATGAAGTGTGATATAAAACATGAATGCACACATTCATTGGAACACAAATGAAAGAGACGTGGAAATGCATGAATTGTATGTGTGAAACTAGTTCTCTTCAAATGAATCAAGTAATATACCTTGAAAACCTCTTGAGCTTAAGGTTTTGGGAAAATCATTGAAGCTTGATCACGAACAATAAGAGCCTAGTCTACCCTTACAAATTAAATCTCAATGTGGTTTGTCAATGAAATAAACCAATCAAAATATGAAAAACTTACAATATATATATATATATATATATATATATATATATATATATATATATATTTATTTATTTATTTATTGAAATATTACAATAAATCAAGATTTGAGGAGGAAACATGAAACATGGTTCGAATTCACAATCTCATGATGTTTGTGTGAGAGATATATCGATACATCAACCTTATCTTGTTAACAAATATTTTTTTTAACCGCTGAATTTGAACATATTATATATTGGCTAGTAACAGTATTAGAAATGTGTAGTAACATGACCCTTGATATATATAAATGCATATTTATATGAAACTAAAATAATATAGTTTTATGAGCGGTTTCTAAAGCTTTGATCAGGTTAATTTCTATGATTTCTTCTATTCTTGTATTTTGCTATGTATTATTTTATGGCATGTGTAGCACCTTCGGAATAGTACGGTTCATGGTGCTGATTTCTTGGACGCGAAGGTGTGTGGTGACCAGGCCAGAGCTTTTGTGTATGATGGGTGTATAGATTTTTTGATGGGTTACAAAGCTGTTAACGATGTGGAAAGTTGTAGATATACAAATGTTGGTCTTACTGTTGCTAGATGGTGTCCTCCGAATAATGGTTTTTATAAAATCAATTCTGATGCAGTTATCGATTGTGGAAGGCTCTTGGTTGTGGTGGGGTTAGTTATCCGTGATAGTGAGGGTCTTGTTTTGGTTGCAAGTGCTCAGTGTGTTCATGTTGGTTATAGCCCTCAAGTTGTGGAAACAGTGGCTTTATTGTTGCACAATTTAAATTTAGCCTTTGAAATGGGGTTAAGACCAGTTGTGGTCGAATCTAATTCGCTTGGTATTGTTCAATTGGTTAATGCAGGTGTGTCTTGTCCATCAGATATTGGTTTAGTTTTAGATGAGATACAAGACCGTTTGGAGCGTGTCGATAATGGTTGGGTGAGGCATGTCTCCAGAAAGGCGAATAATGTCGCTCATACTTTAGCTAACATGGGTTTAGGTGATGTGGAAGACCCTTTTTGGTTAGAGGAATACCCTCTGTGTGTGGATAGGTTCTTATTGGAGGATCTTCCATATTAATGTTTTGTTGTGTTTTAATTTTAGTTCCATTTTCAAAAAAAAAATATAATAATAATTATGAGATGGTGAGATGAGTGGATTTGATTTGTCACATCCATTTTTAACAAAGTGAAATTACATGCTTTCTCTTTCATTTCTTCGATATTAAATCGTAAAGCTTTGGGAAAATCTTTTCGATGAAAAAAGAGTTGCATTCCAAATCGTAATTATATCGATTGTTCTCGTTGGGTCTCGAAATATCACTGAACCAAGTTGTATTAGGTGTCACAAACAATAAAAAATAAACATTGGTCCATTGAATTTTGCTATTGAAAAACCATAGCTTGTTATGGTTATAATAATTAGTAAAACCCTCGTTGTTATATATATATATATATAAATTGATTAGGAATTTGATTTACACGGATTGTAATTAAAAAGGGAAAAAAATATGGACAATGGTTGTATCACATAGGTCTAGTGAATATGTTTTAACAAGTGTTTTCCTCCTTCCACAAAACCATTAAAAATAAAAAGGCAATATCAATTGCAAGTTGCGACAAGCGCGACAGTTTTATTCTTTAGCAAACTCATTTTATATATTATTATATATATAAGCGCCTTAAATTTCCAAAAGGGTAATTCATGTCGGAATAAACTGCCTTATTTCCTTCTGTGTCCTTTTCCAATTCACACTAGATTTATTTCCCCTTATATCATTTATTTCTCGTTTTAACGTCTCTCTGACTCTCTCTTATGCCTTTTCTCCAATTGTCTTATTTCCTTCTTCATTTCTTTCCATTCCTATGTTTGGTGTGATTGTCGGAACGAAGAAATGCCATTCAGATCAGCTTCTTCTTCAAATTAAAAGAAAGACACACATAATAAATAAATAAAAAACCACAATCACCAAAATCAAAACCTTCAATCATAGAATCACAAAAGAAAAACCTTCTTCAGATCGACTATTACATCATTTGGTTTTTGTTGAGTAGAACCGTAGAAAGCATTTCCATTTTCCAAAAAAAAAAAAAATCGAAACCCACAATCACAGATATACAAACATGATCATGGAACAAGGAAGTGACAATAAGTAAATCAGATCACACCACCGCTACCACTACCACCATTAAAAATTGAATCCTCATCACCTAACATCATCAACAACAAATACGCCTAATCAATTTCTGTCTGGGAAACAAAAATGAAACAAAAATCAAACCCCATTCATCCATTCTCACGACCTAAACACACCCAGCAGCCCCTCCCACCACCAAAATCCACTCCAAAAACCCCTCCCACAATCAAAATCAAACCTAGCCACAAACCTACAAAATAAAACCCCACAAATGGTAATCGAACCAAACAATCGACGGAAATAGAAATCGAACTACAAAACCAACCCAGTTCACACTGAAATCCAACCCTAAAATATCAAATCAACCACATAATTGAACCCTAAAACCAGCTCAGATCTCGCTACCACACAAAATCGAACCAAACCAAGCAACGGAGAGAAATGGTTGTGAGAGAAAGAGAGACGGTGATGAGAGAGAGACGATGGCGAGAGAATGGTGGGAGAGAGTGGGAAGCAGTAGTGAGAAATTGTTTTTCGAAGAATGAGTGAGGAGAGAAATCGGTGGTGAAGAGAAAGAGAGGTTGTGATAGTGTGATGTCTGATCAGATAATGGTGAGAGAGAGATTAATGGTGGGGTTTAGGTGTTTGATTTTTAAAACTTTATTTTTAGTAATTTTTTATCATTACCAAAAAAAATTGTTGTTTCTCATTTTAGTTAAAGTTTTCATCATAATGATAATAATAACAGTAATAATAATAATATTATTAAATTTTAATAATTATTATTTATTAAAAATAATAGTATATGAGAAATGTTAAACTTTATGGATCCCTACTTTCAAACAAGTGTTCGGATGCTGAAACATCTATCACTATCATAAATGATAATGGGCATGATCGTTAATATATAGTTATATATATATATATAATATCAATTTTTATATTTTCAGTTCGAACTGATATAAGATATATCAGTTCATTATATGTGGGTCATTGGATTTAAAAGATGTTAGATAAATTTATATATATATATTGATTCCGTTCAGTTTGATATTTTTTATGTTATTTATCATATTTAATTGTATATGTAATATAAATAAGTAATTCTATGCTTCCTAAATTTCATATAAATTATGAGATTATTTGGTGAATAATAAGATATTGACACGTCATTTGCGAACACCATTTAGTAAGAAATTTAGAAAGACTAGCATTACTCAATATAATTATAATACTCTTTTCATACTTCTGATATGGGACTGTTGGAGTGATGCGTGACAATTGTAAAAGTTATTTTTTTTTTAATGTATAGTGATAAAGTAACTTTAATAGGCAAGTCATACTAAGAACTCCATGTTCAATTCCAACATTACAAATATTAACAATTTTTTATTTTAAATATGTTGTAAATAAGTTTGTATTCGTATAATATATATTAACAGGTAAACTATAATTCAATTCTATAAAGGAAAAAATAATATTATGTATATATGTTTAAACCAACAAGTAAAATGTGATATGTGTAAGTGATATATCATTATATCAATATAATCTTTTGTTGGAGAAAATCTTTAACGGGACAATTTATTTGCCAATTGGTGAGATCATCTTAATGAGATTGTACAATTTATCTCGAGAACATAAATATATACTATTAAAATATAATCTGTTGCAATCTCATTGGACGGTATCACCACTCACCAAAGTGGTAATAAGACTTTCTTATTGAAGATTTTCTCTTTGTATTGAATCCAGTAGATACCAATAGCTTAATAACCCTACAAATCTCATAGAGTAGCATAATCCGTTTTATATTTATTTAATGAGTAATCAATCCTATATAACCCAAATGGGATAAATGAGTTATTATTACCGTACAAAACATGTGTTGATGTGGTTAATGAAAAAGTCACTTAACACATTATTTAGATTGAAATTTAGACTAAAATTTTAGATTGTCTAACATTAGTGTTATTTAATTTCATTGTGTTTTCATACAAATTTCAAACACCGTTTTACTTGTATTAATGCAAACTACCAAAAAGTTAATGGTTAAGATAATATATCATAGTGTGACAATAATGAATAATTTGATTTTATATTTATTGTTGCTTTAATGATTACAAATAATTTCAGATTTGAGTTTGAGATTGAGATAAGATTTGAATTCACAGTCTTTATAATATAAGTGTGATCGAAAGAGACGCATACCATTGAACCAATCTGATAGAGCCGTTTGATTTTGTATTAAATAATGAAATAGAATTAGAGAAATATCTAATTAAGATTAGGAATGACTAATGGGGGATTGTGGGTAACGCGAAACAGGAATCTTTGTCCTCTTTTTGATAACCGGTTAACTTCTTGGCTTTAAAAATCATGGAACATAAAAGAAAAAAGGGCACATCCGTCATTTACCCAATCTGGTATTTTCGTAATTAATCACAATCCTAGGGGCAATTGATATTTCCCACCTCTATAAAACCACTCAACCCTCACGCTTTCTTATTCCTTCATCCCTTTCTAATCCTCTCTCTCTCTCTCCCTCCTTCACTCTCAAATAACATCTATTTTAAAAACAGATTCCAGGTTTTCTTTTTCTTTTTTGATAACAGATTCCGGTCATTTCATTAGTCTCTTTCTCTCCCTATTTTTTTTTTTTTTTTTTTTTTTTTAACCTAATACTTTTACCCGATTTTACCATTTCACTATTTTATTTTATATATGTATTTTTTTTTTTTTACATTTTAACTGGACGTTTTTTTTTTTTTCCCTGATTAAAATAAAAGAAAACTTTTTTGTTAATTTTCCCCTAATAAGGGGGATTTTCTAATTTTTTCTGGCAGATTTAATTTGTAGGGGTGTAGGTGCTGACGTGGCATGCACCGAAAAAGGAACTGCCATGAATACCAAAACGATGCGTCTCCCTCCACGCCGCGTTTTGACGCAAAGCAAGCGCAAACACAGAGACGATCTTGACGCCCCCGCCCCCAAACCCTCCTCATTTACAAAACTGCCCAAGCCGATCACTTCTCAACCCTGCTTCAACAAAGCCGCCAAGCCGGATTCGTCCGATCATCTAATAGCCGGCTACTTGGCCCACGAGTACCTTACTAAGGCCACGCTCTTCGGCCAACCGTTTGACCCGTCCCAAGCCCAAGCTATTCCAGAGCCGAGCAAGCGTAGCCCCGAAAAGAAGGAGGAAGCGGAGCCGAGTAGAGGAGCCGAGCGGGAGGAGGAGAAATATCAAAGGTACGTGGAAGTAGCCAGTTTAATGAAAACAGATGGGGCCCACATACCTGGCATTGTCAACCCCACACAACTCGCTCGCTTCTTACAGATGTGAAGCAAGTTTTTTTTTTCTTTTTTTCATAAACGTGGAGCGATGTTATTGGCTGAAAATTGCTAAAACTTTTGTTTTTTTTGGGGACCAAAACGACGTTAGAATTGAGGAGGGAGAAAACTCTCTCTCTTTCCTCTGGACTCAGGTAGATGAAGATTGTTGAGGAAGTAGAGTTAGCTGATACCCTTTTTTTTTTTTGGTTAATGGATGTTGCTTGAGGCAGTTGAGTCATGCATCATGCATGTAAATCTGATGTTATGTAGTATGAATAACCTGAATCAATATGCTTTCTTTTTCATCATAATTTAGTTTTCATGCGAAGCGCGTTTATTATTCTATTACTATATATATATATATATGTGGGCACGGTCGCATGGATATGTTATATGTTATATGCATGTATGTTGCCTTGTGGATGGATGAGTATAGGAGTAAAATCATTGGTTACAACTTATTAGAGGCATTATTATTAGAGCATGCCTATGTAATTATGTAAATTGATTTTTCTTCTTCGTGCTACATACATGATACATACATCCATAGTAACTTTGTTGTTACTTTCAATTATCAATATTCATGTACGAGTAATTTTTATTAAATGTGCATGTTTCATGCGTACTTGTGGTTCGACATTTTTATAACGTTAATTATTTTCCTCATTGTATTCGCAATTTAGTATTAATTTTGGAATAATATGTGTAAGTCTTAATTAGTTAGTTCAATTTTAAGATCGAATTTGCTTCATCAAACTTTCTACTTAATACTGTTTTACTAATTATATTAATAATTATCATATAATACTTGAGCACAATTCCTCCCACTTATCGACGACGAACTATCGTCTGTCTTAACTCATTGGATAGCAGATACTATATTATTAATTACTAGTGTTTAAACATACCGATTTTGAAGAATCCGAATAAGTACAAATATTTTCACATGTCTCACGCGAAAATCATGTTGGGTTCTTGTCTCACTCGATCGAGGATTGCGAAGTGAGAAATAAAATTCATATGATTTTGATTTATATTTGAACATTTTATTAAAACTGTATAAAATATTTTAGTAAATTCAATTATTTCTTAGATGATAGTGTGATGTAGGCAGTAGGACGATAAACACTTCCATTTCTAACATTCATAGTTTCCGTGAATTGAACTAAGAAAATATATCTTGCTATGCAATATCGTAATTATTATGATTGCATGATTGCAAATGCACAATAACATTCATGTATAATTAAGGGTATTTAGACAAATCTTCAAAGATAATTGCTCTTGATATGTAGCTACTGTATAAAAAGTTTCACATTTGTCTATAAAATAAAAAATTATGGAGAAATCTTTCCTAACAGTGATACTTTAGCTTTTCTTTTGGTTAATATCAATAAATCCGGTGACATGTATAATAAATGGTTGATATATTTGGAAAGCCCTAGATATCTAGTTTTCGGTAAACTTTATGGTTTATCAATCAAATTGTTATAGAGAAAGTTATGGCCAATTTAGTAACCGAATGTCAGGCCTGGAAAAGTCAACTGCGATTCGTGTGTAACTGCCCACATAGTTGCAAATTCTAGAGAAATTTTACGGTTTGGACTACGAATTGACCTACGTAGAGTTCTTAGACCGTGGTGGAACGTATTTTTAGTGAAAAACCACTCTGAATTGTTCTAGAATTGTCCCAAAACTTTCCAAATCAAATCCCAATGACTTTAGAATACCAAGACATATTTGGGAAACATCCTAAACTCAAATTAGGAGTCAATCATTAAAAGAGGAGATCCAAGTTAGGAAAGAAATAATATTCCTTAATTCATTCTACTTTCCTACTTGGTGGATTTCCTAAACCTAAGAAGAATTGGGAACTCACAAGGAGAAGTAACTTATTGTTGATTAATAACTAAATGAGGAAATGGTGAAATATATCACCTTTTTTAAGGTCTGTTGTGATGATGTCACTCTTTTAATAATTTAAGTTTAAAAGGCACCTATTATGATGAACTGTCCAAATTACCCCTAAACTTTAATTTTTTAAAAGGCCCTTTCTGAACTCGTTGGTATCTTCCCAAAAAAGTTGTCTGAAAAACTTGACTCTCTCTCCAGATTCTACAGTAGAAGGTAACAAATATTTATGATCTTCACTTAAATTTCTTTTATGTATTTCAGATATTTTGCATTCAATTCTGTATGGGTTAACAATGTAGCCATTCCTCGATATCAATGTATCCATTTCAGATTCTGCAGTAGAATATTTTTTTCTTGTGTGACCGAGAATATTTAAAAATGAATCGAGCTTATTTTATATTGGATCGAGTTCTTGTTTAGTTTGAAAAAAGCTCGATTATTTGAAAAAAATGTTCGACAAAAAATGCTCGATCCCTTAGGAAAGTTATCGATCCCTTAAAAACTTTCTTGATTCGTTAGGAAAAGTTCTCGGTCCCTTAGAAAAAGTTCTCGGTCCCTTCGAAAATGTTCTGGATCCCTTGAGAAAAGATCTCGATCCCTTGATAAAAGTTTTCGATAATTTGAAAATTTTCTCGATCCCTTTAAAAAGATGTCGAATCGTTAGAAATGTTCTCGATCTCTTTGAAAAGTTCTCGTTCCGTTGTTAAAATTTCTCGATCCTTTAGAAAAACTTCTCGTTCCCTTGTTAAAAGTTCTCGATCCCTTGATAAAAGTTCTCGATAATTTGAAAAATATTCTCGATCCCTTAAAAAAGTTCTCGAACCGTTAAAAAAGATCTCGTTCCGTTGTTAACAGTTTTCGATCCTTTAAAAAAAGTTCTCGTTCCGTTGTTAAAAGTTCCCGATCCCTTAGAAAAAGTTCTCGTTCCCTTTTTAAAAGTTCTCGATTCCTTGATAAAAGTTCTCGATAATTTGACAAATATTCTCGATCCCTTTAAAAAGTAGTCGAACTGTTAGAAATGTTCTCGATCCTTTAGAAAAAGTTCTCGTTCCCTTGTTAAAATTTCTCGTTCCCTTGTTAAAAGTTCTCGAACCGTTATAAAAAGTTCTCGATAATTTGACAAATATTCTCGATAAAAGTTCTCGAATTGAACCTTTTTTAAAGTTCTCGATCCTTTGTAAATTATTCTCGAACCCACCATTGAAAAAGTTCTCGATCCCTTATAAAAAGTACTCGATCCATTTGAAATTTTTGTAAATGTAAAATTATTTTTTTTATCTGTTAATAATTGATAGTGATGATGATTTTCACAGGACAATGGATCGGGTTAGATTAGTAATATCTTACAACGGTCGATGGGAGCAATTACCTGATGGAAGTCAGAGGTTTCTTGGTTCCGATAACCAAGGAATGTATGTGTCCATAAATATAACTTACGAATAGCTGGTGTCGATTGTACAAACCGTTGTGAAGTACGATGTGAACAAATACATTGCTGATCTACAATCAATATCAATCGTTCCCGGGACAACATGTCGTACATTTATAAGAAATGACGACGATGTTTTGTTTATGCTAGGGGAAGATAGGGTAATCCCTCAAGTATGTGTCAGTTAAATTGAGAGGGCTGCAAAATGTGTCATCGGTGAAGAAATCCCTCGTCATGATAACACCCAACAATTTCGATCTTCAGGCGGAAGCAACCAGTTGTTGACAGAAAGAAGTGAGATTGACGGTAGGGAAAACCTATGTGGTGTCCCACCGGAAGTAGCCGACCATGGTGATATAGTTGGAGCTCAACTGGACGATGATTTCGGTTGTCAAATTGAAATAAACGCTAGGCTGTACGACCACCAATACAATGAGATGTACAATGACATGAACAATGAGTGGAACAATGAACCTCATAACCTACCAATTCATGAGGTGGCTAATGAGGCAAATTTGCATCCGGTACATAATGTACCGAACAATGAGGAAGATGAAGAACCGTTCGAAATGGGAAGACGTGCAAGACGTGTCCACAGATGTAGTTCCACTACAGTAGATATAGCTGGGACATCTGAGGTCCGGCCTGATATAACTCCAGCTGAGTCTGAGAATGTCAGAACGTGAGTTATTGCAGGAGCAGAATCATACTCGTTTGGTATGGGTGGAAGCAAGAACTTGGTAGAAGATGAACCTACCAGCATGATATATAAACGTCAATTTTTTCCTACTAAAAAGGATTTGAAGAGATTGGCTGGCCATTTTGCAATGCGGCACAACTTCGAGTGGAAAGTGAAAAGGTCGAATAAGACAACATTACATCTGGTTTGTTTGATAGACAACTGTACATTGAAGTTAAGAGCGGTTAGGAGAGATGAAGCGACATACTTTCAAGTACGAAGTTTTATCAACGAATACACTTATCCGTTGGAGGAGATTCACCGCCGCCATTGACAAGCTAGTGCAGTCATAATTTGAGAAGTGGTTACACCTAGATTGCAGCAACATGATGGTCGACTAATGCGTCCAAAGGACATAATCGCCGACATGAAAACAATGTATGGCATCCGAATAATGTATAGTAAGGCATATCAATCCCTTGATTATGCATTGTCATTTACCTATGAAACGCATGAGGAAAGCTTCCAACTGCTGCCATCATTCGGTTACGTGTTGGAACAATAAAATCCCGGAACGATTACTGACTTACAGTGCGATGAAAATGGTAAATTCATATACTTTTTCATGTTGTTGGATGCCTCACTCAGAGGATTCCAAAGGTGTATGCTTCCAGTTATTACCGTTGATGGTACCCATTTAAAGGGTAGATTCAGGGGCACAATGTTTGTTGCAACTGCACAAGATGGGAATGAACAGGTTTATCCTATTGCTTTTGGGTACGGTGACTCGGAAAAAAAACCTATCATTGGAGTGGTATTTGGATTCCTTAAAAGGTGCCCTTGGCCATATAGATGATTTGGTTTTCATTTCTGATCGACATGTAAGCATTGAAGTAGGGATTTCTAAAGTGTTCCCTTATGCCACTCATACCATATATTGCTGGCACTTTTATGAAAATATTAAGAAGAGATATCATAGAAAGGATGTGGCTGCAATAATGGATAAAGCAGCTTGCGCGTACACCGAGTTACAATATAACTGGCACGTGGAAGAGTTACGCAACTTGCACCCGAATGCATATAAATATAAAATTGATGCAGGTCCACACAAGTGGTCCCGTGTTCACTGCCCGACAGAAGGTATAGAGTCATGACAACAAATGTTGCAGAATGCATAAACTCATGCCTTAAATTTGCTCGGTAACTACCTATGTTGACTTTGGCAGAGTTTATTAAGAATATGCTACAACGTTGGTTTCACGATGGTCATAGTGCTGCACAATCCATGCGTCATCAGTTGACCGACACCGCACATCTTCTGATCCTGAAAAGTGTTGAAAAGTGTAATTTTTTGACCGTTAATTCAGTTGACTGGAACATATTTTCGGTGAAACGGGCTGGAAAACAGTGGACTGTAGATTTAGCTCGGAAGACCTGCACATGTAACAAATTCCAAATGGACCTTCTTCAATGTTCTCACGCTCTCGCTGCCGCAAGGTACATCATACAATTTAGTGTATGGTTAATATTACTTAAACATCATACAATTTTATCATGGTTTTCAATATTTTTACAGGGACCGAAACATGGATTTCACATCCCTCTGTGCGGACCACTACAAGCGACAAACACTTATTGATGCGTACTCGGTTCCTATTATACCGGTTGGACATCCTTCCACTTGGATTGTGCCATCTGACATCGCTGAGAGAGTCGTTCTGAATCCAAGCTCCAGGAGACAAGCAGGCCGCCCGAGGGCGTCATGCCGTATCTCGTCTTCGGAGAGAACATCCATACAGAACTGTAGACGATGTCGACAACCAGGGCATAATTCGAGGAGATGTTCTAACCCAACTTTTACGGATGAAGATCCGAGCAGAGTCATCCTGAGGAATACAGACGCAAGTGTAGTATTTGTCATACTGTTGGTCGCAACAGACAGACGTACCCTACTAAAGACTGTGGGACCGTGGAATGAATTGAGGTGTTATCATGATGACATTATTATAATTTGAATTCGTATGACTTGTTAAGTAACTGAAATGCAATTGTATTTAAATATGATTTGTATATATACAAATGTAAAAAAAATTATACAAAACAATTTGTAAATATACAAAAGAATTGGTAAATATACAAAACTATTGGTACATATACAAAAGAATTTGTAAATATACAAAGTAATTGGAACATATACAAAAGAATTGGTACGTATACACATGAATTACTACAGAAATCTATGCGGGCGTGGAGTTTGCAAATATTTCAACCAGCGTCTTCTCCCGAATGATCCCCATATCGTCTTCAGACCAATCGAAATCTTTTTTGCTCGCCAGTATGTACTCGATCATTCTCTACGTGTGGGGACCACAGTTACCCCTGCAGTTGGACACATTAACAAGCGTTAATAAAACATAAAGTGTATACTAATACAATCTTAAAGTGACTATTACGTAATGTCTTACGATTGCTTTTGTTGGGGGACATGTTTTCCAGACTCGACGCTGACATCAAAGGGCTTACTTGTCTTCTCAAATTTCAACAGCCATACCGCTCGTTTAGTATGAAACCCAGCCTGATGCAACATCGAGGGCACAAAGTAGCACAACGGGGCTACCTGCCGCTTTCGGATATGAGCTTGGACCTCCTGTCTTCAAGGGGTCGACTATGAACATCTTCCAGCATGTGAGGTCCATAGTCACCAGCAGCCAATATTGGTGCCCAATGTTGCACGGTATCAGGACCTGAAAACGTCAACAACAGGTGTAAGGATGTACAAAGCCATTTATATATACAATTGCAAACCATGTGAAGTAACATTTACCATGTCAACCTCGTGCCACAGACGGCATCCAATCGGGGCACCCCCAATGACCGTTGTGAGATCGTTATCCTTCCACCAAGACCTCAAAACACTCTAACGGCTCGGGGTGATCTGCCCTCGAGAATCGTGAGGCATCATTTTCCTGTACTGGTACTCCATAAAGGACTGCAGAAACAAAAACACACATTTTTAATTGTTTTCCATACACACATAAAACAATGCGTAATCATTATTAATTTCAGTACTTACAAAAAATTGTGAGTCCAATATGTTAAACATCTGACTATACACATTCGGGAAAGCCTGTTGACGCTTCCGAAGAATATGGAGGTACGCGTCCAAATGCTGGGAATATAAACACGTTAAGATATGTTAGGATGCTTACATATCCAAAACAAATACTAAAATCAGGATTTACAGTCCCACATACCTCATCATCAACATCCATGAAGTTGGTCTGCAACCGATGAAACCATGCAGCATCAACAGACTCCAGCAAATCGACATCATATCTGCATTAATGTTCCATCAGCTACACATTTATATAATGCATTACAAGAAAAGCGGCCACCTAAATGACAATGAATTTTACTTATTATTCCCCGTTTACGTTTTTCTTGAAGGCTCGGTATGCCTTCAACTGGGTATCATCCACCAATCTCTGGGGATTAAATACGTGGTCAGGTCCCTCTACTACAGATCTGTGTACGGGCTAACCAACTGCCAACCGCGCTTCAGTACACGTCTATGTTGTCGAACTCACCCCGACGGGGTGTGCTCAGATGAGGATGAGGGAGGGGGACCCTGCTGCTAGGTCGGAGGTGGAGGGGGAGGGGGAGGGGGACCCTGCTGCTAGGTCAAAAGTGAAGGGGAAGGGGGGGCTGCTCCTAGTTAGAAGGTGGTGGGGGAGCCTGCTGCTCGAATGAAGGTGGAGCCTGCGAATCGCTCTGAGCAAAAGGGGGGCCGACTGCTCGCTTTGAGGGGGAGGAGAGGGGGAGACTGAGCCCCACTATCCAGAAATGCCCCTCCGGTATGTGGATCCTCTGTATGGGTCCTGAAGCCCTGAAGGCCCCCGATCAATGCAAGAAACTCCCTATGTTGTTGCTGTCGATCCTCCTCGCTCTTTCGAAACAAATCCAGCAACTCTTGGTGCTGTTGTTGTTGATCCTCCTCACTCTTCCGGAGGGCTTCACGCAACTCCTTCAAGTTATGTTCTAAATAGACATGAAATCATGCAACTTTTTTAATACGAAAACAATCAACAACTCCTGTTACTAAAAAGAAAACTACCATCTCCACTTACCTCCCCATCAAGTCGAACGCCTGCACGGGAATCCCCTGTAGCTGAACTAGATCCTGGGGTGGTAAACAGAACCTGCCTCACTCGCCGGTGAGACGGCTCAGATTCGCCAGTGAGACGACTCAAATTCGCCAGTGTCCATGCCTCTAAAATCTGAACTTGTAGGGTCTGAAGCCTCCGTCTCAGTACACCTCCCACATTCACCCTTCTCCTCGGGTCGAACTGCACTTGTAGTCAGCTCAGGGACAGTAGGAAGGTGAACCCTATCGTCCTGTACATACGGGCTCCCCCCCCCCTCCCCCCCTCACTTAGGCCTGCAAAGTATGAGGCCACCACCTCAGCTGCTGTGGGCATGATTTCTATCCTCGCCGACATCTGAAAGCGTATTTAGATGAATGTCATTGTTACTTATCTTAAGTAAAAAAAATTACTTAACAAAAAAATTAATTACCCTAGCACTAAAAATCTTTTCCAGCTTCTTCCCTCTAGGTTGTTTGGTCAACTCCCACTTCAACAACCGAGAAGAAAGGTCTGTAACCCTTCGAGTCTCGAAAACGATGCCCAGTTGGGGGATCTCCTCAAAAGTAAATATCTGCATCAAAGATACGTACAGTTATAATCCAAAACAATTTTTGAGTCAAAATTAAATGTACATTGTAAATCAAATTTCTTACCAAAAGGGTGTGTGATAGACCGTAGATGTTGTACCCCTCTACGGAAAGTCCAACATCTCCCTGTGACTGTTGTCGTCTCTCCTCACGACGTTACGGTAAGGCATGCTTGAATGAAAATATAGAATGTCTATAAACGTGGGCACCCCACGGGAACGCATCGAAGGCATTGAGGTCATCTACCAACCTAAACTGCCAAACTGGAATCTTCAATCTCTCGTCCACCCCCATCAGTATCCAGTTCAACATGTAAACGAGGCACAACTTCACAGCATCGTACGCCTGTTGAAACTCTCCCTGGGTAAGAACAACCCTCAAATCATCCAACGATACCTCATCATGTCCAGGAAAGTGCCGTTGATGTATGTCATTCTCAACTGCAACATATATACTCGTGTCCGGTACGACTCCAAAACGTAATCCGGTGATGAGGCTAAATTCCACCTTCGAAAACCTCACTACATGGTTCCCTAACAAGAACCGCATCTCATCTGTCGGCCCGTCATGGTCCAATTCCCGCAACAGCAGCTGATGAATAACACCACCCGAAAACTTCATCTTTTGGTGCATCGACATGAAATGCCCGAAACAGGTGACCATGAATCGACTCCGATCCTCAACAGCAAACTCTTCAGGGACCAGATTAAATGCTTCGTCTATACGGGCGAGGGCTTCAAAATGGTCGTGTCGGGTCAATTTTCCCTTGAACCAATCTCCCTCTGTAGTTTTAAGCAATTCCTTCATACTGCTCGCCATCTGCAATGTCACAGAAACAGTACATCAGTAAACTGCACAAAAACTAGAAAATATTCTCGACCGTTTGAAACAAATTCTCGATACTTTTAAAATATTCTCGATCCTTTGAAAAAGTTCTCGAATTGTTTAAAAAGTTCTCGATCCTTTGCAAATAGGCTCGATCCTTTGAAATTAGTCTCGATCCTTTGTAAAACCTCTCAATTCATTGAAAAATCTTCTCGATCATTTGAAAAAGTTCTCCACCCTTTGAAAAACATTCTCAATCGTTATGAAAATATTCTCGATCCTTTAAAAATACTCTCGATCCTTTGAAAACCTCTCGATTCTTTGAAAAACCTCTCGATTCTTTGAAAATGTTCTCGATAAATTAAAAAAATATCGACCCTTTGAAAATATTCTCGAACCTTTGAAAATAGTCTCGATCCTTTGAAAAACCTATCGATCCTTTGAAAAACCTCTTGATTCTTTGAAAAATCTTCTCAATCATTTTATAAATTCTGGACCCTTTGAAAATATTCTCGAACCTTTGAAAAACATCTCAATCCTTTGAAAAAACCTCTCGATTCTTTGAAAAATCTTCTCGATCATTTGAAAAAGTTTTCCACCCTTTGAAAAACATTCTCGATCGTTATGAAAATATTCTCGATCCTTTGAAAATACTCTCGATCCTTTGAAAAACCTCTCGATTCTTTGAAAATGTTCTCGATAAATTAAAAAAATCTCGACTCTTTAAAAATATTCTCGAACCTTTGAAAATAGTCTCTATCCTTTGAAAAACCTCTCGATCCTTTGAAAAACCTCTCGATCCTTTGAAAAACCTCTCGATTCTTTGAAAAATCTTCTCAATCATTTTATAAAATCTGGACCCTTTGAAAATATTCTCGAACCTTTGAAAAACCTCTCGATTCTTTGACAAATCTTCTCGATCATTTTATAAAATCTGGAACATTTGAAAAACATTCTCGATCTTTTGAAAATAGTCTCGATACTTTGACAAACATCTCAATTCTTTGAAAAATCATCTCGATTCGATGACAAATCATCTCGATTCGATCATTTTAAAAAATCTCGATCCTTGGAAAAACATTCTCGATCGTTATCAAAATTTTCTCGATCATTTTCAACAATTTTCGATCCTTTCAAAATAGTCTGAATCCTTTGAAAAACCTCTCGATTCTTTGAAAAAATTTCTCGATCATTTAACAAAAGCTCGATCACTTTGAAAAACATTCTCGATCACTTTCAAAAACCTCTCAAATCTTTCTAAAAAGTTTCCTCTATCTCGCTTGAAATATTCTCCATTTATTATTATTTTAAAAAAATTTGCTCGATACCAAAATATTGAACCTCATTTTAAACTCAAACCAAAACTATAACCAGTGTCAACCCTAATCTACAATTTCATTCAACAGAACAAGTCTAAAATGCAATTATAAGTTATGAACAACAAATCGATAAATAAAACAAACTCAACTTACCTTTGTCAGTCACTGCGAAATGTACTGTATTCTCGTTCTGGTCAATAAGTTGTCGATTTCCTCGCCGTCGATTTCGTTGTCATCGGTTTCTTTCTCGGTTTCTTTCTCACTGTTTCTTTTCTCAGACTCACAAAACGACTACTTTTCTCTCTTTTTCAATTTTATGGGGGTATTCTCGTCTGTTTAGTTTAAATGGTATCTTTTAAACTTACATTACTAAACTAGTGACATTTGCACAACACCCCTCTCAAATAGTGTCATTTATTTATCGAGCCCTAACTAAATAAACAAAATGAAATTTACCTTTCATCGGATCCAATGAGATGAATCACAGATTTGGAGAAAAATCACCTTAAAGAGGAAATTTTCACTCAATTTATAGTATAAGAATCTTTATTATGTTAAAACTCTCTTTATTCTTCTAACTCTATGTTTTCTTGTTTTCACACACACATCAATTGCACATAAATGCCAAACACTAAGAAAACATGTTGAATTATGTTTTTATTTCAATTGTTTGAGCAATTTTTTTTCATCAGATAACTACTCATGCAATTACTTAAATAAGTGCATCCTGAACCTGCAAGAGGCTCCTCCTCTGTAAGAAGCAGCATTCGACGATGACAACGAAATGTCGAAGCAGATTCACGAGATCAATGATTTCTTTCTTACCGTAAGAAGGAAGGATGCTCGTTCTATTAAAATCAAGAGGAGCAAGGATGTTGCCAAGTTCAAGGTTCAATGCTCTAAGTACCTATACACATTGTGCGTCTTCTACTCTGAGAAAGCCAACAAGTTGAAGCAATCTCTTCCCCAATGTAAAGGTATTGGTCGAAGTTGACAGAGCAACTTTAACGGTGATTGAAATCGGAGAAATTTTGTTTTATGATTTTCTTTGAAATTGTTAACCTTAACTTTATATACTTTGGTGATAAATTTTATCAATTTCCATTAAAAAAAAAACTTTAATAAGTGCATGGGCTTGAGCCTCTTATGCATGGACTTTGGCTCTTGACCCTACTTGGATGTATAATAGGTCTTCAACCCAAATACATATACCAATATCTATAAATATCAAGAGTTTTCTATAAGAGAAGGAGTTGGGAGTTAGAGATTGAAAATTGAAGACTCCATCAACATTCACTTCTTCTACTTTTCTTTAGTTTTAAATATTTTTATTTATTTTTCTATTTTATATTTCTAGATAATTTTCTTGTTAGTTAGGGCTCTATTCAAGCCCTAAACATGATTTCAAGAAACATTATTTTCTCAACATGATGATTTCAATTTCTCCATAAGAATTTTTATTCTATTATTATGTTTATTTGATTAATCACCTTAGAGCATAATTGTTTTATTATAGAATCTATGTTGCAATGATACATGCAGAACACCATATGAATCTATCATTGATTGCAACAATTAATTGAAATAAAATCCAATTAAAGGAATTTGATTCATGAATCACCTATGATAGATACCATGTTTTAGGGTTCAAGTGATATTCATACTCTTTTAGTGGAAATTGCCGGAAATAACCACATACAACATGGAACTTTTGTTTGTAACCTCAAACGAAATTTCAATTGTTAATAACCACTTTTTTAGAAATTACTTGAATGCCCTCATATAAAAATCATCCTCAAACACACAATCTCTATGTTTCTCTCTTTCTTTCTCTATCCTCTCCTCTTTCTCTCCCCGTCAAAGCCAAACCGGCGAATCATCGTGAAGGCCGGTGAATCATCGTGAATCGTCGTTGGCATCACCCCCGACGTCCTCTCTCTCTCACTAAACTTCTATTTCTCTCTCCTCGAACCTCTCTTTCTTCCCAATTGCTGCTTGGGTTTGCGCCTGCATCTTGCGTCCGTGCCGTTGTGCTTCGCCTGGGTTTCACGACCGTTCAGCAGCGCCTGAAGCTCCCCCTCCGCTGGTGATGTGATCTGCAGAAAAAAAGGGGATGAAAAAGAAAAACTTAAACCTAATTTGAGGAAGAAGAAAGGAAACATTTCAAGTTTCAACATTTCAATTTAGTCAAGATTTCAAGTTTCAATATTTCAATTTAGTTAAGATTTCAAGTTTCAACACTTCAATTTAGTCAAGATTTCAAGATTTCAAGATTTCAAGTTTCAAACTTTCATGTTTTAAGGCAAGATTTCAAGTTTCAAGTTTCAAGTTTCAAGTTTTCAGTCGTGATTTCAAGTTTAGTTCCAGATTTAGTTCCAGATTTAGTCTTAATTTCAAGTTTGCTTCCAAGTTGTTAAAAAATAACTATGTTCATAGGTACTTTTGTAATTTATGGACATACACTGATTTTTTTTTAAATGGTTATTAAGAGTTAAAGTTTCAAAAGTAGTTACTAACAAAAGTTTAATGTTTCCAATGACTATTTTTTATTTTCTCTCTCTCTCTCTCTCTCTCTCTATTCTTAATGAATTCCAATTATTAAATTTAAGTAGATATCATGTTTGATTATAATTTGGAATATAAGTATTTATGTAGAAACCAAGCAATTTAGATGCCAACCTAGAGAGAATCATACGCCTTGAGTGAGACATCGTCACCTTATCATGAATATTTTCATCATATTTGATTACTTATCAACTTCATTAATGTTTATGGACCGGATGATTGTTTAATGGTTGATAGAAGATCCTAACTGATGTTTCTCCACTGATTTCCTTAATTATGTTTATGTTGCGTTTTAGTTAATTATTTCTTTAATTTTCTTTGTTTTAATAATCAAAACTTTGTTTTTCTATTTTTAGTTAAATTAGAGTCATCGAGTGTCTTAGATATAAACTCAATATTTGAGTAAGTAATTAATTCACTGTGGAACGGTCCTTACTTTTTCACTGTGCTATCGTTTACGATGTGTGCAATTACAAGGTGTGATAATATTTTTGTTTGGTATTTTGTAACCATCACACTCATTTATTGTAGTGACTAGACTACTTCGGCATTTGGATAAATCAATTGGGAAATCTCAATATGTTAGAGCATCACCAAAAGGCTCTTCAAATAAGATATTTGTTAAAGTCAAACGAGTCACATCAGTATATTTGGTTTCAATAGGCTCTTCAAATGAGATTCTTCAAATAAGATTTTGTTTTTCTCTCTTTAATATTGAAGAATAAATACGCTAACTATCGACATGATGTCAAAAAAAGGCCGATTTTATATCACCCTTCAATTCGAATTAGCAAAAGCAATGTCTCCTTACATAATATGGATTCCAAACATTCACGATATTGATGTGAATGAGTCGAATGACTTATCCCTCGGTCTATTAGTGAACTATCTCTCCAGGGCGGAGACGAGGTTTGAACTCGTGACCTCAAAGTTATAAGCCTTACGAGCTACCAACCTGCTTTACCTCGCGATGAAGAAAAGAACTGGTAACTAATGAACAACCAATGATTGAATGCATGGCTGATCCTGAGATTTTCGGGACCTGAGGCAAACCGTAGAAAATGAGGCCCTTGTTATTCTAAATATGTTTACTTTTTTTTCTCTAGTAAATACTTGTAAAAATCAATATAATAAAATGAGGCATTTGAAACAATATAATGACTTCTGAATTTTCGTTTCATGAGAGTGTTGAGCTTTTTTAGAGATATAAAAGAAGATTATTTTGTGATAAACATGAGTGTTATTAGGATTCAATTCACCGCCATCATTGATCCAATGTGGTTATTGTAAGAATGATAAATTGGTTTCCATTAATGGACCTTTTAAAAAATAATTATGTTTATGGTGGACCATTTTTAAATTTATTTGTAGGTTGAGTTTCTATTAGTGAGCTTTTTATATGTGAATGGTGGACCATTTTTAAGGTCATTAATGAGCTTGTTTTGTTTAAAATTTTAAATGGATTGTGTTTTATATTCATTTTTTTTAACTATAATTTGGGGCCCTTTACAATCAGGGACCCTAGGCGGTTGCCTCACTGGGCTCCCTCTAGGGCCGAACCTGATTGAATGTTCCCTTTTTCCATATCTATACAAATACTTTTCCCTCTTCAATTATTATTATTATTATTATTATTATTATTATTATTATCAAATCATCATTAATATTTGACATCTATATCATTTTTATCTTTTTAATTAAATTAATATATAATAAGTTTTAATTTATAAATTTTATTATCATAAAAATTATACCATTAAAAAAGTTTCATATAGAACTTTAAAATGAGACTAATGTTGAATATTTAGTTATAACATATTATTATTTCTAACTTTTAAAAAATAGAGGGTAATTAGATTTGTTGGGGAGGAATTTGAGTGTTTTCATTGAAATAATATAAGTATATTTCTAACTGAAGAGACTTTTGAAAGGGCTCTTCTTTTTCTAATCCTCAAATTACCATATAGGTAAGAAAATTGACAACTGAAGAGTGAAAATAGAAGAGTCTTTTGAAGATGCTCTTCCAACCAAAAAAACGCTTCTTCTTATCATGGTTTGAATCAACACCAGTCAGCACCCAAAATACTTCATATGGATATTAAGTATTTTGATTGGTTGCTATTTGCTTTTATAGCTAATATCCAGATTTTAAAAACCCAACACTAGTCCTAGTCCTATGTATTTAATATCAACGGTTTTATTGGAAACTAACCTATTTGGGAGGTTCAAGTCAATAACTAACCTCTTTTTAAAAAATTACAAAACTAACTCTTTTATGACTTATGTGCCCTTTATTTCTTTAAAATTTACATTCCAATAGAATTGCACAGTAAAACACTCCAAATCCCTAAAATTCATTCAAATCGACCAAAAACCCTCTCCTCTCTCAAAATCCCTCTCACGTTTCAAATTCACCAAAAGCTGACATAATCCCTAATCTCTCATGTTTCAAATCGACCTAATCTCAGAAAAAGGTGACTTCAGAAGGTTAAAGACGATGAAGGGAGATATTTTTTCAGAAGGTTGAAGACGACGATAATGACATCTTCGGAAGGTTATAGACGACGACGTCTCCTGAAAGTTGCAGACGACGATGGCTGGCTTCAGTTTGAAGATAACGACAACAAAAACGACGACAGTGACTTTGGAAGGTTGAAGAAGACGATGACGACAGTACCAGAAGGTTGAAGACCATGGCAGCGACGGAAGGTTGCAGTCGACGATTAAAGGTAATGGTTATTGAATCTTTGAATTATTATTTGTGAATGTGGTTATTGAACCCTAATTAATTTAAAATATTAGATTGCTATGGCTTTTTCTTTTGTTTTTCATTCTCTCTAGACCTCAAGAAAGCGTAAAACAACTAAGAAGATTATACAACCTTTAAAGAAACCATTTTTTTTGTTCATAATTACTGATTATACAACAGTAGAAATGGAATATATGGTTTATAAATGTTTGTGGTTTGTGGCTTGACTATATTAGAACACCACGAAAACCTAGGTTTAGAAGAATTTTTTACATTTTCCTCTATCATTGTGAGGAAAGGTGTATTACTAGTGAAAGAAGTGTGAATTGGGTTTGAGTTGCTATGGAATTTTTTTGGTTCTGTTTTCACAGGAAATAATTGGAAGCTAGGAATGTTGAATTGGTACATTGTTTTTCTTTTCAAAATGGTGTGTCAAAATGTTCTATTTTTTGGTAAAAATTGAAAGAAATGGTAATTGGGTCTCGTTTGATTCTTGCATTTATGAAATATGTTGTTATGAATTGTGTTGTCATGAATTGGGCCAGCATATGCAAATTGAGACTCTAGATTTTCGATATTGTTGGATTCATAGTTCGTGTAATGAAATGCAATTTACTAGTTAGTGTTTTAGGAGTTCCTAATGATGTTGGGAATTCCCAACTCAGTTAGGAATTCCCAACTCAGTTAGGAATTCATAACTAAGTTGGGAATTCATAACTGAGTTGGGAATTCCAAACACTGTTTGGAATCCCCAACAACGTTAGGAATTTCAAACTGAGTTGGGAATTCCCAACAACATTGAGATTTTCCAACACAGTTAGGAATTTTAATTTTTGACTATCATCATTGAATCAAATATGAAATAAAGTTGTACCTCTAGAGCTGAAATGTGTTCAGTAAGATGATTTGTATTTTTTTAATGTTGTTTTGTTACATTTTAGGAAAATAGAATGGGAGAAGAGGTTGATTTGTTAGTCAACGTTCCATAATATTTCTCGGCGAAGATTAATAGCACTTCGTCAACAGTTGCTATAAAGTGCATTAAGGAAAAGTTGATGGAGGCGCAATTGGCTCTATTTGGCACGACATGCTTTGGGAAACTGTTAGAGATGCATGAGTTGAAATTTTCTGGCCAACTAGTTCATTATCTACTCCTTAGACAAATAGAGTCGCATAATAAGTTGGAAATGTGGTTTGTAGTAGGTGGGAAGACATTTCGTTTTTCTATTGAAGAATTTTGTCTCATCACGGGTTTAAAGTGTGGGCCTGACCCACAGTTGGTGGTTAAGGAAAAAAGGGATGGTAGAGGAAGTTTCTGATCGTCCCTGTTGAATGGTGAAGTGAGGTTCAATAACAAAACTTTGGAAGCCATTTTCAAAGCTGCTTCTTTAGATAGTGATGAAGATATGGTGAAACGAGCATTACTTTACTTTTTGGAAATTACATGTGCAGAATATGTTAATGTAACAAACTGTGATGATGACTTTGAAGCACAGATTTTGAGACTGTTATGGATGGAATTTTACGGTCTTTGTGCAGATTTTGTGTTTTGCATCTTATTTACATGTGCATATTTTTGTATGAATTTAATGTAACAAAATGTGCAGATTTTGACTGTTATGAATGAATTAAATTGTATAGATTTTAACTGTTATGAGTGAAATTCTGTAGTTTTTATACAATTATTTTATATTAAAATTATGCAGATTTTGAGATTTTCATCTTAATAACAGTGCAGATTTATGTATGAATTTAATTTAACTGTTATGAATTAAATTGTGTAGATTTTTACAGTTTTTTGTCCATTAACGGTAATTGAGAATTACAAAACAGAAATCTAAACATTATACAACACTGTCAACATTACATAAAAAATATACCAAACAAACATACTAATGTACCAACCAATAGTGTCAACATTACACACAAAATCTACCAACTAATATTGAAATCGACATTACACAAAACTTCCTGCAAAATGTAGACAAAATGTAGCAACACATCCAGCATAACACACTTTCAATATTGTTTTGAATACTAAATAGACAACATATCGTGACATCCAGATACCTGCAAATAAACACACATCATTATTAGTTTTTAAAACAATAGATACATTTAAAAAATAGTTACTAATTTAACAAAATTAATTAGCAACACTCAGCAACATATTTATTATACCTCTTGGGTTTCCACTTTAATCGGTTAATGAAATTGGTGTCTTACATTTTTATCCATGCAACCTTTCAAATGAATAAGAAAATCATAATTAAATTCCTAAATAAATGTTTTATACCCATGTAACAGTGAATTTACAAAATATTCTAAATTAAAACTATGTTAATCTTGATGCCACTGGAATTCCTGAATGTGTTGAGAATTCCCAACGCAACTGAATTGTGAATTCCAAACACAGTTAGGAATTCCCAACACAGTTAGGAATTCCCAACACAGTTAGGAATTCCCAACGATGTTAAGAAAATTGGGCTGAAGACTTTTAAAAAAAAAATACTGCCAATTGTGTAGATTCAATTCAATAATAGAAAACTAACCACACAAACATCAAGTTCACACAAGACTCATGCTCTATTACATTCATGTCAACTATTTTGACAAAAATAAGCAACCCTAATGTACAAATTAAACTAAAAAAAAAATCATACATGAAATAAACTATAAATTTATGTATAAAGTTAAAATTGATCATACCAACATCAAATTCAACCAAAACCAATGCACTATTATATTGATGAAAACAAATTTCACAAAAATAAGCAATCCTAATGCACAAAGAAAAGTAAAAAAGAGATGAAAAATAGAAATATAATTTAGATTTATGTTTAAACTTTAAATTGATCACAACATCAAATTCACACAAAACTCATACTTTATTATGTAAATTTAAATTATTTCCACAACAAATTAACACATACAATTAAATCCAAGATTAATTTAAAAAAATTCAAAAAAAAAAACTCACCGCAAAGCTTGAATACGAAGGAGCCCTTGTTGTGGATGAATATTTTTGAATTGCTCAATAGTAGAGAATGTAAATATTTACTAAAATTCGAAATGAAGGAAGAGAGAACAAAAAAAATAATTTGGGAGAGGAGAACGGGAGAGAAACCAAAATTGGGTGTTATGGTGGAGAGAGAGGTGGAAATAAGAGGAAAAGAATGAAGTTGTGGTTAGGGATGGCAGCGGGTCTGGTTCGGATGGTTTTTGTAAAATACAAACCCTCATTCGTGAAAATTTTCCTCACCCACGCCCGCCCTCGAACCCGCGTAGGTTAGCAAGTTCGTTGGTGGGTGTGAACCGGCGTGTTCTGGTTGCACTCATACCCTCACCCGTGAACCCGCGAAACAATACGGGTTCACGAGTGGATGCTTCACCGGTAGGATACCATAACCCGTAACCCGTAACCCGCAACCCGCAACCCGTAACCCGTAACCCACAAACCACAACCCATAAACCCGCGATTTGTCATTTGTAAATTTCCACATTTAATCACCTATTTGATACTTAATTGAATTAAATTTCCATATGTAATTCCCAACTTGATATATTACAAAACAATAATAACCATAAAAATAAAACGATAAAAAATATTCAAATGTCTATATATGTTTATATACAAGTATTTTATTTATACGGGTTGCGGATCCAACCCACGGGTTCGTTTTTCCAATCCGTATCCGCCTGTGAACCTACTGGATTTTTCATTAAACGGGTTCGTAGGTTCTTCGAATCGTAAATTCACCATCCATATATGTCCGTGGGTGCATGTCAAATTGCTATCTCTAGTTGTGACGAGATAATAAGTATTATATAGAATGGATAGGTTAAATGAAACGAAAAAGTTAGTAAATAAAAATACAGTAGTAGTTACCTATAAAAAAAAAAAAAAAGCAGTTTTACAAAAAAAATTAAATGTGGTTAGTTATTGATTTGAATATCCTAAATAGGTCCTAATATCAATCATTATTAACAGCAACCAATCAAATCACCTTAGTCCATGGGTGATGAACCATCGGCACAAGTATTATTCTATTCATATCACATACGGGTGAGTCAGTGAGACTGAGAGTGACGACTGACACGAGGGAAGCGAAGAAAAGATTTAAGGTGTGTTTTGTTCAGTTGTTTAGCTGTTGTTACTCCTTCCCATTACTATTTCTCTGCTCTCGTCGACCACCGCCTGTACCCAGTAGTAGTCCAGTACCCTCTCGTCGCAGTCGACACAGCACGTCTTCCGCCGCCAGTCGACTACGGTCGCCGCCATTAACACACCACGTTCCCGTCATTGGCGAAGCTTCTCACGGTTAGATTTATTATTTTAGATTTTTTTTTTTTTTTTTTTGCAGATTCTGTTGTCACTCATTTGGTGTATTTCAGGATTTTGTGTTCCAAATTCTCATGATTTAAACCTAGGTTGCAGATTGATATCTTGTTGTTCATTTTCCTAATTTAGATTAATTGGTGACACTCAATATCTCTGAACAAATTAAACTGTTCTTGTCATAATTTAATTAGAGATATCGAGTGTGTTTTGTTGTTGGGTTATTGTTTTCATGTATGTAGATTTTGGATGATTGAACAGCCATTTCTTTGTTTTGTTCTTTTGAATGCTTTCGAATGAAGTTTGTATGGAGTTTTTGGGAGATGGGTTTGTTTGGGATATATTTTTAAGGGATTATGTGATATAGTTTGTTGAACTTTATGATTGGCATTACAGTGAAAAATGGGAACCGCCACAAGTTTTAGATGAATAATGAATAATCATATTGTCAGAAACAAATTGGAGTTTTACCACATGATTAGTTAAGCTAATGATTAGAACAGAGAAGCTTTTCTGTTGATTATGTTGTTAGTCGGTCTTAATGGATCCAAGTTTGGATATTTAATCTATCCGGTTGAAATTAACAGTTGAAGTAAATATATCTCAAGCTTAGGTTTTCTCATGTCCATATGCTTGTTGTTTTGAAAAAAAAAATGGTTGCTATATGTAGAAGAGAAGAAATTTAGGTATATGCATGAAGTAGGGTAATTCTTTTGTCGAACTAACAAAGGTTCACACTTCGGCAAGCCTTTATCATGTGGTTCAAACCCTACCCGCTTGCATAAATTGCTTGTTTGGGTTAGGCCCTTTGAAATATTGCAGGCTTTTTGAGGGTTTGGGCCCTCAAATTGCTAATCCCATTTGTTCTTTAACTATTCTCGAACCACCCTTTTCAATTTTCATGTCAATCTTATTGTAAACTACGCTGAAGCATAGAAACTTTTCATGGAATTTATTAGGAAACAAATATTTTGAAATTTGACTTAATGATTATTGGAAAACAAATGATTATGTTTTGTTTTGAATCTTTTGATTAATTGTGAGTGTGTGTTTACTTCCTTTGTCATCAGGTTGGTTGCAACTATCAATTGGAAACAACATTGGTTAAGCTTTTGTGGGATTCCTTTTCTTTCTGAGATAAATTATTTTTGATTGAATTCTGCTTCTGGGTTGGTGAAAATGGTCCTCCTTCAAAGTTTCGGTATGCCGAAATTGTTATCACCTCTTTGTAAAGTAGATATTTATCCTAATTTGGTTCTGTTTCCGAATCCCACCTTGCCCTATCTAGGACAGCATAGTTACATTGTGAAGTCTCTTACTTCCTTAGCTGTTTCGAGAGATTCTGACTCGAAACCTGGTCCTGAACCTGTGTCCAAGGCTGGAGTTAAACCTAAAACAGGGAGTAGGCTCCAGAAAAGGGACAGTTGTGAAAAGGAAGATGAAGACTCTGTTAAGAGCTTCCCAAGAACAATCCCGAGAAAGCCAAGGCGTGGTCGTAGGAGTGAAGCAGTTGCTGTTGAAGATTTTGTACGCGACTCACTTGAACAGACTTTTGCATCTATTAGAGGGCAGAATTCAAATGTTCTTGAGAATAAGGAGAATGTATTGAGATACCGAGTTGAAGACAATGTAGATTCTGAAACCAGTGGCGAGGAGAAGGAGGAGGATGAGGTGAATGATGAGAATAACAATGATGTTGGTAAGGGGAGAAAAAAGAAGAAGATGGTGGTTGAGGATGATGATCCAAATTGGCCATTGGATGCTGATGTGGGGTGGGGAATTAGAGCTTCAGAGTATTTTGAGCAACATCCGATCAGGAATGTTGTGGGGGAAGATGGTGTTGAGATTGATTGGGAACAGGAAATTGATGATGATTGGGTGAAGGAGATCAACTGTCTCGAGTGGGAGAACTTCGCTTTCCATCCAAGCCCGCTAGTTGTTCTTGTTTTCGAGAGATACAACCGGTAATTTTCTTCTAAGACACATTTGAGCCTAGACTCAGAAATATGGTTGTGGTATGTGTGGAATAAAGTTATTAGCATTGCTTGAAACAAGTAAATATCTTTTGACAAAAAAAAAAGGTATTCGGGAGATAGGATGTTTCTATTAGTAATCTAGTTGAAACCGTGCCTCATAAAATATCATAAAACATAAATTAATGTATTCATGCATTTTGTAAGTCTACTTAATAATAGAATTTGTACGGTATATGTCACACTTTTGTGATTACTAATAGAGGTGGATATGCATTTAAAGAATAAATTAGTTAAAAATGCCTTTTATGCTGTTTCATGTCGGTATGATTTACCGTTCACGAAATGTAACTTGTTCATTAGGCTCCTTATCAACTTCTAATTTTTTCTTCTGGTCAAAACACGTAAACTCTGTCTTCAAGGTTGCCTTCTAATGCACTGATTTAATTGGCCTGTAGATGGATAGTAAATTTGATTTGCACCGAACTCTGCCTTTCAAGATATGCTGTTAACTTTTTCACATCAAAGCTATCTTTGTTTTCTGTTTTCTTCTTGGATAAAATAATTAGAGAACTTTTAAAGTTTATTAAGTGATTGTAATTCCTTAAGAATTTCACAAGTTTACATTCCTTTACATCTTTCCAAAATTCGGAGGCTGCTTAAACTTTTATAACACATGGACTTTCTGTAACACTTTCATTAGCAGGGCAACTGATAACTGGAAGACCTTGAAAGAGCTAGAGAAGGCGGTCAAGGTATATTGGAGTTCCAAAGATCGGCTGCCTCCTCGGGTATAAGTGGACTTCTTGTTTGTTAATTTTGCTTATACTTTAACTGTTTTTTTTTTTCCCTCTATATGCTTATTGATGAACCTTGCCATTATAAGCTTGCTGCCCTTGGCGTGGTTGTAGTAAAAAAGTATGTTTTTGCTTCTGTTGTGTTAGGGTCAAGCTATGTATAAATATTGCAGACCTTCTTTTCGGTTGCTGAGGAAACTAGTGTAAGATACAGTTTACTTATGCATGTATCTCATATAATGAATATTCTTGCTTTCAAAATTCTGATTTGTTTGTTTTTCCTCCTTTAATTCATCAATCATATAGGAGTCTGCTTCCTTGGAAGGACTTGAACTTTTGTAGAATATTTTCCTTTTGTGTATACACTGATTATAACAACCTTGAGATTTTATGGAAACAGGCAATTAAGATAGACATCAATATTGAGAGAGATTTGGCTTATGCTCTTAAAGTTAAAGAATGCCCGCAAATTTTATTTTTACTTGGAAACAGGATCATTTACAGGGAGAAAGGTAAGAAAGTGTTTGCCCTCTTTGGTGCTCTATACGAACCATGCTTTTGTTCATTTTCTGACTACATGGATTCCTTTTCTGTTGCGTTGCAATTTGACTATGTTATTTACAGAGTTTCGCACATCAGATGAGTTGGTCCAAATGATTGCATATTTTTATTATAAGGCCAAGATGCCTTCATGGATTGATAAGGCAGCTATATCTCGTTATTAGCTTCAAATCTGGTAATATATCTACTTTACTTGAAAAGTACAAATTTTTTGTCAGTTTTTGGTTGATCATTTACTCCACTTTTATTACCTATCATTTTACTGTTCTTAATATTATTTTTCTAATATTGTTCTGAAAGTAGTTATTGGAATGTGTGTGAGAAGCATGGGACAAAAATGAAGTGACTAGATTTGCAGTTTGAAGCTTTTGCTCCAAGTTATGAAGGAATCCCAAGCTTTGCTCAAGTTGTTGAATACAAGGTGCTCGAAATGTTGCATGGCGGTGTAATCAAAGTGTGCCCGTGTTTGTATGCTACTTATGTTCGGTAACTGCAATGTTAAAAAAAAGAAGGTTAAGAGCAAAGGAAGCATTTATAAACGCCTTTTGAACAAAAGGCGATGTATTTTCTTGACATTTTAGTTCATGTCATCAGTAATTCTACATCTTGGACAATGCTGTTTTTGATAATGGTAGTGTTGATATTCCGATGATGATTCTTCTGATCTTGTTTGGATGCCTTGTTAAGCTTTTCATTTGTAGTGTATGGTTTATGAACATAAACCACCTAGTGAAATTGCTTCAGTGTGAGAAAAAACGTAGTACCCAAAGCTAGCTGGACCACATTACAACTCACGGATCTTTTGTTATAAATTTTATGATTTGAATCTATAACCTCAATAAAGTGGGTTTGAAGGCTCATTATAGGGATGACAGTTTATATAATTAATGGAATGATTATAATATGGATTGTTTGTAAATTTACAATTTATTTTATAATTAAAAATTAAAAGGTAAATTACAGCCCCCTTCCCTTCTTTTAATTTATTTGACTCTTTTTCTATTAACCATATATATTTGGAAGTAAAATTATAAATATAACCTTTAAAATTTATATAATTACTTAATATACAGGTTTTAGTAAAATTTTACTTATAGCATCCTTTAGAGTTTCTTTGAAAGTCAAATGATAAATACAAGCCTTCGAGTTTATAGAATTACTTAATAGACATATTTTAGTAATAGTAACAAAACCGAGATTGTATAGTAATTTCTAAAATTTATTTTGATTTAACCTTCTAAATAAGTTAGATCATAGTTAAATACTGTACTCCAATTATTATGAACTTTGATGGAAATTATTTGCTAAAAGGCTAGAGGTAATGAGATGGACTGGACCCAAATCAATAGGTATCTGGATTGATAATTATTTTATATTGTAAATTAAGATAGGGGATGAAAATATTATTTTCTATGCATTTCATGATTTGAAAAGGAATAAGAAATAATACAGGGACATAAAGGTAATTTTTCATTCAACTTATGACTTAGATATACATGTGACATTTGTAACGTGAAGGAGTGTAGATATACGTGCGACGTCTGTAAGGTGAAGGAGAAATTTTTTTTTTTTTAAAAAAAGTGATTTTAGTGTAAGCGGTGGATTCATTTGGTAAGGAAGAAGAATAAAAAATAAAGTTAGAAAAATAGAGGAGATACAATCATGCAATAAAGAGAGAAAAAGAGACACTAGAAGCTTACCAAACAAAACCCAATTTCGCTTGGCTTTTACAGGTGAGTTTTTAGATATATATTAATATTTGTTAAATTTTAGGTCACTTGAGAGTGAAATTGTTTTGCTTTCTATGAATTTTTAAGTACTGAATTGCTTCGATTGTGTGATTGACAACTAAATTGTTATTCAAATATATGAATTGTGTTGAAGAGTTGAAGAAATGATTCAAATTTATAAGTCTTTAATTAATGAGCTTTACAATTTTGTAATAATTAACAACGTAAAACTCAATTATACTAACATATTTATATTTTATTATTTTCTTGTTTTGTAAAAATATGACTCAAGTATTGATACAAACACATGTCTTGCATGTGCTTCAAAACCTAGTACTATATATAAAAGCATGAGTTTGGCAGTAGAATTATAGCCCCCTATTTTTTTTTCTTTTAATTTCTTTGAATGTACAATTACGATTACAACCCTTCAAGTTTATATAATTTTCATTTTTTATATTTTTAAACTTAAAATTACGGATAAAACCCTTAAAGTTTATACAATTACTTAATAGACAGGTCTTATTAAGATTTCAATTATAGCATCTCTTATATTTGCGTTGAACGTCGAATGACAAATACGACCCTTCGAGTTTGTATAGTTTCTTAATATATAGGTGTTAACCAAAAGTTTGCTCAGGGTGAGGAATTATAGCTAACACCCTCGGGACCACTACCACGGAGGTAGTGGACAGGGTAGGTACCTCGTACCTTGTAGAGATCTTGTATGAATATAGAGAATGATAGGTAATAAGGATGGAGTGGGAGGTAGGAGAGGAGTCATCCCACATGTCGGGCTTCGTGGTAGGTAGGAGATGTGGGGAGCTCGAGGTTCCCTTGCTGGTGTGAAGAGGCTGATCCTGGTCCTTGTTCCCTAGTCCTGGTCCTCGATCGGGGTCAGAGCCCGCCCTGGTACCCGATGCCCTGTTCTGGACCTTGATTTCTTCCTGTAGTTCGTTGACCTATATGGCAATTAAGGAGGGGGGCTTGCCTGGCTTCTGTGTCGGATCCATGCCCATTTCCATAGAGAAATCGCAAGAGAGCTCATTGACTTCCTTCAAACGGGTCATGGTGGTTTCTCTTTATCTCGACATGCGACTTGGCGTGTAGATAAAAAGAACAAGAATGCTAGGTCCAGCGGGGTAGGAGCTAGATCTGGTTCCCTAAATCTTCGTTGTGGTTTCCCGATCTCATATAAGAGGGATTAGAGAGCTATGACCAATAGGGTCGGTACCTAGCCCGTATACACACATGCATAATACAGTAGATAATAGGAAAAACAAGTCTTTAGTAGAGAGAGGTGGACTGACCAAGGGAGAAAAAGCATCAAGAATGATCACATGCTGAAAAACCCCGAGGCAGTATCCAGAGGAAGGAGAAATACCCTTCCTTATGTATATATCAATGAATGCTCCGTGGAGCTTACAAGAGTGGTGGCGTAGTACAGCGTATATGCTCCGTAGAGCTTACAATAGTAACATAATATCAACCAATCCTGATATACTTCTAGGAGAGGTAGTACATGTAACGATGATGTAGAGAGAACTTATTCGATATATATAGACTTGCCTGGAGCTGGTCGATTTTGGGATTAGGGATGAGATCTATGTTCTCATATGAACCCTGTAATCGATGCTATTGCAGGTGTATTTATACATGGTGTAACTACCTTGGCGTGCAAGTCCAAGACTCTTAAATTGTTCTTCTTTCCTTATTGAACACAATTCTTCATTTAATGTAGTTGATCGAATTGTAGCTAATATCTCGGAGAAGATGTGTTTGTTTCCTCTTTGGACTCTTCTACTAATGGTGGCCGTTAAAGAGTTGAATATTCTCTTATTAATGGCGTAATAATATAGTTGACCTCATTAATAGGGTTGACTACCTCCATTAATTCGGTTTGACCTCATTATTATGGTTGACTATCTCCATTAATACGGTTTGACCTCATTAATAGAGTTGACTATCTCCATTAATACAGTTTGACTACATTAATAGGGTCGGTTATCTCCACTAATACGGTTGACCCCATTAATGGTATTTTAAATGTCATAAAAGTCAACCCTCTCTTCCTACATTGTCGGGAGGAGAGCTCTAGTTCTACATTCGAGTGGCATGGTAGTTCATGGATGTTACCTGATGTAATGCTTGATATTTCTTGTGGGCGAGGTACCCCAGGTTCCAGTACACTGGCGGGGTCCCCAAAGGACCTCTCGATTGTCATGGAACTAGATCGATCTTGCTGGTCTTCCCATGGAGCTTGTGCTAACCATTTTAGGGGCGAAATATTCCATAGGGTTCCAACCTTGTAGCTGAGAGCTTGGTTTAGCTACGCCGAGCTTTATCATAGAGCTCGACCTAATTATGAAAGTCTGAATGCATGCAAGGTGTTGAGAAGGTGTTGATTACCTCGCCCTGCTTCTGCGGGGTCGTAAGATACCTCGACCTAGAGGACCTCAATACCTCGCTAAGTAAACCCGGATTTGGAACCCTGCTTGAAGGCTGGAAGGTGGAAAATTCTTCTTTGGTCCCTAGCCAAATTTTGCTATTAACTGAAGTCCCCTCTGACTTGAACACCGGTACGTAGTTGGGGTTGGAGTCAGAATCTTGTACTACATGAATAATTTTGCTTATCGCTTCTTACTGGTAACCGAAATCGCTTCCAGTGCTTGGCTTAGCGAACCGAGGTACTAGTCATTTCTGCTTCAAGAAACTTGGTACATTAGGCGAAGAAGATCCTAGTAGGCAACTAAGGCCACTTTCTCACCAGGTCTTTATACAAAGGCGAAACATAGGCGAATTCGGCGTAACTGCAAAATAAATGAGCGATGGCAGACCACAGAAAGGGATATCCCATTTGTGGAATTTCCAACGCTCTAGTCAGTGTAAAATTTGGTAAGCGAGAAAGGTCATAAACCGTATTGCTCGATCATGTCGGATGAAGCTTCAGTGGCTAATCTGAGAGCCTGAAATTTTTGTTCCTAGAATTGGTAGGCAACTATGCCACCCAGACCTTTCTCGGAGGGGTTAGTCTGACCATGGCAGTAGGATGACCTTTTGGTTGTTCTGGTCTCGTGATCTAGCAGGCAACTATGCTCTTATGCTCATATTCTTCTTTGGGGGAGGTCATCTCACCAAGGCATCAGAAACACTAGCTACCCTGGTCTTAGGATCCAGATGGCATCTAAGCACTTATACTCAGATCCCTCTTGGGCGTGGTCACCCGACCAAGGCTTCAGGAGCGCTATCTAGCTATTTCTTGGCTTCGAGATGATCATTGTCGAAATACCATGACAATCCTCCTCGAGGGATTAATCTGGTCCAAGGCATCAGGAGGGCTATCAAGCTATATCCTGGTATTTTGATCTGGATGGCAACTATGCACTTACACTCGGATCCTTCTTGGGGGAGGTCATCCGGTCAAGGCATCAGGGGTGATGAGGGGGAATCCCCGATCAATCCTTGGTCTTGAGATCAAGATGGCAACTATGATCTTACACTCAGACCCTTCTTGGCGGAGGGTGGTACCCGGCCGAGGCATCAGAGGTTGTGAGGGGGCTTCCCTGACTAGTTTCTAATCTCGATACGATCATTGTCAAAATACCATGGTGATCCTCCTGGAGGGATTTAATCCGATCCAGGGCATCAGGAGTGCGGTGTAGCTCTCCTGGTCAAAGCAATCCTCTTGGATGGATTTGATCCGATTCAGGGTATCTCGATCATAGACGAATGGTGATCATAGGAGAACTATTACGGAGATCGAAATCAATGGTGATATAAAACTCATGGTGTTACCAATAAGAGGTTATATCAATGTGAGGAGGTACCGGTTGGTGACCAACCCCGCTCTAGAAGTTTTTTCATGAGTAGAATCTTTTGAAACGATCTGAGTTATGGGTGTAGATGATACAGTGGCCTTCCAAAAAAAATGTTTTTCATTGTAAACTGGTCACTAAGAGAAATCGTCTCACGTCGGGGTCACAACCCCTTCTATAGGGGTACTAGAGAGAATAGTGAGCCTCTAGTCCCCAAGTGATGTGATTGTTTTTTAATGCCTGTTCGAGGTAGATGAGAGTATTTAACAACCGTAATAGATCTCAAGACCCCACTGTGAACGAATCAAGACCTCTGGGTGTACCCTGAACGGATCGGAACATCGATGGCTCATTAGGGCATTGAAAGACCCAGTACATATAGATATGAGCCATCCGTGTGATAATCTTCAGGAGCAAGCTGATATTGTCGATGTCGAGCTCGGGCAGGGCAAAGAGGATGTCTATTTCTTCACAACCTGCCAGGTAGAGCTGGATCGACCTCCCCCCTTTTAGTGTCAACGATGGTTAGAAAAGGAATGAGATCAAGAAGAAAGTTACCAAGATGACTGTGTATGCTTCCATTGTGGCTGGCAAGTCTTGGGGCTGCTGATGCAAACTCTGATGCAAAGTCTCATATTGCAGTAGAGGGTCTATCCAAATGAGAAGCTTCAGACCATCCTACCTCTCTACCTATGCTAAGGATTTACTGGATCAGACTGAAATTACCAATGAGGGGGAGGTTCATACTGGTTTGGTTAAGGATGGAGATACCCGGGTTGATCCTACCCTGAGGAGGGTGATGGTCTAAGTTGACTTAGTCGAAGTAGAGGTCACTCTTGTTGGTCATGCTCAAATAAAGGCCACAGCTGAGATGGTTACGTAAGTGGCAGGTAAGCCCCCAACTGATCTAGAGGTAGGTGCTTCAGATAGGGAAGTTTCCCTTTCAAAGGAGGTCAAATCAGAAGTATGAGGAATTGACCAAGGTAGCGGAGGGTGCAATTATTCTGAACAAAGCCCTGACCAAATATTGGGTAAACGTGGCTGAGGCGCAGGTTGATAGAGAGCTGATGCATATGATACAGAGAGACTCAAGGCCATATACCGTGCCTCACAAGGATTGCTCTGAAGGATGAAATAAAATCTGGAGAAAGAGGTCTAAACTCTGTGCGGCAACGTGGCTGCCTTGGAAGCCAAAACGGATGTTTCCTTTGCTGAAGGATGCCACTTAACAGACAGATCAAGCTCTTCTTCCCCCGTCTGACCTGAGCATCATTAAATGATGGAACCAGGAGGTGACCATGGTGCAAGTTACAGAGTTAGCTGGGTCTGCCCCTACTGAAATCAGTCATTCTTGAGTTGCTAGGTTCGAAGATGATGAGGAGGACTTGGCGCTCATCTTTGCTTTCATGTCTAGTCGTGCTGGGGTAGAAACTACCTCGAAGTACCTAGCTAATGCATAGCTTAGGATGTATGATAATCTTCAAACCTGCCTACCTCTCCATCTGAACCCAGTCAAAGAGTTAATGGTCCAGATTGATCCTATCAAGGAAGGCGATGTCCAAACTGATCTGACAGATGCAGGCTACTGTAGAAGTTTGGGATGTAGGTGAAGCTTCAAACCTGCGTATCAGTTCGTCTGAATCTGTCAAGGAGGTAAAGATCTAGACTAACCTTACCAAGGAAGTGGAGGTCCAAACTGAAGCCATAGTGATAGAAGAGGTTCTGATCAATCCAGCTGAAAAGATAATGGACTGAACTGATTCAGGCTGACACGACCATGGTGGTGGATCTAGCTTTGAGGTAACAGTGCTAGAGGATGGTGGTTATTCCTCTATCCAATCAGCAGAACCAGAGAGGAAGGAGTTGCCACTGTCTATGAAACTAACCCGGGAGGTAGATCTGGACCACGATTGCTCGCTAGGGCGTTGGATGGCCCAGTATAAATGGAGAGGAACCATCGACCTGGTACTAGATACAAGGAGGCTCCAGGACTTACAGCGGTGTTGTTGCTGCTTTAGAGGCTTGCTCAGGCTTGTAGGAGGCCTCACTGAATATGGGAAGCCTCCAGGCTCATCTCGAATGAACCGGGACTCCGGTGGCTTGCTAGGGCGTTGAATGACCCGTTATGAATGGTGTAGAGCCACCGGTATGATGCTCTTTAGGAGCAGTTCGTTGATGCCAAATTCGAGCTTAAGTAGACCAATGAGAAGATGATCAAGATAATGAGGGGAGCGATCTTCCTGAGCAAATCCATGACCAGAGCTGAGGCAACCGCGATTGAGATGCAGGTAGACAAGGAGCGGATGCAGTGTGCATATGATATAGAGAGACTCAAATACATACTCTGTGTCTTGTAAGGACCGCTCTAAAGGAGATCGTAGAGAAAGCTGGGAGTTTATTAGGTCCGCTCTCACTAAAGTTGGTCATTCTCGAGTCGCTGGGTGCACCGATGATGAGAAGGACATAGTGCCCATTTCCACCTTCATGCCAAACCGCACTAGGGTAGAACTTATCTCAAAATCGCCTACAAAGAAGGGGAGGTCCGTATTGATGCTATAGTGGTGGAAGTGGTCCCGATCGATCCTGCTGGAGAGAATTTGGTCAATGCTGACTCAAGTTGATCCAACCATGGAGGTGGAAGCCGGCTTCAAAGTAGCGACGTTAGGGGATGATAACTCGTCCTTCAACCAAGCAATGAGACTAGGGAGGAAGGAACTGCTACTGTTGAGGAGTCTAACCAGAGAGGTGGATCGGGACCAAGGTAGGTCGCTAGGGCGATGAATGGCCCCATACAAGTGGAGAGGAGACACCGACCTAGTAACTGTCTAGAAACATGCTTGGGATCCTAGAAGTTTCCCGCGACTAAGAGAATGCTTTGGACCCCTCCAGAATGAGTAGAAACCATGGTAACTCACTTGAGCATTAGATGGCCTAATATAAATGGAGATGGGCTACCTGTCTGGTACCGGTCCAGAGGTATACTTAGGGTCTAAGGAGCCCTTAGCAACTGAGAGAAGGCTCTGGACTACGTCGAAACGAAACAGAAACTCAGTGACTCACTTGGGAGTTGACCGGCCCGGTATAAGAAGTAAGGAGCCACTGGGCCTTGCAATGAGCCTGCTACTTCAGAGGCTTACTTAGGCATGTAGGAGGCCTTACCAAAATGTGGGAAGCCTCTAGGCTGTCCTCGATCAGATTGGGCTTCGGTGGCTTGCTAGGGCGATGAATGGCCCGGTACACATTGAACAAAGCCACTGATCTTGTAGCGTTGCTACTGCTCTAGAAGCTTGCTTAGGCACGTAGAAGGCCTTACCAAATGTGGGAAGCCTCTGGAACTCCTCGATCGGATCGGACTTCGGTGGCTAGCTAGGGCGATGGGTGGCTCGGTACACATGGAGCAAAGCCACCGGTCTGGTACTGGTCTAGAAGCATGCATGGGATATTTGAAGTCCCTAGCAATTGAAATGAGGTTTTAAACCATGCTAGAATGGATCGGGGCCATAGTGGCTCACTTGGGCGGTGACCGACCCAATACAATAAGTGAGGAGCCACTAGGCATTGCAGCGGGGCTGCTACTCCGGGGTAGCGGGCTTCAATTGGAGAGCCTGAATGCATGCAAGGTGTTGAGAAGGTGTTGATTACCTCACTCTGCTTCTGTAGGGTCGTAAGGTACCTCGGCCTAGAGGACCTCGATACCTCGCTACGTAGACCTGGATTTGGACCCCTGCTTGAAGGTTGAAAGGTGGAAAATTCTTCTTTGGTCCCAAGCCAAATTTTGCTATTAACAATAGGTTTTAGTAATAGTAACACAACAAGAATTGTAATTCAATATTCTAACACACTAGATTTTCGGAGATAAAACAATAAGGATACATTTATCTATTTTCTATTAACTATATAAAAAGAGGGAGTTGGTCAGTGAATTATAGCATCCCATTTTTTGTTTGAAAGTAAAATTACAGATACAACCCTTAAAGTTTATATAATTAATTTAATGATACAATAAGGACTACTTGTAAATGTATCATTTACTTTATAATTAAAAATTAAAAGGTGAATTGAAAGTAAAATTATAGCCCCCTTTTTTTCATTTAATTTCTTTGACTCTTTTTCTATTAACCATATATATTTGGAAGTAAAATTATAAATACAACAGTTAAAATTTATATAATTACTTAATAGATCAGTTTTAGTAAGATTTTAATTTTAACATCCCTTATATTTTCTTTGAAAGTCAAATGACAAATACAAGCGTTCAAGTTTATAGAATTACTTAATAGATATATTTTAGTAATAGTAACACAACAGAGATTGTATCGTAATTTCTAAAATTTATTCAAATAAAATTAGAAAAACATAAGAGATACAATAGTGCAATAAAGAGAGAAAATGAGACACCAGAAACTTACCAAACAAAACCCGATTTTGCTTCGGCTTTTACAGGTGAGTTTTTAGATATAGATTAATATTTGTTAAGTTTTGAGTCATTTGAAAGTGAAATAGTTTTGTTTTCTATGAATTTTTAAGTACTGAATTACTTCGATTGTATGATTGGCAACTAAATTGCTATTCAAATATATGAACTGTGTTGTTGAAGAGTTGAGTAAAATGATTCAAATTTATAAGTCTTGTAATGAATGAGCTTTATAATTTTGTACCAATTAACAACGTAAAACTCAACTATAATAATATATTTATATTGTTATTATTTTCTTATTTTGTAAATATACGACTCAAGTAATGATACGAGCACATGTCTTGCATGTGCTCCAAAACCTAGTAGTTAAAAAAGAAAAAGAGTGAAACGTGGATAATGTTTATTTGGATTTGAGTTTCTAATATTAATATTATCATATTGGTGTGCTTTAATGTGATATACTTATAAAAAAAAGGATTACAGCTATTCCTGTCACTTGACCAGCGAGAGCTTGAAAAAGTGTTTAGCGAAATTCAAAAACAATTTTATCTCTAATGTATTTATCCTAATCAACGTAGTAATTTAATTGTAATAAATAATAAATGGGGCCAAGTGGAAGGGAGGGATGGGCCTGATCTCTCATGCCACGTTTGACAGCTGGGATAGGATAGGAATCGGCTTATTTTTAGTCTGATTCCCATGTTTGGCCAGACCAATAGAATAGGATAAAATTATCCCATTGGCCTTATTTATCCCACTGCAATGGGTCTAATTAATCCCAACCAAATTCATGGGATTAATTTCTTTCCCATCACCTTAATTACACAAACACCCCAAACCTCATCATCTTCTTCATTTCGACTGGTTCTGGTTATATTGGTGGTGAGTCGACCCAATTGGGTTTCTTCAACTTGGTTGCTTGATGATGATTTCTTCCAAATTGTGTTTTTGATGATGATTTCTTTTTTAAATAAATAATAATATAACCACAAAAATATCTCAATAATATGATATCTGATTTTTTTTTTTGCGATACAAGATCTTAATAAAAAAACAAAGTTTGAGATCAAAACATCAATAAAAAAAACCTTCTTGATCCAATTGAATCTGAACTAGAGTGTGTATGAGATGCTGGTAAGGTCACATTGAGTGGGCATCAAATGTTAGTAGTTCACCGACAGATGAGGAAGAAGAAGAGAGAAGAAGAAGAGAGGAGGATGAAGAATTGAATAAGAGAAAATGAGGAGCAATAACTGATGAATGAAAGAAGAAACAAAAATGGATGGGTTTTGGTAAAGTGATGACTCTTTGATTAGTCATGATTCACCACCCACCACACCGAATAAATTGACCATTTTTTTTAAAATTGATTTTTTTATTTTTATTTTTAGTAAGGGTAAGTTTATGTAATTTACAAATCCATTTTTAATCTTATCCTGTGTTACACCAAACATGTGATTACCATATTTTTAATCATATCCTATATTGTACCAAACATAAGATAACATTAAAATTAATCCAATCATATCCTATCTAATCCTATCCAATCTTATCCTATAAAAATGATCCTATCCTATCCCGTGCACCAAACAGACCTTGAGTGGATAATAGAAATATGTCATTTATGAAGAGTGAGGATAATTCGATGGAGAAAAGAGTGAAAAATAGTGTCATCACCGGATCTACTCTCAAGTTCGATGGATCGGCGACTAGGAATAGTATGTATGGAAATGGTAACCTACAATTTGTTATTAAGAAAGCAGTGGATTTGGCACAGGCGGAAGATAAAAATCAAGAAATAGTTACTAGTGAATAAGGCATGTCTATGGAAGAAAGTAGGAATCCATAGACGAATCAGAGAAACGGCGAGACAATGGATGATTTGGGGGGTGTTGTTGAGACTACTCGGGATAGGGTTTTCAATTCAGATCTGTCAGATGATATATTACCAGTCGGTCGGGTCCAATGAAGATCTTCGTCTCCCGAGCATTCAACATCATGTGTTCTCATATGCAAGAGGAAAGGCCAGAAGTGATGGTCATCATGGAAACAAAGAGTAGAGAAGGGAATATGGAGAATTTACGCGTAAAGCTGGGTTATGAGGGAAACTTAGTTGTGGATTGTGTGGGGAAATCTGGGGGTTTGGTTATGTTTTGGGATAAAATTATTGATGTCTCTTTGTTGTCTTTTAATATTGGTCACATTGATGTTAGCATCCAGGTTGGTAACAAGAGAAGATGGAGATTCACCGGTTTTTACTGTAGCCCGGACCCGACCCAAAGGAGACATTTTGAACCTTCTTAGACGGTTGGCTGGATTGTCTAGTCTTCCATGGCTTTGCATGGGAGATTTCAATGAAGTTTTGAAGGACTAAAAAAAAAAGGGGCTTGACTAAGAGTTGAAGAGCGATTGTGGAGTTTAGAGAGGCGGTGGAGGATTGTTACCTGATTGATATGGGGTTCGTGGTGCCTAAATACACCTCGTGCAATAAACGCGAGGGAAATGACAGGATTCTTGAAATATTATAAAGGGGTTTTTGCAATAGCACTTGGCGGGACTTGTTTCTTGGATTTGTGGTTAAACACCTAGAATTCTAGGGCTCTAACCATAGGCCTATTCTATTAGATTGTGGCGAATATTTCAGAGTTACCAGAAGGGGGAATAATATATTCCTCTATAAGGAGCATTGGAGTGATAACAAATAGTGCAGAGACATTATTTTGTCTTCATGGGCTGGTTTGATAGCCAAGAATCATGCCTTCGAATCTATGTTGGAAAAAATAAATAGTAGTACTAATAGGCTGGGGGATTGGAACATCAGGAAAAGGGTGGATCACAAGAAGAAGATTAATAAATGGGGGAAGGAGCTGAAAATGGCCATTAACAGGGATAATCCAGCCTCTTGGAAGAATATTGCTTATTGTGAAGAGAAACTAGACGTTGCTCTAGAAACAGAGGAAATATATTGGAGACAGAGGGCTAAAGTTGATTGGCTCAATAATAGGGATAAGAATTTGCGATTCTTCCAAGCAAAAGCTTCGGTCAGGAAAGCTAGGAATAGAATCAAAGGTCTTAAAGATGAGTTGAGTGTCTGGAAAGGTGATGATGATGAAATGGAAGGTATCATATCTAGTTATTTTTCCAAGCTTTTTACTTCCAGCAATCCTCCTCTGGTCGCTATTAAGCTTATTCTAGACAATGTGGAGAAGACTATTCCTTCCTATATGATCACTGTTTTAGATGCTAAGTATAACGAAAAAGATGTGAAAGGGAGGTTTTTAGCATGAATCCCCTATAAGCTCCCAGCAGAGACGGATTGCATGTAGCCTTTTCTCAGAAGTTCTGGGGAATTGTCGGCAAATGTGTTACAGAGGCGTGTCTTGAAATCCTTAATGTTGAGAAGTCGGCTGAGAAGATTAATGATACTATCATCACTCTTATACGAAAGATCAATGATCCCACAGCGGTGACTGACTTTCGCCCTATTAGTTTATGCAATGTTGTGTATAAAATCATTGCTAAAGCTATTACCTACAGACTCATAGGGGGGCGGTAATTTTTGAAAATCAGTGTGCCTTCCTTCCGGAAAGGATGATATCTGATAATATGATTGTAGGCTTCGAATGTCGACTGAAGAGACGGAAAAGAAAGAAGGGCTATGTGGTCTTAAAAATCGATATGTCGAAAGCCTATGACCGTGTTGAGTGGCATTTCCTAGAATCAATGATGATTAGAATGAGCTTTCCTTGGAAGTGTGTTAAACTAATCATGAATTGTATTTCCTCGGTCTCATATTCCTTCTTGTTGAATGGAAAAGTCTTTAGAAAAAGTACACCTTCCAGGGGTTTTCGATAGAGGGATCCGTTATCCCTATATCTATCCTGATTTGTGTGGAGGGGCTCTCGTGCCTAATTCGGGGGGCACAAAGAAAAGGGGAGTTACATGGATTTAGTTGCAGCAAAAGTGGGCCTATATTTTCTCACATGTTCTTTACTGATGACAATCTCCTTTTCACTAGGGCTGACGAGAAAAATTGTAGACCAGCGAGGAAAGTCTTGGAGGATTATGCTATCGCTACAGGACAATTGGTGAATTTTAGCAAATCAGCGGTGTGCATGAGCTTATCTATGTGTACACAGGATATGGAGAATCTAGCTGATCTTGTGGGTATGAAACTCATGGACTGTCACGAAAGGTATCTTGGACTACCATGCTTTACTGGGAAAAGTTAGCAGAAATTGTTTACAAGCATTGTGGACCGTGTGTGGGGGAGAATTAAAGGTTAGGGTGAGAGATTACTGTCCATTGGTGGTAAAGAGATTCTCATCAAAACACTTATTCAAGCCATACCGGCCTATGCTATGAGTCTGTTCAGGCTGCCAAAAACCCTCATCGAGGAAATTTATAGACTCAGTGCCAGGTTTTGGTTGGATGGGGGGAATGAAAATAAACGGAAGATGCATTGGTGCTCTTGGGACAGACTTTGCAAGCCCAAAAGGGATGGGGGGCTTAGATTCAGAGACTTGGAGACTTTTAACAGGGCTCTGCTTGCTAATCAATAATCAAATTTCCTAACTCCCTGGTGGCTAAAATCCTTAAGGGATGCTATTTTAAGAATGGGAAATTAATGGAGGCCACTAGCAATTCGACTGGATCATATGTTTAGAGTAGTCTTTTGTGGGGAAGGGATAACCTGGAGAATGACACAAGATGGCGTGTGAGAAGGGGAAGTGAGATAAAAAAAAGTAATAGTAAAAAAAAATTAAAATCCAAGTATAGATACTCAAATACCCGGTCGGGTTTTTCCCAACCGGGTACCTGGATTACAAAATTCTAATTTTTCCTACGTGGATACTTGGATTTTAAAAATCCGGGTATTCGATCGAGTTCGTGTATCGGGTCTTTTCCATCCCTCGGCTCAATATTTAAATATTGATTCAGATATACCTTTTGTACTGTACACTTATCAATAGATGGATATTCACTCTAAACAAGATGAAAAAAATGTTCAATTGCTTTGTAAAAAGCTTAGGGTGCGTTTGATACGCGGGACGAGATGAGACAAAGTGAGACAACTTTCTCTTGTTCCATGTTTGACGCATCCTTAACATGAGACAGAACGAGACAAGGTGGGACAAAAAACCAAAAAAATTGTATCACCAAATAGCTCGGCCAGACTTGTCCCATGCATGGGACAAGTATTAAAAAGATGTTTTTACCCTTAATTGTAATAAATATTACAAAAATATACAACATAAAAAGAAACCCTAATTCATCTCTCTCTTGTTCTTAGACGTGCTTTATCTCTCTCTCCTTAGACACATCACAACCCCTCTCTCTCAGATCGCAATTGCCATTGCCATTGCTGCAGCTCCAATTGGCCTTGTTACCGCTGCTGCTCCAGTTGTTGTGGAGAAAAGGAAGAAGTTGAGATTTTTTTTTTGTGGTTGTGTTCTGATTACAGAATTTAGGCCAAGAGCTCTCTCTTTCTGTCAATATTCTGCTCTTTTTTTCTTCGTATTTATACATGGTCCAAGCCATTTGAACGGGTGTATCTTCCGCCACGATTCTCTGAATCTGTTCTCTCCTTATCAGGCGGGATCTATTTAAAAGTCGTTGACTTTGAATAAATAACAGACTCAAGAATATCGCTCAAGAATATCGTTGGAGGAGATAAGTTTGTTTCCTCTTTGGAATCAATCTCTTGCCTTACACGTACGCAGAGTTTTAATGTTCGGTTGAGTGTAGATATGATCTTGTGCGCATTAATGGCATGAATCTTTATATAGGTCGTCGAGTTAGGTGCTCGTTGCTTTATAGGGAAAGGTAGACAAATGCTTTAGCTCTGGTCTCAGAAGCTTGGGACGGCCTTGTGGGCACTTACTGGGGGTAGTGTAGATTATGCGAGATTCTTCTTTCATGTCCAGGTAGGTTACAGGCGTCCCTTAGCGAATTGGAACATTAGCTATAGCATGAATCCGATCCACTTATAGGCTCTCTCTTCGTATCTGATGTGGACAACAGGATTCTAGAGAGGTTGGTGGGTTTCTGGCTTAGGTTACGAGTTAAATCTGACCTCGGGAAGCCTTGATCTGGAAGGAGCTCACTCTTGTTGATGTAAGGCTTCACTTCGAGTGCTTCATGAGCTTAGCGGCCTTTCCTTGCTTTCACAGGGTGGTTCTGAAGGCAGGCCCCAAAAATCGGGTCTCCAGGATAGGTGATCTCAAGAAGCCCAGATATTCACGCATCAGGCTTTTTTTGAATTCCAGCATTTACGTGAGGACTCGACCTGGTCGTGTCAAGCTTCATTCCTAGTAGCTCTGAATCCTGATGACCCTTCCTTGCTTCGATGGGGTAGCTTTGTGACTCATCCGTGGTTCAAATGGTGAATCCGGACTTTGATTCGAGCTAAGAGAGTGGAAAATTTCTCTTTGGTCACCTAGCCAAATTTTGCTATTAACGAAAATCCCGTCTGACTTGAACACCGGTGGTAGAGTTGGGGTTGGAGTCAGATACCTTGTTTTTAAATTGGAAATTTTTCCTCTCTTAACGTTACCAAATCTGGGTGGAAATCTTCACATTTAATGTGCAAGTGACGTGGTGTGTGCGGACTGGTACGTCCTTTAAAATAATCCGGCTAAGTTATGGCCATCCCCTTGTTTCGAGGCGATCTTATCGAAGATTTTGTTGACATCAGCGGCTCTTCCACCTTTATTTAATCCCGGCATCCTCATCTCTTTGGTCAATCTTCACTTTTAAATCTTCAAAACTCCCTCTCTTTAGCAAACTTCTTTAGCTACGCCTCTATTCTTTCCTTTTTTTTCTCAGCCTCCAAACCATATTATATCATGTCGAAGATTAGTCATGACTCCCTCGTTGATGGCACAGAGGTTTCCAGTTTTGCCCAAGGAAAGCGGGCTCGACAAGACCTAGATGGGAACGACTCGCCTCCGACCCCAAAACGTCGTCGATCGAACAGGAACATGGCAATTGGAACAAGGTTTTCTAATTGACCAGATAACCCTTTGAGCTTGGTTGATGAGGATTCTAGCTAGGAAAATAGGGATGACGTTGCTGGAAAGGACCAAGTCACAGTTGTCGGTCCTGCTCTGGAGAGGCGTCTCCCCTTTGACTTGAAAGTCATTCCAAACTCCACCGTTGACCCGCAATCAATTAGTCAGTCGCATAAGGTTCAGATATGGCATTCCTAACAGTGTCTCCTTCACAGTCCCTCACAGGAACTACGATGTCTTTAATCGACCCGAAGGCATGCTCTCCATCCATGTCGCGGCCTTCAAGAACGGGGTAAGGCTCCCTCTTCATCCTACCCTTCGACGGGCTCTCAACGTCCTATAGATAGCTCCCCTCAAGTTGACACCCAGATTCAAAAGGCATCTGATCGGCTTTCTCGTGTTGTGGAGGAAACAATGCGAGTTAAGCAAGGTCACCCAGGAGCCGGGAGCCAGGAGACGAGGAGTTAGCTTACCTCTTTCAGATTGGGAGCTTGTCTGGGGTTCCTCGAGGTCAGTTCTATGTCAAGGAAAAGAACAAACTCAATTTTATCATCCCCGGTGCCTCGAGAAAAGATCCTGCTTGGAAGGAGGAGTGGATCCTAACGGGTAAGGATTGGGGGAGCTCGACCTTCATAGGCGGGCATGAGTTCGCGGGTCCAACCACCTTCAATGATAAGCCTTCGTAGGGCCGAGATTCCTTACCCGCCAAGTCTGAGGTGGTGTTGAAGGCCATCATTGCCAGGAACTATTTGAACCTTAAGTTCCCGACTGTTGACCCTTTTGATTCTCGTCGGGTGAATTGCTATCTGTGAATATCTGATGTTACTCCTCATAAGTACTTTGAACCATCATGATTTGTGTCGTTGAATGGTTCAGTTCTGATGGCTTTACCTTCTTATCTTTTTTTTAACAGTTTTTGTTGTTGCTCCAGCTTCCCATGAAGCCCACCAAGCTCGCACTCCTCCCACATCTACCTAATCGAATCAGGAAGTCCCCCTAGCTTCCTCAGCGGAAGAGGGGCCTACCGATCCAACTGGAGCTTCATCTGCTCTTGTTTCGCCTTCTTCCCAGCACAGGTCCAAGTTGTCACTCCTCGCATCTCGGGCTGCCAAGGTACAGGGCAAAGAGGCCTCCGTTTCTCGAGTCGTTGATGCCATTATGTTAGCTCCTGCTCTAGTTACCCTTATATCTGCCTCTGCTCTTGTCGCCATTGCTCCAAGCTTGCCAAACACATCTGCCATTCCATCTACATTCTCAGCCTCTCAGGCTTTAAAGGACCCCGAAGCTGGTGTTGAAGGGGTTTCCCCTGTTTCCCCGCCAGATTAATCTGGCTCTGCCTTTGAAGATGAGGTTATAGGGCAATTCATTGCTTCCTACCCCGGGACAGTCTTTCTATGATGACTTCAATATCTATAGATATTCTGGTTACCAAAGGTTCTACCCTCTTGGCCGAGGTAGTTATCGCCTATTATTTTCTCATGTAATAGTTTGATTTGTCGTTTCCTAACTTGAATTCCCTTTGCAAGCCTTCAAATTCCAAGTAGCCATAGGCACCAGGTCGCTTCTCTCCGCTACGGGGCAGCCAGGGCTGAAGCGGAAGCTGAACGGGCCATGGAATTGTTGGCATGGGCTCAAGACTTGGTACAAGAGATGGCCTCTAGCCAAAGGGGAATGAAGACAGAGTTAGCCGAACTTCGGTGCCACCATGAAAGGTTGAAGCGGTCCTTTGACCAAGAAATCCTCTGTTCTCAACGTCGAGCCAGTCAACGGGATTCTTGGAAGGGGAAGCCAAAGCGTTTGACATAGAAAACCAAGGTCTACAAACCCAAGTTGCCAAGCTTCAGGCTGAGGCGGATGCCTCTTTCAGCGAAGGATATTTCTATGCTTCCTACCAGGTTGCTGAAGCCCTCCCTTCCCCTTTCGACCTATCAGTTATTGCCAACTGGGACAGGAAGAAGATTATGACAAAGGCCGTAGAGATGTCTCGTCTTGATGGTGACAGGGCTGGAGTTGAGAAGCAAACAGTTGTAATAGATCATACTCTTCCTCCTGCAGTCCTTCTAGTCTCGGGTCCCGGGGAGACCTATAGTAGGGTCCGATTAGCACAACCCGAGAGGGACCTTTCAGAAGCCCGAGGTAAGATCCGTAATAGCCCTGACGAAACCCCTAAAGAGGGACTAGATGTTGAACCAAGTCGGGTAGAATCTCTGGCAAACCTTCTTGACGCAGCCATCCCTCATGAGGTGATGGCAGTGGTTAATGAGGTCTTAGAGGAGGACCCCACTGAGCAGCAAGCAGTCGGGAACCCTCCAGTGGTAGAGGTAGCAGAGATGGCTTTCTAAGATGATCCACCACCGGAAGGAGGAGTAAGGGGCGAGGTTCACCAAGAAAGGGAAGCAGCAGAAGGGAACTATGAGGAAGCAGGAACCTGCTGCGATTTATTCCAATTTGCTTTCGCAACCTGGAAAGGGGGGTGGGCACCCCGCTATATTCATGCCATGTTTAACTAGCTTTTTCTCCTTCAATATTTTGACTTGATTGGCATTTACTTGCTTCATTTCAGATCTCGATCTAGGTGCAAACTCTAAAACAACTTGACTTAACTCAACTTGGGAAAAGCAACAAGATAGAGAAACTGCTTAAGTGTGAAAGTAGACAACTAGCTCGAGATTTCAACTCTCAACAGAAACTTGTAGCTCGGTGACTTTAGTAAATAGCCCCCTTATGTGATTGTAGGATAGTTTGCACATGTCACAGCAAGCAACCACATATACACGGAGAATTAGCAACGAGTAATAACTCGGACATTGGAGTTTAAGTAAAAGAGCTTTCCATTCTCGAGTCCCTTTAGGGGGTTATTGCACGATCGAGACATCAATGAGGGATATCTAGCTATCTCCTAATCTTGAGATCGGGATGGCAATCGTGCTCTTAAACTTGAGTCCTTCTTAAGGGCGGTAGCTCGACCAAGGCATCATGAGGGCTACCTAGCTGTTTCCTGGTCTTGTGATTTGGACGGCAACTATCCTCTTATACTCAGATCCTTCTTAGGGGTTGTAGCCCGACCAAGACATCAGGATGGCTATCTAGCTATATCATGGTCTCGACATCTGGTTAGCAACTATGCTCTACTCAGACCTTTCTTGGGGGTTGTAGCCCGACCAAGGCATCAGGAGGGTCATCTAGCTATATCCTGATCTCGAGATCTGGATGGCAATTATGCTCTTACACTCAGACCCTTCTTGGGGATGGTAGCCCGACCAAGGCATCATGAGGGCTATCTAGTTATTTTCTGGTCTTGAGATCTGGATGGAAATTATGCTCTTATACTCAGACCCTTCTTGGGGGTGGTAGCCCGACCAAGGCATCAGAAGGGCTATCTAGCTATTTCCTGGTCTCGAGATCTTGATAGCAATTATGCTCTTACACTCAGACACTTCTTGGCGGAGGGTAGTGCCCGGGCGAGGCATTAAGGATAGCGAGGGGGCTTCCCCGGCTAATCCCCGATCTAGGGATGATAATGTCAAATTTTCCCATGTAGACCTAAATCACTGTATAATATAGTTGAAAATGAAGAAAATAGGCTTTGTTGATAAAAAAAAGAATGGAGTACATTATTACGGGGGATTAAAAACTAGGTAGATGTAGCCTGCTCACTAGTCCCCTATTTAGGGGTAGAATTTTCACAGGTGATCTGCATTCCAAGTATGATCGATGTGTCGTTCATTCATGTCCTCGAGCTTGTACTGTCCATTGCGGACCACCACCTTTACTAAGTAAGGTCCTTCCCAGTTGGGTCCCAAGACCCCGTCTGACATCTTCCTGGTATTCAATGTCACTTTCTTGATAACTAGGTCCCCTTCCATAAAGTTTCAGGCTTTAACCCTCCTGTTAAAGTATCTAACAATCTTGCTCTGATAAATTGTTACCTTCTCAGCTACCCAATCTTGTTTTTCTTCCATGAGATCCAAGCTAGCTCGGAGCTTATCCTCATTGCTTCCCTGTTCAAAATGTTGAACTCTGAAGGATGTCAGTTTGTGCTCAATGGGAAGAAATGCTTCAACCCCAAAGGTTAAAGAATAAGGTGTTTCTCCAGTGGTCGTTCTCCTCGTAGTGCGGTAAGCCCAGAGGACCTTGGGAAGCTCATCGGCCCATCTACCCTTTTTCTGTTATAGCTTCTTTTTCAACAGCTTATTAATAGTCTTATTGGTGGATTCCACCGGCCAGTTAGTCTGAGGGTGGGCTACTGAAACAAATCTCTAAGGTCGATTCCCAAGTCCTCGGAAAAGTCCTTAAACCGACCGTTATCAAACTGCTTGTTGAGGTCAGCTACAATGACAAGAGGGGTCCCCGAACCTGTAAATTACATTATTTTTTATGAATCTTGTTGTATTTTCTTCCGATATCTGGGAGAGCGGTCCGGCTTTGACCCATATTGTGAAATAGTCAATCGCCACGATAGCATGCTTGGCTTGACCAGGAGCAGTAGGAAGCGGTCCAATCAAGTCGACACCCCACATAGCAAAGGGGTATGGAGCTAAGGGATGACAGCCGCTCTGGCAGGAGGTGACTCAAGTTTGCGGTCTTCTGGCATGCTTCGCAGGATCGTACTAAGTTCTTTGCATCTTGTTGGACGGTTGGCCAATAATACCCCATGTGGAGTACCTGATATGCCAGAGCTTCCCCACCAATGTGGTTTCCGCATTCCCCGAAGTGAACCTCTCTTAATGCTCATTTGGCATCATCAGGATGTAAACATAGAAGCGGAAGAAAGGATCTGCCCCTCCTGTATAGGTAACCATCTACCAAGCAATACCGGACTAAGAGCCTCTTGATTCTACTAGCTTGGTCAGGCTCCACGGGGAGCCTCCCTTCTTGGAGATAATCTGATATTGGGTCCATCCAGCATGTCTGCCGATCCAGGGTATAAGTCTCCTTACCTACTACTATGTTGGGTAGGAGGATCACTTGGAGAGGGACTCCCTATGGTAAGGTCTGGCTACCATTCGCAGCTATCTTGGCTAAGACGTCAGCTCAATGATTCTGTTGTCGAGGTACCTGCTCAATCTTAAATCCTTTCAATTATGGCAATCATGTTATCCCCTTTTGTTGATAATCCATAGAGACTTGGTTGACTATGAGCAACGAATCGCTTCTGGCCTGCAGGTAATCGACCATGAGCTCTACGGCCGTCCTTATCCCGGCTAAGAAGGCTTGATACTCTGCCTCATTGTTAGTGGCTTTAATTCAAATCTAAAACAGTGGCAGCACTCAGTCCCCTCTAGGTCAATTAGAACTATGCTTGCTCCTCCCCCGGCTTGCTTGGACGCTCCATCTGTGTAGAGGATCCATGACTTGCAACCTTCCTGCCAGCTGTCGGATTCTGGAATCATCTTAGGGCTATGTTTGTCACTGCGGAGGCCACTTAGCCTGGTGGCACTGAGAGCTCTGCTACAATGTCCACCAAAGCCTGGGCTTTAATTGCGGTCATGGGCTTATACCTTAAATCAATCTTGGTAAGCTCCAGGACCCATAAAACCAACCTTCCGGATACATCCGGCCTTTACAAGAATTGATGGAGAGGTTGGTCTGTCACTACTGCTATTGAATGAGCTTGAAAGTAGTGACGGAGCTTCCTTTTCGAGGTCACTAAGGCATAAACGAGCTTCTCCAGAAAGGTATAATTCTTTTCTGGTTTGGTTAGAGCATGACTCACGTAGTAGATAGGCCACTAGACCCTATCTCCACATTCCTTGACCAAGGCCCCACTTACTACAGTCTCTGAAACGGCCAAGTAGATTTGCAGCTCTTCTTGAGGACTTGGCTTAACCAGTAGCAGATGGTTTGACAGATATTTCTTCATGGCTTGAAAAGCTTGTTCATTCTCCTGGTCCAATTTCACGTTTCTTCCCTGTTTAATGGCTTTGAAAAATGGGAGACATTTATCGGTAAACCGAGAAATGAACCTGTTGAGTACTACTACCTGCCTGGTCAAGACTTGAACATGTTTAAGTGACCTGGGGAACTCTAGATCCAGGATGGCCTTAATCTTTTCTGGGTTACCCTCTCTGTCTCTCTCATGAACCATGAAGCCCAAAAACTTCCCTACAGTTACCTCAAAGGTGCATTTGGAGGGGTTCAATCTCATCTGGTTCTCCCTTAAGATCACGAAAGTTCTGCGAAGGTTGTCCAGATGGCTTTCAGCGGTTGATGACTTGGTGATCATGTCGTCGATGTACACCTCTATTGATTTTTCGATTCCAGGCTTGAACAGCCGATTGACTAACCGTTGATATGTAGCCCCCACATTCTTAAGCCCAAATAACATCACCTTGTAGTAATACAGACCCCGTTCGGTGATGAAACTGGTCTTTTCCTGGTCGGCGGGGTGCATCATAATCTGGTTGTATCCTGAAAACGCGTTCATAAAGCTCAGGGGCTTGTTTCCATAGGTGGAGTCAACCAATTGATCAATTTTTGGTAGAGGGAAACTGTCTTTCGGACATGCCCGGTTGAGGTCGGTATAATCGATGTACATGCGCCACTTCCCATTTGCCTTTGTGACCATGACCACGTTGGCGATCCATTCGGGGTAGCATGTTTCTCTGATGAAGCCCGCTTGGGTCAATTTGTTTACTTCTTCCTGAACCGTAGCATTTATTTCAGCATTAAAGTGACGCACTTTTTGTTTGATGGGCTTGAAGGTCGGATCCACTGCCAATCGGTGAGCAGCCAAAAACATCGGGATTTCGGGTATCTCGTCGTGACTCCAAGCGAAGATGTCATTGAATTCTCTGAGGAGCCCGATCAAGCCCTCATTCACTCCCGATTCAAGGGTGACTCCGACTTTGATGACCTTCAAGAGTATTACCCACCCGAATAGGAATCTCCTCTAGTATATCCACTAGATGACCATTGGCCCATTCCCTTCTCTGCTCCTTCTCGTCTGGTACAACGGGGTTATCCTCTGGGTGATTTATGGGTTCTACATCTTCCAAAGTCAATACAGGTGTTGCCCCATCTTGGATCGTTGTTACTTGTGCAAGTTGCTTTGCTAGAGCTGTTGGGTTGGCAGACACCGCATAACATTTACTGGCTGCTTGATGGTCAGCCCGTACCTCCCTCACTTTATCTCCTACTGGGAACTTCAGAGCGTTGTGGTAAATGGATAGGACCCCATTCAAAGATGACAGGAAAGGCCTTCCTAGTATCGCATTGTAGGCAGATGGGGTATCTACCACCACGAAGTCTGTTATAATATTTTACAGAATGAGGGATGTTCCAACAATTACAGGGAGGATCTTCGATCCCTCAGGTATGATCGAGTCCACAGTGAATCCGTAAAGCGGGGTGGTGCAACTATTGTAACACCATTGTTTCAAATTCAGTTTTCCAAAGTATCTTTGAAGAGGATGTCGACGTTGCTGCCTGTGTCAACAAGCACGCAATAGACCATGCAGTTGGCAATCTGCACTGTGTCCACCATGGGGTCATCATGAGGCTGCACGGTGTTATAGACATCCACATCGGTGAAAATGATCTGTGACAAGTGGGAAGGGTTGGTCGGGCTCTGGTCGACCTTTAAGATACCTCGCCTTTCATCTACACGAGGGATCTTCCTCGCGTGGTTTTTCCTTGAATTATTAGAGGTACCAGCTAGAGTGGGTCCTCCACTGATGGTATGTATCACCTGGATTTGTTGCATCAGATCCGTATGTTCCCACTTTCTCTTCTCAGCTCGCTCACAGATCTCGACTTACACTTCTCTTCCAGTCTGAATGTTATCTCTAGCCCGCTATAAGAATTCTACCAAACATCCTCCCCTTATCAAAGCCTTGATCTGGTTTTACAGGTTATAGTACTATAAAGTGTTGTGTCCCACGTCTTTGTGAAAGTCACAATACTTATAATGATTCCTCTTATCGACGGGGGCTTTCATGAGTGTGGGCTTCTGTAGTAACCCCTTCTCCTGAATGGCGAGATAAATTGTTTCACTGGATACATTTAGGGGGTTGTGATGATCATATCCTCTCTCATCTCGAGCTTTTGAGGCTACTGTCCTGGGAGGAGGCAAAACCAGCGAAGGAGTTCGTTTTGCTGGATACCTTTCTGGTCTGGGTTGAGAAAAGGGGAAGCGATACGTAAACCTGTTGGGGGGTTTGCTTTTCTAAGCTTGCTCTGGTTTAGGAAATTCCTTCTTCTATCGATTTACGACTCTCATGTCGTCGTGTTCCATCTTGACCTTGAGTTGTTCGTCGACTTCAATTTGCTCCAGAGTCAATCATAGGCTTTTTGGTAGGTTTATGGAGCCCGCTTGGAAAAAGACCGAAAAAGTTTGCCCGCCCACAGATTCCTCTTGAAATTGGTGAGGGTTTCTTTCTTAGTGAAGACCCTCATCTGGATGACTTCCTTGTGGAAACGCTCGACATAAGCCCAAAGGGTTTCCCCTCTCTCCTGGATCACATACTGTAGATGGATTGGATCATTCAATCGGGGTTTAACTCCCTGGAATTGTGAGTATAAATCAGTTGACAGCTTCGTGAAGGAATCCACACTGCCAGCGGGTAGCTTTCTGAACCAGGTATTAGCATAATCTGTCAGCGTAGTTTGGAACATTCGGCACATGGCGGTCCTGGTCGTGTTCTGGACCTCCATCTGTTGGACGAAACTCTCCAAGTGACTCAAGTGATCCTCTATCCTAGAGAATCTATCAGTCGGCATTTTAAATTTTGGCAGGAGTTCCGCCTCCCGTATCCTTCTGGGGAATGGAGCATTCATCTCACTTAGAGGATCTTTATTGTTCTTCTTGTACTTCCCCTTCTTCATCTGCTGGATCTCTTTCTGAAGCTCTGCCAACTGGTCTCTCAGGCGTTTGTTCTCGATTTTACTTGAATTAATCTCAGATTTCTCACTGTTAGATCCTTTTGATGAGCTGGGGACCTCTACCCGACTCCTTCTACGAATGGGATCTGTCTGGGGGCTTTGCTGGCTTTTTTCCCCTCTAGCTCGGGCTTCCCTCCTTGAAGTTGTTGGGTGAAGAAACTCTTACCGCTCTCGGGGAATGACGTCTGCCGCGGACTTAACTTGCCTGTGTTGGTAACGTTGCGACGCTTCGGGAATGGGGGTATGGACCCTAACATATCCCGGATCGAGGGATAAGGTCCAGTTCTATTACGAGCTGGCTCCGGAAGGGTAGGTCCCAGGCGATCAAAGGCAGGTTACCGAGTCCCTGGTCTACTTGGTTCTCCTCGATTGCAGAGGTTTGCTTGCTGGACAGTAATACCCTCAGCGAGCAGTCGAAGGCGGACATTTTCCTGAAGGTCGCCGCTTGTTGGTCCAGCGTGGCCTGGCTTACCATACGGGGATCCAAAGCCCGCACAGTGGCTGGCTTGTCTGGGACCTGGCAATGGAGCCCAGATTTTCTTCCTTTCTTCAGGACCTTTCGTGTCGACGTAGCAGAAGGTTGTCCCGATGCGCTGGGTTGTCCTTGGGAGGAGCGAAGCCTCATGATTACTGCAAAACAACGAACTTGTGAATATAAAAATGGTGGTGTGGTTATTTCCCACAGACGGCTCCAGAAAGTGTTAACCAAAAATTTGTCCGGGTGGGATATTTTCGATAACATCCTCAAGACCACTACCACGGAGGTGGTGGCCCGGGTTGATACCTTAAGTACCTAACCTATTAAACGATGTTGGATATTGTAAGAACGAGAATGTGAATTTTTATTATTGGCTATATAAGTAATGCAGGAAACACTCAAAACAATATATCTCCAATAATCTCAACCTCATTGGGACATCACGAGGTAGTAAGATCATGCTAGTCGAATAGTGGAATACCTTTTGTGGCCGTGTTCTTATTACAGAATTTAGGCCAAGAGCTCTCTCTTTCTGTCAATATTCTGCTCTCTTTCTCTTCGTATTTATACATGGTCTAAGCCATTTGAACGGGTGTATCTCCAACCACGATTCTCTGAATCTGTTCCCTCCTTATCGGGCAGGATCCTCTATTTAAAAGTCGTTGACTTCGAATAAATAATGGATTCAAGAATATCGCTCAAGAATATCGTTAGAGAAGATAAGTTTGTTTCCTCTTTGGAATCAATCTCTTGCCTTACACGTACGCAGAGTTTTAATGTTCGGTAGAGTGTAGATATGAACTTGTGCGCATTCGTGGCATGATTCTTTATTGAGGTCATCGATTTAGGTGCTCGCTGCTTCATAGGGTGAGGTAGTCACATGCTTTAGTTCTGGTCTCAGAAGCTTGGGAAGGCCTTGTAGGCACTTACTGGAGGTAGTGTAGATTAGGCGAGATTCTTCTTTCATGTCCAGGTAGGTTACAGATGTCCCTTAGCGAATTGGAACATTAGCAATAGCATGAATCTGATCCACTTATAGGCTTTCTCTTCGTATCTGACATGGACAGCGGGCTTCTGGAGAGGTAGTGGGCTTCTGGCTTAGGCTACTAGTTAAATCTGACTTCGGGAAGCCTTGATCTGGAAGGAGCTCACTCTTGTTTGTGTCGGGCTTCACTTCGAGTGCTTCCTGAGCTTGGCGACCTTTCCTTGCTTTCGCGGGGTGGTTATAGAGGTTGGCCCCAGAAACCAAGGCTCCAGGATAGGTGATCTCGAGAAGCCTGGATATCTGCACATCGGGCTTTTCCCGAATTCCAGCGTTTGCGTGAGGGCTCGACTTGGTCGTGCCGAGCTTCAATCCTGGTAGCTCTGAATTCCGATGAACCTTTCTTGCTTAGGCGAGGTAGCTTTATGACTCGTCCGGGGTTCAAATGGTGAATCCAGGCTTTGATTCAAGCTATAAGAATGGAAAATTTCTCTTTGGTCCCCTAGACAATTCTGGGCTTTGATTCGAGCTAGGAGAGTGAAAAATTTCTCTTTGATCCCCTAGACAAATTTTACTATTAATATATATATATATATAACGATGCCACCACTTGAATTTGAAACAATGGCATAACACTTTTTACCATTGAACCGACCATATATTTATCTTACATACTTTAGCTTCATTTAAGTATGGAAGACAAATTCATGGTTGTTTACGAGTAAATTTTAGGCCCAATACAATAGTTGTGAGTCCTATCATTGACATGTATGCAAAATATGGGAGTCTTGAAATTGGTAGGAGGGCTTTCGATCTTACTGATGATGAGCAAGATCCGGTTTGTGGAACACGATGATTTCTGTTTTGGCACTACATGGTTATGGTGAGGAGGCAATAAATATTTTTAGTAACATGTTTAGATCAAGCGTGAAGCCAAATTGGTTCACTTCGGCTGAATGGGTCTTGTGTAGGATGGGGTTAGGTATTTTGAGTCCATAACTCGCGATCATGCTATTGTTCCCAATCAAGAACATTATGCATGCTTAATTGATCTCATGGGCCGAAATATGAGTAAAAAATCTAGAGGATTATCGATTTAGTTTATAAGTTCCGGTGAAAAATCAAATTTTTAAATGAGTATTTTTTTCTTGCAACCCTTCAGCCTTTAATTTTAAAAAATATATCAATTTGATCGGACCCAATTTTGACGATAGAAAATACAAATTAATCATTTTACCTTTTGTATTTAATTATTGAATGAGAATGACACTTTTACCCTCCAAAGTTTTACCATTCGATAACTTGACTAATTTGGATTATCCAATAAAAATTTAACGTGTTATAAAATTTATTCAAAAAAAAATACTTAAAATGTATTTATTCATTTTTATTAATGAAAATATATAATAACTCTTCAAATTACGTAAAACTATTTATTTATTTTTTAAAAGAAAATCCATTAAAAAAGAAAATTTAATTTGAAATTTTTTTAAAAAAAAGTATTATTAATTTTTTGAATTGATCTCCACCTTCCATCTCAAAGATGGATGACGGAAATAAAATGATTTTTTTTTTAAATCCATAAAAAATCTGGAGATTGGATCCAGAGATGAAATGATTTTTTAAATGAAATCAAGGTCAACCAAATCAACAAGAAACAGAGCAGCAATGACTTTGTATGTTGTATCTTGGTCTATGCGAAGTAACAAAAGTGAATCAATGGCCATGCATCATTGCAAACCATGATGTAATGAAGAAGAAGACGATCTTGACACATTGTAGAGAATTTCTATGACTTGTTTTAATTTTGCTACGCTTTCTCTTCCAATTTACAGTGTTCTTATCAATCCAACTCCAGAAACTGAATTTGGATTTTCCAAGTCACTCCACATTTCACAAACAGTTTTCACGAAATCGTCTATGCAATGAGGTTGAGAGAACTTTCTTGTTTTACAAAGCAATTCAATAGTTGCGAGACCAACATTGAACTTGACCGGTCCATTTTTCAGCTTTCTGTTATCTAATTTGAATCCATCAAGTCCTCTCATGAGCAAATAACAGTGGTACTTCCCCGTTCGCGGCTGAGGGAGGTGAGCAGAGCAATGAATCTCCTTCCATGGAGATTTCTCCAATCTTGGATCTCCACAAATTCTCCTTTTAATTTATTTTTTTTTAAACTTACTTTTTTTTAATTTACAATTTTATATTAAGTTTAGAGCAAATTGCACCAAACCCTTTGAGGTTTACCCTTTTACATCCAAAAATAACTTTATCTAAAATTGACATTCATCTCCCCTATCGTTAGCCAACGGCCGTTAAAAATAACAGTTGACCACATCAGACCGTCAGAAAGGCTAAACTACCTCTGATCCTTTAATTAAATAAATATAAAAAACAGAAAAAAAAAATCCTCTTTTTAAAATAAAATTTTAAACAATTTAAAAGGAAAGAAAAATATCAGTGAGATTAAAAACAAAAAAAAAAATTGAAAAGAAAAAAAAAATGTGGAGATCCAATCTGCTGATTGGGTCTCCACTAAGATCTGTATGGATTTCCATCCTCCATGAAAAAAAATTACAGTAACCCAAATCAATGAGCCAATACAATATAAAAGAAAATCAATTTATTCATTTCATTTATTAGTAACCACATCAACATTCTTCTTCTCGACAACACTCAAGAAAAGGACAATCAAGTCAGACTCACTTGTGAGCCAACAACATACACTTTGAAGACAACCCCTCCTTGATTCACAAACTTTTACAGTACAATTGGTGTCGACAGACTTTGGATCTCTTCCTCGTCGAAGACCAAACACAATTGGTGCGAATTTGCACTCACATCGGCTGCCAATGAATTTGCCATAACCAGAAACCCTAATTTCATCATCCATCAAGTTTCTCGGAGTCTCTAAATAGAGTTTTTTTTTATCAATTTTTCACTTTTAATTGATTTATTTTAATTTGATCTCAACCATCCATCTTGGTCAAAAATGGATGGTGGAGATCTTTTTTTTAATTTATGAATTAAATTAAAAGAAAATGGTGATATTACCCTTGAAGTCGTTAAACATAACAATCAACCACAGTCAAACCCTAATAGCAGGGGTGGTGAATGTCAACTTTTAATAAAGTTGTTTCCGGATATAAAAGGGTAAACCTCAAAGGAGTTTGATGCAATTAGCTCTTAATTTTATTTCGTGATAAATAAAATATTGTTTTTTTATTTTTATTTTTTTACATGTGACATTTTTATGTTTAAAGATAAAAATACGCCTACAACCGTTAAGTTTGACTAACGGTTGACTCACAAATCAATCAATTTGATGTATTTTGAAAAGTATGGGACCACAGATTGTAAAAAAGAAAACTGGTTTAAAAAATTAATCTTTCAACAAAACTAAGAGACTAAATTAAAAATAGCCAAAAATTTATTTGTTATTTCAATATTTAAAGTTCAATTATAAAATTTATTTTATAATTATAAACTCAAGTGTCCTACATTTTAATTTTTGAAATGGTGTTTTATTAAAAGGTGACCTTACACAACTTGGAAAATCATCCATCAAGTATTTCCATCATGAGAGATACTCCTCCAGCCAGACTTGGTCCTTACAAACGAACAAAGCTAGTTTTGCTAACATGTGTGCTACATGATTTGCATTTCTAGATACAAACTTCACATTACAAGAAGTCAAACTTTGCATTAGAAACTTGATTTCATCAATAACCACCCCCCACCCCTGACTAATAAATTTTCAAGTCAGTAATCCATCTAACCAAGACAACATCATCTGATTCAATCTCAATTGGAACTAATTCGGTTTCACATGCTAGTTTCACATCCCTATAGATAGCAATTGCTTCCGCCATCTGGGCTGTGTATGTTGCAACTATCCACTAGGAGCCCACAGACATTACAAATCCTTCCAAGTCACGAATCACGATTCCCACACCAACCATCATGCCTGAAGCTTCAATGGTCGTATCTGTATTAACTTTAAACATTCCTGTTAAGGAATCCATCGTACCAGCTTCTGTTGCACACTCCCCACCCTCTAGCTTATCTTAAGCCTTATGGAAATTCGATAAGAAATTTCTACACCAGCTAACAGACTCATCTAAACTTAACCTAGTCTTCACATGAATCAATCAACTCCTCTTATGCCAATTCCTCTAAGCCACCACACATAATAGACTCTAATCCACTTCATTCAACTAGTTAAAACGCCTCAATGTAAAATCTAAAAGATTTTGTCGTTTACCAACCTTTACGCCAAATGAACAGGAATCACAAACCACGTTGAACAACCTACAAGCCCACACTGCAGGGATTGTGGTTTCCACACCTTGTTTGCACAGAGGACAAATAACCCCAATTAAGACACCCCTACAACGTAGATTTTGATTTGTCAGCAACTGATCAAAACAAGCACTCCAAATAAATAATTTTACTTTTAACAGCAAAGTGATCCTCGAAAGAAATGTCCATCAAGTCTCCGTCTCATTCAACCCTGATGAGTTGGGCACATCAACCATAGCACGCCCAAGCTAATACTCACTTTTAACCGAATACAAACCATGAGACTCGTAGTGCCAAATAACCGAATCTTCCATCCGAGGCCTACTGACAAGCTTAGAATTGCCATAGTATCCTCCACCATGACGTTAGTCTTAATCTTCCCTACATCCCAATCTCCTGTCGGTGCAATCAGTTGGTTCACTGTAGCTCCACCACTTAGAATTGGCAGAGAGGCAATCTTCAATGTAGATAATTTTAGCACCCACCTGTCTTTTTAAATAGCAATCGAAGACATATCACCTACTCTCTTCCTTAACCCTGCTTTTAACAGGCCATGTCCCTAAATTAAACGTTTTCACAAGAACGAGCTAGATAAACTCTCTGTAGCCTCCCAAAAAGAATTCTAATGAAAATAACATGCTTTTTCAAATCCTCACAGCCAAGGAATTTGGGCACTTCAGAATCCTCCAGCTAGTGGTAGGCATAAAGTTTGGAACCAAACCGAATCGATTCGAACCGAACAAAAAAAAAAGGTGTTTGATTTGGTTCGCATCTTCTATTCGGTTCAAACCTGTTTGATTTTTAAAAACCGAATAGTTTTCGGTTCAATTCAGTTTTAGATATCCAAAATCGGTTTGAACCGTTGAACATATATAAGTTTAAAAAAAAAAACCTATTTCTTTTCTCCTTTCAATCTCAGTCCCAAACTCCCAGGTTCTTAGCCGCTCTTTCAACTCTCAAACCTCAACCTCTGTTCTTTGTTTCTCAGCACAGTAAACAGCTCCAATCTCTTTCAGCTCTTCCATCCAGTGACTTAATCCACAGCGTATAGTCTCTTTTCAGCCAAGGTTTGTCTTCTTATCTCTTTAACTCCTAATTTTTTTTTCCAAAATACAGTTGTTAAGTTTACAAGAGTCCGACAATCCTACCAAGTGTATTGCAATTCCTTTTTTTTTTCATACGACTGTCAAGTTTCATTTATTTCTATTTGGGCATTTGTTCTGGAGAACATTAGGGTCGATTTGGTAATTGAAGAGCAAAAGTTTTTGGTGTCAGTGTTGGGGTTTTCGTGAGAGATGAGAACATATACAAATTAGGTTTCATTGCATCCGTAGGAATTTTCTATAAAAATTGCTTATGTACTGAATTCAAATACCTCATTTTTGAATATGGTGAGGAGATGTAAAAAAACAAAGATACAGATAAGGTTTTAGGTTTTAAGAAGAAGAGAGATCTTTTTGTGTTTATCTGTATTGCAAATTTGCAGCTCCTTTTTTCTTTTTGTTTATTTTTACTATGTTTTATTTGTTTTTATTTTTTTATTTATCTAATTAGTATTTTATGTTTGGTGTTGCAGCTTTGGAAGGCTAGGAGCTTCTATCTCAAGTCTCTATTGTATAAAAAAAATATTGGTCAAAAGTTAGAGTCAAAGCGTAATTACAAAATATGTAAAAAGACGCCATAAACCGAAAAGAACTGATAAAGACCAGTTCAGTTCAATTCGGTTGCTAAACCTTAATCGATTTAAACCGGTTTCTATTTTTAAAAGTCAAAATATTTTCGATTTAGTTCGGTTTTGGACAAAACTGAACCGAACTAAACCGCACCTACCCCTACCTCCAGCATTTCTTTGCAAGTAATGCTCTATTAAAAATCGATAAGTCCCGAAAGCCCAATCCCCCCTTTTCTTCGGTCTGTAGAGATGAGGCCACCTACACCAATGCTCTTTACGAAAATTCTGCCTTCCACACCACCAAAATGTTGCACACATCCATTGAATCTCACCAATTAATCCATTTGGAAGCTTAAACGAACTCATCGAATATGTTGGAATTGACTGAATGATGGATTTAATCAGAATCTCCTTTCCTTCAACCTAAAAAAAATTGTATTGCCACCTTTTCAAACGCTACTAAACCCGATTGACGATATCCACAAATAACTCTTTTTTCTTCCTTCCCACGTAACAAGACCAACCTAAATATCTTTCATGGCATGCCACCACTTGAATCCCTAGAATACCTGCCAACCTAACACTTTCACCATGCCCCACGTAAGGACTCACACATAAGGCAAATTTCGAGATGCTCACAATCTGTCCAGAAGCTTTCTTATAGACATCTAACATATTTTTAGTAGCTTCACAATCAGATGTTGTCGCCCTTGAAAAGAGCATACTGTCGTTTTCAAAAAACAAATGTGTGATTGATGGCCTAAACCTACTACATTTGAATCCCGATATCAAGCCTCTTGCATGAGAATTAATTATGAGACTTGACAATCCCTCATCGCAAATTAAGAATAAATAGGGTAACCGTGGATCCCCTTGTCTTAGACCTCTCGTTGGCTTCACCTTCCTACATACTTCCCCGCTAATGACAAATGAGTAAGAAATAGAGGTAACACACCTCATTACGCGCTCCACCCAATTCTCCGAGAAGCCTAATTTTCTCATCATACACTCAACAAAACCCCACTCCACCTTGTCGTAGTCTTTGGACATATCTAACTTAATAGCCATCAAACCTTCATTCCTTTTCTTTCTTTTTATTGCATGAAGACACTCAAACCCAACAACTGCGTTATCAGTTATCATTTTACAAGGCATAAAGGCACTTTGTGACTCACCAATTACCTCATCAATGGCCAAGCGAAGCCGGTTCACCAACTCCTTTGCAATGATTTTGTAAATCACATTGTAAAGACTAATTGGCCTATTGTCGGTCACCTGTTAAGCATTATCAACCTTTAGAATTAACGTGATTAGTGTTCCATTAATTGCTTCCATTGACTCACCCTCATCAAGCATCTTAAACGCGCTACAGTCACGTTAGGACCAACTTTCCCCTAGAATATCCTATAAAAAAGTGATGGTAACCCATCTACGTCTGAAGCCTTCATTGAACCCATATCAAACACAACCTTACTAATTTCCTCCCCTGTAAACAACCCATCCAGATACCTCATCCGCTGCTCTAAGAGTAGGGGTGGGCGTTTTCGGGTTCGAGTTGAGTTGGGTTGGGATTTTTCCAACTCGATCATATTTCGGGTTGGGGAAATTCAACCCAACCCAACCCAACCCAACCAACCCAACCCAACCCACCCAATATTTTTCGGGTTGGGTTGGGTTGGGTTGGATTATCGGGTTAGGCATGCATAAGAAAAATCAATTCCTTATGAATTACATCACACTTCAATAGAAATATTAAATATTTTATCTATCAATTACAACAACTTACTCACATATTAGTATAAATTATAAAGATTTCATCAAATATCTTTTTTGTTTGAGGAGTACATATTATTAAAGCCACTAAATGGCAAACAGGAAATAACAGTAAAAGACCAAAACCCAAACAGAGGCAAAAACATAAGAGAGACCAATCACGGACAACTATCTCATATGCATTAACATAAGAAAAACATGGAAAAATAACACAATTTCTAATTTATCCTTGAGCTTGGTCAAACATTTTCCCTTGAGCCTCATCCAAGCATTTTCTCATTAGCTTCTTTCCTATTGATTAAAAAAACCAAAGAAATTACTTCAAAAATGTCAAAACAATTTTTATTTCTTTTATTTTCATCCTCCATATTATTTTTATTCTTCAATTTATGTCTTTATCTCTTTAATTTTGTCTTACACTTTTTTGTTAAATTAAAAATCTATTCATAAAGAGACAAAATGCTTACACTGTTTAAATTAAAAATCTCTTTAATAATAATTCACACCATTTTAAACAAAACGCAATCAAATAACAAAAAGAGGAAAACAATTCAAGTCAAATCTGGAAAATTCATATGCAATCAAATTCCGGGAAGTCACAATCATGTTCTCTTCTCTATACAGCTTCACAGCTTCACTTTTCCTACTCTCTCTTTCAATTCATCAATCGAACCCCAAAATGTTTCAATCAATCGAATCGGGTATTTTACACATCGCTTATAACAAACCCACCAGAGATTTAATCTTTCTAAGCAAATTGGGTATATTCTTACACTTTATTTATCTTAAAACCTCAAAAAAGATTATTTGATTAAACTGTAAAGAGAGAACTAAGTTGGGTAAAGATCTTGATTAAAGAACAAACCAAGCCACAAAATTTATGTAAAAAAATTCAAACAAAAGAGCCGACATGGATGAGTAAAAAGCAATACACAATATACAGAGAAAGAGGAACAAACCTGAAAAGAGAGATGGCGGGCTTGGAAGCTGGATGAACAAAGATCGGCACCGACGTAGAACGATTTAGAAAAGACGAAGAAGAGATTAAGGAGAGCGACGTATTTCGAAGAAGAGAGTCGATGTTTCGAAGAAGGGGCTAGGGAATAGGGTTGCAAGAACTGCCACTGATTCATATATTTTTATATACCTAAGGATGTCGGGTCGGGTTACAGGTTAAAAAAAATCGATCCAACTCAATATATTTTCGGGTTTAAAATTTTTAACTCGAAACTAGTGGTGTAAAAATGGGCCAGTCGGTGACAGGCCGGTCCGACCGGCCCATGAAGTTCATGGGCCGTTCTTGGAACGGCCCGGGACGGGCCTCGTGCCGGGCCGCTGGGAGGAGGCCCGGCAGACCGGCCTGCCTGGCACGCCAATCCGGCGTGCCAGGCCTGTCGGACCGGTCAGCCGGTCTGTTAGGCCAATTTTTTTAAATTTTTTTTTTAAAAAAAAAAACCTCCAACGGCTGGAATTGATTTCTAGCCGTTGGAGGTTTTTAAAATTACCAAAACCCTCCCTACAATCTTTTAAATTACATTTTGACCCACAAATCAAATTTTTCTATAAATACTTCCATCCATTTCATTTTCCATTAACTCTCTCTATCATTCTTTCAATATTTCATTCTCTCAAATCTCAATCTCTAATATATTCTCCAATTCTCTAAACTTTTTCATTCATTTTGGTTATTACTCTCTCTACAAAATTCTCTACGTTTTCCACCAACACACCAAATTTTAAAGGTACAATTTTGTTATTACTTTTGGTCTAACATATTCTCATAGTAAATTTATATGTTTATGTTTAGACTTGAGTTACTTAATGAAAACATTATCTATTTAGTTAGTTAGTTTATCAATTTTTGGGCTTTAATGTTAATATTATTTGTTTAGTTTATTAAGATTTTTAAGTTTAGTAGTAATTTTAATATTTGTTATTAATAAATTTAGAAAGTTAATTTGTATTACTGAAATTACTTTTTGTAATAAGTAAATGATGAATGTTAAGTGTAGTAATTACGTTTGATATTGTTTTTTTCATAAATTAAAATTTTTCATTTGTAGATTATGATAGTAAATTTAAGAGTAGTGGTTCAAATCATCAATTTTATGTTAGTATATTATGTTAGTAAATTTATCAATTTTATTTGTAGTAGTGAACTAGTGAATTTAAAATTTTATTTTAGTAGATTATGATTTTTTTTGTTTATTTAATTTATTTTTTAAGTAAATAAATTATTGTAAGTGTCGTATTAGTTATAGTAATTATTGTTAGTAAATTAAGATTACTGTTAATAAATATTGATTTTTAATTTGACTATTAACTACTATAGTGCTCATATTTTTATTCAGATAATGGATCCTAACCAGCAGCCTTATTTTCTGGACGGTTTGAATATGCTCAACGATGAATTTGATATTTCAGAACCGACCCATACTCAAGCGGGACCTTCTGGTTCCGGCGTTACACCAACATCACGTCCCAGAAAATTAACATCAGATGTGTGGCAATGTTTCAACATAGTCCAAATGACACTCCCAAACGGGGCGTCTGGCCTCAGAGCTAAATGTAAGTTTTGCCATAAGAATTATGCTACAAGTACGGGGGGGAACCGGACATTTGAGACGGCATATGCACAAATGTATGCCTGCACATGGACAGGTAGATACTACAACCCAGACACAGCTTCAACGGCACCCAGACGGGTCCGTTACGACGTGGCAGTTCGACGCCATGCAAGCTAGAGAGTGCTTGGCACGATACATTGCACAAACTGATCAACCGATCAATATTGGTGAGAGTCCATTTTATAAAGAATTAATCACATCTGCATATAACCCCCAATATGAACCTGTTTCTAGAACCACCACTAGAAATTATTTGATACGATTGTTTGAAACCGAAAGGGATGACTTAGTTGCTGAAATACAGCATTTAAGTGTCTCTGTTGCATTAACTTCTGATATTTGGAATGCATGTTCCAAACAGGACTATTTATGTGTCACGGGACACTATTTAGATTCTGATTGGAGGATAACAAAAAGAATTTTTGGTTTTCGTCCTATGGATTTTGCACATATCGCATAAAACATTTTTAATGTCATAATGGAAGTTTTAGAAACTTTTGAAATCACGCATCGCATTCTTTCAATCACATTTGATAATGCATCTGCAAATACTAGCTCTATTGCATTGTTTGTTGCAAGAAATATCCCGCAAGATGGAGGTTATTTCTTCCATCAACGGTGTGCATGCCATATTATAAATTTAGTTGTACAGGCTGGTTTAAAGCAGGTAAGCGACCAAATAGATCGCATCAGAGATGCCATTTCTTGGATTTGCAGTTCTAATCCTAGATTCAGTGAATTCAAGAAACATTGTAAATTAAACGGTCTCAAACCCCGACGATTCCAAACTGATATGCCGGTAAGGTGGAACTCTACCTATTTAATGTTGCAAAATTGTTTGGAATATGATACAACCATTACATGTTTTTATAACATGAAATTGATCGAAACATGACAACTTAGTCCAAAATTACTTTCCACAGACGATTGGTATGTGGCAAAGATTTTTGTTCAATTTTTAAAGATTTTTTACAATGCCACTGTAACTCTTTCTGGGGTATATTACCCCACATCTTCTCAGGCAATCCATCAGATAGTGGAAATGTCTGAACTGTTAAACAATTATAGAGAAGATGAACATCTAGGCGCTGCAGTTGTTGTCATGGAGACAAAGTTGAAAAAATATTGGGCTAACATTCCCTTACTTTATGCCTTAAGTGCTATAATAGATCCCAGGGTTAAATTATCTGGTTTAGAAGTTTTGCTTGAGTTTATTGGTATTAATTTGTCAATAGATTATTCAGAATAAATTACTGACATTCAAACCAAGTTGTTCTAGATTTTTCATATTTATGAGACCAGGTTTGGCAACATTGACATCCCCCAATCAACACGACCGGAGACAGAGCCGTAGCAAACAAGTTGGAGCCTTCTGAAACGAAGAAAAAAAGACAAATCAGCAAGTACTTCTTCAGGGCAAAGATCTAGCCCATCTTCTTGTACCGAACTTATTAGGTACCTTGAAGCACAGTTCGATGTTGTTGAAGACAAGGAAGAGTTTGATTTGTTGTTATGGTGGAAGACCTATACGTACAGGTATCCAGTTCTGTCACACTTAGCACGTGACATACTGGTTATTCCAGTGTCAACGGTGTCTTCAGAACAAGCTTTCAACACCAGTGGACGCATAATTGAACCAAGAAGAAGTTGTTTGTCTCCAGAGATGGTGGAGGTATTAACATGCCTTCGGGATTGGGAGCATGCTAAAAAAAGGTTACAAAATCTAACTGTAGATAAAGAACTTAATCTAAATTTAGACAATCTATATATTGATGACCTTTCAGGTAGTGGCCAGGGCCAGAACTAGGTTATACTTTTACATATGTATTTATTATTTACTTGTAAGTTTTAAAACGGTTGCACTCTTTTTCCCTTACCAAGTTTTTATCCCACTGGGTTTTTCTTGGTAAGGTTTTATTGAGGCAATCATGTAGATATGTATTACTGAATTCCATAAGTGAAAAATAAATAAATAATTAAAAAATTGTTCGTTCTCTTTATTCATTTCAAAACCTAATAATTGTTCGTTCTCTTAATTCATTTTAAATTCTAAACCCTTAACCATAAACTATAAATCCTAAACCCTATACCCTAAATCCAAAAAAACGTAATTTGGAAAAAAAATTGGACCAAAAAACTAACCCGCCGGACCAGGCCCGTTAGGCCTGGCCCGGCCGACCCGCCAGAAGGGCCCGGCGGGCCGGCCTGGTACGGCACGCAGGTACGGCCCGCCTGAGGCTGGCCTGCGTGCCGTGCCGGGCATGCTTCTCTGGAAACAGGCCGGGCCGGCCCCGCTCGGCCTGTTTCCAAAAATGGACTGGCCAGGCCGTCCCTAATGGGCAGGGCCAGGCCAGTCCATATTTACATCTTTACTCGAAACTGGTTTTTTAAAGTAGCAAACCTAACCGAACCTGTCATTTTCGAGTTAGGTCGGGTCGGGTTGAAAATGCCCACCCTTATCCGATATTTTCGGCTCAACTCCATGTAAAATAGCCTGTAACATCTCTTGCGTAGGTTGGCTTAAAATGTGTGTTTGGTGAGAAGATGAGTCAGAACAAAGAGAGACGAGACTGGACAGGACATGACCGGATATGTTGTTCTATATTGTGTTTGGAAGGTCTGAACAATGTAAATTGTACTGTTATGCGTTTGATATGGATGGGACATGACGGAATAAGAGGTTCAAATGACCAGAGTACCCCTCTTATATATATAACAACATAGACTATAATATTATATATTAAATATTAGTATTTATTAAAATATAATATTTATATATAATAATAATAATAATATATTATTATTATTATTATACAGGTAATAATATTATTATAAAATATAAAATATAATATATTACATATATATTTTATAATATATATGAAATTCCCTAAGGAATGTATGTCTATAAACCTGGAACCAGGGGGTGTGAATAGGTTTTTAACACTATTGATTACCAACTTTTTCGAATTAAGCAATGTTAATAGATTCACCTCATTAAAAAACATGAAAAACAAGTAAAAATACGGAAATAAAAATTGACACGCGATATTTACGTGGAAACCCTTCGACAAGGGAAAAAACCACGGGCTGATATGTGTGCCACACACGATCCTCAAATCCACTATTGAATACAAGTTTACAACATAGGTTGACTTCTCGTCACACCCTCCAATTACTATCTCTTTCACTCTACTTAGAAGGCTTTAATAGTGATTATTGATCAACATACTTGTGCACCGACCAATTAGTCATAAGACTTAATCTCAATGAAGAGTCAAAACAACCTATGTGAATATGATGAAATATTCAAACATGCAAGTAGTGCTAGGCTACACTAAATGCTTATTTAGGAATTCAAAGATGTCATTGAATGTAATTTCTAGATATCAATGTTTAAATGTAAGTGCAAAAAGACCTAACTACATATATCTATGAGAAACTAATACTTAGTTATCAAATAAAAGCCAATCAACAAAAGTTGTCATGAACATGGCAGGGAACAATCAATGCAATTAATACATACAATCAATTAGACCTAAAAAATACCTAAATGCAAAGCATAAAGATTTAGCTAGAAGGGTAAAATCGTCTTAAATGCTAGCTATCACAAAACAAACATCTCAACCAATAATCAACAACCCAAACATGTTATAAATGAAATTAAACATAAAAGCATACATTCAATAAATAATAAATGTTATTCCTTAGTAAACATGGCCTAATAATAAAACAACAAGTTTTAGGGCATGTAGAGATTACCTAGTCAATCAAAACAAGAGAAATCCATGATTGGAAGATGCAAGAAGATGCTAGATGCTCATGGGATTGAAGGTTGGTTGAGTCAAAATGAGTTCTTGGGAGGTCTCTCTCTCTTGGAGTTAATTTCTCTCTCTAGAAATGCTTGGTCTCTTAAAAATGGCTTCTTAGACTCCTTGAAAATCAAAGAGAAGAGAAAAGAACATATGTATATATATTGTGCCCTACATGAAGTGATGTTGTTTTGGACGAAAGGTAACCAAAACTCGTTAGGACCGCAGGCTGGACCGTGGTACAGGTAAGTGCCCAGACCGCGGCATAAGGAACGATGCATCGCCTAGACAACACCGCTCTCCAGACCGCTGTGCATGCAAGTGCACAGACCACGGTACCAGCAACGTCCAGCCTCTAGTAAACACCGCTGTGAAGACCGCAGCGGAGGCAATGCAAGGGGAGTGGTCTAAACCGCGGTTAAGAGGAAAAACCTCTTCTAAGAGCAAACTAAATGCATAAAACAACCAAGCAAGAGATATGACAAATAAGGCACACAAGAAATCAATTAAGCATTAATGCAAGATGATCAAGGCATGCATATGAGTGAGTGTGTGCACTGTTATCTCTTAAATGAAAGCTAAGCAAGTGATTTACCTTTTGAAGCTTGAACTAGGTCTTGAACAATGAAGGCCTAAACTACCCTTACATATTAATCCAAAAATGTGGTTGGCAACGAAATGAGCAAATCAAAAACCGAAAAACTTACAATATATATAAAAATATATATTACATATATTATATATATATATATATATTAATATGTATATATATATTATATTATATTATATTATAGAAAGAACCAAAACCGAGGGATTTCCTCACTGGCGGCCATCCTTCGGCCTTAACAGGGTACTTTTCTGGTCAGATACTAACAGAGATGGATGGAGATCAACAGGCCAAACTAGTCAGTACGGGGCTTTGTTAAACCTGAGTTCATCCTAGCCAGCAACATTCTGGTTCCGGATGTGTCCAGGGTGTCCAGCCAATATACCAAACTAGTATACAGGATCTGTTCTGATATGCAGGGTCCTCATAAGAGGCAAGCATAGAGCATACTAGGACCTTGAAGAACCATAGTCTCAGACACAGAGCTATCTGAAGATCATGAGGAGGAAACTGTTTAGAAAGCCATGAAAACTGAAAACTCAATCTTTATTTAATTTTTTTTTCGTGCTTCTTACATCGAGGCTTGCCATCCTTTTTATAGAGAAAGGAGGCCTAACACGACGACTGATCAAGATATTTTACAAGAGATCAGGATGAGATCGGCCAAAGCTAAAAAATATCTTACAAAAGATTAGGGCGGCCGACAAAAGCAGAAAACAAAACAGGACAGCTGGAGTGCGCTACAAAAGTAGAGCTGGCCGACAAAAGCAGGAAACATAATAAAGCAGAAAATAAGACAGCTGGAGGGCGATGTAATAATAGAGCTGGTGGAGCAGTCATGGGCTGCCGAGGTTGCAAGTGGAGTGGTACTCATCGTCTGAGTTGAGGGCCCCACAGATCGAACAGGGCCACGTGTCAGCCTGGTCTTGGGAGTCTTGGAGAAATGAGTCTGGGAGAGGGTGCAGGCTCCTTGTGGGGTCCCTTGGGACGTCGGGGAGAATGAAGATGACATCTGTATAGTCATTGTTGACGTCACAAAGGAAGTTGAGGAGGGGTATCTGGATGTTGGTCTGGTATAGCCTTTCGTAGTCGTAAGAAGTATCCCACTGGTAGCAGATGTTAGAGGTCCAGAGAAGCTGTGTATGTGGGTTATAGCTGTAGGGCCTGCTGAAGATCCAAATGCAGCACACTTTGGAGGCCTGGTCAGGGTCCATCTTCCAGAGATGGTATTGGCCCATGAGCTTAGTGAGCTCGGTCTGCCAGGCATGCAGGGGCTTGAACCACTGTAGAAAAGTCTGGAAGTTGACAGAGGTAGGATCCTAGATAAAACCGTAGAGGGCTTGGAGAGGGAAAACCATGGCGTGACGATGGAGAACAGATAAACACCATAGGAACCATAACACCTGGTTGGAATAGTAGTAAAATAGAGGTGATATGAAAGGGTCAAGAAAAGGTTTCTTGAGGTTGGCTATCTGGTGGTGACAGCACTGGCTGTTGATCTGGGATAGATATTGCGGAAGGTACAAGCTGGCAAATGCTTGGATTTGTTAGGGGGAAGGGGTTTGGTTTGGAGAAAGAGTGGCTACGAACTCTGGAGGGAAACCAGGTGGTATCAGGGGAGTTTGTGGAGCTGTGGAGGAGAAAGCTCGGGGCGACACCATGTAGATCAAGGGGATAGGGCCAGTACGAGATAGGAGGTTGACAGGTTGGGGTCTAGAAAGCATGTCTGGGATGATGTTGTGATGGCCCTTTATATGTTTGACTGAAAAGTCGTATCTGGCAAACCAGTCTTTGAGTCTCAGGAGCTGGGGGTTTGGTGGGAGCTTATTGCGGAACTCAAGAACTTTGGGGAAGGAAGAGTTGTCCATTTCAACGGTGAATTTGGTGGTTCTGAGGTGGAAGTCAAATTTTGAAACTCCATTTTTTACTGCAAGGATTTCTTTGTAAATGGTATGGTAATGCTTCTGGGATTCTTTGAATTGTCCACTGGCGTCTGTTTGTAGGATGGGGTGGACAGATGAGGGAATGCGTAAGGGTGGAGGATTTTGTGCAGCATGCTTGAGGTGGGAGATAGCTTCAGAGTGGAGGGTACTCCATTGTGGTGGATCCTTTTTGAGAAGTTTGGATAAGCAGGTGGTAAAACGACCGGCTTGTGGGATGAAATCCCTGACATAGTTGATAATACCAAGAAATTGTTGGAGCTGTTTTAATGAGAGGTTAGAATCTGGGAAGTCTAGGAGCTGGCTTGCAAGGTGAGGTCCAGGGGCATAAGTCCCATCCTTGATTTTCATGCCAAGCAACTTGATTTCTGTGACACCTATCGAGCTCTTTTTGTCAGATAGCATGATTCCATATTCATCAAGGATTTGGTGAAATCTTGTTAGAAGATTATTATGTGACTGCTTGTCTGCTGAGAATAGCAGGATGTCATCAATGTACAGTAGGGCCGAACTGAGCAGTGGTTGAAAGATCCTGGTAACAGCCTTTTGGAACAGTGAAGGAGCTGTTTTAAGCCCAAAAGGAAGTACGGTCCATTGGTAATGGGCGTTGGGAAGGCAGAAGGCCGTCTTGGGCCTGTCATGTGGTTGTATTCCAATTTGCCAGAAAGCCCCCTTTAAATCAAACTTGGAGAAAATTGTGGCTCCAGGTATTTGGGAGAACAAGGTATTAGCTCTGGGAACAGGGAATTTGTCATCTTGGAGGAAAAGGTTGAGAGGCTTGTAATCAATGACAAGCCGTTTCTTTCCTCTGAGCTGTTCGGATCTTTTTTCTACGTAGAAGGCCTGACAGGCCCAAGGAGATGAAGTGGGCTCTAGAAGGCCCTGGCTGAGGAGTGACTCACATACTTCTGTGGCCAGGGACAGGTCAGAAGGGGACATCCCTATGTGTGTAGCCTTTGTGGGGTTGGCATCTCCATTGAGCTTAAAGGGAAGTTCTATGAAGAAGTCAGGGTTCTTCCATAGAGGGTGTGGGTGTTTGAAGTCTGTATGGCTGATGGCGCAGAAGAGCTGGAGCTTTTCTTGTATCATTTTGAAGTCTGGATTGATGACCGAAAGGGGGGAGATTTTTGGGGTATCAATGAAGGGTTTAAACTCCTTTCTGAACCGAATGCCATGAGGCAAAATCCTGATGGATTTGGCCTGACTGTAAATATCCCATCCGATGAGGATATCTTTATCTGGGAAGGGCGTACCAATGACATAAGTCCAAAGAGTGAACGATGGGAAAAATTGTAACCCAATCTTATGTTTGGAGATTAAATGGGTGTTGAAAAGTTGTCCATATGCTGCTAGGAACTGATTGTTCTCTTGCTTCCAAGCTTCTGCTGGGAGGACACTGGGGTTCATCATAGAGGAGTGGGCTCCTGTGTCAAAGTAGGCAATAACTGGGATTGGTTTAGAATATTTTATGGGTAGAATCTGGATTTTGATTTGTGGACCCGTATTTTCTTTATTGGTGGCTTGGTAGGCTTCTGATGGGTAGTCATGGTCTGGGAGGCTTGATTGGTCTGAAGAGCTAGTGTCATCAGAGTCTAGCATCATGAAAGAGGTCAGCTAGTTGACATCTTCTTGCTCTGAGAAGTAAGACTCAATGTCAGCATCTGAGGGAATTTCTTCTGTAACCTGTCTCAGTTGTCTGATGAGCTTGGCCGATTTTGCTCTCTTGTTGGGACATTGCTTGGCATAGTGCCCTTCTTGTCCGCAGGCAAAACACTTGTTGGATTTGTTCCAAGATCTCCTTGTCTTTTTTCTGTAATACTTGTATTTTCTGGAGCGTGAAAACCCTTTCGGGTTTCGGGTCTTGTGTGTCATTTTTCTGTAGGGTCTGTTTGCTTTGCAGTTGCAATGTTCATCCGAATTGCATTTTAAATGGTAATTTGGAGGGAATTTACAGTGTCTGCTGTACTTTTTTCCTTCCTTAATCATCTTTGAGAAGACCCGTTGAGTAGCACAAAGCTTTTCCAGAGCAGTGTGGGTAAACATGTGGATTTCTCCCAAGGTGATTTCTCTGAGGCTTTTTCCTGAGAACTCAATCAATCTTTGGAGTTCTCCTTGGAGTTCTGATGGAATCGAATTCAGATACACTTGTCTTAGGGTCTCATCATTGACACCTCCGAGGGCATGATACCTGAAAGACATGCGTCTATAGTGATAGTCAATATCTTCTTTGTTCAAAGAGCACACAGTCATCTCGAAGAATTCCTGTCTGGTCTGTTTATAGAACTGGGAAACATCTCCGAGAAACTCTCTAAAGATTATTCCTGTTGCTATGGAGACAGATCCGCATCTGACTAATTGCAGCTGCATGTATTCTCCTAGTGCTTGGTACCAATCTCTGAGAGATCCGGTGAATCTGGAAACAAATTCTCTCAGGATGGATTCTATGTTGTCACCTCCTTTTGCAATTTGGAGGTCGAGCCAGGCGCTCATCTCAGACATTCTTTTTCTCCATTGTCTGGGAGCGACTTCGTCAAAGTTGAACCAGGGACCATTGGTAGGTTTAGGGGGAGGAGCATGTGTTTGTGCTGTGTCCCTTTGGTCTCTATGGTCGGGTGGTTCATCAGTTACTGGAGGAGGCACTTCAGTGGTTTCAGATTCTGATGATGAATCCATGGTTTGGGTGGATGGTTGAGGGTCGGCCCTTGTGGCTAGGAAAATTTGTGTGGGATCATCTGGGTCTGAATAGTTTGAAGAGTCCGGTGTTTGATCAGAGTGATAAGTCTCCCATGAAGAGGTGGAGGAAGGTTCTGATGTTTCTGTCTCTGTTGAGGAGGTATTTGAGAGGTCATGTTGGTGGGAAGATGTGTAAAAGGCTTGTTTTTGGTAATGTGGTGGTGAGCGTTTGTGGGAAGAATGTGTCTTCTTTTTCTGGGAGGTCTTTCTTTCTTTACTAGTTGACGGTTTTTGGGTGGGTAAAGATGGGTATTTTCGGAAGAGGTCTCCGGTTGATTTGAAGAACTGGGAGTGGTCAGGAGGTCTTAGAGGAGGAGGTGGTGACTGGGTTGGGAATACCAAGGACGGGGAGTAAGGATGAGGGCTTGGAAGGTAAGGTGTGTTGGTAAAGTGGTCCCTTGTTATTTGTTCTAGCTGGTCTTTGAGGTGTCTGATCTCTCTTTCTTTGCTGTCAAAATCAGGGCCAAAGTATCCTTGACTGATATACTGATGCAAATCAACATCCAACCTAGACACTCTTGATTGTAGGTCTGTATACATGTTTCGCAATGTGGAATCAAGATGTTGTAGCTGGTTATCTTGTTGAGAGACGTGGTGAGAGACCTTGTCAATTTTCTGGTCAATAGAGTGAAGCACCCTATTTTGGACTGTTGCATTGCGAGTGTGCCAATTAAGGACCTGTTCAGCCTGGGAAGGCTGTTTGTGTGATCCATCAGGTAAGACTTCTGTTGACTGGATGAAAGGTCTGGAAAACAGGTTTCTTTCGGGATTCGACGAGGAATCCAAAGGAGGGAAGTCTTTATCGTAACTAGAAGCCATGAAACATGGGATAGGAGCCGGGATAGTTGGTACTATCTTTGCGGGTCTATCTAGAAGTAAACCTTCTTCTCTAAGGATTTGAAGTGCCCTATCATAGATGGGAAGGGGTTTGTTTTTTATTGGTCGTAGGCCAATCCAAGGGCTGTGAGGGTCTTCAGGTCTTGAGAAAGAGGAAACAGATTTGCAGGGTGTTTTTTCAGACTTGTGGAAAGACCTGCATTCACAATCTGCATCGCACATGTCTGGGTCTACGTCCCAGATGAAATGCCCGTTGACTTTGTCTGTGTAGACTGGAGTTCCATCAGTCTCAAAGTGATGGATGAGGATTTCCTGTTCGGTTGTGACAGGTCGGATTGTCAAGATTTGAAAAACGGGAGGAGCACTGGGTGCTGGCTCAGTGGCAGGGGTACTTGCTTCTGAAGTACCAATATGTTCGTAAGTTGTTTGGATAGAACCATCTGCCAATTTTGTGAACGTGGTTTCAGCTGCCACCACTGGTGTGGTGTTTTGAAAAGCTTTCTCATAGTTGGTGATCCAGTTTAAAGGCATGACTTCCGTGAGTTTTTCTCTGGGCAGTTGTTTAGGAATCTGGATGATAGTAGGAACCTCATCTTCTCTTTCAGCTTTGATGAAGATGGTATCTCCAGAGTGTCCAGGGATGGGAAGATCAAGAGCATGATCTTGGAGTCTGTAAGCAATCTGATGATGAAGGGTTGCCATATAGGAATTCGGCATCATGGGGGCTCCTATGATCTGCAGTTGGACTTTGAGACAGTTGTGCAGATTCAGATCCCTGAGAGGGATGTTGAAGTTCGGGTAGTAGGTGAGTGAGATGCTTCCTGCATGTAAAGTGGAGAGACACGTGCCAATGACTGCATGCTCATACTGTTTGTAAATCGTATTGAGGAGGGCAATCCGGGCCGTGACTGGTAATCCTTTTCTGCCATGCAAGGTGAGGATTATTCTGATGGCTCCAATGTGCAGGTGAGAGTATCCTTCTCTGATCCACTGTTCAATAAGTGGTTGACCAATTTCTAGGTCAACATACTGTTCAGCAGACGAAGCAGGAATCAGGCAATTGTCCAAGGCAGTAGTAGATTGGACATACTCCTTGATTGGAGGAGAGCGGTGTTGGACCAGGGCTGTAACTCGCCTGGAAAGTGACCGGCTGCGTTTAAAGATGGTGTAGGGGTTTAACAGAGGAAGGGCCGTTTCAGTAATCTGGGCAGATTCTGGGATGTGGGTGTATTCAACAAGGTGTTGGATCTTATTTGTCTGAGATAAACACATAATATATATAATATTAATATATATATTATAATATAATATATTTAATATAAATATATTATACATATATATATAATATAATATAACATATTTAATTATAATATATATATATAATAATATAATATATAATTTGTTGGACATGATTGTAATTGTCTGAAAATTTAAAGAGTAAATTGGTATAGTTAACACTTGTCATAGGGTCTTGGGTAAGACAATTTTTTGTGATTTTTATCCCACATTGTCCCGTCCTGCCCCATGCTAAGGACGTGTCAAACGTGGGACAAGAACAAACTATCTCACGTTATCCTGTCTTGTCCATCCAGCGTACCAAACACACCTAAAGTGAACTAAAGAAGATAAGTACACCAGATAACCAAAGTGTTCTACGTTTGTGGAAATTGTTAAAAATGACCACAACTATTATTGAAAATTCGTTTGTAACCACTTACGAAAATTTATTCGTTAACAACTACTTTTTTGAGAAATTACTTGAATGTCCTTATATAAAAACCATCCCTAAACACTTTCTCTCTATTTTCTCTTCTTCTTTTTTTCTCTTTCCTTTCCTCTCTCTCTCTCCCCGATCTCTCTCACACGTCAACGGTGTGCCGGTGAACCGTCGTTGCCCTCCTCTTCTCTCTCTCACCGAACCTCTCTTTCTCTCTCCTCGTATCTCTCTCTCTTCTTTCTTTCTCTTTCTCTCTCCTCTCATTTCTCACTCACACGACGTCGATGGCTTGCCGGAGTGCCAGTGTACCGTCTTTTGGGCTTCACGATCGTCCAATAATGGCGTCGAGCTCCCCCTCCGCCGGTGATTAGATCTGTAGAAAGAAAAAAAAAAGGAAGAAAACTAAATACCTAGAAACCCAGAACATTTCAAGTTTCAATATTTCAAGTTTCAATATTTCAAGTTTCAACATTTCAATTTAGTCAAGATTTCAAGTTTCAACATTTCAATTTAGGCAAGATTTTAAGTTTCAACATTTGAAAACGAAAAACTTAAAAACCCAGAACATGTCAAGTTTCAACATTTCAATTTAATCAAGATTTCAAGTTTCAACATTTCAATTTATGTATGATTTCAAGTTTCAAAATTTCATGTTTTTAGACAAGATTTCAAGTTTCAAGTTTCTAGTCGTGATATCAAGTTTGGTTCCAGATTTTAGTCATGATTTCAAGTTTGATTTCAGTTTTAAAGAAAAAATCAAATCCAGGGATATTTTTGTAATTTTATGGATATACACTGATTTTTTTTTCTTAAATTTCTATGAACGAATAAATTTTTAAAAGTGGTTACAAACGAAAGTTTAATGTTTTCTAAGATTATTTTTGGTTTTCTCTTGTATATAAGAAAAAGTGTCCTAATTTATTTATTTTTTCATAAGAATTTAAATTAAAAGCGTATAATAATAATAATAATAATAATAATGGTTTTTAGCAAAAATGCCCTATTTTAGGGGTTTGATAGCAAATCTACCCTAAAACTTAATTCAATTGCAAAACTACCCTGAAATGAAATTTGTCATATGTGAATTTTATCGGATGAACACGTCATCAAACAAAAAGGATAATTTGCCAGGTGGACATCCAAATAGGCATCTAGAAAATATCCTACAAAACATTGCTGAGGAAGAGAAAACCCGAGTAAGCAGATGTCGAATGAAACCTACTCGGGGTCAGTTAACGACACTCGGGAATTGGTTAAATGACTTTTCCACTCGGGCTCAAACGATGTTACTCGGGCCCCGCAGGTATTATCCTTACTCGAGATAAATATGAAGAAAACCGAATAAGAAGCTTATTGCTTAGTTCACAATGACTAGGTCATTAAATACATGAAGATATCCATATCAAAAAAGAATCCCAAAGAGAATAGAATACTGAGCTGGAAGGGTTCTGAATCAGGCAATAACTTTATTTCTTTAAAAAGATTACATTCTTATATAAGGAAACAAGTCCAAATTGGACTGCACTACTAGAAACCCATTCGACTTCAATACAAGACTCTGAAACAGGAAAGAAGACAAATCTACTTCAAACAAGAAACCAAATCACAATTAAATGCAGAGATCTTTTATTACTTGTACAAAGCAGATTAGGGTTCTATAAACATATAAATAGACCTATAATCTCGTCCAGGAAAAGATATAGACAATAGAGCATACACAGAAATAATAGCAAAATTCAGACGGAAAAAAGAGAGATCGAGAGCTTGTAATATTCAAGAATTCATAGTGGATTTTGGCTAGGTTGGTCATTCAACCACCAATGGATGTTTCTCCGGTCATCGGAGTTTTACCACGTAAAAAACTCATGTCTTGTTTACTTTCTCCTTCTCTCTCTTTTTGAAATCTCAGCCGAAATCCAATCCTTGTTGGCTTTTCTGATACAATCCAGAAATCAACGTCAACAATTGGCACTAGTATGAGGGGCTTGAACCTTCGACTTGATTAGAAGCAATGACATGAAGCAGAAGCAATTCCGGGGATGTCCAAAAATCCCCGGATAACTTTCATGTTGGCAGTACCTCACGAGATCTCACTGTAACAACAGAGAACCAACCTACATTTCTGGCGGGGATCCAGTAAGTTCCTCCAACCAGCGGAGATCTGACTCAACATTTTCGGGAAGCGTTGCAGTAATTGGTGGCAGACGCATCAAAGGAAGAAGTTGATCTACTGGCTACAGAAGCACCAACTCCTAACCTCCCACCTGCTAGGCTTCGTTCGGTGGTAGTAGGCCAGAAATAAATACACCAGGAGTCGGAAGGAACCTTACCCCAATCAAACAGGCTGGATGTGAAACACGTGAAGAGGAACGACCACGCCAGAAGCAGGACCAAGATCAGACAGTTCGTACTAGACATCGCAAACATGACCGGCACAGGGATCTGTTGTCATCGAAAGATAGCGAGCGGCACTATCGCAAACGTCATCACGGAGTCATGTGAGAAACTCAGCATCAAAGTGAAGAGCCAAAAAGAATGAGAGTCACCCAACGGTTCAACCGTCAGGGTAGCCCGGTGGGAGACAGAGATGTCATGATCCAGAGCCTAACTCAAGAAATCGAGAACAATAGACGCCAGATGGATGCACAGGTCAGACGTTACGGGTATAATGATTTGTCGAATGACGATTCTGACAGTCCATTCACCAAGGAAATCCTGCGGACCTCATTCCCAGAAAGATTTAGGATGCCACACGTGGAGCAGTTTAAAAAAGATACTTATCCAAAAGAGCACGTGAGACGCTATAAAAGTGTCATGGCTCAGTATGCCCACAACGATCCCTTTCTAAGTCTCAATTTTTCGCAAACTCTGGGAGACATGGGTTCGAGGTGGTTCGGGAGATTGCCTCCAGCAAGCATCAGAAGTTTCAATGAACTGAGCAGGAGCTTTTCGAGGTAATTTCTGATCAATGTTCACAGGAAAAAGTCAGTAGCTCACCTTTCTCAAATAAAGCAAGGGAATGATGAGTCACTGAAGAAATACTTGGGAAGATTCTGCCAAGCCGTGTCAGAAATTGGCAGTGCAAATGATGAAGCAATAATTGATGCGTTTATCAACAACCTGCAGAATGGTCGGCTATCTTTTGATTTAAGGAGAGCCCGGCTGACTAGATATGCAGACATGATGGATATGGCGGGAGGATATGCACTGGCCGAGGAAGAAGAATTGGCCACTAGAGGATGCTATATGCACGGAGGAAAACCCGAACAGAAGGATATTGAGTCTAAATGCCAGAACTAGAAGGGAAAATAGAAGGGAAATGGTAAAGAAAAAAGCAAGGACGAGGGTAATGGGCGTAACACCGAACAGACCACCGAGAAATACCGAGGTAGATACACCAATTACACCCCTCTTAAAAAAAACAGGAGGAAATCCTGGCCATTCTGGAAACAAAGAATATGGTACAAGAGCCACACCGGCAATCTTAGTTTACTTGGCGAGACACAACCAAATACTGCCGGTTCCACAAGGAAACTGATCATGAGACCTCTAAGTGTTACCAGCTCAAATATTACATAGAAACCCTTATTCGGGAAGGACATCTACAAGATGTGATCTTGAAAAGAGATGAAAAATAAGAAGCAAAGAAAGAGATCAGGACCGATCACGGCTCTGGTCAAAATTAAAAGGCCAGTCCAAAGGCTAATCAAGTAATACGCAAGATCTTTGGAGGACCATCCACTGAAAGAAGTAACCAAGAACGAACTCAGAAAATCAGAGAAGTAGTAGAAGCAAGAAATAACTTTGATGTAAACTAGGTCGAGCCAGACCCGAAGAGGATAAAGGAAGGATGAGACCCAATAACATTCACAGAAGCAGACTTACATGGCATAGATGTTCGGCCAAATGATGCCTTGGTCATAAGTGCCCGGATTGGTCACCGGGAAGTCAGGAGAATCCTGATAGATAATGGAAGCTCAGCAGATATTCTCAATGTAGCCGTCTACGATCAACTCAGGTTAGACCGAAATGACCTACAACCCTTCCATACCCCACTCAGAATTCGGGGGAGTTGAAGTCAGGTCACTTGGGACGACAAAGCTACCCGTGAAGATTGGAGTAGCACCTTGCCAGAGAACTGTATAGTTCGACTTCGTGGTAGGAGACTTGGAGAATTGGCCATATAATGCACTATTGGGACGACCATTCCTAAATAAAACTAAGGCCGTAACAGCCACGTATGCCTTAATGATGAAATTCCTGACTGAACAGGGGGTCGGGATAGTCAAGGGATCTCAGGAGATGGCCCGAAGAGCTAACCTATCAATATACAAGGACAAGAATGAACAGGTTTGCACTTTAACACAGTCAAGTCAGAACGAAAAGCCTTTATCATTTGAGTTCGATCCAAGAGAAGAACCGAATGAATCTAAAACTGAACCGATTGAAGAAATCACCCTGAAAGAAGATGAACCAGATAAAAAGGTCAAGGTCGGGGCCAATTAGGAAGGAAGAGTCAAACAAAGCCTCATTGATCTACTTAAAGAATACAAGGATGTGTTCGCTTGGAGTCATGAAGACATGGTCGGGATAGATGCCCGAATAATATCCCACCATCTCACAGTAGACCCGAATGCAAAACCAGTGATACAAAAGAGAAGATCATTCAACCTTGAAAGAAGTCAAGTGATCAAACAGGAAGTAGAAAAGCTACTCGTTGTAGGATCAATTAGAGAGGTCAACTACCCTTAATGGGTGGCTAATGTAGTCCTCGTCCAAAAGAAGAATGGACAGTGGAGGATGTGCGTAGATTTCACAGATCTGAACAAGGCATGCCCGAAAGATAGTTTTCCACTTCCAAGGATAGATCAGTTGGTGGAGGCTACATCAGGCCATGAGCTACTCAGTTTCATTGATTCTTACTCGGGGTATAACCAGATCAGGATGAACAAGACGGACGAAGAAAAAACCGTATTCACAATTAATCAGGGTTTGTATTGCTATACTGTGATGCCCTATGGACTGAAAAATGCAGGAGCTACTTATTAGAGGTTGGTCAACAAAATCTTTTCACCGCAAATAGAAAGGAACATGGAAGTATACATTGATGACATGCTAACCAAGAACATCACAGCAGACAAGCATTCTTCAGATCTGCGGGAGACATTTGATGTCTTGAGGAGATACCAAATGAAGCTAAATCCGAACAAGTGTTTGTTCGGGGTTTTTTCAGGAAGATTCCTGGGATTTCAAGTCCATCAAAGAGGAATCGAAGTCAACCCCGAGAAGGTCCATGCCCTATAGAGAATGAGTTCACCGAGAACACTCGAAGAAGTACAACGCCTAACAGGATGTCTGGCTTCCCTAAGAAGATTCATCTCAAAAGCCACAGACATATGTGTACCATTTTTCAAAGTAATTAGAAAAGGGAAAGGACTTGAATGGAATGAAGAATGCGAACATGTATTCTTAAAAATTAAATAGTACTTAGGACAGACTCTCATCCTTTCAAAACCTCAGATGGGGGAGACACTCCAACTGTACCTGTCAATTACAGAACTGGCAACAAGCTCAGTTCTAGTCAAAACAGAAGATGGAGTACAAAAGCCGGTGTACTACACCAGCAAAGCACTTCTACCAGCTGAGACCAGATATTCACAGGAAGAAAAGATTGCCCTGGCACTAGTCTCAGTAGCAAGAAAGCTTAGGCCATACTTTCAGGCTCACACAATCCAGGTTCTCACCGATTGCCCGTTGAAGCAGATTTTACAAAAGCCTGAGATTTCAGGGAGATTAACCAAATGGGCAATCGAGCTAAGTGAATTCGATATCCACTACATCCCCATGACATCTCTCAAAGGGCAAGCAGTGGCAGATTTCATAGCAGAATTCACAGAACCGAACCTGGAAGCAAAAAAGATATTGGGTAAAAATTTCCCACGGAAGCTGTATGTTGATGGCACTTCAAACATTCATGGCAGTGTGGCAGGGATTATAGTATGCATTCCAGAAGGAGATGACGTTGAATGTGCCATGAGGTTTGACTTTAAGGCAACCAATAATCAAGCCGAGTACGAGGCGCTACTAGCTGGACTCAAAGTCTGCATAGCTCTCGGGGCAGATGAGGTTGAGATATTCAGTGATTCACAGGTAGTTGTCAACCAAATCCTGGACGAGTACCAAGCCAAGGATGAATGCATGATAATCTACCGTGATATTGCGAAACAGCTCCTTTAGAAATTTAAAGAATATAAGATCACCCAGATCCTCATGGAGGAGAATGAAAAGGCAGACTCATTGTCCAAACTAGCGTCAACAACAACTATAATTAGGCCAAAGTCTATTCCGGTTGCACATCTCCTCAAACCGAGTACAGCTGAACCAAGAAACTTAAAAATTTCAAAGATCCAAACATTGCCATATGGTTGGATGACTCAGCTAAAAAGATTCCTGGAAGAAGGTATACTACCGGAAGATCCCTTACAAGCAAAACGTATCAGGTACCGATCTGCCTGGTACACATTGGTTGGAGGAGAATTATACAGAATATGGTATTCCCGAACACTCCAAAAATGTGTGACAAAAGAAGATACATATCAGATATTACAGGAAGTCCATGCAGAAGTTTGCGGAAACCACACTGGGGGTAAAAGTTTGGCACACAAGGTACTCAGGCAAGCCTATTATTGGCATACTCTATTCTCAGATGCACAGTAGTGTTCAGAAAGTTGCAATACTTGCCAAAGGATTGCTAATGACATCCGACAGCCCCCTGAGCAACTCAGAAACTTCATATCCCCATGGCCATTTGCCATATGAGGTTTGGATCTAATTTGCCCAATGCCAGCTGGGACAGGGGGCGGAGCGAAGCATGCCATAGTAGCTGCTGACTATTTCACAAAATGGGTAGAAGTTGAAGCTTTAGTGTATATCACAGAAGCAAACACCACAAATTTCGTGAAAAAGAATATACTTTATAGGTTTGGAGTCCCAAACACTATAATCACTGACAATGACACTCAGTTCGATAACCTGAAATTCAGACAGCTGTGCAAAGAGTATCGGCTTGCCAACTACTATGCTACACCTGCCCACCCTCAAACAAATGGGCAGGTGGAAGCAGTGAACAAAATCATCAAGCACACAATCAAAGCAAAGCTAGATGCCAAAAAAGGAAGCTGTGTTGAAAAGCTTTCCGAAGTACTAAGGGCTTATCGGACAACAACGAGAACTTCAACAGGAGAAACTCCATTCACTTTAGCGTTTGGAACAAAAGCGGTTATTCCTATAGAAACATCATATACGTCACCCCGGGTCAGGCTATACGATGAAGAGCAGAACGTTGATATGCTATTACAAAGTCTGGATGAGCTAGAAGAGAAAAGGGAGAAATCCCGAATACGAAATATGGCATATCAGCAAAAGGTAGCTCGCCACTACAACTCTCACATTCGGGTTAGAAAATTCCAACTAGGAGACCTGGTACTCAGAAAGGTGTCATTGAACAAAAAAAATAAAGCTGCATGTTCCTTGGCTGACAAATGGGAATGCCCGTACAAAATAGAAGGAATAGCCAGTTATGGGGCATATTGGATTGCACGACCTAATGGAGGGATTTTACCCCGACCATGAAATGCCTAATATATGAAGATTTTCTATCCTTAAATTGTTTTTTCTATTTTTTTAGTTAGGACAATTTTAGTTAGGATACATATTAGTTGAAATTTATAACTTTATTGACTTTGCAGTTATAAATAAAAAATCACTCGGGATTTCTGAAAGAAAAGCATCGAACTCGGGATTTCCAAAAGAAAGCATATGATAATAAGAACATATGGAAGATAAGCATGATAATAAGAACATGCAAATAGAATACTCAAGACCATTAAATTCTGAATGGGCAGAGAAGCTCGAAGGAGCATGCTAGCCGAGCAAGGTCAAAATGACCTTCGCAAAAAGGCAAACCCGATGCACCAGCTCGGGACGTTATCGGGAAAAATTCCGGTGAAATGCGTAGCTGTGTTAAGCAATTCAAAAAGCTTAACGATTCGGCAAACCCTTGCACATAAAACTGGGGAGACGTCCTTGGTAATGTGTAAGGACTCGAACATATGATCATGGTAAGCCTTGATGTAATGTTCGAGTAGCAACCGAGTATGAAACACAAGTATAAACTTGTCTGTTTTAAGATGACTCGGTTAATAATAAAGAGCCAGTTTAATAAGATACTTGGCGATTAAAGTTATTCGGGTAACTACTAGTTTAATAAGATACTTAGTTAAGTTACCTGAACATCGAAGAGCCAGTTTAATAAGATACTTGGCAATCAAAAGTTATTTGGGTAACTACCAGATTAATAAGATACTCGGTTAAGTTACCCGAACATCGAAGAACCATATTAATAAGATACTTGGTTAAGTTATCCGAACATGCCAGTTTAATGAAGCACTCGGCAACCACCAGAAAATTAAGTGATCAAAGCAAATCAATCATTTAGAAAAACTTGGGAGTTTTATTGATTTAGAGGGTTACAAATTCCTTACACAATCAAGAATAAAAAATTCCTACAATTCTACAAAAACTAAGGTTGTGAGGATTTCGAGCCCTTGCCAATACTCGGGTCTGGCACCATTTCGTATTCGCGGAGCAAACTTTTGTTTGAAGGCCAAACAATTGTGACGACTGAGTCATCCATCCATTGGCTGTAATCCTCTCCTGGAATCGGCCCGACATCAGTCTCCACACCCTTCACGACCGACTCTTGACTGGCATAGAAGGTTGAGAGGGAGTGGTCAAATGGAATCTCTAAATGCATAGGATGGGGCTCATTGCCTCGGCTACGACAGTAAGCTCTCCACTCCTTCATGTGAGTTCGAAGAGACTCTAAGGACCGATCCACATGATGTTTGATTGACAACTCCCGATTGGTTCGAGCCTTCTCAGTTGCCCGATTCTTGACTTTAAATAATTCACCAGCTGAAATCAGCCCTCGTTGAAACTCCCGAAGGAGAAGAGCATCGTAGGCAGGGGATCTCTTGAAACGATCTACCCCTTGTACTTCAAGTTCCAGCCTGACCTCTTGGGATAAGGATTCGACTGTCAATGTATGGCGCTCTAGATCTTCAATTTTTCGCTCATACGCCGACTTAGACTGTTCCGTTTCCTGCTCGGCCTTGAGCATAGATCCCTAGGCAGAAGACAATAAGTTCTGAAGTGATATTGCTTTCTCTTCTACCGAAGAAGCTCTTTCCTCAGCCTCCATTTGCTTTGCCAAACAGTGGTCGGTAAAAATTTATGCAGAACTAACCCCTTTTTGGTAAGTCGTTTCGACCCGAGCCCGGCTATCCTCACTTTCCTTTAGCTGAGCCTCCAAACGTCTTATTCGATCAGCTTGATGCTGCTGCGTCTCAATTAGCTCAGCGAATTCAGCCACCATCTACAAAAGGATACAATTAGAAATTTGGAAAACAAGCAAAAAATTAAAATAGTTGGGGGTAGCTTACTTAAGATGCGCCATTAAAAACATTTTTGAAGACGTTCAGTCAGGGATCCATCCCAAAAACTGCTCCAACGGTCTTCCCAGATGAAAGCCTGATCAAATGACATCTCCCGCAGTATATCCTGGGGAGAAGGATGTGAAGGAACCTCTAAGGGTTCAACCCCTAGATTTTCAACCTCGGGGGGAGGGGAACCCCTGTTCGGCTCCGAAGCCCCCACATCCGCCGATACTCCAACATCAGCACTCGGGTAAGCCTCAGCCACAATATCTTCATCGCTGGAATCGATGAAAGTAACCACCCGAGGAACCTTAAGAGGACGAGTTGGAGAGCTGATTACCTTCTGTTTCTCACCCCGAGAACGGTAGAAACTGAGATCAGCTGCGGGATCCTCCGGAGTGTCATCATGGAAGGCTTCAAAAAATTCGGGACCTATAGCTACCTGTCCTATGGAAGAATTACCTCCATCATCGGCGTCAGTCTACTCGGCAGGCTCCTCACCAACACATTCACTTTGCCTTTGTCGATCGACAGGTAGCTGAGTATCGATCGGGCCACTCGGACCGCTAGTCTCCCCAATCGTCGGTTGAAAAACATCCTTAGGGACGTCTTCAGAAATCTGCTCCTCAGCGGCATCAGACTCAGGTGGGGTGATACCTTAGCCACCTTGACAAGCCGCCTCTTTCCGACTCGCCTTAATAATTGACTTCATTTGGCGAGTCTGAAGATCGCAGACGACGTCTGTATCAAACACTAGAAGAAAAAAGGAACCGCGTCAGAATGCAAAACAAAATGTATAACAATAAGGAAGAGGTTGCAAAAATCACTTGCATCGCCTACGTTGGCCCGAAATCTTTTCGAAGAAGCCGAACTCAATCATCTTCGATTCAACGAAGAGATCAGTCTAGCTCTTTTTTACCAAAGTGCGAACCGTTGCCCGAGCAATTCTGGTCAGCTCCGCATCACTATACTCGATTTGCTTCTTGTTCCAAAACTCAGGGGAACAGAAGAAGCGGGGGACTTTCAACACTGCTCGAGTACCCCTAGCCGAAACAGTAACTTCGAGCCCGAGACCCCCTCTGGTAAAAACCAACTATTCTTCCAGAACTTGTTGGATGTAGGAAATCCCCATATAAAACCACTCTTTTGGGATCATCAGAGGTATCAGCTCCCTGACTCACTTTTGTCCCTTTAGGGACCCAGCAATCTTGCGAATTGGACATGAGGAAGTAGATCCTTGACTTACCGGCTTGCTTCAGTGTAAAAAAGGGTATGATTTCATTCGGGGATGGCGGCGATAAGTTCATGCGGCTATACATATTCCACAGACACATCAAAATCTTGTAGCTATTTGGGGTTAGCTGTGCCGGAGCGATCCCTGCCTCAGCTAGAAACCATGCAATAAAAGACTGAAGGGAAGAGTGACGCCGCAGTAGAGCATGGATCCGTAGATTGCCACCATACCTGGTGGTGAGTTCCACACAGCTCTATCATCAGCTGGAATCAGAGTGACCGAGTTGGGCAGATCGAATCGGGAGCGATACTTTCCAATCTCATCAGCCCCGACCACATTCGGCTCCGAGTCATACCCACTCGGGCAGTCAGCAGAGAAAGAAAGACGAGATGCCCTAAACTCATCTTCAACATCATTTTCATTGACAATCTGCTCCCTGATCAAAATATTGCCAGAGTTGCGCTTGCGGACTTCACTTTTACTTTGATGTTTTCCCATCCTTCGAAGAGGTACCCTGTGGTCAGAAATATCAGAATCAGAACTAGATGAAGAACTCGATACAGGGCTAAAAATGACGTCAGGGTAAAGCCCTGAAACATCAACTTCTAAAAATAGAGGTTCATCTGCAGGGATTTCCCCCAGTAATCTTCTAATACAATAAACTAACTGAAAATTCCCACGTTCTAAGGCATTAAGAACGACATTAAAAAGACGATGACGGGAAGATGGCTCCATTAAAGACTAACCTTGAAATAAGTTTGATGCAAGATCTTCAACGGAGAATCGCGAACTTGTGTAAAGAAATCTGGGTTTAAAGAAATTTTTGCTGAAAATCGTTGAGAACAAACCTACAACGCCTCTCAGCCAAGAATTCAAAGAGAAAACGACACGAAACTCTAGGTTTTCAAGGCGGGAAATAATGATGACGAGGATTGATGATGTAGGCGGCGCATGGGAAGACACATAGGTCGTTTCTCATAAATAATCTCGAAAAATGAAGAGGTAAAATACACGCGTCAAAACAAGAACTAGACTCAGCCATCAGAACTTCAAAACGTCACCGTCATTAAAGATCACGCATGAAGAGGCAAATCGAATTTGCAGGGTCGCCATTAAAACATGTCATTATGACAAGATATTTACTCGGATACTGAAAAGATATTGATAACTAATTAAAATACTTTTGCCCGAACAAACCTTGTTCAGCAAAAATATTTTAAGGGGGTATTGTCATATGTGAATTTTATCGGATGAACACGTCATCAAATAAAAAGGATAAATTGCCAGGTGGATATCCAAATAGGCATTTAGAAAATATCCTACAAAACATTGATGAGGAAGAGAAAATCCGAGTAAGCAGATGTCGAATGAAACCTACTCGGGATCAGTTAACAACACTCGGGAATGGTTAAACGACGCTTCCACTCGGGCTCAAACGATGTTATTCAGGCCCTACAGGTATTATCCTTAATCGGGATAAATATGAAGAAAACCGAATAAGAAGCTTAGTGCTTAGTTCACACGGACTAGGTCATTAAATACACGAAGATATCCATATCAAGAAGGAATCCCAAAGAGAACAGAATACTGAGCTGGAAGGGTTCTCAATCAGGCAATAACTTTATTTCTTTAAAAAGATTATATCCTTATATAAGGAAACAAGTCCAAATTGGACTGCACTACTAGAAACCCATTCGACTTCAATACAAGACTCCGAAACAGGAAAGAACACAAATCTACTTCAAATAAGAAACCAAAACACAATTAAATGCAGAGATCTTTTATTACTTGTACAAAGCAGATTAGGGTTCTATAAACATATAAATAGACCTATAATCTCATCCAGGAAAAGATATAAACAATAGAGCATACACAAAAATAATAGCAAAATTCAGAGGGAAAAAAGAGAGATCGAGAGCTTGTAATATTCAAGAATTCATAGTGGATTTTGGCTAGGTTGGTCATTCAACCACCCATGGATGTTTCTCCGGTAATCGGAGTTTTACCACATAAAAAATTCTTGTCTTGTTTAGTTTCTCCTTCTCTCTCTATGAAATCTCAGCCGAAATCCAATCCTTGTTGGCTTTTCTGATACAATCCAGAATCAACGTCAACAAAATTGTTACCCTTCTTTTTAAAAAATCCAATTTCACTGATTGCCCTAACCATTCCAAACCCTCCTGCCTACCTTTCCCAAGACCACCCTATCCCGATCAATTTCTGTTATCATCTTGTTCGTCGTCGAGTTGCCATCGAGTTCCAGTGAGCTTCGACGACTTGGCCGTCGAGTTGCCCATCCTGCTAGCCGCGCGTCGTTGACTTCGCCAACTAGCAACAGGAACGATGATCAACAACTTCTTCGTCGGTGAGTATTGACGTCATCGTTGCCGTCAAAAGCTCCAGTTGACTCTGACATCGTTGTCGGACGTCTTCTCATTCCGTCTCTACGGTCTCGTTCTGACGTTGCCATACATCATTCAAGGTATTTTGAGTTTTGAAACCTAACATTTAATTTTATGTTTTTGAGTTGAAATTGATTTTAGGGTTTTCAATTTTTGAAGGCTGTTGTGAAATTTTGATTAATGTACTTGTAAATCTATTAACTAATTATAAATATCACAAAAATTGACCTAAAAAACATATCATAATTAATTTAAATTTTTTTGATTCATGTTCATGGTATGTAGAGTCTAAATATATGTCTTGTCTTGTCTTTATATGTTTTTGAATAGAACTGATATATAATACACATTGAAACTCACTAGTAGTACATTTGCATCTCAAACTCTATATACATTCCATGTATATCACTGTTAATTGTTGTGTGGGGGTGGTATTCTCTGATAATTATGTTTACTTTTGTTCTGGTGGTTGGCTTTATTGGAACCCCGTTCACCGGTCACGCAACGGAACTAAGTTTTAAAATTTTTATATATAGATCATAATCTGTATCTGAGACCAGTGAACTTGGGAACATAATTATTATTCGAAACTAATACATACAATATGTAAACACAAGAAATTGTAATCAATAAAATCAGAAGAAGATCTTACCAACGTTTGGAGGCTCCTTCACTTTTCGATATGCTCTTGTCTGAACCACTTGATCTTCCTCGCTATCTCTCGGAACTGGTAACTGCGTGTGGACGCATCACGGTCTCCGGAACTTGAATGGAGGATGTAGAGAAATACTTGAAGAAACTCTTTCTTCTCAATTTGGTGTATTGATTTCATGCACACATGAATTACATCTCATGCAAAAATATATTGACAGATGTGGTTCTGTATCTCCAAGAACAAAATATATCAATATATATATATATGACGCCTGCATATCTATATATATAATGCCTGCACAAATATATATCATTCACTCCTCTGCATGCTTTTATCACAAATATATATCTTTCACATATAAAACATATATATCATATATATCTCCTTGTTGGTATCCTATACAAACATTTATATATGTGTATACACCAATTTACATCAAATGCAATCTCTTGTGTTATAATTGATATATATTTTTTAATCATCATTTTCAAATATATCTAATATATTAAAAGTGATAATAAGTATTTTAAATTTAAACTTAAATTCAAATACTTAGATAAATGATTTAGTAAAAATAAAATAGTCCTATTATTTTATCTTCACCTAAATCCATATATCAACTAACACCCTCCAATTAATAGTTAATTAATAATTCATAATTATCAATTTAATTAAATAAATAAATTATTTAATTAATTTAACTATTAACATTCATTAATTAAATAATCTCATTATTCAATTAATTCCCGAATATATACGTGTTACTTTTGTACCACAATTAATTGGACAATCCAATTAATTAACCGTGACCCTTGTTACCTAAATCGATCGGGCTAGCAAGGGGACCTAATGGACCCATAGTATTTTGAGCTCCAATAATCCTCGGAATCATTAACTAAACTCTTTAATTAATATTCCTTGATTATTAACTTCGGTGTTAGTCCACTAAAAACCCGAAGCTGCACTCTCTCAACTGTATACGCTTTTACACAGACCGATACAACTCGGTATCCATCGATATAGCTATTACACATGGTGTGATCCTCCACAGTAGTTCATAATTAGAGCTAGGTCATAATGTCTGTTATACCCCTCTAATTACATATATCCTTTAAGTACCATTGATTCTCTAATGGACAATAAATCCTTTTTCCTTACGGAATTAGGAGAGCGCTCATATTGTCCAAGCCCCGAATCAACCCTTAAGGGAACTACTATCTACTTCTCACAAGAAGGAGTGAAGTCCACTATTGTGTACAAACCTTCCCAGCCACAAGCCAGGCCCAACATACGGAGTATATTGATCAGGAAATGCATCCGACCTCACCCATGGTATATCAAAGACCATGATTTAATCTGAAGAAGTCGATAAGACACTCAGGATTAAGATCACCCATATATAGCCCGGTAAATGGATCTTGGTGAGAAATTCATATAGATCATGGCTCAGTCCTATATGATCACATCATACAAGGTGCCTCTATTCCTATATCTCATATGAATGATTCAGGATAGAATCATTGTACATTACGGAATGGACAGTAGCTATAGATTAACCACAAATAAAGTACCCAGCTTTATTTGCTATCTATGGACTCTTTAGATTGCAAGTCTCTTACTGTATCCATCTGTATATGACACTCATATACACAGTTTGAGATTACATCCGACAATCTTGGATGTTAAATAAATGCACAAGTTATATAATAAACAACACAACAAGAATGAATTGAACTTTTCCTTTTATTTATTTCATAAATCCATTTACAAATTACATCTGTAGGGCATAAACCCCAACAGGCTTCTGTTCCTTGGTGGCTTCTCTTGTAGTTTCATGATGTTTTGTGTTGTGTTTGTGTGCTTCAGAAGCTATTTTGAGCTTTTTTCTGTGTTGATGTTTAATGGTCATCGGGTTGGCCAAAATTTGGCAGCTTGAATTGTCAAATTCTGCTGAAATTGATGATGCATATAAGCATATGATGTGTGGTTGAAATGGAGAGAGAGCTTATGATTTATGAATGAGAATCAGTTTATCTTACAAAATTCTGCTTATGATTCAATAACTGATTTATCGCACAAACTATTGCATCTAAGGTTCGTCTTAGATGATACTCTCCAATCATGGTTAAAATGAGTACATTTTCAGTTACAAAATATGCAATCTTTAGTTTCATTTGATTTCCTTATTTTTCAATCAATAATATAGAAAATTAGACTTTACTTTTCCCTTTTTATGGTCCTTATTTTGATTTAATGATATTTTTCTTCTTGTTTGCACATCTTCACCATGGTTTGTCCAGTTGAACAGACAATGTATTTTTCAATATGTTTTGTTTTTACTTTAGTTAATATATGAATGTTTTATGGAATGTATTTAGGTATATACACATGGGTGGACAGAAATTACTTGAGTCACTTAAGATCAAGGAATGTGATTGTTTTCCATCTCGAGTTTCTGGGTATTGTAATTGGGATAATATAAGACTTATTATATCGTGTCTCTCACCAAAACAACTCGATATGTTTAAAGATACGTGTTTCGGTCATTTTTTGGATGTGAGTGATATGGTGTTGTCTGGCCAATTTTGTCACCATATATTGCTTAGGGAGTGTCATGTCAAGAATGAAGAAGAAAATTCATTTTGTTTGTGGTATCATGTTGGCAACGGGATGATACGGTTCAACCCAGTGGATTTTTGTTTAGTTACTGGGCTAGCCTTTGGAGAATACTCTGAATCCACATCGAATCTTTTCAATCGAAAGAATAGTAGACTTCGGCGATCCTACTTCCAACAAAGTAAAGTCAGTGTTAAAATGGTTGTTGATTGGTTTAGAAATCTTATTCCTAATAATAACAATAGTGATGAAGATATGGTGAAGTTTGCTTTAATACTTTTTTTGGAGATGACGTTGGTTGGCAAGGCTATAGGAATGCTATCCTCTATTGGGCATTGGAGTTAGTGGATGATTTAGATGCTTTTAATAAGTTTCCATAGGGGCCATTCATATACGCAAGGACATTTAACTCTCTTTCTAGTTGTCTTGTTGGCCGTGATGATAAGTTCAAGGATAAGTTCAAGGATAAGTTCAAGGAGAGGGTCGATGCTCCAGCGAAACGTAAAGTGGAGAGGTACAACGTTTATGGGTTTTTGACAGCTTTTCAGGTGATGTGTGATTTAATTAATGAATTTAATAAAATCTTTTTAGGCAACATGATGTGTGGTTATTGATGAATCTTACTATGTTTTTTTATCGTTATCAGGTGTGGTGAATCGAAACAATACCAAAATGGGCCACAGTTGGATATGATGTTCGGGTGAACAATGTCACCCCCAGAATTTTGAATTGGCGATGCACGGAAACTCCTGCATATGCAGATATTTTACAAAACATATTTAAGTTTAAAAACGTAAGTAGTTAATATTGTTGCTTATATTAAGATGATTTTTATTTGTTAGTTTTTTTTCTTGAGTTCTAATTATCATTTTTTATAAAATTTCAGCTTACCATATACAAAGTTCTTGGGCCCTCTGATGATGAATCAAAGAAACCGTATTGGACAGGTATGGATCAACTCTAGTATGTATCACCTGATGTGGACGACTGTGTCGGTGAGGATGATATTGAGGATGATGTTGAGGATGGTGTTGAAGATGGCGTTGGTGATGCTAATGAGAATGATAATGAGGGAAATCATCAAACTACAAATTTTCAAAAATTTGAAGTCGGAGGAATGAAGAAAGAATTGATTACATGAAGGTCCATAAAAGATTGGATGATATGCAAGCGCAACAAAATGATTTAAAAGATCAGATGACTTCTATGAAGAATTCACTGATGGATGAAATGCGAATGGGATTCCTTCGTTTAATGGAGCTTATATGTTTGAACAAAGTGGCTGAAAAGGTACATGTTGGTCTAATTTGTAAATTCCTCTAATTTTTAATTAGTTTTAACAAAAGTGATTTATATTTGATGCAGTTAAATAAACATACTATCACCGATCTTAGCGAAGATGACAACATCCAAGACTATCAACCTTCAGTTCCTCGTGGTGTTACGTCTCTTGAATTTGTTGTCGTGTCCGAGACAAGCGAAGATGTCAAGCAATTGAAAAGGCCACCAAAGCTTACCATAAAAGTACCTAGAGATCGCAAACGGTCTGCCTTTACTGTGAGCCCGTACGTTGATCCCACGACGAAGAGGCCTAGGAAAACCGAAAATGCTGGAATTCGGAAGCGATACCCAAGTGGATGAGGAAATTCTACGTTCAATGCAATCATGGATAAAGGACAACAAGAACACATTGTATGTTAAAGCATTTATTATTATTGTAATCCCCACTCCAATTTTATTAATAAGTTTTTATTATTCAACGTTAATAGCATGAACGTAGGTTTGCTCAAAGCAAAGCCTGCTTGGTTTGAACTGTTGCTATCTCCAAACGGGTGGTTAGAGGGAGATGTAAGTTTTATTTCTTATATTGCAATTCATTACTATATTGTATGCATTTGCGGTAATACAAATATGTTTTATGACAGCATATAGAGACATATTATCGTCTAATGCGGCGACGTGCCTATTTCTATCCTTAGTTATACAACACGGACATTGCGTTATTGGATTACACATTCATGGTATTTAAACACATTTACGACAACAACATTTACTATTTTTGTTTTTTTTTTCCATTGACCAAATTTAACCATATTTGACAAGTTTTGTAGATAAAATTCAAGGAAGGTGGTCAACTTTTTCTAAGGCTAAAAAACAATTCAAGCATGAAACCTACAAATGGGACAATACAATGATAGACTATGTTATTGGAAAATATCAGGTGAATGCTTCGATACATTGGCGGACAATTCATGGTGTAAGTAATTTTTATATTAATATGTTGTTATTCAACTATTAATAGATATTCATTTGACTGTTGCTTGATTTTTCAGATTTTGTTTCCTGTAAATGTAAATGGAATCATTGGGTTGGGGTAGAGGTCAACTTGAAGGAGATGGCCATTAAAATATATGACTCATACCCGGAAGCCAATAGTGTTGATGAAATACTAAGGTGGGCAACTTGTCTTAGAAAGATGTTGCCATCTTATGCCAGATACTTATAACGATCCTACATCATTTGCTGTCGAAAGACCTGAAGAATGTGTTCCACATCAAGGAAATGAGTATGTCTTTGTGTATGTTTTAATGGTTAAAGTTTATGTGTCAGTTGATGTTTTTTTTTTTGTTAATTATGGTTTTTTATTTGATATAGGTTCGACTGTGGCATTTTTACTCTCAAATTCTTGGAGTACATATGGGCCGGAAAATAATTTGACATTGAAGCGAAAGATGGAGCACTGACACATCCTAAAGAAGTGTTCATACTCCCAAGTATAAGAGTGTCATAGTAATAAATTAACTGGTAAGACCGGGTCGAACCACGGGGAGGTTGTTCACTTGTCCTTGTACAATAAATTATCTAGATTAATTACTAAGCTTGTTATAAAATGAAAATCAATTAAAATTAATACTGGGGCTAAAGGATCCACTGTTGGTAATTCGAATATGATCCAATTATTAATATTTAGTCCAGATTAATGGGATGGTATTCCTCTCCACTGACCACTCTCTAATAGATGTAGGTAAAAGTACTCACTATGCTAGACAATATCTGTCTATCTACAGTGAGTCAAAACTCCACAAAGATTAGAGAGGATAAACCACTCTCTGATAGATATGGGTAAAAGTACTCACTGTGCTAGACAATATCTGTCTATCTATAGTGAGTCAAAGACTCCACAAAGATCAGAGGGGAAAAACCACTCTCTGATAAATATGGGTAAAAGTACTCATTGTGCTAGACAATATCTGTCTATCTACAGTGAGTCAAAAACTCCACAAAGATCAGAGGGGAGAAAGCATAAAAATAATAAACTTACCAACATTGGATCATATTTTCCATACCAACAGTATCACTTTTGGCCCCAGCTATATAAAATTAGCCAGACATAATTTAACTAGAAAATAACTATTTTATTTAAACTGAGAATTTGAGAACAAAAGAGAGAGAATTTCACAAATCTAACATCAAATTTGGATTCAGAACCTCTAAATTAGGGGGGAGAGGCCCCATACTTATACAAAATACGGATGAAAATTGACCATCGGATGAAAATTGACCATCGGATGAATTTAGAATGGAGCGTCCAGATTTCACCACGTCATCAGTGAACAGTAACCCATCCGTGAAGTGAATAGTGAACAATGACAGTGAACAGTAACGCATTCGTGAGTGAACGGTGAAAGCCAACTGTGAACAGTGAAAGTCAACTATGAACATTGAATAGTTAAATTTACGAAAATGCCCTTCGTGGTCTTCTCAAGATTTTTTTGACATTCTAAACTTGAAACGATGTTTGTTTTGCCATCTGACTTCTCCATAATTCTGAATTGATTGAATTACCTCTGAAATACAAAGAAAAATACACTGATTACTACCCAACACATTTATTTAAGCGAACGACCGAAATTATGTCTGAATTGGGGAATTAATCATATTGGAAGTGTAAAATGATGATATTATCCCTTAGTAAACATATACTTTTCAGTGTTAATCAAGCACCCCTTAGAGTTAAAATAGCAATAGAAATATTTCAAAATTCAAAACAAATGCCTAGTGTAGATGATGCAAACTAATGTGTATAATGCTAAATTTAATATTTGAGACTAGCATTTTGTATATGTGGTGGTGGTGATGTGAGTGAAACGTGTGATATGAGTATGAGATATTTTATGAATATTAGAAGTGTTGTATTTGCAGAGAACAAAAAAGTATGGATTTATTGTAAAATTAAAAGGTACTCTGTCGAAATTTTATAAATTATATTCAATAGAGTACACCTTGACTGTAAAAAACTGCACTTAAATATCACATGAATATATTCAAAATGACTGGTTGGCTGCATATATCAGAATTGTTTTACTACATTTGCCATGTAAAAAAAGCTGCACAGTACAAAAGCCAATTATACCCTGACTGTATATATTTAAAAACTAGACAATATAAATGCCTCTTACATATGAATTACATGAAGATCACAACAAATCTAGAACAAAATGACAAGCATGGAATATTATAAGTTTTCAAATGTCTAAAGCAACCCAAAATCAACGATAATAATTAGAAATCGTTTCTGTATATAAAATTTTATAAGTTTTCAAATAAACAACCAATTATATCATAAAACATTATACGATCCACTTGCCTAACCAATTTCACTCGTACTTCCTATGCCATTTGATGGTGTACTTGACTTCGGGTAGGTGCACGTATGGCTATTATGACCAACACGGTGACAAGTTGTGCATCTTCTTTGAGTTACTTCCTCACCAAATGACGGGATACGATTCTTTATAGGTCTTCTAGGAGGACAACGACCTATTGGTGGATGAACAATTTTTGATGCAATATTCAAAGGAACCAACCATTCGCTGGGTTGTCCCACGAGATGTATTTCCCCGCTGTATGCTGCAATAATGAACACACTAGTGTAATAAGGGGAACAATAATCAGGAAACGAAAATCCTCATAACCTAATGCAAGCTAATGCATGTGCACATGGAAGTTGGTCGGCAACAAATTCTCTACATGTACATGTTTTTGTTGTCAAATCCACATATCCATCTAAATCTCCATCTTTAACAAGGAACGTGTAAAATGTGATGGGGTAGACCCGCATATATCGTGCTTGCTCATCATTGACGCCTATGGCTACATCTGAGGATGTTGTTAATTGAGTTGTAAGTTAAGTGCAGATGTGCGACGTTCATAGAACCAACCCTGAAAAACCAATCACTCCGGTAATAGGCAATTCCTTGCATCCTTTAAGTGCATTATTCATGGACTCTGCAATGTTGGTTGACATTATGTTGTACCTTTTTCTTGGACTGTATGCTCGCTACCAACTATCAAACCTGATAGCCGTGACATATTGAGCTGCTTCGGAATTAATATTTGCTAGTTGTTCCATAAGTCATAGGAAATGACTTTCCCGATACACCATGGTTGCCAGTTCAAAGTACCGTTTAAGTGCTTTATTCTTGCCATAGTGTGCAAGCATGTTCCGTTGTAAATGTATTGCACATGCACCGTGGAATGAATTTGGGAACATTTTTTCTACACTGGTTATGATACTATTTTTTCTGCCAGAAACGATAACCAAATCTTCAACTTCACCAACGACTTTATGCAACCTAGATAAAAACCATTCCCAACCTTTATATGTCTCTGATTAGTCAACACCAAACGCTAAAGGAAATATTTTCTCATTGCCATCCATACACACAACCACAAATAATACTCTTCTATGAAGACCTGTCAAAAACGTCCCATCGATAGCAATCATCGGTCTAATCGAAGACAGAAAACCATATATACAAGCTTTGAAGCAAAAGAACATATACATGAACCTGTTAGATGAATCTGTGTGGAAGTCTGTAATAGTCCCAGGATTTGTTTGCTCTAACATGTACAAGTATGATGGCAAAATACTCTATGACTCAGCCGTTGTTCCTTGAATCTCCTTTAAGGCAATATGTCTAGCTCGGTACCCTTTGTGGTAGTTACAAGAGATTCCAAACTCTCTCTGCATGTCATGTACAATTTCCTTAGGCTTGAATAAACGATGATCGTGCAATTTGTCTTTTATATTTTCCATATGACCCATGCACTTGCTTGTCTCTGATTTGGAAATTGTGCTTCTGTAGAGCTTGTGTGGTGATTGTCAAATTTTTTAACATGGAAATAATCTGAATTTTGAACCCTAGCCGCACGTATTTTCCAACTGCAATCCTCCACAATACATCGAACTTGATAACGTGTTGTATCTGACTTGAACACCCTAATCGATTGGCATGACAATAACTACCTAATTGCAATTGTAGTTGTTTCTTGCTTGGAAACACTTCACCCACTTCAATACACATGGTTACAGGTCTTGGTGCAACTTCACATGGATTAATAGCATATGATGCATATGGAGGTGGAACAAGCCTTTGGACATGGGCAAATTGCTTGTCATACTGGTTGGGAGTTTGATTAGGAATAAGATTAAAGTGTGGTTCTATTTCATCACGATCAGGAATGAGAATAGGAGAAGCTGTATCAATGTTGGGAGTTGGTGTAAAACCCTCTCGAATATCATCCAAATTGGCACCCATGTTAGGTACATCTGACCTTTGAAACCCATCCATATTACTAACTTGTATATTGCTTTGGTGTGTATGATGAAATTCATACTCAAGAGTTGTATGATATGGGTTGTGAGAGGACTCTGGTTGTTTATGATTCCTTTATGGACACACATGGTTGATTTCTTCAACACTTATGCAAACTAATGGGTCAACATTCTCTCGACGAAGCAACAATACAGCGTCCTCATCATCAACAATCTCAATAGGCATACTAGGATGAAAAGTTTGTGCAATAGCCGTCATACTAACCTGATAATGATCTCGATCAATTCCAGTGACACGGTATATCTTATCTAATAATTGATCATAATTTGCATCTCTTGGAAAATCAAACGCCTTCGCTCTTTGACATTCATACAAGTATTGACCATGATGACTTTTCCATTTTCCACCCAAATTCAAAACCAATTGCACACTTGTCATCTTTAATCCTGAAAAAAAAAACAAATATAATAAACCGATAAACATCATTATTATTTGAAAGAAATTAGATAAGATTGTCTACACTTTGTTTCGAAAAAAAAATACATGTAAACAATCCTCGGGGACGGGGTGACCCGATGTCGAGTCACCCCTTCCTGAGACTTTAAATCCTTGGGGCGGGACGACCCGATGTTTTCGAGTCTTGGAAAAATCCTCGGGACGGGATGACCCGACATCGGGCCCGTCCCGAGGATTTAAAGCCTCGGGAAGGGGTGACCCGACATTGGGTAGCCCCGTCCCGACGATTTAAATCCTCGGTAGTCGGGACGGGGTGACCCGATGTTGGGTCACCCCATCTCGAGATATTTTCCAAGACTTTGAAAAAACCTCGGGACGGGGTGACCCGACGTCGGGTCACCCTGTCCTAAGGTATTAAATCCTCAGGACAGGGTTACCCGACGTCGGGTAACCCTATCCCGAGGATTTAATACCTCGGGACAGGGTGATCCGACCAATCCCGAACTTTCTTTCAACCTTTGAAAGTAAAAAAAATGGAAAGAAAAAAACTTCAAGAGTATTTCAAAACTCTCAAAATAAAGCTTATGAGATTGAAAACATAATTTTAAAATGCAATACATACCTTTCAATTACTTTAATATAATATCTCCAATGATTTAAAAACCTAAAATTGAAAAACAAATATATATGAAATAAAGTGTTGTAGTGTATGAAAATTGTTAGATAGTATTTAGTTTATTTGTTTGATAAGTTAGTTGGTAAATGGTTGGTAAAAGTAATAAAAAGGATAATAAATGTGGTTAGTGATAAATGAGGGTATTTTGGGAAGAGTAGGGTAGTTCTGCAATTGATTTTAAGGCCTAGTTTAACATTGTTGTGCTGTGGGGAAAAGTGCTTTTGAAATTGTTGTAGGGGGAATTGCTTTTGGAATTGCTGTGGGAAGAATCAGTTGAGTGTTTGGTAAACTGATTTTCAAAAGTACTGTGAGAACTAAAAACAATTTCAATGTGTTTGGTAAATTGAAATAAAAAGTGTTGTAAGTGTGTAAAATTACTAGAAGGACATAGACATCTAAATGGTACTAATGTGCTATACTTTACATTTTTCTTGTTTATTTGTGTTTAGTGTTAAGTGTTATATAATTATGGTACTTTATTGAATTAATTAGCTCCATTTTTATTCTACTTTATTTAATTAATTAGCCTCTCTTTATTTCTTTATTTTATTCTACTTTATTTTTTTTATTTCATCTTAATTTTATTTTATTGAATTAATTATCCCTATTTTTTATACAATTATGACAACATTTTTTTTCGTACAGAAATATAAGTCCAATTTTTGTTGTTAAATTTCATTAAAGGCAAGGACAAAATTGGAAAGTTAGTACAATTTCATTTAATATCACTGTAACACGTTTTCTAAAAGCAGAAGCCAAAATCCAAAAACATGTATTTGTAGCTTCTCAAAAACTCAGTTGGGAGAAGCTAAAAGTGACCAAAAGCACTTCCCTACGATTTTACCAAACACCCTGTCTTAGACCCAGAATCACTTTTGACCCTAAAAGCAGCTGGGGAAGCAACGTCAAACTGGGCCTTAGATTTTAGGGTAGATTTGCTATTAAGCCCCTAAAATAGAGCATTTTTGCTAAAAACCCTAATAAAAATCGTTGGCATAAAAACGTAAAATATAAGGTGAAAAAGTGTAATAAAGAAAATAACAGCAAAATTCTTCTCTAGGGTCCTCTTCTCTTCTCTGACTTGATCGCCTCACTAGTCAGTAGTCACTACCCGGCAAACAAGCAATTCTCTCTCTCTCTCTCTCTCTCTCTCTCTCTCTCTTCAAGTTAGGGTTTCGCGTAGATCTTACGATTCGAAGAATGTTCTCTGATAGAATGGTGAGAGGATTGTTGAACAAGCTCGTTACTCGCTCTCTCTCCGTCGCCGGCCAATGGCAACAGCAGCAGCTCCGCCGTCTCAACATCCACGAATATCAGGTCCTCAATCCTTTCCCTACATATACTTATACGTATATATCTATGTATTCGTCTGTATACTGCTTGTATTGTTTTTCCAAATAAGTTGATATACAGAGTACGGCCGACCGTTGTATATAGTTTGTTTTAGATCTTCGTGATTGTTGAGTCGTCTGTATCGTTTGGAAATGCGGATCTGTTTTGATTGAAATTGAATGTGAGGACTGATGCCTTTTAGTTTTTGGAAATCAGGGAGCTGAGTTGATGGGAAAATACGGAGTCAACGTGCCCAGAGGTGTTGCTGTTTCTTCAGTTGATGAAATCAGAAAGGCTATCCAGGACGTTTTTCCTAATGAAAGCGAGGTAATTGCTCAAAATTTAGTTTTTAATTTTTCGTTAAGGGGCCTAAAGAAGAAAGGAAAAAAATGGATTTTTCGATTTTGAAAAGAAAAACCGGGGAAGGGAGGAAGTATAACTTGATTTAACATGATGAATGATAACATTGGATGTGGTGCAGCTTGTAGTTAAGAGCCAGATTTTGGCTGGTGGACGGGGCTTGGGAACATTTAAAAGTGGTCTCAAGGGTGGAGTTCACATTGTCAAGGCTGACCAGGTTGAAGATTTAGCTGGTAAAGCCTTCTTTTCCTTTTATCTTTTCAGGGAATATGATTTTTTTTTGGGGGTTTATTTACTTTATATCTGATAATTAGAATTATTTTTTTGCTAGTTGGGCTAATAGGACGATATCTCTTGCTTGGCTTAGTTTTACAAAGTGGACCTTGGTGAACTTTATGGAGAGCATTGATTTTATAGCTTTATGTGTTGTGTGGCTGTTAAAGTCAATTGAATGTTTCATTGTTATAATGTAACTTAGTAGTTTGTTCGAATGCTGAGTGTAATGCATTGTTTAGTCCATATTGGAAATACTTGCAGCTTTTTGAGATGTAGACATTTAGTATAAAATTGTTTTGACTTTCACTCTAGTGTGCTGGTGGTATCGTTAACAGTAAATGCATATTATTTACTTGATTTAAGTAAGAAATGATTGTTTGAGTGACTTAAAAATGACCCATTTTAAGTCGATTAAGTTTAGCCTATCTCAAACCCGCTTGGTTTTGTTTCCATGAATCTCAGGCATAGCCTTGACCAGCTGTTAATAAACTGGGATTAATGACTTAAATTAAAAGACTGCAGTAACTGGTCTTGGTATATTTGATTTTGGTTTTCTGATACCTACACGTTTTTTTTTCTGTATATTTAAGTTCTTTTTAACACAAGTCTTATACCATTAAGCAGACAAAGATTTCTATAGTTGTTCTGTATGCTTTACATTAAGAGTAGGAATTTGTCCTCTTCTATAATGATATGTACTTAATTTAAGTAATATATGCAAGTGGAAGTGTTCTAGTCAGATCAATAATTAGGTTATTATGTTTGAATATATTAGTTAGTATAGTAGTGAATTTGTTAGTGCTCCTTGTTTTTAGTTAGTGGTTATTCAGTTGTTTGATTAGTATGTAGTGGTTTCCCTGTTTTCAGATTCATTAGTTGTTGTTAGCCTATATAAAGGCTCTCTTTGAATTGAATAAAGATATCGATTAAAATTGCAAAACAAATTATCTCTCCTATTTACTCTTTGCTCTATTCTTTTCTCTTTTCTTTCTAAATTCTTCTCTTTTCATTCTAAATTCTTCATGTATATTTCCTTAATTGGAAAAATACACATCATATATTTGCCTGGCTAAGATGATGGTCATATTATTTTTATGTCTCCTTAAAGAAAAAGTTGCTCCTATGTCATGTTGTGACACCTTTAGTTTTTGTTTTCTGCATTTGTTAATTTATTCTCAAATTTATAATTGGACATTCAAGATCAACTCTTGCCTTACTCTGAACAAAATGGGTCTTCGATACCCAGCTAAGATCATCAGGTTGGTTCGGTTCCTTGGCCAAAGAATGCCAGTTACATTCTGGTTGGGGATTGTCGTGATGCTTACATCTTGATTTTCAATTACTGCTTGTTTTATTAGCCCCCTTTTCCTATGTATGCATATATTCTGTTTGAGATTTGCACATATGGGTGAATTTCCAATTCAGATATCGTTTATTTTACCGTCTCCCCTGTTTTTTTTTTTAAGCTGACATCTATGTCTTCTACTGTCACAAATATGTCTTATGATTTTGTTGCTTGTAGGGAAGATGCTTGGACAGATACTTGTTACTAAGCAAACTGGTCCTCTAGGCAAAGTTGTCAGCAAGGTTGGGCATTTTGTTTTTTATTCTATGCAAAAATTTACGTTTCAAAACGCTGTCATACTCATTATTATACATGCAATTCTAGTTTTGATCTTCTTGGATTGAATCTAGTACTTCAGTGGGTATTGTGATTAAAAATGGATATTCATTTGTTTGAACTTCTAGTAATTGTATCTTTGTTAAGTGTTGGGATATGTAATATTTACCGTATTCCTCCTTTCTTTTTTTCAAAATGAAAAATATATTATTTTTCCTTTTAGCTACTTGGGTTAACACATTACTATCTATAGAAGTTTTCATTGTTAGATGGACTGATGACTGCCTTACAGTTGATTATTCTTAACTCATTTATTTATTTTCTTTACACAGGTTTATTTGTGTGAAAAGTTGTCACTTGTCAATGAGATGTACTTTGCTATCACTCTGGATCGTAACACTGCTGGTCCAGTATGTTGCTAAATTGAGTGTACTACCTCTGTATTATCTTTGAATGAATAATTTTTAGAAATTGAAGATGCTTATCTACATACCTGTTTTTCAGCTAATTATTGGCTGTAGCAAAGGAGGAACCAGCATTGAAGACCTTGCTGAAAAATACCCTGACATGATTGTTAAGGTTATTGCCATTGTGTTTACCTGTGATGTGTTTGCATGGTCATCAAAGGAAGTCTCTTCTTTCCCTACTGATTTCTATATTGCTCTGATCTGACTTGTCTTTTGTTTCTGATAGGCACCTATTGATGTTTTCAAAGGAATCACTGACGAAGATGCTGCTAAGGTTGTAGATGGTTTGGCACCGAAGGTGGCTGATAGAAATGATGCAATTGAACAAGTGAAGAAACTGTATGAACTCTTTTGCAAGACTGACTGCACATTATTGGAAGTGAGCATGAATTTCTACATATCTCAATTGTCATCCATTTATGTAATTTTGTTGGATGGGTCACAGGTCACTAGTGCTATTGGTCATATACTTTTAATTGGATGGGCCACTAGTACAATATACTATGGTGATATGTAAACATTTTCTTAAGTTGTTTTCTGATTTCTTTATGTTTCTGGACAGATCAATCCCCTTGCAGAGACTTCTGATAAGCAGTTGGTAGCCGCTGATGCTAAGTTGAACTTTGATGATAATGCTGCCTTCCGTCAGAAAAAAATATTTGCTCTTCGTGATCCATCTCAGGAGGATCCTCGAGAGGTTTGGATTTGTTTACATTTAAAATTCTTAATTGCTTGTGATATTACAAAGTTTCCTAAATAGCAGTGGCTGAGTTTAATCTTAATTCTCTATTCATATTATCACCCCCTATCCCCTTTATCATCCTGCAGTACTCTGAAACACAAACTTGTATGCATAAGTGTATACTGGAAAATTATGTGCTTTTATTTATTACTCTTCTGACGTGTTATTTACGACCGCTCGTGCTTTTTATATTCTGACAGGTGGCTGCTGCTAAAGCAGATTTAAATTACATTGGCTTAGATGGTGAAATTGGTTGCATGGTGAATGGTGCAGGATTAGCAATGGCTACAATGGATATAATCAAATTACACGGGGGAACACCCGCCAATTTTCTGGACGTAGGTGGGAATGCTTCTGAAAACCAGGTGATGTTCAAGACCATGCATTTACTCTCATGGCCTGCTGTGTTTATTGTTTGCAATTTGAATAAAATCCGTTTCTTTTTTTATCACTGATATTTATGAGTCTTACTAGGGTGTCCATTGTTCTGCATTTTTGTATATCTAGTATCAACAACATTTTCCAATTTTTGGGTACCCGCTTGTTAGTTTTTGAGTGAGCTTCTTATGCTAGGATATTATAGAATGAGCAAATTAGACCAAAACTCTTTGAGGTTTGTCTTTTTACCAGCTGCAACAACTCACAAAAAACTGACATTGACACGATGTACCATTAGTCAAACTTGGTCAAAGTTAACTGTTGACTGAGTTTGACTGTTAAGGACCGAAATGCCCTTGACATAACATATGAAATTACCCTCCTAAATTACCAACCAAAATTAAATAATTTAACAAAATTGATTTTTTTTAAAACAAATATGGATGGACCAAGTTAACTATTGACCGAGTTTGACTGTTAAGGACCAAAATGCCCTTGACATAACATATGAAATTACCAAATACTCCTAAATTACCAATGAAAATTAAATAATTTAACAAAATTGAATTTTTTTAAAACAAATATGGATCTCCATCATCCATCTTGAAGATGGATGATATAGATCCATTAAATAAATAAAAAATGGAAATTAAAAAAGAAAAGAAAAATGTTAAAAAATTGGAGATGGGGATCTTTTAATTTTTAATTTATATAATTTTTTATAATCTTATTTAAAATTTAACAAAATATTAAAATGGGTTGAAAGTACAACATTACCCTTTTGGTTGTTAAAGTTTTGATTGAATGCAGGAGATGCCAATATTATGGTTCAAATGTTTTTTCTTGTAAAAGTGCAAATCTTAGGGCAATTGAGAGAAATTTGATGGGAATTTAAAATATATTGCTTAGGCGACATGAGCACTAAAGGCACACCTCAACAGTTTTTTTAAAGAATAGATTAGGTAACGTTATCTAATCAAAATCCTATCAAAAATATATAAAAAAAAACTCTGCCACAGAGACTGTAGAACGATTGGCTATCACCCAAAACGAACCCTAACTATGACTCTTTGAATGACTACTGACTAACCATCTATCTCTATTAATGTCTTCACTGGAGGTCTAAATTTCGAGTCAAGGATCGAAGAGAGATCGTGCATGGCTGTGTTCTCATTTGCAAGATCCTAAAGATACAAATACCACAATATATGCAATTTTTGTGGTGAAGTGTCAAAAGGAAGCATATTTTGTGCAAAACAAAATTTTGTTGGCTGGTTTAGGAATGTTAAAGCTTGCACACGTTGTCCATCAGATGTAAAACTTGAAACTGCAGAGTTTATGGCTAAAAAGAAGATGATAAAGAAGAGCGAAATCTTGCCCCAGTCGATTTTGATTTTGATTTCGGTGAAGAGGATGATAACGATGTTGTGGAGATTTCCTAGTGAAAGACGATCGGCGGCATAATGAGGGAGTTCTCATCTTAGAAGTAACAATCTAAGTGTAGTTGCTTCTAAAAGCCAAAACAAAAGGGTCCAATTGATGTATACTTCACTGCTGAGTCCTGATCCATAAATTAGGAATTCAAACCAAGTAGAATGAAATTATTGTAACTTACAATTTGCTTAATGACTTGAAATTTATAGGATAAATTAGGTTAATACAACAATTATTAATTATTGCCATTGAGAAATTTCTATAATAGCTATTAGGCACCTTTATATATATATATAAAGTGCGCCTCGCTTCAATAAGTCACGCACGCCTAGGCTCCAAGGACACCTTGGCGCCTCGGTGCGCCTTTAAAACTTTGGGCAAAGTCAATCCCAATAGTCACATTTTAACCCATTGCATCTATGGATTGTTTTGTTCCGCTACAATTTTGTGGGTTTTTAATTATTTTATAAATTAAATTTTTTATAATAATTTCGAATAAATTTGCTTTTAGTTTTGGTAATTGATGTATGAATTATGTGGAGCAGGTGGTTGAGGCATTTAAGATATTGACTTCCGATGACAAAGTCAAAGCTATTCTGGTAAACATATTTGGAGGAATAATGAAATGTGATGTAATAGCAAGTGGAATTGTCAATGCTGCCAAACAGGTGAGAGGAGCATTATATTGATTGTGTTCAATTAAAATTAATTACTACCCTCTCTAATGGGGAGAAAAACCTATGTGGGATGGTCTCACCATGTTGTTGGTGAAACCGCCGAATAAGAATATGGCATATCCCATGATTTGCATTGGAAAAGTAAAATGGGGCCAAGTCTCAATACAAATAATGTGATATGGCGTATTCTTATTGCATGGTGAGACCTTAATGGGTGAGACAATGTTAGACATGTTTTTGGTCATATCTTAAATATACAAGGAAACAATGTCTATACTTTAAATTAACTCATTTTATTTTTGTGTCGATACTTTATATTTTGATCTTATTTTCTTTTCTTCATTTAGATGAATTATGATTTTGAAATAATCGACTAAGGAAAATGAGTGGTTTGTTGGAAAGTTACGAGTGGAGGGACCAAAGAACCAAGACATTCTCCAGTTTGAATATAAAATGTAAAGAAGATAAAGGGAATAGATAAATAATATTAATTGGTCCAAAATTGATTATCTTTATTGGTTCCACGGTTATTTTTTAAAGCATAAACTTTTATCTGTCTTCTATACAAGGTTGCGCTAAAAGTACCAGTTGTGGTTCGTCTTGAAGGCACCAATGTTGACCAGGGAAAGAGAATACTTAAGGTAAATGCTGATATCATATATAAAGCCTATTCTACTGAACGTGAAATTTGACCTGATACAAATTTATTGCACAAATGAGTAATTAGGACTTGATATTTACAATGTGTTTAATTATCACTAATGATTCTGCAGGAAAGTGGCATGGCACTAATTACAGCAGAAGATCTGGATGACGCTGCTGAGAAAGCAGTTAAAGCTTTAGCGAGTTAAGAAATCGAAGATACGTGCCTGTTATTCTTACTCCGCAAATTTAAGAATTCCAATGAATTTTGATGAATCAAATTCAAATCCATTGAATCTTTCCTATTGATAGTGGGAATGCGGAAACATTCTTCTACCATATTTTATGGACTTTCCATGGTGCTTCCCTTGGATATATCGGTTCATGTTACCTCAATGAAATTTTTGTGATTATATTGCTTTCTCAGTTGTTTACAGAATCTAGTCTTTTTACCATACCGCTTTTACTGTTCCATGTATCATACTGTATGTTTCTAATTTACTGTAGGAGGCAGTTGTTTTTGGTCCGTTCTGTATGGAGACAATTTTGGATGAATTTGTAGGAAGCGAAATGAAACATAAGAACATAATTTATTGACATTCTGGGCAATGGAGCTATTATATTTGTCTTATTTTATAACATATAATGCCTGCAAGTAAATAGAGATGAAAGAAAATGCATTAGGAGTGCAATGACAAAATCAATTCTGTGTTCATAATTTATTTTCTTGCAAAAACTCTGCAATCTTCTTAGAAATGCAATAGGCCGTGGATTGGATAGTAATCATGGGGTTGATACCAATTGCACTCGGCAGCACACTCCCATCACATACAAACACGCCCTCTGCTTCCCAACTTTGACCATTCTCATCAATTGCACCTTCTTCTTCACTAGCACCCATTTTACAACTTCCCATCTGATGGGCAGAAAAATATAGGTTCCAATTCTCTCCCATGGAGCTCGGACCTCCATCTATCGTAATGCTGTCCAGAAACTCCTCCATTTTTTCCTCCTTGATACCTTCACATTTAATTCTCTGGCCATCACTCCGGAAGGTTCCCACTTCTACAGCTCCAGCTCCGATCAAGATTCTTAACGCTTGTCTCAACCCAATTTTAAGATTTTCTTTATCGACCTGATTCAACCTATACTTGACTTCACCCTCGATCTTGGCTTCTCCAGAACCCTGGTCTCTGACCAATGCAAAAATGTGAGCTGTTCTTCCGTACTTAACCATCCTCTCCTTAAATTCGAGCCCTGAAGTCCATGGAAATAATGCTGCAAAAGTAGCTGGTCCAACTGCAGGAGTTTCTATGATTGCTTGAACGTTGGATTCTTCCGAAACCACCTTATGGACTGAAGTGATGATTCCTCCCTCATAAGCTTTGCCTTTGATTCCCGATGAATGTTCCGGAAAGTATCCCCAAGCTACAAGAACAGGATGCAAATGAAGGTTCCTGCCAATATTTGGATTCCGCAACCCACTAGAGATCATTAGTGGGGGTGTCAGGAGAGAGCCACAAGCTGAAACTGTTACCCTAGCCTTAATTTGCAGCTTCTTTGTGACATTCTTATTCAAAGCTGTTGCCATCACTCCCAAGCATTTCTTTCTTCTACTGCCATTGTTATTCACAAATATCAATTTCTCAGCTTTGCATCCAGTTATTATCACAGCACCATTATTCACAGCATCAACAAGCCAAGTAGAATCAGTCCCTTTCTTGTCTCCTGTTCTACATCCATAATTACACAGACCACAATAATGATCTTCTGAGGAATTTCTCCGAACCGACTCGACTTTTAAACCGAGATTCTCACACCCACTACGAAGAACTTGATTTTGAAATCCTTCCTCGGTACAATTCTCTGTAACGCCAATCCTCTTGCAGACAATTTCCATGGCAGATTGATAGTTGGAGCTCCTGAAGAAATGAATCTTATGATCCACAGACCATTCTTGGAGAATAGAATCTGGTGTTTTGATGGATGCAGCCCAGTTAACAGTTGAGCCTCCACCCACTGTTGAACCTGCCAAGATCATAATATTCCCATCAATACTTGAGAAAAATCCCCCAGCCTCATATAGCTCAAGCATGGAAGGGCCTTCAAGAGAAGAATAGTCATCGGCCACAAAATAGTTCCCTTTCTCAAGAACAAGTACTTTCAGACCAGAGCTTGCAAGAACTGCAGCTGCGACCCCTCCACCGCAACCAGAACCAACAATAACGACATCACATTTGATCTCGTAAACATTGTGTTCTGGATCTTCAGTGACTTGAAGGCCTTGTTTGATGAGAGCTTGAACAAGAGTCGAGTCATTTTCTAGCCTGGTTTCTATAATCCCCTTCTGAAGAGGCCTCTCCTCCTGAGGTTTCTTCTTCTTTAATGCTTCCCTGGTGTCTTCTACATGGTATCCAATTGCCTCCAATCCTGGGTTGTTTGAATTTTCATCGTTCTATGGAAAAAGATGTGAAAGCAGAAGAGTATTAGACGACTGTTGTATTTTTTAGGTAAGAATAGTATTATTATCTGCCGATCTAAGAGATCAATCACCAAACTTTTCATATAGGCATTATTATCAGAATAGAAATCAACCACTGGAAAACTTGGAAAGAAAAAGACAATAACTAGAAACACTCCTTATCCTGCAAATCAAAACCAGCCAACAATGAGTTTTGATGGTTTGAGAGTATTACCCTTGAAAAGAAGTTGTGCAAGCAAAAGAGTTTGATCAACACAAAAACAACTCTTAAAGGTATCAAGAGTCTTTCTCTTGACCATCTCTTGAGAATTTGTTCTCTCTTTTCCAAAGAAAGTTGAGAGAAGTTGTGAATGAAGGGCCATTTCCAATCGAAACAAAGATACCCACAAAGCAATAATGTTCCCAATCTGCATGAGAGAATCGTCAGAACCAAGCTCACTAAAAACAATGCTCTTGGTAGACCCCTCTTTAGCAAGAGCTCTGCTACCTGCATGTTCACCATATAAAAGAGTCTTGATAATGGTTTTAATACATATAATATAATATTTGAGAAACCCACCATCTGACCTCATCAGGGATTGGAGGGTGAGATCCCGAAGCTTTGTAGAAGGAAAGAATGGCCTGGTCGTCTGAAAATTCCTTGTTGATGGTCTCTAATGGCAGAGGAGGGATGAGGGTTTCACAGATGGCAGTAAGTGATTGAATCTGAGCAGAAGTATAACCATGACTGTAACTGTTCTCTCTCCTCCCCCCTCTCAGTAGAGGATGAGGATGAGGATGGCTCTCTCTTCCCTCCATTGTTTGACTTTCTCTTTCTCTTTCTCTTTCTCTTTCTCTTTCCCCATTCTCCATTCTCCATTTTCCGTTTTCTATTCCTCCCTTTGCTTTATACATAAATTTAAGTTTTCACTATTTTGCTTTTGGCTGCTTCTGCTTGAAAAGCATCCACCAAGAACGGTACAAGTGATTTGTCCGCTTTATGGAGGATCTCATCATGTTTACGACGACTTTTGTTTTTGGCTTTTGAGTAGAAACTCAAGTTTTCATTATCTCATCGGATAAATACACGAGATTTTCATGCAAAAAGTGCTATTCATTCAGTTTGTTTTGCACATTTTAAAAGTTCTTTGGAGAAAAACTTGACTGCACAAGTAAAATTATTAGAATAGTTCATTTAGAGGTGTCCACAGTTCGATTTTAGTTTGGTACCGGTTACGAACCGTCGGTTCCGATTCTGTAAAATGGTCTAACCGTAACCGTAACCATAACTAGAGGGAGACGGTTTGGTTCGGTTACAACCAATTTTTTTTTTTAAAATGAATTGTCACGTGTCATAATACTATTGGTCATTTTTTTATTATAAAATATATCAAAACTGGCAGTTTAACCACCGGTTTTGAAGTGGTTTTTAGGGAAAGATATCTGTAACCGAACCGTCGGGAAATCGGTTTCTAACCGATTTCGTAACCGGCGGTTACGGTTCGGTTCGGTTCGGTTCAGTTTCGATTACGGTTTTAAGAGGACGGTTTTGATTCGATTTCGAACGGTTTAACCGAACCGTGGACACCTCTAGGTACATCCTGCCATTCAAGATAAGATATGTGGCTGTCACATTTTATTTTCTTGGTACATGTTCAATCTTGAGTGGCCGGATACATCTGCATTCGGTGCATTCAAGATTTTCTTAGTTCATCAAGTTACTAGTAAAAAAATAAAGTTCTTTGGACTAGGATATAACTTTTAGGTTAAGTTTGGTAGGGAGGAAAGAAAATAGGAATGATAGAAATATTTAGAGGGATAGAAAAGATGAGGGAAAGAAATGAAAATAATTTTATCTTGAGCTGTTTGGTAAACAGGAATGAAAGAAGATTGGATGGAAAATCATTTTTTATCAATTTTACTATTTTATCCTTACATTATAGTTTATATATTATATATTTTTATATTTAATAAATAAATATAATTTAAATAATATTGAATCCAATTTTTTACAAAATGACTTCAAACTTTGTAACATATTATACATATAAATTAATACATTATGTTTTACAAATTTATTTTAAAAAATAATTTTTTAATAAATTAAAAAAATATAAATTTGTAATTTCATTTAAACCTATAAACCTAACACTTTTCTCTCCACTTTTCCTCCCACTTTTGGGAGGATTAAAATGAGTGGTTTCCACCTACAAATTTTTCCTCACTTTTTCTTTCCTTTTATTTTTCTCTCCATACCAAACACACACTTTCTCATTTTCTTCTCCCTTTTCCCTCCACCATTTTCTTTCCTCTCCCTTTTCCTTCCTACCAAACGTATCTTTAGAGATTTTTTTTAACTATTTCAATATTTCAGAGGCAGAGAAAAGGGTTTATGACTCTAATGTGATATAAGTTAAATTAAAATAAAATAACTTATTTAAATAATATAGTGATAGAATTTGTCGAGCTTATGTGGTTCCTTCATCGAGTGGCACTGTCTCCGGGTCGTGTTGTTGTGTCGGTTAAGATGTGAGGAGAGGGGGAGAGGCGGAAGGCGGGGGAAAAGAGAGTGGAGGTAAAGAGAGAGGCTAGAGTTTTTGGATGGTGGTTACAAATAAAAGTTGTCAAATAAAGTCTTTCATTTTTATTTTTTTTGCAATTTCCAATTGAAAACAAACAAATCTAAGGGGCTTTGTGGTACATGATTTTGGGTTTGTTTTTGATTTTATTTTCTAAAAGCGATTTTGAATTCGTGTTCATTAATCGTTTTTCATTTTATTTTGAAAAAAAATAAAAAATGCGGAAAACAAAAATTATCGTTAAAATTAATGTAAGTTCCTTGTTTTTTGATTGAATTATTTCGATTGACAAACCACAATTGGGGATTAACATGTAAGGGTAGTTTAGGTGATCTTTGTTCGTGACCGAGCTCAAGCTTCTAACGTATATTACTTGTTTAACTCTTTGAAGAGATTTAGTTGCACACACACACACACTTCATGCATGTTTTGTTCACCTTGCATTTGTGTTCTTTATTGCTTATATGTGTGCATCATTTACACATTGCACACTCACATGAATTTGTATTGACATGCATTTATTCCTTGTTACTCATGTGAGCATTCTTTCACAATGATACTTGCACTTTATTTTTAGATTTAAGTGTAGTTTTATGTGGTGTGCTTGTTTTGTGTCCACGCTTGCATGATGGTGTGCTTGTCTTAGCGTGTTGAGTGACCATTTAAGAATGTCTCATTCTTCTCTTGATTTGGTTAATTGGAGTAATGTGTCTAGTTTCAAAAGAGTGGATTTAAATGATTTAAATGTTTTTCAAAACTGACCTTTGCATGACCTTGTGACCATAACATTTTATAAAATGCTTCAAAATGAGTTTTGAAAATTTCTGTACAAACTAGACACCCATACCTTTCCAATGGTATATTGTTCGTAATATTTCATGACCGTTTGGATTGGTTTTGAAATCTCCAAAGTGACCACCAAAACAGGGCAGCTCTGTTGTTGTTCGTTTCTGACCTTTGGTCACTCAAATGATCATAAATCTTTCTATAGACATCCAAATCATGTTTTATAAAATGGAGTAGAAATTAGACTTCCGTACCTTTCTAACAGTATATTATACAAAAGGTTTCGATATCGTTTGGTCACGTTTTGGGTCGCTCAAATCTTGGGCTGTTGCACTGTTGCGGGTGCGCTTGTCCACAAGCGCACCTCACTAGCACCTCTTGGACATTAGGTGTGCGCTGGTGTGGCGCTAGTCGACAAGCACAACTCACCAGTGCACTGAGTAAAAATTCTGGGCTTTTTCAAAACGATGTAGTTTTGCTCTAGGGCTCATATATACATACCATCTTCTTCCTCACTCGTTTTTAGAGCTTCCAAACCATTTTCTAGTGAGAGAAAGTATTTCTTTTGAGAGAGAAGCTCAAAGAAACTTTTTTTAACTCAACCAAACTCCAATCCATGAGCATCTAGCATTTTCTAGCATTTTCTAGCATCTTCTTGCATCTTTCAAGCACATATTCTCTTGTTTGTCTTTGACTAAGGAATCTTTACATGCTCTAGAACATCTTGTTCCATTCTTATGACATGTATGCATAGGTTTAACAATTATTATTGATTAAATGCATTTCATTGAGTTTAATTGCATTTATAACATGCTTGGGTTGTTGATTGTTGGTTGAGATTTATATTTTGTGATAGCTAGGATTTGTGACCATTTGCCCTTTTAGCTAAATCTCTAAGCTTTGCATTTAGATATTGTTTAGGTCTAATTGATTGCATTTGTTGATTGCATTGATTGTTCTTTGCCATGTTTTATGACAACTTTTGTTGATTGACTTTTTGTTTGATGACTAGATATTAGACTTTCATAGTTATATTTAGTTAGGTCTTATGAGCATTCATATATACATTAATATCTAGGAATTGCATTTATTGACATCCTTGAATTCCTAGATAAGCATTTAGTGTTGCCTAACATTACTTGCATGTTTGAATATTTTATCATATTCACTTAGGTTGTGTTTAACTCTTCATTGAGGTTAAGCTTTGTGACTAAAGGTTTAGTGGACAAGCTTGTTGATCCAAAATCACTATCAAAGGCCTTCTGGGTAGAGTGAAAGGATTAGTAACCATGTACGGTGTGACGGGAGGTCGACCTAGGTTGTAAACTTTCATTCAATAGTGGATTTTAAGGATCGGATGTGGCTAGAAGGATAGCCCGTGGTTTTCCCTTATCGAAGGGTTTCCACGTATATATCGTGTATTTTTATTGTTTAAAGCATAATTATTTTAATTGAATACTTGTTTATTTGGGGTAGTTTTTGTTAACATTGATTAATCGAAAAATTGGTAATTGATTCGATTAAAACCTATTTACGCCCCCTAGGTATTTAGACACACTTTCTAGGGATTTTCAATTGAAAAACATTGAAAACACGTTTTGAGAAACTGTTATTTATTTATTTTAGAGAAAATAAACAAATCTAATCTAATTTTGAATCTGGAATTCATTTTTAACCGTGGTAACAAAGTTAAACTGTATTCAACCAAAAAATTCCAAAAGATATTTAAAACTAACCTATTTTTGACAAAAATACCCTAATGATTATTTTTTTATTCTCATTTTCTTCTCTCCTAGTTGGTCACTTACTCTCTCCCCAACACATCTATGTAAATCCTCTCTCTCGCTGACATCTTGTGTCTTCAATGTTGATTATTATTTTTTTATTATGTTGTGGTTTTAAAATCAATTGAAGTTTTCAAAAAAATTTAGGTTTTTGTTGAAAGTTACTTGATAAACTGCTAAGATATTGCATGATGGACAGTCCAGACATGGCATGGTGCATAACAATCTACCTAGATATGACATGATGAACAATAATTTACTCAGAAATGGCATGATGGTCTAGACATGTCACGATGAACAATAATCTATCCATAAATGGCATTATGGTCTAGATATGTCACGATAACAAATGGTATGATGGACTATCCAGAAATAGCATAATGAACAATAATCTACCAAGAAATGGTATGATGAACTCTCCAAAGCCAATTACGACATGATAATGTAAATTTGTATAATGATATTGTAAAAGCTCTAATATTTAACTTATCATGTAACATTTTAATCATTGTATCATGTAACCCTAACCATTTCATATTTTAGAACTCCATGCTAGATTCCAACACATGATTATCAACATAATATCCTGAAAACAAAAAACATTTTCTTTGTAGAATCTTTAGCTCACTCAACCCACACATAAAACAAATCAAAGACAATACTCGTGCTTGGTCAAACACTAATTCTCAAGTTTAGACATTTACCAGTTTCATGCTACACTTTAGTAGAATAATCATGAATTAGCAAACACAAAATGAGAAGCAATATCAACATCTTCATCAATAAAATACAGGTGAAATTTCAATCCATTTTTTTTTCTTTCGACTAAAATGAAGTTCTCCTGTTAAAAACATACATAGGAAGAGCACATATACATCCACAATGTCTTTAATCTAGTTATCTAGGCAAAAATAATTTAACTCCACTACTACTACACTTAAAAGAATCGAAAGAGCACGGAAAAATGAACAAAAATATAAAATTGATGCAAACAAATATTAACACAACAATTAAATCTTTAGCCAAGGGTATTATCTCTCTCTCTCTCTTTGTTTCTTGCAACCTAGAAACAAAAACAGGAACAAAATATCTAGATCCACCACAGTTGTAGCAGTTGCCGCCATCGCCACCACCGTCATAGCCCCCTTCTCTGCTTCCACCATAAGATCCACCACCTTCAGAGTACTTGCCTCCACCACCACCACCACCACCGATGCACCTTAAGGACAATCCCTAGCCATGTGTCCACTCTAGTCACATCGGCGACCTTTGTGCGAGATCCATCGGATTCGATGACAAACTCGACCTCCTCGCCTTCTCCGAGGCTCTTAAAACCATCAGATCTGATGGAGAACTAGTGGACGAAGACATCCTCGCCACCATCATCTGGGGTAATGAAACCGAAACCCTTTTGGTTAGAGAACCACTTGACCTTTCCAGTAACTCCGTCTCTACTGTCACTCATGTTTTCCTCTTTGAAAAATCACACAAAAACAAATGAAAAACCCTAACCCTAGAAAAAAAAGGATTCAAAAAATAAATGACACTTTTTGGAGGTGACATTTCAACACTGTCACTGCTTTAATAACTTATGTTTAAAAGACACATATTATGGTGAACGGATAAAAATAACCCCATAGTTGTTACACATCAGATTTCTTTCATTCCTTTTATAGTGATAGAGTTGTGAAGTAGAGAGAGAAAGTCTCATTGAGCAAACGCATTCGAGGGTCGAGCTCCCCGCCGAGCTCGCGGTGGTCGAGCTGCCCCAGTCAACTCGCGACCGAAGTTTTTTTTTTTTTTTTTTTTCTGGTCAGTACTTAAAAGACTCGAAATGTAATTACAAAAGGCTCGGAACCTTTACTAAAAAGCTTGGAGCCTTGTCAAAAAGGCTCGAATAAAAAAAAAAGGTTAGACACTCAGTAAAAAAGCTCGAACCCAGTTAAAAAAGCTTGGACACTTGGCAAAAGAGCTCGAACCTAGTAAAAAAAACTCGGGCATTTGGCAAAAAAAGCTCGAACCCTTAACAAAAAAGCTTGAGCTTGATTTTAATGGATTCGAGCTTTTTTACCAAGTGCCCGAGTTTTTTTACCAAGGGTTATATTTTTTTTTTGGACCATATCAAAAAAGCTCGGAGAGATATAAAAAGGCTCAGAGACATTCAATTAATACTCGGACACTTTTTAAAAAAATCTCATACATTAACTTAGCAAAAAAGCTCGGAGACAAATCAAAAAAGCTCGGAATCATATCAAAAAAGCTCGGACACTAATAAAAAAAGCTCAGAGTATTTCAAAAAAGTCTCGGACAGAATCTGGAGACTAAATGTTCATATATGTTCATACAAAGACTGAGACAACAAATCACAACGATTAGATATATTGTTAAATCACAAATATAAGTTATCTTCTTGTGCAGAATTTGAAGAGAGACATGTTTTTTGGAGAGAGAGAGAGGAGTTGTAGATCTATTTTCAGACAACTATTTTGGAAAGAGAGAGAAGTTATCGTTTTCAAAGTGTAGATAAAAGCACAATGAGAATAAAACATAGATTATTTAAGGGCAATTTGGGTAGTTCACTATAATATGTGTCTTTTAAACTTAAGTTATTAAAGAGATGACATCATTGCAACACATACAAAAAAAGACGACATATCTCACCATTTCCACGAAAGAAAAAGAACCGACCCAACCCGGAGAGAATTTTTCTCTCCTGTTGCTATGTCAAATTTCAAAAGTTGGAAAATGAGAAAAATATGATTAGGGTTAAAGACTCACTTAAGGACAATTTAGACTATTTACATCCCATGTTGGTTAAAAATGAAGTTTTACCACAACTTGGGTAGAAAAAAATTTAATGAAACATTTGGTTTTAAAAAAAATCATCTCTTTATTTTATCCCTTAAAATAATATAAAGTAATAAAAATAGGGGGAAATTTATAAATAGACATTCTCATTTTATAAAAATTGTTTTAGCTGGCATTTTAAAAATATCCAATCAAAACTTGACGCTGTCTTTCATACTGGGAGCAGCATGTGTAGAACTCAACATATCCTTGCTTTCCGTGGCAGACATCCATGTTGCACCCATGCTTTCCATCATGTACATCCATCATCCATGGAAGAGAGACATAAAGATCTCCATTCACTAATCATGACTTGGAGTATGTTAATGCAATTTCCCCTCGTAAATGGCATCCGTTAAAGGATTGTTGTTCTACAGAAAATAAGGCGGTTGTGGTGAATAAGTGATACATGGATTCGATAGTCCACTGTTTTGATGATGGTTGTGCTTGTGACTATTCTCTGCCTCTACCCAATTTTAAAGCTGATTGTGTGTTTTAATTGTCTTCATTCACCTACTGATTATTGCAATGTTGTGGAATTCATAATGCTGCCATTTTTATTCCCAAGTTTTAATGATGAAAAAGCTTGTAGGCTTCTTGAGTAATGCAACCAAAAAGCATTTCTGATAAAGATGATTATGTTTTTTCTCAGGCTTGTTTGTTAAGTACAATTCCGTGTAGACAAATAATTCCTCTGTGGTAGGATTCAATATTTTGACCCAGCTTTTGTTATGCATTTGTTTTTTTTTTGTCTTAGTTTAATTAAATTATTTTAAAAATTAATTTAATATATTTTATAATCCGAAATTTTTGAAAAAAAAAGTGAAACAAAGAAAAACTACTTAAAATTTCTATTCAAGTAAAAAAAGATAATTTTGAAACAAATTGATTTTTTTTTTTTTTAAATTAGGTTTTTATGATGTAGTGTTTTTAAAAAAAACTGTCAAAAGGTAAGAATGATAAGTTTGGAAAAATGGAGTGTCTTTGGATAGTTTTAAAATTTAAGTTTTAGAATTAAGTGTATTTAGATTATGATTGTGAAAAGAAAAAAATGGATTGTAATTAGAAAATCTCGAGATCAATATTGAATCTCTAACCCGTTTTATTTTTATTATTTAATTTTCCATTTTTATGTTGTCATATTTTTTTTTTCTAAGTACACGATGTCATTGTTTTTAAAAGTTGTGTTGTAAGACCAAAATATCCTTCAGAATCGTTAAGTTTGATTAACCGTTGACTAATAGAAGGATCAAATTTAACTATTTTAAATAATTCAACGATCTTGCAATCTAAAAATGTAAATATGAGTTAGAACTTGATGTTTCTAAAAATATTAGGGACTAAGTTGAAATTTTCCCTTGAATAAAATGGTAATATATAAGTATTGGTTTTGTTTTTGTGGTAGGTAATGGTGTAAATCTGGATTGCCCGACCGTTTTCGAAAAATGGGGCACGACATGCACGGTGGCCTGCCGCAAGCAGGCCGTGCCAAGTCGGTCCGCGAGCCCGGTCCGCACGTGGTCCACGGACCGGTCCATTTATATTTTCGAATCCAATTATTAAATTTGTTTTTTGGATTTTGGGTTTAGGGTTTAAGATTTACGAAAATACAGTTATACACAATTTTTTTTTTCTAAAATAACAATTTAACAATTCAATTATATAAATATAATTTTCAAATTAATTTGTTTATCTTCTGAAAAAATTAAAATGAAAAATAATAATTCATTCCAATTGTATTAGTTAGATAGATCACAGATTTAATATTCATGAAAATTCCAAAATGAGTAAAGATAAAGTAATACAAAAATAAAATAAAGATAGATGTAATTACACAAATATGAAATGAATAATTTTTTATTTATTTTTGACTTATGGAATTCAGTATTACATATTTACATGATTGTCCCATTAAAAACTTTACCAAGAAAAACCCAGTGGGATAAAAACTTGGTAAGGAAAAAAAGTGCAATCGTATTACAAATTACAAATAAATACACTTGTAAAAGTATAACCTAGTTCTGACCCTGACCACTACTGGAAGACTCATCAACATATAGATTATTGAAATTTAGAATAAGTTCATTAACTACAATTTCGTTTTGCAACCTTTTTTTAGCATGCTCCCAATCCCGAAGGCATGCTAATACCTCCACCTTCTCCGGAGATAAACAACTTCTTCTTGGTTTAATTATGAGTCCACTGGTGCTGAATGCTTGTTCTGAAGACACCGTGGACACTGGGATAACCAGTACGTCACGTGCTAGGTGTGACAGAACCGGATACCTATAGGTATAGGTCCTCCACCATAACAACAAATCAAACTCGTCCTTGTCTTCGACAACATCGAACTGTGCTTCAAGGTATCTAATCAGTTTGGTACAAGAAGATGGGCCAGATCTTTGCCTTGAAGAAGTACTTCCTGATTTGTCCTTTTTTCGCCGTTTGCTTCGGCTCCGACTTGTTTGCTTCGACTCTGTCTCCGGTTGTGTTGATTTGGGGGAGTCAATGTTTCCAAACCTGCTCTCATAAATACAAAAAATCTCGAATAACTTGGTTCGAATGTCAGTAATTTGTTCTAAATAATCTATTGACAAATTAGTATCAATAAACTTAAGCAAAAATTCTAAACTAGATAATTTAGCCCTATGATCTACTATAAAACTTAAGGAATAAAGTATAGGAATGTTAGCCCAATATTTTTTCATCTTTGTATCCATGGCAACAATTGCAGGGCCTAGATGTTCAACTTCTTTATATCTGTTTAACACTTCATACATTTCCACTATTTGATCGATTGCCTAGGAAGATGTTGGGTAATAGACCCCGGAAAAAGTTACATTGGCAATGTAAAAAATCTTTAAAAGTTGAACAAAAACCCTTGCCACATACCAATCGTCTGAGGTAAGTGCTTTTGCTTCAGGACAACCAGTTTCGGCCAGTTTCATGTTATAAAAATATGTAATGGTTGTATCATAATCCAAACAATTTTCCAGTATTAAGTAAGTAGAGTTCCACCTTACCGACATATCAATTTGGAATCGTCGGGGTTTGAGACCGTTTAATGTACAGTGTCTCTTGAATTCACTGAATCTATGATTAGAACTGCCAATATAAGAAATGGCATCTCTGATGCTATCTATTTGGTCGCTTACCTGCTTTACACCAGCCTGTACAACTAAATTTATGATATGACATCACATCGTTGATGAAAGAAATAACCTCCATCTTGCGAGATATTTCTTACAACAAACAATGCAATAGAGCTAGTATTTATAGATGCATTATCTAATGTGATAGAAATGATGTAATGCGTGATTTCATAAGTTTCTGAAACTGAAATAATGACATTAAAAATACTTTTTACGGTATGTACAAAATCCCTAGGATGAAAACCAAGAATTCTTTTTGTTATCCTCCATTCAGAATCTAAATAGTGTCATGTGACATATAAATAGTCCTGTTTGGAATATACGTTCCAAATATCAGAAGTTATGCAACCGAGACACTTAGATGCTGTATATCAGCAATCAAGTCATCTATTTGGGTTTCAAACAAGCTTATCAAATCATTTATAGTGGTAGTTCTAGAAAAAGTTTCAAATTGGGGGTTGTATGCAAATGTGATTAATTCTTGAAAAAATGGATTGTCAACAACATTGATCTGTTGATCAATTTGTGCAAAGTATCGTGCCAAACACTCTCTAGCATGCCCCACGTCGTACCGCCATATCGTAACGGACCCGTTTGGGTGCTGTTATAGTTGTGTCTGCGTTGTAGTGTCTACCTGTCCATGTGCAGGCATGCATTTGAGCATACTTGTGGTATAGTCTTTAAGACAAAACTTGCATTTAGCTCTGGGCCCGGTCATCCCGTCTGAGAGTGTCATTTCGATTATGTTGAAACATTGCCAGACATTTGATGTGAATCTTGAAAAAATGGATTGTCGCCAACATTGATCTGTTGATCAATTTGTGCAATGTATCGTGCCAAGCACTCTCTAGCATGCCCCATGTCGTACCGCCACATCGTAACGGACCCGTCTGGGTGCCGTTGTAGTTGTGTCTGGGTTGTAGTGTCTACCTGTCCATGTGCAGGCATGCATTTGAGCATACTTGTGGTATAGTCTTTAAGATAAAACTTACATTTAGCTCTTGGCCCTGTCGTCCCGTCTGGGAGTGTCATTTCGATTATGTTGAAACATTGCCAGACATTTGATGTGAATCTTTTGGGACGTGATGTTGGTGTAACGGCGGGACCGAAAAGTCCTGCTTGGGTATGGGTTGGCTCAGAAGGATCAAAATCATCGTTCAACATGTTCAAACCGTCCGTAAAATAATGCTGCTGGTTACGATCCATTTCCTGAAATACAAATATCAACAAAAAATATTAAAATGAATACTACACTTAAAATTCATAATTTACTAACAACAAATATTAAAATAAACTACTACACTTAAAATTCATAATTTCATAACAAAAAATATTAAATTCACTAATACAAATTAAATTGATAAATTTACTAACAATAAATATTAAATTTAATACTGCACTTAAAAATCTTAATTTACTACAAAATCATATTAAAATTAACCACTACACTTAAAATTCATAATATACTAACAAAAAATATTAAAGTTAACCGCTACATCTAAATTCATAATATACTAAAAAATATTAAATTTAATACTACACTTCAAAATTTTAATTTACTAACAAAACATATTAAAATTAACCACTATATTTAAAATTCTTAATATACTAACACAAAATATTAAAATAAACTACTACACTTAAAATTCATAATTTACTAACAAAAAATATTAAATTAACTAATACAAAATAAATTGATAAATTTACTAACAACAAATATTAAATTTAATATTACATTTAAAATTTTTAATTTACTAACAAAACATATTGAAATTAACCACTATACTTAAAATTCATAATATACTAACAAAACAGATTAAAGTTAGCCGCTACACTTAAAAATCTTAATTTATTAACAAAACATATTAAAATTAATCACTACAGTTAAACATCTTAATATACTAACAAAAAATATTAAAGTTAATGACTATACCTAAAATTCATAATATACTAACAAAAAATATTAAAATTAATACTACACTTAAAAATCTTAATTTACTAACAACAAATATTAAAATTAATACTAAACTTAAAAATCTTAATTTACTAAACAATAATATTAAAATTAACAACTAAGTATGTACAAAAACTGATAAACTAACTAACTAAATAAAAATGTTATCATTTAATAACTAAAGTCTAAACATAAAATTATAAATTTACTATCAAAAAATGTTTCAACGAAAGTAATAAGAAAATTGTACCTTTAAACTTGGGTGTATCGGTGGAAAATTTAGAGAATAAGATAAGAAATTAGTAGTACAAATTTATAGAGAGAGTAAGAATGAAATTGAAAGAAAAAATGTAAAGAATTGGAGAATGTAGAGATTGAGATTTGAGAGAATGAGAGAATGATAAAGAGATCGGTGTGCCGTGACGAGCCGGCCTGCCGGACCTGGCCCCTCAGGCCTTGCACGTGACCCGCCTGCGTGCCGAGCTTGGCCTGACCTGCCTCCTTCACGGGCCGTGCCAAGCGCCTGTCTCCCTTCGCGGACCACACGGACCGACATGTCTCAGCCCGGTCCATATTCACACCACTAGTGTTAGGTCATAGACTCATAGCTAGGAATCAGCTGGCACTCTTTGGAGGAGACTAACGATACCAATATTAGGTGGTGGTGGACCCATGGAGCTGGATTTGCTATCTTAATTTGGATATCATGTTGATTAAGCAGATATATGATCAAACTTGTGGTTGTTTATTATGTATGATTTAGGCAAAGTTGATGGGTAACAAATTCTAATCAGCTTTACTTTTGAAATCGTGGATATTGAAAGGTATTAGGGATGGGGTCAGAACCGCACAATTATTCTATCAGCTTAACACTGTACCATCACCCACTTGAAATAATAATTGGGTCTTCTGATTCTACAGTACTTAACGGTTGAATACAACACATGTCATTATAGAAAACATGTTATTCTATTAATATGTTAATGTGTAAGCTTACGTTTTATAAAGTAAATTTAATTAATTATTTTTTTTTAAGTATCAACCGTCTTTTAAAACATAAACATAAAAAGTAAAAAGAAAAACCATAAATATAATAGAAGTTTGGAGCTCAAGTAAGGTTGCATTTGTTAGTTTATCGTAAAACTGAACAGTGTTGTAACTAAAGGTTTAAAAATTTTCTGAAATTTTAAAATCGATCGATATATTTATATTTTCACTGAAATCTGAATATAATAGTTAATTTTTTTTAGAGTTTTTTTTAAAGCATTTTTATAGAGTTAAAAACATCTAAAAAAATAATTCTGTTACATATGTACATTTTCAATTATTAACTGTTATGTAATTTTAAAAAGCAAAAAATAAATAAAATGCTATGTATTTACATTATAATATGTTAAAAACAACTAAGAACACAAAATTGATTAGTTATTGATAAAATTTCTAAAATATAAATTGAATTTATAAATATTTTAAAAAATAATCTTGTGTTTTTTTTATGAGGAATCTGCCCAAACTTTTTATTTATTTATTGTTTTTGTAAAGCAAAAACCTTTTATTTACCAAAGAACCATGAACTACAAAAAAGAACTAGTACCCAACAACCGCCACAAAACTACAAACACAAGGAGGATAATCCTCCATCCAAAAACTATCCTCAATACTTAACAACCCCTTTTTCGCTACGGAATGTGCTACTTGATTAGCCTTATGAGGCACGTATTGGACCGCCACATAGCCCAAATTATTCCTCAAAGTTTAAATTTCTTCTAACACGAGGCCCACATCCGAACCAAAGTGGCTTCCTGCAACAATCCAGTTAACTACTACTGCCGCATCCAACTCAATGATCACTGGAAGTAGTCCTGAATCACGTGCAAATTGCAGCCCGCATGAGAGGAGAAGGTTTTAGCTACACTCTGAGAACCGGAAGCCATTACGAAATCAGTTGTATCTGGTCAGAAGATTGGCTTTGCCTGTACTAGTTGAAATAAGTGAGAAGAAAAATTATATTATGGTAACCAGTAGTATTGAAATGTAATTAGGCAAATTTTAGGAGAATAATTTTCGAAGAAAAAACCTCATGTGTTTTAGTGCCTTTCCATTTGTGAATAGTTTAAAATATTAACTTTTTTAATTGAGTGATTTTAGGGGTCATTTTACCATTGATTTTTTCTTTAAAACTTTTAACTTTATTTTTTGAAGTAAAGCTTTTAACTTTTTAAAATGCTTCGTTGCGTTTGATAAATTCTTTCATTTTCTGTTTTTAGAAAAAAAAGAAAAAGAAAACAATATTTTTTATTTCGGTTTTCAAAATTTAAAAATGTGTCTGACAGTATATGTTGAAAGTAGTATTCTAAAAATAAAAACGTGTTTATTGATAGCTGAAAAAAAACACTAATATCAAGTTTGCAATATTTTCAAATTTTCTCCGGTGGACACAACTTTTAGTATACTTATAACACAAGTGTCACCTCATCCTCTTTTAAATTATTAACCACATCTGATTGTATGTACATGGCAAAAACCGATGATGTAACACTTGTACTATAAGGTATGCTATAAGTTGTGTGCCTACCAAAGAACAATATTTTTGATATTATAACCTAAAATTATTAAATAATTTAGGGGGTAAGGATTCTTGAGGACAGTTAAAGACTTTATAAATCTGGGTGTATTCAATTCAGATATTTAAAGACTTTAAAAGTGTCTATATTAATCCAGTGGTATTCGATTCGGATTTCTATAGATATTTAAAGAGTCTTTCCAAATCCAGGTGTATTGAACTGAGACTTTAAAAATGTCTACAAAAATCAAGATGTATTCAATTGAGACTAGATTTTAAAGGATTTTCTTAAGTTATGAATTTTGGTGGACTTGAAGGTGAGAAGTATATATATCAAAATCCATAACAAGTCTAGCCTTCTTTGGTGGACTTTAGTTTTCGAAATATACAAAAGCCTGCTGGAACCCCTCTATTATGACAAATGACCAGAATTCGTAAATTTATTCAGGTGGTTTATTCTATCTAGAAAATTATGAAAACTTATATTGAGATATATTGTTATATCTAATGTTATTCTAAAAAATTTCGTGATTTATAAATGAGTATAAAAAATGTTATAAATTTTGGAGTGGACAAAAGTCAATATTGATTTCTACTGGACAAATTCGAGAAACAAGAAAAAAATGGATGTTTTTATATACAAATAATTATGGAATAAATTGATAATTTAACTTTAGCATTTCCTATATGTCTAGATTATCCATGCCAAATGTTGTAAGATTTGAAGTGGTAGAAAATTAATTAAAAATCGTAGATCAAAGAGTGGCCAGTTGTGACAAGGTTTGAGTTAGGGTTATGCTTTTTTTTTCTTTCTCAATATTTTATGTGTAGCTTTGCTTGGTTGTTCGATTAGTTGATTATTGTTTGTTTATATAATTAGTTGAATATACAAATGATTTATTATTGTTTGGTTGATTATTCGATCAGTCCATTATTGTTTGTTTATAATCGTTCAACGTTTATGGTTCTTTATATTGTAGTGTGAATGAAAGATTTGTTTATTTTTGGTTCATATATATGTTTATAAAATGAGATGTTTGCTTCATTTTCATTCATATTTTTTAGTTCATATTTCAGTTTGTTTTAAATAGTTCAGTGATGATATCTATTAGATGGTTGACTAATTTTCTTATGTGCTTATTGTAAATTGTATTTGAATGTCTCAATCAAGCATGTATAAAGAGAATGTGTTGGAACCCCATTCACTGGTAACGTAATGAAAATAGATTTTAAAATTTTTATATATACCGTAAACTATCTGGGACCAGTGAACTTAGGATCGCAATTATTCGAAACTTATACATATAAAATTATAATAATAATAAAATAAATGTATACATAATAAATTGAAATCAATAATCAAAAGAAGAGAAGAAATCAATTCTTCATACCTACTTAGGTGGCTCCTTAATTTACTATATGTATTAGGTTTTGGCTTGTATTCTCAAATGATCCCAATTGAACCAATTGAGACTCAACTGATATGAAGCTTTCTGGAGACGTGGGAAATGTTTAGAAGTTGGAAGTGTTGTTTGTGGGAGGTTGAAACCAGAAGAACTGAAGAAACGAAGAACGCGGTGCATTCCAGGTTCCTTGCAACGGTTTAGGAAGTGGGTGCGTAACCGTGACCCGAATTGTAGTCAATCATAATCATGTGTGAAATGGAAAATATTCAATAGAAAAGTTAAGTGTTCTTTTGGGAAGTTCCTGTGCTTGAAGAAAAAGGATTTATCCCTAACAAGAAGGCTTGTCATAAATAGAAAATAATATTTATGTGGAACAAGTAATTCTTGTACGTTTAGGAGAAGGATTTCCTTTTAGCTTAAACTCACTGTAACTAGCATAAATAGAATCTTGTATCTAGGTTATTTTGTGTGGAGTTAATAAACACCATATAACATCAAAGAGTGGAGAGATCTGGGTGGGAGACCCCAGGAAATATCCGGAGAGGGATCTAAGGGAATATTAGTGGATCAACTATGAGATCTGTGGGTGATATTCAGGGGAGACCTAGAGGATCTTATGAGCGTTGTGAGCTGAGAGTCATGATGTAAAGCTCGGTTGTGAGCTTGGGGACTTGGTAAGGCTTTATGGTTTGGGGTTGTGGTGTGAGAGAGAATCCTGGATTATATGGTTGTAACAATTTATCATATAGTGGAATTTTCTCTGTCGTCCTGACGGTCCATGTTTTTTTACCCTATTTGTGTTTTCCACGTATATCTTATGTTGTGATTGGTTTGTTTTCTCTCATCTATCTTTCTGCTATTGGCATTATTAATTGCTATGAGCTATATGCATATATTAGACATGACGATTCCTCGATCATCGGTTCAAAATCCCCAACAATTGGTATCAAAGCCATGGCCAGGAATGGCGGTTCAAGTCTTTACGGGATGGCGTATGGGGGGCTTGGTAGCTATGGTTTGGCGATGACTTTTTTTCACGTCTTTACGGGAGATCGTATGGAGGACTTGGTGGAATTGGGATGATGATTTTTGGTTGCCTAGTATTGTTTAGCAAATGAGATACGTCTTGATAGCGAGTTCGAATTTGGTAGGGTTTGATGAAAAGAAGAATAGAGATGGAGGAGAATTTTTTTTGGCTTGTTGTGGTAGGTACAAGTCATAGAGATCCAATCTAGGTTACACAAGGCGCTAATTGAATATTAAAAAAAATTGAACGCTTGAAGTCTCTGGTGGTGGTGTGGGGCTTATCAGGCAAACCACTCCCGGTTCTAGTAGCAAGTCTTTCACCAGGTATGTTATACAAGGACGAAAGGTCTTTCACAGGGTTGGGTGATGTAAGAAAATGTTTATCCTTTTGACAGTTTTCCCCACTGGCCATAGAAGACCATAGAAGATGACATGTTGCTGCTAGTTATCCATAATTGTGCACAAGACATTGGTTAGAAAGTGATGCAAGATGTATGGTGGATAAGGATGTCGATGGCTTACAAACTCCCTAGTAATCTGATGTGAGGAGTTGCACCACAATTTCAGCAAGTTATTTTTCGACATGGTGCTGGAACAACGAACACAAAAATATGGAAGAAAAAAATATCTTAGGATGGTTCGTTCCTAACTGGTTATACCTTGTGGTGGGGTATGTTGATTCTTGGTATGGAGAGTCGTGGATGTGGACAAAGTTTTGAAAATTCAAGCAAAAGGGGAGAATTGTTAGGTTTTGGCTTATATTCTCAAATCATCCCAATTGAACCAAACATGACTCAACTGATATGAAGCTTCCTGAAAACGTGGAAAACGTTTGGAAGTTGGAATGATATTGTTTGTGGGAGGTTGAAGACCAGAAGAACTGAAGAAACAAAGAAAGCGGTGCATTCCAGGTGACTTGCAACGATTTAGGAAGCGGGTGCGAAACCATGACTCGAATCATAGTCAATCATAAGCATGCGTGAAACAGAAAATCTTCGACGGAATAGGAAAGTGTTCTTCTAGGAAGTTTCTGTGCTTGAAGAAAAAGGATTTCTCCTTAATAAGAAGACTTGTCATAAATAGAAAATAGTATTTATATGGAACAAGTAATTCTTGTATGTTAAGGAGTAGGATTTCCTTTTATCTTAAACTCCTTGTAACTAGCATAAATAGAACCTTGTAGCTAGGTTATTTTGTCTGGAGTTAATAAACACCATGTAACATTAGAGAGTGAAGAGATTTGGTTGGGAATCCCCAGGGAATATCCGTGGAGGGATATAAGGGAATATCAATGGATCAAGTATGAGATCCGTTAGTGATATTCATGGGAGACCTATGAGATATTGGGGGGTTCTTGGTGAGGATTTTGTGAGCGTTGTGAGCTGAAAGTCATGATGTAAAGCTCAGTTGTGAGCTTGGGGACTTGGTAAGGTTTTGTGGTTTGGGGCTGTGGTGTGAGAGAGAATCCTGGAGTATATAGTAGTAACAATTTATCATATAGTGGAATTTTCTCTGTCGTCTTGACGGCCCGTGGTTTTTACCCGATTTGGGTTTTCCACGTATATCTTGTGCTGTGATTGATTTATTTTCTCTCATCTATCTTTTTGCTACAGACATTATTAATTACTATGAGTTATGAGCATAAATTAGGCATGACGATTCCACGATCATCGGTTCAAAATCCCTAACAATTTGCTCATGGTCTGTACCATCTGTCTTCCTAGCTATTCCCCGAAACTAGTAACTATGTGTGGACGCGTCACGTACTCAGGAACTTAGGAGGATGTAGAGAAAAATGAAGAAACTCTTTCTTTTATGTAAAAACAACTAAAACAATTCTAGTTTTTTTTTGTTGCACGACCTTGATACGCAGTGCACGACACACGTTTTTTGTTTTACTTTTTTCTCTTAAAAATGTATATATTGGTTGATCGATTTTAAAACTCATGATCTCTTTTGATTTTAAAATCTTTTTTAAAAAATATCTCATATATTTTATTTTAAAAAGATAATTAAATATTTATTTTGAATTTAAACGTTTTAAATTCAATTTCAAATATTTAATTTAATAAAATAAAATAATCATATTCTCTCATTCTATTCAAAATAAAATATCAACTAACACCCTCAATTTAATGATTAATAACATAATTATTTAATCACCATTATTCATTAATTAAATTATCTCATTATTTAATTAATTTCCGAATAAATACGTGTCACTTTCGTAACCCTTGTTGCCTAAATCGATCAAGCTAGTAAGTGGACATAATAGACCCACAATATTTTGAGCTCCAATAATCCTTAGAAATAGTTAATTAAACTCTTTAATTAATATTTCATAATTATTAACTCCACTATTATTCCACTAAAACCCGAAGCTCTACTCTCTCAACTGTAGATGTATTTACACAAACAAATAACTTTCGGTGTCCATCGATATAACAATTAAATATGGTATGATCCTCCACAGTAGTTCATAATTAGAGCTGGGTCATAATATCCATTATACCCCTCTAATTACATATATCCTTCAAGGACCACTGATTCTCTAATAAACAATAAATCCTATTTCCTTACGGAATTAGGAAAGCGCTCATGTTGTCCAAGCCCCAAATCAACCCTTAAGGGAACTTCCATCTACTTCTCACAAGAAGGAGTGGATTCCACTATTGTGTATAAATCTTCCCAGCCACAAGCCAAACCGCAATCCAAACATACGGAGCATATTGATCAGGAATTGCATCTGAACTCACCCATGATATATCAAAGACCACGATCTAACCTTAAGGAGTCGATAAGACACTTAGGATTAAGATCAATAGCTATCATTAATTGATATATATATATATATATATATATATATATATATATATATATATATATATATATATATATATGAATCTCATATGTAAATGGATCTTGGTGAGAGATTCATGTAGATCATGGTCCAGTCCTATATGATCACATCATACAACGTGCCTCCATTCTCATATATCCATATGAATGATCCAGGATAGGATCACCGTACACTACGAAATGGACCGCAAACTATAGATTAACCACAAATAAAGTACCCAACTTTATTTGCTATCTACGGACTCTTTAGATTGCACGTCTCTTACTGTATCCATCTGTATATGACATTCATATACACAGTTCGAGATTACATCTGGCAATCTTGGATGTTAAATATATTCACAAGTGATAAAATAAACAACACAACAAGAATGAATTGAACTTTTCTTTTATTTATTTCATAAATCCATTTACAAATTACATATTTATGGCATAAACTCCAAGAATCTCCCACTTTCACTAGAGCATGTGAGGCATGTTTCGTAACCTTAGACCATCTAGGTGATCCGAAAACACTTTAGCTGGTAAGGTTTTCACAAATGGATCAACATGATTGTCTTGTGAGGCTATCTTTGTGACGTTCACACTTCCTCTCTGCGCTATCTCTCTAATGAGATGATACTTTCTCTATATTTGCTTCCCTCTCTTATGGCTTCTTGGTTCTTTGGAATTAGCTACAGCACCACTGTTATCATAATAACGTATGATGGGCTTATCCAAATCTGGAATAATTTCTAGATCATTGAAGAACTTACGGAGCCAAACAATCTTTAGTAGCTTCACAAGCGGCTACATATTCAGCTTCCATGGTGGAGTCAGCAATGCAAGATTGCTTAATACTTCTCCACACAATGGCTACACCATCCAAGGTGAAAACTGATAGAGATATGGATTTTCTAGAATCTCTGTCTAACTGAAAATAAAAATCTGTGTATCATAACGGGATCAAATCCTGTCCGGAATACACTATCATATAGTTTATCGTTCTCCAAAGATACTTGATGTTAGTCTTGACAGCAACCCAATGATCCAATCCTGGGTTGTGCTAGTATCTGCTGACTACCCCCACTGTATAGCAGATGTCCGGTCTCGTGCATAACATATCATACATGAGACTATCTACTGCTGATGCATATGGTACACGTCTATATCTTTAACTTCTTGAGGTGTCTTAAGACACTGTTCCTTAGACAAGTGAACTCCATATCTAGAAGGTAAATTACCTTTCTTGGAGTTCTACATTGAAAATCGCACAAGAATCTTGTCAATATATGATGCATGAGAAAGTGCTATGAGTTTGTTCTTGCGTCCCTTATAAGTTGGATCTCTAGAACATAACTCGTCTCTCCCAAATCTTTCTTTTGGAATTGGGTAGCCAGCCAAACCTTTACATCAGACAACACTCCCACATCATTCCCAAAGAGTAGGATGTCATCTACGTATAGGACCAAGAAAACTACTTTCTTGTTAATGATGCGCTTGTGGACGTAAGGATCACCAACATTCTGCTCGATGCCATTGGTTTTGATAACATCATCAAACCTAATGTTCCTAGATTTAGATGCTTACATAAGTCCATAAATAGACCTTTGTAGCTTGCAAACCTTTTGCTCTTGATCTGGAGACAAGATTCCCTCTGGTTGCATCATATAGATGCTCTCGTTAAGATTGCCATTCAAAAATGCAGTCTTGACGTCCATATGTCAAATTTCATAATCGAAATAAGCAGCACTGGATAAGAGAATCCTAATAGACTTAAACATGGCTACTGACGAGAATGTCTCTTCATAATCGACCCCCTATTTCTGGGTATAACTCTTGGCCACTAGCCTTGCCTTAAAGTCTCTACCTTTCCTTCCACTCCTTTCTTGCTCTTGTAGATCCACTTACACCCTATAGGTTTTACCCCATCCAGTAAGTCTACCAGATCCTAGACTGAGTTGGAGTACATGGACTCCATCTCGAGATTATTGGCTTTAAGCCATTCATCTTTATCAGGATTTTCCATTGCATTCTTAAATGTCAATGGATCATCCACACTATCAGTAGAGACAACACCTTATCCCTCACCTATACCTAAATAGCGTTCAGATTTTCTTACAACTCTCTCACTATGTTTAGGTGGTAGTATATCCTGATCGGGAACCATCTGACTCTTAGATGTTTGTGGATCAACAACTCTTGTTGATGAAGCACTAGTCTCACCAGGCTCTAACTCATTCAATACAGTCTTAGAATGAGGTTTATGGTCACTAATGTAATTGTCCTTAAGAAATGTTGCATCTGTCAATACAAATACATTGTTATCTTCGAGACTATAGAAGTGTCCACCTTTGGTCTCCTTGGAGTATCATACAAACAGGTAGACCACAAACTTGGAGTCTAGCTTTCCACTTCTGTTCTTCAGCACGTGTGCTGAACACCCTAATATGAGGAAATTTGCAAACTAGCTTTACGACCATTCCATAACTCTAAGGGAGTCTTAGGAACAGATTTGGATGACGCTACATTCAAAATATTTTCCGCTGTTTGTAACACAGATCCCCATAAGGAATTTGGTAATGATGAGAAACAAATGATAGATCTCACCATTTCCATCAGGGTTATATTTCTCCTTTTCGCTACACCATTTTCCTGAGGTGTACCTAGAGCTGTGAGTTGGGAAACTTTCCCATGCTCGACCATAAAGTCTTCAAACTCTTAGTCAAGGTACTCACCTCCACAATCCGATCGTAGTGACTTGATAGTCCTACCTAATTGATTCTCAACTTCAGCTTGAATTTTTTTAAACTTTTCAAATGTTTTCGACTTTCGTTGCATTAGGTAGACATATCTGTGCCTTGAGTAGTCATCGATAAAGGTGACATAATACTCATAGCCATTCTTAGCTCAAACATTCATCGGTCTGTAAACGTCTGTATGCATGAGCTCCAGTGGCTCTATCCTTTTAAGCCATTTTCCAGTAAAAGGTCTGTTAGTCATCTTACCTTCTACACAGGATTCATAAAAAGGTAAGGTGCAAACTTTAACCCATTTAAAGGTCCGCTTTTGACTAGTCTGTCTATCCGGTCAAAGTTGATATGACCAAGCCTTAGATGCCAGAGATACGTGTCACTATTTGGAGAAATTTTATGTTGTTTAATTTTTGTTTTTTCAACCTTAAACATTTCGGTGTTGAGCAGTGTAGTATGTGATAATAGTCTTAACACACAAATTGTTTTTATTAATTCCTGAATAAATATTCAGACCATTCTTTCCAATAATAACAGACTTAATTTTAAAAGAAACAGAATATTTTTATTATAACAACTTAGAAATGGAAATCGAATTCCGTGTAAATCTAGGATTATAAAATTCATTGTCCAACAATATATAATTATTACAAAAAGGTAATCTAATTACGCCTACTGCTCATGCCGACACGACATCCCCTGACCCCACCCACATTGAGAAGGCTCCCTCCTTTTGCTGTGTCCAAGAATCAGTTAACTGCAAAGAAGAACTAATATGGTTAGTGGCCCCCGAATCAACTATCTAGGGTGAAAAATTATCTTCCACTAAACATGACTCAAGAATAAGTAAATCATATTTACCTTTCCTGGACTTCTTCTTACCTTTGGCTTTCTCGGGTTTGGGCTTACTCTTCACATTCCCAGCATACCTCTTTATTTTCTTATTATTAGAAGAAGATGGTTCGGTAACATTTGTCTCATCGGTCTTACCCTTGTTGTCCTTTGTCAAGGACTTAAAGGTAGCAAGCTCATTGAGAAACCGTGTGAGACTAAAACTTAGCTTGTTCATCTTGTAGTTGCTCTTAAACTGATCGAAACTTTTCGGAAGAGTTGTCAGTATGATGCTCACTTGACTGGGTTATTCAATTACCCTACTATTGACTTCTGCTGTATTGAAGTAGGACATCATGCTCAGGACATGTTCCTGAACTGATGTACCTTCTTTCATGTGAGAGAGCATAACGAAACAAACAGCTTCCTGTTGCTTTTTCTAGGAGGGATGCCCAAACATAGCTTGCAATGACTCCATGATTTTGAATGCTGAAGTCATTGCTTCATGCTTTATGACAAGTACGTCTGTTATAGAAGCCAACAAATATGTTCGAGCCTTCTCATTAGATGAGACCCATCGGTGGTATGCCTCACAAACTCTTTGTGAGACATTGGTAGCAGGCGCTGGAGGACAATCCTCCATAAGCACAAACTTGAGGTCTTTGGTGACCAAAATTGCATTAATATTAAGTTTCCATTTAGTGTAGTAATCACCAGTTAATTTGTTGTTTGTAAAATTTGTAGTATTGCAGAAGACATAATTGTTGAAATAAATAAAACATTCATTCAATCATTTATTAAAAACAAGTGCGAGTGCTTTGGTATAAATTTAAGCATGATGCATGGACATGTATAATAAACTAGAACTAACCTAAAACTATTTACTATACCACGATAATCCAACATACCACAAAGAAGTGCTGCCTTAGGGTCTGTCAAGTCTTTGCATGTTGGACCGAGACATTCTCAATCAAATGATATTCTTGAGTAACTTTTATTCCATATCATTCAACAATCGTTTATTCAGTCAAGTTTTTAATTAACAAAACTTAATCAAAACCTTTGTGAGTGTAACCCACCATTTCAGATCTCACGAGCTTAACTCAAGAATTGCCGCATTAGGCTTGGCCAATCCCGAAATACCCTTAGAAATCCTATCCGTTAGGAAGTCAACCTTGATATTGATCTTTATGGAAACCCTCCTTAGGGAGGACAAAAGTAAAACCGTCACGAGGCCCCACTCAGATCTCACAGTGTTGAACTAATGATGGAGACTGCGGGATATATATGTCATACATCCCTCTCTCACTCACTATTTTAAAATTATGGTTTTCTATTTTTTGTTAATGATCTAGACTCTACAGGATCAAATGACTAACTTTAATCAAGTTATCTAACGCATTAACAAATTCATTATTAGAATCAAATTCTAATTAACTAATAAATTAATAACGATTTTTAACTATTAACAATCTAATCTATTAGTGAATAATCTAAGCCTTTGTTAACTATTCACTAAGGTCAGATTATTATATTAGTGTTTACCAAGTTTTAACTATTAAAACTCTAACACTTTATTCGGTTTATTTATTATTAGGTTATTAATCAAATTAATCATAATTACAATAAATGACCCTATTAATCTAACTTATTAAACTCCTTAATAACAAGATTAATATTAATGAGAGTTACCAAGTTTTCTAACAATTTAAAAACTAATCTCGATTTCATAACCAATTATGTATTTATTGATTTTAATCACATTAAAAATACATAAAAATTAAGGCTATGATGCATGTATGACATATCACATATATTTGTGTAGGCCACATTTTATCTAAATGACATACGTATGCATGACAATGCTTTTATCATTACATAATATAAAGCATACATGAATTGACTGAGTACTGTGGATTATTTAATCTAAAAAAAATTAGAATATAAAATTACAAAAATACCCAAAGGCATTCCTTGGTCTTCTTGTTGTAGGGAAAAAATGCACGGCGGAAGCGAAAATTTTGATTGGTATATTTCAAAAAAATTTCCTTTAAAAGGAAGAACCTTAATCCTTGATTAATTAACATATAATATAAGTATCGTACCTTTTTCTCGTGACGATTGAAGTTGTATCGAATTGAATTCGTAAGATCTTCTAATCAATCACGAATGTGAATCACCTAAGAGTGTCGGCTCCCTTTCTTTGAATTGTATACCTGAGGATGGTGTAGGGAAAAAAATGGTTCAAAACGCAACAAAAGCGTGAGAAATAAGAAAATTAGGGTTTGCGTATAAATAAATTTTTTCCCTTTTAATAACAAGAACCTTAACCCTAGATTATTTGATGTATATAAAAAGTATCGTACCTTTTTTTTTCGTGACGATTGAACTAGCATCGAATTGAATCCGCAAGATCTTCCAATCCAATCACGAACGTGAATCACATAGGAGTGTGGGCTCCCTTTCTTTAGATTGTATACCTGAGGATGGAAACAAACAAAATCTTCTTCTTTGTTAGTCACAATAAACCTCCAAGAGAAAAACTAAGAACGTCCGGTCACTTTTGAATTATAAAAAAAATTAATTGAAACTCGCGTGAACCTTGATTCGATGTTTTACACAAAACCCTTTTGATGCAAATGATACTAGTGTACTATCGAAAACAAAAACGTTCCCCTTTTTCTCTTCTTGGCCGAATTCACACTATCTCTATGAGTTGGTCAAATTTTGTCCAGAGTAAAAATCAAAATTTTCTCCCTCAAAATTCTCTCATGCTAAGCCGAATTCTCTTCTTGAAAATTGCTTAGCATGGCCGAAATTCACCTCATAGAAAAACTTAGGCTGGCCGAAATTAACATACGTATATATGTATAGGATCATAAATCCTCTCATAAGAATGATTTACTTAGTTGTCAAGAATCCTTTCATTAGGTGGATTTATTTGGTAGTTAAGAATCCTTATCTAAAAGGAATTCTATCCAATTATATATATATATATATACATACATATATATGGGTTGGCCGAAATTTCATTGGATATATATTAGGATCACAAATCCTTTTCTAAGAAGGATTTACTTGGTAGTTAAGAATCCTTTCCTTAGGTAGATTTACTTGGTGGTTAAGAATCCTTTTCTAAATGAATTATATCCTACACCAAGATTCCTAATCCAACTCAACAGTGTATTTGTAACCATATTGAAGACTTCCTAATTTGATTAGATAAATAATTCATTTTATTTATCTACTAATCAAATATAGTCTTTAATATTAATTATACTACCAACAATAGTATAATTTTATGAGACTAACTCCTATTAGGAAAAAGATTTTGAATTTTAATTAACTAATTAATTAATAAAAAAAAATAATTAATTTCCATTTAATTAAATAAATAAAAATAATATAATTTAAGCTATTCTTAATAACCTTACCGCCCAACACATGTTTATATGCCATATATTATTTTTCTTATTTTATTAAATCCATTGGACCTTAATAAAAAAGTCCATATGTGAACTAGACCTATTCTTACAAAAAGAAATAAGTTCACATGCCTTAATACAATTCTAGATGGACCCCTAAATTGGTACGGTAGAATATATCAAGTGATCCATGCAAGTTCGTGTGGATTGAGGATCTTGGCGGGCTATCTAAATTTAAGCTCCAATAGACACAACCCAATCACAATCAACAAATGATTCACTTAGGTCTGATCTATTTAATTTTTTTTCAATCCACTAAAGAACTAAAATTGAACTCTCAAATAAAGATAGAATAAGTTGATGTTACTCATTCATACCCTAGACAACCTTATTGTAGAAAGTGTATCCTATTGAAGAATACCAGTAATCGTCAAGAGCTCATAGACCGCCTATAGCTCTCTAAGTTACCATATTTACTCATATGACCACATTTTAAACTTGGATATTTTGACTTGTCCAGAAGCCATGTTTCAATAGACATTATTGAAAACTTAACGTTAAGATTTAATATCAAATACCTCAAAACATCCATATGATGGTATTCTACTCTCATTCAATAAATGGAGCCACGATGTCCATATCTACAAATGAAGTCCTCTATCGATTAACAATTGAATACCACCAAACTATCGATGATAGACTATTCTATATAATCATACTCATTGATAGCTCAAATGATAACACTTGCAACCATAAGTCAATCATTTATCTCAGAATTGAGAAAGACTCTCTGATTGTCTTCAGATGAAACACTTTTATCTATTGACGGTTCTAGATAAAGTATTTCATTGTGATCCTATTCAATGCACCAAGTGCACTAGATTCTTTTGCCCAAAGACACCACACTTTGATGATTTTAGATTCATCATAACACATTTGATCCCGCTCAAATGCTAGCAAAAGAATCTATAACTTTAACAAGATAAAGGTGTCCCAACCTTCTATCTTAAGTTGTGAATATTATTCAAGACTAACTAAAGAATTGTGTCTACCTCATACATATCTAGATGTATGAACAATTCTTCTTTTCTCATAGTCTTTTGACCTTATGATTATTTACTTTTGACAATTATAATAATTAAACTATAAATGATTTAAGATTTGTTAAACTAGAAATCACGTTATTAATATGAAATGATTGTCAAATACATTATACACTCTTGCTATCAAGCATAAACCAAACAATTTCCCACTTGCTTTATAGTAAATGTGTCATATCTCTCATCCACATGTTCTCTAGATGACCATCAAAACTCATTTGTGGAAAACCCTTTTTAAAGGGATCCACTAGATTTTCTACTGACGCGATCTTGGTAATCATCACGTCACAATTTCCCTTAGAAGTTGGTACTTTCTTTCAATGTGTTTCCCTCTCTTATGACTTCTTGGTTCTCTCGAATTAGCCACTGCTCCACTATTGTCACAATAGATAGTGATCTGCTTATTCGCATCAGGAACTACTTTCAAGTCAATCAAGAATTGGTGGAGCCAGACAGCCTCTTTAGCAGCCTCGTATGCGGCAACATATTCGGCTTCCAAGGTGGAGTCGGCAATACAAGATTGCTTGATACTCCTCCATATGATTGCCCCTCTTTAAATAGTAAACACAGATCCTTATGTAGATCTCCTGGAGTCAAAATCTGACTGAAAATCAGAATCTGTATACCCAACGGGAATTAAATCCCCTCCAGAGTATGCAAGCTTATAATCTCTTGTTCTCCTAAGATACTTGAAAATATGCTTGACTGACGTCCAGTGATCAGGACCAGGTTTCGATTGAAACCTGCTAACTATCCCTACAATAAAACAAATATCTGGTCTAGTGCAAGAGCATTGCATACATGAGACTTCCAGCTGCCGATTTATATAGAACCCTACTCATGAATTGCTCTTTATGCTCATTCTTAAGAACTTTTTCCTTAGAAAGTTTGATTCCGTGTCTGAAAGGTAACATGCCTTTCTTGGAATCTTGCATGGAAAACCTAGACAAGATTTTATCTATGTATGAAGCTTGGGATAATGCAATCGTTCTATTCTTTCTATCCCTTATGACTTGGATAACAAGAATATAACTTGTTTCTCCTAAGTCCTTCATATCAAATTGTTTTGCTAACCAATTTTTTATTAATGTCAATACACCTACATTGTTTCCGATAAGTAGTATATCATTAATGTAAAGAACTAGGAAAACCAACTTGTCACTTTTAATCCTTTTGTATACACAAGGTTGATCAAGGTTTAGAACGGCTTGATCGAATCTTATTTTCCAGGATCTGGATGCTTGCTTCAATCCATATATGGACCTTTACAACTTACATACCCTTTCCTCTTGGCCTTTTTCAATGAATCCTTCTGGTTACATCATGTAGATGCTTTCATCAAGACTTTCATTAAGGAAAGCTGTCACTTGACGACCATTTTCCAAATCTCTAGGTCTAGAGATGCCGTAATGGATAAGAGTATCGTAATGGATTTAAGCATGGCCACATGAGAGAAGGTTTCTTCATAATCGATACCTTCCTTCTGTGTATAACCTTTAGCTACCAATCTAGCTTTAAAGGTATCCACATTTCTATCCATTCCTCTTTTCCTCTTGTATACCCACTTGCACCCGATGGGTTTTATCCCTTTAGGCAAGTCTACAAGAGACCAGACTTTATTTTTGAACATAGATTCAATTTCGGATTGCATTGCCTTTTGCCAATGGTGACAATCAACATCTTCCATTGCTTCCTTATACATATAGGGATCATCGTCGTTCGAAAGATTCTCTATAGATTCTCTTAGACCGATGTATCTCTCGGGTTGTCTAACAACCCTCCCACTACGACGAGGTATGGTAGATTGTTGATCTTATGTTGGTACGGAACTTACAATTGGCCTTGGTTTCGAAACCTCTTGTGGAATTGTATCTTCTAAAAGTTCATTCAGGACAATTCTACTTTTAGGCACAAAATTATTCATATAGTCCTTTTCCAGAAATTTAGCATTTGTCGAAACAAATACTTTAAGATCTGAAGGACTATAAAAATAATATCCTTTTGTTTCTTTTGGATACCCTACAAATATGCATGTTTCTGAACGAGACTCCATATTTTCTGTCTTTCCTTTTAACACGTGCACAGGACATCCAAATATCCTTATGTGCTGTAAACTAGGCTTTCGCCCGGTCCACAACTCATGCGGTGTTTTAGGAATCGACTTAGATGGCACATCATTTAGAATGTACATTGCAGTTTGTAAAGCATATCCCCAAAAAGAATTAGGGAGCGTTGAATAGCTCAACATAGACCTAACCATATCCAAAAGAGTTCTATTTCTCATTTCTGTCACCCCATTTTGTTGAGGTGTGCCTGGTATAGAAAACTGAGAAATTATTCCATTATTAATAAGATATTGCTGAAACTCACCAAATAGATATTCTCCACCACGATCGAACCTCTAGATTTTTATGCGTTTCTCAAACTGATTTTCTACTTCAGCTTTAAATGCTTTAAACTTATCAAAAGCATCCGACTTATGTCTCATGAGATACACATAGCCAAATCTTGAGTGATCATCCGTGAAAGTGATGAAGTACTCATATCCACCTCTAGCTTGAATGCTCATAGGTCCACACACATCAGTGTGTATCAATCCTAAACATTCGATGGCTCTTGCGCCTTTGGTCGTAAACGACCTTTTTGTCATTTTACCTTCCAAACAAGATTCACAAGTTGGTAGATTATCAACGTTTAAGTCACTTAGAGGTTCGTCACTTACCAATCTTTTAATCCTATTCAGGTTAATATGGCCTAAGTGCAAATGCCATTGGTAGGTTTCATCTTTTGATAATTTTACTCTTTTATGATTAGGTTCCGTTGATTCCGTGTCTAACAAGTGAGAGATATTTCCATGCAAATAGAATACACCGTTTTCCAATGTACCTTTGCAAACAATTTTGTCATTCTTACTAATAATAAAAACTTTATTAAAAGTAACCGAATAACCAAATTTATTTAAACAAGAAACTAAAATTAAATTCCTCTTGAATTGAGGTACATAATAAACGTCTATTAAATCTAAATGCCTATAAGAATTCAAACTAATTCTAATATCTCCAACTGAACTAGCAGACACCAACGCTCCATTGCCTGAACGCAAGTTGAATTCATTCTTATTAAGCCTTCTCCTTTCCTTGAACCCCTGTAAGGAAAAACAAACATGATTAGTGGCTCCGGAGTCTATGATCTAAGAATCCATAGAATCCGTCAAAAAGCATGTTTCAAGATAATTAATATTACCTTCTTCCTTTTTGTCTTGAGACTTTGGGCAATTTCTTTTCCAATGTCCCTTTTCACCACAAAGAAAACATTTCCCTTTGATCTTGGTTACTTTCTTTGTCTTCTTCTTAGTAGCTCCTAGTTGTTTTTTCTTCTGATGTTTCTTGACCTTCGTACGGGTCTTAACAGAAGCAACTTTACCTACAGAATGAATCTCTTGACCCTTGCCTCTTACAAGGATTTTTTTTCGCGCTTTGAACATCTTGCATCAGGCCTTGCAAGGGTGATTCCTTTTTATTCAAGGTATAGTCCAAATTGAATTGATCAAAGGAATCCGATAGTGAGTTGACAACCATGTCAATTTTGGTCTCACCATCTATCTCAGCACCATTCAGTTCAGCAATGTTGAGATGTGCTATGACTTTCATCATGTGATCTTTCACAGCATGTCCAGGTTTTATCCTAAGATTCATAAAAGCAGTCACTGCCCCTCTCTTAGTCATCCTAGACCTCATAGCAAACATCTTCTTAGAGACGTCATTATATTGGCAGCAGTCTCCATTCCTTTATGTTGCTGTTGCAACATGTCGGAGATGGTGGCCATAATGTAACATTTAGCCATCTCATCAGAAGACTCCCACTGAACTAATCCGAAATACTACTTCCCTAGTTTCTTATTTGTGGAAAAATTAAGTCATATGTAGGTAAAATCAGTGGAAAGAAGAAATCTTTGCTCACCTTAAAGTTTGAGTTCGAGGATTGCGCGATAAAAATGTACTAAAAAGATTGCAAACGTCTGAAAGATTTTCTACTTTGAAAGAATACAAAGAGATGAAGTGAAAAGCTTAGTGGAGAAGTTTTTTGTTATATAAACTCGTGTTTTAACTCAAGTCACCGCACATCGCAATCACTATGGCTATTAACCAACTAGGGTGACTAAATGAGAGTTAATTTGAAATTCAATCTTTTCGATAAATGCACTTAAATGTGAAATCGTACCAAAACTTGGGGCCACTTTAGCCCTATAAGTTGAAATGTTTCAAGTTCGTTCAATTAAGCTTTTCAAAACCCACGAAGCGATCGACACCTTGTCACGACTAGAGGCACCAAATTACCCTATTCGACACACTGTCGAATCCCCATTTGACTTGACTGGGGTTTACACTCTTTAACTCATAGATTACCTTCTTAGAGAGTGAGGGACAAACTGTGGTAGCCAAAAATGGCTCCGTGGCCCAAAATGCAAAGTCATCTTACAGGTCAAGCTTGATCCTGGCTCAATAATCCGGGTTGACCCAAATGGCTCTACCAGTTATAGTTTGACCAAGTCACCCGCACAACAACCATTTGATAACAGAATACAAATTTGAACGAGTCTCTCATTAGTATCTCGAGAAATCAGGTGAAGATTTGAGGAATCACATCTTCCAAGATTTTAGATGATTCACTTGATCCATTTTTGGAAAGAGCCTAGGAATAAAACCTCTCAGCAATAAAGAAGGCACTCCAATTTCTAACTTTCTAAAACCACGCTATTGCTAGCCGAAATTCTACCAAAATAGTAACTCCGGTCGTCAGAAAAGATTATATTCGACTTATCTATTCTATAAACACTCAGCCCAAGCATACCTAGGACTAACGATTGATCATCAACTCCATCTCTTTTCTTTTTGTTCAATCACTGTTGTTTTCATCTCTTTTGCATGTGTGACATATCCGATTGGACAGTCTAGTCCGAGTTGCTTGGACCTAACCCCGAATCTGATCCGATCCACATCAACTATAGTTCGACCAACCACACAATTTATGTGGTAGTTTAACATACTCACCGTAGTCGATTGATCTACAGAATGATTCCTCCAAATGTCTCAATGAGGTCAATTGTCCAATTTCATTCGGCAATTTTCTAATTTCATATTTTTGAGTATTTTCCTGATTAATTTCATCTGCCATGTAAAACGCTTTCACTACCAGATGCAATAAGCAAAAAGAAAATAACAAGTGTTGACACAACTGCGATTGGAAGGCACCCTGTTCTTGCAAAGTACACCGTGCTATATTGGTAAGACATTCTAGTTTCAGTTCAATATTGTTTCTTAAGTTCAGACCAGAGCTTGAAGCAATTTATATATAAAATTATAAATATGACTTTTGTGATCAACTCATTCTTCAAATATAAAGCAACTTGATTTTAGACTAGTCTGTACATGTTGAATTGTATTAAAGACCTTTATAATTGATTTTATGCAGGTAGATATGTACTCGCGTATAAAATATAGTGCAACTAAGAGCAGTTTACCAAAGATTGAGCATGTGGAATGGAATGTAATGAGAGAACTCAGCGTGGAGTAGTATCCGAGAGATTGCACGATTTGTCATAAATTAATTTGGTCAATTGGGCATGTCTTTTAATATTTATTATAATTAATGAGTGTATGTAGTATTTGGTTTATTTTTAATTAAGTAAATTTATCCTTATTGGTAAATTTCTATTGGGATATTTTTTTAACTAAAATGTTTAACATAATATGGATGTGGTTATAATATTTATGGATGACAATACCTACACCCTTTAGTTAATTAATTGGCTGATGTAATTTTTCTATTGTAATATGTAAACTTGAATGTATAAGAGAAGGTCAATAACTTTTTTTGTTGTTGACATAAGAGTCAATAACTTGTCACAAATTAGGCATTCAATACATACTAATCACCCTCCTATTGGAGACACAACAATCAGTGATATAAAAAAGAAGACAAAAATTTATACAATGTAATATATACAATAAATATAAATAAAAGAAGCACTAAATACTTTAAAGCAGAAAATACATCAACAATATAACAGTAAGACAATAAAATAAATATACAGACTTGATGAGTAGACAGTGGCTTGCAAATGATTGTAATGTCCTAAAACAATATTTCACCCGTTCTCTTGTGTTTGAAGTTCTGCAAGTGAGTGTTTTCCAGAATACAACTATCTGCATTCTAATTTCTAACACTAGAAGTTAGAACTCTATCGAACTTTGTATATTTCCTCCCAATAAAGTGTATGCATACTTTGTGATGAAATTTACTCATAAACATTCTGTCTTAAAACAAAACTCTAACTAAACTTCTATCTTTTGGAATGATTTTCATTCCAGTTTATAGACTCAGGTGTGTCTATTGCCGAAGACACATATTATGGGAAGAGTTGCATCTCTTTCACGGAGGGACACAATTTTCCACTTTAAAAGACATGACTTTTGGGTTGTTCCACTCTAAACAGACACAACTTTTAGTTCGTGTTCCTTGAATTTCATTCAAATCTCCAACAATAAACCCCACATTTGAATAGAAATTCTAGACTCCACATTTATGCTGCAACCTTAGACTGTTAAATGAATGTATTTGAGAGGAACAGAAGTGTTATGCATCAGGAGAAGTTTCTTTTGGACTTGAACTTACCCTAGTGAAGACATATCGGATTTACTTGATGACGCAGCAGATATAGATGATCTTGAACTATTCATCGTTGTAGTAAATCAAGACAAAATGTCTCACACATAACACAACTTAATATTAATACGCTTTTGCTCGTTTTGGTCCTGACCATATCCCAGTGTTCATGGTAGCTTTAGAGACTTAAATCATATCCTTTAGATCCGTATACAACACACCAACCATCATATGAATGAATTAAATTGTGTGTTCTACAATTTAAGTCTTACCAAACTAGTTTGCCTATTAAACCTAAACTATGAGATCTCGAATCAGCTAGGTTAGGTTTCCGTCCGGTTCGACTCATTAAGTGACTTTAAACTTATTCTCATTGATGTAAATTTAATTTGTTCTCTAGGTAGGCCTTTTGTCAAAGAATCTACAATATTTTGACTTTATATAATTAATATATATAACTTTATTGAAGAGCAACTGCTTAATATATTATGATGTATTTGAGATACATCAAAATTTAATAACTCATAACCTATATGTTGCAATTGTGTTTACAAGTTCTATGAAAACATAATCAACTATCTTAGGTTACAGTTTATTTCTCCTCTGTAAATGAACTTTAACTTTTATAAAATAACCCCACACTTTAAGGGTCTCTTATAAGTTGGTGTCCCACATTTCATAAGGAGATTGATTAGTCTACTTATTTCGAATTCTATTTAAAATATGATGGCTTCAACATCCTTATTACCCTTATACAACAATCATAGTAAGGAGAATTTCAAAATGAAAATGTCAAAATTTACCATATGCTGCCACATAAATTTGTCTCACCCTCCGGAACAATTATTAACAACACTTATTTATTTTATTTTTCTGTGATTGCTATAGTGAATTATGTTCATAAATACTACCAATCATCAAACACTCATGTTCCTTATCTAAGACAAATTAAAATTTTAACATAGAAGACTTTTCACATCCTAGAGTTTAGATCAACTCTGGTCAACAAATATTAAAAAATATCTTCTTTAATTTTAAAAGAACCAAAGATAACTAAACAACAAATGGTAGCTCAAAATTCAGTCATGCCGATTCTTTTTCTAAACTTGACCGTAAGGTTTGGCACTTCAAAATACTGGCAAGAACCAAATTCGACAAAAAAAATTAGATCTTCCAATCTGGTTCTGCCAATCTCAAACAGATAAGCAATTTGACATTGCTTAGTGTGATTGACATCACATGCATATGAGCACATCCTTGTTTGTAAAAGTTGACTTCTCTTTGGATCGGTGAATGCAAACAATTGATAATCCATCCAACCTTTTGTGCATTTTAAAATACATTCAATTACTTTCATGCAACTATACAATTCAGTCTATAGTCACTGATTGTGAGCCCATAAAATAATTACTGTTTTAGATTGTTGGAAACACAACGATCAATGATATAAAATAGAGGAAGACAATAATTTGTACAATATAATGTATACAACAAAAATAAATAAAAGAAGCACTAAATACTTCAAAGCAGAAAAATACATCATTAATATAACAATAAGACAATAAAATAAATATACTGACTTGATGAGTAGATAGATACTTGCAAATAGTTGCAATGTCCTAAAATAGTATTTCACCTCTTCTTTTGTGTTTGAAGTTCTGCAGGTGACTGTTTTCATAGATACAACTATATGTATTCTAATTTCTAGCATGGGTTAGAAAAATTATTGGCACTATTTTGGGCACCACATTAAAAATATATGTTTAAAAGACACCAATTAAGGTGACTAGACCAAAAGACCCCAAGTGAGTTGTTGTTTTCAAACAAAGAAAAAAAAATAGAGAGAGAAAAAGTACAATGTGTTTAATCGCCGACAACGATTTTGACGGCAAAGTTAGTTGAAGTTGGAGAGCAATGGAATTTTGAGACTTCACGAGAAGATTTGCAATTGATCGAGGTTAGTTGAGTTTGATTTTGTTATGGTTTGTGTTGTTGAGAAGTTGAATTAAATGTTAGATATATTTTTTGTTGATTTAAATTGTAGATTAGGGTTGAATTGGGGATCTGAGAATGATTGTGGGTTAGGTTAGGGTTTGAAATGAGGTTGGATAGTTGTTGAGGAAGATGAGTTTTTGGGTTTTTGAAACTTTTTGAAATAGATCCGAGCTTTTTGAAAAGAACTCCTAGTTTTTTTTTAGAAAAATAGGTTTAGTTTATCCGAGTTTTTTTTAAAGCTCCGAGCTTTTAAAAAAAAAAGATCGAGCTTTTTTTGTAAACGTCCGAGTTTTTTTTTGCTTGCCCGATGTTGACGTCGATTTCTGGATTATGCCAGAAAAGCCAACAGGGACTGGATTTTGGTTATTGATTCAAAGAAAAAGAGATGCAGAGAGAGTAACAAAGACAAGGTTTACGTGGTAAAACTCCGATGGTCTGAGAAACATCCACGGCTGGTTGAAAGATCAACCAAGCCAAAATCCACTAAGAGAATAAGATGTTTTTACAAGCTCTCGATCTCACTTTTTCTCTCTGTATTATTTATGATTACTGTATGCTATATTGCCTATATCTTTTCGAACCAGATTATGGGTCTATTTATATGCTAATAGAACCCTAATCTGCTTTATACAAGTAATACAAGATATGTGTATTTAATTGTGATTTGGTTACTTGCTTGAGGTTGATTTGTCTTCTTTCCTGTTTCAGATTCTCTTATGAAAATTGAGTGGGAATCTAGTAGTGTAGTTCAATTTGACTTGTTTCCTTATAAGAATGTAGTCTTCGAAAAGAAATCAAGTTTTTTCCTGATTGGGGGACTCTTCTAACTTAAAGGTCCATTATTTGGGATTCCTTCATGAGGGATATCTTCGCGTATTTAATGACTTAACCCGTATGATAAGTTCTTATTCGAGTTGTATTTACTCCTGAGTAAGAATAATACCTGATGGTCCCGTGTAGTGCCGTTTGAGCCCGAGTGGAAGCGTTGTTTTAACTAGTCCCGAGTGTTGTTAACTAATCCCAAGTAGGTCTTTATTCAGTATATGCTTACTCGGGCTTTCTCCTCTTTAATGATGTCTTGTAGGATATTTCTCAGATGCCCATTTAAGCATCCACCTGGCTATTTTTTCCTTCCTGTCAGTGACGTGTATGCTTGGTAAAATTTACATACAACAATACCCCCTTAAAATATTTTTACCGAGAAGATTTTATTTCGGGCAAGAATATTTTAATCATTTTGATTTTCTTTCGTCAGAAAAGCCGTCTTGCCATAATGACATATTTTAATGGTGACTCTGTAATTTCGATTCACTTTGTCACGCAAGATCTTAAATGATAGCGATGTTTCAAAGTTTTGACGGTTGAGGGCTACTTCTTGTCTTGACACGTGTCCCTTGTCTCTTCGTTTTTCAATATTATTTATGAGAAATGATTTTTGCATTACCCCAAACGCCGCCTACGCCATCTGGTTTCGTCATAAAACTTTTTCCCGCTTTGAAATCCTAAAGTTTCATGCAGTCTCGCCTTTAAATTCTGCATTGAGAGACTGTTGGTTTATTCAAAAAAATCCAGCAGAAATCTCTTTAAACTCAGATTTCTTCATCCAGAAGTTCACGATTCTCCGCTTTGAAGATCTTGCATCAATCTTAATTCAAGGTTCGTTTTAATGGGGCCATCTTCCCGTCATCGTCTCTTTAAAATTGCTTTTAATGCATTAGAGCGTGGGGATTTCCAGTTAGTATCTTGCATTAAACGATTACTGGGGGATATCCTAATAGATGAACCTCAATTTTTAGAGGTTGATGTTTCTGGGCTTCACCCTGACGTCACTTTCAGCCACGTATCGAGTTCTCCATCTAGTTCTGATTCTGATATTTCTGATCACAGGGTATCTTCTCGAAGGATGGGTAAACATCAAAGCACAAGCAAGGTATACAAGCACGGCTCGAGCAACGTTCAGACTGGGGAACAAACTGTTAATGATGGCGATGCTGATGTACACAAGGCGTCTCGTCTTTCATTTTCTGACACTCGCCCGAGTGGCTTTGATATTGAACCGAACGTGGTCGGGCCAGCTGAGATAGAAAAATACCGCTCCCGCTTCGATTTACCCGACTTAGTCACTTTGATTCCTGCAGGGAATAGAGCCGTATGGAATCCTCCTAAGGGGATGATCGCGATTTACAGATCGATGCTTTGCTGCGGCGTCACACTTCCCCTTCAGCCTTTTATTGCCCGGTTTTTAGCTGAAGCAGGGATAGCCCCAACTCAGTTGGCCCCGAATAGTTACAAAGTCTTGATGTGCATGTGGCACATGTTCAGCCGAATGAACCTTTCGCCGCCTTCCCCAAATGAAATCAGACATTTCTTTACGCTGAGGCAGGTTAGTAAAACGGGGACCTATTTTCTTGCGTCTACTCCTTCGGACGGTTGGGTCCCTAAAGAAGTGATGGTGAATCAGGGGGGTTGAGGCTTCTGATGACCCGAAAAAGAAGGGCTTTATATGGGGATTCCCCACGTCCAACAAGTTCTGGAAGAACAATTGGTTTTTTACTGACGGGGCTCTCGGGCTCGACGTCACTGTTTGATCTAGGGATTCCCGAATGGTGTTGAATGTTCCCCGCTTCTTCTTTTCCCTTGAAGCGTGGAACAAGAAAACAATTGATTATAACGATTCAGAGCTGAAGAGGCTGACCCGGGCAACTATCCGTACTCTGGAAAAGAGAAGCAAGAGCTATCTTTTCAAAGAGGACGACTTGATCAAGCTCGGCTTCTTTAGACAGGTTTCGGGCCATCGCAGGCGTTGTAAGTAACCCAGCGCCCTTTCTGCTGTGTTTCTCCATTTTTCCATTTCCTTTTCTAACTTTTTTTTTAGTGTTCGATACGGACGTTGTCTGCGATCTTCAGGCTCGTCAGGTGAAGGCGATTCTTCAAGCGAGTAGGAAGGAGGCTTCCTGTCAGGGCGATGAGGGTATTGCTCCACCCGAGCCTGATGAGGAAATTGATACTGCTGAGCAAATTCCCGAGTGCGTTGTTCAGGGTGCTCAGCCTTCTGCTCAGGATCTCGCTGGTTCAAGTGGCCAAGGTGAGCCGACTGTGACACAACTGCCTAAAAATAGGGAGAGGCAGTGTGAGAGTCCAAGTGAAGAGCCTGTTGGACTGTCTGAAGCTGGCGATGGTGGTAAAGTCTTGACGGATCAAATGCCTGTCATTGCCGAGCTTTTTGAGTCTTTTTGGGATGATTTGAAGGAAGATCCTGCTGCTGATCTCTTCCACCGTTCTCTGGGTGAGAAGCGAAAGGCAGTTAGTTCGCCTTCTCATCCTCTCAAAGTTCCTCAGGTAGTCACATTCATTGACTCCAGCGACGAAGATGTTACGGATGAGATTACCCCGAGTGTAGGTGCTGGAGTATCGGCAGATGCAGTCACTTCAGGTCCAAGTAGGGCCTCTTTTACCCCCGAGGTTGGAGATATGGGGGCTAAACCTTCGGGGGTTCCCTCTCCATCCCTAGAGCCAAATAGAGCTTCTCCTGTCCCCGAGTCTGGAAATCTGGTAACTCAACCCTCGGGGGTTCCCTTATCCCTTTCTCCAAAAGATATGCTCCAAGAGATGTCCTCTGGTTGGGCTAATATCGGGGAAGACCGCTGGAGCGGTTTTAGAGATGGTTCATTGCCCGAACGTCTCCAAAACCTTTTCAACGGTGCATCTTATGTAAGTTCAGCTAATTCTGACTCCTTTACTGTTTTGCATTTGTTGGATTTCCAAGTATATTCTTTTACAGATGGTGGCCGAATTTGCTGAGCTTGTTCAGACGCAGCAATGTCAGGCTGATCAGATAAAGCGTCTGGAGGCTCAGCTGAAGGTGAGTGAGGAGAGTCGTGCTCAAACTGAGCAGGCTTACCAGCAGGAGGTCGGTTCTGTGCAGATATTTACCGACAATTGCCTGGCAAAGTAGGTTGAAGCTTAATACAAGGCATCTTTGGCAGAGGAGAAGGTTGCATCGCTTCAAAACCATCTTTCTTCTACTGAAGAGTCTATGCTCAAGGCCGAGCAAGAGGCGGAGCAGGCGAAGTCGGCATACTTTTAAAAAATTGAAGATTTGGAGCGCCAAGTGCTGACAGTTGAATCCCTTTCCCGAGAGGCCAGGTTGGAGCTGGAAGTCCAAGGGGTGGATCGTTTTAAAAGATCCTCTGCTTACGATGCCCTACTTCTTCGGGAATTTCAACGTGGGCTAGTTTCGGTCAACGAATTCTTCAAAGTAAAGAGTAGGGCAACCGAGAAGGCCCGTGTTAATTGGGAGCTATCAATCAAACACCATGTGGACCAGTCTTTGGAATCTCTTCGGATTCAGATGAAGGAATGGAAAGGCCTACTGCCGTAGTCAAGGCAAGGAGCCCCATCCTATACATTTAGAGATTCCGTCCGAGCACTCTCTCTCGACCTTTTACGCAAGTCGAGAGTCTGTCGAGGGTGTAGTCCCGGATGTTGGGCCAACCCCAGGTAAAGATTACAGCCAGTGGAGGGATGATATTGTTGATGATTTCACTTGGCCGTCTAATGAGAGCCTGCTTCGTGAATACGAGATGGTGCCAGACCCGAGTATTGGTAAAGGCTCGAAATCCTCGCAACCTTAATTTTACAGATTTGTAGAAGATTCTGATTCTGATTCTGATTCTTTATTTTTTACTTGTGTAAAGAATCATTTCTTTGAACTGTAACCATCCTTTTTAAGAGCAATAAAATTCAATTTTCTGAGTTGAATGGTTTTAGTCTTTATTTTTGTTGCCGGAGGTTGTATTAAACTGGCTGAAGGTCGGATAACTTAACCGAGTATCTTATTAAACCGGTTGTTATCCGAATAACTTCAATTGCCAAGTATCTTATTAAATTGGCTGGTGGTCGGGTAACTTAACCTAGTATCTTATTAAACCGGTTGTTACCCGAATAACTTCAATTGCCAAGTATCTTATTAAACTGGCTGGTGGTCGGGTAACTTGCCCGAGTATCTTATTAAACCGGTTGTTACCTGAATAACTTCAATTGCCAAGTATCTTATTAAACTGGCTGGTGGTCGGGTAACTTAACCGAGTATCTTATTAAACCGGTTGTTACCCGAATAACTTCAATTGCCAAGTATCTTATTAAACTGGCTTCTTTATTATTAACCGAGTCATCTTGAAACAGGAAAGTTTGCACTTATGTTTCATACCCGGTTGCTACCCGAATGTTATATCAAGGTTCACCATGATTATACGTTCGAGTCCTTACGCAATACCAAGGATGTCTCCCTAGTTTTTATGCTCAAGGGTTTGCCGAATCATTGAGCTTTTTTTTTTAAAAGTTGCTTCAACACAGCTACGCATTTCACCTGAATTTCTCCCGATAGCGTCCCGAGCATTTTTCCAGTCTGGTGCATCGGGTTTGCCTTTTTGCGAAGGTCATTTTGACCCTGCTCGGCTGGCATGCTCCTACGAGCTTCTCCGTCCTTTCGGGATTTGATGGTCCCGAGAATTCTATTTGCATGTTCTTATTATCATGCTTTTCTTCCATTTGTTCTTATTATCATATGCTTTTTGGAAATCTCGAGCTAGGTGCTTTCCTTTTGGAAATTCCTAGTTTTATTTATTACTGCGAAAAATCAACAAAGATTAATATTACAGTTTTAATATTTATTCTGACTAATACTGTCCTGACTAGAAAAAGAATAAAATATTTAATATAAATATATATTTTAAGGATAGAAAATCTTCAGATATCGGGCATTGCACGGTCGGGGTAACACCCCTCCATTGGGTCGAGCAATCCAATAAGCTCCATGGCCAGCTATCCCCTCGATCTTGTATGGACCTTCCCATTTGTCAGCCAGGGACCCCGCGGCTCTATTCTTTGTGTTCAATGACACCTTCCTGAGCACCAGGTCTCCTAACTGAAATTTCCTGATTCGAACACGAGAGTTGTAGTGGCGAGCCACTCTTTGTTGATAAGTTGTATTTCTTATTCGGGAATTTTCCCTTTTTTCTTCTAGCTCATCCAAACTTTGTAGCAGTGTATCAATATTTTGTTCTTCATCGTATAGCCTAACCCGGGGGGACGCATACGATGTTTCTATAGGGATGACAGCTTCTGTTCCAAATGCTAGGCTGAACGGAGTTTCTCCTGTTGAAGTCCTTGCTGTCATCCGATATGCCCACAATACTTCAGGAAGTTTTTCAACCCAGCTTCCTTTTTGTCATCTAATTTTGCTTTGATAGTGTGCTTGATAATTTTATTTACTGCTTCTACTTGCCCGTTTGTTTGTGGATGAGCTGGTGTTGCATAGTAGTTAGCAATATGATACTTCTCGCACAATTTTCTGAACCTTTGGTTATCAAACTGAGTGCCATTGTCGGTGATTATAGTGTTCGGAATTCCAAACCTGTAAAGTGTGTTTTTCTTTACAAAATTTATGGTATTGGCTTCCGTGATATGCACCAACGCTTCAACTTCGGCCCATTTTGTGAAATAATCGACAGCTACTATGGCCTGCTTCGCTTTACCCCTGTTCCAGCTGGCATTGGCATGATCAGGTCTAGGCCCCACATGGCGAATGGCCACGGGGCAGTGAGATTTCTGAGCTTTTCTGGGGGTTGTCGGATATCGTTGGCAATTCTTTGACAGGTATTGCAACTTTCCGACCATTGCTGTGCATCTGAGAAAAGTGTAGGCCAATAATAGCCTAGCCTGAGTTTCTTATGCGCCAGACTCCTACCCCCAGTGTGGTTCCCATAAACTCCTCCGTGGATCTCTTGAAGTACTCGATGTGCATCTTCTTCTGGTATACATCTCTGGAGAGCTCGAGAAAACCCTCTTCTGTATAATTCTCCTCCGATCATGGTATACCTAGTCGATCGATACTTGATGCGCTTTGCTAATACCAGATCTTCCGGGAGTATGCCTTCTTCCAGGAACCTTCTCAGTTGGACCATCCAACCGCCTTGCGATGTTCGGATTTCTAAAATTTCCAAATGCTTAAGTTCAGCAGTACTAGGTTTAAGAAGGTGTGCAACTGGAATGGTTTTTGGTCTGATTGAGGTTGTTGCTGATGCTAAATTAGATAAAGCGTCTGCCTTTTCATTTTCTTCTCTGGGGATCTGAGCGATCTTGTATTCTTTAAATTTTTGGAGGAGATATTTTGCGATGTCGCGGTAGGTGACCATTCCTTCATCTTTAGCCTGGTATTCATCCATAACTTGGTTGACAACTACCTGTGAATCGTTGAATATTTCCACTTCTTCTGCCCCAAGAGCTATGCAAACTCTGAGTCCAGCTAACAATGCCTCGTATTCCCTGATTATTGGTTGCTTTGAAATCAAATCTCATGGCACAGTCAACATCATCTCCTTCTGGGGTGCGAACTATGATCCCTGCCCTGCTGCCATAAGTGTTTGAAGAACCATCAACATATAATTTCCATGGGAAACTTTTATCCAACAGTCTTTTTGCTTTCAGGTTCGGTTCTGTGAACTCAGCTATGAAGTCTGCCACCACTTGTCCTTTGAGGGAAGTTCTGGGGACATAATGAATATCGAATTCACTAAACTCTATTGCCCATTTAGTAAGTCTTCCTGATATCTCTGGTTTTTGTAAGATTTGTCTTAATGGGCAATTGGTGAGAACCTGGATCGTATGCTGAAAGTATGGTCTCAGTTTTTTTACTGCTGAAACCAATGCTAAGGCTATCTTCTCTGCCTGTGAGTATCTGTCTCGGCCGGTAGGAGTGCTTTGCTAGTATAATACACTGGTTTCTGCACTCCATCTTCTGTCTTGACTAGAACTGAACTTGCTGCAAGCTCGGTTATTGACAGATACAGCTGAAGTATTTCCTCTTTTTGTGGTTTTGAGAGGATGGGAGCTTGCCCCAAGTATTCTTTTATTTTTAAGAATGCCTGCTCGGACTCTTTATTCCACTCCAGGCCTTTCCCTTTTTTTATTACGTTGAAGAAAGGCGCGCATCTGTCTGTAGCCTTTGAGATGAATCTTCCCAAGGAGACTAAACACCCTGTTAAGCGCTGTACCTCTTTCAATGTTTTAGGTGAAGTCATTTATTGCAAAGCCTGGATCTTCTCTGGATTAACTTCGATTCCTCTTTGATGTACTTGAAAACCCAAGAATCTTCCCGAGTGGACTCTGAATAAACATTTGTTTTGGTTTAATTTCATCTGATATCTTCATAATACATCAAATGTCTCTCGGAGGTCGCGGGCATGGTCATCTGTTGAGACGCTTTTAGTCAACATGTCATCAATGTACATTTCCATGTTCCTTCCTATTTGCCGAGTGAAGTTCTTGTTGACCAGCCTTTGGTACGTGGCTCCTGCATTTTTTAAGCCGAAGGGCATTACTGTGTAGCAATATAAACCCTGATCTGTTGTGAAAGCTGTTTTTTCTTCATCAGCTTTGTTCATCCGGATCTAATTGTATCCCGAGTAAGCATCCATGAAGCTGAGCAGTTCATGACCTGCTGTGGCATCCACCAGCTGATCTATTCTTGGGAGTGGGAAGCTGTCCTTTGGACATGCCTTGTTTAGATCCGAGAAATCTACGCACATCCTCTATTGTCCATTTTTCTTCTGGACGAGGACTACGTTGGCGACCCACTGGGGGTAGCTGACTTCTCTGATTGATCCCGTCGCTAGTAGCTTTTCCACCTCTTGTTTGATTACTTGACTTCTTTCAGGATTAAATGATCTTCTCTTTTGTACTACCGGTTTGGCATTCGGGCTAACTGCGAGGTGGTGGGATATTATTCAGGCATCTATTCCGATCGTATCTTCGTGACTCCAGGCGAATACATCTTTTTATTCTCTGAGCAAATTGGTCAATTCTCGCTTGATTTTTTCTTCCAAGTTGGCCCCGATCTTGATTTTCCTGTCCGGTTTGTCTTCTTCGAGTAGTATTTCAACCACTTCTGTCTTGTATTCATTCGAGCCCTCCCTTGGATCTAGTTCGAATGCCAAGGATTCTTCACACTCATTTGGCTGCATTATGGTGCACACTTGTTCGGCATCATGTTTGTCTCTGTATACCGACAGGTTTGCTCTTCGGGCCATCTCTTGGGATCCCTTGACTATCCCAACCCCTTGTTCTGTTGGGAACTTGATCATTAATGCGTAAGTGGCCGTCACGGCTCTTGTTTTATTCAGGAATGGCCGACCCAATAACACATTATACGGCCAATTATCCAAATCAACTACCACAAAGTCGAGCAGGACAGTCCTCTGGCATGGTGCCGATCCGATCTTCACAGGTAATTTCACTGTCCCGAGTGACCTGACCTCTATTCCCCCAAATCCTCTTAATGGAGTATGGAAATGCTGTAAATCTTTTCGGTCCAATCTTAGCTGGTAGTATACGGCCACGCTTAAGATGTCTGTTGAACTTCCATTATCTATTAAAATTCTCCGGACTTCCCTATGGCCAATCCGGGCACTTATAACAAAAGCGTCATTAGGTCGAACATCAACACAGTGGGAATTTGTCTCTGTAAAGACTATCGGGTCCCATCCTTCCTTTACCCTCTTAGGGTCTAGTTCAACCCAATTCTCGTCGAAGTTATTCCTGACTTCTACTGCTTCTCGGATCTCCTGAGTCCGTTCTCGGTTGCTCCTCCCAGTAGAAGGTCCTCCCAAGATTGTATGTATTACTTGATTGGCTTCGGGGCTGGCTCTTCGGTTTTGACCAGGATTGTGATCAGCCTTGGCTTTCTTGACTTCTGATCTCTTTTTTTTTAAGATTACATCCCTCAGCTGCCCTTCCCGAATAAGGGTTTCTTGTAATCTCTGAGCTGAAAACACTTTGAAGTTTCATGCCCGGTCTCTTTATGAAACCTGCAACACTTGGTTGTATCTCTCCGTACGAACTGTGATTGTCACCGAGGTTCTTGCACCATATTCTTTTCTTCCAGGATGGCTAGAATTTCTTCTTGTTTCTTCCGAAGAGGGGTGTAATTGGTATATCGCCCGCAGTATTTCTCTGTGGACCGTTCGGCGTTGAGCCCATTAGCCCTATCCTTATTTTTCTCATTGCTGTTCCCTTTCCGTTTTTCTTTTTGATTCTGCCCTTTGGATTCGGTATTCCTCTGTTCGGGCTTTCCTCCATGCATATAGCTTCCTCCTGTAGGTAACTCTTCTTCCTCGGCCGGAGCATATCCTCCCGCCATATCCATCATGTCGGCATACCTTGTCAGCCGTGCTCTTCTCAAATCGAAGGATAATCATCCATTCTGCAAGTTATTGGTGAAGGCAACAATAATGGCTTCATCATTAGCACTGCCAATCTCTGATACTGCTTGGCCAAACCGGCCCAAGTATTTTTTTAATGACTCGTCCTTCCTCTGTTTTATTTGAGAGAGGTAGACCACCGACTTCTTTCTGTGAACGTTGCTCAGGAATTGCCTTGAGAAGCTTCTGCTCAAGTCGCTGAAATTTCCGATGCTTGCCGGGGGTAGTCTTCCGAACCATCTTGAGCCTGTGTCCCTCAGTGTTTGTGGAAAGTTGAGACACAATAAGAGGTCACTGCGGGCATATTGAGCCATGGCACTTTTATAGCGTCTAACGTGCTCCTTTGGATCTGTATCTTTTTTGAATTGCTCAACATACGGCATCCTGAATCTTTCTGGGAAAGGGGTCAGCAAAATTTCCCTGGTAAATGGACTGTCGGAGTCATCGTCGGATAGATCGTTGCAACCGTAACGTCTGACAAGTGCCTCCATCTGTTGCCTATTATTCTCTACTTCTCGAGTTAGGCTCTGGATTGTAATATCTCTGTCCTCTACCGGGCTTCCTTGACGGTTGAACCGTTGGGTGACTGTCATTCTTTCCTCAGATTCTTCACTCTGATGCTGGAACCCTCGTGTGACTCCATGATGACGTTTACGATGGTGTTGATCACCGTCTTCTGATGATGATCGTCCTCTGCGTCGATTGTATTTACGATGTTTGGCACGTAATGTTTGATTGCAATCCAGCTTTTGGTGATTCTCCTCCTCTAGTTTTTTTCTGTCCAACTGGATTGATTGGGGAAGAGTTTCTTATGGTTTCTGGCATAGTTATTCCTGGTCCTACCACCATTGAACGGAGCCTCGAGGGTGGAGGATTGGGAGTATGCGTTCCTACGGCCAGTAGGTCAATCCCTTCCTTTGCTGTGTCCGTCACCAATTGTTGCAGGGCCTCTTGGAAACGCAGCGTAAGATCTCTGCTGGTTGGAGGAACTTGCTGGATCCCTGCCAGGTGCGCAGGTTGATTTTCTGTGTTTGTTGCAGTATTTTGTGACGTATTGCCAGTATGGAAATCACCTGGTGATCTTTGGCCATTCCCTGAACTACTTATGCTTCCAGCCATTGCTTTCTAACAAGTTCGGAGGTTCCAGCCCTTCTTCTAGCGCCAATTGTTGACGTCGATTTCTGGATTATGCCAGAAAAGCCAACAAGGACATGATTTTGGCTATTGATTCAAAGAGAAAGAGATGCAGAGAGAGTAACAAAGACAAGGTTTACGTGGTAAAACTCCGATGGTCGGAGAAACATCCACGGGTGGTTGAAAGATCAACCAATCCAAAATCCACTAAGAGAATAAGATGTTTTTACAAGCTCTCGATCTCACTTTTTCTCTCTGTATTATTTGTGATTACTGTATGCTATATTGCCTATATCTTTTCGAACCAGATTATGGGTCTATTTATATGCTTATAGAACCCTAATCTGCTTTGTACAAGTAATACAAGATATCTGTATTTAATTGTGATTTGGTTACTTGCTTGAGGTTGATTTGTCTTCTTTCCTGTTTCGGAGTCTCTTATGGAAATTGAGTGGGATTCTAGTAGTGTAGTTCACTTTGACTTGTTTCCTTATAAGAATGTAGTCTTCGAAAATAAATCAAGTTGTTTCCTGATTGGGGGACTCTTCTAACTTAAAGGTCCATTATTTGGGATTCCTTCATGACGGATATCTTCGCGTATTTAATGACTTAACCCGTATGATAAGTTCTTATTCGAGTTGTATTTACTCCCGAGTAAGAATAATACCTGATGGTCCCGAGTAGTGCCGTTTGAGCCCGAGTGGAAGCGTTGTTTTAATTATTCCCGAGTGTTGTTAACTGATCTCGAGTAGGTCTTTATTCAGTATATGCTTACTCGGGCTTTCTCCTCTTTAATGATGTCTTGTAGGATATTTCCTGGATGTCCATTTAAGCATCCACCTGGCTATTTTTTCCTTCCTGTCAATGACGTGTATGCTTGGTAAAATTTACATACAACACCCGAGTTTTTTGTTTTTAAAATTTAGGGTGGTAAAAATCCGAGCTTTTTTTTTCTTAGACTCGAGCTTTTTTATACTGTGTTCGAGACTGTTCATAGCTCAAATCTTTTGTATCAAATGCCCGAGATTTTTTTTTTCAAAGACCTGAGCTTTTGTTGCAAAGGGCTGAGCTTTTTTTACAAAGGGCTGAGCTTTTCTATACTGTGTCCGAGACTTTTTATACTGTGTCGGAGACTGTTCATAGCTCCGAGCTTTTGTATCAATGCCCGAGCTTTATTTTCGATGGCCTGAGCTTTTTTGCAAAGACAAGAGCTTTTTTTTTTCATAGGCTCGAGCTTTTTTACAGTGTACTTATGTATTGTTTCTGTGAAATTTCAGATAAGGAATCAGTTGAAGAAATTGCTTAAAACTCTGGAGGCGGAGTGGTACAAGGCAAACTCACTTTCCATGGCCATTTTAACGCCTTTAGCAGTATAGACGACACACTTAATCGGGTCCCTAAAGAATTTTCAGTTGAAGACCATCGTCGTTCATGGAGTCTTGTTTTGGGCTTTTCATGACGATGCATCAATAGATGAAGTTTTCAAGTGGTGTTATCCATCGACTGCTTTTACGGGAGCTGCATCGTAATAGCCCGACAGATGAGATATGGTTCATGTTAGGGAATCATGAGGTGAGGTTCTTGAAGGTAGAATTCTGCTTGATCACCGGATTACGATTCTGAGTCGTACTGGACACGACCCTGTATGCTAGCGTGGATAATGTCATACGTCAGCGGTACTTCGCTGGTGTAGATAAGGTTTTGTTCAAGGAGCTGCGAGTTGTTCTGAACCTCGATGAGTTTCAGCAACCGTACGATGGTGTGAAGCTCTATCTCCTCTATATGCTGAACTAGATACTGATAGAGTTGGAGGAGAGAATGAAGATTCTAGTTTGACAGTTTTGGCTGGTGTAGGATTTTGATGCCTTCGATGCATTCTCATGGGGTACCCATGTGTACTGTAATCCATATTTTCATTCAAGCATGCAATTGACTGGCGACTGGAGCGGTCGAAGAGACACAAGCAAGCAAAGGGCGCTGACGTACACATGCTGGAGACCTACAACATTTATGGTTTATCTCACAGTCTGTTGGTAAGAATTTTAAATTACAATATTTAATTTATTTTTTCTGTCTTACTTTTTAAGGATTCTTATCGTACTTATCCTTTATGCAGATATTTGCTTTTGAGGTGATCCAAGAGCTTGGCATCCAGTTCGGGGCCCGGAAGACTACTGGCACGTCTCCCTATATTTTGAAGTGGGAGATTAACAAACAACCGAGAGATAATAAGTTTTCCAAGATGTTCATAGCATGGGTAAGTATCTTATTTGTTAATGTTTATAGTTGTTACAATTACAACAGTCTGACAACGGTTTCAGATGTTTACGAGGATGAAACTGGTGCCCACAACAGCTAAGAGGGGTGCATAATATTATATAGGCATAAACGAGGGTGGTAATTTGTATACGGCAGGTGAGACTGTCAAAGTTTCTATACCGGATCATGATTCCGCAGGGCATACGAGTGCTGGACCTAGTGATACAGAGGGCTTGGAGCCAGAGTTAGGTGATGGCAGACAGTGGAGACAGATACAGGTTAGATTTAGGATGCACGGATATAATACTGGAGACCCTTCAAGAGGAGACGTTGGAGGGGATTGCGAGGTACGTCAAATTTCTTGTTATGTTCAATTTTATTTGAAATGCTTCTACAAGTTTAGGTACTGACAATTTCGATTTTCTTTCAGGACCGTTTGGACCGTAAAATCCGAGCTATGAAGGATTTTGTTGTTGCTTTACGGGAGGATCTCAGAAAGAGTAATGAGGAACGAGATAAGAATCAAAAGGAGGTGATGGACTTCCTCTGGGAGTTGTGGGGTTCGACATCACGCTCAGAAAAGGATGATCCACTGTCCCATGATCGAGACTATAAACCCAGAGATAGAGACAGACATCGTAGTCAGGACGAGGGGACAGACCCTGGCATCAAACCTTATATCTCGGGTACCGGACTTGAGACGTAGGAAACCTAGACAAGAGTTACATGATGAGACCAGGAGACACCTACATAGGGTTTACCAGAGTTTCCCATATTGATAGAGATCCAAGAAACACTGCTGATGGCAGTTGTATCACATCGCTCCCTTCCCCCCTAGGGACACCGGTCCATCCCGTCATACCCCTCCCCCGAGGGACAGTGTACACGGTACATCCCGTCACACCCCTCCCTCGAGGGACAGTGTACACGGTACATACCGTCACACCCCTTCCTCGAGAGACACCTCCGGGACATCCGGTCTCACACCTCCCCCGAGGGACAGCTCTTGGACATCCTGTCCCACCCCTCCCCATAGGGACACCTACCTGCAGGGAAAAAACGGTTTAGAAAAGCAGTGGAAGCGTGATAAAAAAAATGAGATTAAGGTTTGCGTATAAATAAAAATTTTCCCTTTTATGCAACAAGAACCTTAACCCTAGATTAATTGATGTATATAAAAGTATCGTACCTTTTTTGCGTGACGATTGAACAAGCGCCAAATTGATTCCGCAAGATCTTCCAATCCAATCACGAACATGAATCACCTAGGAGAGTGAGATCCCTTTCTTTAAATTGTATTCTTGAGGATGGAGACAAAGCAAAAATCTTTTCTTTTTTAGTTACAAATATCCTCCAAGAGAAAAATCCAAGAACGTCCGGTCACTTGTGAATTATCAATCAATTTGATTGAAACTAGCGTGAACCTTGATTCAATGTTGTACACAAAACCCTTTTGATGTAAAGGATATTAGTATAGTATCGAATACAAAAACGTTCCCCTTTTTTCTTTTTTAGGCCAAATTCACACACACCCTTTTTCTATGAGTTGATTAAATTTTATCTAGAGCAAAAACTAATTTTTCTCTCACAAAATTCTCTCTTGAAAATTACCCAGGCATGGCCGAAATTTTCATCATAAAATTCATAGGGCTGGCCGAAAATCACACACACACACACACACACACACACACACACACACACACACACACACACACACACACACACACACATATATATATATATATATATATATATATATAGGATAATAAATCCTTTCCTAAGAAGGATTTACTTGGTTGGCAAGAATCCTTTCCTTAGGTGGATTTATTTGGTAGTTAAGAATCCTTATCTTAAAGAAATTCTATCCTTTTGTATATATATAAGGGCTGGCCGAATTTTATATGATATAGATTAGGATCACAAATCCTTTCCTAAGAAAGATTACTTGGTAGTTAAGAATCCTTTCCTTAGGTAGATTTATTTGGTGGTTAGAATCCTTTTCAAAAAGGAATTCTATCCTTACACAAAGACTCCTAATCCAACTCAAAAGTGTATTTGTAACAATATTAAAGACTTCCTAATTTAATTAGATAAATAACTCATTTTATTTATCTACTTATCAAATATAGTCTTTAACATTAACTATACTACCAACAATAGTATAGTTTTAGGAGACCATCTCCTAATAGGAAAAGATTTTGACTTTTAATTAAATAATTAATTAATCAACAAATTAATTAATTTCCATTTAATTAAATAAAAATAAAATAAAAATAATATATTAAAGCTACTATCCATAGCCATTGCCGCCCATACCTAGTATAAAGGCCATATATTATTTTTCTAATTTTATTAAATCCATTGGACCTTAATAAAAAAGTCCACATATGAACTAGACATATTCTTACAAAAAGAAACAAGTTCACATGCCTTATTGCAATTCTAGATGGACCCCTAAATTGGTCCGGTAGAATATATCAAGTGATCCATCCAAGTTCGTGTGGATTGGGGATCTTGGCGGGCTATCTAAATTTAAGCTCCAATAGACACAACCCAATCACAATCAACAAATGATTCACTTAGGTCCAATCTATTTAATTTTAGTTCATTCCACTAAAGAACTAAAATTGAACTCTTAAATAAAGATAGAATAAGTTGATGTTACTCATTCGTACCCTAGACAACCTTATTGGAGATTGTATCCTCGTGAAGAATACCAGTAATCGTCAAGAGCTCATAGGCCGCCTATAACTCTCCAAATTACCATATTTACTCATATGACCACATTTTGAACTTGGATATTTTGACTTGTCCAGAAACCATGTTTCAATAGACACTATTGAAAACTTAACGTTAATATTTAATATCCAATACCTCAAAACATCCATATGATGGTATTCTACTCTCATTCAATAAATGAAGCCATAATGTCCATATCTATAAATGAAGTCCTCTATCGATTAACAAATGAATACCACCAAACTATCGAGGATAGATTATGATATATAATCGTACTCATTGATAGCTCAAATGATAACATTTGCAACCATAAGTCCATCATTTATCTCAGGATTAAGATAGACTCTCCGATTGTCTTTAAATGAAATTTTTTATCCATTGACGGTTCTAGATAAAGTATTTCATTTTGATCCTATTCAATGCACCCAGTGCACTAGATTCTTTTGCCTAAAGACACCACACTTTGATGATTTTAGACTCATCATAACACATTTGATCCCACTCAAATGCTAGCAAAAGAATCTACAACTTTGACAAGATAAAGGCACCCAACCTTCTATCTTAAGTTGTGAATATTATTCTAGACTAACTAAAGAATTGTGTCTACCTCATACATATCTAGATGTATGAAAAATTCTTGTTTTCTCATAGTCTTTTGACCTTATGATTATTTACTTTTGACAATTATAATAATTAAACTATAAATGCTATAAGATTTGTTAAACTCGAAATCACTTTATTCATATAAAAAGATTATTAATTACAATATTACACTCTTGCTATCTAGCATAATCCTAACACTACCAACATAGGCCGTGGGCTCGCAAGCGAGGATGGTAGTTCCTGAGCCCATACACTGACCCTTGTCGACTGAAGAGGCTAAGGACAATGGCAACAACATCAGATCATATGTTCACCCCTAACGTTTTAGTAGATGCGGACCAGCTGGCGACTTCAAAGCATTCAAGAGTAACGACACGGGGGATTGTAAATATAACACTTTCTACCTTATTAAAGCACCTCAGTAAGTTGACATAAATTTTTTCTAACTTTTTCAAATAAATACAGATGTGATGTGGATCTACTAGAGTGTGTAGATGTCACTTGGTTCCACCGATTGCAACAGAACTATATGGAGTTGTTTGAAAAGGTACACTCCTTACTTGAAATGTCTTTGACATTCTTTATGGTAGAATTCTAATGTCTGTTACTATTTCTTTTTGTCAGCATATGGACGCGTACCTGCTGATCTTACAAAAGCGTCAGTGAGCATACCCCAAACTGTACAATTAGAGGATGAACGTACTAGGATCTCAGTTCTTTGTAAGTGTTTATAATGTACCGGTTTTATAAAAACGTTTAATTTTTTTCTTGTTCGTAACTTCTCTGTATATTTTTTTTTGTACAACCATTGTTAGAGTACTAGTGGGATAAAATCATACCTCGTGGTGCTTATGGGAAGTGACGACGTAAGGGTGGACAGAGTTGCAGTATAGGTTTTTTGCTGAGGAGCTTATAACCGTATGTGGATTCAGCCCGGTAGGAAACCGGTCATGGCACAAGGTTGACATGGTAAGTGTTATACAATTATGGTCTAAATGTGTTTAGTTGAACAATTTTTTTTAATTATATATGTTTTATACATGTTATTATTCCATGCAATGTTGGCCGACAACATTGGCTTGCGACCAGCATCGACCTCACTGTCGGGGTGATACACCTCTTAGACCCCTACAGACAGTCAGTACCCTTGCATATTAGGAAACGGTAGGTCGTACCATTGAGATGGTTACTGCCTTCCAGGTTGCATCAACTCGGTTTTCATGATGCCAAAAAATCAAACGAGCCAATGTTCGACAGGCTGAATAGGTCATTTCGGGTCAGCATAATGTCTACTTTATTTGTTCCGTAACAGGATCAATGGTATAAATGATTAAACATCAGATTTACTTGCTGTTGATTTTTTGAACATTCTAGCAGTTGTTCCTTACTGGTGCATTTCAGGGGTAACTGTGGTGCCCATACGTTGAGGTTGATTGAGTACATACTAGTAGATAATGTGGATTATGATTAGACTGAAGATCATATGCCCACCATCCGAGAGAAAATGGTTGTGGAAGTTTTTTGTAACTCTCAACCACAACTTATGTTATAGTTATCGTACAACACATTTATAGTAATAAATTTATTATTTTTTTTCATTCAAATTCTTTTAATCTATGAACGTAGAACAACACACATTGCATACCTCTAGCAATAACAAAACTGAAAAATAACAACCCTATTGAATTATACGTTAAGTGATAGTACAACTAAAATAATTCCAAATAATTAAAATGGTGTCAATCAATGCCTCAATTTATTCCACAACAGAGTTCTTGTCAGGGCATGTCTGTTTGTTCTGTCCAACTAAATGACAGATGCTACACTTGCACCTGTATTGCTTAGGAACAACTCTGCTTGGACCATCATTAATCAAAGGTGGGTTAGAACACCTCCTCGAATTATGACCTGATTGTCCACATCTTCTTCACGATTATATGGCTGTCCTCTCCGAAGACGAGACATGTCGACCCACCCTCGGACGTCCTACTTATCTCCTAAAGATTAGATTCAAACCACCCATTCAGCGATGTCGGATGGCACTACCCATGAAGAAGGGTGGCCAACAGGCATACTAGGAACCGAGTACATATCAAAAAATGTCCGTCTCTTGTAGTAGTCTGTACACAAGGATGTGAAATCCAAGTTTCACTCCCTATTGTAACAATGAAAACAATGAGATCCACTTTTCAGTAATATAAAACATATACTGTTGCTAGTAATGTACCTTGCCACTGCGAGTGTGTGTGAACATGGAAACATGTCCATTTGAAATTTGTTACATGTGCAGGTATTCCAGGCTAAGTCAACAGTCCATTTTTTTCCAGACTATTTAACAGAGAATATGTTCCAGTCGACTGGATTAACGATCATATAACCGCACTTCTCGACACTTTTCAAGATCACAAGATGGGCTATATCGATCAACTGATGACATATGGACCGTGTTGCTCGTTGGCTATCTTTAAACCACCTCTATAGCTATTCCTAATGAACTCTGCCAGTGTCAACATAGGCAGTTGGCACGCAAATTTTAGACATGAGTTTATGCATTCTGCAACATTTGTTGTCATCACCCTATACCTTCATTCAGGACAGTGTACGCAGGGCCACTTGTGTAGTCCGACATCATTGACATAATCGAATGCATTCTGGTACAGGTTACACAACTATTTCATGTGCCGATTATATTTCAATTCAATATACGATATAGCTTCTTTGTCCATTATGGCGGTAACATCCTTTCTACGAAATCGCTTCTTAATATTTTCAGAAAAATGCCAGTAACATATGGTATGGGTGGTATGAGGGAACACTTTAGAAATCTCTATTTCAATTCTTGCATGTCGAATGGAAATGAAAACCAGATCATCTATATGACCAAGGAAACCCTTTAAGCAATCCAAAAACCACTCCCATGAAAGGTTGTTTTCACAGTTGCCGTACCCAAAAGCAATTGGATACACATGTTTGTTTCTATCTTGTGCAGTTGCAACAAACATTGTATCCCCTAATCTTCCTTTCAAATGGATACCATCAACTGCAATAACTGGACGTATACACTTCCAGAATCCTCTAAGTGAGGCACCAAAAGACATGGAAAAAATAGAGAAATTTACCATTTTCATCGCACTGTAAGTCTGTGATTGTTCTAGGATTTTGTTGTTCCAACACGTAACCGAAAGATGACAGTAGTTGGAAGCTTTCTTCATGTGTTCCCTAGGTCAGTGACAACGTATAATATAGGGCTTGATGTGCCTTACTTTACAAGATTTGAATGCTATAAATTGTTTTCATGTCGGCGATTATATCCTTGGGACGCATGAGACGACCATCCTGTTGTTGCAGTCCAGGTGCAACAACTTCTCCAATTATGACTGCACTGGCTTATCGATGGCGACGGTGAATCTCCTTCAACGGACAAGTGTGTTTGTTGATAAAACTTCTTACTTGGAAGTACGTCCCTTCATCTCTCCTCACCAATCTTAATTTCCACGTGCAGCTGTCCATTAAACAAACCAGATGTAACGTTGTCTTATTGGACCTTTTCATCTTCCACTCGAAGTTTTACCGCATTGCAAAATGGCCAACTAGTTTCTTCAAATCCTTTTTAGTGGGAAAAAATTGACCTTTATAAATCATGCTTATAGGTTTTTTCTCTACAAAGTTCATGCTACCACCCATACCAAACGAGTATGAATCTGATCCAGGAATAACCCACGTTGTGGCATTATCAGAATAATATGGAGTTACATTAGGCCGAACCTCGGAATTCCCAGCCATATCCGGTGATCTGTGTACACTTCTTCCACGTCTATCCATTTGGAAGGGCTCTTCCTCTTTCTCAGTGTTCTATAGATGATCTACGGGATCTATATTTGCCTCACTATAGGACTTAGATTCGGTTCGGTATTCTACTAGTTGTTCATGTCATTGTAAAACTCATTGTATTGTCCATCATTCATCTTAATTTAACAAGAAAACACATCGTCGAATTGAGATCCGACTATATCATCATGGTCAGCTACTTCCGGTGGGACACCACACATGTTTTGCCAACCTTCGATCCCACTCCTTTTTATGCACACTTGGTTGCTTGGAATTTTCACGATTAGGGATATCATTACTTATCACATCTCTTGCTGTCCTTTCAATAAACTAACACATACTTAAGGGATCACCCTATCTTCCCCTAGTATAAATTGAACATCATCGTCATTTCTTATAAATATACGACATGTAGTCTCAAGAACGATTGATATAGACTGTAAATCAACACTGTATTTGTTCACATCATACTTCACAACGGTTTGCACGGTCGACACCAATTATTCGTAAGTCATACTCTTTGACATATACACTCCTTGGTTATCGGAACCTAAAAACCTCTGACTTCCATTGGGTAACTGCTCCCATCAACCGTTGTAAGATATGACTATTCTCACCCGATTTATTCTCCTATCAAAATCATCATCACAAACCATTATTGAGAAAATAAAAATAAAAATAAAAATTACAATTAAAAATTATTACAAAAAAAATGCTCGGGAACAATCCCAAAAGGCTCGAACCGTTCCCAAAAAATCTCAAACCCATATCAAAATAGCTTGAGCTTTTTTGGTAAGGGTTTGAGCTTTTTTGATAAGGGTTCGAGCTTTTTTGATAAGGGTTCAAGCTTTTTTGGTATGGGGCCGAGCATTTTTAATAACAGTTCGAGCTTTTTTGGTAAGAGTTCGAGCTGTTTTGGTTATAGTTCGAGCCTTTTTGGTAAGGGTTCGAGTTTTTTTGGTTTGAGTTTGAGCTTTTTTGTCAAGTGCCGGAGCTTTTTGGGGAGGGGTTGGAGCTTTTTCGGTAAAGGTAATAAAAATGTTCGGACCAGTTAAAAAAAGCTCGGACAAATTAAAAAAGCTCGTACTCTTTTGAAAAAAGCTCAGCGGCTACTAAAAAAAGTTCAAAGATTAACTTCAAAAAAAAGCTCGGAGACTTTTTAAATAAGCTCGAACACTTTAACAAAAAGCTCGGAGTCTTTGAAAAAAGTATCGGACATAAACTAGAGACTACATGCTCATACATGTTCATATAAAGACTGGGATAACAAATCATAAAGAATGGATACATTGTTACACCATTCAGAAATGCATGATAAAAAAAACAAAGATCAGAAATATATGTTACCTTCTTATACAGAATCTGGAGGGAGATAAGTTTTTTAGAGAGAGAGAGGAGTTATAGATCGATTTTCAAACAACTTTTTTGGAGAGAGAGAGAGAGAGAGAGAGAGAGAGAGAGAGAGAGAGAAGGAGTTACTGCTGTTTCATTCTCAAAGTGTAGATGGAAGTACAAACAAAATTAAAAATTGATTATTTAAGGACAATTTGGATAGTTCACTATAATATGTACCTTTTAAACTTAAGTTAATAAACAAATGACAACATCGCAACACAACAAAAAATAGGTGACATTTCTCACCATTTCCACTTTCTAGCACTAGAAATTAGAACCTAGCGAACTTTGTATACTTCCTCTTGTCGTATGTGAATTTTACCAAGCATACACGTCATTGACAGAAAGGAGAAAATAGCCAGGTGGATGCCCAAATGGGCACTCAGGAAATATCCTACGAGGCATCATTAAAGAGAAGAAAACCCGAGTAAACAAGTAGCACGGCAAGACCTACTTGGGATCAAATAAATTACTCAAACTCAATTAAAAGTACTCGGGGTAGACAAAAAAACACCTTTTACTCAGGCTTAAACGGCGATACTCTGGACCAACAAGTGTTATTTTTACTCGGGATAAATACAACCCGAGTAAGAAACTTAGTGCTTAGTTTATACGGATTGAGTCATAAAATACACGAAGATAGCCATCAGAAAGGAATCCCAAAGAGAATAGAATATTGAGCTAGAAGAATCCTCAATAAGGAAACAACTTGATTTCGCTATAAAAACTACATTCTTATAAGGAAACAAGTCCAAATAAAACTGCACTACTAGAGTCTCATTCGATTTCCATAAGAGACTTCGAAACAGGAAAGAAGACAAATCAATCTCAAATAAGTAACCGAATCACAATTACATACAAAGATCTTGTATTACTTGTACAAAGCAGATTAGGGTTCTATAAACATATAAATAGACCCATAATCTCGTTCCAAAAGAGATATAGAAATATAACATACACAACAAGCAACAGAAAAATACAGAGAGAAAAAAGAGAGATCGAGAGCTTGTAAACATCATATTTTTATAGTGGATTTTGGCTTGGTTGATCCATCAACCACCCGTGGACGTTTCTCTGGTCATCGGAGTTTTACCACATAAAACTTGTGTCTTCGTTACTCTCTCTGAATCTCTTTCTCTTTGAATTAATAGCCGAAATCCAATCCTTGTTGGCTTTTCTGACACAATCCAGAAATTGACGTCAACAATTGGAGCTAGAAGGATGGGTCGAACCTCTGAACTTGTTATAAGCGATGGCAGAAAGTAGAAGCAGTTCAGGGAATGGCCAAAAATCTCTGGGCAATTTCCATGTAGGCAACACGTCACAAGATCCTGCAGCAAAGATAGAAAACCAGCCTGCACACCTAGTAGGGATCCAGTAAGTTCCTCCAACCAACCGAGATCTTACGCTGCGTTTTCAAGAGGTCTTGCAGCAATTGGTGACAGACACAACAAGGGAAGGGATTGATCTACTGGCTGCAGGAGCACATATTCCCAATCCTCCACCTGTAAGGCTCCGTTCGGTGGTGGTTGGGCTAGGAATAACTATGTAAGAATCTAGAAGGAATTCTTCCTCAATCAACCCGGCTGGATAGGAAACTTTTGAAGAGGAGCAACATCACCAGAGGCTGGACCACAATCAAACAGTTCGTGCCACACATCGTAAATACAACCGGCGCAGAGGTCGGTCATCATCAGAAGACAATGATCAACACCATCGAAAACGTCATCATAGAGTCACACGAGAGGTCCGACACCAGAGTGAAGAGTCTGAGCAAAAAATGACGATAACCCAACGGTCTAACCGTCGAGGAAGCCCGGTAGGGGACAGAGATATCATGATCCAGAGCCTAACTCAAGAAGTCGAGAACAATAGGCGTCAGATGGATGCATTGGTCAGACGTTATGGCTATAACGATTTATCTGATGACGACTCAAACAACCCATTAACCAAGGAAATCTTGCGGACCCCTTTCCCAGAAAGGTTCATGATGCCGCACGTGGAGCAGTTTAAGAAAGACACGGACCCGAAAGAGCACGTGAGACGCTATAAAAGTGCCATGGCCCTGTATGCCCACATCGATCCCTTTTTATGTCTCAATTTCCCACAAACTCTGGGAGACATGGGGTTGAGGTGGTTCGGAAGGTTACCTTCAGCAAGCATCAAGAGTTTCAGTGAATTAAGCAGGAGCTTCTCAAGGAAATTCCTGCGTAACATTCACAGGAAAAAGTCAGTGGCTCATCTTGCTCAAATAAAACAAGGGAAAGACGAGTCACTGAATAAATATCTAGGGAGATTCGGCCAAGGGGTATCAGAGATTGGCAGTGCAAACGATGAAGCCATAATTGCTGCATTCATCAATAATTTGCAGAATGGATGGCTATCCTTTGATTTGAGAAGAGCACGGCTGACTAGATATGCTGACATGATGGATATGGCAGGAGGATACGCACTGACCGAAGAAGAAGAATTAGCTACATGGGGGAGCTATATGCACGGAGGAAAGCCCGAATAGAAGGATGTTGAAACCAAAGGGCAGAATCAAACGGGAAAGCTAAAAGGGAACGGCAAGGAGAAAAACAAGGATGGGGGTAATGGGCTCAATGTCGAATGGTCCATAGAGAAATACCGAGGCAGATATACCAATTACACCCCTCTGCGGAAAAAACAAAAAGAAATTTTAGCCATCTTGGAAGAAAAGAATATGGTGCAAGAACAGCGGCGACAATCTTAGTTCGCCCGGAGAGATGCAACCAAGTATTGCAGATTTCATACGGAAATCAGGCACGAGACTTCAAAGTGTTTCCAGCTCAGAGATTACATAGAGACTCTTATTCAGGAAGGGCACTTGCAGGATGTAATCTTAAAAAAAGATGAGAAATTAGAAACTAAGAAAGAAGTTAAGGCAGATCACTCTGGACGAAATCAATGGCCCAGTCTCGAGGCCAATCAGGTAATACATACGATATACGGAGGACCCTCTACAGGGAAAAGCAACCGAGAACGAACTTAGAAAATCAGAGAAGCAATAGAAGCAATATAAGCAAGGAATAACTTTGACGTAAACTCGGTTGAGCCAGACCCGAAAAGGGTAAAGGAAGGATGAGACCCGATAGTCTTTACAGAGGTATATTCCCATGGCGTCGATGTTCAGCCTAATGACTCCTTGGTTATAAGTGCCCGGATTGGCCATCGGAAAGTCTGGAGAATTTTAATAGATAATAGGAGTTCAGCAGACATCCTCAATGTGGCCGTCTATGACCAGCTAAGGCTAGAACGAAAAGATTTACAGCCTTTCCATACTCCATTAACGGGGTTTTGAGGGATAGAAATCAGGTCACTCGGGATGGTAAAACTGTCTGTGAAGATTGGAACAGCACCTTGCCAGAGGACTATCCTGCTCGACTTCGTGGTAGTTGACTTAGATAATTGGCCGTATAATGCATTATTGGGTCGGCCATTCCTGAATAAAACAAAGGCTGTAACCGCCATTTATGCATTAATGATCAAGTTCCCGACAGACCAGGGGGTCGGGATAGTCAAGGGATCCCAAGAGATGGCCAGAAGAGCAAACCTGTCAGTATACAAAGGCAAGAATGACGCTGAACAGGTGTGCACCATAATACAGCCAAATCAGTGTAAAGAATCCTTATCATTCAAGTTGGATCCAAGGGAGGACTTAAATGAATCCAAAGCAGAACCAGTTGAAGTGATTAAAAGAACCAGATAAGGTGGCCAAGATCGGGGCTGACTGGGAGGAAATATCAAGCAAGACCTCACCAATCCGCTTAAAGAATACAAGATCTTGGGAATAGTCAGTCATGGAGCTCATTGGATTGCTCGACCCAATGGAGGGGTTTTACCTCGACCATACAATGCCCAATATCTGAAGATTTTCTATCCTTAATATATATATATATTTATATTAAATATTTTATTCTTTTTTCTAGTCAGGACAATATTAGTCAGGATAAATATTAAACTGTAATTTAAATCTTTGTTGATTTTTTGCAGTAATAAATAAAACTACTCGAAATTTCTGAAAGGATAGTATCTAGCTCGGGATTTCCAAAAGAAGGCATATGATAATAAGAACATATGAAAGCAGAGCATGATAATAAGAACATGCAAATAGAATTCTCGGGACCATCAAATCCCGAATGGGCGGAGAAGCTCGTAGGAGCATGCCAGCCGAGCAGGTTCAAATGACCTTCGTAAAAAGGCAAACCCGATGCACCAGACTCTGGAAAAATGCTCGGGACACTATCAGGAGAAATTCCGGTGAAATGCGTAGCTGTGTTGAAGCAATTTTTTTTTTTTAAAAGAGCTCAACTATTCGGCAAACCCTTGCACATAAAAACTAGGGAGATGTCCTTGGTGTTGCGTAAGGACTCGAACGTATGATCATGGTGAGCCTTGATGTAATGTTCGGGTAGCAACCGGGTATGAAACACAAGTGTAAACTTGCCTGTTTCAAGATGACTCAGTTAATAATAAAGAGTCAGTTTAATAAGATACTTGGCAATTGAAGTCATTCGGGTAACAACCGGTTTAATAAGATACTCGGTTAAGTTACCCGAACATCAAAGAAGCCAGTTTAATAAGATACTTGGCAATTGAAGTCAACCGGTTTAGTAAGATACTCAATTAAGTTACCCGAACATCGAAGAAGTCAGTTTAATAAGATACTTGGCAATTGAAGTCATTCGGGTAACAACAGGTTAAATAAGACACTCGGTTCAGTTACCCGAACCTCGAAGAAGCCAGTTTAATAAGATACTTGGCAGTTGAAGTCATTCGGGTAATAACCGGTTTAGTAAGATACTCGATTAAGTTACCCGAACATCGAAGAAGCCAGTTTAATAAGATACTTGGCAATTGAAGTCATTTGGGTAACAACCGGTTTAATAAGACACTCGGTTAAGTTACCCGAACCTCGAAGAAGCCAGTTTAATAAGACACTTGGCAATTGAAGTCATTCGGGTAATAACCGATTTAATAAGATACTCGGTTAAGTTACCCGAACATTAGCCAGTTTAATACAGCACTCGGCAACAATCAACAATGAACAGATCAAGACCATCCAATTCAAAATAAAATAAAATTTTATTGCTCCTAAAAGAATGGTTACAGATCAAAGAGTGGTTCTTTACAAGTAGAAAATAAATCAGAATTTTCTACAGTTCTACAAAATTAAGGTTGCGAGGATTTCGAGCCTTTGCCAATACTCGGATCTGGCACCATCTCATACTCACGAAGCAGGCTCTCATTAGACAGCCAAGCGATATTGTCGACAATATCATCCCTCCACTGGTTGTAATCTTCACCCGGGACTGGCCCGACATCTGGGACTACACCCTCAACCGACTCTTGACTTGCATAAAAGGTTGAGAGAGAATGCTCAGATGGAATCTCTAAATGCATGGGATGAGGCTCTTTGCCTTGACTACGACAATAGGCTCTCCAATCCTTCATTTGAATCCAAAGAGACTCCAATGACCGGTCCACATGATGTTTGATTGACAACTCCCAATTAGCTCGAGCTTTCTCGGTCACTCTATTCTTAACTTTGAAGAACTCGCCAGCCAAAACTAACCCGCGTTGAATCTCCCGAAGAAGTAGGGCATCGTAAACAGGGGATCTTTTAAAACGATCCACCCCTTGGACTTCAAGTTCCAACCTGGCCTCTCGGGATAGGGATTCAATTGTCAACACCTGACGCTCTAGATCTTTTATTTTTTGGTCATATGCAGACCTCGACTGCTCCGCCGTCTGCTCTAACTTAAGCACAGATTCTTCAGCAGATGATAGGAGATGTTTAAGTGATGCAACCTTCTCCTCTGACAAAGATGCCTTCTCCTCTGCTTCAGCCTGCTTCGCCAGACAATGGTCTGTGAATATCTATACAGAATCGACCTCTTGCTGGTAAGCTTTCTCAGCTCGAGCATGACCCTCTTCACTTGCCTTCAGCTGAGCCTTTAGACGCCTTATTCGATCAGCTTGATGTTGATGCGTCTGAACTTACTAAGCGAATTCGGCCACCATCTGCAAAGTGATATATTCAGAAATCTGACAGAAGCAAAACAATAGATGAGTCGGATTTAACTTACATAAGATGCACCGTTAAAAACATTTTGGTGTTCGGTCAGGGAACCATCCTGAAAGCTGCTCCAGCGATCTTTCCTGATAAAAGCCCGACCAGAGAACATCTCCCATAGCATATCCTAGGGAGAAAGGAATAAAGGAACCCCCAAGGGTTCAGCTCCTAGATTTCCAAACTCGAGGGCAGGAGAAGCCCAGTTCGGTTCTAAGGATGGAGAAAGAATTGAAGGAACCCCCGAAGGTTCAGCCCCTATATTTCCAACCTTGGGGGTAGAAGAAGCCCTACTCGGTTCTGAAGCGTCCGCACCTACTGATGCTCCAGCGCCAACACTCTAGGCAATCTAATCCCAACATCTTCGTCAATGGAGTCAATAAATGAGACTACCGAAAGAACTTTGAGAGGACGAGACGGCGAACTAACTTTCTTTCATTTCTCACCCGGAGAACTGTGAAAGTTAAGATCAACAACAGGATCTTCATGTGGATCATCCTGAAAAGACTCAAAGAATTAGGCACCTGCAGGCACTTGATCCGTCAAGACGTTACCACCGTTGCCGGCTTCAAACCGTCCAACAGGCTCTTCACACGGGCCTTTACATTGCCTCTCCCTATTATCAGACAGTTGGGTGTCAGCTGGCTCACTCTGGCTACTTGGACAAGCAGAATCCTGAGTAAGAGGCTGAGCACCCTGATCAACGCACTCCAAAATTCGTTCCTCAGCAGTGTCGATTTTCTCATTAGGCTCGGGTGGAGCAATACCCTTATCGCCCTGACGGGAAGCTTCTTTTCTACTCGTATTCAGAATCAATTTCACCTGGCGAGCCTGAAGATCGCTGACGACGTCCGTATCTAACACTACAAAAAGAAAAAGAAAAAGAGATTCATGTCAGAAAATGAAAAACAGAAAAATACAATAGAAAGGGCACCGGGTTACTTACATCACCTACGATGGCCCAAAATCTGTCTGAAGAAGCCGAGCTTTATCAAATCCTCCTCTTTAAAAAGGTAGCTCTTGCTCCTCTTATCCAGAGTACGAACAGCTGCTCGAGTCAGCCTCTTCAGCTCAGAATCACTATAATAAATTATTTTCTTGTTCCATACTTCGGGGGAACAGAAGAAATAGGGAACACTCAACTGCTTTCGGGAATCCTCAGATCCAACAGTGACGTTGAGCCAGAGAGCCCCTCCCATAAAAAACCAACTGTTCTTCCAGAAATGTTGGATATAGGGAATCCCCGAAAGAAGAAGAAGAAGAAGATCCAACCTCCATTGAAAGTCGGTGAGATCTTTAAGCGAGATCTCACTGACCTCCAATCTAACAAAATTGAGGATGAAGAAGAAGAAGAAAAAGAAGAATGTTTTTTTTTTCAAATATGGAAAAACAAATTGATCGGTCTATTTATATATATATATATATATTTTCATCCTTATTTCTTACGTAATAAGCATGTTTCTTAACTAAAGTAGGTGTTTTTAAAGGTTTGTGAGTTGTGCAGGTTGTTATCTTTAGAGAAAATGCTCGGAAGCTTTTAACGAGATAAAAGAACAAAAACGAGAAGAAAAAGGCAAAAATGTCAAGTTCCACAGTGTAGACCCCAAGCTAGACAAGAGCCCCAATCGCGGCTAGCCAATGATACTTTCCAGAAGATTTCCAGTGAATTTCACAGAGTAGGCTGCTGTCCAGGTATATGCTCCAACCACGGTTCTAACCGCGGTTCCAACAGCGATAGTTTCTAGAGAGTCACCGCTCAACAATACCGTGACCCATGCAAGTGTACAGGTTGTGGCACAGATAGCGGCCGTGCGATTCCTAGTTTAAACAGAAGAATGTGAAGCCCTAGTTTGGTGAAAAACTATAAATACATCTTATTCTATTCACAAGTCAGATGGACTGAGAGAGTTCTCAACAGGCTAGAATTAAACCCTACATTCACAATCATTCTTCATCACCCATAAACCAATTCCATTTTACACACCTGATAGCATATAAGGAAGAAGACTTAAAGATTTGGATTTGCACTTGAAGATTAAAGAATCTTTGTAGGCCACATGAGTTTTCTCTTTATTTTCTCTTCCTGTTTATTTATTTAGTCATGTGTAGCTATTAGCTAATCCAATTCTACGAGATCAACATGAGGATTCTATGGAAATTGGGTGTTGTCAATGACTTACTTGTAGAATATTTATTCAAGTTAGTTTCATTCAAGTTTTAATTGTGTTCATTCTCGATTTGTTATTAAATTGAATGCCACTTTTTATTTCAAATTGGGTGAGAGAATTATCCATAGTTTGATTAAGTAAATGCCATGCTTGATTAAGTAAATGCCATGCTTGATTGAATCATGCTATAATTGAATGGAAAATATTTAATGAAGAGAATGCCACTTTGAATTGATTTTGACCATTTAAATCTTTGTGCTTAAAAAATTTCTTCTCCAAAATTTGTACTAAATGCCAAAGAGGAGTAGAGTATTGATGGTAAGTGATTTATTTAATCACAATTAAGACAAGATTTGGTTCTAATTTGAATAATTAAGCGTTCATGAGGTTAAATTGATGTTATCCAATTGTTCATAGCTTGATTCCATTGATTTCCCTAGTCTTATCATTGTTCATAATCTTTCACTTAAATCTAGCCGTGGTTTAAAGTTCTTAATTAGCAGTTTTAATTTTAGTATTTTGATTTCACAATCCAACATGATCACTTTAACCCAGTTTAATTTTCATGCACTTAGATTAGATCTTACACTAGAGTAGTAAGTTTTAACCAATAATCCACTCAATTCCTAAGAACGATTTTTTGAAAAATAGTTCAACAAAAGTTCCAAATATGGAGAAAAAAATTTCCAAATTTCTTCAATTAAACACACCAACGGGTTTCTTCAATTAAACACATCAGTTTTCTTCAATTAAACACTCCATCTGTTTTCTTCAATTAAACACACCACCGGTTTTCATCAATTAAACACACACCCATTCCTGTGCAATTAAACACATCAACAATTTTCATCAATTAAACACACTAGTTTTATTGCTAACATGTTTAATCCGTATATTTAATTCCTAGTGTGTTTAATTCAATTGTACTTTTAATATGGTGCATTCAATCCCTAGTGTGTTTAATCTCCTTCTTCTTTATAAAATTTTCCTTTTTTTTTGTGTGTGGCAGGTGACCTCAATTGAAGGTTCCTGACCTCTATCGGAGGTTTCCCAAGCCTCTATTGGAGGTCACGTAGACCTCTATAGAGGTTTAGAAGACTTCTGATGGAGGTTGTGACCTCTATTGGAGGTCACATATGAAAATACAAACACGGGTAAATGCTCAAGGCTAACCTAGAGAAGGGGGGGGGGGGGTGGTGGTGAATAGGTTATACACCTTTTTTGTCTCCCTTAGAAACAAACAAAAGTTTGTCCCTCTAGATCACTTGTATCATAATATATATATATCAATTAAAGATACTTAATCAATAAATAAAATATGTAAAGTGTGATACATACAAGCAACCATCACATATACGCAATTGATATTATAGTAAGGAAGTCAACTTACATATAAAGTTCTATCCATAGTATTCAAATAACAAGATATAACGTGGTAATCATCCGAAGTGGAAACATCCACGGGTTAGCAACAACTGGCAAACAAAATCCAGTAGTAGATAAGACAAGTACAATCTCTCAAGTGACCCCTTCACCTAGAAACTACTCTTCTATCCTACTCATGAAGATGTCGCCCTCTTGCTCAACATTTCGAGGCCTCACACCTCTTGTCAAGACTTCCTCGCTCACCCTTCCAGATCTCACGACCCTAGGCAAGACTTCCTTGCTCACCCTTCTGGATCCTCACGACCCTAGGCAAGACTTCCTTGCTTGACATTTCGAGGTCTCCCACCTCTTGCCTAGACTTCCATGCTCAACAACATAGGTCTCACACCTATTGTCAAGACTTCCTTCTCACAAGGTATCTAAGTGATCATGAATGCAATACGTAAGCAAGCACGTAACATAGAATGTTATGATCAACACATCCTATGGAAAATATTAGACATGAGCAAGAATGCACAAAACAAATGTAGTCTAGTCAATCATGCAAGTTTAATCCATCTAGATCATGTAAGATATGTTCAACATTAATTACAACCTAGATATATGCATAGATCTAAAACTTGAGTCACAAGATATGTTCAATTAATACATAATCAAGTTGAAATCCATATACCAAAAACATGCTAAAATCATGTGACAAATTCATTTAGATTAAAGCAAGAGTTCTAGAGCATATTTCCTATTCTTAGATTCATCAAAGCACATGAATAGCTCAAAAGAACACAAGCACATGTATTATAGTGAGATTTCGGTCAAAGAGAGCCTAACACATGTGAGAAACTATTTTTCACAAAATCAATCAATTAAAGGTCATCAAATAGTCCTAGAATCAAAGCTAACACAATACAATCCCAAACATGTGAAAACATAGGCAAAATCAAAACCTAACTCAACATGTGAGATTTCAATTGAAACTCAATCTAGCTTTAAATGAGTTCAAAACTCAAATCAAAACAATCAAAAGGTACATATATATGTTGAAGAAGAAAACCCAGGGCAATTGACCAAGTTTTAAAAGAAAACTTTGAGAGAAAATCAATACCTTAGTTGATTTGGTGTAGTCCCGTTTTTGTGAGGTTAGACTCCAAAAAAGCAATAAAAAAAACTCAAACCTTCAGAGAAAAGATGGAGAATAAATAGACAAACACTATTAACTTTGAATCACTCAAATTAGAGTTCAAATGAAGAAGTTAGGGAGTTTGGAAGGTGAGAAAATTTGGGAGAAAATTCTGCACTCAAATTTTGAATCTCTTCTTTTAATGAAATGTGAGAGGGAATGGATATATAAAGGAGAGGGAAAAGGGACATGTGAAATGACCAAAAGGGACAAGAAGCAACCAAGCTTACTTCCTACCTGAGATGGTGCGTGGGCATCTCGGGACAGCAAGCCTTCTTGCCCGAGATGCTCACGCGCCATCTCGGGAAGAAGAGCTTGGAGCTGTCTTCTTTTCCTTCGACCTCCCTTCGCGTTCTTCGACAGTTCTCTGGCCTTCAAACTTGGAATTCGAATCTGTTTGTGGATTAAGAACCATAACTCTCTCACGGACATGGACATATAAAATACTGAACCCAAAAAATAATAATTCGACTTGATATACGAAGACGAAGACAACGTATGTAACATGAGTTGAAAGTGTAGTATCTTTTGACTTAGAACTTGAAATCAATAGTATGAGTAACCGAAATGACCGGAACCCAATCAAGAATGATTTAAGACTAAAATTAAGTTCAATATCGATGTTATACAAACATATACACATACAAACACAATTCACACTAGAATGCAAACTACATAGAGATAGTCTCCAATCATGCATTTTTCCAAAGCATGTTATTTTTCATACCAATGCATGAGCATTCCTCTTCAAGTGTGTAAATGTGTTATAAATGGGCACAACGATACAGGGACACATATGAATGAATTGTATGTGTGTGCCTATAATGGTGCATAACTATGCAGGGACACAAATGTATGAATTGTGTGTGTGCCTGAGCCTTGTAAGAGAAATATAAGGTCTTAATATACCTTTGTAGAACCATATAGCATCCTTTATATTTGAAGACTTTGAACTTGCTTTGACTAGTTGTTCCTTCATCTTTGAAGCTTGAATCATCATAAATCTAAACAACTAAATCATTATAAGTAAACATCATTTTGATATGGAATTAATGCCAACAATCTAAAACCTAACAACATAGACCACTATTGGAGGTCAGTCTGGGTGACCTCCAATGGAGGTTTCGATCTCCATCGGAGGTCGCCTAGACCTCTATAAGAGGTCTGCCTGACCTCCAATGGAGGTGCTCCAATAAATTTAAAAAGAGTTTTTTTTTTAAAGAAAATTAGTCTTGAAAAAAATAAATAAAAGAAAAGGCAAGGGCAAATTTGTTTCTTCAGTGAATTGTTTGGTAAAAACAATGAAAACACTAATTCTAGGTAAAAACAGAAACCGCCTTAATTATATGGTTAGAAAGGGCTATTTCCTCTTATTTATTTATTTTTTGGGCAAGTGACCTCAACTAGAGGTCCCAAAACTCCGTCGAAGATTGCCTAGACCTCCAATCGTTTAAAAAAAAATAATTTATTTTAAAAAAAAGAAAATTAGTTTAATGAACAATATTTTATGATTGACTTATTTCACTACAAACCATATTTGGGGATGATTATGTTATAAGTAGCTTAGGTCATCTTGGTGATTATCAAAGGTAAGCTTCCAAGCATCTCTATGATTTCAAGATCAAGGGTGCGTTTGGCACGGAGATGAGATAGAACAAGGCAGGACGGGACAAGATAGGACAAGACATGTTGTTCTGTATTGAGTTTGGAAGACTTTTGACATAACTATTATCTGTACTGTTATGCGTTTGGTATGGCTGTGACAGGACGAGCAAGAGGTTCAAATGACCAGAGTACCCCTCTTATATATATAACAACATATATTTTAATAATATATATTAAAATATAATAATATTAAAAAATAAAATATATAATATATAATAATATATAACATGTTATTATGTAATATATATATATATATATATATATATATATTATAATTCGATTATATATGAATATAGAATATTACATGTATAATAATAATAATAATAATAATAATAATAAGATATATTATATTATTATATATAAAAATATATATAAGATATATATAATATTAAGTATTAGTACATTTAGAAAATATAATATATATAATAATATTTATTTATATATATTTTATAATGTATAATATATATATATATATATATTACTATATATATACAATAATAATAATAAAAATATATATTATAATATATATATATATATATATATATATTTATATTACATATATATTTTATAATATATATATATATACATTGTTGACGACGATTTCTGGATGTATGGAAAAAGTCAACAAGAATTAGATTTTAGCTGTGATCTCAAGGAGAAAGTAATCAGACGCAAGTTTTTACGTGGTAAAACTCTGATAACCGGAGAAACGTCCACGGGTGGTTGAATGATCAACTGAGCCAAAATCCACTATGAATAAAATAATTACAATTCTCGATCTCTTTTTCTCTCTCTGTATTTTGCTATAGGATTTCTGTACATTTTTGTGACGAGATTAGGGGTCTATTTATATGTCCATAGAACCCTAATCCTCTTTGTACAAGTAATAAAAGATCTTTGTATTAATTATGATTGTTTATTTGTTCGAAGTAGTTTGTCTTCTTTCCAGTTTCGAAGACTTGTATTGAGATCGAGTGAGACTCTAGTAATGTAGTTCAGTTAGGTCTTATTCCCTTATAATAGCGCAGTCTTTTTGAAGAAATAAAATTGTTGCCTGATTAGGAACCCTCTGCTTGATATTTGCCGAACAAGGTTTCGTTACGGGCAAAAGTATTTTAATCAATTCTTTAATTTTTATATCTCTTTAATGCCAGGGTAAATGTGTTGTCATAATGGCGTGTCTTAATGGTGACCCTGTAAATTCGATTTGCCTCCTTACGCGAGATCTCAATGATTGTGACGTTTTGTAGTTCTGACGGCCAAAGCCAGTTCCTCTCTTAACGCGTGTCCTTTACCGCTTCATTTTTCGATATCATTTATGAGAAACGACCCAAGCGTCTCCTTGTGCGCCGCCTACGTCATCAAATCTTGTCATTGATTTTTCCCGCCTTGAGATCCTAGGGTTTCGTGCTATTACTCCTTTAAATTCTTCACTGAGGGGTTGCGCTGGTTCATTCTCAAAAACTCGCACCAGAAAATTTTTCTAGCCCAGATTTCTTTACGCAGAAGGTCGCTATTCTCCGTTCTCCATTCTCCATTGAAGATTTTGCATCAGATTTCATTCAAGGTTAGTTTTAATGGAACCAACTTCCCGTCTTCGACTCTATACTATAGCTCTTGAAGCGTTCGATCGTGGGTTTTTCCAGTTGGTTTCCTGCATTCGAAGATTATTTAGAAGTTGACATTTCTAGGCTTCACCCTGATGTTCATTTTAGTTCTGTTCCCAGTTCTGATTCTGATACATCTAGTTCTGAATCTGTCATTTCTAATCACAGGGTACCACTTCGATCAAGGATGGGAAAACATCAAAGCAAAAGCGAAGTCCATAAGCATAACTCGGGCAACATTCAGATCAGGGAGCAGACCGTTGATGAGAATGATATCGAGGAGGCGTTCAGAGTACCTCGTCTCTCCTTCTCTGCTGATCGCTCGAGTTGGTTTGATACTGAACCGAATGTGGTCTGGGCAGATGAGATCGGGAAATATCGTGCCCGATTTGACCTGGATAATTCAGTTACTTTGATTCCTGCGGGTGATAAAGCTGCGTGGAATCCACCCCAGAGCATGGTGGCAATCTATGGATCCATGCTCTGTTGCGGCGTCACTCTTCCTCTTTAGTCGTTCATTGCCTGGTTTCTGGCTGAAGCAGGGATCACTCCGGCTCAACTGACCCCAAACAACTATAAGATCTTGATGTTTATGTGGCACATGTGGAACCGAATGAACTTGTCACCGCCTTCCCCGAGTGAAATCAGGCACTTCTTCACGCTGAGGCAGTCTGGTAAGACAGGGTTCTATTTCCTCATGTCTAATCCGCCAGATTGTTGGGTCTCCGAGGAGACAAAGGTGAATCAGGGAGTTGATACCTCTGATGACCCCAAAAAGAGGGGTTTTGTATGGGAATTCCCTTCATCCAACAAGTTCTGAAAGAACAGTTGGTTTTTCACCGGAGGGAATCTCAGTCTTGAAGTCGCTCTTTCGGTTGGGGAATCTCAGAGAGTTTTTAAGATTTCCCCGTTTTTTCTATTCTCCCGAGGGATGGAACAAGAAAAAGATTGACTTCAGCGACACTGAGCTGACCAGACTTGCTCGGGCAGCAGTTCGCCCCTTGGAGAAGAGAAGCAGAACTTATCTTTTTAATGAGAAAAAGATGACAGAGCTCGACTTCTTCAGTAAGATTTTGGGCTACCGTAGACGATGTAAATGGTCTTTTGTAATCCTTTTTTTTTTTATTTTCTGACGTGATTCCTCTTTTTCTTCTAAGTGTTTGATACAGACATCGTTTGTGACCTTCAGGCTCGCCAAGTGAATCGATTCTTCAAGCGAGCAGAAAAGAAGCTTCTCGTCAGAGCGAAGATGGTATTGCCCCGCCTGCATCTGTCAAGAAACCCGACGAGGCTGAGCAGGTCCTTGAATATATCCCCGAGGAAGTCGTTCGACCGACGGATCATGCTCAGGAGTTGCCTGATGATGGGGAGAGGCAGAGTAAGGGTCTTGGTGAAGGGTCTGCTGAGAGGTTAGACGCCGGTGATGAAGGTAAAACTTCGAGGGTCAAGCACATACAGATCTTTAATTTTTTGAACTCTTCCGGGATGAAGTTCATGAAGATCCAACAACTGATCTCAACTTCCATCGTTCTCGGATTGAGAGACAGAAAGCGGTCAACTCTCCCTCTCATCCTCAGAAGGTCCCTCGGGGGGTGTCATTCATTGATTCCAGTGACGAAGATACTGGGGCTGAGATTCCCCCGAGCGTTGATGTTGAAGCTTCGGTGGGTGTGGAAACTTTGGATTTGAACAGGGGTTCCTCTCCCCCTGAGGTTGAAGATCTAAGGGCTGAACCCTCAGGAGGTCCTTCCTATCCTTCTCCCCAGGCTATGCTCGGGGCGATGTCATCCGGCCGCGCTTTTATCGGGGATGATCATTAGAGTCATCTCAAGGGCGCACCTCTTACGAGTCGTCTTTAGAATATCTTCAATGACGTATTTTATGTAGGTTTTATTCCTAACTTTTGCCTTGTTTGTTTGATTGGTAGATTTTTAATTTCGTTTTTTTGTAGATGGTGTTTGAGTTTGCTGAGCTGGTTCAGACGCAACAACATCAAGCTGATCGAATAAGGTGTCTGGAAGCTCAGCTGAAAAAGAGTGAGGATAGTCATGCTCGGGTTGAATCGGCTTATAAGAAAGAAGTTGACAGTGCCCAAGTGTTTACTGACCACTGTTTGGTGAAGCAGGTGGAGGCTGAGGAGAGGGCTTCTTTAGCAGAAGAGAATGTTACGTCACTTCAGAACTTATTGTCTTCTGCCAAAGAATCAATGCTTAAGGTCGAGCATGAAGCAGAACAATTTAAGTCGGCCTATGAACAGAAGATTGAAGACTTGGAACGCTGGGCTTTGACGGTCGAATCCTTATCCAAAGAGGCTAGGCTAGAACTTGAAGTCTAGAGGGTTGATCGTTTAAAAAGACCCTCTGCCTAAGATGCCCTTCTCTTTCGGGAGTTTCAGTGAGGGCTAGTTTCAGTCGGCAAATTCTTCAAGGTTAAGAATCGGGCAACTGAAAAAGCACGAACCAACTGGGAGCTGTTGATCAAAAATCATGTGGATCTGTCCTTGGAATCTCTTTAGACTTAGATGAAGGAGTGGGGAGCTTACTGCTGTAGCCGAGGTAAGGAGCCCCATCCCATGCATTTGGAGGTTCCATCCGAGCACTCCCTCTCGACTTTTTAAGCCAGTCAGGAGTCGGTCGTGGAAGGTGTGGTGCCCGATGTCGGAATGATCCCAGGAGAAGACTACAACCAATGGATGGACGATTCGGTTGACACGATTGCTTGTCCTTCCAATGAAAGTCTGCTCCGCCAGTACGAGATGGTGCCTAACCCCGAGCATTGGCAAGAGTTCAAAATCCTCCTGATTTATTTTGTAAAGATTCTTTGTAACAATTTTTTTAAACAATTCTTTACATTCTTTGTAACAATTCTTTGAAACAATTCTTTGTAACGATTGTTTGTAAAGATTAATGAAATCCCGAGTTAACTAATTCTGAAAATCGAGTAGTTTTGATCTGACTCATTGCTTAAGGAATTTCATCTTTTTTATCTTGATTTCTATTGTTACCGAGTGTCTTACTAGACTGGCTATTGCAGTTCATGCCGAGTATCTTATTGAACTGGCTGTTGCAATCTTTATGCCAAGTATCTTATTAAACTGGTTAATTCTGATGTTCGGGTAACCTCACCGAGTATCTTATTAAACCGGTTGTCACCCGAATTTTTAACGTCAAGTATCTTATTAAACTGGCTTATTCTGATGTTCGAGTAACCTCACTGAGTATCTTATTAAACTGGTTTTGTCACCCGAATAATTTTTGACGCCAAGTATCTTATTAAACTAGCTAATTCTGATGTTCGGGTAACCTCATCGAGTATCTTATTTAACCGATTTTGTCACCCGAATTATTTTTACGCCAAGTATCTTATTAAACTGGCTAGTATTATTAACCGAGTCATCTTAAAATAGACAAGTATATTTATACTTGTGTTTCATACTCGGTTGCTACCCAAACATTACATCAAGACTCACCATGATCATATGTTTCAGTAGACACAATTGAAAACTTAACGTTAAGATTTAATATCCAATACCTCAAATCATCCATTTGATGGTATTCTACTCTCATTCAATAAATGGAGCCACGATGTCCATATCTATAAATGAAGTCCTCTATCAATTAACAAATGAATACCACCAAACTATAGAGGATAGACTATGCTATATAATCGTACTCATTGATAACTCAAATGATAACACTTGCAACCATAAGCCCATCATTTATCTCAGGATTGAGATAGACTATCCGATTGTCTTCAAATGAAAACTTTTATCCATTGATGGTTCCAGATAAAGTGTTTCATTGTGATCCTATTCAATGCACCCAGTGCACTAGATTCTTTTGTCCAAAGACACCACACTTTGATAATTTTAGACTAATCATAACACATTTGGTCTCACTCAAATGCTAGCAAAAGAATCTACAACTTTGACAAGATAAAGACGCTCAACCTTTTATCTTAAGTTGTGAATATTATTCAAGACTAACTAAAGAATTGTGTCTACCTCATACATATCTAGATGTATGAACAATTCTTCTTTTCTCATAGTCTTTTGACCTTATGATTATTTACTTTTGACAATTATAATAATTAAACTATAAATGAGATTTTTTAAATTAGAAATCACTTTAATAATATGAAAAGATTTTCATTTACATTATTACACTCTTGCTATCGAGCATAATCCTAACAGCTAGATATACTGAATTAAAGCCATCAACTTGATACTTACACTGACATAAGGATGAAGCAAAAGATCATAAGATCTCTTCCCAAAAGGCTCGAATCAAAGGTGATCGCTATAGAGGAAAATAATGAGCACAAGAAGATGAAACCAAGTGAAGTCATTAGGAAGTTGTTGGCCTATAAGGCGATAAAGCTTACTTCTCAACCCAAGAAGTAAAAAGGGTTGCTTTTAGTATATCCAGGCAAGAGAAGAGATAAAGTGACTCCGATGAGGAGATTGCTCTAACCGTGAAGAGATTCATGAAGTTCTAGTAGCTTGAGAACAAATGCCTTAACACAAGAGGTAATGACTTCAGGAAGAAGACCAGTTTTAAGAATGGTGAATATAACCAAAACAAGTCTCCAAGAAAGGGTGTTCAATGCTATGTGAGAAAACACAGTGAGTGTCTAATATAACTTGGGGTGGGTTGGGGGGGGGGGGGGGAGGGTTTGTGAATGGGTTGTTAATCTTTTAGTTACCAACTTTTTCGATTTGTCAATATTAGTCACAATCATCCAATCAAATTAAAACAAATTAATCAATCAAAGTATAAATAAAGTTCGGAAAGATAAATGGCACTTGATTGATTTACGTAAGAAAACCCCAAAAGGGTAAAAACTCACGAGCTATCTATCTAGCCACTCTAGTCCTCAAATATACTATATGTAATGACACTTACAACCTCCAATCAAACTATTCTTGGAGCATAACACACCACTACTCTCCGTATTACTTTTATAGTGATTCTAGACCTTGCTTGTGGACAACACTCATGCAGTCACAAGTCTTGACACTCAAAGAAGAGATAAAAAACCTAAGTGAATATATAACAATATTCTAATATGAAAATAATGCTAGCCAACACTTAATGCTTATCTAAAGATTTATGATGGCAATCAAACAGTCCTAAATATCAATATGTCTATATGAATGTTCATAAAGACCTAACTAGATAAAGATATGTAAATCTAAAGCCTAGTTATGAAACAAATCTCAATCAACACATGTTATCACAAGATATAATAAAAACAATAAATTTACAATCAAGACATGCAATCAATGAGATATCTTGGTAGATAGGACACTGGATGATGAGAGTTAAGAATTTAACTTACCAGGTCAAGATGCAATAAAGACCTATGCATAATTAAAGCTTGATGATGCTTGAATGCATGAGGGTGTGGGATTTGGAGAGTTAAAAATCCAATTTAAGAGACACTCTATAGGAATAGTATTTGAGAGTTCAAAGGAAACCAAAGAGAGAAGATAATGTATTTATATGAACAAAAATGAGTAGCAATGAAATACTTAACATGTCTAGAAAAAAGGCAAATCGGTAGCCCCGCCAAACACATGAACCACCGAAACCACTGAAATCATTTGGCGATTCAAATCGGTCACCCCCAACCACCCAATACCAAGCACCTTGATTGGTATATTTCAAAATTTTCTTTTAAAAGGGTGGATTTTAACCCTTGATTAATTGACATTTAATTAAAAGGCATCGTACCTTTCATGTGACGATTGTTGTTGCGTCGAATTGAATCCTAAGATCTTCCAATCCAATCACGAATGTTAATCATCTAGGAGTGTAGACTCACTTTCTTTGAATTGTGTACTTGAGGATGGAAAAATAAAAACATTTTCCTTTTGTTAGTTACAATAACCTTCCTAGGGAAAATAAAGAATGTTTGGTCACTTGTGAATTCTCATTTTGTTGATCAAAAACTTGCATGAACCTAATTCGATGTTGTGCACAAAGCCTTTTGATATAAAAGCCTTTTGATCCATGCAATTTTGTATGGATTGGGGATCTTAGAGAGCTATCTAAATTTAAGTTTCAATAGACATAACCTAATCACAATTCACAATCAACAAATGATTCACTTAGGTTCGATATATTAATTTTAGCTCATTCCACTAAGGAACTAAAATTAAACTCTTAAATAAAGATAGAATAAGTAAATTTTTATCATTCGTTTCCTAGACAACCTTAGTGAAGATAGTGTATCCTTGAAAAAAATACTAGTAATCGCCAAGAGCTCATAGACCACCTATAGCTCTCTAAGTTACCATATTTACTTATATGACCACATTTTGAACTAGGATATTTTGACTTGTCCAGAAGCCTTATTTCAATAGACACTATCGAAAACTTAACGTTAAGATTTAATATCCAATACCTCAAAATATCTATATGATGATATTTTACTCATATTTAATAAATGGAGCACGATGTCCATATCTATAAATGAAGTCCTCTATCGACTAACAAATGAATACCACCAAACCATCGAGGGTAGACTATGCTATATAATCGTACTCATTGACAGCTCAAATGATAACACTTGTAACCATAAATCCATCATCTATCTCAGGATTGAGTTAGACTCTCCGATTATGCTTGAGTGAAAACTTTTATCCAATAATGGTTATGGATAAAGTATTTCACTGTGATCCTATTCAATGCACCTAGTGCACTAGATTCTTTTGTCAAAGACACTACACTTTGAGGATTTTAAACTAAAACATATATGATCCCACTCAGATGCTAGCAAATGAATCTACAACTTTAACAAGGTAAAGACGCCTAACCTTTATATTAAGTTGTGAATATTGTTCAAGACTAAATAAATAATTATGTATACCTCATACATATCTAGATGCATGAACAATTCTTCATTTCTCATAGTCTTTTGACCTTATGATTATTTATTTTTGACAATTATAATAATTACACTATAAATGCTATAAGATTTGTTAAACTCAGAATCACTATATTAATATGAAAAGATTGTCAAATATATTATTACACTCTTGCTATTGAGAATAATTCTAACAATCTCTCACTTACGCTATATCAAGTGTGTCATATCTCTCATTCCCATGTTCACTAGGCGCCAATCAAAACTCTTTTGTTGTAGAGCCTTTGTGAAGGGATCAGCTAGATTTTCTGCTAACATGATCCTGGTAATCGTCATGTCACCCATATCCATAATTTCTTTTGGAAGGTGATACTTCCTTTCAATGTGTTTTCCTATCTCATGGCTTATTGGTTCTCTTAAATTAGCCACTGCTCCACTGTTGTCACAATAGATAGTGCTTTGCTTATTCGTATGAGGAACCACTTTTAAGTCGATAAAGATTTGGTAAAACCTGACAACCTCTTCAGCTGCTTCGCATGAGGCAATATACTCAGCTTCCATGGTAGAATCAGCAATGCAAGACTGCTTTATACTCCTCCATATGATTGCGCCTCATTTAAGAGTAAACACTGATCCTAATGTGGATCTTTTAGAGTCAGAATCTGATTGGAAATTAGAATCTGTATACCCAATGAGAATTAAATCCCCTTTAGAGTATACAAGTATACAATCTCTCATTCTCCTGAGATACTTGAAAATATGCTTTACTACTGTCCAGTGATCAGGACCAGGTTTCGATTGAAACCGGTTAACTGTGGCAACAACAAAACAAATATCTGATCTAGTGCAGAGCATTCCATACATTAGACTTCCAACTTCTGATGCATATCGAACCCACTCATGAATCGCTATTCATGCTTAGTCTTAGTAGCTTATTCCTTAGAAAGTTTGATTCCATGTTTGAAAGGCAACATGCCTTTCTTAGAATCTTGCATGGAGAGCCTAGATAAGATTTTATCTATGTATGAAGCTTGGGATAATGCAATCACTCTATTCTTTCTATCCCTTATTACTTAGATACCAAAAATATAACTTGCTTCTCCTAAGTCCTTCATATCAAATTGTTTTGCTAACCATTCTTTTACTTATGTCAATATCATTTCCGATGAGTAGTATATCATCAAAGTAAAAAACGAAAACCACCTTGTCGCCTTTAATCCTTTTATATAAACAGGGTTCGTCAAGGTTTTGAATAAATCCAAAACCTTTCACAGCTTGATCGAACCTTATGTTCCATGATCTAGATACTTACTTCAGTCCATATATGGATCTTTGCAACAACTTGCATACCCTTTCCTCTTGACCTTTTTCAATGAATCCTTCTTGTTGTATCATAAAAATGCTTCGTCATGACTTCAGTTAAGGAAAGTTGTCTTGATGTCCATTTGCAAAATCTCTAGGTCTAGAGATATTGCAATAAATAAGTGTAGTATAATGGATTTAAGCATGGCCGCAAGAGAGAAGGTTTTCTCATAATCGATACCTTCATTCTATGTGTAACCTTTAGCTACCAATCTAGTTTAAAGGTTTCCACCTTTCCATCCATTCCTCTCCTCCTTTTGTATACCCACTTGCACCCAATGGGTTTTATCCCGTTAGGCAAGTCTACAAGAGACCAAACTTTGTTTTTTAACATAGATTCAATTTCAGATTGCATTGGATTTTGCCAATGATGACAATCAACATCCTTTATAGCTTCCTTGTATGTGTAAAGATCATCGTCATCCGGGAGATTCTCTACTGATTCTTCTATATCGATGTATCTCTCAGGTTGTCTACTAACCTTTCCACTATGACGAGATCCTTACACGTACAAGGAAGCTATGGTGGTTGTTGATCTTGTGATGGTACAAAATTTACAAGTGGTTTAGGTTGTGAAACCCCTTGTGGAATTATATCTCCTAAAAGCTCATTTAGGACAATTCTACTCTTAGGCACAAAATTTTTCATATAGTCATTTTCCAGAAATGTAACATTTGTAGAAACAAATACTTTAAGATCTGAAAGACTATAGAAATAATATCTTTTGGTTTCTTTTGGATACCCCATAAAAATGAATGTTTTCAAACAGGACTTCATCTTTTCTGTCTTTCCTTTTAATATGTGTGCAGGGCATCCAAATATCCTGAAGTGTTGTAAACTAGGCTTTCACCCGGTCCACAATTCATGCGATGTTTGAGGAACCGACTTGGATGATACATCGTTTAGAATGTACAGAGCAGTTTTTAAAGCATATCACCAAGAGGAATTAGCAAACGTTGAATAGCTCAACATAAACCTAACCATGTCTAAAATAGTTCTATTTCTCCTTTCTGCCACCCCATTTTGTTGAGGTGTACTTGGCATAGAAAACTGAGAAATTATCTCATTATCAATAAGATATTGTTGAAACTCACCAGATAGATATTCTCCACCACGATCAGACCCCAAGATTTTTATGTGTCTCTCAAGCTGATTTTATACTTCTGCTTTAAATGCTTTGAACATGTCAAAAGCATATGACTTATGTCTCATGAGATACACATACCCAAATCTTGAGTAATAGTTCATGAAAGTGATGAACTACTCATATCCACCACTAGCTTGAATGCTCATAAGACCACATACATCAATGTGTATTAATCCTAAACATTTAGTGGCTCTTGTGCCTTTGGTAGTGAACGATCTTATGGTCATCTTACCTTTAAGTCACTTAAAGGTCCATCAGTAACCAATCTTTTAACACTATCAAGGTTAATATGACCTAGGCGCAATGCCATAAGTAGGTTTCATCTTTTAATAATTTCAGTCTTTTATGATTAAGTTCCGTTGATTCTGTGTCTAACAAGTGAGAGATATTTCTTTAAAAATAGAATAAATTGTTTTTCAATGTACCTTTGCGAACAAATTTATTATTCCTACTAATAATAAAATATTTATTATTAGTAATCGAATATACTAATTTATTTAAACAAAAAACTGAAATAAAATTCCTCTCGAATTAAGGTACATAATAAGCCTATATCAAATCTACATTGACAGACACTAACGCTCAGTTGCCTAAACACATGTTGAATTAATTCTCATTTAGTTTTTTTTTCCTTTCTAGAAACATTAAAACAAATATGATTAGTGGCTCCAAAGTCTATGATCCAAGAATATGTAGAATCTATCAGAAAACAAATTTCAAGATAATTAATATTACCTTCTTCCTTCTTGTTCTAATACTTTGGGCACTTTCCTTTCCAATGTGCCTTTTCACTATAAAGGAAACACTTCATTTTAATCTTGGTTACTTTCTTTGTCTCCTTCTGTGTAGGCCCAAGTTGATTTATCTTCTATTGTTTCTTAATCCTCTTACGGGTCTTAACAGTAGCAACTTTACCAATCATATGAATCTCTTGACCTTTTCCTTTTACAAGGATTTTTTCAGCGTTTTGAACACCTTGTATCATGCCCTGCAAGGTGTATTCGTTTTTGTTCAAGGTGTATTCTAACTTGAACTGATCAAGGGAATCTGACAATGGGTTGACAATCATGTCAATTTTTGTCTTACCATTTATCTCAGCACCATTGAGTTCGTAATGTTGAGATGTGCTATGACTTCATCATGTGACCTTTCAAAGCCTGTCCAGGTTTCATCCAAAGATTCATGAAAGTAGTCGCTGCCTCTCTCTTAGTCGTTCTGGACTACATAGCAAACATCTCCTTCAGAGATATCATTATATCAGCAACAACCCCCATTCCTTCACATTGTTGTTGCAACATGTCGGAGATGGTGGCTAAAATGTAACATTTGGCCATCTCATCCGAGGCCTTCTACTGCTTATACTCGCCTTTTTGCACCATATCAGATTCATCAGTAGGAGCAGTAAACTTATGCTTTTCAGCTTACAACAACAACCTAATTTTCCTTTTCCATGTGACATAATTATCACCAATTAAAGTATTACCTTTTAGGATATTGATTAGGGATGGGGTCATGATTTCTGAATACAAAAAATTATATATAAGAAAACAATCATGATAAAGTACTTTTGAATCTTTATCTTGAATAAAATTCAATCATAAAATTCAACAGTAATCCAACACCAATAAATGTCATGCCCTCTTTGGGAGTTCATACCATTTACTAGTTGGACTAGGTCCCACCTAATTGTTAATATAACAACCGGCGTTTTCAATTTTAGCCTTACGATTTTATTAACGGGAACTCTTGTGAGGATATCATTAAAACCACTTTGAGTGTGTAGCCAAGTTATCGACCTTTAATATTTTTCCTTATGAAAATCCCTCATTTATCGTTTGAGTCAATTGTCTAGTCTATCCTGGTAAGGAAATATCTTGCTAAATTCCGTTCATGGATACCCTTTGGAAGGTTATCTCACGAAGCATAAAGCTTAACTAAACTTGGAGGCCAAAGATGTTCCAAAACACCCTCTCCCACTCAATTATTTAAGGCGTGTGACTAAATACTATTGAATGATTTACCAAGTTATCTAGATGCCAATTTAGATATCTACATCATTCGAAGCGTGTTCATACCAAAAACGATATATGAGTGGCACTCCTATTCTATAGGACATGTTATCAAACAATGACAAACATTGAAATAGTTAAGGAAAAATAAAAATCCACAATTTTGGTCTATCCTAAAAAAGCAAGTAAATTACATTTGTTTTGAAAAAACAAAAACCCTAATCCTAACTTAGAGAACAAGTCATCAAGCGGCCGTCCGTCCAAAGGTCTAGTGACCGGGTACTTGCGTGCCCGTGGCCTTGCACGGTAGCCCTGTGCACAACATCTTTGCTATAATAGCTTTGGAGAGCGCTTGCACCTAGTCTATTGTAAGGTCTTTCGCTGCAGCACCGTAACAAGTTCAGCTGTGCGCTCGGTCGCACACGCTTGTGGCCTTGGTGCACGGGCTGCCTTGGGTTACACCGTTGCTACTTTCTCTGCTACCAATTCTTCAACTCTTCGAATCTTCGAAACTCGAATATATTACAACAAATCTTTTTTTTTTAACAAAACAATAAAATAAAAAAAACTTTGTAACTACAAAGAAGGAATTTTTGGTGATGATAGGCCAACTTTTTTGTTACAATACGAAAACAAAGATACATTGAAATCCTAGGACCAACATCGAGCAATAACAAATCACTTGATATATATATCCATACATTCCAATGTAAATATATATATGAATACCTAGAGTGTCATCTCTTTCTAAAACATGCATATTTGCAATAAAAGGAAACATATCCACGTATATATACATTAATTAATCAAGGGTACAACCTGACTCTAATACCAATTGTAGGAAAAATGCACGACAGAAGCGAAAAGTGTGATTGGTATATTTCAAAAATTTTCTTTTAAAAGATTTGATTTTAACCCTTGATTAATTATCATATAATTAACAAGTGTCATACCTTTTCACATGACTATTGATGTTGCTTCGAATTGAATTCGCAGGATCTTCCAACTCAACCACGAATGTGAATCACCTATGAGTGTGGGCTCCCTTTCTTTGAATTGTGTACCTGAGGGTGGAAAAACAAAAACCTTTTCCTTTTGTTAGTCACAATAACAGAAAAAAAAACTAAACTAAAATAGTTCAATAGTCTAAATAAATGGCAAGTAAGAGTGCGGTGTCCCCCATGTCACTCATAATCCGATGACTCCATATGCTCTGCACCCATTGGCCCTTTCCCTTTTAGGTCTCACTCTGCTCATGCTCCTGCATGGATATCTCTATAATTCTATAAAACTTGAGACAATGGAAGGGCCTCTCTGGAACGAGGTAAGTTGTGGCAGCTTCTTTCTTCGAGTGTATGGGTCTACCGTCAGTTCCCTAATTAAATATGTAATATTCTCCCACACTTCTTCAAAGCACCCTCTGGTCTCTGCCCTAACCTTCTCTATCCTATTTCTATTTAATAGTACTTGCTGTATGATATCCAGGAGCCCTGAAATTATAGCCTACCAAGGATCTCTACCATCCACATGAATGTCAAGAGCTGCAACTCCCTGATTAAAATCCATATGTTCTTCCATAAAATCCATGTACTCCTGCTCATGTTCCATATATTCCTGGTCCTCTTGGTGTTGCCTACTTTTACTAGCCTCTGCTCTATCTTTCTTCTTCTCAGTTTTTCCCCTTTGGCTAGTGAAATCCCTTTCTATCTTTAGAGTGGTTCCAGTACCTGCCCTGATATTTGCCATGGGATCCTCAAATGGGTGGTCTCCAAACTCAACCCCAACCTGCCTATAAAATGAAGTTATAAAACACGGAAATAAGAGTGGCTGCTTGTTGTTCCTGTTTTCCCCCACAGTGACTATACACGATTTCGCTATAGATCCCACATTGATTGGCTGGTCGTGTTGGATACAGTGTAGCATGGTAGCTATCTCGTACGAGACTGTTGTGATGTTCTTCTACGACCGGAGGGAATGAGAGATGAAACGGTGCCACACCCTTAATTCTATCTTCAAATTGGTATGCTTAATGTGAAAGTCTGGGGCCACCCAAAACAACATCCAATCAATCACAAGATCATTGGATAGGTCCAGATTCTTATCTTTATATATATATATATATATATCGTTCCAAGTCACTCCTTCCCTAATGTATCTCCTCTGGTTCTCAAAGAGTTTGATCCAGAAATATCTGTTTATATCATCTACATTAATTCTGACCTCTCATCCTCGAACCATGACCGTTGCGCCTGCTTGATAGTCTTCGGGATTTATTCATACATATAATTCTTTAACTGCCTGTCTACAGAGCCTTGTTGGAGTACTATAATACACTTGCCACCCCATTCTTCTCACCATGTAAGGAAAGTTGGTGTCTTCGAGTTCACTTGTTGCAATTCCCCTTTCTTTTATAAGTCCACATCTTTGGAAACTCTCCAACCGAATTCCAAATTCTCCATTCAAGGTACATTGGGGAATTTGAGCTCTTTTCTTTCCATAGCTTGCATTCTTGGTTTGTAGTCTCGAAGATGTATGCAAAAGAAATAACATAATTAGGGTTAACTTACAATCAACCATAAGAATGTATAGGGGGCAGAACAGGGAAGACAGATAAGCTAGTATTATCCTAGCAGTGCCCAGTGTACGGGTCCTGCGCTGGTATGGACCCACACACTTGCTAGAATTACAGTACAGTGGTTATGTGGGGTGATGCACCCGCGCATTCCTACCCGTGCAGTTGTCAAGAACCTGTGTGAAACATAGATTCCAATATGCACAATATATGACAAACATTTTACATCTACGTGCAGAGGTCTTTCTCACCCAATTTCTAATCACTAAGAGGCATTGATCAACAACAATCCACTTCCTAATTTTTTCAATTGATTCGCTTTCTATATATAAACCCTAGAATTCAATGTCATGCACAATCATTGAATCTTGACATTGCAGTCTACTCTCATACGAGTAACATACACTAATCAATAAACCCAATCACATGCATATCGGTGATTCAATTATAATCACATTACCAAACCATGGTTTACATACATATTACTCATTCATCTCAAGAAATTGAAAGGGGTGGATACAATCATTGATCATGAATTGATGAGGAATGATAGAAGAAAAACATATCATTTTGATAACTTAGAGTCCTTAATGGAGGTAGGATGAACCATACCTTGAGAGGGAAAAAGGGTTTCTCAGTTTTTGAAAGTGAGAGTGGTGTGCCCTACTTTGAATGTTACATATTGTATTTATAATTATGCCTAGTATGCGGGTGTTTCCTAATGTGTGTGGGTCTGCACCTACGTAGTATGACCCACACACTCATTGTTGAGCTTCTGCTTTTGAGTGCAAGTACCCTTGTCTGAGCACCCTTCGCACACCCTTGGCACTGCGCTGATCAAATGAGCGGGTACACACCAGTGCATGGACCAGCACAGTGATGCCCTGTGCCATTTTAAAACTTTGTCCTTCGATCCCACTTTTCAATCTTTATGAAATTTTCCCATCTCCTTATTCTGTACACATTTAAACATTCCAACTCAACTTGCCATATTCTTTTATTTACAATAAAAAAAATCATGAAAAAAAAAACAAAAACTAAAAAAAACAAACAAATTCCATAATCCATTTTCTCTTTACATGTATCCACCTCACATTGACATCACACTTTCACCTAAGAAATTGGTCAACACAAAGTCTAGAAGAAAATAAACTATGCAATTCAACCAAGCATCATAAATGTTCAATATGATGCTAAGGGTGGCTTAACCAAATTGGGAAATTCTTTCTTCTTGACTACCCACGAAAATATAGGCAATTCTCCCATCTTTTCCTTTCCCATAATTCTTACTTGGTTAATTAAATCTTTTCTCACCCATATTTTCTTTACCTTACGTGAACTCCTCTTATTCCTAGGACTTCTTGTTTTCCAATGTCTAATGAATTGGTACTTTTCAGATCTCGCTTGCTCTCTTTTTGAATAAAAATTGTAAATAGGATTAAGGTTAGAGACACTCCCTTTTGGTGAGTGACTTTGAGGTCGTTGGATTAGCTCCACTTGTAATGCCTTGACCTCCTGCTCCACTTTGCCCAACTTCATGATGAAGTCACCTTCCCTTTCCTTTGCTTATTTGAGAGCTTCAATCTTCTTGTTCAGAGCTTCTTTGGCTTTATCTAGGGCATTGCCCTTTAGCTTGATCTCCATTTGCATTTCCTTTGATTTGAGAGTTGTCTTTTCTTCAAATTCCTTTGATGCCTTTGTGAAGTCCAAAAATTCCTCTAATGCTTTAACCTTTGCGGCCTCAAGTCTCTTTATTTGTTCTTCCAATTCTTTGGTCTTGTTAAATAATTTGCCATTCTTCTTTTCAAGTGTAACATTTTCCTTTCTAAGCGATTTCACTATAGAATAAGCTTCTAGTTTAGCTCTTGGAGTTAGTCTATCTTTGACACTCTAGAGGCTTCTTTGTCTTCTAGCTCTTCTAAGAGATGCACATTTTTCTCATATTCTTCAGTAATGTCTTCTTTTTCTTGGGAAGCTTCTGCCATATTATCTTGAAGTGATTCATTCTCTTTCTTCAACAACCCTATTTCTAAAGTTGCTTCCTTAAGTCCATGAGGAGTCTTGGTGAGTTCTCCAATCTTGGATTTGAGAGTTGTTGCATGGCTTGCATCCTGGCTCTGAGTTATAGGAATCACTAAATGTGCTTGTAGGTTCTATAATATAAGGCTTCAATGTTCGAGTTTGTTTCTTACAAAACTCTGGAAACTCATCTCTTAACGAATGACTCTTTATATCTTGCCCAACTTCACCACATATCCTACACAAATAAACTGCCCCTTGCCCATGAAAGTCCATTGTATCTGAAACAAAGAAAAACCAAAAAGACCGAAAGAAGTAAAAAGAAACAAAAGATAACTAAAAACAACTAAGATAACTAGATAACTAAGATTAGCCAACTAATTAATGCCTTTCCCTAGAAGTGGTGCCATTTTGACAAGTTCGTTTTTGTCGTTTGAAAATGTACGTAAAAATTATTTATAAAGAACTGCAACAATGCCTCAAAATTTTATAAAACTAGTACAATGGCAAGTCAGGTGTCATCCACTGGGAAAGAGAATCAAATAGCTAAAACTAGTTAACTAATATGAAACTAAAACAAAGCAAGGAAAAGTAAATAAATGGTTTGGGTTTTTAAAGAATTAATAGTTAAGATGCAAACTACAATTATGTTAATTAACCTAACATGCAATTAGTGTTAATGAGAAATGTGTGTGTTAAAATATGATGGTTAAGACTAGGGAGTTGATGGATCCAACAAGCAAACAATGGGCGTGTTGGTAATTAACATGAATGCAATCTATTGTAACCAATCTAGAGGGTATATAATTGGTTGTATATCCCTTATGGGTTTCCAATCTAGAGGGTATAGTATTGGCCACCCATAAGTGATTGTTCATGAATGTACATCTATTAAAATAAGAGACTATCTCTTTATAAATTCCCCAACCTAGAGGAGAATTGGTTCTTAATCTCTCACAAATAACCAACCTAGAGAGTATAGAATTGGTCACCCATTTGAGATTCGATAAAGATTGAGATTAATATGTCTGGATTTCATTCGAGGAGGGTATACTTGTTCAATCCTTCCATTCAAATGAGCTTAAGAGAATTGAATAGAGGCTATACCCAATTCTCTACTTAAATAATTTCTCAAACAATTTCCAAATAAATAAGGGTACAATCTTAGACAAACTATTCTCGTAATCAATTAAAATAATGAATAGAACATATATGATAGATTTATAAAGTGAATAAGGTTTAGTACATCCCAAGGTTCAAAAATGAATCACATCAATCCATAGTGGGATGATTAGCTACTCCTGAAAAATACAAGAAAATAACAAAGAGAAAAGAGATAGAGAAGACCCACGTGTAGACTTATCCTTCCTTGAAGCTTGATTACAATTCTCCAAGTGTCCTTGAGTAGATAATGATGAAGGTGTTAGGATTATGCTCGATAGCTAGAGTAGAATACTGTATTTGACAATCTTTTCATATTAATAAAATAATTTATAGTTTAACAAATCTTATAGCATTTATAGTTTAATAATTATAATTGTCAAAAGTAAATAATCATAAGGTCAAAAAACAATGAGAAAAGAAGAATTGTTCATACATCTAGATATGTATGAGGTAGACACAATTCTTTAGTTAGTCATGAATAATATTTGCAACTTAAGATAAAAGTTTGGGCGCCTTTATCTTGTCAAAGTTGTAGATTCTTTTGCTAGCATTTGAGTGGGATCAAATGTGTTATGATGAGTCTAAAATCATCAAAGTGTGGTGTCTTTGGGCAAAAGAATCTAGTGCACTGGGTGCATTGAATAAGATCACAATGAAATACTTTATCTAGAACCTTCAATAGATAAAAGTTTTTCATTTGAAGACTATCTCAATCCTGAGATAAATGATGGACTTATGGTTGCAAGTGTTAACATTTGAGCTATCAATGAGTACAATTATATAGCATAGTCTATCCTCGATAGTTTGGTGGTATTTATTTGTTAATCGATAGAGGACTTCATTTCTAGATATGGACATCGTGGCTCCATTTATTAAATGAGAGTAGAATATCATCATATGGATGTTTTGAGGTATTGGATATTAAATCTTAACGTTAAGTTTTGAATAGTGTCTATTGAAACATGACTTTTATACAAGTCAAAATATCCAAGTTCAAAATGTGGTTATATGAGTAAATATGGTAACTTTGATAGCTATAGAAGGCCTATGACCTCTTGGCGAACACTGGTATTCTTCACGAGGATACACTTTCTCCAATAAGGTTGTCCAGGGTACGAATGAGTAACTTCAACTTATTCTATCTTTATTTAATAGTTCAATTTTAGTTCTTTAGTGGAATGCACTAAAATTAAATAGATCAGACCTAAGCGAATCATTTATTGATTGTGACTGGGCTGTGTCTATTGGAGCTTAGATTTAGATAGCTCGCCAAGATCCCAAATCCACACAAACTTGTATGGATCATTTGATATATTCTACCAGATCGATTTAGGGGTCCATCTAGAATTGTATTGAGGTATGTGGACTTGTTTTTTTTTGTAAGAATAGGTCTAGTTCACATGTGGACTTTTTATAAAGGTCAAATGGATTTAATAAAATAAGAAAAAAAAATATTGGCCCATATATATCTGTTGGGCGGCAAGGATATTTAGAATAGCTTAATTTTATTATTTTATTTTCTTATTTAACTAAATGGAAATTAATTAATTTGGTGATTAATTAATTAAAAGTCAAAATCTTTTTCTATTAGGAGAAGGTCTCCTAATATTATAATATTGTTGGTAGTATAATTAATATTAAAGACTATATTTGATAAGTAGATACATAAAAGGAATTATTTATCTAATCAAATTAGGAAGTCTTTAATATGGTTACAAATACACTATTGAGTTGGATTAGGAGTGTTGGTGTAGGATAGAATTCTTTTTAGAAAAGGATTCTTAACCACCAAGTAAATCTACCTAAGGAAAAGATTCTTAACCACCAAGTAATTCCTTCATAGGAGAGGATTTGGTCTCCTATATATACTACTTGTAAATTTCGACCATGCCTTAGTTTTTGGTGTGAGAAGTTGTTTTTTATTTGTTTTTTTATTGTTATAAAAAAAAACTTCTTCCAATTGATTGTGTGAAGAATTCGGCCAAGCATAGAGAAAAGAGGTAACGTTTTTGTTTTCGATAGTACATTAGTATCCTTTGCATCAAAAGAGTTTTGTGTACAACATCGAATCAAGGTTCACGCGAGTTTCAATCAAATTGATTGATAATTCAAAAGTGACCAGACGTTCTTTGTTTTTCTGTTGGAGGATTATTGTGACTAACAAAGAAGAAGATTTTGTTTGTTTCCATCATCAGGTATACAATTTAAAGAAAGGGAGCCCACACTCCTAGGTGATTCACGTTCATCATTGGATTGGAAGATCTTGCGAATTCAATTCGACGCTAGTTCAATCGTCACAAAAAAAAAGGTACGATACTTTTTATATACATCAATTAATCTAGGGTTAAGGTTCTTGTTATTAAAAGAGATTTTTTTTTATATATACGCAAACCCTAATTTTGTTTTTATCACACTTCCGTTGCGTTTTGAACCATTTTTTTTCCTACAATTGGTATCAGAGCCTGAATGTACCCTTGATTAATTGATGTATGTGTTCGTGAATCTTTTTCTTTTTATTGTATATATGCATGTTTTAGAAAGAGATGACACTCTAGGTATTCGTATATATATTTACATTGGAATGTATGGATATATATATGTTTTATATGTGGTTTTTTTATTGCTCAATTTTGGTACTAGAATTTCAATGTATTTTGTTTTGGGATTGTAACAAGAAAAGTGGTCTATCATCGCCATAATTTCCTTCTTGGTAGTTGCTAAGTTATTTTTGTTGTTTTTGTTGTAATTAAATAAAAACTGCACTATTGTAATGAAAAAAACTACAGTATTTTTTTTTATAATTCTTCTGTAATACATTCAACTATCAAAGACTTGAAGGTTTGAACAATTAGAAGCAACCGGAACAAGTTTGGGACTGTGCGAGCCATAGCAACAAACGTGCGTGCGAAGAGCATGCAGCCACTTTTGTTATGGCATGGGCTGCGTACGGCAACCCTTTGGTAGCCATGGGCTGTGCTTGCTAGCCCTTTATGGGTTTGTGGCATGTGCACGCCCATGGGTAAGGGCAAAGAGTACGCACGCCCATGGGAGGTAGTCGAGGGAGTCCGAACGATGAAGGTCGCGTGAAGACTTGTTCACAAAGAAAGGAGTTCTTGTATTCCAAGATATATGTAATTTACTTGTTTTTCTAGGATGGACCAAAATTGTAGCTATTGATATTTTTATAAATATTGCAGTGTTTGTCATTGTTTGATAACATGTCATATAGAATAGGAGTGCCACTCATATATCTCTTTTGGTATGAACATGCATTGAATGGTTTAAATATCTAAATTGGCATCTAGATAACTTGGTAAATCATTCTTTGAAATTCGATCACACGCCTTAAACAATTGAGTGGGAAAAGGTGTTTTGGAACACCTACGGCCTCCAAGTTTAGTTGAGCTTTATGTTTCGTGAATAACCCCCCAAGGAGTATTCATGAATGGAATTTAGTAAGATACTTCCTTACAAGGATAGACTAGAAAATTAACCCAAACGATATCTACTCCCAAAGGAGGGATATTCGTGAGGGATTATATTGAAGGTCGATAACTTGGTAACACACTCAATGTAATTTTATTAATATCCTCCCAAGAGTTCATGTTAATAAAATTGTAAGGCTAGAATAGAAAACATTGCTTGTTATGTTAACAATTAGGTGGGACCTAGTCCAACTTGTAAATGGTGGGTACTCCCAAAGGAGGCATGATATTTATGGGTGTTGGATCACCGTTGAATTTTTACGATTGAATTATTTCATTTAATTCAAGATAAATATTCACAAGTTCTTTATCATGATTATTTACTTATATAATTTTTGTTAATATAAAGAAATCATGACCCCATCCCTAATCAAATTCCTAAAAGATAATACTTTAACTGATGATAATTATGTCTCATGGAAAAGGAAAATTGGGTTGTTAATGCAAATTGAAAAACATAAATTTCGTTATGTCTATTCCTTAACAACCAAACTAATGAATCTACTCAGGAGAAAGGAGATGAGTATCAGTAGTGGAAGTCTTCAAATGAGATGGCTAAATGTACGTTACATTATGGCCACCATCTCCGACGTGTTGCAACAACATTAAGGAATGGAGATTGCTGCCGATATAATGATATCCCTAGAGGAGATGTTTGCTATGAGGTCTAGGACGACTAAGAGAAAGGCAGTAACTACTTTTATGAATCCTATGATAAAATCTGGATAGGGTGTGAAAGATTACATGATGAAAGTTATAGCACATCTCAACATTGCTGAAATGAATAGTGATGAGATAGATAGTGAGACCAAAATTAACATGATTGTCAACTCACTATCAGATTCCTTTGATCAATTCAAGTTGAACTACACCTTGAATAATAAGGAATACACATTGCAAGGCCTGATGCAAGATGTTCACAGCACGGAAAAAATCCTTGTGAAAAGGCAAGGGTCAAGAGATTCATATGCTTGGTAAGTTGCTACTGTTAAAGACCCGAAAGAAGGTCAAGAGGCAACAGAATAAAAAGCAACTTGAGCCTTCTTAGAATGAGACCAAGAAAGTAACCAAGAACAAAGGAAAATATTTCTTTTGTGGTGAAAAGGGTCAAAGGAATAGACTGAATAAGAATGAATTCAACTTGCATTAAGGCAATGGAGCATTGGTGTCTACTAGTGTAGTGGGAGGTATTAGAATCAGTTTAAATTCTTATAGGCATTTAGCTTTAATAGACGTTTATTATGTACCTCAATTCAAGAGAAATTTAATTTCAGTTTTCTTGTTTAAATAAATTTGGTTATTCGGTTACTTTTAATAAAGCTTTTATTATTAGTAAGAATGACAAAATTATTTGCAAAGGTACATTGGAGAACGATTTATTCTATTTGCATGGAAATATCTCATACTTGTTAGACACTGAATCAACGAAACCTAATCATAAAAGAGTAAAATTATCAAAAGATGAAACCTACCAATGACATTTACGCTTAGGTCATATTAACCTTAATAAGATTAAAAGATTGGTATGTGACGCACCTTTAAGTGGCTTAAAGGTTGATGATCTACCAATTTGTGAATCTTGTCTAGAAGGTAAAATGACCAAAAGGTCGTTTACGACAAAAGGTGCAAGAGCCATCGAATGTTTAGGATTGATACACACTGATGTGTGTGGACCTATGAACATTTAAGCTAGAGGTAGATATGAGTACTTCATCACTTTCTCGGATGATCACTCAAGATTTGGCTATGTGTATCTCATGAGACATAATTCGGATGCTTTTGATATGTTCAAAGCATTTAAAGCTGAAGTAGAAAATCAGCTTGAGAAACACATAAAAATCTTGAGGTCCGATCGTGGTGGAGAATATCTATCTGGTGAGTTTCTACAATATCTTATTGATAATGGAATAATTTCTCAGTTTTCCGCACCAGGCACACCTCAAAAAAATAGGGTGGCAGAAAGGAGAAATAAAACTCTTTTGGACATGGTTAGGTCTATATTGAGTTATTCAACCCTCCCTAATTCTTTTTGGGGATATGCTTTACAAACTGCAATGTACATTCTAAACAATCTACCATCTAAGTCGGTTCCTAAAACACCGCATGAGTTGTGAATCGGGCGAAAGCCTAGTTTACAACACTTAAGGATATTTGGATGTGTTGTGCACGTGTTAAAAGGAAAGACAGAAAAGATGGAGTCCAGTTCAGAAACATGCATATTTGTACGATATCCAAAAGGAACAAAAGGATATTATTTTATAGTCCTTCATATCTTAAAGTATTTGTTCCGACACATGTTAAATTTTTGGAAAAGGACTATATGAATTCGCAACCAAGCCCAATTGTAAGTTCCGTACCAACACAAGATCAACAATCTACCATATCTCATCGCAGTGGGAGGGTTGTTAAGCAACCCGAGAGATACCTCGATCTAGGAGAATTTGTAGAGAATCTTCCGGACGATGATGATCTCTATAAGTACAAGGAAGCAATGGAAGATGTTGATTGTCGCCATTGGAAAAAGGCAATGCAATCCGAAATTGAATCTATGTTCAAAAATAAAGTATGGTCTCTTGTAGACTTGCCTAAAAGGATAAAACCCATTGGGTGCAAGTGGGTATATAAGAGGAAAAGTAGAATGGATGGAAAGGTGGAAACCTTTAAAGCTAGATTGGTAGCTAAAGGTTATACATAGAAAGAAGGTATTGATTATGAAGAAACCTTCTCTACTGTGGCCATGCTTAAATCTTTTAGGATATTCTTATCCATTGCGGCATCTCTAGACCTAGAGATTTGGCAAATGGTCGTCAAGATAGCTTTCCTTAATGGAAGTCTTGACGAAAGCATCTATATGATGCAACCAAAAGGATTCATTGAAAAGGGCCAAGAGGAAACGGTATGCATGTTGCAAAGATCCATATATGGATTGAAGCAATCATCTAGATCCCGGAACATAAGGTTCAATCAAGCTGTAAAAGGTTTTGGATTTATTCAAAACCATGATGAACCTTGTGTATACAAAAGGATTAAAGGCGACAAGTTGGTTTTCCTAGTGTTTTACGTTGATGATATACTACTCATCGGAAACGTTGTAGGTGTATTGACATCAAAAAATGAATGGTTAGCAAAACAATTTGATATGACAGACTTAGGAGAAACAAGTTATATTCTTGGTATCCAAGTCATAAAGGATAGAAAGAATAGAACGATTGCATTATCCCAAGCTTCATACATAGATAAAATCTTGTCTAGGTTTTCCATGCAAGATTCCAAGAAAGGTATGTTACCTTTCAGACATGGAATTAAACTTTCTAAGGAACAAGTTCCTAAGAATGAGCATGAAGTGCAATTCATGAGAAGGATTCCATATGCTTCGGCAGTAGGAAGTCTCATGTATGCAATGCTCTGTACTATACCAGATATTTGTTTTGCTGTGGGCATAGTTAGCATGTTTCAATTGAAGCCTGTTCCTGATCACTGGACGACAGTCAAGCATATTTTCAAGTATCTTAGGAGAACAAAAGATTATATGCTTGTATACTCTGGAGGGGATTTAATTCCCCGTTGGGTCTACAGATTCTGATTTTCAGTCAAATTCTGAATCTAGGAGATCAACATCAGGATCTGTGTTTACTATTGGAGGAGGGGAAATTATATAGAGGAGTATCAAGCTATCTTGTAATGCCGATTCCACCATGGTAGCCGAGTATGTTGCCACATGCGAGGCTGCTTAAGAGGGTGTCTGGCTCTACCAATTCCTGATTGACTTGGAAATGGTTCCTGATGCGAATAAACAGATCTCTATCTATTGTGACAATAGTGGAGCAGTGGCTAATTCGAGCGAACCAAGAAGTCATAAGAGAGGGAAACACATTAAAAGAAAGTATCATCTTCTAAGGGAAATTATGCATAGGGGTGACGTGATAATAAACAAAATCGCATCAGCGTAAAATCTAGCAGATCCCTTTACAAAGGCATTTCCTCAAAAGAGTTTTGATGGGCATTTAGAGAACATGAGGATAAGAGATATGACACATTTGCTATAGAGCAAGTGGGAGATAGTTAGGATTATGCTCGATAGCAAGAGTGTAATATTGTAATTAACAATCTTTTCATATGAATAAAGTGATTTCTAGTTTAACAAATCTTATAGCATTTATAGTTTAATTATTATAATTGTCAAAAGTAAATAATCATAAGGTCAAAACACTATGAGAAAAGAAGAATTGTTCATACATCTAGATATGTATGAGGTAGACACAATTATTTAGTTAGTCTTGAATAATATTCACAACTTAAGATAAAAGGTTGGGCACCTTTATCTTGTCAAAGTTGTAGATTCTTTTGCTAGCATTTGAGTGGGATCAAATGTGTTATGATGAGTCTAAAATCATCAAAGTGTGGTGTCTTTGGGTAAAAGAATCTTGTGCACTGGGTGCATTGAATAGGATCACAATGAAATACTTTATCTAGAATCATCAATAGATAAAAGTTTTTCATTTGAAGACAATTGGAGAGTCTATCTCAATCCTGAGATAAATGATTGACTTATGGTTGCAAGTGTTATCATTTGAGCTATCAATGAGTACGATTATATAGCATAGTTTATCCTTGATAGTTTGGTGGTATTCATTTGTTAATCGATAGAGGACTTTATTTATAGATATGGACATCGTGGCTCCATTTATTGAATGAGAGTAGAATACCATCATATGGATGTTTTGAGGTATTGGATATTAAATCTTAACGTTAATTTTTTAATAGTGTCTATTGAAACATGGCTTCTGGACAAGTCAAAATATCCAAGTTCAAAATGTGGTCATATGAGTAAATATGGTAACCTGGAGAGATATAGGCGGTCTATAAGCTCTTGGCGATTACTGGTATTCTTCATGAGGATACACTTTCTCCAATAAGGTTGTCTAGGTTATGAATGAGTAAATATCAACTTATTCTATCTTTATTTATGAGTTCAATTTTAGTTCTTTAGTGGAATGAACTAAAATTAAATAGATCGAACCTAAGTGAATCATTTGTTGATTGTGATTAGGTTGTGTCTATTGGAGCTTAATTTAGATAGCCCACCAAGATCCCCAATCCACACGAACTTGCATGGATCACTTAATATATTCTACCGGACCAATAGGGGTCCATCTAGAATTGTAATAAGGCATGAGAACTTGTTTCTTTTTGTAAGAATATGTCTAGTTCACATGTGGACTTTTTATTATGGTCCAATGGATTTAATAAAAATAAGAAAAATTATATATGGCCCTTATGTATATGGTATGGGCGGCAAAGGCTATTAAGAATAGCTTAAATATATTATTTTTATTTTATTATTTAATTTAATGGAAATTAATTAATTTGTTAATTAATTAATTATTTAATTAAAAGTCAATTTTTTTTCCTAGTAGGAGATTGTCTCCTAAAACTATACTATTGCTGATAGTATAGTTAATATTAAAGACTATATTTGATAAGTAGATAAATAAAAGGAATTATTTATCTAATCAAATTAGGAAGTCTTTAATATTGTTATAAATACACTATTGAGTTGGATTAGGAGTCTTGGTGTAGGAAAGAATTCTGTTTAAAAAATGATTCTTGGTCACCAAGTAAAACTACTTAGTGTTAGAATTCTTCTTTGAAAAGGATTCATAACCACCAAGTTAATCTACCCAAGGATAGGATTCTTGTCCTTCAAGTAATCCTTCTTAGGAAAGAATAAACTCTCCTAATCTACATCAAAGAGGTAAAATTCGGCCAACACATAAACTGTGCATATGGTTGAAGAAATTCCTCCTTTCAGAGTTCAGAGGGAGATGGATGAAAAGGACAATAAAGAGAAAAAACTTTCATTGACGAGACTCGTAATGAAAAGAAGGATGATACATTTGAGGTGAATGATGTGACCAAGGTTCCTGATCTGGATTGAAGAGATGAGCAAATTGTGTCAAGCCGAAATGTTAAATCAAGCACTAGGTGGGAGGCAACCCATCCAGGTGTTTCTTTCCTTTTTGTTCTTCATTTTATTTTTGTTAGTGTGTCGACCCTCCTTCCCTAATTATTTCAATTTATTTCTTGTTCATACATTAAGGACAATGTTTAAAATATGTTTGGGGGTGTGGGTTTATTTTTCATTTTGTTTTTGTGTGTTTTTGAGTCATTGAGCTTTCATGTTCTGCTGGAGATATTTTTGGCAATTTTTTTTGTTAAAACTGTAACATTTTTCAAGGAATTTTTTTTGTCAATGTAAGGTTCTTTGATTTTTCGATACAAATCCAATAGTATAAAGAAAAAAAAAATCTGGGTGGTATTTTTAAAGATATGATCAATTCTTCGATCAAAGGTAAGAAGCGACGCTATGTTTCACGAATCCGCGAGTGAGCTATTTTCATCGCTTATTTTAACACTTTTTTGAAATGATTTTTGAAATTTTTTCTGAACAAAAGATGTTTTTTTGTGTTTCTATATTCTTATTTTTAATTTGAGAAAACTATTTTGAGTCTTTTAAGAGATATGCATCAATTAACAGATAAAGTTTGATTTCAAAAATCATCAGCTTTTTGAAAGTTTTGCTTTCCATTTTTTTAGATGCTTTCAATTTTTTTAGATGATTCCATTCATGAGATCTTTTACATTAAATTAAGCGTTCTTTCAATGATATATTCATATACGATAATAACTTGAAATTTCTTGTGCATAAACTCCATTTGCATATGCTTAATGAGTGTATTTGCCTAGGTTCTGTGTGAAAGTATGAGCGATATCTAGTGAAAATTAGAGTCGAGGTGAATTATATCTATTGCATTTCACGACATGTTTTTGAAGCTAGAGTGTCTTGAGTATATACTTTTCATTAAAACGAAGCAAATCATTCAAATTTGTGGCATAATTTTAGTCTTTATTCAGTGGCTTTAGCATGCATTCATTTTGAATGGTACATCTGAGTTGCATCTTCATTATTTGGTTCTTCACAAAATTATATTTGTGGGTAGCATTGTTGTAAAACCTTAGGAGACAACGCTCCTCCTACTAGGGACACCCAGAGGTTTAAAGGCTTGTAGAATACGCCCAATGCAATCGTGTTTCCTCACGAAAATGACCTAGTTTAGTTTAGTTTATTTTGTTTTGTTTTTGTTTTTATTTCAATTTTGCTCGAGGACTAGCAAAAGCTAGGTTTGGGGGTTTGGAAAGGCATGTCATCTTCCGGTTGAGCTCGAACATAAGGAATATTGGACTATCAAAACGTTCAATTTCTACATGAAAGAGGGTGGAAACAAGAGAAGGTTTAAGCTAAATGATCTTGAGGAAATAAGGAATGATGCATATGAGAGTGCTCAGGTTTACAAGGAAAAGACTAAGGTGTTTCAAGACGAAGCTATTCAATGAAAAAACTTCATTTTTAGATAGCTAGTGTTGTTCTATAATTCTTTCCTTCGACTCTTCCCAAAGAGCAAAAATTTCAAAAAACTGATGACTTTCGAAATAAAACTTTATCCCTTAATTGATGCTTATCTCTCAAAAAACTCAAAATAATTTTCTCAAATTTTATAAAAAGTATATATACATGCAAACAAACACCTTTCATTCAGAAAACATTTCAAAAATTGATTTGGAAAAGTGTGAAAACAAGCGATGAAAATAGCTCACTCACAGATTCATGAAACAAAGATCGCTTCTAACCTTTGATCAAAGAATTGGTCATAACATTAAAAATAACACCCAAAAGTTCTTGTTCTTTATACCGTTGGATTCATATCAAAAAATCAAAGAACCTAACATGGATGAAAAAATTTATTTCCATGACAAAAGGTCCAGTTTTAACGAAAAAGTTTACCTAAAAATATCTCCAGCAGAACATGAAAAATTAAAGACTAAAAAACGCACAAAAATATGATGAAAAATTAAACCACACCCCTAAAGTTAATCTAAACAATGACCTCAATGTATGAACAATGAGTAGATTGAAAGAAATTGGTAAGTAGGGTCAACACACAAACAAAAAAATAACAAAAAGGAAAGGAAAAACATGAACGGGTTACCTTCCACCTAGCGCTTGGTTTAACGTCTCGGCCTGATGCATTTAGCTCATCACCTCATCCATCAACCACACGGTTGGGCATGTAGAAATTGACACCATCTTTCTTGTGATCTTGTGATGCATTGTAAATCTTCAACCTATGGCCATTAACCTTGAAAGTATCCCTCGTCTTTTCATCGTGATTTTCTATAGCACCATGAGGAAAGACATTAATAACAACATATGGGCTGCATTGTATTTTTCAAAACCTATGACATGCTTTTGATGTGATAGTTCTTAAGATTCTTAGTTGTATTACAATGATTAATAATGGAGACAACCCTTGTGAGTTCACTAAGCCAAAAAGCGTGAAATAAATGACATTATATGAGGGTTTTGTTGTTTCAACTTCCAAATACTTATCAGGTTATTAGTATTAGAATTTATCTCAATAGGTTATGCATTGGATATTAAAGAACATTCATCAATAAAAGATATCACATATGGACTTTGCTCTTGTTTTGGTTAAACCATTAGAAATGACATAGGAAATATGTGTTTAACCTACATAAAAGGCCTTAAATTTCCCTACCCATTTGTGTGCTACATTAGCCCTTTTGAAGCCAAACACTTATGAACTTTTTTCTTTTGTCACCCATATAATCCCTATTACTTATACCCAATATATATATTGTTCATACCCTATAGCTTGGGATCATGTCTAGTGGAAGAAGTTCAAGAAAAAAATGAAGTTCAAGTTCAAGATGAAGATGAAGAAAAGAAGAAGAGAAAAATGGGCAAGTTCTATAGAATGCATGCTTTGAGGTATGGAATGAATAAAAAATGCTCTCTCTAAAAAAAGTGAAAAGAAAATTAGTAAAAAAAAGCAAGAATTGACAAAGAGAAAAGGTAAAATAGGAAGAGAATGATGGAAGAATATAATTCGAGTTCAATATTTACTTGAAAAAGAAGTAGAAGAAATCGATGAAGAAGCTTGGATGCGATAACAAAGAAGATTCAAAAGAGAGATGTCCATGTATCGACATACCATAATACAACTCTTGACATGATCTTAAGCTCTTTGAATTCCTTTTTTTTTGTTATTTCTGTTAAACTTTCACTCAATAGCCCCTTTACAACAAAAGAAATGACCTAATTGATCTTTTGGGAATGCTAGCTAAATAGTGAAGGTAAACATGTGCTCTATCTCGTTCTTAATGTCTGATTCCGTTCATGAGATCTTTTACATTAAATTAAGCGTTCTTTCAATGATATATTCATATACGATAATAACTTGAAATTTCTTGTGCATAAACTCCATTTGCATATGCTTAATGAGTGTATTTGCCTAGGTTCTGTGTGAAAGTATGAGCGATATCTAGTGAAAATTAGAGTCGAGGTGAATTATATCTATTGCATTTCACGACATGTTTTTGAAGCTAGAGTGTCTTGAGTATATACTTTTCATTAAAACGAAGCAAATCATTCAAATTTGTGGCATAATTTTAGTCTTTATTCAGTGGCTTTAGCATGCATTCGTTTTGAATGGTACATCTGAGTTGCATCTTCATTATTTGGTTCTTCACAAAATTATATTTGTGGGTAGCATTGTTGTAAAACCTTAGGAGACAACGCTCCTCCTACTAGGGACACCCAGAGGTTTAAAGGCTTGTAGAATACGCCCAATGCAATCGTGTTTCCTCACGAAAATGGCCTAGTTTAGTTTAGTTTACTTTTTTGCTTTTTCTTTTATTTCAATTTTGCTTGAGGACTAGCAAAAGCCAGGTTTGGGGTTTTGGCAAGGCATGTCATCTTCTGGTTAAGCTCGAGCATAAGGAATATTGGGAGAAGGTTTGAGTTAAATGAGTTTGAGGAGAAAGGAATTATGCATATAAAAGTGCTCGGATTTACAAGGAAATAACTAAGGTGTTTCGTGACAAAGCCATTCAATGAAAAAACTTCGTTATTGGACAGCTAATGTTGCTCTATAATTCTCACCTTCGACTCTTCCTGGAGAAGTTCAACTCGCGTTGGTATGGCCCATATGTTTTTTATAATGTCTTTCCTTATGGTGCTATAGAAATTCGTGATGAAAAGACATGAGATACTTTCAAGGTTAGTGGCCATAGGTTGAAGATTTACCATGCACCATATGATCTCAAGAAAGATGGTGTCAATTCAACACACCAAACCGTGTGTTGATGGATGAGGTGATGAGCTGAATGCGTCAAGCCGAGACGTTAAACCAAGCACTAGGTTGGCGGCAACCCATCCAGGTTTTTTTTTTCATTTATTTTCTGTTTGTGTGTCGACCATAATTACCTATTTCTTTCAATCTCTTTCTTTTCATACATTGAGGACAATGTTTAGACCAGGTTAGAGGGTGTGGTTTTATTTTTCATCGTATTTTTATACGTTTTGAGTCTTTGAGTTTTCATGTTCTGCTGGAGATATTTTTGGGTAAAATTGTTCGTTAAAACTGTACCTTTATTCAAGGAAATAAATTTTTTCGTCCTCATAAGTTTTTTTTGGATTTAAGATACGAATCCAACAGTATAAAGAATGAAAACTTTTAGGGTGGTATTTTTAAAGTTTTGATCAATTCTTTGATCAAATGTCAGAAGCGATGCTCTGTTTCATGAATCCGCAAGTGAGCTGTTTTCTTTGCTTGTTTTCACACTTTTTCAAATCGATTGTTGAAATCTTTTCTGAATGGAAGGTGTTTGTTTACATGTCTATATTCTTTTTTTTTTAATTTGAGAAAATTATTTTGAGTATTTTGAGAGATATGCATCAATTAACGGATAAAGTTTGATTTCAAAATTCATCAGTTTTTTGAAAATTTTGCTCTCCATATTTTTTAGTCGCTTCTTTTTTACGCTTTAAGGGCCTTAATGTATGCTTTATTCATTGAGTACAGACTAACGTCTTGCCACTTAGTGTAGTGCATTGTATTTTTCAAAACTTATGACATGCTCTTGATGTTTTAGTTGATAGGATGCTTAGTTGGATTGCCATGATCAGTAATAGTGGAGACTACCCTTGTGAGTTCACTAAGTCAAAAAGCATACAATAAATGACATTATGTGAGGGTTTTGGTGTTTTACTCCTAAACACGTATTAGGTTCTTAGTATTAGAATTGATCTCATTAGGTTACATGTTGGATATTAAAGAACATTCACAATTAAATGATATAACATATGGAGTTTGCTCTTGTTTTGGTTGAACCATTAGAAGTGATATAGGCAATATGTGTTTAACCTACATAAAAGGCCTTAATTTCCCTACCCATGTGTGTCGACCATAATTACCTATTTCTTTCAATCTTTTTCTTTTCATACATTGAGGACAGTGTTTAGACTAGGTTTGGGGGTGTCGTTTTATTTTTCATCGTATTTTTATACGTTTTGAGTCTTTGAGTTTTCCTGTTCTGCTAGAGATATTTTTGGGTAAAATTGTTCATTAAAACTGTACCTTTTTTCAAGGAATTTTTTTTTTCGTCTACATAGGTTTCTTTGATTTTAAGATACGAATCCAACAGTATAAAGAACGAAAACTTTTGGGGTGGTATTTTTAAAGTTATGATCAATTCTTTGATCAACGGTCAGAAGCGATGCTCTGTTTCATGAATCCGTGAGTGAGCTGTTTTCTTTGCTTGTTTTCACACTTTTCCAAATCGATTGTTGAAATCTTTTCTGAATGAAAGGTGTTTGTTTACATGTCTATATTCTTTTTTTTTTTAATTTGAGAAAATTATTTTGAGTATTTTGAGAGATATGCATCAATTAATGGATAACGTTTGATTTCAAAAGTCATCAATTTTTTGAAAATTTTGCTCTCCAATTTTTTAGTCGCTTCTTTTTTATGCTTTAAGAGCCGTAATGTATGCTTTATTCAATAAGTTCAGACTAACGTCTTGCCACTTACTGTAGTGCATTGTATTTTTCAAAACTTATGACATGCTCTTGATGTTTTAGTTGATATGATGCTTAGTTGGATTGCCATTATCAGTAAAAGTGGAGACTACCCTCGTGAGTTCACTAAGTCAAAAAGCATACAATAAATGACATTATGAGAGTGTTTTGTTGTTTCTACTCCTAAACACTTATTAGGTTCTTAGTATTAGAATTGATCTCATTAGGTTACACGTTGGATATTAAAGAACATTCACAATTAAATGATATCACATATGGAGTTTGCTCTTGTTTTGGTTGAACCATTAGAAGTGACATATGCAATGTGTGTTTAACTAACATAAAAGGCCTTAATTTCCCTACCCATGTGTGTGCTCCTTTAGCCCTTTTGAAGCCAAACACTTATGATCCTTTTTCTTTCATCACGCATAAAATCCTATCCCTTATACCTAGTATATATTGGCCATACCCTCTAGCTTGGGATCATGTATAGTGGAAGAAGTTCAAGAAAAAAAATAAAGTTCAAGTTCAAGATGAAGATGAAGAAGAGAAGATGAGAACCAAGGGTAAGTTCTATGTAGGGCATGGACTAAGGTATGGAATGAATAAAAAATGCTCTTCCCAAAATAAGTAAAAAAACAAAAGAATAAACAAAAAGAGCAAGAATTGAAGAAGAGTAAAGGGAAAAAAAGTAAGAGAAGAAGCTGAATTCAAGTTGAATATTAACTTGAAAAAGAAGTTGAAGAAATCGATGAAGAATCTTGGATGAGATTACCAAGAAGATTCAACGGAGAGATGTATAAGTATCGACATACCTCAATACTTCTCTTGGCATGATCTTAAGCTTTTTGAATTCCATTTTCCATTATTTCTGTTAAACTATCACCCAATGGCCCGATCTAATTGATCTTTTGGAATGCTAGCTCAAGAGTAAAGGTAAACATATGCTTTAACTTATTCTTAATGTTTGATTCCGTTCATGAGATCCTTTGAGTTAAATCAAGTGTTCTTTCAATGTTAAATTCAAATGTGTTAATAACTTGAAATTTCTTGTGCATAAACTCCATTCACATATGCTTGATGAGTGTATTTGCCTAGGTTCTGTGTGAAAATATGAGCGACATCTTGTGAGAATTAGAGTTGAGGTGAATTATATCTATGACATTTGACGAGATGTTTTTGAAGCTAAAGTGTCTCGAGTATAGACTTTTCATTAAAACGAAGCAAAGTATTCAAATTTGTGCCATAATTTTAGTCTTTATGAAGAGGCTTTAGCATGCATTGGATTTGAATGGTACATTTGTGTTGCATCTTGATTATTTACCTATTTGAAAAATTATGTTTGTGGGTAGCAATGATGTAAACCCTCAGGAGACAACACTCCTCCTACTAGGGTCACCTTGAGGTTTAAAGACTGGTAGCATACGCTCAATGATATTGTGTTTCCCTACGAAAATGGCCTAGTTAGTTTAGTTTACTTTTTTTTTTATTTCAATTTTGCTCAGGGACTAGCAAAGGCTAGGCTTGAGGATGTGGCAAGGCATGTCATCTTCTGGTTGAGCTTGAGCACAAGGCATATTGGAAGATCAAAGCATTCAATTTTGACAAAAAAGAGGGTGGAGACAAGAGACGGTTTGAGCTAAATGAGCTTGAGGAAGTCAGGAATGATGCATATGAGATTGCTCGGATTTACAAGGAAATAACTAAGGATTTTCATGACAAAGCCATTCAATAAAAAAACTTCATTGTTGGACATCTAGTGTTGCTCTATAATTCTTGCCTTTGACTCTTCTTGGGGAAGTTCCGCTCTCGTTGGTATGGCCCATATGTTGTTAGTAATGTCTTTCCTCATGGTGCTATAGAAATTCATGATGAAAAGATGAGGGATACTTTTAAGGTTAATGTGCGTAGGTTGAAGATTTACCATGCACCATAAGATCTCAAGAAAAATGCTATCAATTTCCACACGCCCGACCGTGTGGTTGATTGATGAGGAGATGGACTGAATGCATCAAGCCGAGACGTTAAATCAAGCGCTAGATGGGAGGTAACCCATCAAGGTTTTTCTTTCTTTTGTATTTATTTATTATTTGTGTGTCGACTCTCCTTACCTATTTCTTTTATTATATTTCTTGTTCATACACTAAGGACAATGTTTAAATTAAGATTGGGGGTGTGGTTTAATTTTTCATCTTATTTTTGTGCATTTTTTAGTCTGAGTTTTTATGTTCTGCTGGAGATATTTTTGGGTAAACGTTTTCATTTAAACTATACCTTTTGCCAGGGAAATAAAAATTTTCGTCCATGTTAGGTTCTTTAATTGTTCAATATGAATCCAATAGTATAAAGAACAAAATTTTCTGGATGGTATTTTTAAAGTTATGATCAAAAGTCAGAAGTGATGCTCTGTTTTACGAATCTGTGAGTGAGCTGTTTTCATCACTTATTTTCACACTTTTCCAAATCCATTTTTGAAATATTTTCTGGATGAGAGTTGTTTTTTTTGCATGTTTATATTCTTGTTTTAAAATTTGAGAAAATTATTGTGAGTATTTTGACAGAATGCATCAATTAAAGGATAAAGGTCGATCTCGAAAGTCATTATTTTTTGAAATTTTTGCTCTACATTTTTTTAGATGCTTTTTTTGTGTGCTTTAAGAGCCGTAACGTATGCTTTATTCATTAAGTTTAAACTAACTTCTTGCCACTTAGAGTAGTGTGTTGCACTCTTTAAAACTTATGACATGTTATTGATATGATAGTGGATATGATGCTTAGTTGGATTGCCATAATTAATAGTGGAGACTACCGTTGTGAGTTCACTAAGCCAAAAAGCGTACAATAAATGACATTATCTGAGGCATCTGTAGTTTCTGCTCCAGAACACTTATTAGGTTCTTAGGATTAGAGTTGATCTAAATAGCTTATGCACTGGATATTAACGAACATTCATCTTTAAAAGATTTGACATGTGGACTTTGCTCTTGTTTTGGTTGAACCACTATAAGTGTGATTGGCAATGTGTGTTTAACCTACATCAAAGGCCTTAAATTTCCCTACCCATATGTGTGCTCCATTAGCCCTTTTAATGCCAAATACATAAGAGCCTTGTTATTTCATCTCCCATATAATCCTTATCCCTTATACCCAATATGTATTGGTCGTACCCTATAGCTTGGGATCTTGACGAGTGAAAGAAGTTCAAGAAAAAATGAAGTTCAAGTTCTATGGAATGCATGCACCAAGGTATATAATGAATAAAAAATGCTCCTCTTAAAAAAATTAAAAAGAAAAAGAGTAAATAAAAAAGCAAGAATCGAAGAAGAGCAAAACAAAAATAGTAAGAGAATGACGGGAGAAGATGAATTCAAGTTAAATATTTACTTGAAAAAGAAGTTGAAGAAATCGATGAGGCGATTACAATGAAGATTCAAAGGAGAGATGTCCATTTATCGACATACCACAATACATCTATTGGCATGATCTTAAGCCTTTTGAATTCCTTTTACCATTATTTCTATTAAACTTTCACCCAATGGCTCCATTACAACCAAAGAAAAGACCTAATTGATCTTTTGGGAATGCTAGCTCAAGAGTAATGGTAAACATATGCTCTATCTTGTTCTTAATGTCTGATTCAGTTAATGAGATCCTTTGCATTAAATCAAGTGTTCTTTCAATGATATATTCATATACGATTAACTTGAAATTTCTTGTGCATAAACTCCATTTGCTTATGCTTGATGAGTGTATTTGCCTTGGTTCTGTGTGAAAATACGGGTGACATCTTGTGAGAATTAGAGTTGAGGGAAATTATATCTATGTCATTTAACGAGATGTTTTTGAAGCTTGAGTGTCTTAAGTGTAGACTTTTCTTTAAAACGAAGCAAAACATTCAAATTTGTCCCATAATTTTAGTCTTTATTCAGTGGTTTTAGCATGCATTGGCTTTGAACGGTATATTTGTGTTGCATCTTGATTATTTGGTTCTTCGTAAAATTATATGTGTGGGTAGCATTGCTGTAAACCCTCAGAAGACAACACTCCTCCTACTAGGGACAACGAGAGGTTTAAAAGCTTGTAGCTTAAGCTCAATGTTGTCGTGTTTCCTTATGAAAATGACCTAGTTTTGTTTAGTTTATTGTTTTAATTTTGTTTTTCTTTCAATTTTGCTAGAGTGGGTTTGGGGGTATGACAAGGCATGTCATCTTCCAGTGAGCTCGAGAACAAGGCATATAGGGCGATCAAAACATTCAATTTCCACATGAAAGTGGATGGAGACGAGAGAAGGTTTAAGCTAAATGAGCTTGAGGAAATATGGAAGGATGCATTTTAGAGTGCTCGGATTTACAAGGAAATGACTAAGGTTTTTCATGACAAAGCCATTCAACAAAAAAACTTAGTTGTTGGACATCTAGTGTTGCTACATAATTCTCACTTCGACTCTGCCAAAGGAAGCTCTGCTCTCGTCGGTCTTGCCCACATGTCGTTATTAATGTCTTTCCTCTTGGTTCATTAGAAATTCACGATGAAAAGATAGGAGATACTTTCAAGGTTTATAGCCATAGGTTAAAGATTTACCGTGCATCATATGATCTCAATAAAGTTGGTGTCAATTTCCAAACGCCCGACTGTGTGGTTGATGGAAGAGGTGAAGAGTTGAATGCATCAAGCCGAGACGTTAAACCAATCGTAAGGTGGGAGGCAACCTATTCAGGTTTTTTTTTTTTTGTTTGTGTGTCAACCCTCCTTACCTATTTCTTGTTCGTACATTGAGGACAATGTTTAGATTAGGTTTGGGGGTGTGGTTTAATTTTTCATCATATTTTTGTGCGTTTTTGAGTCTTTGTATTTTCATGTTTTGCTGGAGATATTTTTGGGTAAATGTTTTCATTAAAACTATACCTTTAGTCAAGAAAATAAATTTTTTTGTTCATGTTGGGTTCTTTAATTTTTCGATATGAATCCAATGGTATAAAGAACAAAATTTTTAGGGAGGTATTTTTAAATTTATTATCATTTCTTTCATCAAAGGTTAAAAGCGATGCTCTGTTTTGTGAATCCGCGAGTGAGATTTTTCCAATGCTTGTTTTCACCCTTTTCCAAATTGAGTTTTGAAATGTTTTATGATTGAAAGGTGTTTGTTTGGATGTCTATATTCTTGTTTTAAAATTTGAGAAAATTATTTTAAGTGTTTGAGTGAAATGCATCAATTAACGAATAAAGGTCGATTTTGAAAGTCTAAGTTTTTTGAAATTCTTGCTCTCCATTTTTTTAGATGATTCTTTTGTGTGCTTTAAGAGCTGTAATATATTCTTTATTCACTGAGTTTAGACTAACGTATTACCACTTAGAGTAGTGCATTGCATTTTTCAAAATTTTATGACATGCTCTTAATGTGATAGTGGATAGGATCTTAGTTGAATTGACATCATTAATAGTGGAGACTACCCTTGTGAGTTCACTAAGCCGAAAAGCTTACAATAAATGACATTATATGAGGGTTTTGTTAATTCTACTCCTAAACACTTATTAGGTTCTTAGTATTAGAATTGATCTCAATAGGCTATGCATTGGATATTAAAGAACATTCATCATTAAAAGATATCACAGTGGACTTTGCTTTTGTTTTGGTTGAACCATTAAAAGTGACATAGGCAATGTGTGTTTAACCTACATAAAAGGCCTTAAATTTCTCTACCCATGTGAGTGCTCCATTAGCCCTTTTAATGCCAAACACTTAAGAGCCTTTTTATTTCATCTCCCATATAATCCCTATCCCTTATACCTAATATGTATTGGTCATACCCTATAGCTTGGGATCTTGACGAGTGAAAGAAGTTCAAGAAAAATGAAGTTCAAGTTCAAGATGAATATGAAGAAATGGAGAAGAGAACCATGGGTAAGTTCTATGGAATGCATGCACAAAGGTATAGAATGAATAAAAAATGTGTTGGGATAGATCACTTGATATATTCTATCGGACCAATTTAGGGGTTCATTTAGAATTGTATTGAGGCATGTTGACTTGTTTCTTTTGTATGAATGGGTCTAGTTCACTTGTGAACTTTTTATTTAGGTCCAATGGATTTAATAAAGTAATAAAAATAATATATTGGGCCATATATATGTGTTAGGCAGCGAGGCTATTGAAAATAGCTTAATTATATTATTTTTATTTTACTATTTCATTAAATGGAAATTAATTAATTTGGTGATTAATTAATTATTGAATTAAAAGTCAAAATCTTTTTTCTAGCAAGAGTAGGTCACCTAATATTATACTATTGTTGGTAGTATAATTAATAATAAAGACTATATTTGATAAGTAGATAAATAAAAGGAATTATTTATCTAATCAAATTAGGAAGTTTTTAATATGGTTACTGTAAGTTCCTCGATGTTTGATTGGCTTATTTCGTTGACAACCACATTTTGGGATCAATATGTAAGGGCAGTTTAGGGCTTCATTGTTCGTAACCAAGCTCAAGCATCAAAGGTAAAATCACCTGCTTAACTTTTATTGAAGAGGTATTAGTGCACAAACATACTCATGCATTTTCTTTTAATTATCCTTCTTGCATGCTTATTTACCATTTTGTGTGCCTTGGGTGTCTTATTTTTATTTGAGTGTTGAATGTATGTTTGTGCCTTAAAAAGAGGATTTTTTACTCTATACCGCGGTTTAGACCGCTCTCTGTGCAGTGCCCTCGCAGCGGCCTGCACAGCGGTGTTTACTAGAGGATGCACGCTATGGCTACTGCGGTCTGTGCTTGTTGCATACACCGCAGTCTCCCAATCAGAATTTCAAAGACGTTTCCTGCTATCCACGCCGTAGTCTGTGCACACTGCATGCACAACGACCTATAGAGCGGCGTTGTCCAGACGATACACAGCTCTCTATGCCACGGTTTAGACACTTACCTGGACCGCGGTACAGCCAACGGCCCTGACAGGCTTTGGTTGCTTTTCGCTCAAAAACAATGCCATTTGGTGTAGGGCACCATATATATTTGTTCTCTTCTCTTCTCCTTGTTCTCAAGAGTCCAAGAAGCCATTTTTATATGTGTTCTTAGTTTTTCTAGAGAGAGAGGGACTCCCAAACACTCATCTTTACTCAACCCAACTTCATCTCATGATCATCTAGCTTCATTCTAGGATCATTCAAGCATGGAGCATCATCTTCTTCTTGACTAAGTAACTTCTACATGCTCCAGACCTCATAGGTTCATTGCAAAGACATGTATGCCTAGGGTTTTAGTCTTTATTGCATATTAAAAGCTTGTTTGAATGTTTGAATGTTTAAATGCTTTCATGACATGCTTGTGTATTGATTGTTGGTTGAGATGCATTAATTTGTGATAGCTAAAATTTAGGACGGTTTTACCCTTCTAGCTAATTCTTCTTGCCTTTGCATTTAGAACATTGATATCTAGGATTTGCTTTAATTTTCATTATTAATCCTAGATAAGCATGAATGTCTTGACCTAGCATTTTTGCATATAGAATATTCTTGCATATTCACTTAGGTTGCCATTATCTCTTCATTGTTGGTTAAGCTTGTGGCTATGTGATTAGTGCACAAGGTTTGTGATCAAAAATCACTATTAAGGCCTATTGGGTAGAGTGAAGGGGTTAGTAACTGGAGGGTTATACAGGAGGACAACCTAGGTTGTAAACTTTTACTCAATAGTGGATTTTGAGGATCAAGGTTGGCGCTTTAAACAGTCCGTGGTTTTTCCCATTTGGAGGGTTTCCATGTATATATTGCATGTTGTCTTTTATTTGAACATTTAGTAGAATGGGGTAGAATTGTTAATATTGATTGCAAAATTGGTAATCTATCGAATTAAAACCTATTCACCCCCATCTAGGTTATAGACACACACTTTCTTTGGAATTTCAATTAATATCAAAGCCGGTGCCTAGATATACTTAGGTGATCCGTGCATTGTGTGTGTCTTACCTTGTGCTTTTTGGTTGCTTGCATTTTGTGTGTTGCATTACATTTGCATCTTCATATGATTTATTACCCTCAAACACAATGAGTGGAATCAGAAATAGTCATGAGGGAGCCTCAAACACAAGACCCCCTTTGCTTAATGGGGTGAATTATGCTTCTTGGAAGGGCAAGATGGAAGCCTATCTTTGCCAAATAGAAGACCATGCTTGGATGGCTATTGAAAATGGGTATACTCCTCCAACAATGACTACTGACGATGGTATAGAAACTCTTAAGCCCAAGTCTATTCGGAGTACTCAAGAGTTTGAAGCATCCAAGTGGAACAACAAGGCTATGCATGCCATCCTTTGTGCCGTGGACGATAATCAGTACAAACTGATCCAAAACACTAGGATTACAAATGAGGCTTGGGACATTCTTCAAACGACACAAGAGGGAACCGAGGTAGTCAAGGACTCAAAGCTCCAAGTCCTCCAAATGCAATTTGAGATGATTAGGATGGAGGAGCATGAATGCTTCAATGACTTCCAAGTAAAGTTGATGGATATTGTCAACCAAAGACATTAACTTGGTGATCCCTATCCGGATAGGAGAGTCAAGCAAAAAATTATGAGGTCACTTCCATCAAGGTTCGAATCAAAGGTAACGGCACTTGAAGAGTGATGAGTCAAGATGGAACACCTCACCCATACTTTCGAAGAAGGAAAATAGCATTGCCTTGAAGACCACTAAGGTTGAAGAAGATGAGGAGGACTCAAATGAAGAAATGGCCCTCATGGTTAAAAGATTCAAGAAATTTATGAAGTTTGAGATGAAAGTATTTGGGTCCAAGGGAAAGGAATTGAAAAAGAAAACTCCTTTAAAGAAGATGGAAAAGTCTCAAGAAAGTGACTCCAAGAAGGGCATTCAATGCTATGAATGCAGTGGTTTTGGTCACATCACTCCAGAATGTGCAAATTTGAAGAAGAAGAAAAAGAGGAAGGCAATGGCGACTACTTAGAGTGATAGTGAAGACTTAGAAGAGGAAGATAAATCTTTGGATGATGAAGATAGAGTTGCCAACTTCATTGCCTTCAAAACATCTTATAATGGCAAGGAAGTTGTGAGTGATAAGGAAGAAATAAGTGACTCTAGTGATGAGAGTACCTCTTCCAACTCTAGATTTGATATTGATGAGGAAATGGACTATGTAAACTTTATGAAGTTTTTTGAAAAGTCTAGATTGAAAAAGAAGACGGAGATTCAAGAGTTGAAAAAGGAGAACCTAGATTTGACTTTCAAGATTACTCACTTGAGTGAGAAAGTAAATAATGGAAAAAATTTAGAAGAGAGTTTAAAGTTGGAGCTTGTGATCACTAAGAAGAGTGAAGAGAACTTAAAGAATGAGCTTAGGGAAGTGAAAGAATTAGTTGCCAAGATGACATCCGGAACCGAGAGACTTGGCAAGATGCTATCATGTGGGAAGAGTCCTAGAGATAAAACGGGCTTAAGATATGTGGAAGGCAAGGATGCCACTTCCTTGAAGAAGGCCATATTTTCCAAGAGTCAAGAGGATAAAGAGACTCAAGGTTCGCACCAACAAATGAGATCGAATGAAGTTGGAGAATCATCAAAGCAAGCTCAAATGAAGGCTCAAACAAATTCTCAAGCTAAAGCTCATCCACCAAAAGCTAGAACTCATCAGACTAGAACTCAACTTCCAAGGAGCTCTCAAAGTCAACAAAGGAGCTTTAACCCACAACCAAGAAGAGAAGCTAATTTGGCTCAATCACAAAGGGTGTTTCAAAGAAGAGATTCGGCTCAACACCAAAGGACAACTCAAATGAGAGGGAAGTCTTCCATGCTTGCACAAGGATATAGTATGAATTCTTACTTTACTCCCATTTGTCATTATTATGGTGTTGAAGGTCACATAAGGCCGAATTGTTTTAAATTTATTAAGTCTTGTCATTTTGAAAGCATGATTTAGAATAATATGCTTAGAAGAGCCAAAATGCATGCACCTAGAAATTTTAGAGCCAATGAACCCAAGGCTCCTAGAAATGACAATGTTGCTACTATGTGGACTAGAACAAATGTGTATGCTTGTCATGTGGCCCAAGTGGCCTTGAAGGCGAAAGCCTCTAACATTTGGTATCTTGATAGTGAGTGTTCTAGGCACATGACCGAAAATAAGAGTTTCTTTGAGACTCTTGTTATGGAGGATGATGGATTTGTCTCCTTCGGTGATGGTTCACGTAAAAAGGTTTTAGGAAAAGGAAACATATCCATCCTCGGTTTTCCCTCCTTACCTAATGCTCTGTATATAGATGGCTTGCAAGCTAATCTTATTAGCATATCACATTTGAATGATGAAGGACTTTTGGTTTTGTTTGGGAAAGTTGATTGTTCAATTCTAAGAGAAGATGAACAAGTTCTATTGAAAGGCAAGAGATCAAGTGACAACTGTTATTGTCTTGATTCTAATGAAATCTCGTGAAATTTGTTTAGTTGTGATCAAGTTGAATTGTGGCATCAAAGGTTAGGTCATATGAATTTTAAAGACTTGAAACTTCTTCAGAGGTTGAATGTTGTGAGAGGTCTTCCTAAGTTTGGAAATAGGATTGAGGGAGTTTGTGGACCTTGCCAACAAGGAAAGCAAACTAAGAGTGTGCATAAAAATGGTAAGTATCTTCCCACCAAGGAGCCACTAGAGCTTCTTCATATGGACCTTATGGGTCCCATACAAACCAGAGTCTCGGTGGCAAGAGGTACGTCTTTGTGTGTGTTGATGATTTTTCTAGATTTACATGGACCTACTTTCTTAGAGAAAAATCTGAAACGTTTGAAAATTTTAAAATGCTTTGCACTAAAATTCAAAATGAGAAGGATTCTCACATAAAATGCATTAAGAGAATTAGGAGTGATCATAGGAGAGAATTTGAAAATGGTAGCTTTGAAAACTTTTGTGATAATCTTGGCATCTCTCATGAGTTCTCAGTTCCTCAAACTCCTCAACAAAATGGGGTAATAGAGAGGAAGAATAGAGTCCTCCAAGAAATGGCCAGTGTGATGTTGCATAGCAACAGTGTGCCTAGGAATCTTTGGGCTGAAGCTGTCAATACGGCTTGTTATATAGGCAATAGGGTTTTTCTTAGGCCCGAAACTAGGCAAACCTCCAATGAATTGTGGAAGGGTAGGAAGCCAAATGTTAGCTACTTCCACTCATTTGGAAGCAAGTGCTACATTCTAAATGACCTTAATCAACTTGGCAAGTTTGATGCTAAGAGTGATAAGGGGATTTTAATTGGCTATGCTTTAAATAGTAAGGCCTATAGAGTTTTTAATTTGAAGACACGAAGTGTAATGGAATCATCTAATGTGGTCATAGATGATTGTAGGCCTAAGGTTAGTAACCATCATGAGGAGATTAGTGTGGTTGATGATTCTACCTTGGTGAATATTGATGAGATTTCTAGTGATGAAAAATCAAATCTTGAAAAAGAGGTCACTCAATCTCTTGATAGAAATCATACCTTGGACTCTATGGAACCCGTTCCTTGGGTTAGACATCTCCATAAGAAGAGTGACATTCTTGGAAATGTGAATGAGGGTATGAGGACTAGACATCAATTAGCAAATCAAATTAGTTATACTTGCTACACCTCTAAAATCGAACCCCAAAAAGTTGATGAAGCTTTAAGTGATGAGTTTAGGGTTCTTGCTATGCAAGAAGAGCTAAATCAATTTGAAAGGAATGAGGTTTGAATTCTAGTTCCTAGGCCTAAGAACACTAATGTGATAGGCACCAAGTGGGTCTATAGGAACAAATCAGATGAGGATGGCAACATTGTGAGGAACAAAGCTAGACTTGTTGCACAAGGATACTCTCAAATTAAGGGTATCGACTTTGAGGAGACTTTTACTCCCGTTGCTCGATTAGAGTCCATTAGGCTTCTCTTATCCATATCGTGTGTTCAAAAGTTTAAATTGTATCAAATGGATGTTAAGAGTGCCTTCCTCAATGGCTTCTTGCAAGAGGAAGTGTTTGTTGAGAAACCTAAGGGGTTTGTGGATCCACACCACCCCAATCATGTTTATCGCCTCAAGAAGGCGTTATATGGGTTGAAACAAGCACCGAGAGCTAGGTATGAGTGCCTCACTCTTTATCTTGTTGACAATGGCTATTCTAGAGGTAGTGTTGACAAGACTTCGTTCATCAAGTGCACTAAAGATGAGCTATTCATAGCTCAAATTTATGTTGATGACATCGTTTTTGGTTCCACCAACAACTTGAAAGTTTAACAATTTGTTGATGTCATGACTCATGAGTTTGAAATGAGCATGGTTGGTGAACTCAATTACTTCCTAGGCTTGCAAATCAAGCAAATGCATGATGGGATCTTCATATCCCAAGCTAAATATGCCAAGGACCTAGAGAAGAAATTTGGCCTTGAGAATGCCAAGCATTTTGACACACCTCTGAGTACCACCTTGAAACTTAGCAAGGATGCTAGCGGAAAATGTATGGATCAAAGTCTATATCGGGGCATGATAGAGAGCTTGCTATACTTGACTGCTAGTACGCCCGATATAGCCTTTAGTGTTGGTGTGTGTGCTGCGTATCAAGCCAATCCCAAGGAATCCCATCTCTCATCCGTGAAGAGAATCATTCGATATGTGAATGGGACATCCAACTATGGGATATGGTACACTTTTGACACTAATGCTAGTTTAGTTGGCTTCAGTGATGCAGATTGGGCAGGTAATTGTGATGATAGGAAGAGTACATTAGGCTGTTGCTTCTTCCTAGGGAACAATCTTGTGTCTTGGTTTTGCAAGAAGCAAAATTCCATCTCATATAGCTGTTGAGAGTGTTTGCACACAACTCATTTGGATGAAGCAAATGCTTGTAGATTATTGCTTTGAGCATGGTACTCTAACCCTTTATTGTGATAACATGAGTGCAATTTATATTTCAAAAAATCTTGTCCAACATTCTAGAACTAAGCATATTTACGTTAGACATCATTTCATAAGAGAGCTAGTTGAGAGCAAATGTATTGCACTTGAGCATGTGGGCACAAATGATCAACTAGCGGACTTATTTACAAAACCATTGGATACAACTAAGTTTAAATCTCTTAGTAGGTCTATTGGGATTTTTCATATGCATTGATGAGTTTTGATGGTTGACCCCATATGGGGAGCTCAAGCAAAGAGAGCGAACTTGCATTCTAATAAGCAAATAATTGTTCAATTTTATGCTCTTTAATTAATTGTGTGAGTATCTTGGATGCATATATTATTATATGACTTTTCATTTAATAAGTGTGTTTTTGCCTTATTAGAAATGCATGTCTCATTTGTGTTCAAACATGTATTTTTGGACTAGGAAATTTGATTGGGAAGTACATTTAATTGACCCAAAGTTTATCTCCATGTTTATGAAAACTATATATTGACATGCTTAAAGTGTTATGCATGATGAATTTATTGAATGCTTACAAAATGATTGCAAATATGTGTGCAAGTGACTTTTGAGACTTCATTCAATAAGGATATTGTATCCATTTCAAGGATTTCACAATCCAACAGTCTCTCTCTCTTTACTTATTGAACAAGGCTACTATCATACAGGCATCTCCCCCGAAAAAATTTAAAAGGGCGCAATAGTCGCTCATGTCTTGTTCAACTTGTAAAGTTTGATAGTTGTTTTTTTTTTGTTAAACAATATCTTGTTTTCCATTGTCAATTTGGTACAAATTGGTTTGACTTCTCTTGGAACCTCGTGTGTTATTTTCCTTTGCCAAATACCATGCTTTTGGAAGTTGATGTTGCATGTACTTCATTCAAGGCAATCTTTCACACATGTTCCGATCAATAAAACTTCCATGAATTTCTCTCTCTTAATTAAACTGCATAAAGTTGTTGTATATGATTCTGCATTTACATTGCAAATATCTCTCTTTGCTAAAACGTCCCGGTTGGGGAATACTCCTTTGCCTATCTTGTGACAAAAAGGGGGAGTAGTATTGGATTTAGGGGGAGTTGATATAGTATTGGATTTAGGGGGAGTTGATATTGGCATGATTTAAGGGGAGATTGACCTATTGAGAGGGTTGTGGATCTATTTAGGGGGAGCGTTTGCTATGTGCATTGTTGATTGCATGTTACTTGTTTCTAATTCATACAAATTGCGCTTGTTTTTATTATCTTATCCCTCTCATACACTTGTCTTGGAAAGTGTAGTTCTTTATTTTGTAGAGATGATCATTCTACAAGAGATGAAAGATTTGAAGATTTAGCTTTAGATATCACTTGAAATATATAAAGTTTTTTTATTGACCTCTTGCTGCTTCTTGTTGTTTGTTGTGAGGATACTTTATGAGTAAGTGGTTTTGTCATGAAATAGCCAAAGGGGGAGACTGTAAGTTCCTCGGTGTTTGACTGGCTTATTTCGTTGACAACCACATTTTGGGATCAATATGTAAAGGTAGTTTAGGGCTTCATTGTTCGTAACCAAGCTCAAGCATCAAAGGTAAAATCACTTGCTTAACATTTATTGAAGAGGTATTAGTGCACACACACACTCATGCATTTTCTTTTAATTATCTTGCTTGCATGCTTATTTGCCATTTTGTGTGCCTTGTGTGTCTTATTTTTATTTGAGTGTTGAATGTATGTTTGTGCCTTAAAAAGAGGATTTTTTCCTCTATACCGTGGTTTAGACAGCTCTCTGTGCAGTACCCTCGCCGCGGCCTACACAACGGTGTTTACCAGAGGATGGACGCTATGGCTACGGCGGTCTGTGTTTGTTGCATACGCTGTGGTCTCCCAAGCAGAGTTTCACAGACGTTGCATGATGTCCAAACCGCGGTATGTACACACTACATGCACAGCGACCTACAAAGCGGTGTTGTTTAGGCGATACACCGCTCTCTGTGCCGTGGTCTGGAAACTAACCTAGACCGCGGTACAGCCAGCAGTCCTTACGGCTTTGGTTGCTTTTCACCCAAAAACGATGCCATTTGGTGTAGGGCACCATATATATTTGTTCTATTCTTTTCTCTTCTCCTTGTTCTCAAGAGTCCAAGAAGCCATTTTTATATGTGTTCTTAGTTTTTCTAGAGAGAGAGGGACTCCCAAACACTCATCTTTACTCAACCCAAATTCATCTCATGATCATCTAGCTTCATTCTAGGATCATTCAAGCATAGAGCATCATCTTCTTCTTGACTAGGAAACTTCTACATGATCTAGACCTCATAGGTTCATTGCAAAGACATGTATGCCTAGGGTTTTAGTCTTTATTGCATATTAAATGCTTGTTTGAATGTTTAATTGCTTTCATGACATGCATGTGTATTGATTGTTGGTTGAGATGCATTAATTTGTGATAGCTAGAATTTAGGACGGTTTTACCCTTCTAGCTAATTCTTCTTGCCTTTGCATTTAGAACATTGATATCTAGGATTTGCTTTAATTTTCATTATTAATCCTAGATAAGCGTGAATGTCTTGACCTAGCATTTTTGCATATAGAATATTCTTGCATATTCACTTAGGTTGCCATTATCTCTTCACTGTTGGTTAAGCTTGTGGCTATGTGATTAGTGCACAAGGTTTGTGATCAAAAATCACTATTAAGGCCCATTGGGTAGACTGAAAGGGTTAGTAACTGGAGGGTTAGACAGGAGGACAACCTAGGTTGTAAACTTTTACTCAATAGTGGATTTTGAGGATCAAGAGTGGCGCTTTAAACAGCCCGAGGTTTTTCCCATTTGGAGGGTTTCCAAGTATATATTGCGTTTTGTTATTGTTTTATGTTTGTTGTCTTTTATTTGAACATTTAGTAGAATGGGGTAGAATTGTAAATATTGATTAATATGCAAAATTGGTAATCTATCGAATTAAAACCTATTCACCCCCTCCTCTAGGTTATAAACACACACTTTCTAGGGAATTTCAGTTACAAATATATCATTCAGTTGGATTAGGAGTCTAGGTGTAGGAAAGAACTCTTTTTGGAAAAGGATTCGTAACCACCAAGTAAATCCACCTAAGGAAAGGATCCTTAACAACCAAGTAAATCCTTCTTAGGAAAGGGTTTGAAATCCTAATATAATTCCAAGAGTAGATTTCTGCCAGCCCTATATATATATATATATATAAATTTCGGCCAGCCTTGTTATTGGACCAAGAGAGATTTCGGCTAGCCTAGGTGATTCTACTTGGAGAGAATTCGGCCACCGTAAGAATTTTGGGAGAAAATTTTGTTTTTGCTCTAGATAAAATTCAATCAACTCTAAAAAATAGTGTGAGATTCGGGAAAGAAGAAAAGGAAGAAAGAACATTTAGTTTTCAATAGTATACTAGTAGCCTTTACATCAAAAGGTTTTGTGTACAACATCGAATCAAGGTTCACGCGAGTTTCAATCAAATTGATTGATAATTCACAAGTGACCTAACGTTCTTTGTTTTCTTCTTGGAGGATTATTGTGACTAACAAATAAAAAGATTTTGTTTGTTTCCATCCTCAGGTATACAATTAAAAGAGAGGGAGCCCACACTCCTAGGTGATTCACATTCGTGATTTGATTGAAAGATCTTACGGATTCAATTCGGCGCTAGTTTAATCGTCACGAGAAAATGGTACAACACTTTTCATATACATCAACTAATCTAGGGTTATGGTTTTTGTTATTGAAAAAGGGAAATTTTTTATTTATACGCAAACCCTAATTTTCTAATTTTCTCATGCTTCCATTGCGTTTTGAATCGATTTTCCCTACAAAATGCTCTTCCTAGGAAAAAATGTAAACAAAAAGGAGTAAAAAAGAAGAAGCTAGAATTGAAGAAGAGAAAAGCCAAAAAAGTAAGAGAATGATGGAAGAAGATGAGTTCAAGTTCAATATTTACTTGAAAAAGAAGTTGAAGAAATCGATGATGCGATTACAAAGAAGTTTCAAAGGAGAGATGTCCACGTATCGACATACCACAATACATCTCTTGGCATGATCTTAAGCTCTTTGAATTCCTTTTTCCATTATTTCTATTAAACTTTCACCTAATGGCCCTATTACAACCATCGAAAAGACCTAATTGATCTTTTGGGAATGCTAGCTCAAGAGTAAATGTAAACATGTGCTCTATCTTGTTCATAATGTCTGATTCCGTTCATGAGATCCTTTGCATTAAATCAAGTGTTCTTTCAATGATATATTCACATGCGATAATAACTTTAAATTTCTTGTGAATAAACTCCATTGGCATATACTTGTTGAGAGTATTTGCCAAGGTTATGTGCAAAAATATAATCAACATATTGTGAGAATTAGAATTGAGGCGAATTATATTTATCGTATTTGACGAGATGTTTTTAAAGCTAGAGTTTCTTGAGTAGAAACTTTTCTTTAAAACGAAGCAAAGCATTCAAATTTGAGGCATAATTTTAGTCTTTATGAAGTGGCTTTAGTATGCATTGGCTTTGAATGGTACATTTGAGTTGCATCTTGATTTTTTGGTTAGTGGGTAGCATTGTTGTAAACCCTCAGGAGACAACGCTCCTCCTACTAGGAACACCTTGAGGTTTAAAGGCTTATAGCATACGCTCAATGCTATTGTGTTTCTGTACGAAAATGGCATAGTTTAGTTTAGTTTTATTTATTTATTTATTTATTTCAATTTTGCTCGAGGACTGGCAAAAGCTAGGTTTGGGGGTATTTGTTTGGCCAATAAATATTGATATTTGTGACCCTTAGTTCGTATGTTTTATTTTATGTTCTTGAGTATAACTGAGCATTTTATCTTGTTTCTTGAGATTGTGTAGAAGATAGCTCTTGTTGTGAGTTTGAAGACAAAAAGGTCGTTTTTATTGAAGTTTGGAGAATTGCCTTTGCAGTACATCCAACTTATGAAGACCATATCTCCCTCCTCAGATCGAACCAAGTTGAGGTCTGTACATTTTTGCAAGGCCCTGGAAGAATAGTTTTCGAAAAACTCTATGGTTTGTCTGTCGAAATTTTCTAGAGGAAGTTATGGGCATTTTAGTAACCAAAGTTCAGAGCTGAAAAACATAACCGTTGTCAAACCGTTGTGAAATTTCATAGCGGTCGTAGCTTATTTTTTGTGGATTTTCACTCCGAATTGATCCAAAATTGTTCCCAAAGCTTCCCAAATTAAATCCTGATGACTCTATAAGATCAAGACATGTTTGGGAAACTTCCTAAACACAAATTAGGAATTAATCATCAGAAGAAGAAATCCAAGTTAGGAATGGATTCTCATTCCTTATTTCATTCTTCTTTCCTACTTGACATATTTCCTACAACAAATCAATTTACAAGAAGAAGTCACATAAATACCAAGAGTTTTCTACAATAGAGATTCATTACTGAAGATCAAAGATTGAAGATTTTTCATAGTTTTTATTTTATCATTTCCTCTACCTTTCTTTATTTTTAATGCTTTTATTTTCTTTCATGGTTATGGCGTGTAACTAAATTTTTCATATTGAGGACTGACTTGAAGCCATAGACATGATTCTAATTCCATAGACAAGTGTGTTTTAATGAAGTATTATTTTCCTTACATGATGATTTCAATTTCTCCAAAATAATTGTTTTTCTATTATTGTGTTTCTTTGATTGATCACCTTAGGAGCATAGTTTTAGGATCTATGTTGTAGGATAGAGTTCGAATACCATACGAGCATATTCTTGCGTACAACAATTAATTGGAATAAAACCTAATTAAGGGAAATTGATTCATGAATAATTTAGATTAACCATGTTTTAGGGTTAATATGATATTCATATTCTCTTCATTCTTAATGGATTTCAATTATTAAATCTAGTAAATACCTATGCTAGGTTGTAAGTTAGGATACAAGTATTTATGCAAATACCATGCAATCTACATATTAACTAAGAGAGAATCAATACAACTTGTGTGGAATACCCACCGCCTTGTTGTGAATTTCTTTATCATGTTTGATTGTTTACTAACTTCATTATTGTCTATGGATTGGATGAATGTTTAGTGGTGGATAGGAAGCTCTATTAGCTTTTCTTCATTGATTTTTCCAAATAATTTTTCTGTTGTGTTTCTTAGTGTTTGTTCAATTTAAATTCTTAGTTTTAATTATCAATTTAAAACCCCTAATTGCGTTGAGAGTTATGTTTTATTTAAGTTGTCGTAGACTCGTAGAGTGTCTTAATTTAGTGTTTTTAAATTCTTAACTTCTGTAGGTAATTCATTCTTCGTCAGAACGACCCTTGCTTGCATATTGTACTACTATTTAAGATTTGTGCACTTGCAAGGTTTGATAATATTTTTGTGTGCAATTTTCCAACCAATAAGTTTTTGACATGAAAGAGGTTGGAGACATGAAACAAAGAAACAAAGATAACAGAAAAACAATTCTTATGGAGAATTTGAAATCATCATATAAGAAAAAACTTCATTAAAACACAAAATTTGTCTACATAATTGAAATCATGTCTAAGGCTTCAAGTTAACCCTAACTGAAAAATATATTAGCTAGAAATAAAAACTAGAAAAAAAAATAAAATCATCTAATCGAAAGAAAGGTAGAAGAAGATAATGTTGATGAAGTCTTCAATCTTCAATCTTCAATTCTCCACCAATTCATCTCTCTTATAGAAAACTCATGGTATTTATAAGTGACTTCTTCTTGTAGATTCTCAAGTTGCTTTGTTGTAGGAAATATGTGAAGCAGAAAAGAAGGATGAAATAAGGAATGAGAATCCTTTCCTAACTTGGATTTTTTCTTTTGATGATCAATTCATAATTTTAGATTAGAAAGTTTCCTAAACATGTCTTGATCTTCTAGAGTTAGTAGGATTTAATTTGGGAAGCTTTGGAAACAATTTTTGATCAACTAAGAGTGGAAATCCACCAAAAATACGCAACGACCACTGTGGAAATTCACAGCAGTTTGACAGCGGTTATGCTTTCTAGCTCTGACATTCGGTTACTAAAACGACCATAACTTCCTTTAGAAAACTTTGATTGATAAACCATAAAGTTTGTCAGAAACTAGACTTCTGGGGCTTTCCAAAAACATGTAGATCTTTACTTGGTTCAATCTAAGGAGGGAGAAATGGTATTTACGAGTTGGATGTGCTGCAAAGGAATATCTCCAAACTTCATTAAAAATCACCTTTTTGTCTTCAAACTCACTTCAAGAGCTATCTTCTACACAATCTCAAGAAACACGTTAAAGCATTCAATTATACTCAAGAACATAACGTAAAACATAGGAATTAGGGGTTTCAAATATCAATATTTATCAACCTAACAAATAGTATAACACTAGAAGACCTTCTTCTACTAGGATTTTTTTTTTGAATTTTAATTAATTAATTAATAAGTTAATTAATTTCCATTTAATTAAATAATAAAATAAAAAATAATATATTAGGCTATTATATTAGCCCTTGCCACCCAAGCCATATATATGGGTCATGTATTGTTTTTCTATTTTATTAAATCCATTGGACTTTAATAAAATGTCCATATGTGAACTATACCCATTCTTACAACAAAAGAAACAAGTCAACATGCCTTAAATTAATACATTAATATAATTTAAACATCCCATTTAATTAAAATGTGTAAATTATATTCTTAATGTATTAACGGAATGCTAATCATATCCCATGAAGGCCGTCAAAGGATTGACATATTCTTGGCCGTCTATTACAGGTATTTGAAGAGTTACTGCAAGTCTTGACCACACATGACCGCACCTCTCCTAAAACTTTTGGATTCCGAAATCTAAAAACAATTCTAGATGGACCTAGAAATTAGTCCGGTAGAATATATCAAGTGATCCATGTAAGTTCGTGTGGATTGAGGATCTTGGCTGGCTATCTAAATATACATAACCTAATCACAATCAACAAATGATTCTCTTAGGTCCGATCTAATAATTTTAGTTCATTCCACTAAATAATTAAAATTGAACTCTTAAATAAAGAAAAAATAAGTTAATATTCCTTATTCATACCCTAGATAATCTTAATGGAGATAGTGTATCCTCGTGAAGAATACCAGTAACCGCTAAGAGCTCATAGACCGCCTATAGCTCTCATAGTTACCATATTTACTCATATGACCACATTTTGAACTTAGATATTTTGACATGTACAAAAGCCATGTTTCAATAGACACTATCCGTATGATGATATTCTACTCAAATTTAATAATTGGAGCTAAGATGTCCATATCTATAAATGAAGTCTTATATCGATTAACAAATGAATGCCACCAAACCATCGAGGATATACTATGCTATATAATCGTACTCATTGACAACTCAAATGATAACACTTGTAACCATAAGTTCATCATTTATCTCAGGACTGAGATAGACTCTCTGATTGTCCATAAGTGAAAATTTTTATCCACTAACGGTTCTAGATAAAGTATTTCACTGTGATTCTATTCAATGCATCTAGTGCACTAGATTCTTTTTCCCAAAGACACAACACTTTGATTATTTTAGACTTATCATAATACATTTGATTCCACTCAAATACTAGCAAAGGAATCTACAACTTTAACATGGTAAAGGTGCCCATCCTTTATCTTAAGTTGTGAATATTGTTCAAGACTAACTAAAGGATGGCGTCTACCTCAAACATATCCAGATATACAAACAATTCTTCATTTCTCGTAGTCTTTTGACCTTATGATTAATTACTTTTGATAATTATAATAATTAAACTATAAGTGCTATAAGATTTGTTAAACTAGAAATCACTTTATTAATATGAAAAGATTTTCAAATACATTATTACACTCTTATTATTGAGCATAATCCTAAGAAATTTCATGGAAAAAACAAGAGAGGAAGATGTCTTCTCAAGTAGTCGATCATCGTATAAAAGAAGTACATAATTGTACAAACGCAGATGTTTCTGACCACATAAACGGAAATGAATTACATCATATTTAGAGCTAGAAATGAAGTGCAAGTGTGTTATTGTAATGAATGCATAACACAAAGAAGAAAGAGCGTAATGCATGAATGTGTTAGTGTGTACAACAAAATCTTTTCAAAGAGTCAATAACAAGTGTTATACCTTTATAGTTCTATTGAGTTTGAGGTTTTCAGAAGGCCATTGAAGCTTGATCATGAACAACGAAGAACCTGATATACCTTTACATAATAAACCTCAATGTAGTTTGTCAACGAAATAAGCCAATCAAAATTTGAGGAACTTACAATTTCCCCCTTTGGCTATTTCATGACTAAAACCAATGCTCACAATTAATCCTCATAAATAAAGCAAGCTAAGGGTCAACAATTGTTTTTCTACATTACATCGAGATACCTAAAGTCTAGATCTTCAAGTCTTCAATCTCTTGTAGAATAAACAAACCTTACGAAACATAGTACCTACACTATCCAAGACAAGTGTATGTGAGGTGATCCAAAATTAAAGCTTCAAATATAAAAGCATTTGCATTTAAGTAAAGCAATATGAAATAGTGCAATGAAATGCTCTCCCTAATTGGGTTACTCCCTCTCAAAGCATAATTCTCCCATAACAAACATCATTGCAGAAACTCCTCTATCTTTCATAAATACTACTCCCTTTTTTTTCATGAGATAGGCAAAAGAGTATCCCTAATCGGGTTGGTTTAGCAAAGAGAGTTATTAACGCAACATATATTCGCATAATCATACACACGAACTTTATGCAACTTAAATAATTGGGAGAGATTCAAGGAGATTTATTTTAAGAAGAATGTGTGAAGTTGTTATTTTGTATGCAAAATATATAACATCAAAGTTCAAGCATTGGTATTTGGCAAAGCAAACATCAATAATGTTTCCAAAAAATTCAATCCAATTTGTACCCTTTTCTCATAAGCAAACAAGATACAGTTTTTAGAAAAAATTGTAAGAAAAGAGCACCTATATCAATCCTTAAAGACGTGCCGAAACATGGATTTATAAAATCCCATTTATTTTTATGGATGAGACATCCATATGATTGTAGCCTTGTTTGCACCTTTAAGAAGAGAGACTAGACTACATTGGATGTAAGATCCTTATTGATTGAATGGATACAAGATCCTTATTGATTAGAGTATTGTTATTTGCTTTCACACAAACATTTGCATTCAAAGTTGAACAATCAGAAATATCATGCATATCAATTCAAGCATGTCATAATAAAATTCTCATGTTAGGGAGATAAATTTATAGGTCATTCAAGTGTGCTTCCCAAATAATTCTCCTATTCGAAAAATACATTATTGAACTAAATCATGTCATGGATTAAAAACAAAGCAACGATGCTCACTTATTTTATAAAACACCATATAAGCATATATGTGCAACAAAGTTTCTCAAGCAATTAATGAAAAAGCATAAAATTCATCAAATTTTTGCACATTTCAATTCATGAAAGTTCGCTCTTTTTGCTTAAGCTCCCATCATTGGTAAAAAAAAAACAAGTTAATATAAGGCATGAGCTTCTATAGACCCACCAAGTCCATTAAAGCTAGTTATATCTATAGGTGACATGTTAGCATAATAACAACCATGTTCATATTTTCTAATCCACCTAGGTGACCCATTTTCATTCCTAGTGGTCATAGTCAACATGTTACTGATTTCCTAGGATCATTGACTTTAGATTTTCGAGGAACATGCATATTGGCTCTTCTAAGTCTACCTTTTTCTATCACGTTCTCAACCCTACATTTCCTAATGTACCGAAGGCAATTTCGCCTAATATGCCCATCAACACAACAAAAATGACATGTAGGCATAAAGTGAGGAGTCATACCATATCCTTGTCTGGTCATGAGAGACTTATCATACATTTGATGTAGCCTTTAAAGTTGAACCGATTCTCTCTTTCATTGTTATTGGACCGGGTCGTGACAAAGTCATTTTTGATGTATGAAAGTATTTGTCAAACAAAATTTATAGTCACAATTTGCACTTAAAATTGCTAAACAAGATAATGGCAAGTAGGGTATCGTCCACAGGGATCGAGCTATAGCTACGAACAAATTGTTAGTCTAGTAATTAATGCAATAAAAGTTAATGGTTGTTGATTGAGAATTAACTAAAATTGAAAATTAAATAAAATGCAAACTAAGTTTAAACTAATTAAAATGCAACTAAGTTAGTAGATGAAAATGGATGATTAATGGACTAAGAAGTTGGGGAATCCAATAAGCAAACAATGTGTAAAGATTAAACTCACAGTAATGAGTATTAGCCAAATGTAACCAATTAGGTGTATAAAATAGGTTGTATATCAATTATGAGTATCCATTCTAGATGTATAGTATTAGCCACCCATAAGTGATTGTTCATGAATGAATATCTATCAAAATAAGGAACTAATCTCTGTATAAAGTCACCAACCTAGATGTATAGTATTGATTCTTAACCTCTCACAAGCAACCAACCTAGATGTATAGACTAATTACCCATTTGAGAGTAGATAGAAGTTGGGATTATTAAGTTCGAGTCTCACTTGAGGAATGTACTCTTGTTTGACCCTTTCATTCAATTAAGCTTAAGAAGACCAAGTAGATGTATACTTAATCAACTACTCAAATAATTTCTTAAATAATTTGCAAAGAGAGGAATGTACAATCCAAGACAAATTATCACTGAAATCAATTAAAACAATCAATGAAACATATTTGATATATTGATAGAAAAGATAGAGTTTATTACAATGCCTAAAGTTCATAAATGAATCACATCAACCCCTTAGTGGGGATTTAGTTACTCATGCTAATTACAATAGATAAACCAAGGGAAGAGATTAAGAGTAAGCCCATGAAGAGAATCTCATTCCTTAAAGCTTTAGTTCTAGTCTCTTAGTGCTCTTGTTGAGTAGAAAATCAAAGGATGAATGTGTAGGTTTTTTGATGTGAAGGGAGAGAAGGATTCTTAGATATAGAGAGAAAATGTGTGATGCAAATGGTACATGGGCGTGTGTGTAAAATTAGAATCCAAGATATACATATGTGAGTCTCGAAATGGGTCTAATTTTGATGATGTGGTAGCACCTGATGCACATGTTGTGCATGGGTAAGGGACCCGTGCTATACCCGTGTAGTTTCCTTCTTGCTTTCTGACAAATTGCATGGGTTGTCAATGAGAAGGGACCCATGCAGTACCCATGCACTAATGGCTTCTTGGTCTGATCTGCTTCCTGGTTTGGACAATTGCACAGGTTGTGCACGAGCTGGAACCCGTGCAGTTCCCCGTCCACTGAGTTCTTCTCATTTTTCCATGATTCAGTGTATGGTTTATGCGCTGGTAAGGGACTTGTGCACTATGGCCTTCATTTCTTCTCTTTACTGCCCAATTTGCCATTTTTGACTCCATTCTTCGATTTTTACCAAATGCCTTCAAATAGAACAAAAGAGCCATATGACATACACAAAACCACCCGAAAACAAGATAAAGAATAAGGATATGAGGGCCAAAATATATAACAATTTTAGCTCGATCAAATACCCCTAAACCAAATCATTGCTCGTCCTCGAGCAAACCTTAAATAAAATAAATGAGACACGAATAAAAATGATTCGATCTAAAATTTTCTAGACTCAAAATAAATAATTCAACAAGTTGCATGTCCAACCGGTGATGATATGCAAGGATGCGTGATAAAGAGAAGTAGACATATGAAAAGTAATCTAAAACAACTCGAAGGCACTTTAGGGAAACTCACTATCACGAATTCTACACCTAAGAGTGCTCTCATATCGAAAACTACTAACTCCCACACCTTGAGCATAATTTGCTTCGACTCTACCCTTCACCCGGCTTCGCTCTCTTTCTTCCGCTCAGAGACCTAAGTTCACACTCATTCAAGGTATCTAAAGATGGAATTTAAGCATCAAATTCTAATGCATTGCATACAATGTAAATTCAAAAGACCGATAATGTCTGTGAACTAGCCTAAAAATTATTCACTATGCCATGAATGTGGATGATCAAGCAATAAACAAACACTTCTAAACAAGACATATCATAGATCAAATAGGACTTTTCCCATAAGTTGTAACGAGGCCATGAGGTTAGATGTGGTGAGCAAAGAAATAGGAAATTTGAGTTCAAAGATCACTAATCATGCTTCATCATACTCACAAACCCCATACAAAGCTCTATTACACATTAATTACACTTTAGCATCTAGGCATTTGCTTATATGCGCATTTGTGCTTCTCAATTGTACTCTACATTGTAGGCACTTTACAATAATTTCACAAGACTCTTTCTTTTCCCATTTTTTTACTTGTCTTTTTTTTGCATTGTTTTTTTTTCTTTGTTTTCCTTTTGCACAATATCATTTAACACTTTGGTAATTTAGCTCTTACGTGCAAATTTGAGCACTTTTACATGTTGAGTCATTTCATGCACAATTACATAGTTGCATAAGTACATGATATTTCCATATTAGAGCTCATATCTTTCAACCATACTGAAAAATGAGCAAGATGTTGATAAAGCAGAGCAGATGTTTGATGAAAAGTCTCAAACACGAAAATAGAGAAACTTGAAATCAGCAGAGAGAAACATAATGAGCAATTAGCTCTTGATTCAATAATAATATTTTTACAGTCTTGGATTAACTATATATATATATATATATATATATACAAGGTGTAGTTTATATAGATAAGATTTGTTATAAACTATAACTACCTATTACAACAGCACAATTGGCATACAATTGTTGTGAGTTTCCTGAGTTGAGTTTTCCCGCCAATGCACCTTCTAGAAGTATGCCATGTCATTCTACCAGATTAGCTTAGGTATGTTAGAGTCTTGCCAGTTCAGCTAGACAGTTGGAACTTTAATCACGATCTCTCATTCTTGATTGATGATCAGGTTCCGAAGTCCATTCTAGCTCCTAGTGGTAGCATATAGAGTAGTGTACTTTGTTTTGGTAGTTGTATTGAGCTCTAGTGTCGTGGCTATATTAAGCTTAGAAACCCTATTTGATGCAATAGTCTTCACACTCCCCCACAAGCTGGACATTGGTGAATGAACCAAGTTCAGCTTGGTCCCAAGCAACAAAAAACACTCCACTGTTAAAATCTTGGTAAAGATATCAGTAATCTAGAATTTGGTCGAAACATAGTAGACATCAAAAACACCAGCTGCTACCTTTTCACGAAAAAAATGCACATCAATTTCTATATGCTTAGTACGACCATGAAAGACGGGATTTCTAGCAAGAAAGGTAGCACTCTAATTGTCACACTATAACACTAGTCTGTGAGTAATTGAGAAACCCAACTCACGAAGCAAGGAATTAACCCATATAATCTCAGAGGAATCTTTTGCAAGGGCTCAATATTTTGCCTCCACACTAAACCGAGCAACAACATGCTACTTTTTTAAGCTTTAAGTAACCAGATTTCTATCTAGAAACATAGAGCAACCGTTGGTGGACCGCCTGTCATCCACACAACTTGCCCAATCTATATCAGCTTACACCTTTAGAGTGAGCTGAAAGTAAAATTTGAACCATAAGCCAAAACTAGCAGTGCCTTTCAGGTATCACAATAAGCCTGCCAATGGACATCCATTAGCTTGACCAAAAACTAGCTTAAATTATTAACAATAAAGGCAATATCGAGTCTGGTATTAATAAGGTATTGTAAGGTGCCGATGGTACTAAGATACATTGTTGGATCAGTGAAAGGCTTACCAACATGCAGTAACTTGGTACTACTATTGGCAGGTGAAGCTGCTGGCTTGGAATCTATAAGACCTATTTTCTTCAACAGATCAAGTACATATTTTCTTTGAGTCAAATACAAACCATCAGCTGTTCTATAAGCCTCAAAACCCAAAAAATAGTTAATGGAACCAAGGGACTTTAAGCCAAACTGAGAATTCAAGTATGTGATCACCTAAGAGATAAGAGATGGTTTGTTTCCTGTAGTTAAGATGTCATCCACGTATACAAGCAGAAATACAACTTCTTTTTCAGACTTTTGGATGAATAAAGACACATCAAAAGTGCAACTATAGAATCCCTACTAAACTAGAGCATCTCTAAGCTTATAGAACCGTGCTCTAGGAGCCTGTTTCAGTCCGTAGAGAGATTTGTAAGGTTGAACACATTAGAAGGAAATTTGGAACTTTTAAAATCTTAAGGCTGCCCCATATAAATTGTCTCATGAAAATCCCCATTCTAAAAGTAATTATTGATGTCTATTTGTTGAATATCCCAACCAAAAGACACTGTAATTATAAATAATACCCTTATAGTATATGCTATTACAACCGGACTAAATGTGTCAAAGAAGTCCATCCCAGGCATTTGATAAAATCTCTTTGCAACTAACCTTGTATTTTAAGATAGATCCATCGGGCCTAAATTTGATTCTAAAGACCCACTTGCTGCCTACTACACTTGTATCTTTTGAGAATGGCATCAACTGCCATGTTTGGTTAGCAATTAAAGCATCATATTCAGCCTTCATGGCATCAAATTTAATAGATGAAGGGTCAGATTCTGGTAACGTGCTAGCAGGTAATGCATATGAGGGATTGTAGATTTTAGGTTTAAAAATACTTTACTTTGCTCTTGTTTGCATAAGATAATGATTGACAGGTCTAGAAGACATAATCAAAGGTGATGTCTAAGTATAAATTAGGGTTGAGGACAGGGGGACTTCCTGTGTGGGAGAGTAAAAAGAAGGATGGTGCCTAAAAGTAGGAACCGATGATAGAGACAAAATAAGAAGGGACAGAAAAATAGATAAAAGAAAGGAATGAGAGCTACTTCTGGGTGTTACTGTATTAAAAAATAGACGGTGATAGGGAAATTCAAGCTCATGAAACAACACATTTCTACAAATAAAAACTTTGCCACTAGAGGAAAGACATTTGTAACCATGGTGTAAGAGGTTGTACCTAAGAAAAAGACATTTAGTGGTGTGAAAATCCAACTTGTACTTGTTTGTGTCTCTTAGATAGGGAAAACAAGCACAACCGAAAGTTTTCAAGAAACCGTAGTTAGGTTTCTTATGATATAGCATTTCCTAGGGAGTCTTAGAGTTCAATAAGGCATTAGTCAAATTTTTATGAGGACAATAGCTTTAGAGAAAGCTCCATACCAAAACCTGAGAGGCATACTAGTATGAGCAATGTAAGTCCTATCTCTACAACATGCCTATGCTTTCTCTCAGGAATTCCATTTTGTAGTTGAGAGTAGGAACATGAGAATCTAGGTGTAATACCTAAGTGTTTGAGATAAGGAACAAAGGTTTGAAACTCAACTCCTATATCTGATTGGAAAGCCTTGATTTTTTTTAAAAATGTGAGTTCAACATTCCTTTTGAATGTAAGAAAAACCTGAAAAGTCTTAGACTTAGCATTAAGAGGAAAAATCCAATTAAATTTATTATATGATTCCAAAAGCAGAATATAGTATTTGAAACCTTCTGTTGATGGAACAGAGACTAGTCCTCAAATAGCTGATGAAATAAGCTCAAGAGGTGCTTTTGCATCGATTTTATGTCTTTGATAAGGCATTCTCTATAGCTTCCCAGCTTACAAGAGGAGCAACACTCCATGCCAGACAAAGGTGGAGTAATATTTAAAGTCTTCATTACAATTTTAAGTACATGCAATGCTGGATGACCTAGCTTAGCATGCCTGTTAGGTTATTGAGTCTTTTGTTTGCATAATTCCATATCAAAATAATATTTCATTTGTATTGATTAATTTTCTAGGTTTATCAAACTTCGAGGAAGATTGGACAATAAATCAATCAAAGTTGAAGTCTTTAAGAGGAACGAACTCCTTTGCTTAATAAAGGTATAACAAGACCTTATTCCTCTTACAAGGCTTAGATGTACACACACACACATTGCATCCCTATGTGTCTCTGCATTGTTGTGCCAAAATTATATTACATATACACACACTAATTAAAGTATGCACATGCATTAGATTTAATTTGACGGTTTTTGAGAAATTGCATGTTCTAGGACTATAACTAGGAAATGACATACTTGTGTGTTCTTATATTTGTTTGTTTGTATTTTTATTGTGTTGGACTTGAATTTGTGCTTAGTTTATTCTTCAGTGAGTTTCAGATGTTTAAGTTACTCAATCATTAAATTTCAAGTTCCAATTAGGAAGTTACAAAACTTTCCGTGTCTTTAACATACTTGGTTTTCATCCTTGTTTTTCAAGTTGAATTCCATATTATTTGTGAAAGTTTTTTTTTATGTCCTTGTTTGTAGGAGTAACCTACAAACAAGCAAACTAAAGACTTGCACTACATTCAAATTGTATACCTCTGTTTGTAACTCATATGCCCAAATGGAATTCGGTAATAACGAGAAACTAATTATATATCTTACCATTTCCATTAGGGTTCTATTTCTCCTCTCCACGACACCAGTTTGCTGAGGTATAATAGGAGCTATGAGTTAAAACACTATCCCGTACTCGTTCATGAAGTCTTCAAACTCTTGGTTAAGGTACTCACCTCTACGATCCGATCGTAGAGACTTGATAGTATTTCCTAAATGACTCAACTTCAGCTCGGAATTCTTTAAACTTTTCAAATGTTTTTGAATTTCATTGCATTAGGTAGACGTATCTGTATCTTGAGTAGTCATCTATAAATATGACTTAATACTCATAACCACCCCTAGCTTTAACATTAATCGGTCCGCAGACATCTGTATGTATAAGCTCTAACATTTTTTAGCTCTAACATTTTTTAGCTCTAACATTTTTTTAGCTCTAAGCCCTTTTCCAGTAAAAGGTCTTTTAGTCATCTTACCTTCAGACAAGATTCACAGCTAGGTAAGGTGCTAAACTTTAACTAATTTCAAGGTCCACTTTTTACTAGGCTATCCATCTAATCAAGGTTAATATGACCAAGCCTTCGATGCTATAGATACATTTCGTTTTCTAGAGAAATCTTATGTCTTTTGGTTTTTGGTTTTTCAACCTTAAACATTTCGGTGTTGAACAGTGTTATATGTATTAGCGGTTTCAACACATACAAATTGTTTTCATTAAATACTGAACATATACTCAAACTAGTCTTTGCAATAATAACATATTTATTATGAAAAGAAGTAGAATATAATTATTCTAACAACTTAGAAACAGAAATTAAATTCCGTGTAAATCCAGGATTTTAAAATACATTGTCCAACAATATAAAATTTATTACAAAAAATAATCTGATTATGTCTACCGCTCGTGCTGACACGACATCCCCTTACCCCTCACGTATAGAGAAGGCTCACTTCTCAAGCTGTGTCCAAGAATCAATCCACTACAAAAAGGAACGAAAATGGTTAGTGGCCCTCGAATCAACTATCCAGGGTGAAGAATCATCTTCCACTAAACACGACTCTATAACAAGTAAATCATATTTACCTTTAGTTTTCTTCATCTTGGCTACCTCATCCAGATACTGATAGCTGTTTTTTTCCAGTGCCAGACACTATCACAATGGAAACATTTTCCCTTCCCTTGGTCAATGTGGGTGCCCTTCTTTTTGCTCTAATCTTTCTTGGGTTTAGGCTTATCCTTCGCCTTCTAAGCAAATATTTTCCTTTTCTTATTAAAGAAGGAATATGGTTCAACAACATTTGCTTCACCAACCTTGCCCTTGTTATGCTTAGTCAAGGACTCAAAGGTAGTAAGCTCATTGACCCACTGTGTGAGACTGAACCTAAGCTTGTTCATCCTATAGTTGCTTTTGAACCGATCGAAACTCTTGGGAATAGTCATCAGTATAATGCTCACCATACTAGGTTCATCAATGGCCCCACCATTGATTTCTAGCGTGTTGAAGTAAGACATCATGTTAATGACTTGTTCCCAAACTGATGTACCCTCATTTATATTAGCGAGCATAGTGGAATGAACAGTTTCGTGCCATTTTGCTCAAAGGGCTGTTTGAACAAAGCTTGCAATGACTCTATTATTTCAAATACGGAAGTCATTGCTTTGTGATTTATGACAAGCACGTCTGTCATACTAGCTAATAGATATGTTTGGGTCATCTCTTCAGATGAGACCCATTTCTCGTATGCCTCACAAACTCTTTGTGTGGCATGGACAATATGCGCTGGAGGACATTCCTCCATAAGCACAAACCTAAGGTCCTTGGTGACCAAAATTGCATTGATATTGTGTTTCCATTTATTGCAGCTATTACCAGTTAATTTATCATTTGCAAGTATTTGTAAGAGTGCATATGACATGGTTGAGATAAACATAAAATAAGAAATTCATTCAGTCATACATTTATCACAAGTGTGAATGGTTTGGTAAAAAATTAAACATGATGCATGAACATGTTTAATGAACAAGAACTACTCGAAAAATATTTTCTAGGCCACGATAATTTAACATACCACAATGTAAGGACCTTGATTTTATGATTGGCTTATTTAATGACAAACCACACCATATTGGGGATGATTATGTAATGGGTAGCTTAGGTCCTCATTGGCAAGCTTCCAAGCATCTACATGACTTCAAGAGCAAAAGGTATATTCACTTGACTTTGCCGCTTGAAGAGTTTAGGTGCACACACACACACCTCATGCATGCTTTGTTGATCTTGCATTTGTGTTGATGTTGTTTATATGTGTACATCTCTTCACAATCACACATGCACTTCATTTATAGATTTAAGTGTGGTATTGTGTTGTGTTCACGGTTGCACGATGGTGTGCTTGTTTTAGCACGTTGAGTGACCATATGAGAAGGTCTCATTCTTTTCTTGGTTTGGTTATATGGAGTAAGGTGTCTAGTTTCAAAAGGGTGTATTTCAATGATTTAAATGTCTTTTAAAACTGACCTTTGTATGGTCTTGTGACCATATCTTTTATAAAATGATTGAAAAAGAGTTTTGAAAATTTTTGTACAAAATAGACACCCATACCATTCCAACGGTATATTATTCGTAATATTTCATGACCGTTTGGATTGGTTTTGAAATCTCCAAAGTAACCACAAAAACAGGACAACTCTGTTATCCGTTTCTGACCTTTGGTAACTCAAATGACCATAAATTTTATATAGACATTCAAATCATGTTTTTTAAACTGGAGTAGAAAGTATACTTCCATACCTTTCCAATGGTATATTATACGAAAGGTTTGGATGTCGTTTGTTCATGTTTTGGGTTGCTCGAAGTTGGAGCTATTGTGCTGTCAGGCATGTACCGCGATCTAGACCACTTTTGGGGCACATGCCTAACCATCGACCTAGGCAGCGGTAATGTCTAGCCATGCCATGCTGTCTAGATAGATACCTAGAAACGTTTCTAGCCAGCGGTATGCACAGTGGTCATGACGGGATTTTGTTTCCCAAGTCCAAAACAACGTCGTTTTGTCTAAGGCGTTTACATATATGTTCTCTTCTTCTTCCTTGCGTCTTTAGAGCTTAAAGAACACATTTTTTTGAGTGAGAGAACCTCCATTAGAGAGAGAAAGCTTCAAGCTTTGTGTTTGACTCTCCAAATCCCAAACTCATCTTCATATTGCATTCAAGCATCATTCCAAGCACGATTTTTCATTGATTGGTAATTAGAACCACCATTGTTGTTCATTTATTGTTCTAACTTACCAAGACGTGTCATTTATTGCTTAAATTAGCATTTATTTATTTTAATTGCATATTTATTGAAGTTATGACATGTTTGGGGTTTGAATTGTGATAGCTAGCATATAGGTTATATTTGCCTCTAGCTAATTAGGTCATATTAATTGTATTTTGATGATTACATTAACGACCATGCCATGCTTAATGACAACATATGTTGAAGTGGCTTTGTTTGATAATGAGATTGTAATATTGTATATTCATATCTAGTTAAGTCTTTATGTATTGCATTTCGACATTATTGCTTATGCCTCATTAATTGTATTTATTGATTGCAAAATTGCCCTTGATTGTTTGTTGTTGACAACTTGTGTTTGTTGAACTTTTATTGAAAATAAGGTTGTTAGATTTTATCTACACATCTAATTAAGTCCTTTGTATGGCCAAGTAGGAATTAGGATGTTTAATTTCATTATCTACATCTAGTTAAGCATTTTGTGTTTGGTCTTACACATAATTGCATTTGAGCATAGTGTCATATATACATTTAGACCATATACTCTTCATTGAGTCAAAGTCTTGTGGCTTCGGTGTGAAGTAGCACAAGCAAGAGAATCCTTGCAACCAAGGGTGGGTTGGCAAGCAATTGGTCGGGTATCCACTGTAAAAGACCCGAGGGGTAGAGTAGGAGGTGCTCAAAGAGTAGTGGATCAAGGGATATCACTAGGGACTGAACCAAGAGTGGTGAGAGGTAGTGGCCATAGCCTGAGGTTATTGACAGTGAGAGTCCGAGTATCACTTCAGGGTGTAATTTTTTACTCATATAGTGGATTTCTATGGTTGATTATGGCTAACTTAACAGCCCGTGGTTTTTCCCATTTTGAGGGTTTCCACATATAAATCAAGTGTTCTTTGTTATTTCGCACTTTACACTTGATTTTGTATGTTTGTTTTGTTGGGTGAATTTGAATCAAGAAAAATTGGTAATTAACTTGATTAAAATCTATTCACCCCCCTCTAGGTTTATAGACACACACTTTATAGGGAACTTTCACACAAGCAAGTGCCGCCTTATGGTCGGTCAAATTTTTGCATGTTAGATCGAGACACTCTAAATCAAATGATATACCAGAAAAACTCTTATTCTTATATCACTCAACCATCGTTTATTTAGTCAGGTTTTTAATTAACCAAGTTTAATCAAAACTTTGTGAGTGTAACTCATCATTTCTGATCTCATGAGCTTAACTCGAGAATTGCTGCTTTAGGGTCGGCCAATCCCGAATTACCCTTAGAAATCATATCCATTAGGAAGTCAACCTTGGTATTGATCTTTATGGACACCCTCCATAGGGAGGACGAAAGCAAAGCCATCACAAGGCTCCACTCGGATCTCACAGTGTTTAACTAATGATGGAGACTCCGGGATATAATGTCATATATCCCTCTCCCACTCACTACTTTATAACTAGGGTTTGCTATAGTTATTAATGCATCTAGATTTCTACAAGATTAAACAGCTAATTTCAATCAAGTCGTATAGCACATTAACCTTTCTTTATTAGAATCTATTTCTAATTAACAAATAAATTATTACGATTTTTAATTCTTAAAAATCTAATCTATTAGTAATAATTCTAGTCTATGTAAACAATTTACTAATCCTAGAATTATTGAACATGTGTTACCAAGTTTTAGCTATTAAAACTAAACACAATATTAGGTCCATTTATTAGGGACTTAATCGAATTAATCCTAATATTGTTAAAGGACCCTATTAATCTAACTAATTAAAGTCTTTAATAATTATATTAAAAATTAATGAGAATTACCAACTTTTTACACCTAAAAACTAATCTCATTAATAGAAAGCCATATATGTGTATTGCCCATTATAATCATATTAAAACTAAAACACATAATAAAATTGGTTAAAATGCATGTATGATATATGTTGTATATATATATATATATATATATATATATTTGTGTGTGTGTGTGTGTGTGTAGGCACATCTAATCTAAATGACATATGTATGCATGACAATGTTTAATCATCAAATAATTAAAAACATACATGAGTTGACCGAGTACGATGGGTTTATGTAAATTAAAAAAAATCTAATTGTAAAAATTTATCCAAGGCATTCCTTGGTTTTCTTGTAATCCATCTTTTCTTCAAGTCCATCTGTAATATCTTCTGGGTCTTACGGACCCAAAAATCAAGTCCAACTTGATTTTTTTTTATGGATTCATCCTATGGATTAAATCCCTAAAGCCCAAATGTTACTCTAACATTTTTCGTAGGCCTAGGATTTCTTAAAAAACAAAATGGCCCAGATTTACTTGCATAAATGCACATGATTGTTGCACAAAACACACAACATTTTGCACAACACTTGCACTTGTGATGTAGTAGTGCAATGCGTAACAAGTGACATGCATATCTGTTACAAACACAAAGTGAGTTGCAGCTGTGGAACACACAACACTTGGAGCAACAGGTGTTTGTGAATTGTGATGCATGTGCTTTGCACATTTGATGTGCAAAATTTTTAAAGCAGTGAAACGCGCAAAACTTGCGCTGCATAACATACTGCAGTTCAATTGCAAACGCATCACATGCGCATCCTTTTTTTGTGTCCAACACACATCTGATTTCTTCATCTTCTGAAATTGATCTGTCGAATAATATTACAAAATATGATTTACATAGAACAATTACAGTCAAAAAAAAAATTATTACAACCCGAAATTAATATTATAAAAAAAATATTAAAACCCATGTACCATAAAAAATTACGATCAACCAAGTTTAAATAAAAAAATAATAATTATAAACATTCATACAATCATATAGTTGGTGCCTACACATTCATACTTGACAGGAACATTGAAATCGATTCTCTTGTTCCGAAAATTGGCTCTGATACCAATTGTTGGAGCCCGGTTTACCAGTCGCTCAGTGGAAGGACTTTTAAAATTTTTTATTTCATAAAGAAACTGCAACCAGTAAACTCTAGGATCTAATTTTCTGAACAGAAAAAATAAGAAATTGAAATCGCAATATTAAAGAGAAGAGAAGAAACAATTTCTTCATACCTTCGTTGGTGGCTCCTTCTCTTTACGATCTGCTCCTGATTTGAGCCACTTGATCTTCCTTGCTATATCCCGGAATTGGTAATGGTGTGTGGACGTGTCCCAGCACTCATAAACTTGAATGAAGGATCTAGAGAAAGTTGAAGAAACATTTTCTTCCAAAAACAAAAGAACCTAGAACGATTCTACTTAAATATATATATATATATATTTTCTTTTGTTTCACTATGCATGACTTGCAACTTACACTAACGAAAAACTTTTTGTTTTTTTGTTGGACTTCTCCCCATTTTGGGTTAATCGGTGTTTTTCAAAAGCAAAACATGTATCACATATATCTTTTCTTTTTTGCCAACCATATCAAATTGTTTTTTTTTTAATCTTTTTAAAGATATCTCATATCCTTTTAAAAGATAATTAAACATTTATTTTGAATTTAAACATTTCAAATATTTAATTTAATAAAATAACATAAACATATTATGTGATTTTGTCCAAAATCAAATAGCAACTAACACCCTCCATTTAGTGATTAATAACATAATTAAATAATCTTATTATTTAATTTATTTAATCATAAATATTTATTAATTAAATAATCTCATTATTCAATTAATTCCCGAATAAATACGTGTCACTTTCGGAACACAGTTAATTGAATAATCCAATTAATTAAGTGTGACCTTTGTTACCTTAAACAATCGGGCTAGCAAGGGGACCTAATTGACCCACTATATTTCAAGCTCCAATAATCCTTAGAAATAATTAATTTAACTCTTCAATTAATATTTCATGATTATTAACTCTGGTGTTATTCCACTAAAAACCCGAAGCTGCACTCTCTCAACTGTAGATATTTTTACACAAACCAATAACTTTCAGTGACCATCGATACATCTATTACATATGGTTTAATCCTCCAAATGTAGTTTATAATTAGACCTGGGTCATAATGTCCGTCATACCACTCTAATTTTATCTTTTCAATAAGTGTCAACGATTCTCTAATGAACATTAAATCCTACATTCCTTATAGAATTAGGAGAGCGCACATATTGTTCATGCCACAAATCAACCCTTAAGGGAACTACTATATACTTCTCATAAGAAGGAGTGGATTCTACTATTGTGTACAAACCTTTCCAACCACAAGCTAAATTGCGATCCTAACATACAGATCATATTGATCGGGAATGTAACTCTGACCTCACCCATGGTATATCAAAGACCATGATCTAACTTAAAGGAGTGGATAAGACACTCAGGATTAAGATCACCCATATATAGCTATCATTAGTTGATATATATGAATCTTATCGTTAAACGGATCTTAGTGAGAGATTCAAATAGATCATGACCCAGTCCTATTTGATCACATTATACAAGGTGTCTCCATTCTCATATCCCCTTATGAATAATCCAAGATAGGATCACCATACACTACAGAAGGGACAACAGTTGTAGCATAACCACAAATAAAGTACTCAGCTTTATTTGCTATCTACAGACTCTTTAGATTGAACGTCTCTTACTGTATCTATCTGTATATGACATTCATATACATAATTTGAGATTACATCCGAAAATCTCGGATGTTAAATGCACTAGTTATACACAATATATGACATAAGAAGAAGAATGACTTAAACTATTCCTTTATTTATATTAACATTCCATTTACAAATTACAAGCTTTAGGGTATAAACCCCAACAGAGTCTACCTAAATTTAAAGAGAGACTCTCTCTTAAGCCAATTAAGTAGTTGAGTAGTAAAAAGTTGACGTGAGAAGAGTTTCTAACTCTTTAAATCCGACCTAGTAGTTACGAGTGAGTGTTGTTGATTCCAATCACCAATAAAGGTAGATTGACCCTTATTAATCAAATGAATTGTAAAGGTTAAATTGATTGCCCATCGTTAACGTTGTGATTACATTACCTCCCATTACCTATTCATATCTTGTCACTCCATATCACATTCTTGTAATGTTAATTGCATGCTAGTTTAGTGTAGTTATAATTTGCATATTAGTTGTTAATCACAATTTCCAAATTTAAATTACATTTATTGTTTTTGTAGTACTAGAGTTCAATTTGATCATTGCTAATAGTTCAATCCCTGTGGACGATACCCTAACTTGCCACAAGACTTGTTTTTATAAATTTTGTTTTGATATTACCTATGTAGGAAAAAACATGCGGCGGAAGTGAAAGATTTGATTGGTATATTTTAAAAAATTTCCTTTAAAAAAGAGAATCTTAACCCTTGGATTAATTAACATATATTTAAAAGTTTTCACGTGACAATTGATATTGTGTTAGAATTGAATCCATAAGATCTTCCAATCCAATCACAAACGTGAATCACCTACGAGTGTGAGCTCTCTTTCTTTGAATTGTGTACCTGAGGATTGAAAACAAAAACCTTTTCTTTTTTAGTCACAGTAACCCTCCTAGAGAAAGCGAATAACCTTTGGTCAATTGTGAATTCTCAATCTTTTGATCAAAACTCGCATGAACCTGATTCGATGTTGTGCACAAAACCTTTTGATATAAAAGCTACTAATGCACTATCGAAAACAAAACACTACTCTCTTATTCATCCCTTGGCCGAATTCTCACACACCCTTTCTTTGAGTTGGATGTTTTTTTAAGCAAATAAAGAAATTAAAAAAGTTTCTCTCCAAAACATTAGTGTTGGCCGAATTCTATTGATACATATTACAGGTGGCCGAATCACAACACAAAAAGGATTTGTATTTCACCAAAACTCCCATCAACTTTAGAATTTAATCCATTTCCAACACAGAAGTGTATTATCCAATAATAAATTAATGAATATAAATTAAATTGTGATTTTATCAAAAAATGTCTAATTTGACCAATTGTCAATTAGAGTTTTGATAGATATCAAAAACATTCTAATTTGACTAGATAAATAAAGTCCTTTTATTTATCTACCTATCAAATCAAGCATTTGATGCTTATTATACTACCAAAAGTAGTATAACACTAGGAGATCTTCTCGTAGCAAGAAAAAGATTTTGACTTTTAATTAAATAAATAAATAATTAATAAGTTAATTAATTTTCATTTAATTAAATAATATTTTTTTTAAATATATTAGGCTATTATATTAGCCCTTGCCATCCAAGCCATATATATGTGCCATATATTACTTTACTATTTTATTTAATTCATTGGACTTTAATAAATGGTCCACATGTGAGCTATACCCATTCATACTAAAAAAGAAAGAGGTCCACATGCCTTAAATTAATACATTAATATAATTAAAACAACTCATTTAATTAACATGTGTAAATTATATTCTTAATATATTAATGGAATGCTAATCGCACCCCATTAGGGCCGTCAAGGGATTCCCACATCCTTGGTCGCCTATTCTAGGTATTTGAAGAGTTACCGCGTATCTTGATCACACACGACTACACATCTCCAAAACTTTTAGATTTTGAAATCCAAAAACAATTCTAGATGGACCTATAAATTAGTCCAGTAGAATATATCATGTGATCCATGCAAGTTCGTGTGGATTGGGGATCTTAGTAGGCTATCGAAATTTAAGCTCCAATAGACATAACCTAATCACAATCAACAAATGATTCACTTAGGTTCGATCTATTAATTTTAGTTTATTCCACTAAATAACTAAAATTGAGCTCTTAAATAAAGACAGAATAAGTTACTTTTCCTTATTCGTACCGTAGACTATCTTATTGAAGATAGTTTATCCTCTTGAAAAATGCCAGTAATTGTCAAAAGCTTATAGACCGCCTACTGCTCTTATAGTTACCATATTTACTCATATGACCACATTTTGAACTTGGATATTTTGACTTGTCCAGAAGCCATATTTCAATAGACACTATTGAAAACTTAACGTTAATATTTAATATCCAATACCTCAAAATATCAATATGTTGATATTCTACTCACATTAATAAATTTAGCCACGATGTCCATAGCTATAAATGAAGTCCTCTATAGATTAACAAATGAATACCACCAAACCATCGAGGATAGACTTGCTATATAATCATACTCATTGATAGCTCAAATGATAACACTTGCAATTATAAGTCCCTCATTTATCTCAGGATTGAGATAGACTCTTTGATTGTCCTTAAGTGAAAACTTTTATCCACTGATGATTTTGGATAAAGTATTTCACTGTGATCTTATCCAATGCATCTTGTGCACTAGATTCTTTTGCCTAAAGACACTGCACTTTGATGATTTTAGACTCATCATAACACATTTGATACCACTCAAATGCTAGCAAAATAATCTACAACTTTAACAAGGTAAATGTGCCCAACATTTATCTTAAGTTGTGAATATTGATCAAGACTAACTAAAGATTTGTGTCAACCTCATACATGTCCAGATGTACAAACAATTCTTCATTTATCATAGTCTTTTGACCTTATGATTATTTACTTTTGACAATTATAATAATTAAACTATAAATGCTATAAGATTTGTTAAATTGGAAATCACTTTATTAATATGAAAAAATTGTCAAATACATTACTATACTCTTGCTATTGAGTATAATCCTAACAGCATATAGAAGAGATGCTTGTTAGTGTTCCTTTTGAATAAAAAAAGAGGGGGAATCCACAATCAATTACCATTTCCAATAGTTAATTTCTGATTTGTATTATGGGTGGATAGAACTTAATTCCTCAAAAATCTAGGACACGTTTATTAATCATGAATTCTAATAAGGGAAAACGAACTTGAATCAATTTTGTGATTATCGTGTTTACTTAAATCAATTGTGAATCAAATTATGTGAGTCTCACTCATAAATAAGAAATATATTTAATTCTCTGTTAGGGATGACAAAATTATCCGTGGATGTGGAGATCCGTACGATTCTGCTCCATTTTAAATGGGGATGGATACTATTATTTCGGGGACAGAGCGGGAATGGATGTCATCCTAATATCTATTTTATTTTAGAGGATGGTGATGGATATCGTCTATGAATATGTGGAAATGGTGAGAAATGTCACCTTTTTTTTGATGAGTTGCGATGATGTCACCATATTAATAACTTATGTTTCAAAGGCACCTATTATGGTGAACTACCAAAATTTCCCTCAAAAGTTGTATTTGTGATTTCATCTTCGGTTTCAGAAAGAGAAGTTTATTTCTCTCTCCAAAAAAGTAGTGTGGAAATCGATCTAAAACGCATGTCAGAAATATTTTTCAAATATGCAAGTAACTGATTTTTGTGATCTTCCTAATGTTTTGTCATGCTTTTACGAGTGATTTAAGATGTATGCAACAAGTGTATGAACATTTAGTCTCCAAAATGTGCACTAGGTTTATTTTCTTACTTTTCGAGAATATAGGTCGAGCTTGTAGGTTTGTTAAAAAAGCTCGGGGTTCTAAAAAAAAGCTCAGTCAGAGCTTTTATAAGAGTGGTCCAAGCTTTTACAACAGTTGCGACCTTTTAAAAGCTCGATCCGAGCTATTATAAAATCTCGAACCACTCTTATAAAAGCTTGCAGCTCTTATAAAAGCTCGGACCGAGCTTTTATATAACAGCTGCGAGCTTTTATAAAAGCTCGAAGCTTATAAAAAAAACTAGGATCGGGCTTTTATATAATGACTCCGAGCTTTTATAAATCCTCGGACCGAGATTTTTACTATGCTTATCTGAGATTTCATTGTATTTGATCGAGATTTTATTTGCTTTTATGAGAATTTATTGTATTGGCTCGAGCTTGTACTTTGATTATCCGAGCTCTTTTTTATTTTGATGGAATTTTTTAAATTCCGACATTTGTTATTATTTATGAGCTTTTTTATAACATTCATTTGGTTTTTTAATTGTTATTTGAAATTGAATTTAGATATTGTTAATGTTAATAATGGTTTGTGATATTTATTTTGACAAGAGAATGAATCGAGTGAGAATAGTCATCTCTTACAACGGTCGATGGTAGCAGTTACCTGATGGAAGTCAGAGGTTTTTAGGTACTGATAATCAAGGAATGTATGTGTCAAAGAGTATGACTTACCAAGAGTTGGTGTCGATCATGGAAACCGTTATGAAGTATGATGTCGACAAATACAGTACTGATCTACTGTGTATATCAATGGTTCCTGAGACTACATGTCATACGTTTATAAGAAACAACGATGATGTTTAGTTTATGTTGGGGGAACATAGGGTGATCCCTCAAGTATGTGTCAGTCTAATTGAGAGGGTAGTAGTAGGTGTCATTGGTGAAGAAATCCCTCCTCGTGATAACACCCAACAATTTTGATCTTCAGGCGGAAGCAACCAGTTGTTCACAGAAAGAAGTTTGAATGACGGTAGGGAAAACCTGTGTGGTGTCCCACCCAAAGCAGTAGCCGACCACGGTGAATTAGTCGATGGCCAATTCGACGATGTGTTTGGATGTCAAATTGAGATGAATGATGGACAGTTCTACCACCATTATAATGACTTCTACAATGACATAAACAATGAGTAGAATAGTGAACAGAATGTTAGGCCGACACAACAGATGGATGATGAGGAAAATTGGCATCCGGTTGATAATGTAGCTAACAATGAGGAAGAGGAAGAGGCTATCGAACCGGAAAGATGTGCAACATGTATACAAAGATTAGTTACAGTGCAACAAATATAGTTGGGACTTCTGAGGTCCGGCCTAATTTAACTCCATTTGATTCTGATAATGTTAGAACATGGGTTATTCTAGGAGCACAATCATACTTGTTTGGTATTGGTGGAAGCAGTTTTTTCCTACCAAAAAGGATTTAAAGAGACTCATTGGGCATTTTACAATGTGGCAGAACTTCGAGTGGAAGGTGAAAAGGTCGAATAAGACAACGTTACATTTGGTTTGTTTGATGGACAACTGTACGTGGAAATTAAGAGCGGTTAGAAGAGATGAAGGGACATACTTCCAAGTAAGAAGTTTTGTGAGCGAACACACATGTTCTTTGGAGGAGATTCACCGCCGTCACCGACAAGCTAGTGCAGTCATATTTGGAGAAGTGGTTGCACCTAGACTTCAACAACAAGATGGTTGACTATTGCGTCCGAAGGACATAATCACCGACATGAAAACAATGTATGGCATCCAAATCTTATACAGTAAGGCACATCAAGCCTTGAAATATGCATTGTCACTGACCTAAGGAACGTATGAGGAAACCTTCAAACTACTGCCATCATTTGGATACGTGTTAGAGCAATAAAATCTAGGGACAATAACTGACTTACAATGCAACAAAGATGGTAGATTTCTCTATTTTTTCATGTCGTTGGGTGCCTCACTCATAGGATTTCGGAGGTGTATGCGTCCAATTATTGTAGTAGATGGTACCCATTTAAAGGGAAAATTTAGGGGTACAATGTTTGTAACAACTGCACAAGATGGGAATGAACATGTGTATCCAATTGCTTTTGGGTACGGTGACTTAGAAAACAACCTTTCATGGGAGTGGTATTTGGATTGCTTGAAGGGTGCCTTAGGCCATATTGATGATCTGTTTTCATTTCCGATCGGCATGCAAGCATTGAAGCTGGGATTTCTAATATTTTTCCCGATGCAACCCATACGATATTGAAAATACAAACACGGTTATATGCTCAAGGCTAATCTAGGGGGGAGGGGGTGAATAGGTTAGACACCTTTTTCGACTCCCTTAGAAACAAACAAAATTTTATCCCTCTGGATTGCTTGTATCACAATATATATATCAATTAAAGACACTTAATCAATATATAAAACAAGTAAAGTGTGATACAAACAAGTAATGGTAACACATACACAATCTATAATATAGAAAGGAAGTCAACTTACATAAAGAGTTCTATCCATAGTATTCAAATAACAAGTACAAATATAAGAGAGATAGGGATAGAGAAAAGTTGACACAAGATATAACGTGGTAAACCTCCGAAGTGGAAACATCCATGGGTTAGCAACCACCGGCAAACAAAATCCACTAGTAGATAAGACAAGTACAATATCTCAAGTGACCCCTTCACCTAGAAACTACCCTCTTATCCTACTCATGAAGATGTCGCCCTCATGCTCAACAATCTGAGGCCTCACACCTCTTGTCAGGACTTTCTCGCTCACCTTACCGGATCCTCACGACCAAAGGCAAGACTTCTTGCTCAACTATCCGAGTCCTCCCGACTCTAGTCAAGACTTCCTCGCTCACCCTTCCGGATCCTCACGACCCTAGGCAAGACTTCCTTGCTTGACAATCCAAGGTCTCACACCTCTTGCAAAGACTTACTTGCTCAACAACATAGGTCTCACACCTATAGTCAAGACTTCCTTCTCACAAGGCATCTAGGTGATCGTGAATGCAAAACGCAAATAAGCACGTAACATAGAATGCTATGATAAACACATCCTATGGAAAATACTAGACATGAGAATGAATGCACAAAACAAATGTAGTCTAGTCAATCATGCATGTTTAAATCATATAGATCATGTAAGATATGTTCAACATTAATTACAACCTAGATACATGCATAGATCTAAAACTTGAATCAGAAGATATGTTCAATTAACACATAATCAAGTTTAAATCACATAAACCACAAATATGATAAATCATATGACAAAGTCATTTAGATTAAAGCTAAAGTTCTAGAGCATATTCCTACACATAGATTCAACAAAACATATGAATAGCTCAAAAGAACATAAACACATGTATTAATGTGAGAATTCAGCCATGAGAGCCTAATACATGTGAGGAACTATTTTTCACAAAATCAATCAATCAAAGATCATCAAATAGTCCTAGAATCAAAGCTAGCACAATACAATCCCAAACATGTGAAAACATAAGCAAAATCAAAACCTAACTCAACATGTAAGATTTCAATTGAAACTCAACCTAGCTTTAAAAGAGTTCAAAACTCAAATCAAAACACTCACAATTCACATATATTTGTTGAAGAAGAAAACCCAAAGCAATTGACCAAGTTCTAAAAGAAAACTTTGAGAGAAAATCAATACCTTAGTTGATTTTGGTGCAGTCCCGTTTTTGTGAGTTTAGACTCCAAAAACAGCAATACAACTCACTCAAACCTTCAGAGAAAAGATGGAGGATGAATAGACAAACACTCTCAACTTTGAATCACTCAAATCGGAGTTCAAATGAAGAAGTTATAGTGTTTGGAAGGTGAGCAAATGTAGAGAGAAAATTTCTTCACACAAATTTAAATTTCTTCTTAGAATGAAATGTGAGAGGGAAAGGAAATATAAAGGAGAGGGAATGAAAGAAGCTTAAAAGACCGAAATGCCCTCCTTTGTTATTGCTTCCCCGAGATGGCGCATGGGCATCTCGGGGCAGCAAGGTGTTGCAGCCGAGATGGCCAAGCGCCATCTCGGGCTTGCACCAATGCATGGCCTTTGGCCATGGTGCAACTCCCTTGCACTCCTCACGCGTTCTTTGACTCTTCTCCGGCTTCTGAAATCGGAATTCGAATCCGTTTACGGATTACAAACCGTAACTCTCTCAGGGACATGGAAATATAAGATAATCAACCCAGTAAATAATAATTAGACTCGATATATGCAGATGAAGACAATGTATGCAACATGAGTTGAAAGTGTAGTATCTTTTGACTTAGAACTTGAAATCAATAGTATGAGTAACCGAAATGACCGGAACTCAATCAAGAATGATTTAAGACTAAATTGAAGTTCAATATCCATGTTATACAAACATATACACAAAAAAACACAATTCACACTAGAATGCAAACTACACAGAGATAGTCTTCAATCATGCATTTTCCAAAACATGTTATTTCTATACCAATGCATAAGCATTCATATTCAAGTGTGTGTATGTGTTATACATGGTGTACAATGATGCAGGGATACATATGAATGAATTATATGTGTGTGCCTATAATGGTGCACAATGATGCAGGAACACAAATGTATGAATTGTGTGTGTGTGCCTAAACCTTGTAAGAGAAAGATAAGGTCTTAGTATACCTTTGTAGAACCATAATGCATCCTTTCTCTTTGAAGACTTTGAACTTGCTTTGACTAGTTGTTCCTTCTTCTTTGAAACTTGAATCATCATGAATCTAAACAACTAAATCATTACAAGTAAACATCATTTTGATATGGAATTAATGCCAGCACAAACTAAAACCTAACAATCTCCCCCTTTGGCAAATTCCATGTCAAAACACCTATACATTTACTACAAATATAAAAATGAAGATAAGTCACAAAATCACTCCCTCATATTACAATGAGTAAGATTCCTATAACTAATCTTCACCAACTTTTGAACTTCATCTTGATCTTCTCTTGAAGCAACCTACAAATCATCTCAAAGTACAATGCATATACAAGAGAAAAACAACAAATGGCAACATATAATATGGATAGGAATATACAATTAAGTCCACAAATACATGTATCTCCCCCTCAATACATGCCAAAACACAAAAATTCTTAACCAAATCCTAAGACTAATTATTACATGCCATTGAAAGTTCAAAAGTTCAAAAGTTCACAAAAACAACATAAAAAGAAACTAAGTAACTAGCATCTCTTTCTCCCCCTTTTTGACATGAAAGGATGCCAAAGGTAAGAAATATACCACAAGACTCAAATACTAGCTACTTGGTCCACCAAAGAAAGATGTGCGTGTAGTTGATCTAACATAATGCTTGAGAGGTGGTCTTGAACTTGAAGCAATACACTTCTCCAACTCTTTTATTCTAGCATCTTGTTTAACAACTATAACACTAAGTTCATCAACCTTCTTCTTCAATTGTAAAGCCCAATCCGGAAGATTGTTTGTTCTAATCTCTTGACAATCAACTTGAGAACTACTAAATAGTCCAAAAGTATCACATGTCTTACCCTTATCCTTATATGACATGTATGACACACATTTATCACTATACTTTTCCAAGGGTTGTACCAACACATCATCTTCTCTACTCTTAACACCACGAGCTAAACACAAAGAAGTTATAAACCCCGGTAATGCAAGTTTTTTATCTCCTCTTGTAGAGAAAGCCGCACTATCAATATAAAGCATAAGTAGATCCCCAAGGTTTATAGGTTGATTAGTCACCAAGGCATACACTATTTTGATCTTGCTTTTATTCAACTCGGTTGAATTCGAAGATCCAATAATGTTAGTGCAAATGAATAGATGCCAAAAAGCACTAGCCTTAGTTAACTCATGTTGACTAATATATGCTCTACCTTTGCACTCAAAAGAAGCATTGTCACAAAGAGTTCTACCCATGATATTAAGATTCTCAATGACATCTACATCTAGAAAATTCGAATCTATATCATTAGATAGCCCAAGAAACTTGTTAATGTTTTCCAGGTTAACTTTAAACACAACACCCCTAATCTCCATCAAAGCATCCAATAAGGTGGCACTTTCTCTATATTCAAGATAAAACTCTTTAACAAGAGTATCATTCACAATTCTTAACATGCTCACCCAAGATTCCCAATTTCTATCCTTAATGCACTTAAGAATATAAGAATCTTTACACTTACCTAAGACAATGTCTCTCTTTTGAAATATCTTCTGAGTTCCAAAGATTCCTAAATCTTTTGTCTTTGAAGCTTTGGATCCTTTTAAGGTAGACTTGGCTTTCACAACAGGATTCAATTGATTTCAACTTCCGGTAACCTTAGTTCTTCCCATTTTTTCTTGTGTTATAAGATGCTATATACATACAACAAAAGTGAGTTAAAGACAAAACAAGCATATTAGTCACAAGTATATAAAAACAAAGACATATGACTTAAAAAATGAATCATCATGCAAGATAAAGATAGTGAGTAATATCTTACAAGTACCATTAAGTCAAAATATGCCAACATGTAACAAAATGAAGCATGTGAACATATCATAAAAGAGAACAATGTCTAACATATAATGCTCCCCCTTGATAAATGCTATAACTAAAATCAATGATATCATAAAGTTCACAAAGATGTTCACACAAACACACATTCAAGCAATTTGAAGAAATATAAACAAAATAAGATTCATATGCTAAGAGAGATACACAAAGATTTTTCAAGTTCTCTCATAATTCTTCAACAACTGCTAAAATATCATCATACTCATAAACAAAGTGTGTGTGAGAGAGAGATATGCTTCAAATATATATCAAGAAGTAGTTTGATAATCAACATGCAAACAATTTCCAACAACTATTCATCTTAAGTTTTTTCCATAGAAAGTCAAGCTGACTATCATCTAGAATTTTTGCTTTTAAGAGAATAGATTTCAACATATGAGCTTGTGTGTGCATGTGGCTCGTCATCCATTTTCTGTTTTTCAACCCGAGCTCATTTGATTTTTCAACTACACTCCTTTTTAAGCCTTCCACATTTTCTTTTTGGGCTTTGAATCAAAGATTTTTTTTTTTATAATTCCATTTCAACACTTCTTTGATTTTTCCATTTTTTTTAAACATAAACAAAATTCACTTCATGACGGATTTCACTCATCACAATGGTGTAGCTCTTTCAAACATTGGGTAGCTTTCACAAGTAATGTGTGTAGTCCTTTTCATGAAGGTGCTCGTTGAGTTCTATGTATTTGCCGAAGCAAAATGGATACTAACCAAAGGCCATTTCAAATGTACTTAAGCACAAAAACTTCAAGGTGTATCCAATGTTTACATATTATTAAACTCAACCTACTAGCAAAACATATAAGAGAAGCAAGGTGCAATTTTAGAAAACCAAGATTTTATGGCTCATAAGCACATGATCTAAGAGCAATAAGTGAGTAGCTTTCAAAGAATATGAAGCTCATATTTTCAAAAGTAATGCCACTCAGTATACTATACACAAACAGTCAACAAAGTTAAGATCAATGTGAATAATATCACTATTAGATCCTAAAATAGCAAATGTCAATGAGAACCATATGTATGCTATACAAAATTCTCTAATATGACATGCTATGAGATGTATATCAAAAATTGAGTCAAAAGATGTATATCTAAGAGAACATGCATTAGATTATAGAAATACCTTTTTGCACATTATATTCACCAAATATCATACTTCCGCCCTTTTATGAGCACTCTTGCCTTGAATGTCCTCATGACACCAAGTTGACGATGTTTCATAACAATAGTATAAAAAGCATAATATCTCAACTCAATCAACACATATATCAAAAGAACTTCTCTAAAGTTAATCAACAAATTTTGACCATCATAACAAACAAGATGTGAGATAACCAAGTTCAAATCAATACATGGAGAATTCAAAGCTAGCAAGCAAGAATTCTCAACATAATTGATATATTGCCTCAAAGCTATCTCACATGTGCTTTTTATATTAGTGATAAGAGCACTCACCCTTGAATCACTTGTTCTTGGGCGTACCTACACAAACATTTCCAATATCATCCTTGACAACAATGTTAAATCTAGAGTAAAGTCCTTCAATGACTTGATTAACAAGAATATCCTTAATACACTCTTCCTTAACATTTTCAACACAAGCTTAGTCAAGTTGAACAAGATTAGTATTCTTTCTACTCCACAACTTCTTCTCATGCTTAGCAATATTATCATGTTTCTCAAATTTCAAGACCTTAGCATGTTCAAGTTGAAGTTTAATCTCCTTTTCTCTAGATTCATTTCATAATTTGCATTTTTCTATATAATTATAACACCTATTCTTGATGTGACCTATTGTGTTGCAATAATGGCAAATTGGAATAAAAGATGAGATTGTACCTTTTGGAGTTGAACTAGCTTCACTAGGAGTTTGCAAAGATACATTGTTCACCAACTTCTTCTTGGCTTTTGATCTTCTCTTATTGTGTGGTTTCTTATCAATCACGACTTCATCAAAATGAGTAGGAAGTGGTGCTTCCAAGAGCTCTTCTTCAACTACCAAGTCGTCTTCACCACTATAAGAGTTAACAAGATTCCTAATACTAGACACACTTGCCGAATCATTCACTAAGTCCTTGATGGCCACCTTAGCCGTGTCTATCTCCGCCATCAATTCTTGTTCTCTCTTCTTCAAAGAAGATATCACATTATCCTTCTCAAGGTTTATCTTTTCAAGTTCTCTTAACTTCTTCATAATATCACCTTTCTCACCAAGAAGTCTATGAGTGACAACCACAAACTCATCTAGTTGTTTCTTGATCAAATCATCATTCTCAACTACCTCTCTTAGAGCATTATCTCTAGCTTCTACAAGCTTTTCTATCTTTTTAAACAATTTAAGATTAGTAGGAATGGAACAAGAGCTTCCATGATGATTTGCATCAAAGTTCTTGTTCATAGATATTGTACCATTAACATCTAGTGGAGAATAAGAAGCCATTAGAGCTACAAAGTTGCTCACCAATTCTTCATCACTTGAAGACTCACTATTAGAGCTCTCATTGTCACTAGAGTTATCATCACTCCAAGTAGACACCAATACTTTACCTTTCTTGTATTTCTTAGACGGATTATTGGTTTACTCACTAGCAAAGTGACCGAAACCATGACAATTATAGCATTGAACATCTTTCTTATTCATGGCTTGACTATTCTTAGCATTCCTTGGAGATGATGTTCTCTTAACTCCCTTTTCCTTAGAAGACTTGCCTTTAGGCTTGGCATTCTTCTTTAGAAACTTCATCTCTTCATTTTCATCATCACTCTTCTCCTCTATAGCATTGAGAGCGATTCCCTTACTCTTAATCTTTGGCTTCAAGTACATCTCATAAGTTTGGAGAGACCCAAGCAACTCATCAATGTTCAAAAAAATCCACATCCTTGATTTCCTCAATGGCCGTCACCTTTGATTTGAATATCTTAGGAAGAGACCTAAGGATTTTCCAATTTAAATGCTCTTTTTGAGATAGGTACTCCAAGTGCTTGACATAGGTTAACAATGTTAAGAAGCCTGAATTGGAAGTCTTCAAACTTTTCTTCTTTACCCATACTTAAACCTTCAAATTATGCTGGCAACATTCGAAGACTCAATTTTTTCACCTCTAAGGTTTCTTCATTAGTAACTTGGAGAGTATCCCAAGCTTCCTTTATGAATTCAAGATTTTGAATGTAGGAGAATTGATGCCCATCAACTCCTTCAAAGATGGCATTCATAGCACGACTGTTCCATTTAGCAAAATCAAACTCATTCGTTGCCTATTAACTCATTGGCTTGAGTATCATGGTTCTATCCTCTTGAACCTTGGTAGGAGGACTATAACCTTCTTCCACTACCATCCAAGCCCTTTCATCAATAGAGCGGATGTAGGCTTTCATCCTCAACTTCCAATACCCATAGTTAGTACCTCGAAGTAATGGTGGCCTAGTATTTGAGGCCCCTTCCACCATTACATCATCCTGTAAAACCATGACTTCAAAAGCTTTGCAAATACCGTGAATGTATCATCTGGACTCTCACTAAGTACAATCTAGTGTCCTGCTCTGATACAAATTGAAAATACAAACACGGTTATATGCTCAAGGCTAATCTAGGGGAGAGGGGGTGAATAGGTTAGACACCTTTTTCGACTCCCTTAGAAACAAACAAAATTTTATCCCTCTGGATTGCTTGTATCACAATATATATATCAATTAAAGACACTTAATCAATATATAAAACAAGTAAAGTGTGATACAAACAAGTAATGGTAACACATACACAATCTATAATATAGAAAGGAAGTCAACTTACATAAAGAGTTCTATCCATAGTATTCAAATAACAAGTACAAATATAAGAGAGATAGGGATAGAGAAAAGTTGACACAAGATATAACGTGGTAAACCTCCGAAGAGGAAACATCCATGGGTTAGCAACCACCGGCAAACAAAATCCACTAGTAGATAAGATAAGTACAATCTCTCAAGTGACCCCTTCACCTAGAAACTACCCTCTTATCCGACTCATGAAGATGTCACCCTCATGCTCAACAATCTGAGGCCTCACACCTCTTGTCAAGACTTCCTCGCTCACCTTACCGGATCCTCACGACCTAAGGCAAGAATTCTTGCTCAACTATCCGAGTCCTCCTGACTCTAGTCAAGACTTCCTCGCTCACCCTTACGGATCCTGATGACCCTAGGCAAAACTTCTTGCTCGACTATCCGAGTCCTCCCGACTCTAGCCAAGACTTCCTTGCTTGACAATCCAAGGTCTCACACCTCTTGCCAAGACTTACTTGCTTAACAACATAGGTCTCACACCTATTGTCAAGACTTCTTTCTCACAAGGTATCTAGGTGATCATGAATGCAAAATACAAACAAGCACGCAACATAGAATGCTATGATCAACACATTCTATGGAAAATACTAGACATGAGCATGAATGCACATAACAAATGTAGTCTAGTCAATCATGCATGGTTAAATCATTTAGATCATGTAAGATATGTTCAACATTAATTACAACCTAGATACATGCATAGATCTAAAACTTGAATCTGAAGATATGTTCAATTAAATCATAAACAAGTTTAAATCACATAAACCACAAATATGCTAAAATTCAATGACAAAGTCATTTAGATTAAAGCTAAAGTTCTAGAGCATATTTCTATACATAGATTCAACAAAAAACATGAATAGCTCAAAAGAACATAAGCACATGTATTAATGTGAGAATTTGGCCAAGAGAGCCTAATACATGTTAGGAACTATTTTTCACAAAATCAATCAATCAAAGATCATCAAAAAGTCCAAGAATCAAAGCTAGCACAATACAATCCCAAACATGTGAAAACATAGGCAAAATCAAAACCTAACTCAATATGTAAGATTTCAATTGAAACTCAACCTAGCTTTAAAAGAGTTCAAAACTCAAATCAAAACACTCACAATACACATATATATGTTGAAGAAGAAAACCCAAGGCAATTGACCAAGTTTTAAAAGAAAACTTTGAGACGAAATCAATACCTTAGTTGATTTTGGTGCAGTCCCGTTTTTGTGAGTTTATACTCCAAAAACAGCAATAAAACTCACTCAAACATTCAGAGAAAAAATGGAGGATGATTAGACAAACACTCTCAACTTTGAATCACTCAAATCGGAGTTTAAATGAGAAGTTATGGTGTTTGGAAGGTGAGAAAATGTAGAGAGAAAATTTCTACACACAAGTTAAAATTTCTTCTTATAATGAAATATGAAAGGGAAAGGAAATATAAAAAAGTGGAAACGAAAGAAGCTTAAAAGATGTAAATGCCCTCCTTTGATATTGCTTCCCCGAGATGGTGAGTGGTCATTTTGAGGCAGCAAAGTGTTGCAGCCGTGATGGCCACGCGCCATCTCAGGCTTGCACCAATGCATGGCCTTTGGCCATGGTGCAACTACCTTGCACTCCTCATGCGTTCTTCGACCGTTCTCCGACCTCCGAACTTGAAATTCAAATCTATTTACGGATTACTAATAATAATTTGACTCGATATGCGAAGACGAAGACAATGTATGCAACATGAGTTGAAAACGTAGTATCTTTTGACTTAGAACTTGAAATCAATAGTATGAGTAACCAAAATGACCGGAACTCAATCAAGAATAATTTAAGACTAAATTCAAGTTCAATACCCATGTTATACAAACATATACACAAACAAACACAATTCACACTAGAATGCAAACTAAATAGAGATAGTCTTCAATCATGCATTTTCCAAAACATGTTATTTCCATACCAATGCATGAGCATTCATCTTCAAGTGTGTGAATGTGTAATACATGGTGTACAGCGATGCAGGGACACATATGAATGAATTGTATGTGTGTACCTATAATGGTGCAGAACGTTACAGGGACACAAATGTATGAATTGTGTTTGTGTGCTTAAGCCTTGCAAGAGAAAGATAAGGTCTTAGTATACCTTTGTAGAACCATAATGCATCATTTCTCTTGGAAGACTTTGAACTTGCTTTGACTAGTTGTTCCTTCTTCTTTGAAGCTTGAATCATCATGAATCTAATCAACTAAATCATTACAAGTAAACATTATTTTGATATGGAATTAATGCCAACACAAACTAAAACCTAACAGATATGTTGTTGGCACTTTTCTGAAAATCTGAAGAACCTATTTCACATAAAGGATGTAGCAGCCATAATGGATAAAGCAGCTAAATCATACACTTAGTTAAAATATAATCACCACAAGGAATAGCTACGTAACCTGCTCTAGAATGTATTCAATTATGTCATTGAAGCTGGTCCACACAAGTGGTCTCGCATACATTATCCAGAAAGAAGGTATAGGATCATGACAACAAATGTTGCTGAATGTATAAGTAACCGGTGGATAATACAACCCAAAAACTTCACCAACCACTGTATGGTCAATAAATGCCCAAAACAAGACACCCTTAACCGACGTCGGTCTTCCTCAGCCCATTCTATAGGGACCTGGTTAATGGCATCGTCTATCTGGCCAAGGGCATCAAAATAGTCATGACGAGTGACTTTACCCTCGTACCACTTTTCCTATGGAGTTTTAAATGACTCCCTTAACCTATTCATCATCTAAAATTTAAAAACAACATAATTATGTACCCTGTGAAATCCTTAAAAATAACAAGCTCTAAATTTAACAAAAGCTCAGAGCTTGAAAATTAAAAGCTCGAACCGAGCTTTTATAAAAGCTAGAAACAAGCTTTTAAAAGCTAGAAACAAGCTTTTATGTTCAAGCTCCGAGCTTTTGTATAAAAGCTCGGATCATGCTTTGTATAAAAGCTCATATCATGCTTTTGTATAAAAGCTCGAAGCTTTAATATAAAAGCTCGATCCGATAAAAGCTCAGAGCTTTTGTATAACAGCTTCGAGCTTTTATATAAAAGTTTGATCCGAGCTTTTATAAAAGCGTCGAGCTTTTATATAAAAGCTTGAAGCTTTTATATTAATGCTCGGATCCAGCTTTTGTATATAAGCTCCGAGCTTTTATAAAAGCTTGATCACTTCGAGCTTTTATAAATGCTTGGATCAAGGCTTTATAAAAGCTCGAAGCTTTTATATAAAAGCTTGGATCGAGCTTTTGTATAAAAGCTCCGAGATTTTATACAAATGCTTGAAACTCGATTTCATCTTCCTCAACAACTTTCAACAAATACAAAACACTAACCTAACCCATTTTCGTTCTCAGATCCACAAATAAAACCTAATCTAACATTTCATTCAATTAGTCAACAACCAAAACGATACAAATTCTAGCTCAACTAACCTCAATCGATTGCAATATTCTGTTCAACTATCCATATGACAATGGTTTCCAAGTTGTGATACTGTCGTCGTGATAACGAAGCGGTAGATTCACTTTTTGTCTTTTTACCTTTTATCTCATTCTTCACAACGACAGTGATGGCATGGGTATTTTCATCTCCACACTTTAAATGGTGTCTTTTAAACATGATTTATTAATGTGATGTTGTTTACACAACAGCCCCCCCCCCCAAAAGTGCCATTAACTTTTTAAACCCCTATGAACATCCATCCCCATTCGGATACATTATAGATTTTAATATTTTAATAATATAAAAATTTATTATGTGATTATTAATTCTAATATAGGTTATTATTAATTTTTATATTTGAATTGTATTAGATGTATTTGTTTCACTTTAAATAGGATAAAATGTACCATTACATATGTTAGTTACATTTTTGTCTTATAAACTATAAAAATTTAAACTTTTTTTATCGAATCCGGATATAAACGGAATGAGGATGAATATCTCTATCTTAATTAGTAGATTATCATCATCTACCCTACTCATATAGAAATAGAGGATGGGTATGGGGATGGAGACATATATCACAAACAGATATAGGGATGGATATTGGAATATCCATATCCAATCTCATCCAATACCATCCCTATCTCTTCTAGAAAAAGAACTTAATTCCCCATCTCGTATATAAAGAATCAAAATCTCTTTTCTTATTCTATTTCTGATGAAACTTGACCCTTGTCAATTTCGTTCTCGTTTAATAAGCACGTCATTTATAAACATCGGTATTCATCGCAAATCATAAATTATATTCCTTTTTACTCACTAGGATTTGTAATCACTACGCCATAAATTGAACAACCGTTGTTCTATGTACAATGTGAAATGATTTGCTAGATGGCAGCCAAACATTGAACCACACAACTTTTGAGGGATACCTATGACTTACACACTGAATTTTTATGCCCTATATGCATACTCGCCATCCCCATATTTAATAAATTATAACAACACCAACTGAAAAGGATGCATCAATAGAAACATGATGAATATTTAAATTTAATCCAAGTTGTTATATGTATATTTTTGTCGAGTGTACACATCACTGACAAGGTGGATAGTCCCTTAAAATTACCAGGTAGATATCTGAATAGGCATCTAGAAAGTACCCTTCAAGACATCGCAAAGGAATAAGAACCCGAGTAAGTGAGAATACAAGTATTCGATAAAGTCATAACTTTCCCGGGACCAAGTGAGATCATATTCTACTTGGGACAAATATGAGAAACCCGAATAAAGAAACCCAGTACATGATGTACATGTGGGTGAACCAAGAGTCATGCTCAAATATGAAAGACATCCATATCAAGAAGAATTTCTAGAAGCATAAAATACCAAACAGGAAACAGGTTCCAAATCAGGAAACAACCTTACTTCGAGAAGACTGCACATATATAAGGAAATAAGTCCTAAATGGACTATATCACCATAGTCCCATTCGATCTCCATGCAATCTCTGAAATAGTAAAGAAGTTAAGGACGACTCCAATAAGCAACCAATTGTAATTAAATACGAATTCTTTCATTACTTGTATAACAAGGATTAAGGTTCTATGCATATATAAATAGACCCATAATCTCATTGTTAGGAGAGATAGAACAAAAAGTACATAGAAAAACACTAGAAGAGGGAGACAAAAGAGATCAAGTTATGTAATTCTTCATTCAAATAGTGGATTTGGCTCGGTTGTTTCTTCAACCACCCGTGGATGTTTCTCCGATTACTGGAGTTTTATCACGTAAACTCGTGTCTTATTAACATTAAAATTACATCCTCGTTCTCTTTCTCTTTGACAGGTCATAACCAAATCCAATCTTGTTGACTCTTTCATCCATCGAGAAATCGACGTCAACAAAAGTGATCTCTTTTCTTGTTTCGATACATGTTTCACAGTTGTCCACTTTGTAGTCATATTCTTCTAACAGTAGCAAAATAAGAATGAGATTGGTTGGTAGAGTCCACTCCATTCAAATTATACCATGATCAAGTGTATAACTATCTTGTTGTGAGAGAATAATTCCCAATAATGTTAATCAAATTTTATCGTAAGAGTCGTCTAATACTTGGTTGTCAATTTACCGTAAGGCAATCAAAAACTTTAAAAATGATGAAATATTGTTACCATATTTCAAAAAACTTTACAGAAATCATATAATCGGAATCTTATAATCGGAATAATGCTTACCTAGCATATGGCTTTAGATAATAAAATCTTGAGCTTGATCTTCTAACCTTGGTTGTGCTTTATGAGCTGTTCAAAGCACATCCTAAATAGGTTCCTTCATTGTAGAACAACTTTGTAGGTGCCTTAATTGTGTTTCAGCAACTCCAAATATAATAGCATTCCTCAAGTTTGCTTAATTGTGATAATCGGGACTCCTTGGCACTTTGGGTTGGGGTGACACAACTATTCAATGGTTACTATTGGAAGAGTGTAACAAACATCCACAGTACTCAATTATCAGTAGAAATCAAATAGGTCTCTGTACGTGCTTTCCAAAAAGAAGAGGTCGATTGTTAAAAGAACTTTCTCGCGCACTAGCCATGAAATAATAGAAAATTAAAAATTTATAACTAAGCCAAAAATCTATACAAGTATATTAGGGAACCGCTCTAATATCAATTGAAAAGAAATAACCTCAACTATATATTGGGTTTGTGAAGCCTAAAATTAACCAAAGAACCCAAATCCGTAGAAGAACACAGCATAGACCGTGGGGTACCAACCGTGATCGATTACAAAGATAAGCGCGATATACATACCACGGTACAAACCATAAATAATTTCAGAGGATACATGCAGCGTAGACCTTGACCAAGTCAAAGAAGTACACATAGTGGTTTTCTAAGCGGTAAAAAAATAGAGGAAGATTACAGTACAGGGCGTGGGATGCAGATCACTGCCTAGACAACAGTAATAACGGATTCTGTTCGAAACTGGAAATCTTATATGGTAAGAAAAGGACTTCTAGTAGGTTTTGTAATGTAGGACAAAAAAGAAGGAACCGCGACCCAAGCCACTATTAGTGTCCAGCGGCCTCAACCACTTCTAATTCAAGAAAGGTTACTGGAATCAATCGCGGTCCAAACCACTACTCATGCCTCATGGCCCAAACCGCACCTTTTTACTAGAGAGGTTACTGGAATCTATTGCGGTCCAAACTGCCGCCCCCTATCCCGCTGTCTAGACCGTGATCTAACTCCAGCAGATCAGACTGAATTTAGGCAATTTCTGTATTTTCTTATTTTGTTAATTTGTGTCTTTTCTTATTTTGCAAGTTTGTAAGGGTCTTGATTTTATGATTGGCTTATTTCATGACAAACCATACCACATTGAGGACGATTGTGTAATGGGTAGCTCAAGTCCTCATTGGCAAGCTTCCAAGTATCTCTATGACTTCAAGAGCAAAAGGTATATTCACTTGACTTTTCCTCTTGAAGAGTTTAGGTGCACACACACACCTCATGCATGCTTTGTTGATCTTGCATTTGTGTTGATATTGTTTATATGTGTGTATCTTTACACAATCACACTTGCACTTCATTTATAGATTTAAGTGTGGTATTGTATTGTGTTCGTGCTTGCACGATGGTGTGCTTGTTTTAGCGCGTTGAGTGACCATATGAGAAGGTCTCATTCTTCTCTTGGTTTGGTTATATGGAGTAAGGTGTCTAGTTTCAAAAGAGTGTATTTCAATGATTTAAATGTTTTCCTTTTGACCAAATCTTTTTATTCAATGATTCAAAGTGAGTTTTGAAACTTTTTGTACAAACTATACACCCATACCTTTCCAACGGTATATTATTCGTAATATTTCATGATCGTTTGGATTGGTTTTGAAATCTCCAAAGTGACCAAAAAAATAGGGTAACTATGTTGTTGTCTGTTTCTGACCTTTGGTCACTTAAATTACCATAACTTTTTCTACAGTTATTCAAATAATGTTTTGTAAATTGTAACAGTGAGTATACTTTCATACCTTTCCAACGGTATATTATACGAAAGGTTTGGATATCGTTTTGTCATATTTTGGGTCTCTCAAAGCTCGAGCTGTTGTGCTGTCAGACGTGTACCGCGGTCTAGACCGCTTTTGGTGCACATGCCTAGGCAGCGGTAATGTATAGCCATGCAATGCTGCCTGGACAGCTACCTAGACACTTGCATGGCCAGCGGTATGCACAGCGGTCATGACGGGATTTTGTTTCCCATGCCTAAAACAACGTCGTTTTCTTTAGGGCTTTTATATATATGTTCTCTTCTTCTTCCTTGCCTCTTTAGAGCTCAAATAATACATTTTTAGAGTGAGAGAACCTCCATTAGAGAGAGAAGGCTTCAAGCCTTGTTTTTGACTCTCTAAACCCAAAACCCATCTCCATCTTGTATCATTCTTCATCATACGAGCATGGGTGTTCTTTGTTTCATGACTAGATAAGTAAGAACTTCATTGAACATCATTTATTGTTCTTCTTACTCTAGATAAGGTATTTATTGTTTGATTAAATACGTAGACTCTACTTTATTGCATATATTTATGAGTCTTGATAACATGATTGGGTTTGTTTGTTGATAGCTAGCATTTAGGACATATTTGCCTCTAGCTAATTAGTTCATATTGATTATATTTTGATTATTGCATTTAATGACCATGACATGCTTAATGACAACTTATGTGAAGTGGCTTTATTTGATAACTGGATTGTAATATTGCATATTCATATCTATTTAAGTCTTTATGCATTGCATTTAGACATTATTGTTTATGCCTCATTGATTGCATTTATTGATTGCAAAATTGCCCTTGATTTTTTGTTTTGACAACTTTTGTTGGTTGGATTTTTATTGACAATTAGGTTGTTAGATTTTATCTACATCTTATTGAGCCCTTATTTGTGGACAAATAGGCATTGTTGATAACTAGAATGTTATATTGCATTATCTACATCTAGTTAAGCATTTTGTGTTTGGTCTTACACATAATTGCAATTGAGCATAGTGTCATATATACACTTAGACCATATACTCTTCATTGAGTCAAAGTCTTGTGGCTTCGTTGTGAAGTTGTACAAGCAAGAGAATCCTTGCCTGAGGGGTAGAGTAGGAGGTACTCACGCCAAGAGTTTTAGATTAGAGGATATCACTAGGGACTGAACCAAGAGTGGTGAGTGGTAGTGGCCATAGCCTGAGGTTGTCAAGAGTGAGAGTCTGAGTATCACTTGAGGGTGAAACTTTTTATTCAAATAGTGGATTTCTACGATCCAGTGTGGCTCACTTAACAACTCGTGGTTTTTTCCATTTGGAGGGTTTCCACGTATACTTCTAGTGTTGTTTATATTTCCGCACTTTATACTTGATGTTGTATGTTTGTTTTATTGGGTGAATTTTGAATATTGACTAATTAAGAAAAATTAGTAATTGACTTGATTAAAACCTATCCCTCCCCCCCCCCCCCCCCCACCCCACCCTCTTCTGGGTTATTAGACACACTTTCTAAGGAATTTCAAAGTTTATTTTTTTTTGTTTGATTAGGAATTAAATTTAGGTTTTCGATCTAAATCAAACTCACCTTTTGGATAAGATTTGATCTTGTTTTCCAGCTAAGTTAGGAGTTATGAATCTTAAAAGATTCTGATTAGTTTTGATATTTCCTATTTTAATCTTTTAAAGGAATGTCTTATTCAAGTCTTACTAGGATTATTTCAATATTAATAGTCTTATTATTTCCAATTATTGGAATTTTTTAACCTTTGATTGATTTTAATAAAATCGTTTCTTTTTGAACATTTATCTGTCGTGGATTTGATATGCCCTTTGAGGATTTGAGAGCATTATTTGCTAACGAAGGTTAGGGAATGATGGCCCATGTATGGCGGTCCATGCTTGGGTAACTACCGGTCGCTATGTTAAGGTTCATCTGAGTGTGCCTTAGGGTTCAACGAAGTGACCAATCTTATTTTTGCCATACATAGCAGGGGTCCCCACCGCGATATTCACTAGAGGGCTCTCGTTGCCTATGTCACCATCTGTGCTCTTGCACGTCCGGCAGTACCTACATGATGTTGTCCGATGGTGCACTGTTGCATGCACCGCGATTTTGACAACTTTCCCAAGCCGTGGTCCAACCAGCGGTAAAGATGGGATTTTGATGCTATTTTTCAAAACGGCGTCGTTTCATATAGGGCTTTATATATATATATATATATTCATATATGTGTGTGTGTGTGTTATTTTCCCTTATTTGCCTAAAAAGAGCTTTAGGATCTATTTTCTCTTAATTGTAAGGAAAGAATGCAAGAACCGATTTTTATCGTTCATAACCCAATCACCCATCATTCATTAAAGATTCAAGCATCATCTAGCTTTATCTAGAATGTTTCTAAGCATGAGTATTCTTCTATATAGTTGACTTGGTAAGTAGAACATCATCTTCATCCATTCTCATGTTCATTCTTAACAATAGACCTCTTTTATGACCTGTTTGCTTTTAGTTTAGGATTCTAACTACAAGTTGTTGTTTTCCTTATTGATTTGTTGAGTTGTTGTATTGTGATAACTATTGTATCTAGAAATGCTTTGATATCAAATAGCTAAGTTTTACGTGTCATATAGCAACATGATATCTAGGAATGTTTTAAATGTTATCATTAAATCCAAGATAAGCATTAAATGTGTTTACCTAGCATTTGTGCATTTAGAATAGTTTCATATTCACTCAGGTTGCATGTCCTTTCTCTTTAAAAGTTAAGTATTGTATTTACCGCGGGTAGAATACAAGCAAGAGCTGATTATTGCTATTGATTAGTAACTGTATAAGTGTGTTGTTGTCAACCTGGTTGTAATCGTTTTCACAAATAGTGGATTTGAGAGCTCGATTGGCTAGCTATTAGCCAATCCTGTGGTTTTTCCCTTGTTGAAGGGTTTCCACATAAAAATCAAGTGTTTTTTAATTTCCGCATTTCATACTTATATTTATATATTTGTTTATGAGGTGTTTTTTTAATTAATATTGATTAATCGAAAAGATTGGTAAATGATTCGATTAAAATAAATTCACCCCTCTCTAGGTTTATTAGTCACACGTTTATAGTTTAATTTCAATTGGTATTAGAGTGGGTCCTAGATATAGTTAGGTGATCCAAACTGTTTGTGTGTGTGTCTTGCAGTTTTGCATTAGGTTTTTGCATTTCGTTTGCATCTCATTCATAATCCCCAAACACTAAGAGTGGGAAGGGTGGTGGATAAGAGGGAGCCTCAAGCACAAGACCCACTTTGCACAATGGGATGCACTATGCCTCATGGAAAGGCAAGATGGAGTCATACCTTTTCCAATTTGATGACCATGCAGGGATGGAATTGAAGATGGGTACACTCCTCCAACAATGACCGCCATTGATAGTAGTGAAGACTTCAAGCCTAAGTCTCAATGGAGAACATAAGAATTTGAAGCTTCCAAATGGAACAACAAGGCATTGCATACCATTTTGTGTGCCATGGATGACAATCAGTACAAGTTGATTCAAACAACTAGGAATGCTAATGAGGCATGAGAGATTCTAGAGATGGCTTATGAAGGAACCAAAGTAGTCAAGGACTCCAAGCTCCAAGTCTTTCAAATGCAATTTGAGACCATTAGAATGAAGAAGGATGAATGCTTCAATGACTTTCAAGTGAAGTTGATAGACATAGTCAATCAAAGCCATTAACTTGGTAACCTTAATTCGGATAGGAGGATCAAGCAAAAGATTATGAGGTCACTTTCGGTAAGATTTGAGTCAAAGGTGATGACACTTGAAGAGAATAGTGACTACAAGAACATGAAGTCAAGTGAAGTCACTAAAAGTCTTCAAGCTTATGAGTCTAGATGGACTCCTACTCCTACACCTCCAAAAAAGTAAAAAAGCATTTCCTGGAAGACCTCTAAGGTTGAGAAGGAGGAGGAAGACTCAGATAAGGAGATAACCCTCATTGTCAAAAGGTTCAAGAGGTTTGTCAAGTTTAAAAGGTCATAGATTCAAAGGTCAAGATTTGAAGAAGAATACTCCCTTCAAGAAGATGGAGAAAACCCAAGAGAAGGACTCTAAGAAGGTCATTCAATGCTTTGAGTGTAGTGGATATGGTCACATTGCTCTTGAGTATGCTAATTTGAAGAAGAAGAAGAAGAACAGAAAAGCAATGGCTGTCATATCAAGCGATAGTGATAACTTGGAAGAGGAAAAAAGATCCTTGGATGATGAAGACCATGTGGCAAATTTCATTGCATTTGTATCTTCTCTCAAGAGTAAGGAAGAGTTAGATAACCAAGTGAAAGAGAAATAAATTGCAGATTGTTATTGGTGAAATTTGTGTAGGGAAAAATCGATTCAAAATGCGGCGGAAGCATAAAAAAGGGTTTGAGTATATTTTAAAATTTTCCCTTTAACCCTAGATTAATTGAGGTATATTAAAAGTTTCATACATTTTTCTCTTGATGATTGAACTAGCGTCGAAATGAATCCGTAAGATCTTCCAATCCAATCATGAACGTGAATCACCTAGGAGTGTGGGCTCCTTTTTCTTTGAATTGTATACCTGAGGATGGAAACAAACAAAATCTTTTTATTTTTTTAATCACACTATCCTCCAAGAGAAAACTCAAGAACGTTCGGTCACTTGTGAATTATCAATCTATTTGGAAACTCGCGTGAACCCGATTCAATTTTTGTACACAACCTTTTTGATGTAAAGGATACTAGTGTACTATCGAAAACAAAAATGTTCCCCTTTTCCCTTCTCCTTGGCCGAATTCTACACACAACGGTTGGATGAAGTTTTTTTTAACAATATAAGAAAAATAAAAAATAAAACTTCTCTCAAGTCACCAACAAGCCTTGGCCGGATTCTAGAGTATATATTTATTAGCTTGGCGAAATTCCTCAATAGAAATATATATAGGTGACCAAATCATCTCCTTAGGAGGATTTACTTGGTAGGCAAGAATCCTACCTGTAGTAGGATTTACTTGGTGACCAAGAATCCTTTTCAAAGAAGAATTCTTTTCCACACCAAGACTCGTAAATCCAACTCAATTGTGTATTTATTCAATAACCAATTGCTGAATATAAATTAAATTGTGACTATGTTAAAACTTAATAATTTGACCAATTGCAAATTTAGAGTTTTAATAGAAATCAAATACATCCGAATTTAACAAGATAAATAAATGCATTATGTTTATCTACCTATCATATATAGTATTTTGATACTTATCATAATACTAATAATAATATGACTCTTGGAGACCTTCTCCAACTAGGAAAAAGATTTTGACTTTTAATTAAACAATTAATTCATTCATTAATTCATTCATTAATTTCCATTTAATTAAATAATAAAATTAAAACAATATATAAGGCTATTATATTGGCCATTGCCGCCCAAGGTACATAAATATGGACCAAATATTGTTTTTCCATTTTATTAAGTCCATTGGACTATAATACAAGGTCCACACGTGAACTAGACCCATTCATACTAAAAGAAACAAGTCCACATGTCTTACAACAATTCTAAATGGCCCTATAAATAGGTTCGGTAGAATATGTCAAGTGATTCATGTAAGTTCGTGTGGATTAGGGACCTTGGCAGGAAATCTAAATTTAAGCTCCAATAGACATAACGTAATCACAATCTACAAATGATTCACTTAGATCCGATCTAATAATTTTAGTTCATTCCACTAAAGAACTAAAATTGCACTCTTAAATGAAGATAGAATAAGTTAATATTCCTCATTCATACCCTAGACAATCTTAATGGAGAAAGTGTATCCTCGTAAAGAAATCAGTAATCGCCAAGAGCTGATAGACCGCCTATAGCTCTTCAAGTTACCATATTTACTCATATGACCACATTTTGAACTTGGATATTTTGACTTGTCCAGAAGCCATGTTTTAATAGACACTATTGAAAACTTAATGTTAAGATTTAATATCCAATACCTCAAAGCATCCATATGGTGATATTCTACTCTCATTTAATAAATGGAGCCACGATGTCCATATCTATAAATGAAGTCCTCTATCGATTAACAATTGAATACCACCAAACTATCGAGGATAGACTATGCTATATAATCGTACTCATTGATAGCTCAAATGATAACACTTGTAACCATAACTCCATCATTTATCTCAGGATTAAGATAGACTCTCCGATTATCTTCTAGTGAAAACTTTTATCCATTGACGATTCTAGATAAAGTATCTCACTATGATCCTATTCAATGCACCCAGTGCACTAGATTCTTTTGGACTATAACACCACACTTTGATGATTTTAGACTCATTATAACACATTTGATCCCACTCAAACGCTAGCAAAAGAATCTATAACTTTGACAAGATAAAGGCACCCAACCTTTATCTTAAGTTGTGAATATTGTTTAAGACTAACTAAAGAATTGTGTCTACCTCATACATATCCAGATGTATGAACAATTCTTCTTTTCTCAAAGACTTTTGACCTCAAGATTATTTACTTTTGACAATTAAAATAATTACACTATAAGACACTCTTGCTATTGAGCATAATCCAAACATTCTCCCACTTGCTCTATAGCAAATGTGTCATATCTTTTCTCCCCATAATCTCCAATTGCCTATCAAAGCTCTTTTGTGGTAAAGCTTTTGTAAAGGCATCTGCTAGATTTATATTGATGCGAACTTGGTTATCGTCACGTCTTCCCTATGCACAATTTCCCTTAAAAGGTGATACTTTTTTTCAATATGTTTACCTATCTTTTGACTTCTTGGTTCTCTAGATTTAGCCACTGCTCCATTATTATCACAATAGATAGTGATCTGCTTATTCACATCAAGAACCACTTTCAAGTCAATCAAGAGTTGATGGTGTCAGATAGCCTCTTTAGTAGCTTCGCATGCGGCCACATACTCAACTTCAATGGTGGAATCAGCAATACAAGATTGCTTGATACTCCTCCATATGATTGCCCCTCCTTCAAGTGTAAACTTAGATCCTGATGTTGATCTTCTCGAGTAAGCATCCTATTGAAAATCAGAATCTATATACCCAATGGGAATTAAATCCCCTATAGAGTATACAAGCATATAATCTCTCGTTCTCCTGAGATACTTGAAAATATGCTTGACTTTCGTCCGATGATCAGGATCAAGTTTCGATTGAAACCTACTAACTATGCCAACAACAAAATAAATATTTGGTCTAGTGCAAAGCATTGCATGCATGAGACTCCTAACTGTCGAGGCATATGGAACCCTATTCATGAATTGCTCTTCGTGCTCATTCTTAGGAACTTGTTCCTTAGACAGTTTGATTCCATGTCTGAAAGGTAACATACCTTTCTTGGAATCTTTCATTGAAAATCTAAACAAGATTTTATCTATGTATGAAGCTTGGGATAATGCAATCGTTCTATTCTTTCTATACCTTATGACTTGGATACCAAGAATATAACTTGTTTCTCCTAAGTCTTTCATGTCAAATTGTTTTGTAACCATTTTTTACTGATGTCAATACCCCTATATTGTTTCTGATGAGTAGTATCTTTAACGTAAAGAACTAGAAAAGCCAACTTATCACCTTTGATCCTTTTGTATACACATCTTGATCGAACCTTATGTTCCAGGATCTGGATGCTTGCTTTAATCCATATATGGATCTTTACAACTAGCAAACCTTTTCCTTTTGGCCATTTTCCAAGAATCTTTCTGGTTGCATCATATATGATGCTTTCGTCAAGACTTCCATTAAGGAAAGCTGTAAGGACATCCATTTGCCAAATTTCTAGGTCTAGAGATGCCGCAATGGATAAGAGTATCTTAATGGATTTAAGCATGGCCACATGAGAGAAGGTTTCCCTATAATCGATAACTTCCTTCTGTATGTAATCTTTAGCTACCAATCTAGCTTTAAAGGTTTCCACATTCCCATCCATTCCTCTCTTCCTCTTGTATACCCACTTGCACCCAAAGGGTTTTATCTCTTTAGGCAAGTCCACAAGCGACCAAACTTTTTTTTTGAACATGAATTCAATTTCAGATTGCATTGCCTTTTACCAATGGAAACAATCAACATCTTCCATGGCTTCTTTGTACATGTAGGGATCATCATCAACCATGAGATTCTCTGCTAATTCTCTGAGATCGATATATCTCCCGGGTTGTCTACTAACCCTCCCACTACGATGAGGAAAGGTAGGTTGTTTATCTTGTGTTGGCGTGGAGCTTACAATTGGGCTAGGTTGTGAAACCTCTTGTGGAATTGTATCTCCTGAAAGCTCATTTAGGACAATTATACTTTCATGTACAAATTTATTCATATAGTCATTTTCTAGAAATTTAGCATTTGTTGAAAGAAATACTTTAAGATCTGAAGTACTATAGAAATAATATCATTTGGTTCCTTTTGGATACCCTACCAATATGCATGTTTCTAGACGGGACTCCATATTTTATGTCTTTCCTTTTAACACGTGTTCAGGACATCCAAATATTATTAAGAATTGTAGATTAGGCTTTCACCTAGTCCATAATTCATGTGGTTTTTTAGGAACTGACTTAGATCGTACATAGCGGTTTGTAAAGCATATCCCTAAAAAGAATTAGGAAGTGTTTAATAACTCAACATAGACCTAACCATGTCCAAAAGAGTTCTATATCTCCTTTCTGCCACCCTTTTTGTTGAGGTGTGCCTGGTGTAGAAAACTAAGAAATTATCCTATTATCAATAACATATTATTGAAACTCACCAGATAAATATTCTCCACTACGATCAGACCTCAAGATTTTTATGCCTTTCTCAAGCTGATTTTCAACTTCAGCTTTATATGTTTTGAATATGTCAAAAGCATCCATCTTATGTCTCATGGGATACATAAAGCCAAATCTCGTTTAATCATCTATGAAAGTGATGAAGTACTCATATCCACCTCTAGCTTGAATGCTCATAGGACCACACACATCAGTGTGTATCAATCCTAAACATTCAGTGGCTCTTATGCCTTTCATCGTGAACAACATTTCGGTCATCTTTCCTTCCAAATAAGATTCACAAGTTGGTAGATCATCAACCTTTAGGTTACTTAGAGGTCTATCATTAACCAATCTTTGATCTTATCAAGGTTAATATGACCAAGGCGCAAATGCCATATGTAGGTTTCATCTATTGATAATTTTACCCTTTTATGATTAGGTTGCATTGATTTTGTGTCTAACAAGTGAGAGATATTGCTATGCAAATAGAATAAATCATTTTTCAATGTACCTTTGCAAATAAATTTGTCACTCCTACTAATAATAAAGCCTTTATTTAAAGTAACCGAATATCCAAATTTATTTAAATAAGAAACTAAAATTAAATTACTCTTGAATTGATGTACATAATAAACGTCTATTAAATCTAACTGCATTAGTAGACACCAACACTTTGTTACCTAAATGCAAGTTGAATTCATTATCATTCAGTCTCTTCCTTTCCCAGAACCCTTTTTAGGTAGGCCCAAGTTGCTTTTTCTTCTATTGTTTCGTGACCTTCTTACGAGTCTTAACAGTAGCAACTTTACTAACCGTATGAATCTCTTAACCCTTGCATTTCATATGGATTTTCTCAGCGCTTTGAACATGTTGCATTAGGCCTTGTAAGGTATATTCCTTCTCGTTCAAGGTGTAGTCCAACTTGAACTAATCAAAGGAATTCGACAGTGAGTTGACAATCATGTCAATTTTTGTCTCACCATCTGTCTCAGCACCATTGAGTTTAGCAATGTTGAAATGTGCTGTAACTTTCATCATGTGATCTTTCACAGCCTGTCCAGGTTTCATCCTAAGATTCATGAAAGCTGTTAGTGCCTCTCTCTTAGTCGTCCTGGACTTCATAGCAAACATCTCTTCTAGAGACATCATTCTTTCGACAGCAGTCTCCATTCTTTCATGTTGTTGTTGCAACACGTCGGAGATAGTTGCAATAATGTAACATTTAGCCATCTCATCTGAAGGCTTCCATTGCTGATACTCATCTCTTTATTCCAAAGTAGATTTACTAGTAGGAGTAGGTGGTTTAGCAGTACACATAACGAACTTATGCTTTTCAGATTGCAATAAAAGCCAAATTTTCCTTTTCCATATGACATAATTATCACCAGTTAAAGTATTATCTTTTAGGATGTTGATTAGAGAGTCATGATTTTTGAACAATAACAAAAATTATAAATAAGTAAACAATCATGATAAAGCACTTTCGAATATTTATCTTGAATTAAATAAAATAATTTAATCATAAAATTTAACAGTGATCTAACACCCATAAATGTCACACCTCCATTTAGAGTTCGCACCATCTACTAGTTGGACTAGGTCCCACCTAATTGTTAACATAATAACCAGCGTTTTCATTTTTAGCATTTCGATTTTATTTACAAGAACTCTTGGGAGGATAATAAAATCACATTGAGTGTGTTACCAAGTTATCGACCTTCAATATATTCCCTCATGAATATCCCTCATTCGGGAGTAGATATCCCTTGGGCCAATTTGCTAGTCTATCTTTGTAAGGAAGTATCTTGTTAAATTCCATTCAAGAATACCCCACCCCTTGGGGGTTTATCATACAAAACATAAAGTTCAACTAAACTGGAAGGTCGTAGGTGTTCCAAAACACCTTCTTTATTTAAGGCGTGTGATCAAATTTCATAAAATGATTTACCAAGTTATCTAGATGCCAATTAGGTACCTAAACCGTTCAATGCATGTTCATACCAAAAGAGATATATGAGTTGCACTTCTATTCTATATGGCATGTTATCAAACAATGACAAACATTGCAATATTTATGAAAATATAAATAACTACAGTTTTGGTACATCCTAGAAAAGCAAGTAAATTACATATGTTTGGAATACAAAAACTCCTTTCTTGGGGAGCAAGTTTTCATCCGTTTGCACCCCTTAGCTGCCTCCCATGGGCATGTGCACCCCATAACTCCATAAAAGGGTTGTCGTGTGCAACCCATGGCATCCTTAGGGCCGCCATGCGCAACCCATGCCACAACAATCATGGTTGCGTGCTCATTTGCACACACAATTAATGTTATGACGTGCACGATACCAAACTTGTTCCGGTTGTTTCCATTCCTTCAAATCTTCGATACATGAATATACTACAACAGTATTTTAAATAATAAATTACTGTAGTTTTTTTATTACAATAATAAAATAAAAAATAAACATAGCAACTACTAAGAAGGAAACTATGGCGATTATAGGCCACCTTTCTTGTTACAGTCCTAAAATAAAAATACATTGAAATTTTAGGACCAAAATTGTGCAATAACAAATCACATTATAAAACATATATATATATATAAATATATATATGTATATATATATATATCCATGCATTCCAATGTTAATATATATATACGAATACCTAGAGTGTCATCTTTTTCTAAAACATGCATATTTATAATAAAAACAAATAGATTCACGTATATATGCATCAATTAAACAAGGGTACAACCAGGCTCTGATACCAATTGTAGGGAAAAATCGATTCAAAATGTGGCAGAAGTGTAAAAAAGGGTTTGAGTATATTTTAAAATTTTCCCTTTAAAAGAATGAACCTTAACCCTAGATTAATTGATGTATATTAAACGTTTCGTACCTTTTTCTCATGATGATTGAACTAGCGTTGAATTCAATCCTTAAGATCATCCAATTCAATCACGAACGTGAATCACCTAGGACTGTGGGCTCCCTTTTCTTTGAATTGTATACCTGAGGATGTCAATAAACAAAATAATTTCTTTTGTTAGTCACAATATCATCCAAGAGAAACCCAAGAATGTTTGGTCACTTGTGAATTATAAATCTATTTGATTGAAACTCGTGTGCACCCAATTCGAATTTTGTACACAAAACCTTTTGATGTAAAGGATACTAGGGTACTATTGAAAACAAAAACGTTCCCCTTTTCTCTTCGCCTTGGCCGAATTCTACACACAATGGTTGGATGAAGTTTTTCTTTTAACTATATAAGAAAACTAAAAAAAACTTCTCTCAAGTCATAAACAAACCTTGGCCGAATTCTAGAGCATATATTTGTTAGCTTGGCCGAATTCCTCTATTGGAATATATAGGTGACCAAATCCTCTCCTTAGGAGGATTTACTTACTAGGCAAGAATCCTACCTATAGGTGGATTTACTTGGTGACCAAGAATCATTTTCAAAGATGAATTCTTTTCTACAACAAGACTCCTAAATCCAACTCAATAGTGTATTTATTCAATAACCAATTATTGAATATAAATTAAATTGTGACTATATAAAAATTTCATAATTTGACCAATTGTAAATTTAGAGTTTTAATAGAAATCGAATACTTCCTACTAGAAAAAAGATTTTGACTTTTAATTAATTAATTAATTAATTTACATTTAATTAAATAATAAAATAAAAAAACAATATATAAGGCTATTATATAAGCCCTTGTCGCCCAAGCTATATAAATATGGGCCAAATATTGTTTTTCCATTTATTAAATCCATTGAACTTTAATACAAGGCTCACATGTGAACTAGACCCATTCTTAATAAAAGAAACAAGTCCACTGCCTTACCACAATTCTAAATGGACCCATAAATTGGTCCGGTAGAATATATCAAGTGATCCATGCAAGTTCTTGTGGATTGGAGATCTTGGTGGACTATCTAAATTTAAGCTCCAATAGACATAACCTAATCACAATCAACAAATGATTCACTTAGATCTGATCTGTTAATTTTAGTTCATTCCCTTAAAAAACTAAAATTGAACTCTTAAATAAAGATAAAATAACTTAATATTACTAATTCATACCCAGACAATCGTTATGGAGAAAGTGTATCCTCGTGAAGAATGGCCGTAATCGCCAAGGGCTCATAGATCGCCTATAGCTCTCCAAGTTAACATATTTACTCATATGACCACATTTTGAACTTAGATATTTTGACTTGTCCAGAAGCCATAATTAAATATACACTATTGAAAACTTAACGTTAAGATTTAATATCTAATACTTCAAAACATCAATGTGATGATATTCTACTCAAATTTAATAAATGTAGCCAAGATGTCCATATCCATAAGTGAAGTCCTCTATCGATCACCAAATGAATATCACCAAACTATCAAGGATAGACTATGCTATATAATCATACTCATTGATAGCTCAAATAATAACACTTGCAACCATAAGTCCATCATTTATCTCAAGATTGAGAAAGACTCTCTAATTGTCATCAAGTGAAAACTTTTATCCGTTGACTATTCTGGATAAAGTATCTCACTATGATCATATTCAATGCACCCAGTGCACTAGAATATTTTGGCCAAAGACACCACACTTTTATGATTTTAGACTCATCATAACACCTTTGATCCCACTCAAATGCTAGCAAAAGAATCTACAACTTTGACAATATAAAGACACCCAACATTTATCTTAAGTTTCGAATATTGTTCAAGACTAACTAAAGAATTGTGTCTACCTCATACTATCCAAATGCACGAGCAATTCTTCTTTTCTCATAGTCTTTTGATCATATGATTATTTACTTTTGACAATTATAATAATTAAACTATAAATGCTATAAGATTTGTCAATACTAGAAATCACTTTAATAATATGAACGATTGTCAAATACATTATTACACTTTTGTTATTGTGCATAATCCTAACAATTTGGGTGATATGACACATCAATAAAAGACAAGAATCTGGAGTGCCATATCACCAGAAGTCAACCAAATCAAATCAACCCAATTTAACAAAAGAAAACCCATTAAACCCTCCAACCAAGATAACATAAACGATCGAGGAATAAGATCCAATCGGGGTTGTCGAGAAGGTCGAGGTCAAATTTGTGATTGGGTAAAACAACCAATCAGGGGAAGCAAGTTTGGTAGGGTGTAATAGGTGGTCGGTTGCATGACGCATGGACAACACCCAGATTTAATGAAGTTATGACTCAAACATATAGAAAACGAACACTACTCAAACAAGGTGTCTAGAAGCATACTTTGATAGGAAGCAAATTCCCTTAACTGTATCGAATTCTAGATCTTGCAAGAAATCCAATGCAATTGAAAGACAATCAACACAAAACAAGGAGGGAAGGATAACGTGACTCCATTAAGTTAGAGTATGTTTTAATTATGGGAACTTTCCTTACTTGTACACCAAGAATTATCGTTCTATGAATGTACAAATAGACCCTAATAATACCAATAAAAGGGTTAACAACAATTCAGTTTGCAAGAGGGTGAGCGATATTGTTTGTGTAATCATTGTCAAATTAGTGAATTGGTCTCACCGTCATCAGCAACCGTGGATTTTTCCCCACCTTAGGGTATTACCATGTAAAATCTTGTGTCTTCCTTAAGTTTTTTTTTATCTTGATTTATAATTTGATTGTTTATACACATTCACTGTTCGACGAGTGATTAATTAAATCTAATCCAAAAATATCCGTCAACAACTGGTGTTAGAAAAAGGGGACGAACCTCCGTTAGCAGTAAGTTTGGATAATTAGTTCCAGGGAATGCTTATGAGAAACGATATCTGGCCACCAGCAGAGATCCAAGTTTATCTCGGCGCAACTCCAATGCCTCGCGTGTTCCAAATGTCTCCAATCTTGTTGATATCAATGCCACTGGAGAAGATCCATCCTCAAGAACCCCACCATCAACCAAACTTGATATTGTTACATCCACATATGTAACCACTATTACTTTCCAAGATGCGTTCCAGTAAATCCAAGAATCCCTGTGGAAAGTTATTAACGACGCCGCTAGTAGGGAATCAGCATAACGACCGCTGCCAACCTGAGTTTACCAAACTAACTCTCTATGCCGATGGTGGCCCAGATCCTAAGATACGCTTCGAAATAGTGGCAACCACTCCAGGAGCACCCTAAAATTCTGGAAGAGATAGGGTGTAGTGTCTTGAAAAAATGGAACGTTCACACAAAAGAGACGATCGCCAAGAAGACCGGGGAACTAGGGAGCACTGGGAGCCTAGTTCACTGGAAGATGCAATGAAGTATGATGGAGAAAAAAACCCACCTCGAGCAGTTAGATAGGCATGTCGGTCAGAATAAAAGGTCTCGCTCAGATTCAAGTGATGACTAAACTACCCCCAGAATCGGTAGGGAGCCAACCCCTGCTACCAGACATGACTTGTTTGGTGCCCAGGTCACTGTACATGTCTCTAGGGACCCATAAGGACTTACCACCCGCCAAAATTTTGATTAGCATGGAGAGCTGAATGATGATCGAGAGGTCCTTCTTAGAAGAATAAAGGCCCTTGAGCGAAGATAAAGCCTAGGGAACCGACTGATTGGTAACTCTAGAAATCCATTCGTTAACTCAATAAGATAGGCCCATTTTTTGAATAAATTTAGGATGCCACATGTGCAACAGTTTAAGGCCAATATTGATCCATAGGAACATGAAAGAAGGTATTAGAGCACAATGGCACGTTATGATTATGATGATGCCCTCATGTGTTGGATGTTGCCGCAGACACTAGGAGCTAAGTAATCCATATGGTTTGGAGGACTTTCAGTAGGATCCATCAAGAGCTTCGGGTAGCTGATACAAGCTTTCACTAGGCTATTCATGGGAAATATCCAACAGAGGAAATTCCTATCAGTCTTGTCAACCCTAAAGCAACAGAAGGATGAGAAGTTAAAGGATTACTTAACTGGATTCTCACAAGAAGTGTCAGAAGTATAGGATGACAATGATGATGCGGTAGTGTCAGTATTTATTAACAGTGTACAACACATCCACTAGACCCTAAGTTTGAGATAGAAAGGGTCGACCACGTACGAAAGCATGGTAGATTATATAGAAGGATATGCAAAGCAAAGGAAGAGCAAATAGCTCATTGTGGATAGCTCATACATGAAGGTCGGCCCGAGAGATGCCAAAAGCACAAGGATGGCAACTTGAAGAAAAAGGGCAAAAGAGACCAGAAAGGCAATGGGGGACAGGGTAAGGATGGACTCAAGGATGATGATAACGGTGACAAGCACTTTAAAACGTAATACACAACTTGCACTATGCTGGCTAGAGGATAGTAATAGATCTTGAACGTGATAGAGGATAAGATTCTATACAAAAAACCCCCGAGACAGTCGAGCTTTACTAAGAGAGACACCACCAAATACTGCCGGCTTCACCAGGAGAATGGCCATGAAACCTCCAAATGTTATCAGCTTTGGGACTACATCGAAAAGCTTATCAGAGAGGGACATCTCAGGGACATCTAAAGGATATGGTCCTTAGAAGTAGGGATTACAGATATAAGGACATCCCGATAGAATAGCACGATAGAAGCCAAATGAGCCCTAGAAGAAATTCATATAGTGGGGCAACCAACACCATCTTTGGCGGGCCTCACACTAGAGGTAGTAGCCGAGAGAGAATGACCAAGGTTCGAGAAGCCATAGATGGTCAGAGGAACTTGGAAGTAAATTTATAGGGTCCAGATAATAAAATTTTGAAGCTAGGATGGGACCCCATAGTCTTCACTGAGGCAGACACGTATGGATCGGAGGTAAAGCCGAACGATGTGATTATTGTGTCAGTTCGCGTGGGTCATAGGGAAGTAAAAAGAGTGATGATCGACAAAGGAAGCTCAACAGATATCTTGAGTGTGGAAGTATTCGACCAACTCGGGTAGCAAAGAAAAGATCTTCAACCGCTCAAAGTCCTATTAAGAGGCTTTGGGGAAGCAGAAGAAAGGTCCCTGGTAACAATGAAGTTACTTATAGAGATTGGGAGCTTTTCTTGTACCAAGACAATATTGTTGGATTATATGGTCGTAAATATGGAAAACTTGTCGTACAACGCCTTGCTAGACAGACCTTTCCTGAACAAGTCGAAAGTTGTGATAGCCACCTATGCCCTAATAGTGAGGTTCCCAACAAAAGTTGGGGTAAGTGTTATGAAAAGTTTTTAAGAGTGGGCAAGAAAGGTCAATATAACCGTATACAGAGAAAAAGAAGAGCCAAGCGTGATGCAGATAGATATCTAAAAAAATGATGAAGGCTCAAATATGGATAAAAGAGAGGATGAGGTAGAAATGCTTACCCGGCTAGACCTGGACCCGAGGGAGACATCTTTAGAAAATAGGAAAAGCTAGAAAGATGAACCAACGATGGAGGTTGCAGCTGATGATAATAACCTCGACAACACTATAATGCTTAGGGAACAATTGACAGTAAAAGTTAGGGATGGAATGATTAGCCTGTTCAAAGAGTGCAAAGATGTGTTCGTTTGGAAATATAAGCTCAGGATCGATCCGAAGGTAACTTCTTACAACTTAGTGGTAAATCCAGATCGAAAACCAGTCATCTAAAAGAGAAGGTGGTTCAACTCGAAAAGAATAAAAGTAATTAAAGAAGAAGTAGAGAAACTGTTGGTAGCAGGATCTATAAGGGAAGTGAAGTACCCCGAGTGGGTTGCCAACATGGTGTTAGTAAAAAAGAAGAATGGCCAGTAGAGAATGTTTGTAGATTTGACTGACCTCAACAAAGCATGTCCGAAGAACAGTTTTCCACTGTCCCGAATCAACCAGCTGGTAGAAGTAATCTCCGACCATGAATTACTAAGCTTCATAGATGCTTATTCAGGCTACAACCAGATCCGAATGTTTGAACCTGATGTAGACAAAACCTCCTTTACAACTGATCAGGGGTTATACTGTTATAAGGTTATGCCTTTTGGTCTCAAGATGAATGGAAAATACACGCACAACGAATGCGTGAGAAAATTTATAAAATCAGGGTTTGCGTATAAATAAACATTTTCCCTTTTAATAACAAGAACCTTAACCCTAGATTAATTTATGTATATAAAAAGTATCATACCTTTTTTTGTGACGATTGAACTGGCGTCGAATTGAATCCGCAAGATCTTCCAATCCAATCACGAACGTGAATCACCAAGGAGTGTAGGCTCCCTTTCTTTAAATTGTATACCTGAGGATGGAAACAAAGAAAATCTTCTTCTTTATTAGTCACAATAATCGCCCGAGAGAAAAACCAAGAACGTCCGGTCACTTTTGAATTATCAATCAATTTCATTGAAATTCACGTGAACCTTGATTCGATGTTGTACACAAAACCCTTTTGATGCAAAGGATACCGGTGTACTATCGAAAACAAAAACGTTCCCTCTTTTCTCTATGCTTAGCCGAATTCATCACACAATGATTTGGACGAAGTTATTTTTTAATAACAATAAAAAAAAATATAAAAAACAACTTCTTACACCAAACTAAGGCTTTGTCAAAATTTATAGTTAGTATATATAGGAGGCCAAATCCTCTCCTAAGAAGGATTTACTTGGTGGGCAAGAATCCTTTCCTTAGGTGGATTTACTTAGTGACTAAGAATCCTTTTCCAAAAAGAATTCTTTCCTACACCAAGACTCCTAATCCAACACATTAGTGTATTTGTGACCATATTAAAGACTTCCTGATTTGAACAGATAAATAAGTCCTTCTATTTATCTACTTATCAAATATAGTCATTAATATTAATTATACTACCTCCTAATAGAAAAAGATTTTGACTTTTAATTAAATAATTAATTAATTACCAATTTAATTAATTTCCATTTAATTAAATAAAAAATATAAATATATTTAGGCTTTTATATATTAGCCTTGCTGCCCATGACAATATATAGGCATATATATTATTTTTCTTATTTTATTAAATCTATTGGACTTTTATAAAATGTCCACATGTGAACTAGACTCATTCTTACTAGAAGAAACAATTCCACATGCCTTAATACAATTCTAGATAAACCCCTAAATTGGTCCAGTAGAATATATCAAGTGATCCATGCAAGTTCGTGTGGATTGGGGATCTTGGCGGGCTATCTAAATTTAAGCTCCAATAGACACAACCCAATCACAATCAACAAATGATTCACTTAGGTCCGATCTATTAATTTTAGTTCATTCCACTACATAATTAATATTGAACTCTTAAATAAAGATAGAATAAGTTGATGTTACTCATTCATACCCTAGACAACCTTATTGGAGAAAGTGTATCCTCATGAAGAATATCAGTAATCGCCAAGAGCTCATAAACCGCCTATAGCTCTCCAAGTTACCTTATTTATTCTTATGACCCCATTTTGAATCTGGATATTTTGACTTCTCTAGAAGCCATGTTTCGATAGACACTATTGAAAACATAACGTTAAGATTTAATATGCAATACCTCAAAACATCCATATGATGATATTCTACTCTCATTTAATAAATGGAGCCACGATGTCCATATCTAAAAATGAAGTCCTCTATCGATTAATAAATGAATACCACCAAACTATCGAGAATAGACTATGCTATATAATCGTACTCATTGATAGCTCAAATGATAACACTTACAACCATAAGTCCATACTTTTCTAAGGATTAAGATAGACTCTCCGATTGTCTTGAAATGAAAAATTTTATCCATTGCCGGTTCTAGATAAAGTATTTTATTGTGATCCTATTCAATGCACCCACTGCACTAGATTCTTTTGCCCAAAGACACCACACTTTGATGATTTTAGACTCATCATAACACATTTGATCCCACTCAAATGCAAGCAAAAGAATCTATAACTTTGACAAGATAAAGGCGCCCAATCTTTTATCTTAAGTTGTGAATATTATTCAAGACTAACTAAAGAATTGTGTCTACCTCATACATATCTAGATGTATTAACAATTCTTCTTTTCTCATACACTTTTGACCTTATGATTATGTACTTTTGACAATTATAATAATTAAACTATAAATGCTATAAGATTTGTTCAACTAGAAATCACTTTATTAGTATGAAAAGATTGTCAAATACAATATTATACTCTTTCTATCAAGCATAATCCCAAGACAAGAAAGCAAGGACTAAAGTCAGGTGAACAAGATGTTCGCCTGATAGACTTGAAAAATATGGAGGTGTACGTGGACAACAAGCTGACAAAGAGCTTAACATCCAAAATGCATGCAGAAGATCTCAAGGAGATGTTTAGGGTGTTAATAGGGTTTTGCATGAAGCTCAGTCTAAAGAAGTGTGTTTTAGGGGTACCTTCGGGAAGATTTCTCCGTTTCGAAGTTCATCAAAAAGGAATCAAATTAAACAAAAAAAAAAGGTTTGAAGGAAATAAGGTCCCCAAAAACACTGATGGTAATTCAAAGGCTAACAGGCCGCGTAGCATCTCTGAATAGATTAGTTAGCAAATCGAAAAACAAATGCTTGCCCTTTTTCAAAGCAATGAAGTAGGGCAAGATGGTAGAATGGAACGATGAGTGCGAACAGACATTCCAAAAGATCAAGGAGTACCTAGGCAAGACACCAATCCTATCTAAACCCTTAGAAGGAGAAGTGCTCTACCTTTACCTGTCGGTCACTATTGTTGTAACAGGGTTAGTGTTGGTTAGGTTAGACCAGGGGGTATAAAATCCAATTTATTACACAAGCAATACTTTACTACCAGCTGAAACGAGATACTCACCAGCTGAAATGATGGCATTGGCGCTATTGACATTGGTAAGAAAACTAAGACATTATTTTCAAGCTTTCAAGATTGAGGTTTACATATACTACCCACAGAAGCAGATTCTATCAAAACCTGATGTGTTTGGTAAGCCAACCAAATGGTCAGTGAAGCTGAGTGAATTTGACATAGCATATCTGCCGAGAGCCATAATAAAAAGGTAGGTTGTAGCTGACCTATCATTGAGTCTGCTGAACCAAATGACAAGGTGATCAAGATGATGAAAGAGAAGAAAGAATTTGTCTGGAAACTCCATACGGATCGATCACCAAAAACGCATGGCAGTAGAGCCGGAATAGTAATATCCATTTTGGAAGGTGATTAGGTAGAATATGCTCTACGTTTTGACTTCAAAGCTACTAACAACATGGCTGAGAATAAGGTACTTTTGGCAGGACTTTGGGTTTGCATGGCATTAGGGGCAATTGAGTTGAAGATATTCAATGACTCATAGGTGGTGGTGAACCAAGTCCTGGATGAGTATCAGGCCAAGGACAATAACATGGCTACCTATCTGGGAATAGACAGGGTACTGCTCGGGAGATTCAAGGCTTATATAATTACTCAGATCCCGAGGGAGATGAATGAGAAGGTAGATGCTTTATCAAAATTGGAGTCGGCTACCATCAATATATGGTCAAAGGCTATCCCGCTTTATCACCTCAAAAGACCAAGCATCGATGATGAAGGGGAGGTTTTTGAAGTATGAGCGATTGGAGAAAATTATGCAACTTGGATGACCCCGATCATGGAAAATCTAGAGAATGGAGCGCTTCCAACAGTGGTGACTGAAGCAAAACGCCTCAATAGCTGAAAGAGAACTGCACATGAGAGGATTTTCAAAGGCATTACAGAAGTGTGTTTTTCCAATAGAAGGTAGGCAGATATTTGAAAGTATCCACAGCGGTGTGTGTGGGAACAACTCCGGGGGAAAATTTTATCGCATAAGACTCTTAGACAAGGCTTCTACTGGCTGATCCTATTCCAAAATACTCAAGTGATAGCAGAACAGTGCGGTAGTCGTTAGAGGATAGCCAATGACATTAAAAAGCCCCCCAAGCAGTTGAAAAGCTTGTCATCACCATGGTCGTTTTCCATGTAGAGGCTAGATCTAATTGGCCCAATGCCAACGGTAACCAAATGAGGAGCAATGCACGCCATTGTAGATAGAGGTAGAAGCACTGGTACACATAATTGAGGCTAACACAACTAGTTTTGTGAAGAAGAATATTATTTAATTGTTTCGAATCCTGGACACAATAATAACAGACAACTTTAGGAACATGTGTCAGGACTTCTACACACAAGTAGTTATTTTGCCACGCTAGCCTATCCTCAGCCCTATGGCCAGATGGAGGCAATTAACAAGATAATTAAACACATTCTTAAGGCAAAGCTAGATACTAAGAAAATAAATTGATTAAACAAGTTACACGAAGTCTTGTAGGAAAGGACTTCGATAGGAGGGACTCCTAATTCACTAGCATTCGGGTAAAAGGCAGTAATCCTGGTTGAAGTAATTCATAATTAACCAAGGGTAAAACTGTTCCATCTCGAGGCAAATGTTGAAATGTTCGAACATAACCTAGATGAGTTGGAGGAAAAAAGGGACCTATCAAGAATAAGAAATGTCGCATATCAGCAAAGGGTAGCTAGATATTATAACTTACATGTCCAAATAGGGAGATTCCAACTCGAAGATCTAATTCTGAGAAGAATGTCACCTAATACGTGGGAAAAATTAGCTGGAACATTTGAAGATAAATGGGAATGACCATACCAAGTGGTCGGATTGGCTGATCACATGGTGTATCGCCTTGCCCGACCAGAAGGGAGCGAGCTTCACAGGCCATACAATGTTCAGTACTTAAAGTTGTTCTACCCCTAGGTCTTTCTCATTTTTAATTCTTGTTTTAAGCTTAGAAATGAATTAACCTTGTTAGTTGAGTAGTTGATGTCTATTTTTAGTATTCAATAAAAATCCCCTTGAGGGAGCAATTTCAATAAGTCAAGAAAAGGTGTTCTAAATTTGCTTTCGTTTATAAAAAGAACCCTAGGGCACCTAGAAATTGCTCAATCTCGATAGGGGCACCCGAGATGCCTAGTGAGGAGGCTAAAAATATATGCTGCTAAGACAGTGTACACCCATCGAAACTAACTGGGTGTGATGAAACACTATAAAGGCGTCTTTAGGTTGTAAGGACCTAATGAGATGTGCCAAGAGTTGAATGAGGAACGAAATATCTATGCTAAGAACAATTGCTAATAAAAATTATACAAATCCAAAGATATTACGATATAAGATACTTCATTGCAACTATAAACTAGATACAATGTAAACCATTGGGACGTTTCCGTATAAATTTATACGGTTCCAAATTTATACGGAGACGTTCCAATGACTTAGTTGACAGATAAAAGACAAGCATCTATAAACTAGATACCATGTAAATGGTTCATAAAAGAACACTGCTGGACAATAGGATAAAGGCAACAAATCGGTCAAGGTTCGAGTAATCGATCGGCTAACGTAAGTAGTCTACCTGATGCTGCCTAAAACCCCGTCATATATAGTTACTTTGGCAAAGTTGGAATGATAGACTTAATATAGTTTAAGCTAATAAATAGTCTTCGCCAAGTTAGAGGTACTGGGTTTGGAGTAATGCATCCAAAACGAGCATGACTAAAAAATAGACAACTGACCAATATATGGTTGTAACCAGTTGTGTTTATATGGTTTCAATTGAGTCGGTCGGCTCAGTGTAAGGTAATACATATAGTTCCAGCCAACTTGGTCAAAAGTGGATCGCTCAATTAACTTAACAGTAAGTAAGAGATCAAGTTACGAAGTGATTCACACCATACGCAAGGGTTTGGTTGTAACCAAGATAGTTAATTTGCTATAACTTGATATATAAAGTTCAAGTTAACAAGCGGTTATAATAATTCATAGATCGCTAAGATCTTAGTTAATTACTCGTTCTGACCCAGGCCCCAGGTAATCCCGATTGTATAACAAAACATCCCATTCATGATAAGTTACTTGCTTAAGTATAAAAAGCGAAAAAAAATGGTATTATTAATATCAAAAATCTGAAGAGGTTACGAAATGGCGGTTACATAAGCATTGCTTATAGGAAGCAGGGTTAAAGAGTCAAGCGTTTAGAGTGCTAGAATGACCTCCAGGTTCAAATCCACTAGAAGGAAGGTCATCATCCCCGTAATCCTTGGTCAGGTTTCTGAAGTCTGGCCATGTGATTTCATCTCTTGGTTGGTCAACCATAAATGGAGAATAATCTAGGTCTGGTATGGGGCTAACATCCACTCCCTTTGTTAGGGCACCGCTTGTTTTGCCGGTGTGGAAATTCAATAAGAAAGACTTTGAAGGAAGCTTTTGATGTATATGATACGGATTTTTTTCGATAGATCTACAATAGGCTCTCCACCTAATCCTTCCATTCTTAATGGCCTCTAGGGACTCATCTTTATGACTCTTGATAGTCCTGTCCATTTTCTATGAGTCTCCCATGTTCACTTCTCATTGCCACCAAAGAATACTCGAGCAGTGGCCAACCCTCTCTTAAATTCTCTCAACATAATGGCGTTAAAGGCTGGAGATCTCTCATAATGATCCACGTTCTTGAGTTCAAGGGACGACTTAGCCTCCCAGGAGAGCAGCTCCATACTGACTTCTTATTGTTCTAGATCCTTTGACATGTGCTCATAGTAGATCCGAGCCATATTAAGATGCTTGCTGTGTCTCAAGCTTGACCTGCTGAGCAGAGGTAAGGGTGTATTGGGCAATCCAGGTCTCCTCCTTGGATTTATTTGCTATCATTTTAGCTAGATGGCCCTCAACTCGATTTCAGCCCTTCATAATTCTACCCTGGCATCCCTCTTCTCTAGCTCAGCATTCTTCGTGGTGAGCTCTCAGAGAGTTGTCTTAGCTAAGGAGGCTCTACCTTGAACGTTGGCAAGGGTCTTCCTCAGTATGACCTCAGTTGCAACATGGGCCTTCAAATTCTTCTCGTAATGACTGACTTTGGACGCACTGGCAGAGGAAGACTTGAGAGCATCATTTTATTCAACAAGAGCCTTATTCAGTTGGAATATCTCTATAGTCTGCTTCTTCTTGTCTGCTAAGGCTTGACTAAGTTCTTCCATCATCTGAAAGAGGAAGTAAATACTAAGAACACTGACATTCATAAAGGTAAAATGAAACCTATAAAGCACTTACAAAGACTCCGTTAGTGATGATCATGCGAATCCTATTTGAGGCACAGACAACGAAGGCACAGACAGCTTTAGCTTCCTACAAGTACCCATCGTCGATATGCCCTTTGCCAGCTAACAAGCTTTGGAGCATGGAAAGGGGTCGGTACGAGAGCTACTCAAATTAAGGAGTCCGGAAGATCCAAAAATATGAGTGACCAACCCATCATGGCGGTTGTAGGGACCTCGAAACCCTGCTCTTCAGGGGTTTGACCTTTACTAACACCATCATGAGGAAGAGACGTAGGAGGTGTGCTAGATGGGACATCCGTTGATTGGCTCGCCCCTACATCTTCAACCAATTTGATTATTCACCTATCCTCGATTTGAACACTGAGAGGAGTGCTTTCTCCTCAGTAACATCGAGCAACTCCTTATCAATGAACTGCTCCTCCGAATTGGGCCCACCAAAATCAGAGTCAGAATTAGTAAATACTATATAACCTTTAACAGAGAACTGCATGAGGGTCTTCTCTGAGTGCTGTATAGGCAGATCAGAAGTAGTCCAGTCCGAAGAATGGTAAGCCTAAACCTAAGAAGGCTCAGGATTAGTGGAGGGCGATGTTGGTTCAACTGCCTTGGTCGAAATAGGTGGGAGAGAAGTAGATGTTGAAGATGCCTGATCGCCTCTTTTCTTCGACCGCTGCTCCTCTAAAATTAAGTCAGTCAAGGTCTCCTGATCATCCTCATCTTTCTCATTTAGGTTGATAGGGTCAAACCTTGACTGGAATGGCACTGAATCAACAACATCTGAAGCCTCCATTCTTTTACGGATGGCATCAGGGGCGGACCTCTACAGTCTTCGCCACTTTACTAGCAGCAAACTCTCTACCAGATTCCTCTTTGATGGATCTCCTCTTACTGGACCTATCTCTAACCGACCTCTCCTTGCTAGACTTATCTCAATCAGATCCTTCTTGGGTAGACTGTGTCCAGGCAGACTTATCTTTAGACGACCCTATTCTACTATCTCAGGTAGGAGGGACGTCACAACCGCTCACTTTAACCTGTCCAGCAGAAGCCACTGAAGTGTCGTGATCAGATTCATATATGTGATCCACTAAGTCAAGCTTGGGGGGAGCAATATTCTGAGCCACCTGATTAATGGTTGCTTTTATGTTGACCCGATCAAGAGATTTAGCCTTCTTAGCTTTCTCACCAACAATGATGTTTACTTCGTACATTGGAAGGAAAAACATGAACAAAAAAAAATATGAATAAACAAATACAACAAAATATAAGGAGTGTAGGAACAAGGACATACAGCACTTACATCGAGCAGAGATCTCAGGGAAAAGTCTCAATTCGATCAGCTATTTTTCAGCATATAAATTGTGGCAGTCTTTGACTTTCTAGAAAGTCTAAGCCGCTTTGACAACTGTATTTGCTTGGTCCCGAGTCATCACAGGAATAGTTTTACTCCACAGTTTTGGGCTATAAAAATGCCTTCCGACACTGCTCCTACTTAGACGTTAGGTAGGGTCAGCAACCACGACCTCGCCCAAATCACTACTAACAAAGAACCAACTATTCTTCCAATATTTGTTCAACAAAGGGAACCCCTAAATAAATCCCCTATGGTCCTTATGAGTGGGAGGGTGAGGCTTTTCTTTGAAACCATGGGATAGAAGGTCAGCCCAACATCTGATCGCCCTAAGGTATAAAAGTTATATATCTCTTAGAGGGTCAGGGGTTCTTTGCCACGATCTGCTTGCATAGGTGCCACAAGCTGATCAACACCTGATATAAGTTAGGGGACAGCTGATCAGAGGCGATGCCTGTATTTATTAAGAATTGAGTGATGAAGGGTTGAATGAGGAGGGTGACCACAGAGGAAAACATATCCCCATAAAAAGCAACCTTACCAGAAGAAGGATTCCATACAGCACAATCACCATTACTAATCAATCGCACTGAACATGGAAGGTCAAACCGATCCTTAAATTTCTAAAGCTTGTCATCAGTTATCATATTTATTCCATAGTCGACGGCAGAAGGGTGATTAGTAGTAAACTTTAGCATGCACGCCCGTCTTTCTCTCGGGACTTCCTTCATCTTCAACTTATGCAAGTTTATCTTCAACTGGCTCACAAGACGGATGGCTTCCTTGGGCGAAGTTCTGGTGGATTGTCTTGAACAGGTTGTCTTTGACAAATCTGGTCAAAAATCAACAGAAGCATAAGAGTTAGTAGATGAAAGAACAAACTCAGGATGAGCCACAGAGTAATCTACAATTAAAGCAACAAGTTGAAACGAAGGGATATTTACGTGAAAGTGACCCCAAAGTATGAATTCAAGCCTAAAGATATTCTCATTATCGCCAGCCTCGATAGCACGTTTAAAAAGCTCAAAATATTGATAATAGAGAGTGGGATCCATACCTGGAATATCGATGAATGCAATGAAAACTCGAACTGTTCCTAAAGAAGGAAAAAACTGAAGAAAAGTTTGAGGTTTGAAGACGAAGAGAAAACTAAGGTTTTTTACAAAATAATTTATGATGTCGTGAGAAAGAGATGAAGAGTTTCAAATTATATATAGGAGTGAGTGACGTCATTAAAGAAAATGCACGTCACAAGATAAGAGTGGAAATAGGTCCACGAAATCTGAAAATCACTTATCTTTCGAAATTCAAAAAGTGGCTAAATGATTATGTCAGGCGAAACAGGCATGACTGAGGTTAACTCTTAGCTTTTAAGAATAAAATGTGCATTAATAAGCTACAAGACAAGAAAAAAAGAACATGTTAAACATATTTCACTGAGTGGATCCTATTTGGAACAAGATACTCGGTCTTGTATGTTTAAGGGGTCATTTTTATTGGTAAAATTTGGATGATAAGACACGTCAACAAAAGACAAGAATCGGGGGTGCCACGTTACCAGAAGTCAACCAGATCGAATCAACCGAAGTTGATTAAAGAAAACCCGTTAAACCTTCTGACCAAGATAATACAAAAGATTGAGGAAGAAGCTCTGACTAGGGTTGTCAAGATGGTCGGGGCCAAGGTTGTGATCAGGTTAAACTGTCGATTAGGGGAAGTGAGTTTGGTAGGGTATAATAGGTGGTCAGTTTCCTGACATATGGGTAACTTCCATATTTAACGAAGTTACGACTCAAACACGTAGAAAACGAACCCTACTCAAACAAGGTTCTAGAAGCATACTTTGATAATGATGCAAATTCCCTTATAGATATCAAAGTCCATATCAGGTAAGAAATCCAATATAATTGAAAGACAATAAATGTAAAACAAGGAAGAAGGATAACATGACTCCAATAAGTTAGAGTTTGGTTTTTTTACGAGAACTCTTCTTACTTGTACATCAAGAATTAGGGTTCTATGCATGTATAAATATACCCTAATAATACCCATAAAAGGGTTAACGATAATTCAATTTACGAGAGGTTGAGAGATATTATGTGTGTAATCTTTGTCAAATTAGTGAATTGTTCTCACCGTCTCTAACAACCGTGGATGTTTCCCCACCTTAGGGTTTTACCATGTAAAATCTTATGTCCTCCTAGCTTATTTTTATCTCGATTTATAATTTGATGGTTTATTCATATTCACTTGTTCAACGAGTGATCAATTAAATCTAATCCCAAAAATCATCGTCAACAAAGATGACTCAATTGATGAGAGGCTCTACAAATGTGAATGTAGAAGGCATGGACCTTGAAGTGTTAATTGAGCATTTTCAAAGCTCAAGGTTGAAGATGAAGAAAGAGGTTCTAAAACTAAAAAAATAGAACCTCAAGCTATCAACCGAAATGATTCATTTGAATGGAGAAGTGAAGATATAAAAGAGAAATAAAGCTTTAGTGGAAAATGAGCTTGAAGAAGCAAGTGAAACTATTGCTAAGATGACTTCAAGCATAAAGAAACTTGACTATATTTTAAAACATGGCAAGAAGCCAAGTGACAAGAGGGGTCTAATGTTTGAAAATGATGAGAAGTCCTCAACTTCAAGCAAGATGACTTTTGTGGACATCAATGATCCTCTTCCTTTCTAACATCCTAGGAAGAAAATTGAACTAGGAGAGTGCTCTAAAAATGTCCAAGTTTGGGTGGCACTAAGGAGTCAAGCTCATTCTAAACCAATGAGAGCACATCAAGCAAACTTTCCTCAACCCAAATATCACCAAGCAGAAAAGCAATCCATGTAAGTTCAATAGAGGAAGAAATCTTGTCCAACTTATCAACAAAGGAGTAGAGAACCAATTCAACACCAAAGGCAAGCTCAAAGGCATGAGAAAGCCCTTTGTACTCACAAAGGAATCGTATGACCTCTTACTTTATTCCTACATGTCATTTTTATAGTATTGTTGGTCATATTAGACCAAATTGCTTAAAGTTTATTAAGATGTGTAGAACCAAAAGCATGATTGAAATGAGTAGGGCTAGAGGTAAAATGCATGCTCCTAGGAAATTTAGAGTCAATGATTTCATGACCACTAGAAAAGAAAATGTCTCACCTAGGTGGATTAGAAGTAATGAATATGTTTGCCATGTAGCTTAAATTGCCTTGAAGGCCAATGCTTGTAACACTTGGCATTTGGATAGTGGGTGTTCAAGGCACATGACCGGAAACAAGAGTTTCTTTGAATCTCTTGTCATGGAGGATGGTGGGTTTGTCACCTTTTGTGATGGATCTAAAAAGAAAGTCATAAGGAAAGGAATCAACTCCATTCCTGGATTACCCTTCTTGTCAAATTCTTTATCTGTTGGCTTGCAAGCCAATCTTATAAGCATTTCTCATCTTAATGATGATGGGTGTCTATCTTGTTTAATATAAATTATTGCACTATTTTGAAATCTAATGGACAAACCTTGTTCAAAGGAAGGAGATCTAGTTACAATTGTTACTGTCTTGAAGGTAGTGTTATCTCTTGTAATGTGTCCAAGAGAGCAAATTGATCTGTGGCACCAAAGGCGTGGCCATATGAACTATCAAGATTTGAGGATCTTAGATAAGATCAAAGTTGTGCGTAGGCTTCACGAACATAGGAAGAAAATTTATGGTGTTTGTGAACCTTGTCGACAAGGAAAACAAACGGAAAGCATGCACATGATAAGCAAGTATCTCACCACCAAATAGCCATTAGAGCTCCTACATATGGACCTTATGGGTCCTATGCAAACCAAGGGTCTCGATGGCAAGAGATACATTCTTATATGTGTTGGTGATTTCTTTAGATTTACATGGACTTATTTCATTAGAGAAAAATCTGAAACTTTTGAAAAATTCAAAAGGCTTTGCATTAAAATTCAAAATGAGAAGAACTCTCACATTAAAAGCATTAAAAGAATTAGGAGTGACCATTGGAAGGAATTTAAAAATGTTTGTTTTGAAAGCTTTTGTGATAGCTTTAACATTTCCAATGTGTTCTCGGCTCCTCGAACTCCAAAACAAAATGGGGTCGTAGACAGAAAGAATAGGGTTCTTTAAGAGATGGCCCGTGTGATGTTACTTAGCAACAGTGTGTTGGGATTATGCTCGATAGCAAGAGTATAATAATGTATTTGACAATCTTTTCATATTAATAAAGTGATTTCTAATTTAACAAATCTTACAGCATTTATAGTTTAATTATTATAATTGTCAAAAGTAAATAATCATAAGGTCGAAAGACTATGAGAAAAGTAGAATTGTTCATACATCTAGATATGTATGAGGTAGACACAATTCGTTAGTTAGTCTTGAATAAATTCACAACTTAAGTTAAAGATTGGGCACCTTTATCTTGTTAAAGTTGTAGATTTTTTTGCTAGTATTTGAGTGGGATCAAATGTATTACGATGAGTCTAAAATCATAAAAGTGTGGTGTCTTTCGGCAAAAAAATTTAGCGCATTGGGTCCATTGAATTTCATCATAGTGAAATACTTTATCTAGAACCGTCAATGGATAAAAGTTTTCATTTGAAGACAATCAGACAGTTTATCTCAATTCTGAGAGAAATGATGGACTTATGGTTGTAAGTTTTATCATTTGAGCTATCAATGAGTTCAATTATATAGCATGGTCTATCCTCGATAGTTTGGTGCTATTCATTTGCTAATCGATAGAGGACTTTATTTATAGATATGGACATCGGGGCTCCATTTATTAAATGAGAGTATAATATCATCATATGGATGTTTTGAGGTATTGGATATTAAATCTTAACGTTAAGTTTTCAATAGTGTCTATTGAATCATGTCTTCTGGACAAGTCAAAATATCCAAGTTTAAAATGTGGTCTAGGGTATAAATTAGGAATATTAACATATTCTATCTTTATTTAAGAGTGCATTTTGAGTTTTTTAGTGGAATGAACACAGATTAATAGATCGGACCTAAGTGAATCATTTGTTGATTGTGATTGGGTTGTGTCTATTGGAGCTTAAATTTAGATAGCCCGTCAAGATCCCCAATCCATACGAACTTGCATGGATCATTAGATATATTCTACCGAACCAATTTAGGGGTCCATCTAGAATTGTATTAAGGCATGTGGACTTGTTTCTTTTGTAAGAATGGGTCTAGTTCACATGTGAAATTTTTATTAAGGTCCAACGGATTTAATAAAATAAGAAAAATAATATATTGGCTCATGTAAATGTGTGGGGCGGCAAGGCGATATAAAATAGCTTTATATATTGTTTTTTATTTTATTATTTAATTAAATGGAAACAAATTTACCTGGTAATTAATTTATTATTTAATTAAAAGTCGAAATCTTTTTCCTAGTAGGAGATGGTCTCCTAATATTATAATATTGTTGGTAGTATATTTAATCTTAAAGTCTATATTTGACAAGTAGATAAATAAAAGGAATTATTTATCTAGTCAAATATGGAAATCTTTAATATGGTTACAAATACACTTTTTAGTTGGATTAGGAGTCTTGGTGTAGGAAAGAATTCTTTTTGGAAAAGGATTCTTGGTCACCAAGTAAATCCATTTAAGGATAGGATTCTTAACCACCAAGTCAATCCTTCATAGGAAAGGATTTGTGATCCTATATATACCACCTTGAAATTTCGGCCAGCCCTATGATTCTATGTGTGAGATTTTGGCCAAGCTAGGTATTGTTCAAGAGAGAATTTTGAGGGAGAAAAATTTAGTTTTTGCTCTAGCCAAAATTCGATCAACTCATAGATATAGGATTTAGAATTCTGCTAAGCAGAAAATAGAAAAAGAGAACATTTTTGTTTCTTATAGTACACTAGTATCCTTTACATCAAAAGGGTTTTGTGTACAAAATCAAACCAGGTTCATGCAAGTTTCAATCAATTAGATTGATAATTCACAAGTGACCGGACGTTCTTGGATTTTTCTCTTGGTGGATAATTGTAACTAGCAAAGAAAAAGATTGTGTTTGTTTCCATCCTCAGTTATACAATTTATAGAAAGGAGCCCATACTCCTAGGTGATTCATGTTCGTGATTATATTGAAAGATCTTGCGGATTCAATTCGACGCTAGTTCAATCGTCACGAGAAAAAGGTATGATACTTTTATATACATCAATTGATCTAGGGTTAAGGTTTTTGTTATTACAAAGGGAAAAATTTTATTTATACCGAAACCCTAATTTCTAATTTTCAAGCTTCGGTTGTGCGATTTTTCCCCACAATTGGTATCATAGCCTGGTTGTACCCTTGATTAATTGATGTATGTGTTCGTGAATCTTTTTCTTTTTATTGTATATATGTATGTTTTAGAGAGAGATGACACTCTTGGTATTCGCATATATATTTACCTTGGAATGTATGGATATATATATATGTTTTATATGTGGTTTGTTGTTGCTCAATTTTGGTCCTAGATTTTTAATGTATTTTTGTTTTGGGATTGTAACAAGAAGGGCCATAATTTCCTTCTTGGTAGTTGCTAAGTTTTTTTTATTTGGTTGTTATAATAAAAAAAAGTGCACTATATTTTAATAAAAAAAAAACAGCAGTATTTTTTATTTAAAATTCTTTTGTAAACATTCAAGTATCGAAGACTCGAAGGTTTGAAGAATTGGAAGGAACCGGAACAAGTTTGGGACCTTGCGAGCCATAGCAACAAACGTGCATGCGAAGAGCATGCCGCCACGATTGTTGTGGTATGGGCTGCACACGGCAGCCCTATGGAAGGCCATGGGCTACACATGGCAGCCCTCTATGGGGTTGTAGCATGCGCACGCCCATGGAAAGGGGCCAAGGGTGCGCATGCCCATGGATGGACTGAATTTGTAGCTATTTATATTTTTGTAAATATTTCAATGTTTGTCATTGTTTGATAACATGTCATATACAATAGGAGTACCACTCATATATCTCTTTTGGTATGAACATGCATTGAATGATTTAGGTATATAATTGGTATCTAGATAACTTGGTAAATCATTCCATGGAATTCGATCACACGCCTTAAGTAATTGAGTGGGAGAAGGTGTTTTAGAATACCTACGGCCTCCAAGTTTAGTTGAGCTTTATGTTTCATGTGATAACCACCAAAGGGGTATTCATGAATGGAATTTAGCAAGATACTTCCTTACAAGGATAAACTAAACAGTTGGCCCAAACGATATCTACTCCCAAATGAGAGATATTCGTGAGGGAACATATTGAAGGTCGATAACTTGGCAAAACACTCAATGAAATTGTAAGGCTAAAAATGAAAACGCTGGTTGTTATGTTAACAATTAGGTGAGACCTAGTCCAACTAGTAAATGGTGTGAACTCCCAAAGGAGGCGTGACATTTATGGGTGTTGGATCACTGTTGAATTTTACGATTGAATTATTTTATTTAATTCAAGATAGCTTTTTGAAAGTGCTTTATCGTTATTATTTACTTGTACAATTTTTGTTAATATAAAGAAATCATGACCCCATCCCTAATCAAAATCAAAAAAAAAAATACTTTAACTAATGATAATTATGTCACATGGAAAAGGAAAATTGGGTTTTTGTTGTAAGTTAAAAATCCATAAGTTCGTTTTGTGCACTCATAAACCACCTACTCCTACTAATGATTCTACTCAGGAGTAAATAGATGAGTATTAGTAGTGGTAGTCTTCAGATGAGATGGCTAAATGTTACATTGTGGCCATCATCTCCGATGTGTTGCAACAACAACATGAAGAAATGGAGACTGCTGCCGATATAATAATATCTCTAGAGGAGATGTTTGCTATGAGGTCTAGGACTACTAAGAGAGAGGCAGTGACTGGTTTTATGAATCTTAGGACGAAACCTGGATAGGGTGTGAAAGATCACATGATGAAAGTCATAGCACATCTCAATATTGCTGAACTCAATGGTATTGAGATAGACGGTGAGACGAAAACTTGACATGATTGTCAACTCACTGTCAGATATCTTTGGTTTGTTCAAGTTGGACTACACCTTGAACAATAAGGAATACACCTTGCAAGGCCTGATGGAAGATGTTCAAAGCACCAAGAAAATCCTAGTGAATGGCAAGGGTTAAAAGATTCATATGCTTGGTAAGTTGCTACTATTAAATACCCGTAAGAAGGTCAAGAGACAACAGAAGAAAAAGTAACTTGGGCCTTCTTAGAAGAAGACTAAGAAAGTAACCAAGATCAAAGGAAAGTGTTTCTTTATGGTAAAAAGGGTCAGAGGAATAGACTGATTAAGAATGAAATCAACTTGCATTTAGGCAATGGAGCGTTGGTGTCTGCTAGTGTAGTGAGAGATATTAGAATCAATTTAGATTCTTAAAGACATTTAGTTTTAATAAACGTTTATTATGTGCCACAATTCAAGAGGAATTTAATTTCGGTCTCTTGTCTAAATAAATTTCGATATCCGGTTACTTTTAATAAAGGTTTTATTATTAGTAAGAATAACAAATTTGTTTGTAAAGGTACATTGGAAAACGGTTTATTCTACTTGCATAGAAATATCTATCACTTGTTAGACACGGAATAAACAAAACCTAATCATAAAAGAGTAAAATTATCAAAAGATGAAACCTACCTTTGGCATTTGCGCCTAGGTCATATTAACCTTGATATGATTAAAAGATTAGTTAGTGAAAGACCTCTAAGTGACTTAAAGGTTGATGATCTACCAACTTGTGAATCTTGTTTGGAAGGCAAAATGACCAAAAGGTTCTTTATGACTAAAGGCACGAGAGCCATCGAATATTTAGGATTAATACACACTAATGATTATCGACCTATGAGCATTCAAGCTAGATGTGGATATGAGTACTTCATCACTGTCACGGTTGATCAATCAAGATTTGGCTATGTGTATCTCATGAGACATAAGTCAGATGCTTTTGACATGTTAAAAGCATTTAAAGATGAAATAGAAAATAAGCTTGAGAAACGCATAAAAATCTTGAGGTTTGATCGTGGTGGAGAATATCTATCGGGCGAGTTTCAGCAATATCTTACTGATAATGGGATAATTTCTCAGTTTTCTAAACCAAGTAAAGCTCAACAAATGGGGTGGTAGAAAGAAGAAATAAAACTCTTTTGGTCATGGTTAGGTCTATGTTGAGTTATTCAACGCTCTCTAATTCTTTTTGGGGATATGCTTTACAAACCGATATGTACATTCTAAATGATGTACCATCTAAGTCGGTTCCTAAAATACCGCATGAGTTGTGGACCCGGCGAAAGCCTAATTTACAACACTTAAGGTTTTTTGGATGTCCTACGCACGAGTTAAAAGGAAAGATGGAAAAGATGGAGTCCCGTTCAGAAACATGCATATTTGTAGAGTATCCAAAAGGAACAAAAGGATAATATTTCTATTGTCCTTCAGATCTTGACGTATTTGTTTCGAAAAATGCTAAATTTTTGGAATAGGACTATATGAATAATTTTTTGTCCAAAAGTAGAATTGTCCTAAATAGAGCTTTCAAGAGACACAATTCCACATGAGGTTTCACAACCAAGCCCAACTGTAAGTTCCGTACCAATACAAGAATAACAATCTACCATACCTCATCGTAGTGAGAGGGTTAGCAGACAACCCGAGAGATACATCGGTTTAGGAGAATCTGTAGAGAATCTTCTAGATGACGATGATCCCTATACGTATAATGAAGCAATGGAACATGCTGATTGTCGCCATTGGCAAAAGGATATGCAATTCGAAATTGAATTTGTGTTCAAAAGCAAAGTATTCGAGATTCTAAATTCAGGAGATCAACATCAGGATCTATGTTTACAATTGGAGGAGGGGCAATCATACGGAGGAGTATTAAGCAATCTTGTATTGCTGATTTCACCATGGAAGCCGAGTATGTTGCTATATGTGAGGCAGCTAAAGAGGCTGTTTAGGCTTCACCAATTCTTGATTGACTTGGAAGTGGTACCTAATGCGAATAAACAGATCACTATCGATTGTGACAATAATGGAGCAATGGCTAACTCGAGAGAGCCAAGAAGTCATAAGAGAGGGAAACACATTGAAAGAAAGTATCACCTTCTGGGGGAAATTGTGCATAGGGGTAACGTGACGATTACCAAGATCGCATCAACAGATAGTCTAGCAGATCCCTTTACAAAGGCTCTTCCACAAAAAGGTTTTGATGGGCATCTAGAGAACATGGGGATGAGAGATATGACACATTTGCTATAGAGCAAGTGAGAGATTGTTGTGATTATGCTTTATAGCAAGAGTATAATAATGTATTTGACAATCTTTTCATATTAATAAAGTGATTTCTAATTTAACAAATCTTATAGCATTTATAGTTTAATTAATATAATTGTCAAAAGTAAATAATTATAAGGTCAAAAGACTATTAGAAAAGAATAATTGTTCATACATCTAGATATGTATGAGGTAGACACAATTCATTAGTTAGTCTTGAATAAATTCACAACTTAAGATAAAGGTTGTGCGCCTTTATCTTGTTAAAGTTGTAGATTATTTTGCTAGCATTTGAGTGGGATCAAATGTGTTATGATGAGTCTAAAATCATCAAAGTGTGGTGTCTTTGGGTAAAATAATCTAGTGCACTGGGTGCATTGAATTGGATCACAATGAAATACTTTTTCTAGAACCGTCAATTGATAAAAGTTTTCGTTTGAAGACAATCGGTGAGTCAATCTCAATCCTGAGATAAATGATGGACTTATGGTTGCAAGTGTTATCATTTGAGCCATCAATGAGTTCGATTATATAGCATAGTCTATCCACGATAGCTTGGTGGTACTCATTTGTTAATCGATAGAGGACTTCATCTATAGATTTGGACATCGTGGCTCCATTTATTAAATGAGAGTAGAATATTATCATATGGATGTTTTGAGGTATTGGATATTAACTCTTAACGTTAAGTTTTCAATAGTGTCTATTGAATCATGGCTTCTGGACAAGTCAAAATATCCAAGTTCAAAATATGGTCATATGAGTAAATATGGTAACTTGGAGAGCTATAGGCGGTCTGTGAGCTCTTGGCGATTACTGATTTTCTTCACGAGGATACACTTTCTCCATTAAGATTGTCTAGGGTATGAATGAGGAAAATTAACTAATTCTATATTTATTTAAGAGTGCAATTTTTGTTCTTTAGTGGAATTAACAAAAATTAATATATCAGACCTAAGTGAATCATTTGTTGATTGTGATTGGGTTGTGCCTATTGGAGCTTTAATTTAGATAGCCCGCCAAGATCCCTAATCTACACGAACTTGCGTGGATCACTTGTTATAATCTGCCGGACCAATTTAGGGGTCCATCTAGAATTGTATTAAGGCATGTATACTTGTTTTTTTTGTAAGAATGGGTCTAGTTCACATATGGAATTTTTTTTAAGGTCCAATGGATTTAATAAAATAAGAAAAAATAATATATCGGGCCATGTATATATGTTGGGCGGCAAGGCGATATAAAAAAGCTTAATATATTGTTTTTTATTTGATTATTTAATTAAATGGAAATTAATTAATTTGGGATTTAATTTATTATTTAATTAAAAGTCTAAATCTTTTTCCTAGTAGGAGATGGTCTCCTAATATTATACTATTATTGGTAGTATAATTAATCTTAAAGTCTATATTTGATGAGTAGATAAATAAAAGGAATTATTTATCTAGTTAAATAAGGAAATCTTTAATATGGTTACAAATACACTTTTTAGTTGGATTAGGAGTCTTGGTGTAGGAAAGAATTCTTTTTATAAAAGGATTCTTGGTCACCAAGTAAATCCATCTAACGATAGGATTCTTAACCACTAAGTCAATCCTTCTTAGGAAAGGATTTGTGATCCTTTATATACCACCTTGAAATTTCGGCCAGCCCTATGATTCTATGTGTGAGATTTTGGCCAAGCTAGGTATTGTTCAAGAGACAATTTTGAGGGAGAAAAATTTAGTTTTTGCTCTAACCAAAATTCGATCAACTCATAGATATAGGATTTAGAATTCTTCTAAGCAGAAAATAGAAAAAGAGAACGTTTTTGTTTCTTATAGTACACTAGTATCCTTTACATCAAAAGGGTTTTGTTTACAAAATCAAACCAGGTTCATGCAAGTTTCAATCAATTAGATTGATAATTTACAAGTGACCGGACGTTCTTGGATTTTTCTCTTGGAGGATAATTGTAACTAGAAAAGAAAAAGATTGTGTTTGTTTCCATCCTCAGTTATACAATTTATAGAAAGGAGCCGGTACTCCTAGGTGATTCACGTTCGTGATTAGATTGAAAGATCTTGCGGATTCAATTCGATGCTAGTTCAATCGTCATGAGAAAAAGGTATGATACTTTTATATACATCAATTAATCTAGGGTTAAGGTTTTTGTTATTACAAAGGGAAAATTTTTATTTATACCAACGCCCTAATTTCTAATTTTCAAGCTTCCGTTGTACAATTTTTCCCTATAATTGGTATCAGAGCCTGGTTGTACCCTTGATTAATTGATGTATGTGTTCGTGAATCTTTTTCTTTTTATTGTATATATGTATGTTTTAGAAAGAGATGACACTCTAGGTATTCGCATATATATTTACATAGGAATGTATGGATATATATATGTTTTATATATGGTTTGTTGTTGCTCAATTTTTGTCCTAGATTTTTAATGTATTTTTGTTTTGGGATTGTAACAAGAAGGGCCATAATTTCCTTCTTGGTAGGTACTAAGTTTTTTTTTTTTTTGTTGATATAATAAAAAAAGGTGCACTATATTGTAATTAAAAAAACAGCAGTATTTTTTTATTTAAAATTCTTCTGTAAACATTCAAGTATCGAAGACTCGAAGGTTTGAAAAATTGGAAGGAACCGGAACAAGTTTGGGATCGTGCGAGCCATAGCAACAAACGTGCATTCGAAGAGCACGCGGCCACGATTGTTGTGGCATGGGCTGCGCACTGCAGCCCTATGGGAAGCCATGGGCTGCACATGGCAGCCCTCTATGGGGTTGTGGCATGCGCACGCCCATGGAAAGGGGCCAAGGGTGCGCATGCCCATGGGAGGCAGCCGAGAGAGTCCAAACGACGAAGGTCGCAAGAAGACTTGTTCGCCAAGAAAAGAATTTTTTTGTATTCCAAGACATGTAATTTACTTGCTTTTCTAGGATGGACCGAATTTGTAGCTATTTATATTTTTGTAAATATTTCAATGTTTGTCATTGTTTGATAACATGTCATATACAATAGGAGTACCACTCATATATCTCTTTTTGTATGAACATGCATTGAATGATTTAGGTATATAATTGGCATCTAGATAACTTGGTAAATCATTCCTTGGAATTCGATCACACGCCTTAAGTAATTGAGTGGGAGAAGGTGTTTTAGAACACCTACGGCCTCCAAGTTTAGTTGAGCTTTATGTTTCAAGTGATAACCACCAATGGGGTATTCATGAATGGAATTTAGCAAGATACTTCCTTACATGGATCAACTAAACAGTTGGCCCAAACGATATCTACTTCCAAATGAGGGATATTCACGAGGGAACATATTGAAGGTCGATAACTTGGTAAAACACTCAATGCAATTGCAAGGCTAAAAATGAAAATACTGGTTGTTATGTTAACAATTAGGTGAGACCTAGTCCAACTAGTAAATGGTGTGAACTCCCAAAGAAGGCATGACATTTATGGGTGTTGGATCACCGTTGAATTTTACGATTGAATTATTTTATTTAATTCAAGATAGCTTTTTGAAAGTGCTTTATCGTTATTATTTACTTATACAATTTTTGTTAATATAAAGAAATCATGACCCCATCCCTAATCAAAATCCTGAAAAACAATACTTTAATTGATGATAATTATGTCATATGGAAAAGGAAAATTGGGTTTTTGTTGTAAGTTGAAAATCCATAAGTTCCTTTTGTGCACTCCTAAACCACCTACTCCTACTAATGATTCTACTTAGGAGTAAAGAGATGAGTATTAGCAGTGGTAGTCTTCAGATGAGATGGCTAAATGTTACATTATGGCCATCATCTCCGATGTGTTGCAACAACAACATGAAGAAATGGAGACTGCTGCCGATATAATAATGTCTCTAGAGGAGATGTTTGCTATGAGGTCTAGGATGACTAAGAGAGAGGCAGTGACTGGTTTTATGAATCTTAGGACAAAACCTGGATAGGGTGTGAAAGATCACATGATGAAAGTCATAGCACATCTCAATATTGCTGAACTCAATGGTATTGAGATAGACGATGAGACGAAAACTTGACATGATTGTCAACTCACTGTCATATTTCTTTGGCTTGTTCAAGTTGGACTACACCTTGAACAATAAGGAATACACCTTGCAAGGCCTGATGCCAGATGTTCAAAGCACCAAGAAAATCATAGTGAAAGGCAAGGGTTAAAAGATTCATATTCTTGGTAAGTTGCTACTATTAAAGACCCGTAAGAAGGTCAAGAGAAAACAGAAGAAAAAGTAACTTGGGCCTTCTTAGAACGAGACCAAGAAAGTAACCAAGATCAAAGGGAAGTGTTTCTTTTGTTGTGAAAAGGGTCAAAGGAATAGACTGAATAAGAATGAAATCAACTTGCATTTAGGCAATGAAGCGTTGGTGTCTACTAGTGTAGTGAGAGATATTAGAATCAATTTAGATTCTTAAAGACATTTAGTTTTAATAAACGTTTATTATGTGCCATAATTCAAGAGGAATTTAATTTCGGTCTCTTGTCTAAATAAATTTCGATATCCGGTTACTTTTAATAAAGGTTTTATCATTACTAAGAATAACAAATTTGTTTTTAAAGGTACATTGGAAAACGATTTATTCTACTTGCATAGAAATATCTCTCACTTGTTAGACACGGAATAAACGAAACCTAATCATAAAAAGAGTAAAATTATCAAAAGATGAAACCTACCTTTGGCATTTGCGCCAAGGTCATATTAACATTAATATGATTAAAAGATTGGTTAGTAAAAGACCTCTAATTGACTTAAAGGTTGATGATCTACCAACTTGTGAATCTTGTTTGGAAGGCAAAATAACCAAAAGGTCCTTTATGACCATAGGCATGAGAGCCATCAAATATTTAGGATTGATACACACTAATGTTTATCGACCTATGAGCATTCAATTTAGAGGTTGATATGAGTACTTCATCACATTCACGGATGATCAGTCAAGATTTGGCTATGCGTATCTCATGAGACATAAGTCAGATGCTTTTGACATGTTCAAAGCATTTAAAGATGAAGTAGAAAATAAGCTTGAGAAATGCATAAAAATCTTGAGGTTTGATCGTGGTGGAGAATATCTATCGGGTGAGTTTCAGCAATATCTTACTGATAATGGGATAATTTCTCAGTTTTCTGAACCAGGTAAAGCTCAACAAATGGGGTGGCAGAAAGAAGAAATAAAAATCTTTTGGTCATGGTTAGGTCTATGTTGAGTTATTCAACGCTCTCTAATTCTTTTTGGGGATATGCTTTACAAACCGGTATGTACATTCTAAATGATGTACCATCTAAGTCTGTTCCTAAAATACCGCATAAGTTGTGGACCGGGCGAAAGCCTGATTTACAACACTTAAGGTTATTTGGATGTCCTACGCACGAGTTAAAAGGAAAGACGGAAAAGATGGAGTCCCGTTCAGAAACATGCATATTTGTAGAGTATCCAAAAGGAACAAAAGGATAATATTTCTATAGTCCTTCAGATCTTAAAGTATTTGTTTCGACAAATGCTAAATTTTTGGAAGAGGACTATATGAATAATTTTGTGCCCAAAAGTAGAATTGTCCTATATTGAGCTTTCAAGAGACACAATTCCAGATGAGTTTTCACAACCAACCCAAACTGTAAGTTCCATACCAATACAAGATTAACAATCTACCATACCTCATCGTAGTGAGAGGGTTAGCAGACAACCCGACAGATACATCGGTTTAGGAGAATCTGTAGAGAATCTTCCGGATGACGAAGATCTCTTTACGTATAACGAAGCAATAGAAGATGTTGATTGTCACCATTGGCAAAAGGATATGCAATTCGAAATTGAATTTGTGTTCAAAAGCAAAGTTTTGAAGATTCTAAGTTCAGGAGATCAACATCAGGATCTAAGTTTACTATTGGAGGAGGGGCAATCATACGGAGGAGTATTAAGCAATCTTGTATTGCTGATTTCAACATGGAAGCCGAGTATGTTGCTATATGTGAGGCTGCTAAAGAGGCTGTTTAGGCTTCACCAATTCTTGATTGACTTGAAAGTGGTACCTGATGCGAATAAACAGATCACTATCTATTGTGACAATAATGGAGCAGTGGCTAACTCGAGAAAACCAAGAAGTCATAAGAGAGGGAAACACATTGAAAGAAAGTATCACCTTCTGAGGGAAATTGTGCATAGGGGTGACGTGACGATTACCAAGATCGCATCAACAAATAGTCTAGCAGATCCCTTTACAAAGGCTCCTCCACAAAAAAGTTTTGATGGGCATCTAGAGAACATGGGGATGAGAGATATGACACATTTGCTATAGAGAAAGTGAGAGATTGTTGTGATTATGCTTGATAGCAAGAGTATAATAATGTATTTGACATTCTTTTCATATTTATAAAGTGATTTCTAATTTAACAAATCTTATAGCATTTATAGTTTAATTATTATAATTGTCAAAAGTAAATAATTATAAGGTCAAAAGACTATTAGAAAAGAATAATTGTTCATACATCTAGATATGTATGAGGTAGACACAATTCATTAGTTAGTCTTGAATAAATTCACAACTTAAGATAAAGGTTGGGCGTCTTTATCTTGTTAAAGTTGTAGATTATTTTGCTAGCATTTGAGTGGGATCAAATGTGTTATGATGAGTCTAAAATCATCAAAGTGTGGTGTCTTTGGGTAAAATAATCTAGTGCACTGGGTGCATTGAATTGGATCACAATGAAATACTTTTTCTAGAACAGTCAATGGATAAAAGTTTTCGTTTGAAGACAATCGGTGAGTCTATCTCAATCCTGAGATAAATGATGGACTTATGGTTGCAAGTGTTATCATTTGAGCTGTCAATGAGTACAATTATATAGCATAGTCTATCCACTATAGCTTGGTGGTTCTCATTTGTTAATCGATAGAGGACTTCATCTATAGATATGGACATCGTGGCTCTATTTATTAAATGAGAGTAGAATATCATCATATGGATGTTTTGAGGTATTGGATATTAACTCTTAACGTTAAGTTTTCAATAGTGTCTATTGAATCATGGCTTCTGGACAAGTCAAAATATCCAAGTTCAAAATATGGTCACATGAGTAAATATGGTAACTTAAAGAGCTATAGGCGGTCTGTGAGCTCTTGGCGATTACTGATTTTCTTCACGAGGATACACTTTCTCCATTAAGATTGTCTAGGGTATGAATGAGGAAAATTAACTTATTCTATATTTATTTAAGAGTGCAATTTTAGTTCTTTAGTGGAATGCACTAAAATTAATAGATCAGACCTTGGTGAATCATTTGTTGATTGTGATTGGGTTGTGCCTATTGGAGCTTAAATTTAGATAGCCTGCCAAGATCCATAATCCACACGAACTTGCATGGATCACTTGTTAAATTCTGTCAAACCAATTTAGGGGTCCATCTAGAATTGTATTAAGGCATGTATACTTGTTTCTTTTGTAAGAATGGGTCTACTTCACATGTGGAATTTTTTTAAGGTCCAATAGATTTAATAAAATAAGAAAAATAATATATTGGCCCATGTATATATGTTGGGCGGCCAGGCTATTTAAAAGAGCTTAATATATTGTTTTTTATTTGATTTTTTAATTAAATAGAAATTAATTAATTTGGTATTTAATTAATTATTTAATTAAATGTCAAAATCTTTTTCCTAGTAGGAGATGGTCTCCCAATATTATACTATTGTTGGTAGTATAATTAATATTAAAGTCTATATTTGATAAGTAGATAAATAAAAGGAATTATTTATCTAGTCAAATTAGGAAATCTTTAATTTGGTTACAAATACACTTTTGAGTTGGATTAGGAGTCATGGTGTAGGAAAGAATTCTTTTTTGAAAAGGATTATTGGTCACCAAGTAAATTCACCTAAACATAGGATTCTTAACCACCAAGTAAATCATTCTTAGGAAAGGATTTGTAATCCTATATATACCACCTAGAAATTTCGGCTAACCCTATGATTCTATGAGTGAAATTTCGGCCAAACTAGGTATTTTTCAAGAGAGAATTTTGATGGAGAAAAATTTAGTCTTTGCTCTAACATTATTCGATCAAGTCATAGATATAGGATGTAGAATTCGGCCAAGGAGAAAAGAGAAAAAGAGAACGTTTTTGTTTTTGATAGTACACTAGTATCCTTTACATCAAAAGGGTTTTGTGTTCAAAATCAAATCAGATTCACGCGAGTTTCAATCAATTAGATTGATAATTCACAAGTGACCAGACGTTCTTGGATTTTTCTCTTGGAGGATAATTGTAACTAACAAAGAAAAATATTTTTTTTTGTTTCCATCTTCAGGTATACAATTTAACGAAAGGGAGCCCACACTTCTAGGTGATTCATGTTCATGATTTGATTGGAAGATCTTGCGGATTCAATTCGGTGCTAGTTCAATCATCACGAGAAAAAGGTATGATACTTTTATATACATTAATTAATCTAGGGTTAAGGTTCTTGTTATTACAAAGGGAATTTTTTTATTTATACCGAAACCCTAATTTCTAATTTTCACGCTTTCGTTGTGCGATTTTTCCCTACATAATGTGCCTAGGAATCTTTGGGCTGAGGCCATCAATACGCCTTGCTATATAAGAAATGGTGTTTTTCTAAGTCACGACACTAGGCAAACCTCCTATGAATTGTGGAAGGGTAGAATGCCAAATGTGAGCTACTTCCACTCATTTGGAAACTAATACTACATTCTTAACAACTAAGATCAATTTGGCGAATTTGATGCCAAGAGTGATGAGGGAGTTTTCATTGGCTATGCCCTGAATAGTAAGGCCTATAGAGTCTTCAATTTGAAAACTCAGAGTGTCATGGAATCATCTAATGTGGTCATAGATGACTGTAGGCCTAAGACTGGTGACCATGATGAAGAGATTATTGTGATTAACGATTCTTCCTTGGAGAAGAATCGTGAGACTTCAGATGATGTGAAGTCAAACCTTGATGAAAAGGTTATTCAACCACTTGATGGAGATTCATCTTTGAACTCTAAAGAACCCACTCCATGGGTTAGACATCTCCTCAGCAAGAATGACATTCTTGGAGATGTGAGTGCGGGTGTTAGGGCTAGGCATCAATTAGCTGATAAATTAGCTATACTTGTTACACCTCTCAAATTGAACCCAAAAAGGTTGATGAAGCCTTGAATGATGAGTTTTGGTTTCTTTCTATTAAATAAGAGCTAAACAAATTTGAAAGAAATGAGGTTTGGACTCTAGTTCCTAAACCCAAGAGCACTAATGTCAATGGAAAAAAATGGTGTATAGGAACAAGTCAGATGAGGATGGAAACATTGTGTGAAACAAGGCTCGACTTGTAGCACAAGGATACTCTCAAATTAAGGGTGTCGATTTTGAGGAGACTTTTGCTCATGTCGCCCGTCTTGAGTCCGTAAGGCTTCTCTTGTCCATATCATGTGTTCGCAAGTTTAAATTACATCAAATGGATGTTAAGAGTATCTTCCTCAATGGCTTCTTGCAAGAGGAAGTGTTTGTTAAGCAACCCAAGGGGTTTGTGGATCCATACCACCCCAACCATGTTTATTGCCTCAAGAAGGCTTTATATGGGTTGAAACAAGCACCGAGGCTTGGTATGAGTGCCTCACTCTCTATCTTGTTGACAATGGTTACTCTAGAGATAGTGTTGACAAGACTTTGTTCATCAAGGGCAACAAAGATGAGCTTTTTATAGCTCAAATCTATGTTGATAACATTATGTTTGGCTCTAACAACAAATCCAAAGTCCAATAATTTGTTGATGTTATGTCTCATGAATTTGAGATGAGTTTTGTTTGGGAGCTCAATTACTTTCTAGGTGTGTAAATCAAGCAACTGCATGATGGGATTTCCATATCCCAAGCTAAGTATCCTAAGAACCTAGTGAAGAAGTTTGGCATTTAAAATGACAAACATTGTGACACACCCATGAGTACCACTTTAAAATTAAGCTAGGATGCTAGTGGGAAAAGTGTGGATCAAATCCTATATCATGGTGTGATTAGCAGCTTGCTTTACTTGATTGTAAGTAGGCCCGATATAGCCTATAGTGTAGGTTTGTATGCTAAGAACCAAGCAGATCCGATGGAGTCCCTGATAATAATATGTACAAGGTTATACTAAATAACCTAGAGGGGGGTGAATAGGTTGTCTCTCACTTTTAACAAATTTTTCGAGACTAGTGACAAAACCTTGATAAGCATACAAATTAACATTCAACATGATTGTTATAAGAAAACAATATATTCATGTATGCTCAAATCTCCACTCTGAGTCTACAAAACATACAACAAGAATCAATGTATCTTATGTACAAATATATTCAATGTAGACAAAATTCTATAAGTTAAACTTAGAGTATTACAATGTGGTACTTTAAAACTTGAATGGAATATCACAAGATACAAAGTTATCTGACATACACAAATAATATTGTGTAAGGAAGTCAACTTACATATAAAATTCTATCCACATTATTCAAATAACAATTAACAATATAAGAGAGATAGGGATAGAGAAAAGTTGACACAAGATATAACGTGGTAAACCTCCAAAGAGGAAACATCCACGGGTTAGCAACCACCAGTAAAAAAAACCCACTAGTAGATAAGATAAGTACAATCTCTCAAGTGACCCCTTCACCTAGAAACTACCCTCCTATCCTACTCATGAAGATGTCGCCCTCATGCTCAACAATCCGAGGCCTCACACCTCTTGTTAAGACTTCCTCGCTCACCCTTTCGGATCCTCACGACACTAGGCAAGACTTCCTTGCTTGACAATCCAAGGTCTCCCACCTCTTGCCAAGACTTCCTTGCTCAACAACATAGGTATTACACCTATTGTCAAGACTTCCTTCTCACAAGGCATCTAGGTGATCATGAATGCAAAACGCAAACAAGCACACAACATAGAATAAGATGATCAACAAATTCTACGGAAACTAGAATTAATCAATGAGCACACAAAGTATATTTTCTAGTTTATAATCCAAATGTGACACCACACAAGATGATGCATGAGCATATGAAATGTATTGATTAGGTACACTCCATGAAGATCTAGACATAGACAATAAAGTTCACAAAACAAGATTGTCTAGATCTTATGCATGAATAAAAATCTAAAGCATGCCAAATTTCCAAACACACACTTTAAACATAGATTTTATTCATGTTACTAAAGCTTGAAATAAACAAGTTCATGAAGTACATATTCAAGACTTTAGTACTAACACAAAAAAAAATGCTAGAAACACAAAATATGATCAATCAAATCTCTAGCAATCATTTAGAGCATATATTCACAAAATAGTCAATTAAACTCTAATAGAATCTAAATATAAAATCAAATGTGCTAATCCTAGATCTATTCAAAAAATAAGTTCTAGTACATAATAAGACTATTAATCGTAAAAATAAAGTCAATCAAAGCACAAATAGTCCTAGATAAGATGCTAGCACAATACAACTTACAATCATGTGAAAACATAGGTTTGATTGAAACCTAACTAACAATCAAGTATCTAATTAAGCACAACTAGCATTTAATTGAAGATCTATCACTCATCAACATATGTTCAAGTCAAATACACACAAATAGGAAGAAGACCCAAGGTATTTGAACATTAGAATCAAGGAAATCAAAAGATAAACAAATACCATGATAATTTCTAGTACAGTCACGAAAATGGTGCGATCCACCAGAAAAACTTGAACAAATGACTTCAAGGTTGCTTGGATATGATAGAGGAATTCAATATGAAACTTCTCCAACTTGAATCACTCAAATCGGATAACAGATGAGAGAGATATGGTGATTCAAAGTTGAGAGAAAAAACCTAGAAATTTTCTGCACTACATTTTCTTCTTCCCTAGATTCAAATGAGAGAGAGAAGAGATATATAAAGGAGAGGGAACAAAAGAGCATGAAAGGACCAAAATAACCCCTTTGAGAATGCTTCCTTGAGATGGTGCGTGGGCATCTTGGGGCAGCAAGGAGTTGTGGCCGAGATGGCCACACGCCATCTCGGGCATGCACCATTTGATGGCCTTTGGCTATGGTGCACCTCCCTTGCACTCCACTCGTGTTCTTCAACCCTTCTTTTGCCTCTGAACTCCGAATTCAAATCCGTTTGAAGATTACAAACCAAGACTCCTTCATGGACATGGAAATGTAAGATACTCAACCCAAAAAATAAGAATTCGACTCGATATACGAAGACGAAGACAATGTATGCAACATGAGTTGAAAGTATAGTATCTTTTGACTTAGAACTTGAAATCAATAGCATGAGTAACCGAAATGACCAGAACTCAATCAAGAATGATTTAAGACTAAATTCAAGTTCAATATCCATGTTATACAAATATATACACATACAAACACAATTCACACTAGAATGCAAACTACATAAAGATAGTCTCCAATCATGCATTTTCCAAAACATGTTATTTCCATACCAATGCATGAGCATTCATCTTCTAGTGTGTGAATGTGTTATACATGGTGCTCAATGATGCAGGGACACATATGAATGAATTGTATGTGTGTGCCTATAATGGTGCACAATGATGTAGGGACACAAATGTATGAATTGTGTGTGTGTGCCTAAGCCTTGAAAAAGAAAAGAAAAGTCTTAATATACCTTTGTAGAATCATGAAGCACCTTTCCCTTTGAAGACTTGAACTTGCTTGAATAGTTGTCATTTATTCTTTGAAGCTTAAATCATCATGAATCCTAGACAACTAAACAATACAAAGGAAATGTTGTTTTGATAGAGAATAATGCCAACATAACTCACAAACCTAACAGTCCTATCTCTCCTTTGTGAAGAGAATCATTTGTTATATGAATGAGACATCCAACTATAGGATATGGTACTTTTCTGACACTAATGCTAGCTTAGTTGGCTTTAGTGATGCAGATTAGGCAAGAAATTGTGATGATAGGAAGAGTACATTGTAGAGAAAAAATGGTTCAAAAATGCAACGGAAGCGTGAAAGAAATGAAAATTAGGGTTTGCGTATAAATAATTTTTTTCCCTTTAATGCAATGAGAACCTTAACCCTAGATTAATTGATGTATTTAAAAGTATCGTACCTTTTTCTCGTGATGATTGAACAAGCGTCGAATTGAATACGCAAGATCTTCCAAACCAATCACGAACTTGAATCACCTAGGAGTGTGGGCTCCCTTTCTTTAAATTGTATATCTGAGGATGAAGACAAAAATATTCTTTTATTTGTTAGTTATAAATATCTTCCAAGAGAAAAATCCAAGAATGTCCGGTCACTTGTGAATTATCAATCTACTTGATTGAAACTCGCATGAACCCGATTTGATTTTGTACACAAAACGCTTTTGATGTAAAGGATACTAGTATACTATCAAAAACAAAACCGTTCTCTTTTTCTCTTTTCTCCTTGGCCGAATTCCACACCTTATATCTTAGAGTTTGTCGAATTTTGTCTAGAGTAAAAAACAAATTTTTCTCCCTCAAAATTCTCTCTTGCTAGGCCAAATTCTCTTCTTGAAATTGCTTAGCATGGCCGAAATTAACATACGTATATATATATATATATAGGATCATAAATCCTCTCCTAAGAAGGATTTATTTGGTTGGCAAGAATCCTTTCCTTAGGTGGATTTATTTGGTAGTTAAGGATCCTTATCTAAAAGGAATTCTATCCTATTATATATATATATATATATAGGCTGGCCGAAATTTCATTGGATATATATTAGGATCACAAACCATTTCCTAAGAAGGATTTACTTGGTAGTTAAGAATCATTTCCTTAGGTAGATTTACATGGTGGTTAAGAATCCTTTTCTAAATGAATTCTATCCTACACCAAGACTCCTAATCCAACTCAATAGTGTATTTGTAACCATATTAAAGACTTTCTAATTTGATTAGATAAATAATTTCTTTGATATATCTACTTATCAAATATATTCTTTAATATAAATTATACTTCCAACAATAGTATAATTTAAGGAGACCAACTCCTATTAGGAAAAAGATTTTGACTTTTAATTAAATAATTAATTAATCGACCAATTAATTAATTTCCATTTAATTAAATAGTAAAATAAAAATAATATAATTTAAGCTATTCTTAATATACTTGCCGCCCAACACATGTATATAGGCCATATATTATTTTTCTTATTTTATTAAATCCATTGGACCTTAATAAAAAGTCCACATGTGAACTAGAGCCATTCATACAAAAAGAAACAAGTGTATGTGAGATGATCATCTCACATACACTTGGTTGATCATCTCACACACACTCACTAACTCATGCATAATTCTTATTTGTATATGTTGTGTGTTTATATTTATGTGCATTCATGTTTTAATAACTCTTCTTGATTGACTGCATCTTTTGATTAAAATGCCATGTCGTGTTAGGCATTAGGATACATCCTCTTAACTTTGTTACTCTTGCATGATGTATTTTGAGTGTGAAGAAAGTGGGTTGTGCGCTACTCGTGTTACGCCACTCGACCAGTGCCAACACCAGTACAAACTTCACAGTGGGCTGTCGATGGTCATGCCCTGCTCAACTAGCGCAACATCACCAGCGCAATTTTCCAGTGGGTTGTAGCTAGTTATGCGCCAATGACCTGTGTAGCTCCACCAACGCCTATTGAAAATTTAGGCAGTGTGACACGCTCTAAAGAAGTGTTTCTACTTCCAAGTATAAGAGTGTCATAGTAATAAATTAACCGGTAAGAGCGGGTCGAACCACCGGGGGTTTGTTCACTTGTCCTTGTAAAATTAATTATCTAGATTAATTAATAAGCTTGTTATAAAAATGTAAATCAATTAAAATTAATACTGGGGCTAAGGGATCCACTGTTATTAATTCGAATATGATCCAATTATTAATATTTAGTCCAGATTAATGGGATGGTATTCCACTCCACTGACCACTCTCTGATAGATGTAGGTAAAAGTAGTCACTGTGCTAGACAACATCTGCCTGTCTACAGTGAGTCAAAACTCTATAAAGATTAGAGGGGATAACCACTCTCTGATAGATATGGGTAAAAGTACTCACTGTTCTAGACAATATCTGTCTGTCTACAGTGAGTCAAAAACTCTACAAAGATCAGAGGGGAGAAACCACTCTCAGATAAATATGGGTAAAAGTACCCACTGTGCTAGACAATATCTGTCTATCTACAGTGAGTCAAAAACTCCACAAAGATCAGAGGTAAGAAAGCATAAAAATAATAAACTTACCATAATTGGATCATATTTTCCATACCAACAGTATCACCTTTGGCCCTAGCTATATAAAATTAGCCAGACATAATTTAACTAGAAAATATCTATTTTATTTTAACTGAGAATTTGATAACAAAAGAGAGAGAATTTCACAAATATAATATCAGATTTGGATTCAGAATATGAAAATTATGGGGAAAAGGCCCCCTATTTATACAAAATACGGATGAAAATTGACCATCGAATGAATTTAGAATGGAGCGTCAAGATTTCACCACGTCATCAATGAACAGTAACTCATCCGTGAAATGAATAGTGAACAGTAACTCATCCGTGAAGTGATAGTGAACAGTGAAAGTCAACTGTGAATAGTGAATAGTCAGAATTACAAAAATGCTCTTCATGGCCTTCCTAAGGTTTTTGACGTTTTAAACTTGAAAACGATGTTTGTTTTGCCATCTGACTTCTCCATGATTCTGAATTAATCGAATTACCTCTGAAATACAAAGAAAAATACATTGATTACTACACAACACATTTATTTAAGCGAGCAAACGAAATTATGCCTAAATTGGGGAATTAATCATATTGGAAGTGTAAAATGATGATATTATCCCTTAGTAAACACACTTTTCAATGTTAATCACACCCCCCAACTAGCTTATTGCTAGTCTCTAGCAATTAAAGCGAAAATAGTAAAAACTCAAATTCAAATCTCTAAACTACCAAATAGACAAACTCTCTCATACCTCTTGTCTCATCCTTTGACAGCCAGCCATCAATTGAGTTATCAATCAAACTTTCTTGTGCTCACTAAAGATCAATACAATAATTATGAGATTCAATTGAAATCAAACAACATTTTTATTTTGAAATCTCATCAGGGCTTCTTCCTTAGGCAATAGTTTAATTTCTTCTTTTTTTTTGGTTTTTTTTAATATAACAAAATTGGAAACAAACATTCCATTTTTAATCCATGTAGCGAGCTTTAGTTTAATGACTCTCAAACCAGTTGGCTTTAGGGCATTAAGTGTTGAAACACTCCTACGGGCTTAATTACTCAGATTGCAGATGTTTTTTTTAGTACAATTCCCTTAAGCTTTCTCTTTAACCCGTTTAACGAGCTTTGGGTCAATGACTCCCAAACCAGTTGGTCTTAGGGCATTAGGTGTTGAAGTACCCCTCAGAATTAATTGTTTGAGTTAAAGAGTCTACAAAACTGCACTTTATTCTTATCCAGACTCTACCGTTTTGCGTGAACACTCTATGATTACTGAGGTATGAGGCCCGGCTACTAAGTAAGAGTTTTGGTCACAACACACAAAAATATTATTATTATTATTACTATATATATTTTTAAATAAGACCACTGCCTTCGGTTGTTACCCTTGAATGATGTTTCAGAACTAAATATCACAAAACCTCAACTTACTGCACATAATCATGTGTCAATGTGTGTGTGTGTCTAGAATAGTTCAAAAAATTTCTCAAGATGACTTAATGAACAAAAGGATTAGTAAATGATATCACAGTGGAGAGCTTATAAATTTGAATAGTCAAAAGAGAGGAAAAATGTATCAGAACTACAAAGATACGTCTCAGAAGTATCAAAAAGATCTCTTTACTCGGCCATCTTTACAAAAAAAAAATGGTCAGAAGTTATTAATTTTTTTTTTTGAAAAACAAAATTTATTGAATCAACTATCCCCTCCCCCCAACCAGAACGAGACATTGTCCCAAATGCCATTAGAAAGAGGTAAGGTTTAGAAGACATCACCTGAACAACTTGAAAGACAACAAAACCCTGCAAAACAACTAAAGAAATACAAAATATAGGAAAATAAAATGCATAAAAACCATGGGACAATCACAAACTGAGATTCAGATCAATTATGTGTTTCTTGTTCTCTTCATCAATGGACCAATCAATTTGGCAGGTTGAAGGATCTGGCTCATAATTGAAAGCTTGTAACTGGTCAATCAGCTCATGAGGACTTGAAGCAGTGATAAAGTTAATAAAAAGATAATAAAAACAAAAGGATATTTACTCGTAGTTGTGATTGTGGCTCACATCTTTCTCTAGTTTTACGTCCAGAAACTGCTTCAACGCCCTCTATGGGTCGAGGATATGCTTCCCATCCAATTTTCTTATAAATTGGCAAATAGGGTCTTCTAAAGTCAGACTCCCAAGACTATAATACGCATGTTCTTTTTGAAATTGTGGCCATAATCGGTCAATTTCCATTTGCACATATCCACTAGGATGTGCATCAAGAGTTGTTAGGATATTATCCAATGACTCCCTACGCAAACCATGCCTAATGAATAAAATTTTTATCTTCTCGATTAATAAACACCATTCCTAAAGAACGACAACGTGTGTTGCAAGTTGTACGTGCACATCTGTGACAAGTAACCCCTATGTAAGGACCTTGAATTTATGATTGGCTTATTTCATGACAAACCACACCACATTGGGGATGATTGTGTAATGGATAGCTTAGGTCCTCATTGGCAAGCTTCCAAGCATCTCCGTGACTTCAAGAGCTAAAGGTATATTCACTTGACTTTGCCTATTGAAGAGTTTAGATGTACACACACACCTCATGCATGCTTTGTTGATCTTGCATTTGTGTTAATATTGTTTATATGTGTGCATCTCTACACAATCACACTTGCACTTCATTTATAGATTTAAGTGTGGTATTGTATTGTGTTCGTTCTTGCACGATGGTGTGCTTGTTTTAGCGCGTTGAGTGACCATATGAGAAGGTCTCATTCTTCTCTTGGTTTGGTTATATGGAGTAAGGTGTCTAGTTTTAAAAGAGTGTATTTCAATGATTTAAATGTTTTTCAAAACTGACCTTTGTATGGTCTTGTGACCATATCTTTTTATACATTGATTCAAAATGAGTTTTGAAAAATTCTGCACAAATTAGACACAACGGTATATTATTCGTAATATTTCTTGACCGTTTGGATTAGTTTTAAAATCTCCAAAGTGACTGCAAAAACAGGGCATCTCTATTGTTGACATTCAAATCATGTTCTGTAAATTGAATTAGAAAGCAGACTTCCATACCTTCCTAACGGTATATTATATGAAAGGTTTGGATGTCGTTTGGTCACATTTTGAATCTCAGGCTGTTGCGCTAAGCGTATGCGCCAGTTCACAAGCACCCGCACCAGTGCCTCTAGGATAGTAGGCGTGCGTTGGTGTGGTGCTTGTCGACCAGCGCAGTTCACCAGCGCATTGAGTAATTTTTGGGAAATTTTCAAAACGACATAGTTTTGCTCTAGGGCTCATATATACATGCCATCTTCTTCCTCACTCATTTTTCAGAGCTTCAAAATCATTTTTTAGTGTGAGAAAGTATTTTCTTTGAGAGAGAAGCTCCAAGACTTTTTATTTAACTCTCCAAACCCAAAACCCATCATCCTTTCAAAAAACAAACATCATCTAGCTACATCTAGGATGTTTCTTAGCATAGGTCTTCATCAACAAGATTAACTTGGTAAGTAGAACACCATCTTCATCATTCTTGTGTTCTAGCTTAACAAAATATCTCTATATTAGGATTTTTATTACAAGTAGAGATTGTTGTTGATGTTTGGGTTGTTGTATTGTGATAGCTTGCATAATTAGGTTGTTTTATCAAAATAGCTAATCTATATATGTTTTTGTATGCTTAATTGATGATTAGGGTTGCCTTGTGCATCTAGTATAGTTTATGAACATTAATATGTATGCCTCATTGATTGCATTTATTGATTGCAAATATATTGCCCTTAGTTATATGTTGTGACAACTTGTGTTGGTTGGACTTTTATTGACAATTAGGTTGCTAGAATCCTTTTGCTTCTAATTGAGTCATTATGTATGGGCATGTAGGCATTGTTTGATAACTAGGTTCTTGTATTGCATTATCTACACCTAGTTAAGCATTGTATGTTTGGTCTAACATATTTTGCATTGAGCATTCATTGATTATTTCACTTAGACCATATACTCTTCATAGAGTCAAAGTCTTGTGTCTTCTAGGTGAAGTTGCACAAGCAAGTCAAGTCTTGCAACCAAGGGTAGGTTGGCAAGCAATTGGTTAGGTATCCACTGTAAAAGGCCCGAGGGGTAGAGTAGGAGGTGTTCACGCCAAGAGTAGTGTATCAAGGGATATCACTAGGGACTGAACCAAGAGTGGTGAGTAGCGGTGTCCATATCCTAAGGTTGTCGAGAGTGAGAGTCCGAGAATCACTTGAGGGTGTAACCTTTTTCTCATATAGTAGATTTCCGTGATCATCTGTGGCTAGCAGAATAGCCCGTGGTTTTTCCCATTTGAAGGGTTTCCACGTAAACATCAAGTGTTATTTATATTTCCGCACCTTACACTTGATGTTGTATGTTTGTTTTATTGGGTGAATTTTGAATATTGACTAATCAATAAAAAATGGTAATTGACTTGATTAAAACCTCTTCACCCCCCTCTAGATTAATATTATACACACCATAATATTTGTTTCAATTGGTATCAGAGTGGGTTCCTAGACTTACTTAGGTGATCCAAGCTCTTGTTTGTGTCTCTTGCATTTCTTTGAATTTGATTGTTGCATTCCTTTGCATTCATCTCATTCATTAAACACCATGAGTGGCATTGATATGTTAGAGGGAGATTTGACCTTCAAAATTGAGAGGGAGGAATATGACTCCGATGAGGAGATAACTTTCATGGTTGAGAGATTTAGAAAATTCGCAAAATCTCACAAGAAGAGTATGACCTCCAATGTGAAAGAGGAGAAAAGGATGAACTCCAAAGTACAGAAGGCAAACGAGAAGACCTTGCTCAAGAATAGTGAAGAGCATGTGCTTAACTGCACGACCTTGGGTGCTTCCTATGTGGAAGATTTTGGTGTGGTAACAAGTGACCAAGGCAAAGGTCTTGATGAGGCAATCGACTCAATTGAGGAATGTCAAGTGACCCTTCTCAAAGTCTTGAAGAAAAATGAAGAGCTCTCTAAGGACAATGAGACTTTGAGAATGTGGAAGATTTCCTCGAAGGAAAAGATCCGTACCCTTGAAGATAACAAGCAAAATAGTCAAAATCAACTTCATCGGTACAAAGAGATCATGGAAGACCAAATGGAAGACATCTCCATTCTTGTCTCCAAATTGAAGACCATGGATAAAGTGACCTCCATTGATGAATCCTTGATAATGGACAAGATTGATGCATCCAAGTATGAGAAAGAGATTGAAGATTTCCACCAAAGGATGAAGGCAATGAAAGATGAGCTTGCCAACAAAGAAAACTCCTTGAAAATTGTCAAGGAAAGAGAGATGAGGTGCATTGAAGAATTAAAGAAGGCCAAGTTCAAAGAACCTCAAGCTCAAGGCAAGATCAAAGCTTCATCTAAGAAATCTTCAACTCAAGGAATTTCCATACAAGCCTTGGCAACTCAACCAAAGCCTAGGAAATTCAAGAAGAAAGGACAAGTTCTTGAGAAGTCAATCACCTCCTCCAACAAACCAACTATGAGGAAAGGAGGTGACCACAAAAAGCGTGACCAACCAAGGTGGCAAGATCAATCGGCTCAACCACCTCAAGAAGCTAGACCACAAAGGTGCCACTAATCGGCTCAAGCTCCAAGGAGAAGCAAATTGATGCACCATCAAAGACAACCTCATCAATATGGTGATGCCGGGATGAGATCACAATGCAATGGTATAAATTCTTACTTTGTACCTACTTGTCATTTTTGTGGTATGATTGGTCACTTAAGACCAAATTGCTTAAAATTTATTAAGAGGTATAGGTTAGAGAGCACGAAAGAAAAACGGTTGAATGTTAGGGCAAGTTAGCATGAACCTAGGGAACTTAGAAACATGTCTTTGACCACTAAAAATGATAAAATGGAACCTAGGTGGGTTAGAAAGGATGAACCCGCTTGCCTTAGTGCTCATGAAACACCCGTAGATGCAACTGGGTTCTTTGGACTTGGTAAGCCTATAGGGGTTCATACCTCCCATTGACTTGGTTGGATTTGACCCCATTTGGGGAGCTCAAGCAAAGAGAGCGAACTTGCATAATTTTCTCTGTGCAAAAAGTTGATTAATTTTATGCTCTTTATTAATTGCTTGAGATTCTTGGTTGCACATATATGCTTATATGTTTTTTTAATAAGTATGCAACATGGCTTTACTTGAAATCCATGTCATATTTATGTTCAAACATGCATTTTTGGACAAGAGATTTAATTGGGAAAGTACATTTGAATGACCTATAATTTATCTCCATGACATGTGAACTTGCTTTTAATGACATGCTTTAAAATGATATGCATGAATTGAGTTTGATTACTTTAATGCAAATGTGTGTGAGTACAAATGAGAGGACTAATGAATAAGGATCTTGTATCCATGCAATTAATAAGGATTTTATATCCAAATTAGTCTTCTCTCTTTTCTTAATGGTGAAACAAGACTACTATCATACGGATAATTATCTGGAAAAATAAAAAAGGGTGCAATAGTCGCTCATGTCTTGATTTGCCTTTAAGGATTGATATAGTTGCTTTATTTTCAAATTTTTGGAAACTATATCTAGTTTGCTTATGACAAAGGGGTACAAATTGGTTTGAATTCTTTTGGAAACCCTTTTGATGTTTGCTTTGCCAAATACCACTTGTTTTGGATTTGAATGCAACATGTCTTGCTTGCAAAGCACCCTTGTCACACATTTTTCTTTAAATAAAATACCTTGAATCTCTCTCAATTACTTGTGTTGCGTAAAGTTTGTTTATATGATTATGCATTATAATTGTGCTAATAGCTCTCTTTGCTAAAGCAATCCGATAGAGGGAGCTCCTTTGCCTATCTCATGACAAAAAGAGGGAGAAATCTTGAGAAATATAGGGGGAGCATTGGTTATGCTTTTGGAAGAGATCATGAGAGAGAGTAAACCATTTATGGGGAGCATTGCACATGCATTTTTTATATTGCTTTATTGAGTGCAATTACTTTTTACGTTTGTTCACCTCACATGCACTTGCACATGCACTTGTTCTGGGAAAGTACTTCTTGCTATTGTGTGTAGGTACAATAATAATTCTACAAAGAGATTGAAGATATTGAAGATTTAGATTGTAGGATCTCCTTTGTAATGTAGAATTAATCTCTTGGACAAGAGCTTAATTTTTGTTTTGTGAGGATTTGTTTGTGAGTGGTTGTTTTGTCATGAAATAGCCAAGGGGGGAGATTGTAAGGACCTTGAATTTATGATTGGCTTATTTCAAGACAAACCACAACACATTGGGGATGATTGTGTAATGGATAGCTTAGGTCCTCATTGGCAAGCTTCCAAGCATCTCCATGACTTCAAGAGCTAAACATATATTCACTTGACTCTGCCTCTTGAAGAGTTTAGGTGCACACACACACCTCATGCATGCTTTGTTGATCTTGCAATTGTGTTGATATTGTTTATATGTGTGCATCTCTTCACAATCACACTTGCACTTCATTTATAGATTTAAGTGTGGTATTGTGTTGTGTTCACGCTTGCATGATGGTGTGCTTGTTTTAGCGCGTTGAGTGACCATATGAGAAGGTCTCATTCTTCTCTTGGTTTGGTTATATGGAGTAAGGTGTCTAGTTTTAAAAGAGTGTATTTCAATGATTTAAATGTTTTTCAAAACTGACCATTGTATGGTCTTGTGACCATATCTTTTTATACATTGACTCAAGATGATTTTTGAAATATTCTGTACAAACTAGACACCCATACCTTTCCAACGATATATTATTCGTAATATTTCATGACCGTTTGGATTGGTTTTAAAATCTCCAAAGTGACTGCAAAAACAGGGCATCTCTGTTGTTGTCTGTTTCTAACCTTTGGTCACTCAAATAGCCATTACGTTTTCTACAGACATCCAAATCATATTCTGTAAATCGGAACAGAAATTATACTCCCATACCTTTCCAACGGTATATTATACGAAAGGTTTGGATATCGTTTGGTCACATTTTGGGTCGCTCGAATCTCAGGCTGTTGCTCTGTTGCGGCTGTGCCAGTCTACAAGCACCCTCACCAGTGCCTCTTGGACAGTAGGTGTGGGCTGGTGTAGCGCTTGTCGACCAGCGCAGTTCACCAGTGCACTGAGTAATTTTTGGGTAAATTTCAAAACGACATAGTTTTTCTCTAGGGCTTATATATACATGCCATCTTCTTCCTCACTCGTTTTTCTGAGCTTCAAAACCATTTTTTAGTGTAAGAATGTATTTTCTTTGAGAGAGAAGCTCCAAGAGTTATTATTTAACTCTCCAAACCCAAAAACCATCATCCTGTCATGAAACAAACATCATCTAGCTACATCTAGGATGTTTCTTAGCATGGGTCTTCATCAACACATGTAACTTGGTAAGTAGAACACCATCTTCATCATTCTTGTGTTCTAGCTTAACAAAATATCTTTTGTATGACTTGTATATCTCTATATTAGGATTTTTATTACAAGTAGAGATTGTTGTTGATGTTTGGGTTGTTGTATTGTGATAGCTTGCATAATTAGGTTGTTTTACCAAAATAGCTAATCTATATATGTTTATGTATGCTTAATTGATGATTAGGATTGCCTCGTTCATCTAGTTTAGTTCATGAACATTTATGTGTATGCCTCATTGATTGCATTTATTGATTGCAAATATATTGCCCTTAGTTATATGTTGTGACAACTTGTGTTGGTTGGACTTTTATTGACAATTAGGTTGCTAGAATCCTTTTGCATCTAATTGAGTCATTATGTATGGGCATGTAGGCATTGTTTGATAACTAGGTTCTTGTATTGCATTATCTACACCTAGTTAAGCATTGTATGTTTGGTCTAACATATTTTGCATTGAGCATTCATTGATTATTTCACTTAGACCATATACTTTTCATAGAGTCAAAGTCTTGTGGCTTCTAGGTGAAGTTGCACAAGCAAGTCAAGCCTTGCAACCAAGAGTGGTGAGTGGCAGTGTCCATAGCCTAAGGTTGTCGAGAGTGAGAGTCTGAGAATTACTTAAGGCTGTAACCTTTTTCTCATATAGTGGATTTCTGTGATCGTGTGTGGCTAGTAGAATAGCCCGTGGTTTTTCCCATTTGAAGGGTTTCCACGTTAACATCAAGTGTTATTTATATTTCTGCGCCTTACACTTGATGTTGTATGTTTGTTTTACTGGGTGAATTTTGAATATTGACTAATCAAGAAAAAATGGTAATTGACTTGATTAAAACCTATTCACCCCCCACCCCATCCCCCTCCCTCTCCTCTCTAGATTAATATTATACACACCATAATATTTGTTTCACCCTAACTTCTTAGCTCTTCGTTTTTTTGCAAGTTTACTTCTTCCAAAACCAGGCATGTAAAATATTAATGAATCAGCAGACTCACCTGCTAGACGTACCTTAGCTTCGATCAACCAGCGAATTTCAACATGAATGTTGTTTATCATCAGTAAGCGTAATCTTTTGGAACGTGCTTTGTAAATCTTTTTCAGAGCACTTTGGAGCAACGATAGAAAATGTTTTCGCAGGTTTTTGAAAATTTTGTCCATGCCTTGTTTTGGGGATCAGTTATTTGGGAAACTGAATTAAACTGACTTGAATTGTCACGGAGTACCGTTATCCGCCACTTAACCGGGGTTATATAGTAAAACACACAAAGCAAAAATTGAACCTAGAAATTAATCATGTAAAAATTCAAAACATAAAAGCAAACAAAAACAAAAATAATAATTGCAAACACAAATAAAGTCAAAAGCAAAAGATTTGTTTACTCACCTTTGTAACAAGGGTCAGAAAGGACGGCAGAGTCTTTTTGAAAATCTGTATTTTCTAAGAATGGTTTCACACGTTGTCCATTTACTTTAAACACGTTACCATTCCTAGGATTCTCAATGTCAGGGGCACCATATGTATACACGTGTTTCACAACAAATGGACCACTCCATTTTGATTTCAATTTGCCAGGAAATAAATGAAGTCGAGAATTATAAAGCAAAACCTTTTGACTAACTTCTAATGATCATCTTAGAATTCATCTGTCATGAAAGGTTTTAGATTTTTATTTAAGAATTTTTGCATTTTTGTACGCATCATTTCTTAATTCTTCAAGTTCATTTATTTGCAACTTGCGCAATTCACCAGCATCATTTAGGTTAGAATTGAAAGCTTTAATGGCCTAAAATGCTTTTTTCTCAAGTTCAACAGGTAAGTGGCAAGGTTTTCCATAAACTAAACGATAAGAAGACATACCCAAAGATGTTTTGAATGCAATGCGGTAAGCCCAAAGTGCATCATTTAGTCTAAGAGGACCAATCTTTTTGACCAGGGTTAACCGTTTTCTGTAAGATATGTTTTATCTCCCTATTTGCTAACTCAACTTGACCACTTGTTTGAGGGTGGTATGGTGAAGCAATTTTGTGTGTGACTCCATATTTATTCATTAAAGACTCAAAAGGTTTGTTACAAAAGTGTTTGCCTCTATCACTGATAACGGCTTGAGGGATTCCAAATCGACTCAAAAGATTTTCCTTTAAAAACTTGATAACTGTTTTGTGATCATTATTTCGACAAGGAATTGCCTCGACCCATTTTGACACATAATCATCGGCAACCAAAATGTACAAAAATCCAAATGACGGTGGAAATGGACCCATAAAATCAATTCCCCAACAATCAAATATTTCAATGACAAGAATGGGGTTTAAAGGCATCATGTTTCGCTTGGAAATGGATCCTAACTTTTGACAATTTTCACAGGTTTTACAGAATGCATGTGCATCTTTAAACAAAGTGGGCCAATAAAATCCACACTGTAAGATTTTTACAGCCATTTTCCTTGATGAAAAATGACCACCACATGCTTCAGAATGACAAAATTCAATGACACTACTTACCTCATTGCCTGGAATACACCGCCGAACAATTTGATCGGGACAATACTTGAATAAGTACGGGTCATCCCAGTAAAAACGTTTTACCTCGATCAAAAATTCCTTTTTGTCCTGTGCATTCCAATCGAGTGGCATCATTCATGTTGCAAGATAATTAACAATGTCAGCATACCAAGGCAAAGTTGTGGTAGAGAATAAAAGATCATCAGGAAAACAATCATTGATGGGTGCTTTATCAAATGACGACTCAGCGGTGAGTCGTGATAAATGGTCTGCAACGACATTTTCAGCACCCTTTTTGTCCTTGATTGTGAGTTTGAATTCTTGTAGCAACAAAATCCAACGAATCAATCTTGGCTTTGCATTCTGTTTAGACATTAAATACTTCAAAGCAGCGTGATCAGTAAAAACAATGGTTGAAGCTCCAATCAAGTATGACCGAAATTTATCCAATGCAAATATTATAACAAGTAATTCTTTCTCAGTGGTGGTGTAATTTATTTGTGCACTATTCAAAGTTTTACTTGCGTAATAAATCACAAAAGGCTTACCTTCTGTTCTCTGTCCTAAGACAGCTCCAACAACAAAATCACTCGCATCACACATCAATTCAAAAGGCAATGACCAATCAGGGGATTGCATGACAGGAGCAGATGTTAAAAGGTCAATTATCTTTTTAAAGGACTCTTGACACTCTTATGTCCATTCAAACTTTGCATCTTTTAATAAGAGGTTACAAAGTGGTTTAGATATGGCGTTGAAATCTTTAATAAACCTCCTATAAAATCCCGCATGCCCTAAAAATGACCGCACATCTTTGACTGTTTGTGGTGATGGTAACTTTGAAATGACTTCAATTTTTTCCTTATCAACCTCGATTCCTTTAGATGACACAACATGACCCAAAATAATTCCAGATGTGGTCATATAATGACACTTTTCCCAGTTAAGCACAAGTCCTTTTTCTATGCAACGTTTCAAAACTCTTTCCAAATTATTTAGACATTCATTAAAAGAATTCCCAAACACAGTTCAATCATGTCACTAAAAATGCTTAGCATGCATCGTTGAAATGTGGCCGGAGCATTACACAAACCAAATGGCATTCTTTTAAATGTAAAGGTTCTAAAGGGACATATGAATGTGGTTTTTTCTTGGTCTTCTAATACAATGGGAATTTGATAGTATCCTGAATACCCATCAAGAAAGCAGTAGTAGGGATGTCCTGCTATTCTTTATAAAATTTGGTCAAGGAATGGAAGAGGAAATTGATCTTTTCTAGTGGCATCATTTAATTTTCTATAATCAATGCACATGCACCAACTAGATGGAATACGAGTTGGAATTAACTCACCCTTTTCATTTTTAATAACAGTGATTCCAGATTGTTTTAGCACAACTTGTGTAGGACTCACCCACTTACTATCAGAGATATGGTTGATAATTCCCACGTCAAGTAATTTAAGGACTTCGGTCTTGACAACTTCTTTAATGTTTGGGTTAAGTCTTCTTTGTGGTTATCGATATGTTTTAGCATTTTCCTCTAAATTTATTCGATGTGAACAAATTAATAGGTTAATACCTTTCAAATATTTCAAAGTCCAACCAATTGCATTCTTATTTTTCTTTAAAACATGTAACAACTTACCTTCTTACTCCTCTGTGAGGTTAGAAAAGATTACCACTGGGTAGATTTGACTGTCTCTAAGGTAAGCATATTTAAGTCCTTCCGGTAACGGCTTTAAATCCAGTTGAGGTGCTTTTTCTTCTGGCACGTCATCTGTTTGTTCCAATTCTTCAAAATCTGAAGTGTCTCCTTCTTCTTTGATAACCTGCAAACAATCATCAAGATGTGAATGCATGCTTGACTCAGGTGAATTGATCAAACAAATTTCAGATGAGTTAAAAGAATCCTTTTGAACATGATCTTCAAAAATGGTTTCAATAATGTCTACATCTTCATCTTCATTTTCATCATCAAATGGTTCTTTAGACATGTTGAAAACATTAAGCTTAATTTCCATATTTCCAAAAGACATGCTCATTATTCCATTCCTGCAATTAATCAAGGCATTAGCAGTAGCCAAAAATGGTCAGCCCAATATAACAGGAATTGATTTGTGCTCATTAACAACAGGTTGTGTTTCCAAGACAATAAAATCTATTGGGTAGATAAATTTATCGACTTGTACTAACACATCTTCCACTATTCCTTTTGGTATTTTAATTGACCTATCAGCAAAACAAAGTGTGGTTGAAGGCAGCTTTAACTAATCAAGTTTAAGTAGCTGATAAACTGAGTATGGGAGCAAATTTACACTAGCACCTAGGTCAAGTAAAGCATGCTCAATTTTACAGTCACCGATTATGCAGGAAATACTATGACAGCCAGAATCTTTATATTTCAAAACATTTTTGTTGCAAAGAATGAAACTTACTTGTTCAGCCATAAAAGTTTTCTTTCTTACCTGATGCTTCCATTTCACAGTGCACAGATCCTTCAAAAATTTTGCATAGGAAGGTACTTGTTTGATTGTGTCCAACAAAGGGATATTGATCTTTACCTGTTTGAAAATTTCAAAAATCTCTGGGGATGCATCAATTTCTGTGAATTTTTAAGAGCCAGGGGATATGGAAGTGTAGGTGGGGATTCAATTATTTTTTTGTTAACAGTGGTTTCATCAACCCCTTCCATACCCTTGGAAAATGACTCATCATCTTTTTTATCAGATTCAAGAATAGGCATGATCTGGCATTGGTTATTATCATAGGAACTTGACTGACTCTTGGGATTTGGTTGTGGTTGAGATGGAAACTTACATTTTTCGTGTGTGGTGAGTGTAGAAGCAATCTTTACCAAATTATCTTTAACATCTATAAAGGTTTGTGCAATTTGGCTGTTAATGGATTCTTGCTTCTCAATGAATGAGTGCATAGTGTCTTCAAGGTTTTTCCTAGATGATGGGACATAAGGCGCATAACCTTGAGTGTTTTGGAAATTCTGGTGTGTTTGTGGATGTGATGAACCTGGTGGTTGTGAAGACTGGGCTTGATTGTTGTTCCTGCAACTAAAATTTGGGTGATTTCTCCAACCAGGATTGTGGCTTGTTAAAAGTGTGCAAAACATTGGCTTGTTCATGAAGGCAATCTTTTATGGCTGGCAAAGTTAGGCAACTATGAGTGATATGATCATCAGAATCACATACATGGAATGCAATTTCTTGTACATATTTTACATGTTTACTATTTTTAGTTTCTAAAGCTTCAACTTTCCTTGCTAGGGATGCAAATCTAGCTTGAAGGTCATGGTCTTCCCTAAGATTGTAAATGTCTCCACTAAATGGAGATGGTTGTGGTTTGCTCATGGACTCATAGGAACCATTGGTGTCCCAATTTTGAGCACTTTCGACGATATGGTCAAGATAGTCAAGTGCCTCTTCGAGATTTTTGTCACTGAACTCCTCATTACACACCATTTCAATGACTTGTCTACTTTGGGGTATGATTCCCTCATAAAAATGTGACACTATCCTCCATGTTTCAAAACCATGATGTGGACAGACATTTAACAACTCTTTGAACCTATCCTAACATTGGTAAAGTGTTTCCCCAGGTTTTTGGGTAAATGAAGTGATTTTCCTCTTAAGAGAGTTTGTTCTATGAGGTGGAAAAAATTTCTTTAAGAACTGTTGTTGCATGTCATTCCAAGTTTGGATTGATCCTGACCTAAGGTTTTGTAACCAAGTTTTAGCTTTATCTTTTAAGGAAAAAGGGAAAAACTTAATCCTAATTATATCCATCCTAACATTTTGGTCGGTGCAAGTGTTACAGACTTCCTCAAACTCTCTAAGATACAAATATGGGTTTTCAAATTCAAGACTGTGAAAATTGGGTAAAAGTTGAATGATTCCCAGTTTAAAATTAAAGTGTGTTGCATTTTGTAGGAAAGCTATGCATGAAGGTGCTCTAGCACGTGTGGGATTCATGTAGTCTGTAAGAGTTCTAGATGGATTTGGGTTAATGTGTTTGTCAAGGTCAACATAACGCGGATGGTTGTTGTGTTGAGATATGTTGTCAAGGTTGTCTACAAGGTTCTCGGCTTGGTTTCCTGTTGGATGTCTATGTGGGTTTTCAGCCATGTTGTTGGTGAATGTGGGTGATTGTGATCTCCTAATTAATTTACTACTAGATGTTCGAGACCAACGTCTCATGCAAATTTAATGAGGGTTCATGGAGATGAAATACACAAAAATGAAGAAAATAAAAGAAAAAATGATAAAAATAACAAGTATGAACAAGTATTGGGGCAAAAGTGCAAATAATTATAAATATAGGGATAAAAGAAAAAATGTGATAATTACAGGGACTGGTATGCAAAAAAAATGAAAAATAAATTAACCTATTTGCAAATACAAACTAGATCTAAGCTAAAATTTAAAAAAAAAAATTAAAGTACTAAAATGCAAAAATATGATTAATGATTACAAGTGTTTTTTTTTTTTAAGTAGATGAAGTTTTATGATTGAGATGAGTGATGCAAAATGAATACAAAACAAGAACAAAGAAGATAGAACAAAAAATAGCAAAACTAAAATAAAATTAAAAAGAAATTACTTCTACAAAGAAAAGGCGGACTTACCTCCCCGGCAGCGGCGCCAAAAACTTGACACGTCCTAAAAAAGTGTTCCTACTCCCAAGTATAAGAGTGTCATAGTAATAATTAACCGGTAAGACCGGGGCGAACCACAAGGAGGTTGTTCACTTGTCCTTGTAGAATTAATTATCTAGATTAATTAATGAGCTTGTTATAAAAATGTAAATAACCTAAAATTAATACTGGGGCTAAGGGATCCACTATTGGTAATTCGAATATGATCCAATTATTAATATTTAGTCCAGATTAATGGGATGGTATTCCACTCCACTGACCATTCTCTGATAGATGTGGGTAAAATTTCTCACTGTGCTAGACAACATCTGTCTGTCTACAGTGAGTCAAAACTCCACAAAGATTAGAAGGGATAAACCACTCTCTAATATATATGGGTAAAAGTACTCACTGCGTTAGACAATATCTGTCTGTCTACAATGAGTCAAGAACTCCATAAAGATCAGAGGGGAGAAACCACTCTCTGATAAATATGGGTAAAAGTACCCAATGTGCTAGAAAATATATGATTATCTACAGTGAGTCAAAAACTCCACAAATATCAGAGGGTAGAAAGGATAAAAATAATAAACTTACCATAATTGGATCATATTTTCCATACCAACAGTATCACCTTTGGCCCCAGCTATATAAAATTACCCAGACATAATTTAACTAGAAAATAGATATTTTATTTAAACTGAGAATTTGAGAACAAAAGAGAGAGAATTTCACAAATCTAATATCAAATTTGGATTCAGAATATGAAAATTAAGGGGAAGAGACCCCCTATTTATACAAAATACGGATGAAAATTGACTATCAGATGAATTTAGAATGGAGCGTCCGGATTTCACCACGTCATCAGTGAACAGTGACAGTGAACAGTAACTCATCCGTGAAGTGAATAGTGAACAGTGAACAGTGAACAGTGAACAGTGAACAGTGAACAGTAACACATAGTGAACAGTGAATAGTCAAATTATAAAAATGCCCTTCATGGCCTTCCTAAGGTTTTTGACGCTCTAAACTTGAAAACGATGTTTGTTTTGCCATCTGACTTCATCCATGATTCTGAATTGATCGAATTACCTTTGAAATACAAAGAAAAATACACTGATTACTATACAACACATTTATTTAAGCGAGCGAACGAAATTATATCTAAATTTGGGAATTAATCATATTGGAAGTGTAAAATGATGATATTATCCCTTAGTAAACATACACTTTTTTAGTGTTAATCACAGTGCGCTGGTGGTGCGCTACTAGACTAGCGCCACTCACCAGCACACATAGCGGAAGCTTGAGCGTTTTTTTCTAAACGACCTCACTTTGGTTGGGACTTCTATATATTTCTCTTTGTATCCATGTCGTCTGAGAGTTCCAAATATCATGCTTTTTCCTTAAAACATATTTCAATAAAAAAAATCTCACAAGAACCTACCTTTATACACTCAAAGCATCTCCTTGTGCATAAAAACATCATTTTGTATCATCTATGGTCATATATAGTGCATCCATGTATGGTTTTGCATCATCACCACTTGTTTGGTAAGTTTCTCGCTATCTTTATATAAGTTAAGTGGTTTTCTTAACAAGCCATCTCTTTTATCATTTGTATGTTCTTAGAATATATTTACAAAATAGTGATTGTTTGTAATGACATGATTGAGTGTTGTATTGTGATAGCTTCATAGGATTGTTTGATTTATGTTTAGCTAAGCTTTATGAACATGTCATTTAGCTTTTGATATCTAGGATTGTTTCAAATGTCATCTCATTATCCTAGATAAGCATATAAGGTTCCCTAACCTTGTTTGTTCTTTGAATATCATCATATATTCACATAGGCCATTTTGTCTCTTCATTGAGAAGTAAGACTTGTGTTGCTTCCGTGATTAGGTAGCTTAAATCACAAGCAAGATGGACTAGGTTAATTTATATCGAGATTAGGTAGTGGTGGTGGATTATAAATCGGGTTTAGGTTGTAATTCCTTTCCCATTAGTGGATTCGAGGTTCGAGTTTGGCACACTTAACATCCCATGGTTTTTCCTATTTGGAGGGTTTCCACATATATCTCAAGTGTCTTTATTATTTTCATATTTCCGCACTTATTACACTTGTGATATTATTGTGACTAGTTAGGGGTATTTTTGTCTAATTGACCATTAATGAAAATTGGGTAATAATTGATTAATAATCTATTCACCCCCCTCTAGATTATTATTAAACACACCATAATATTTGTTTCAAGTCTAATTCTAAGGTCGCCAGAGGGGAGCTCGATCAGACCAAGAGCATGGTACAGGCATTGAAATTTAACATGGACGAGATCAAAAAGGCGTTGGAGGATACACGCAGTTACCTGGAGAGGTTAAAGTGCTCTCTCTATTAGGAGACTCTCATGTCGGAGTGAAAAGCTATAGAAAGAAACTTCTTGTGGTATAAAACCAGGGATCATGAGGTAGAAATCAATCTCCACACGCTCATATGGCCAGCTTAGAGGCTAAAGTTAACTCCTCTTTCAGTGATGGCTACTTCAATGTTGCATTCTAAGTAGCCTAGGATCTACCTATTTCCTTTGACTTAGCTACCATCGTGAACTATGATAGGGAGGAGATCATGGATAGAACAAAGAAGATGTCAATTCCCACCGGTGAAGGAGCAAGTACCTATCGAGATGCTATTGTTAATGAGGGCATAAATGTTAAAGATCAACAACCAAGGATTGAGGGGGTTTTCCCTGCTTCCAATGAGGTAGAATAAAACCTGCCTGCTGATCAATGAGCTGTGGAGGACTAGCTCACCTTCAAGAAGGTAACAGAAAGCCATTCTGGCTCTACTTCAGTGGAAGGGGTAGCTGATGAGGAACCAGTAGAGGAGCAGGTAAGGGTGGAGGTCACCACAACATCCCAGATTGAGCTCATCCCTCATGAGATTCCAGTCACGGTTGCCCAGGTGATAATTAAAAAATAGGCTCGTGAATAGCCACCAAGAGATAAAGCTGCTGAAGAGGGAAACTACGAAGGTGCAGATGCATGATCCTGCTATTGATGCTTACTTTTGCTGCCCGGAAAAAGGGGTGGGCTCCCTGCTTGATCTATTATATCCATATGAGGGGATGGGCTCCCTCAGTTTTAAGAATGAAAACTCTTTCTTTCTTATTCTTTTCAGTATCTAGTTGACCCTTTTCTTAGTTGAATGCATCTTGCTTTACTTCTTGACCAGACCTTGGAGCAATCCTTATACACTCCCGACTTAAAAAAGAAACTATCAATATGGGAAAATTTTAAAAATCTTTTAAGTGCAAAAAATAAACTTTGTGACAGCATCCGTCTTAGGTACATAGTCAAAACTTTATTATATGCCCCCTAGGTCGCAAGCTTTCCTGCTTTCTAGGTCCCTCAGTTTCGTAAGGTCGCTACATTTGTAGCTTGGATTGTTGTACTTATAGCGAGTGTTTGTGTACCAGGAATCCCCTGTTCACCGTAGTAACCGTCTGGTTCAAATGGATCCTGACAAAACGACTTAAAAAGAGGCGAGAAGATATATTGGGATAGACAAGTAATTGGTACCAAGTCATCGAGGTACTTTGTCGAGTCAATCCACATGAGACCCCCTATCACTTTTATTTTCCTTTCTAGGAGAATCGTGGTACCAGGTGCCCTGCCTTTAGAATTTTTGGTACTCTAGGTAAAGTACTTGGTCGGACTAATTTAAGTACCTTTCGTTTCCGTTCCAGAGAGGTATAATACCATGGCAATCTTTGTCTAGCAGACAACTATTCACTTATGTCTAAACCCTTCTTAAGGGAGGTAACCCGACCAAGGCATCATGATTGTTTTTTGGCTATCCTGGTCTTGTAAGCTGACTAGCAGCTATGCATTTATGCTTAGATCCTTCTTATCGAGGGGCGGTGCCCGGCCAAGGCATCAGAGGTGGTGAAGGGGCTACCCCGACATATCCCTAGTCCTGTGATTTGACTGGCAAATATTCTCTTAAGCTTAGATCATTCTTGGCGGGGGGTGGTTCTCGGCCAAGGCATCAAGAATGCTATCTAGCTATCCTTGGTTCATGGCTATTATGGCAAAATTCCCCTTGGCGAAAAAGATAAACAAGACTGGAGATGGAGAAACTAACTAGAGATTTTATTGATAATCGAGCTGGAATTACAATTTATTCTTGAGCTGCTTATACTGATACATAGATACGACTATTCTACATGAGGTCCCGTGCCTAGGAGTAAAACCTCTTCAACTGGTCAACATTCCACGTATGATCGATGGATCGTTCATCCATGACTTTGAGCTTGTAAGCCCCGCTCCGGACCACTACCTTTATCAAGTTTAAGCCTTCCCGATTTGGCACTAGGACCCCGTTCGACTTTACCCTAGTGTTCTGAGTCACCTTTCGGAGTACTAGATCCCCTTTTTTAAAACTCTGGATCCTTAACCTTTTGTTATAGTACCTCGTTATCCTACTCTGATAAACCGTTACCATTTCTGCCACTTTGTTCTGCTTTTCCTCTAGGTGGTATAATTCGGTCCTAAGCTTGACGTTGTTGCTTTCGGGATCGAAGTGTTGGACTAGGAACGGGGTCAGCTTATGCTTGATAGACAAGACCGCCTCTACCTCAAATGAGAAGGAGTAGGGTATTTCTCAGGTCATGGTTCTTCTGGTGGTCTGGCAGGCCTAAAGTACCTCCGGCAACATCTCTGCCCACTTGCCCTTCTTATACTGGAGTCTCTTTTTCAGGAGTTTCTTGATTGTCTTATTGGTGGCACCAGGCCATTGGTTTTGTAGGGAAAAATTGATTCAAAATGCAGCGAAAGCGCAAAATTAGGGTTTGGTATATTTTAAAAAATTCCCCTTTAAAAGAATGAACCTTAACCCTAGATTAAGTGACAAATAATAAAAGTATCGTACATTTTTATCGTGACGATTGAACTAGCGTCGAATTGAATCAACAAGATCTTCCAATCCAATCACGAAAGTTAACAACCTAGGAGTGTGGGCTCCCTTTCTTTAAATTGTACAGCTGAGGATGGAAACAAACAAAATCATTTTCTTTGTTAGTCACAATAATCGTCCAAGAGAAAAACAAAGAAGGTCAGGTCACTTGCAAATTATCAACCTATTTGATTGAAACTCGTGTGAACCAAAGAACGTCTGGTCACTTGTGAATTGTCAATCTATTTGATTGAAACTCACGTAAATCCGATTCAATTTTGTACACAAAGTCCTTTTGATGTAAATGAGACTAGTGTACTATCGAAAACAAAACGTTTCTTTTTTCTCTTCTCCCTGGCCGAATTCAATACACAATATCTATGAGTTGACCGAATTTTGTCTAGAGCAAAAACTAAATTTTTCTCTCTCCAAATTCTATGGTGGCCGAAATCTTTTTCTGAGAAAAACTAAAGCTTGCCCTAATTTATTCAGGGTTGGCTGAATTCCTCTTGTCTTTAGTTTAGGAGACATAATTCTCTCCCAAAGAGGATTTACTTGATGAGCAAGAATCCTATCTCTATGTAGATTTAATTGGTGATAAAGAATCCTTTTCAAGGAAATATTTCGTTTCCACACTAAGACTCCCAGTTCAACTCAAATAGTGTATTTATTCAATAACCAATAATTGAATATAATTAAATTGTGACTAAATAAAAAACTCTCTAATTTAATCAATTGTCAATTAGAGTCCTAATAGAAATCAAATACTTCCTAATTTGACTAGATAAATAAATTTCTTTTATTTATCTACTTATCAAATATAGTATTTGATACTCATCATATTACCTACAATAATATGACAATAGGAGACCTACTTCTACTAGGAAAAAGATTTTGACTTTTAATTAAAAAACTAATTAATTAACAAATTAACTAATTTCCATTTAATTAAATAATAATAATATCAAAAACTATATAATAAGCTATTATATATAGCCTTAGCCGCCCAAGCCAATATATACGGGTCAATATTGTTTTTTTTTCTATTTTATTAAATCCATTGGACCTTAAAAAAAAAAGTTCACATGTGAACTAGACCCACTCTTACCAAAACAAACAGGTCCACATGCCTTAATACAATTCTTGATGGACCCATAAATTGGTCCGGTAGAATATATCAAGTAATCCATGCAAGTTCGTGTGAATTGGGGATCTTGGCAGACCATCTAAATTTAAGCTCCAATAGACATAACATAATCATAATCAACAAATGATTCACTTAGGTCCGATCGATTGATTTTAGTTCATTCTACTAAAGAACTAAAATTGAACTCTTAAATGAAGATAGAATAACTTAATATTGCTCATTCGTACCCTGGACAATCTTAATGGTGATAGTGTATCCTCGTGAAAAATATCAGTAATCGCCAAGAGCTCATACACCTCTTATAGCTCTCCAAGTTACCATATTTACTCATATGACCACATTATGAACTTGGATATTTAGTCTTGTCCAGAAGCCATATTTCAATAGACGCTATTGAAAACTTAACGTTAAGATTTAATATCTAATACCTTAAATCATCCATATGATGATATTCTACTCTCATTTAAATAACGGAACCACAATGTCCATATCTATTAATGAAGTCCTCTATCGATTAAGAAAAGAATGACACCAAACTATCGATGATATACTATGCTATATAATCGTACTCATTGATAACACAAATGGTAACACTTTCAACCATAAGTCCATCATTTTTTTAGGATTGAGATAGACTCTCCGATTGTCTTCAAGTGAAAACTTTATCCTTTGACTGTTGCGGTTAAAGTATTTCACTGTGATCCTATTCAATGCACCAGTGCACTAGATTCTTTTGCCCGAAGACCACACTTCGATGATTTTAGACTCATCATAACACATTTGATCCCACTCAAATGCTAGTAAAAGAATCTACAACTTTGATATGATTAGGCGCCCAACCTTTATCTTAAGTTATGAATATTATTGAAGACTAACTAAAGAATTGTGTCTACCTCTTACATAACCAGATGTACGAATAATTCTTCTTTCTCATAGTCTTTTGACCTTACGATTATTTACTTTTGATATTTTTAATAATTAAACTATAAATGGTATAAGATTTGTTAAACTTGAAATCACTTTATTATTATGAAAACATTGTCAAATAAATTATTACACTCTAGCTATCGAGCATAATCCCAACAATCTCCCACTAGATCTATAGCACATGTGTCATATCTCTTATCCCCATATTCACTAGTGCCCATCAAAACTCTTTTGTGGAATAGCCTTTGTGAAGGGATCCACTTGATTTTCTACTGACGCAATCTTGGTTATCGTCACGTCTCCCTATGCATAATTTCCCTTAAAAGGTGATACTTTCTTTCAATGTGTTTTCCTCTCTTATGACTTCTTCGTTCTCTTGAATTAGCCACTGCTTCACTATTGTCGCAATAGATAGTGATCTGCTTATTCGCATCAGGAACCACTTCCAAGTCAATCAAGGATTGGCGGAACCAGACAACCTCTTTAGCAGTCTCGCATACGGCAATATACTCAGCTTCTATGGTGGAATCTGTAATACAAGATTGCTTGATACTCCTTCATATGACTGCATATCCTCCAAGTGTAAACACAGATCCTGATGTTTATCATCTGTAGTCAGAATCTGATTGGAAATCGAAATCTGTAAACCCAACGGGAATTAAATCCTCTTCAGAGTATACAAGCATATAATCTCTTAGTCTTCTTAGATACTTAAAAATATGCTTGTCTGTCGTCCAGTGATCAGGACTAGGTTTCGATTGAAACCTGCTAACTATACAAACAGCAAAACAAATATCTGGTATACTGTAGAGCATTGCATACATGAGACTCCAAACTATCGAGGCATAAGGAGCCTTATTCATGAATTGCTCTTCATGCTCATTCTTAGGAACTTGTTCCTTAGAAAGTTTGATTCCATGTCTGAAAGGTAACATACCTTTCTTGGAATCTTGCATGGAAAACCTAGAGAAGATTTTATCTATGTATGAAGCTTGGGATAAGGCAATCGTTCTATTCGTTCTATCCCTTATGACTTGGATACCAAGAATATAACTTGCTTCTCATAAGTCTTTCATATCAAATTGTTTTGCTAACCAATCTTTTACTGATGTCAATACACCTACATCGTATCTGATAAGTAATATATCATCAACGTAAAGAACTAGGAAAACCAACTTGTTACCTTTAATCCTTTTGTATACACAGGGTTCGTCAAGGTTTTGAATAAATCCAAAACTTTTCATGGTTTGATCGAACCTTATGTTCCAGGATCTGGATGTAATCCATATATGGATCTTTGCAACTCCCATACCATTTCCTCTTGGCCTTTTTCAATGAATTCTTCTGATTGCATTATATAGATGCTTTCGTATAGACTTCCATTAAGGTCTTGACGTCCATTTGCCAAATCTCTAGGTCTAGAGATGATACAATGGATAAGAGTATCCTAATAGATTTAAGCATGGCCACAAGAGAGAATGCTTCCTCATAATCGATACCTTCCTCATATATGTAACCTTTAGCTACCAATCTAGATTTAAAAGTTTCCACCTTTCCATCCATTCCACTCTTCCTCTTGTAAACCCACTTGCACCCAATAGGTTTTATCCGTTTATGAAAGTCCATAAGAGACCAGACTTTGTTTTTGAAGATAGATTCAATTTCGGATTGCATTGCCTTTTGCCAATGGCGACAATCAACATCTTCTATGGCTTCCTTGTACGTGTATGGATCATTGTCATCTGAGAGATTTTTTATGGATTCTCCTACTAGACCCTTCCCACTACGACGAGGAATGGTAGATTGTTGATCTTTTATTGGTACGGAACTTGCAATTGGACTAGGTTGTGAAACCTCTTGTGGAATTGTATCTCCTGAAAGCTCATTCTGGACAATTCTACTTTTAGGTGCAAAATTATTCATAAAGTTCTCTTCCAGAAATTTAGCATTTATTGAAATAAATACTTTAAGACCTGAAGGACTATAGAAATAAAATCCTTTGGTTCCTTTTAGATACCCTAAAAATATGCATGTTTTTGAACGGGACTCAATCTTTTCTGTCGTTCCTTTTAACACGTGCACATGACATCCAAATATCCCTAAGTGTTGTAAACTAGGCTTTCGCCTAGTCCACAACTCATGCGGTGTTTTAGGAGTCGACTTAGATGGTACATCATTTAGAATATTCATAGCGGTTTATAAAGCATATCCCTAAAAAGAATTAGGGAGTGTTGAATAACTCAACATAGACATAACCATGTCTAAAATAGTTTTATTTATTCTTTCTGCCACCCCATTTTTTTGAGGTGTACCTGGCATAGAAAACTAAGAAATTATCCCATTATCAATAAGATATTGCTGAAACTCACCATATAGATATTCTCCACCACGATTAGATCTCAAAAATTTTATGTGTTTCTCAAGCTGATTTTCAACTTCAGCTTTATATGCCTTGAACATGTCTAGAGCATCCGACTTATATCTCAAGAGATACACATAGCCAAATCTCGAGTAATCATCCGTGAAAGAGATGAAGTACTCATATCCACCTCTGGCTTGAATGCTCATAGGACCACACACATCAGTGTGTATTAATCCTAAACATTCAGTGGCTCTTGTGCCTTTGGTCGTGAACGACCTTTTGGTCTTTTTACCTTCCAAAAATGATTCAAAAGTTGGTAGATCATCAACCTTTAAGTCATCACCTACCAATATTTTGATCCTATCAAGGTTAATATGACCTAGGCACAAATGCCATGGTAGGTTTCATATTTTGATAATTTTTACTCTTTTATGACTATGTTGCATTGATTTCGTGTCTAACAAGTGAGAGATATTTCTATGTAGATAGAACATACCGTTTCCCAATGTACCTTTCCAAACAAATTTGTTATTCTTACTAATAATAAAACCTTATTAAAAGTAGCCGAACATCCAAATTTATTTAAACAAGAAACTGAAATTAAATTCCTCTTGAATTGAGGTACATAATAAACGTCCATTAAATATAAATGACTATAAGAATCTAAATTAATTATAATATCTCCCACTACACAAGCATACACCAACGCTCCCTTGCCTAAACGCAAGTAGAATTCATTCTCATTCAGTCTTTCCTTTCCTAGAACCCTTTCTATTGTTTCTTGACCTTCTAACGGGTCTTAACAATGGCAACTTTACCTACCGTATAAATCTCTTGACCGTTGCCTTTCACAAGGATTTTCTCGACGCTTTAAACATCTTGCATCAGGCATTGCAAGGTGCACTTCTTATTGTTCAAGGTGTAGTCCAACTTAAACTGATCACAGGAATCCGACAGTGAGTTGACAATCATGTCAATTTTCATCTCACCATTTATCTCGGCACCATTGAGTTCGGCAATGTTGAGATGAGCTATCACTTTCATCATGTTATCTTTCACATCATGTCCAGGTTTCATCCTAAGATTCATGACAGCGGTCACTGCCTCTCTTCGTAATCATCCTAGACTTCATAGCAAACATCTCTTCCAGAGACATCATTATATCGGTAGCAGTCTTCATTCTTTCATGTTGCTATTGCAACATGTCGGAGATGGTGGCCATAACGTAACAAGACTTCCACTACTCATACTCGTCTCTTTCTTCCTCAGTAGATTCATTAGTAGGAGTTGGTGGTTTACAAATAGACAGAATCAATTTATGTTTTTTAAGCTTGCAACAACAACCCAATTTCATTTTCCATGTGACATGATTATCATCAGTGAAAATATTATCTTTTAGGATGTTGATTAGGGATGAGGTCATGATTTCTTAATAATAACAAAAAATATATAAGTAAATAATCATGATAAAGCACTTTTGAATATTTATCTTGAATTATATAAAACAATTCAATCATGTGTTTATATGATAATTGTTCAACGATGATCCAACACCCATAAATGTCAAGCCTCATTTGGGAGTTCACATCGTTTACTAGTTGGATTAGGTCCCACCTAATTGTTAAAATAACAACCAACGTTTTCAATTTTAGCCTAGCGATTTTATTAAAAAGAACTCTTGGGAGGATATTAATAAAATCACATTGAGTGTATTACCAAGTTATCGACCCTCAACATAATCCCTCACGAATATCCCTCCTTTGGGAGTAGATATTGTTTGGGTTAATTATCTAGTCTATCGTTGTAAGGAAGTATCTTGCTAAATTCCATTCATGAATACCCCTTGGTGGGTTATTACACGAAACATAAAGCTCAACTAATCTTGGAGGCCATAGGTGTTCCAAAACACTTTCTCCCACTTAATTGTTTAAGGCATGTGATCGAATTCGATAGAATGATTTACCAAGTTATCTAGATGCCAATAAGATACGTAAACCATTCAATGCATGTTCATACCAAAAGAGATATATGAGTGGCACTCCTATTTTATATGACATGTTATCAAACAATGACAAACATTGCATTTTATTTATGAAAATATAAATAGCTACAATTTTGGTCCATCCTAGAAAAGCAAGTAAATTACATATGTCTTGAAATACAAAATAAATAAAAAAATCTTGACGAACAAGTCTTCACGCGGCAGTTGTCAATTCCCGCACCCTTTGGCTACCTAAAGGGTTGTTGTACGCAACCCATGGTTTACATAGGGCTGCCATGCGCAACCCATGGTTTCCATTGGGCTGTCATACGCAGCCAATGCCACAATAAACGTGGCTGCATGCTAATTCGTACACTCGCTTGTTGCTATGGCTCACATAATCCCAAACTTGTTCCGGTTGCTTCCAATTCTTTAAATATTCGAGTCTTCGATACTTGATTGTATTACAGAAGAATTTTAAACAATAAAATACTGCAATTTTTTTTAATTAAAACTACTGCATTATTTTTAATACAATAGAGTGTAGTTTTTCAATACAATATTTTTCTATAGTATTTTTATTACAGTAGCAAAATAAATAAAAAACTTAACAACTACCAAGAAGGAAATTACGGCAATGATAGGTCACCCTTCTTGTTACAATCCCAAAACAAAATTACATTGAATTCTAAGACCAAAATCGAGCAATAACAATCCACATATTAAAACATATATATATCCATACATTCCAATGTAAATATATATGTGAATACCTAGAGTGTCATCTCTTTCTAAAACATACATATTTACAATAAAAAGAAGATGATTCACGTATGAAGACAACAATTAATCAAGGGTACAACCAGCCTTTGATACCAATTGTAGGGAAAAATTGATTCGAAACGCGGCGGAAGCGTAAAATTAGGGTTTGGATTATTTTTAAAAAAATTCTTTTAAAAGAAAGAACCTTAACTCAAGATTAATTTATGTACAATAAAAGTATTGTACTTTTTTCTCTTGACGATTGAACTAGCGTCGAATTGAATTGGTAAGATCTTTCAATCCGATCACGAATGTGAATCACCTAGGAGTGTGGGCTCCCTTTCTTTAAATTGTATATCTGAGGATGGAAACAAACAAAATCCTTTTCTTTGTTAGTCATAATAATCCTCCAAGAGAAAAACAAAGAACGGCCAAATCACTTGTGAATCATCAAGTCTTCACAGAATCCCCTAAATCAGGCAATGTCAAACTGCTTACTGAGGTCGGTGATGATGATGATCGAGGTACCAAACCTACATACCACGTTAGTCTTGATAAACCTGGTGGTGTTCTCCCCTATGATCTGGGATAACGGTCCTGCTTCCACCGACCAAGTAAAGTAGTCGATTGCTACAATGGCGTGTTTAGCTTGTCCTGGAGCAGTAGAGAATGGTCCAATCAAAACGACCCCCCAAAATGGTGAATGGATAGGGTGAACTGATCGAAGATAATCACTTAGGAGGAAGGTGGCTCAAGTTTGACATCTTCTGGCAAGGTGCACAAGACTGCACGATGAATTTAACATCCTGGTGTATAGTAGGCAAGTAATTGTTGGAACCCCGTTCACCGGTTACGCACCGGAACTAGGTTTTAAAATTTTTAATACATATCACAATCTGTATCTGTGACCAGTGAACTTGGGATTGTAATTATTTTTTAGAACTAATACATACAATATGTAAACACAGGAAATTGTAATCAATATAATCAGAAGAAGAAAATACTACCAATATTTGGAGGCTCCATCGCTTTACTATATGCTCCTGCCTAAACCAATCTTACCGACGTTTGGAAGCTCCTCAACTTTACGATGTGCTCCTGTCTGAACTATTTGATCTTCCACGCTATCTCTCGAGACTAGTAACTGCGTGTGGGCACGTCACGATCTCAGGAACTTGAATGGAGGATGTAGAGAAATACTTGAAAAAAATCTTTCTTCTCAATTTGGTGCGTTGATTTCATGCACATATAAATTGCATCTCATGCAAAACTTTTTTTTTTTTGTCAGCTGTTCAACACTTGAAAAAATTTTCCTCTTTTTTTTCTTTTTAATTCTCACGTAGCTGCTCACAAGTATATATATATCTAAGCATGCATCACGCCTAAACTTTTTTTTGTCACAAAACAAAATATATATATCTTACCAACTGTTGCTTTTGATTTTTTATTTTATTTTATAAAAGTCAACATTTTTTTTCTTTTTATATATATATATCCTTGTTTGTATCCTATACAAACACTTATATATGTGCACACACCGATTTTCATCATATGCAATCTCTTGTATTATAATTGATATATATCTTTTTAATTATCCTTTTCAAATATATCTCATATATTAAAAGTGATAATAAATATTTTAAATTTAAACTTAAATTAAAATACTTAGATAAATGATTTAGTAAAATAAAATAATCCTATTATTTTATCTTAACCTAAATCCATATATCAATTAACACCCTCCAATAAATAGTTAATTAATAATATATAATTATCAATATGATTAAATAATCTAATTATTTAATTAATTTAACTATTAACATTCATTAATTAAATAATCTCATTATTCAATTAATTTCCGTATATATACATGTCACTTTTGTAACACAATTAATTGGACAATCCAATTAATTTACAGTGACCCTTGTTACCTAAATCGATAGGGCTAGCAAGGGACCTAATGGACCCATAATATTTTGAGCTCCAATAATCATTAATTAAACTCTTTAATTAATATTCCTTGATTATTAACTCCAGTGCTATTCCACTAAAAACCCGAAGCTGTACTATCTCAACTGTAGACGCTTTTACACAGACCGATACAACTCGATGTCCATCAATATAGCTATTACATGTGGTGTGATCCTCTACAATAGTTCATAATTAGAGCTGGGTCATAATGTCCGTTATACCCCTCTAATTACATATATCCTTTAAGTACCGTTGATTCTCTAATGGACAATAAATCCTATTTCCTTATGGAATTATGAGAGCGCTCATATTGTCCAAGCCCTAAATCAACCCTTAAGGGAACTACCATCTACTTCTCAAAAGAAGGAATGGATTCCACTATTGTGTACAAACCTTCCCAGCCATAAGCCAAACCGCAATCCTAACATATGGAGAATATTGATCTGGAACTGCCATCCGACCTCACCCATGGTATATCAAAGACCACGATTTAACCTGAAGGATTTAATAAGACACTCAGGATTAAGATCACCGACATATAGCCATCATTAGTTGATATATATGAATCTCATCGATAAACGGATCTTGGTGAGAGATTCATATAGATCATGGCCCAGTCCTATATGATCACATCATACAATGTGCCTCCATTCTCATATCTCTATATGAATGATTTAGGATAGAATCACCGTACATTACGGAATGGACCGCAACTATGGATTAACCACAAATAAAGTACCCATCTTTATTTGCTATCTATGGACTCTTTAGATTGCTCCTCTCTTACTATATCCATCCCTATATGACACTCATATACATAGTTCTAGATTACATCCGGCAATCTTGGATGATAAATTTATACACAAGTTATATAATAAACAACATAACAAGAATGTATTGAACTTTTCCTTTTTTTTATTTATTAAATCCATTTACAAATTACATCTTTAGGGCATAAACCCCAACAATCTCCCACTTGCACTAAAGCATGTGAGGCATGTCTCGTAACCCTAGACAATCTAGGTGACCCGAAAACACTTTAGCCGGTAAGGTCTTCGTAAATGGATCAACATGATTGTCTTGTGAGGCTATCTTGGTGACTATCACATATCCTCTCTGCACTATCTCTCTAATGAGATGATACTTTCCCTCTATATGCTTCTCTCTTTTGTGGTTTCTTGGTTCTTTAGAATTAGCCACAGCACCACTATTATCACAATAAAGTGTGATGGGCTTATCCAGATCTGGAACAACTTTCATATCACTCAAGAACTTACGGAGCCAAACAGCCTCTTTAGAAGCTTCACAAGCGGCTACATATTCCGCTTCCATGGTGGAGTCGAAAATGCAAGATTGCTTAATACTTCTCCACACAATGGCTCCACCACCCAAGGTGAATACTGATCCAGATGTGAATTTCCTAGAATCCTTGTCTGACTGAAAATCAGAATCTGTGTATCCTAATGGTATCAAATCCTACCCATAATACACTAGCATATAGTCTATCGTTCTTCGAAGATACTTGAGAATTGTCTTGAGAATTGTCTTGAGAATTGTCTTGATAGCAACCCAATGATCCAATCCTGGGTTGGACTGGTATCTACTGACAACTCCCACTGCATTGTCCGGTCTCGTGCATAACATAGCATACATGAGACTACCTACTGCCAATGCATAGGGTACATGACTCATATCCTCAACTTCTTGAGGTGTCTTTGGACACTGTTCCTTAAAAGAATTAACTCCATGCCTAGAAGGTAAATTACCTTTCTTGGAGTTTTACATCAAAAATCGCACAAGAATCTTGTCGATATATGATGCCTGAGACAGTGCTATAAGTTTGTTCTTACGATTCCTTATAAGCTGGATCCCAAGAATATAACTCGCCTCTCCTAAATCTTTCATTAGGAATTTGCTAGCTAGCCAGCCATTTGCATTAGACAACACTCCCACATCATTCCCAATGAGTAGGATACCATCTACGTATAGGACCAAGAAAACTACTTTCTTATCAATGATGCGCTTGTAGACAAAAGGCTCATAGACATTCTGCTTGAAGCCATAGGTTTTGATCACATCATCAAACCTGATGTTCTAAGATCTAAATGCTTGCTTAAGCCCATAAATGGACATTTCCATCTTGCAAACCTTTTGCTCTTGATTTGGACACAAAATATCTCTAGTTGCATCATATAGATGCTCTCATCAAGATTGCCTTTCAAGAATGCAGTCTTGACGTCCATTTTCCAAATTTCATAATCGAAATAGGCAACAATGGATAAGAGAATCCTAATAGACTTAAACATGGCTACCGGCGAGAAGGTCTCTTCATAATCGACCTCCCTTTCTAGGTATAACTCTTAGCCACTAGCCTTGCCTTGAAGGTCTCTACCTTCCCATATACTCCTCTCTTTCTCTTATAGATCCACTTACAACATATGGGTCTTACCCCATCCGGTAAGTCTACAAGATCCCATACTAAGTTAGAGTATATGGACTCCATCTCGAGATTCATGGCTTTAAGTCATTCCTCTTTATCAGGATCTTCCATTGCATTCTTAAATGTCAATGGATCATCAACACTATCAGCAAAGGCAACACCTTGTCCCTCACCTATAGCTAAATAGCATTCAGGTTGTCTCACAACCCTCTCATTACGTCTAATTGGTAGTGTATCCTGATCAGGAACCATCTGACTCTCAGATGTTTGTGGAACAATAACTCTTGTTAATGAAGCACTAGTCTCACCTGGCTCCAACTCATTTAATACAATCTTGGAACGAGGTTTATGGTCACTAATGTAATTGTCCTCAAGAAACATTTCATTTGTCGATACAAATACTTTGTTATCTTCAGGACTATAGAATTGTAATTGTCCACCTCTGGTCTCGTTGGAGTATCCTACAAATAGGCAGACAACAGAATTAGAGTCTAACTTTCCAGTTCTATTCTTCAGCATGTGTGCTGGACACCCCCATAGGCGGAAATATCGCAAACTAGCATTACCACCATTCCATAACTCTAAGGGAGTCTTAGGAATAGATTTGGATGGCACTAAATTCAAAATGTATGCCCCTGTTTGTAACACATATCCCCAGAAGGAATTTGGTAATGATGAGAAACTAATCATAGATCTCACCATTTTCATTAGTGTTCTATTTCTCCTTTCCGCTACACAATTTTGCTGAGGTGTACGAGGAGCTGTGAGTTGGGAAATTATCCCATGCTCGACCATAAAGTCTTCAAACTCTTGGTCAAGGTACTCACCTCCACGATCCGATCGTAGTGACTTGATAGTCCTACCTAACTGATTCTCAACTTCAGCTCGGAATTCTTTAAACTTTTCAAAGGTTTTCGACTTTCATTGCATCAGGTAGACGTATCCGTATCTTGAGTAGTCATCTATGAAGGTGACATAATACTCATAACAACCCCCGCTTCAACATTCATCGGTCTGCAGACGTCTGTATGTATAAGCTCTAGCGGTTCTTTAGCCCTAAGCCCTTTTCCAGTAAAAGGTCTCTTAGTCATCTTACCTTCCAGACAAGATTTACAGACAGGTAAGATGCCAACCTTTAACTCACTTAAAGGTCCATTTTTTACTAGTCTGTCTATCCGGTCAAGGTTGATATGACCAAGCCTTACATGCCAGAGATACATGTCATTATCTGGAGAAATCTTATGTCATTTAGTTTTAGGTTTTTCAACCTTAAACATTTCGGTGTTTAGCAATGTAGTATGTATTAATGATCTTAACACATACAAATTACTTTCATTAATTCCTGAACAAATATTCAGACCATTCTTTCCAATAATAATAGACTTATTATTAAAAGAAATAGAATACGATTTTTCTAACAATTTAGAAACGGAAATCAAATTCTGTGTAAATCCAGGAATATAAAAAACATTGTTCAATAATAAAAAACTATTATTATTACAAAATTGCAATCTTATTACTCCCACTGCTTTTGCCGATACGACATCCCCCGACCCCACACGTATTGAGAAGGCTCCCTCATCTAACTGTGTTCAAGAATCAATCCACTACAAAGAAGAACAAACATGGTTAGTGGCCCCCGAATCAATTATCCAAGATGAAGAATCATCTTCCACTAAACAAGATTCAATAACAAGTAAATAATATTTACCTTTCGTCTTTTTCTTCTTGGCAACCTCCTCCAGGTATTAAGGACAGTTCCTCTTCCAGTGCCTGACCTTATCGCAATGGAAACATTTTCCTTTGCCTTGGTCGGTAGAGGGGGTCTTCTTTTTGCTTTGGGCTTTCTTGGGTTTGGGCTTACCCTTCGCCTTCCCAGCAGACCTCTTCCTCTTTTTATTATTTGAGGAGGAAGATGGTTCAGCAACATTTTCCTTACCAGTATTTCCCTTATTGTCCTTAATTAAAGACTCAAAGGTAGCAAGCTCATTGAGCAACTGTGTAAGACTAAACTTTAACTTGTTCATCCCGTAGCTGCTCTTGACTGATCGAAACTTTTTGGAAGAGTCGTCAGTATTATACGCACTTGAATGGGTTCGTCAATGGCCCTGCCATTGACTTCAGCCTTGTTGAAGTAGGACATCATGCTTAGGACATGTTCCCGAACTGACGTTTCGCCCCTCATGCGAGCGAGCATAGCAAAATGAATGGCTTCGTGTCGCTATTGCTCGGAGGGCTACCCGAACATGGCTTGCAATGACTCCATGATTTCAAATGCTGAAGTCATTGCTTCATGCTTTGTGACAAGCATGTCTGTCATAGAAGCCAACAAATATGTTTGGGTCTTCTCATCAGATGAGACCCATCGTTCATATGCCTCACGAACAGTTCGTGTGGCATTGGCAGCAGGCGCTGGGGGACATTCCTCCATAAGCACAAACTTGAGGTCTTTGGTGACCAATATTGCATTAATGTTAAGTTTCCACTTAGTGTAGTTATCACCAGTTAACTTGTCGTTTGCGAGAATTTAAAGTAATACAGAAGACATTATTGCTGAAATAAATAAAACATTCATTCAGTCATTTGTTTAAAAACAAGTGTGAGTGCTTTGGCATAAATTTAAACATGATGCATGCACATGTTTAACAAACTAGAACTATCCTAAAACTTGTTACTATACCACGAAAATCCAACATACCACAAAGAAGTGCCGCCTTAGGGTGGGTCAAGTCTTTACATGTTGGACCGAGACATTCTCAATCAAATGATATTCTAGAATAACTCTTATTCCATATCATTCAACCATCGTTCATTCAGTCAGGTTTTTAATTAACAAACTTAATCAAAACCTTCATGAGTGTAACCCACCATTTCAGATCTCACGAGCTTAACTCGAGAATTGACACCTTAGGGATTGGTCAATCCCAAAATATCCTCAGAAATCCTATCCGTTAGGAAGTCAACCTTGGTATTGACCTTTGTGGAAACCCTCCTTAGGGAGGACAAAAACAAAGCCGTCACGAGACCCCACTCGGATCTCACGGTGCTGAACTAATGATGGAAACCGCGGGATATATATGACATATATTCCTCTCCCACTCACTATTTTAAAATTGGGGTTTTCTATTAACCGTTAATGCACCGAGATTCTACAGGATTAAACGACTAACTTTAATCAAGTTATCTAGCACATTAACTAATTAGAAACAAATTCTAATTAACTAAGCTTTTGTAAACTATTTACTAAGGTCAAATTATTATATTAGTGTTTATCAAATTTTAACTATTAAAACTCTAACACTTTATTCGGTTCATTTATTATTAGGTAATTAATCATATTAATCATAATTACAATAAATGACCCTATCAATCTAACTTATTAAACTCTTTAATAACTAGATTAATATTAATGAGAATTACCAAGTTTTCTAACCATTAAAAACTAATCTCAGTATTAATAGCCAATTATGTATATCACCCATTTTAATCACATTAAATATATATATAAAATATCAGGCTATGATGCATGTATGACATATCAAATATGTTTGTGTATGCACATCTAATCTAAATGACATACGTATGCATGACAATGCTTTTATCATCACATAATATAAAGTATACATGAATTGACCTAGTATTGTGGATTATTTAACCTAAAAAAAATTGGAATATAAAATTAAAAAAATTTCCCAAGGCATTCCTTGGTCTTCTAGTAATTTCAGATATCTTCCAGTCTCTTCAGGTCTCTCCGATTCATCTCATGAATCCTTCTTCACGACTTTTCCAAGTCTTCAATATAGTTAACATTATTTTATTACTAAACAATAACAGTAAAAAAAATATAAACAAAAAATAATAATAATATAACCCATAAACCCTAAATCCACAGTATCATATGATTAACGATCAATCATGTTTTTGTAAATAAAAAAATTAATATACATACAAAAACATCATACAGTCAATTTAAATTGTGCCTACACAATTCAAACATACAGGAGCATCGAAAACAATTTCCTGTTCCGAAAAATAAATTGGCTCTAATACCAATCGTTGGAACCCTGTTCACCAGTTACGCAGCGGAACTAGGTTTTAAATAATTTAATACTGATCACAATTTGTATATGTGACTAGTGAACTTGGGATTGTAATTATTTTTTGGAACTAATACATACAATATGTAAACACAGGAAATTATAATCAATATAATCAGAAGAAGAAAATCATACCAACGTTTGAAGGCTCTTTCGCTTTACGATATGCTCCTGCCTGAACCAATCTTACCAACGTTTGGAAGCTCCTTAACTTTACGATGTGCTCCTGTCTGAACCACTTGATCTTCCTCGATATCTCCCGGGACTGGTAACTGCGTGTGAGCGTGTCATGATCTCAGGAACTTGAATGGAGGATGTAGAGAAATACTTGAAGAAACTCTTTCTTCTCAATTTGGTGTATTGATTTCATACATATATAAATTGCATCTCATGCAAAACTTTTTTTTTTTTCGTTACCTGTTCAACACTTGAAAAGTTTTTCCTTTTTTTTTCTTTTTAATTCTCACGCAATTGCTCACAAATATATATGTATAAGCATCATGCCTACACTTCTTTTTGTCACAAAACAAAATATATATATCTTACTAACTGCTGCTTTTGATTTTTTATTTTATTTTATAAAAGTCAACGTTTTTTTTTTCTTTTATATATATATATATATATATATATATATATATATATATATATATATATCCTTGTTTGTATCCTATACAAACACTTATATATGTGCACACACCAATTTGCATCCTATACAATCTCTTGTATTATAATTGATATATATCTTTTAATTATCCTTGTCAAATATATCTAATATATTAAAAGTGATAATAAGTATTTTAAATTTAAACTTAAATTCAAATACTTAGATAAATTATTTAGTAAAATAAAATAATCCTAATATTTTGTCCTCACCTAAATCCATATATCAACTAACACCCTCCAATTAATAGTTAATTAATAATTCATAATTATCAATATAATTAAATAATCTAATTATTTAATTAATTTAACTATTAACATTCATTAATTAAATAATCTCATTATTCAATTAATTTCCGTATATATACGTGTCACTTTTGTAACACAATTAATTGGACAATCCAATTAATTTATCGTGACCCTTGTTACCTAAATCGATCGGGCTAGCAAGGGGACCTAATGGACCCACAGTATTTTGAGCTCCAATAATCATCGGAATCATTAATTAAACTCTTTAATTAATATTCCTTGATTATTAACTCCGGTGTTATTCCACTAAAAACCTGAAGCTGCACTATCTCAATTGTATACGCTTTTACATAGACCGATACAACTCGGTATCCATCGATATAGATATTACATGTGGTGTGATCCTCCACAATAGTTCATAATTCGAGATGGGTCATAATGTCCGTTAAACCCCTCTAATTACATATATCCTTTAAGTACCGTTGATTCTTAATTGACAATAAATCTTATTTCCTTACGGAATTAGGAGAGGGCTCATATTGTCCAAGTCCCGAATCAACCCTTAAGGGAACTACCATCTACTTCTCACTAGCTGGAGTGGATTCCACTATTGTGTACAAACCTTCCCAGCCACAAGCAAACCGCAATCCCAACATACGAAGCATATTGATCGGGAACTGTCATCCGACCTCACCCATGGTATATCAAAGACCACGATTTAACTTGAAGAAGTTGATAAGACACTCAGGATTAAGATCACCCACATATAGTCATCATTAGTTGATATATATGAATCTCATCGGTAAACGGATCTTGGTGAGAGATTCATACAGATCATGGCCCAGTCCTATATGATCACATTATACAAGGTGCCTCCATTGTAATAAACAACACAACAAGAATGTATTGAACTTTTCCTTTTATTTATTTAATAAATCCATTTACAAATTACATCTTTAGGGCATAAACCCCAACAGTAATATCCCATGCGAAGTACCTGATAAGCTGACGGTTTCCCTCCGATGTGATTTCCACAGTCCTCATAGTGGACCTTCCTTAACGCCTAACTGGCATCTCTAGGATGTAAGCAGCAAAGAAAATGGAGAGATTTTCCCCTCCTATAGATGTACCCGTCTACCAAGCAATATTGGACCGAGATTATCTTGATCCTGTGAGCTTGGTCGGGGTCCTCAGGCAGCTTTCCATCTTGGAGGTAGGTGACTATTGGATTCATCCAACATGGGAACCGATTAACTAGGTATATTTCCTTACTTGCAGTTATGCTTGACTGGGAGATCATTTGGAGAGGAAATTCCTTAGGGAGAGCTTGTCTTCTATTGGTAGCTATCTTTACCAAGACATCTGCCCGGTGATTTTACTGATGGGGAATTTGCTCAATTCTAAACCCTTTAAACCGATTTCTGACCAGTTGAACTTGTTAAAGATAAGCCACCATATGGTCTCCCTCAGTCTGGTAGAGTTCAGTGACTTAGTTAACTATGTGTTGAAAGTCACTCTTGACATGCAGAAAATCATCTCTGAGCTCGAGGGCTACTTTTATTCTTGCCAAAAAGGCTTCATACTCTGTTTCATTGTTTGTACCCTTGAATTTGAACCTGAAGCTATGGCAACACTCTGCTTTCCCTAGTTATACTAAGATGATACTGACGCCTCCGCCTGCTTTTCTGGATGCTCCATCTGTATAGAGTATCCATGCATCGTAGCCAACTGGCCAATTGTCAAGTTCCAAATGCTTCTGAGGGACTGGGTTTTGTTCTACCAAGGTCTCTCGATAAGGGAGAGCTGAAAACTCAGCCACAAAGTCTGTTAGTGCTTAAGCTTTGAAAGTTTTCCTAGCCTTGTATTTTAGATCAAATTGAGTGAGCTTCAGGGCCCAAATTACTAGTCTTCCGGACACATCTGTTATCAGCAAGAACTGGCGTAGAGGTTGATCAGTTACTACTGTCACTGTATATGGCTAGAAGTAAGGGTGGAGCTTGCTCGCCGAGTTCACTAGGGTAAAAAAGAGCTTATCGATAAGGACATAATTCCTTTCGGGTAGTAGACAGGTCGTTGGACTCCCTCCTCACATTCTTTAACCAAAGTGCCACTAACTGCCGTTTCGGACACGGCCAGGTAAATCTACAACTCCTCTCCAGGAACTGGCTTGACTAGCAAAGGGAGGCTAGCTAGATATCCCTAAGAGCCTGTTCACTATCATGGTCCCACCTCATATTTCCTCCCTATTTGATCACTCTAAATAAGGGAAGACACTTGTTAGTCGATTGCGAAATGAAGTGGTTGAGCGCTGCCACTCGACCTGTTAGCGTCTGCACTTGTTTGAGCGAGGTAGGAGATTCCATGTCTAAGATAGCATAGATTTTCTGATTTGGACTCTAATCCTCACTCGTGGACCATTAAACCAAGAAACTTTCTAACAGTTACCCCGAAAGCACACTTGGTTGGGTTCAACCCTATCTGGTTCTCTTTCATGATCTGAAAGGTCCTAAAAAAGTGGTCATGGTGCTCTTCTGCTACCCAGAAATTGGTAATCAGGTCATTAATATATACCTCTATAGTCCTTTCGATCTCTGGCTTGGACAGTCAGTTGACCAGACATTGGTATGTAGCTTCAGCATTTTAAGGCAGAAAGGCAACATCTTGTAGCAGTAAAGACTCTGTCCGGTGATCAAACTGGTCTTATCCTGATCGGCATGCAACATGATCTGTTTGTACCCTAAAAATGCATCCATAAAGCTCAGGAGCTTGTTTCTTATAGTGGAATCCACCATCCGATAGATTTTAGGCAGAGAGAAACTATCTTTTGGGTAGGTGCGGTTGAGATCTGTGTTGTCAGCACACATGTGCCATTTCTAATTTTCCTTGGTGACCATGACCTAATTCGCGATCTAATCGGGTTATCGAGATTCCATAGCAAATCCAGTCTTTATCAACTTGTCAACCTCTTTCTGCATGGCAGCATTTCTTTCAGCGTTGAAGTGTCGCCTCTTCTTTTTGATCAGCTTAAACATGGGGTTGAATGCCAACATATAAGCGGCTAAAGAGATGGGGATTCTTGGCATTTCATCATTGCTCCAGATGAATATGTCATTTTATTCCTAGATGAGCTAGATTTGGCCTTATTTTACTACCGGTTCTAAGGTCGCCCCAACCTTGACTACCTTGGACTGGTCATTTTCTCTAATCATGATTTTCTTTTAACTTATCAACGAGGTGGCCATTGGCCCATTCTCTATCTTCTTTCTTCCTCATCCTCAACCTGAACATCGCCCTCCGGATATTCTACTAACTTTAGACCTCGAAGTCCGTCTTTGACAATTATTATCCTTGTACCACAGCTACCTATCCATACTGTTTTGCTAGTGCTACAGGATTGGCTGATACTACGTAACACTTATGGGTGGCCTGTTGGTCTTCACGTACCTCACCCACCTCATTTCCTACATGGAACTTTAGGACGTTGTGGTAGTTGGATAGCACTCCCTTGAGTGTTGATAACAAAGGCCTCCCTAAAATGGCGTTGTAGGTCGACGGCAACGAAGTCCGTCATAATATTCCGTTATAGACATGCAGTACCAACAATAACCGATAGAATTTTGTTCCTATTGGTGTAATCGAGCCCTTATTAAACTTATAAAAGGAGGTGGTGCAGCTGTTGTAACACCACCGTTTCAGGTTTAGCTTTTCCAGGGTGTCTTTAAAAAGGATGTACTGCTGCACGGTATTGTTCACATTTACTTCAGTGAAAATGGTCTATGCTGATTAGAAGGTTCCTATAAAGCTCTGATCTAACTTGAAGATACCTTGCCCCTCTTTAACCCAGGGAATCATTTTGGCATGATTTTTCCTGGAATTGTTGGAGGTACCGGCTAGAGTGGGTCCCCCGCTGATGGTGTGTAAGACCTGGATTTGTTTCATAAGGTTTTTATGCTTCTCTTTCCATTTCTCTGCATGATCTCGGATCACGGCTTGAACCTCCTAACCTGTGTGGATGCTATCGAAAACTTATTGTAAAAACTCTACCAAATAGCCACCTCTCAGTAGTGATTTGATCTGGTTACACAGGCTAGAGAACTTCAAGGTGTTGTGCCCCACATCCTCATGGAAGTCACAATACTTGTATCGGTTCCTTGTGTCGAATGGTGCCTACATGGGAGCTGACTTTCTGAGCAGGCCCATACCTCATATAGCAAGGAAGATTGTCTTATTGGAGGCATTCCAGGGGGTATAGTGGCTATAACCTCTCTCATCTTGGGTTATAGGGGCTACAACTCTTGAAGGAGGAGTAGTCCGATATGGGGTCCACCTCTTTTGGTATCGCTCTCGCTAAGGTTGGAGAGGTGATGGGTGATATGTAGAGAAATTGGTGACCTATTATGAGCTTTCTAGACCGGTGCAGGTTTGGACACCTCTTTCTTTTGGCGTTTTGCAATCCTCATGTCATTGTGCTCAATCATGACCCAGAGCTGCTCATCGAGGTCTACTTGCTCCAGCACTCTATCATAGGCTTCCTGGTAAATCTCATATAGGTAATACGCGAAGGACCTATGGAGTCTCCCGGCTCATGGGTTCGGATGGAAATTGGCTAAGGTATTTTTCTCAGACCCTCATCTGTATTACCTTCTTGTGGAACCTCTCCACATAAGATCTGAGTATTTCCCCATGCTCCTGGATTACATAATGCAAGTGGATCAGATCATTTGGATGTGATTTGACTCCCTGGAATTGTGAAGAGAAATTGCTAGACAGCTTAGTGAAGCTGTCCACGCTACCCGTCGGTAGCTTTCCGAACCATATCTTGGCATGATCCGTCAACGTAGTAGAGAACATCTAGTATACGGCAACCTCTAGTAGTGTTCTGGACCTCCATTTGGCGAGACAAAGCTCTCCAAATGACTCAAAGGATCCTACGTGCCTGAGAACTTGTCCGTTGGCATTTTTAATTTAGGTAGGAGCACGGCTTCCTTCAACCTTCTAGTGAAAGGGGCATTCATCTCGCTTAGGGGATCCATTTTAACCTTATTGTGCTTACCCTTTCTCAATTTTTGGATCTCCCTTTGCATCTGAGCTAGTTGATCTAGCTGACATTTATTCCCAACGTTCTTGGATTCGACCTTAGAATCCTCGTTGTTAGAGGCCTCAATGGAGATAGAGGCCCTACCTCTGTTACCTTCGGGTCTAAGGACCCTCCTGGCGCTTATTCGGCTACCTCTTACCTTGAGTCTAGGCTATTTTCTAGTCTCCGATGGTCTAACTGAGTGGCAAGGTCTCTCCTGCGGATATCAACTGTAGATTTCACTTGTTTTGGTTAATAATGAGCCATTCTGAGTGGTTCTAGGGGCATGGGCCCTAGCTGATCTCGGACTAAGGGCAGAGGCCCAAATCTTTCACGAACCGACAGTGGTGGTTAAGGCTTTAACCGGTCGAAGACGGTGGTCATAGCTCCCGGTCTGTTGGGGTCCTTGTGTGCGTTGGGTTTTACTTATTGAGGGATAATTCCTTCCACCACCAACGTTTGCGAATACTTTCCACGAAAGCTATGGCCCATTGTTCCACCCTAGCCTAGCCTATAACAGGTGGGACTGGGGCTTGTGCGATACCTATCGATGTTGAGATCAGATTCCGGTGCTTCGTCTTCCTCCTTTCCTGTGATCATTTCTGGTAGAGGCTACAGATGGATGCCTAGAAGCTTCGGGCTGCCCTTGGGAAGATCGAAACCTCATGATCATGTAAAAATAACAAATTATTGAGTTTATAAAGGGTGTGGAATGATTTCCCACAAACGGTGCCAAAAAGTGTTAACCAAAAATTTGCTCCGAGTGAGGAATCTCAGTTAACAACCTCAGGACCACGACCACGGTGGATCGCGATCAGGGTGGTATCTTCATTACCAGTTGTACGTGTAAAAAATGAGTGAGACTAATAAGAAAAGTGATGGCTTATTAGATGATATTTTTGATCAAATTGAAGTAATAAATACAATAAACTAATAACTTCCTCTGTCATTGGTGTGGCACTTTAAAGTATTGTGCTAGTGATGTGGTTGTGTATCTTGGAGTACGTTAATACTGGTGAGGTATCCTAAGGTACCATCTTGGTGAGGTTTGGTTTGATTGTTGGTGGTAGTGAGGTATCCCGAGGTACCATCCTGGTAGCAAGGTACCTTGTGGTATCATTTTGTTGATGTGGAGTTTGATTGGTTTCTCTGGCGAGGTACCTCGTGGTATCATTCTGATAGCAAGGTGCCTGGTTGATCTTACTGGAGCTTTGTAACCTCTTAGAAGCTTTATGGGCATTCTCCTTCCTACTGGAAAGACAGGATAAGTACCTTGACGGGTTAGCAGGGCAATGCCAAGGTACTTAGGTATCGGTTGGTCCGTGAGAGTGCAAAAGCTTTATCTTGCTACTTCGATGACATCGAGGTACCTAGGTTGTGCTAGGCCTGGTACTTCGAGGTCAACCATTGTGTCTGGTACCGATTTGGTAGGTGGAGACGTTCTCTGTCTGGTGCTAATTGGGTGGAAAATTTCCCTTTGGGCTAGCCGTTAACACCAAGGAACTCGTTGATGGTTTTCAAAGAGATCCTAAATGTTCTTCACATCACATTCATTAAGGCATTTTCGAAGGTTGTACTATCCTTATATTAAAAAAAAAACTTTCTAACAAGGCTCTCATTTACAACCCCAATAGTATTGATCCATGCTTCCCAATGTCTTTCATGTATAACGTTATGAATGTAACACATCTATCATGAATAAGCTTTTTAGTTCCCATAACTCCCAAAGATTTCAACTTGTTGGGTTTGGGCTTCCTAGAGGTTAATGTTGCAGACTTGTTTTTAGCTATGGGTTTTGATGGATGGGTAGGATTAAAAGTCTTGTTCTTCCCCATGTTTGAGTTCTCAACTCCAAAAAACAAAAACACATGAGTGGAAAAAAATTAAGTGAGTATTAGACAACAATATAGATATAAAAATGACATATGATAAAACAAGGAATGATAAATGCATAAATTTTCCTTTTAAGCATATAGGTACATTTTACCAAAATCAACAAATTCATTTAACAACAAAATAATCCTAAACATGAAGGAATTGGTATCTATCATAATTACTGTTAATAGCCATTTTTTGCAAGGGGTTAAAGGGAAATGTTCCACCTAGCTGGCACCAGGTAGAAAACATCTCTTTATACCAGGTAAGAGTTACATGCTATGATCTACCTCAAAGTACCAGGTCCAACACAACTGTGGTACCTCAACATCATTGATGAAGCAAGATAAAGCTTTTATGCCACTATAGACCACTCAACTGATATCTAAGTACCCTAACACTACTCCGTTGGATAGTCGTGGTACATACCCTACCCCTCTAGCTGAAAGGAAGATGCCCATAGAGCTCCAAGATTATCATAAAGCACCACGTCATCAAACTGGTACCTTAAGGCACCACGCCATCCTATCGGTACCTTGAGGTACCTCGCCATCAGGTTGTTCAAGCATCATTCTATCAGATCAGGTAATTTGAGCTACCTTGCCAATTAATATTCAAGGTCAGAGTTATTCTCCAAACCATAACAAGCTTCGACCAAGTATCCCGGTAACCAGGTATCGGTCATTTATTTACTCAAGTTATTCTTTCATTGACTTTAAGTTGTTTTGTGTTGTCAGGGTTCGTTCAAACCAAGTATACACTAGGGACTTGAAGTAGTTGCAACAATATCTCGCTCAGGGTGTCAACAGAGTACCAGGATACCATAACAAAGGGAGGACCCTGGTACCCAAGCACTTGCTACACATCATTTTTCCTAAGTTCTGATACAAGGGTGGTCCATGCCATGAGTGCAACATTCTGAAGGAACCAGATGACCACTCAAACAAAGAGCCTTGTGTATTACAACTCGTGGTATTGAATTTCTACTAAGCATCTGAAGTTAGAACCAACCACCAGGAATAGAGGACTGCTTCTAGATTAAGATAAATCTATGTCATCCTTGGAACCATGCAGATTCAACCAAGATAAATATCACCCAGATACAAGTATAAAGAAAAAAAGAAAGACTAGCTTCATTCTTTCAAGTTAGAGAGCCCGACCCATATTGTTGTTTTTATATTTTCTTGATCATGCAGGGTACCCACCCTTGTTTTCGGGTTTTGAAAATGAATCAGATGATTGGTTCATGTATCAACTCCTACCAGATGGCCTCCTTCTCTTTCTCCATCACCCGGTACCTGCTCATCTGCTCCATTTGAAGTGTCACCAGCAACCTACTTCTCTACCTCAGCCTGGGCATCCTCAGTAGAAATCCCAACCAGAGCTTAGATGGATTGATGTTCTACCACTTCCCTAATCGTCAACTGGGTATCAGTTACCTCAACGGAAGTTGGCTGAACTTATACCATCTCAGTAGGCCAAAATGGAATAACAAGTAAGGTTGAAACTCCCTCTTCAACATGGGGTACTGTAAGGAAAAATTGGTTCAAAACCTAGCGGAAGCGTAAAATTAGGGTTTGATATATTTAAAATTTTTCCCTTTAATAAAAATAACATTAACCCTAGATTAATTGACATATATTAAAAGTATCGTAACTTTTTTTTTCGTGACGATTGAACTAGTGCCGAATTGAATCCGCAAGATCTTTCAATCAAATCACAAACGTGAATCACCTAAGAGAGTGGGATCCCTTTCTTTTAATTTTATACCTGAGGATGGAAATAAACAAAATCTTCTTCTTTGTTAGTCACAATAATCCTCCAAAAGAAAACCCAAGAACGTCCGGTCACTTGTAAATTATCAATCTATTTGATTGAAACTCGCGTGAACCTTGATTCGATGTTAACACAAAACCTTTTGATGTAATGGCTACTAGTACACTATCGAAAACAAAACGTTCCTCTTTTCTCTCTTCCTTGGCCGAATTCAATACACAATATCTATGAGTTGGACGAAGTGTTATTTTTCAAAAAAACTAAAAAAAAAAAAAAAAAAACAACTACTCACACTAAAAATTAGGTCTTGGTCGAAATTCTATATAGGAGTATATATATGTGGCTGAAAATCCTCCTAGAAAGAGGATTTCTACTTCACCAAGACTCCTATCAAAATTTGGATACAATCCTCTTAAAAATAGGATTTCTTTTACACACCAAAACTCCTAATCCAACTCAAATAGTGTATTTATTCAATAACCAATTATTGAATATAATTAAATTGTGACTAAATAAACAAACTTTCAAATAGATTTTAACTTTTAATTAAATAATTAATTAATTAACAAATTAATTAATTTCTATTTATTTAAATAATAAAATAAAAAACAATATAACAGGATATTATATATAGCCTTAGCCGACCAAGCCAATATATATGGGCAAAATATTGTTTTTCCTGTTATATTAAATCCATTGGACTTAAATAAAAAGTCCACATGTGAACTAGATCCAATATTACTAAAAGAAACAAGTCCACATGCCTTAATACAATTCTAGATGGACTCATAAATCGATCCGATAGAATATATCAAGTGATCCATGCAAGTTTGTGTGGATTAGGGATCTTGGCGGGCTATCTAAATTTAAGCTCCAATAGACATAACCTAATCACAATCAACAAATGATTCGCTTAGGTCCGATCTAATAATTTTCGTTCATTCCACTAAAGAACTAAAATTGAACTCTTAAATAAAGATAGAATAAGTTAATATTCCTCATTTATACCCTAGACAATCTTAATGGATAAAGTGTATCCTCGTGAAGAATACAAGTAATCGGTAAAAGCTCATAGACCACCTATAGCGCTCCAATTTACCATATTTACTCATATGACCACAATTTGAACTTGGATATTTTGACTTGTCTAGAAACCATATTTCAATAGACACTATTGAACACTTAACGTTAAGATTTAACACCTAATACCTCAAAACATCCATATGATGATATTTTACTCTCATTTATCAAATGGAGCCACGATGTCCATATCTATAAATCAAGTCCTCTGTCGATTAACAAATGAAAACCACAAAACTATCGAGGATAGATTATGCTATATAATTATACTCATTAATAGCTTAAATGATAACAATTGCAACCATAAATCCATCATTTATCTCAGGATTCAGATAGACTCTCCGATTATCTTCGAATGAAAACTTTTATCCATTGACGGTTCTGGATAAAGTATCTCACTGTGATCCTATTCAATGCACCTAGTGCACTAGATTCCTTTGCCCAAAGACACTAAACGTTGATGATTTTAGACCCATCATAACACATTTGATCCCACTCAAATACTAGTAAAAGGATCTACAACCTTGACAAGATAAAGGCACCCAACCTTTATTTCTCGTAGTCTTTTGACCTTATGATTATTTACTTTTGACAATTATAATAATTAAACTATAAATGCTATAAGATTTGTTAAACTAGAAATCTCTTTTATTAATATGAAAAGATTGTCAAATACATAATTACACTCTTGCTATCGAGCATAATCCTAACAGGTGCAACTTTAACTTAGGAAGGATCTGCACTTGTGGCTTCCCTACTTGGTAAAAGAGAATAGATGAGTTGTTGGTCATCATCATCATCATTACCTTCACTGGTTCCAACAATTTGTGAAAAACCTGCTCCATCGGTAGCCGAGGCAGAAATCTTCTTGGCCCTGTACAGGATCTCCTCCCTATCACAGTTCTCAACAACCTTCAAGTCAAAAGGTGGAGGTAAAGCCTGGGCTACCTGATAGGCTGCGTAGAAGTAACTATCTCATAATAAGGAATCTACCTTGGCCTCCAAGCTCGCCACGTTATCACGTAAAGCCTGGTTCTCACTTTCTAGTTCCCGAACCCTATCCCTTGCGATGTTCCTTTCCAAGTCACGATGGTTTGACTGGAGGACCTCGGTATCATATGCTCGTTTAGGCATCCTCGATGGATTAGATGGTCTGGTTTAGGGCCTAGCTCAAACCCTAATTGTCATTCTACAACCGAGCAAGCTCATTCTGGTCCTTCTCAAGCTTGGCCACAACATTCTCAGAACAATTCCTCATTGAAGTCATCTGATGGCTCACAGCAACGTTATATTTAAAAGTCTACAAGTCGTAACAGCCAAGTTAGCCACTACCAAAGTACCAATCATGTAGGTACTAAAATAATATGAAGCATGACATTCCCTTTTTACCTCAGCTTTGAGGGAAGAGCCCTTGGTGAGCAGAATGTCTGTAGAAGTCGAAGCATTGGGGGCTAGACTACTATTGAGACAGGAAGCAATGAATCGATCCATGACCTCGTTTGACCAGTAACCTTTGGTCTGGATCGGGTTCGCTCATGAGAAGGCACAACAGTAGTGGTAGTGGTAGTTTCTGGACCCTCCCTCTGTTCGGGGACATATTGAAATAGGCAGGAGAGGTGGAATAGAGTAGCGGAGGTAGAAGTCGAAACCGTAATAGTGAACCAGCGGTAGCGAAAGTGGTAACATTTACAGCATCAGTAGCAGGAGCAGTAAGACCCCGACCCACCACCCTCTTCGGCATGGATACGAATACATTTATTTGGGTAGAGGGCCTAAAAGAGGGAGGGAGAAGTACCCTCAGTACCCCGACTGGCACAGATACTCGTTTGACTTCCCCTATCGGGTTATGAGGGGGAGGAGTTCTTGCATTTCTGGCCGACAAAGGAATCGTTCTAGCAACCTTGGCGTTGGGAGATCAAGGTGGAGTAGGAATTAGAATGGAAGTTGATCTTCTTGCAATCCAGGCTTCTTCTGAACTAGTAATGAGAAAGTAGAAACTGCAAAAATCAACAAAGAGTGAAAGTACACCAGTGACAAGCAGGAAACATTGATCAATAGTAACAAAGAGGTTTATTGTACTTGGAGAAGTAGCAGAGATGCGTAGGTACTAGTTCACCATGCGGGGATCATAAGCATCTAAGGTGGAATACTCTAGGTGGACGTAATTCTGGCCAACGATCGACTACAGGATTGCCCTAGATTCAATGAAGAGAGAAGCCTTCTCCTAGACCGGTTTGCCACTGAACTGGGTGGGGACCTCTAATTTCCTCCCCCCGATATAAACTGAGCTCCCCCAATCTTTGCAAATTATGACTCATTCATCCTTCCAGAGTGCGTCCTTCTTGGTGGCACCAGGGATAATAAATTTCAAACTATTCTTCACCCTAGCATAAAATTGTCCCTTAGGATCCGGAGGCATGCTGGCAACCTGAAAAATGAACCTGAATTCATCAGGTCCCGATTCCCGATCGATGTTACTCCTATCGTATTGTTCCTTCCATAAAAACAAGTATCCAACCGAGTGCCTCCAAATGCTCGACATCAACTGGATAAGTGTGAGTTGTAAGGCATGGAGAGGTCTGCGAAATGTGGGGTGGAAAGAAAGCCTAACCCCACTATCAAAAGCAGTGCTTTAAATCGGGAGAACATCGAGGGTAGGGGTATACAAAACATACCCCTGATGCGGTATCGTTATGGAGATGTTCTCAGGAATCCCGGATTAGTTTCTCAAACGCCTACGAGTGTGTTTTATGGCGGTCGAACTAGAATCACACGGTAGTCATAGGGGGAGCAAGCGTCCCTCTAAGTGGGATCGATTCTGCACCTGCAAGGTTCCCACCGGCTTCGACCTCGCCTGATTCCTCCTTAGAATCCCCTTCAACTATTCCAGTGGGGTATTGGGGGTTGTCTGAGAAGCCGATCCCGATTGTAACATTCTGGCTTGAACGACGGTGCCGATAAAGCAGGGGAACGTCTCTCTCTCCACTATTCTCCTCTCGAGCTTGATTCCAATAGGTGAGACTTGGTGAGGCACCCTCTACCAATCAGTCAATGCTATCATTATCGAAGTTCGACATGGTCTCGATAAATTCTAGGTTTGAAAGTCGAAGAAAGAAAAGAAGAAGCTTGAAGAAGATGGAGAAAGGGATTAAGGAATCTTTTTAAATTTTAAAAGTAAGAGATTTTGGAAGTATGGTGGGAAAAAAAAGGAGTTTGGGTTTAAATAGGCATAGAGGGACGGTAATCGGTAACGGAAGCGTGATAAAAAAGGTGAGATTTTCAGCCTCGAAGCAAGCGTGCCTCCAAAAATCTCTCCACTTTCAAACGAGAACCTCACCCACACTTGATATGTGGTCTTCGCATTTAATATGAAGATTCTCCTCAGATTCTGGTAACCGATGAAAAACGGAAAATTTCCCAAACAAAACAGGAAATCTGACTCCAACTTCAAATTAATCACTAGTGTTCAAGTCAGAGGAGACTTCCTTTAATAGCCATTTTTGGCAAGAGGTCAAAGGGAATTTTCCACCTAGCTGGCAAATGGTAGGAAACATCTCATTATAACAGGTAGGAGTTACATGCTATGATCTACCTTGAGGTATCGAGTCTAACACAGCCGCATTACCTCGACATCACTATTGAAGCAAGATAAATCTTTTGCGCATCCATAGACCACCCAACTGGTACCTGAGTACCATGACACTACTTCACCGGATAGATGTGATACATATCCTAACCCTCTAGCAAAAAGGAAGATGCCCATAGAGCTCCTAGATGATCATAAAGAACCACATCAGCAGACTGGTACCTTAAGGCAAAACGCCATTCTACCGGTACCTTGAGGTACCTCACCATCAGGTTGATCAAGCGCTATTATATTAGATTAGGTACTTTGAGGTACCTCGCCAACTAATATTCAAGGTCAGAGTTATTCTCCAAACCATAACAAGCTTCACATAAGCACCACCATAATGAAAGAGCCTAAAGAGGAAACAAACACATAATTGCCAAGATATTCGCCACAAGTCGATGCTCTAAGGTCAACAACATTTAAACAGAAAATCCCGCCAAATGAGGAAGAAAATTATTCCAGTGATTTTCGGTTTGTACGCCAATGAAAAACCCTAGTAATACCATATATAAATACTGGGATGATATCACAAAGAAAGGGATGGGAAAATCGACCACTAAAGCCTTAAGCACTATCGCTTAGTTCTACCATCAGGATTAAGCCTAGCCATCACCAATGATAGTTGTGTCCACATGTCAACATATAGGAATTCGCCACCTCCAGCTAGTTAACCAAAGAGAGAAGAGAGATTGAGAGTCATTCTATATTACTGTACCTATTTCATTACTTAATAAAATAACACCATTCGATTCACTATCATCCAAATTAATCACCAATGTTCAAGTCGGAGGGGACTTCTTTTAATAGCCATTTTTGGCAAGAGGTCAAAGAGAATTTTCTACCTAGCTGGCACTAGGTAGGAAACATCTCATTATACCAGGTAGGAGTTACATGATATGATCTACGTCGAGGTACAGAGTCTAACACAACCGCAGTACCTCGACATCACTGTTGAAGCAAGATAAATCTTTTGCGCATCCATAGACCACCCAACTGGTACCTCAGTACCATGACACTACTCTGTCGAATAGACGTGGTACGTATCCTACCCCTTTAGCAAAAAGAAAGATGCTCATAGAGCTCCTAGATGATCATAAAGAGCCACGTCAGCAGACTGGTACCTTAAGGCAACACGTCATTCGACCGGTACCTTGAGGTAACTCACCATCAAGTTGATCAAGCGCCATTATATTAGATCAGGTACTTTGAGGTACCTCACCAACAAATATTCAAGGTCAGAGTTATTCTCCAAACCATAACAAGCTTCACATACACACCTCCATAATGAAAGAGTCCAAAGAGGAAACAAACACATCATTGCCAAGATATTCGCCAAAAGTCGATGCTCTAAGGTCAACTACATTTAAACAGAAAATCCCACCAAATGAGGAAGAAGATTATTCCAGTGATTTTCAGTTTGTACGCCAATGAAAAACCCTAGTAACACCGTGTATAAATACTTGGATGATATCACGAAGAAAGGGATGGAAAAATCGACCACTAAAGCCTTAAGCGTTATCGATTAGTTCTACCATCAGGATTAAGCCTAGCCATCGCCAACGATAGTTGTGTCCACTTGTCGACATATACGAATTCGTTACCTCCAGTTAGTTTACCAAAGAGATAAGAGAGGTTGAGAGTTATTCTATATTACTGTACCTATTTCATTACTTAATAAAATAACACCATACGGTTCACTATCATCCTACACATACATATCACTCTTCTTTATACGTGAAAATGGTATCGAAGGTACATATCCCGACCGCGATCTACATAGGTTGTTGTCTTAAGGGTGTTAATTGAGATTCTTCATCCAGAGTGAATTTCCAGTTAAAAATTACTTTTATTAATTGCCATTTTTGGCCAGAGGTCAATGTAAAAATTTCCATTCAACCGGTACTTGGTAGGGTATGCCTTTTGGTTCCATGTGAGAACGACCACCTACGCCCCACCTCGAACCATAATAAAGGTATGCCTCTTGGTTCCATGTAAGGTATATCTCTAAAACAACTGCCTACCTAATACCGAACACCTTAAAGTTATCCCGCCACCCCGTCGAGGTACATAAGCAAAAAGAAAGACGAATGTAAAAGCTCCAACACGATTTATCAAGCACCGCACCACCAGGCCGGTTTCTTGAGGTACCTCGCCAGTAAACCAGTACCTCATGGTACCTCGCCATCAAAATAATCAAATGTCACTCCATCAGGCTGGTACCTTAAGGAGCGTCGATAATCGATATGCAAAGTCAGAGTTATTCTCACAAATCACAACGGACTCTACATACATGCAACCATAATAAGGAATCTGAAAATGAAACAAACACATCTTCTCCCAGATATCCACCATAATTCAATTCTCTATGGTCAACTACATTAAATAAAGAATCGAGTTCCAATAGGAAACGAAGACTAACTAAGTGATTTTTGGCTTGCACGTCAAAGTTAAACCCTAATAACTATATGTACAGATACACGGGTAAAAGCACATCAGAGAAAGAAGATGGCACTGAGTTTTGCACCTAGACTTTAGCAAAACATTCATCATTTACCGGATTTTTTTACTTATTGATAGGTACGAAATTAACATTTCCAGTTTGTTTGAAAAGTGAGAGAGTGAGAGTAACAGAGCCTCATTATAACTATTGTACTCATTGATTATTCAATAAAACAGTACCACCAACTCATTTATCAATATCTTTGAGTATTTAATCCACCTTCGCATTACCACTGGCAACGAAGTTGCCTACCTCGACTGTGACCATCTAGGTAGAAATCCTGAGTTAATTGAAATTCCTCACCTAGAGCGAATTTTAGGTTAAAATTGTTTGGCTATGTCTGTCAGTAGTTTCCACACCCCTTTTTGAAATTATGTGTTGAGTTTTTTGCCTTTCAATAACTTCATGAAGCTCTGATCCTCCTAAGGACAACCCGAAGCATCTAGACACCAATCCATGCATCCACCGGAAAGGCTTAACGGAGGGCTAGGAAATCTAAGCACCAAAGTCGTCTCCAACACCACCGAGTACCACACAAGCTCCACAAGGCCATTGAGCAGTAGGCAGCAGCCTTCGTGGAAATTGTGAACCTCCGAATGGTTACCAAGGGTATCACTCCCCAACCAGCAGAACCTAGCACCTGAGAGGATCCTAATAAATCGGGAGCTAGGCTGCCTACCTTTAACTGGTTAGGACCCTTACCACCGGTGTGGGTCCATGACAGGTTAGGACCTCTACCCTCAGCTCGATATAAGTTATGTCCCATGCCCTAGATTCTATTAGGACGGCCTATTATCAACCTCGACAGGTGAAGTCAGCTATTGATATTCCCCCAAGGGAACCCTGCCACAAAGCCCTGCCAGCCGCAGCCATGAGGGAACCTCGAATCATCATCAAAGAGGTCAGACAGTGAAGATTATGAGGTTGAGTCTAAAAATACTAGAAATAAGTGCTTGTGGGATCAACTAGCCAGTATGTAGAAAGAGATGCATGAGCTGAACAAGGGAAAACACTGAGAAGAACAGGAAGGATCCTTCGGGTGAGATGAACTCCCCGTTATCCTGAAGAATCAGTGAAACAGAGCTCCTTTCAAAGTTCAAAATGCCAACTGATTACTATTCAGGCACAAAAGATCCCTTAGGCCACCTGGAGAGCTTTATTCAATAGATAGAGGTCCAAAATGCGATAATGGCCACCATGTGCAGGATGTTTCCAAGCACGCTGATTGACTATACCAAGACGTGGTTCACAAAGTTACCTATAGGTAGTGTATACTCAATTACTAAACTATCCAATGACTTTTGTTCACAATTCCAGGGAATCAAGTCGTATCCAAGGGACTCGATCCATTTTCAATATGTGATTCAAGAGCAAGGTGAGACACTCAGGTTTTACATAGAGAGGTTCCATAAGGAGGTGATTCAGATGGGGGTTTTCACCGAGAAAGTAACCCTAGCCAATTTTTTTAGGAACCTGTGCGTCGATCGACTGTTCTGTTCTTTCGACAAATATCCATTAGAAGCTTATCAAGAGGCGCATGATTAGGCACTGGAAAAGGTGGGATGGACGAGCAACTAAAAGTCAAGATTGAACATGATAACATAAAGACTGCCAAGCGCTAAAAGAATGAGGTGCGCAAATCTGTACCGATCTAGAAGGCTCAAAACGGACCTCTCAACCGGCCTATGTATCACTGTCCACCTTTCCATCCTCAGTGGGAGTGGCACCCGGTAAAGCAAACCCCACCGCAAGCTTCGCCTCCACATAGAGTAGTATCCCTAAAGTCCTGGATGAGAGTTGATACGAATACTATACCCCTTTGATTACATCTTACGAGATGATTTACCTCATCATCCATGATAAGAGTCTGCTCAGGAAGCTCGGTCCCATGAATGCACTAGCAAAGTTAAGGAACCGGTACTAATTTTAAGACTTCCATAAGGATATGGGGCATAACACTTCAAAGTGCTTTAGTCTATGTAACCAGATTGAAGCACTAGTAAGAGGTAGCTGTTTGGTGGAATTCCTGCAGCGGGTTCGGGATAACATCCACACATGGAAGGAGGTATAGGCCAAGATTCGGGAATACTTATAGAAAAAAAAGAGGAAAAGAGAAAGACTTGATGCAACAAATCTAGTTCATATATACTATCAGCTGGGGACCTACCATGGTTGTGACATACAAAAATTCAAGGTAGATCGGAGCTTGGTCTGGACCTCCCAGTCAACTCAAATTATATTCATTGAGGAGGATATATAAAACATCGTGCAACCGTATGATGATCCAATGGTGGTCACAGTACAGATTGTCAACAGCTTAGTACACCATGTGCTGATTTATATAGGTTGCAACATGCATATCCTCTTCAAGTATGCTCTGGAAAATTCAATCTGAAATGGTGGTGTTACAACAGTTGTGCCACCTAACTGTATTGCTTTACTAGGGACACGATCATATCGGTTGGGTCCAAGATCTTACTAGTGATAATTAGAACTGTACCCCTTCAGCAGAATCTTATGATCAACACTCCCTCAATTGACAACACTATCCTTGAGAGGCCTTTCCTATCATCCCTCGAAGGGATGTTAGCTATCTACCATAATGTCCTGAAGTTTTTGGTGGGGAACAAGGTAAGCAAGGTACGTGGTGACCAACAGGCATCCCGTAATTGCTACGCTATGTCCATTAACCTAATGGTCCTAGCCAAATAAATTGTGCAGGTATATGTTATACTGGAACAGGCCCTACTAGAAGGGCATCTTGATTTTCTAGTTGCTACAGGGGTGATAGGAGTAACAGATGAAGGCCTCGAGGTAGAGATCTCGGTTAAAGAAGAGACAAAAGGAAGAGAAATAAAGGAAGAAAGAAGATGGGCCAATGGACATCCAGTGGATGCATTTCAGGAAATACCAGTTAAGAAGGATGATTCCTCTAAGGTTGTCAAAATCATAGCTGCACTAGAAGCTAGAGTGAAATAGGGATTAATCAGGCTCCTCAGCGAGTATAATTATATCTTTGATTGGAGTCATGATGAGATGCTAGAGATCCTGATCTTCTTTACGGTTTACAAGCTAATAGTTAATCCCACATTCAAGCTCGTCAAGCAAAAGAGGCAGTATTTTAACCTCGATAGAAATGTCAAGGTATAGGAAAAGGTTGATAAACTGTTAAATTAGGATTCATCCAGGAGTCCCGATACCCAGAATGGATAGCTAATGTAGTAATGGTTACCAAATCTAATAGGAAGTAGCGCATGTGTGTTGATTACACTTACCACAATCATGCTTGCCCAAAAGATAATTTCCCGCTCTCAGAGATCAACCAGCTGGTAGACTCCATAGCAGGGAACAAGCTCCTAAGCTTCATTAATGCATTCTCTAGGTATTATCAGATCATGATGCACCCTGCAGACCAAGACAAGACAAGTTTTGTCACTGGGAAAGGCCTCTATTTCTACAAGGTCATGCTCTTTGGTCTCAAGAATGAAGTAGCCACAATTATCCGAGGTGGTATACTCTAGGTTGACATAATTCTGGTCAATGATCGCCTTTAGGTTCGCCCTAGATTTGGTGGAAAGGGAAGCTTTCTCTCAGACCGGTGTAGGGAAAATCGCGCAGCGGAAGCATGAAAATTTTTGAATTAGGGTTTTGGTATAAATAAAAATTTTCCCTTTATAATATCAAAAACCTTAACCCTAGATTAACTGATGTATATAAAAAGTGTCGTATCTTTTTCTTGTGATGATTGAACTAGCACCGAATTGAATCCGTAAGATCTTCCAACTCAATCACGAACGTGAATCACCTAGGAGCGTGAGCTCCCTTTCTTTAAATTGTATACTTGAGGATGGAAACAAAAAAAAAATCTTTGTCTTTGTTAGTCATCATAATCCTCTAAGAAGAAAACAAAGAACGTTAGGTCACTTATGAATTATCAATCAATTTGATTGAAACTCCCTTGAACCTTAATTCGATGTTGTACACAAAACTTTTTAATGTAAAGGCTACTAGTGTACTATCGAAAACTAAACGTTCTTTCTTTCTTTTCTTTTTTACCGAATCTCACACTATTTCTTAGAGTTGATCAAATTTTATCTGGAACAAAAACAAAATTTTCTCCCAAAATTCTTATGGTTGTCGAATTCTCTCCAAGTAGAATTCCTTAGGTTGGCCAAAATCTTCTCTTTAAAAATACTAGGGCTGCCGAAATTTCTCTCTTAGAATTATACGGCTGGCCGAAATTCAAGATATATATATGATCACAAATCCTTTCCTAAGAAGGATTTACTTGGTGGGTAAGAATCCTATCCTTAAGTTGATTTACTTGGTGACCAAGAATCATTTTCCAAAAAGAATTCTTTCCTACACCAAGACTCATAATCCAACTCAGTAGTGTATATGTAACCATATTAAAGATTTCCTAATTAGACTATATAAATAATTTTTTTTTTATCAACTTATCAAATATAATCTATTAATTATACTACCAACAATAGTATAATTTTAGGAGACCTTCTCCTACTAGAGATTTTTTTGACATTTAATTAAATAACTAATTAATTACCAAATTAATTAATTTCCATTTAATTAGGTAATAAAATAAAATAATATAATTACGCTAAACTATATAGATTTGCCGCCCAATACCATATAAGGGTCATTATATTATTTTTTCTATTTTATTAAATCCATTGGACCTTAATAAAAAGTCCACATGTGAACTAGACCCATTCTTACTAAAAGAAACAAGTCCACATGCCTTAATACAATTCTAGATGGACCCATATATTGGACCGGTAGAATATATCAAGTGATCTATATAAGTTCGTGTGGATTTGGGATCTTAGCGGGCTATCTAAATTTAAGCACCAATAGACATAACCTAATCAAAATCAACAAATGATTCACTTAGGTCCGATCTATTAATTTTAGTTCATTCGTACTAAAGAACTAAAATTGAACTCTTAAATATAGATAGAATATGTTAATATTGCTCATTCATACCATAGACAACTTTATTGGAGATAGTGTATCCTCATGAAGAATACCAGTAATCGCCTAGAGCTCATAGACCGTCTATAGGTCTCCAAGTTACCATATTTACTCATACGACCACATTTTGAACTTGGATATTTTTACTTCTCTAGAAGTCATGTTTCAATAGACACTATTGAAAACTTAACGTTAAGATTTAATATCCATTACCTTAACAAATCCATATGATGGTATTCTACTCACATTTAATAAATAGAGCCATGGTGTCCATATCTATAAATGAAGTCCTCTATCGATTAACAAACGAATACCACCAAACTATCGAGGATAGACTCTGCTATATAATCGTACTCATTGAGAGCTCAAATGACAAAACTAGCAACCATAAGTCCATCATTTATCTCCGGATTGAGATAGACTCTCCGATTGTTTTCAACTGAAATCTTTTATCCATTGACGGTTCTATATAAAGTATTTCACTGTGATCCAATTCAATGCACCCAGTGCACTAGATTCTTTTTCCCAAAGACACCACACTTTGATGATTTAAGACTCATCATAACACATTTGATCCCACTCAAATGCTAGCAAAAGAATCTACAACTTTGACAACATAAAAGTGCCCAACCTTCGATGGCTCTTGTGCCTTTGGTCATAAACAACCTTTTGGTCATACAAATAGGATTCATAAGTTGGTAGATCATCGACTTTTAAGTAACTTAGAGGTCCGTCACTAACCAATCTTTTAATCCTATTAAGGTTAATATGACTTAGGTGCAAATGCCATAGATAGGTTTAATCTTTTGATAATTATACTCTTTTATGATTAGGTTACGTTGATTTTTTGTCTAACTGTAGGGAAAAAACGATTAAAAACGTAACAAAAGCGTGAGAAAATGAAAATTAGGGTTTGCGTATAAATAAATAAAATTCCCTTTTATGCAACGAGAACCTTAACCCTAGATTAATTGATGTATATAAAAGTGTCGTACCTTTTCTCGTGACGATTGAACAAGCGCCGAATTGATTCCGCAAGATCTTCCAATCCAATCATGAATGTGAATCACCTAGGAGTGTGGGCTCCCTTTCTTTAAATTGTATACCTAAGGATGGAGACAAACAAAATATTTTCTTTGTTAGTTACAAATATCCTCCAAGATAAAAATCCAAGAACGTCCGATCACTTGTGAATTATCAATCAATTTGATTAAAACTCGTGTGAACCTTGATTCGATGTTTTACAAAAATCCTTTTTTCATGATACTTGTATACTATCGAAAACAAAAACGTTCCCCTTTTTCTCTTCTTCGCCGAATGCATACACTATTGCTTAGAGTTGATCGAATTTTGTCTAAAGAAAAAACAGATTTCTCTCCCATAAAATTCCTATGATGGCCGAATTATTCTCTTAGAAAAATAGGACTGGCTGAAATTCTCCTCACAATTGCCTTAGAGCTGGCCGAATTTCTTATACACATATATATAGGATCATAAATCCTCTCCTAAGAAGGATTCACTTGGTTGGCAAGAATCATTTACTTAAGTGGATTTATTTGGTGGTTAAGAATCCTTATCTAAAAAGAAATCCATCCTCTCCTATATACACATGGGCTGGCCGAATTTCTCATTGATATAGATTAGGAGAGTTTATTCTTTCCTAAGAAGGATTTACTTGATGGACAAGAATCATATCCTTAGGTAGATTTACTAGGTGGTTAAAAATCCTTTGAAAAGAAGAATTCTACCATTAAGTAGTTTTACTTGGTGACCGAGAATCCTTTTCCAAAAAGAATTCTTTCCTACACCAAGACTCCTAATCCAACTTAATAGTTTGTTTGTAACCATATTAATGACTTCCTAATTTGATTAGATAAATAACTCATTTTATTTATCTACTTATCAAATATAGTCTTTAATGGTAATTATACTATTAACAATAATATAATTTTAGGAGACAATCTCTTATAAGGAAAAATATTTTGACTTTTACCTAAATAATTAATTAATCAAATATTAATTAATTTCCATTTAATTAAATAGTAAAATAAAAATAATATAATTTAAGCTATTCATAATAGCCTTGCCACTCAACACAAGTATATGGGCCCTATATTATTTTTCTTATTTTATTAAATCCATTGGACCTTAATAAAAAGTCCACATGTGAACTAGACCTATTATTACAAAAAGAAACAAGTTTGCATGCCTTACTACAATTCTAGATGGACCCCTAAATTGATCCGGTAGAATATATCAAGTGATCCATGCAAGTTAGTGTGGATTGGAAATCTTGGCGGGCTATCCAAATTTAAGCTCTAATAGACACAACCCAATCACAATAAACAATTGATTCACTTAGGTCCGATATATTTAATTTTAGTTCATTCCACTAAAGAACTAAAATTGAACTCTTAAATAAAGATAGAATAAGTTGATGTTACTCACTCATACCCTATACAACTTTATTGGAGAAAGTGTATCTTCATGAAGAATACCAGCAATCTCTAGGAGCTCAAGACCGCCTGTAGCTCTCCAAGTTACCATATTTACTCATATGACCACATTTTCAACTTGGATATTTTGACTTGTTCAGAAGCCATGTTTCAATAGTCACCATTGAAAACTTAACGTTAAGATTTAATATCCAATACCTCAAAACATCCATAAGATGGTATTTTACTCTCATTTACTAAATGGAGCCACGATGTCCATATCTTTAAATGAAGTCCTCTATCGATTAACAAATAAATACCACCAAACTATCGAGGATAGACTATGCTTTAAAATCGTCCTCATTGATAGCTCAAATAATAACACATGCAACCATAAGTCCATCATTTATCTCAAGATTGAGATAGACTCTCCGATTATCTTCAAATGAAAACTTTTATCCATTGACGGTTCTAGATAAAGTATTTCATTTCGATCCTATTCAATGCACCCAGTACACTAGATTATTTTGCCCTAAGACACCACACGTTGATGATTTTAGACTCATCATAACACATGTGATCCCACTCAAATGCTAGCAAAAGAACCTACAACTTTGACAAGATAAAGGCGCACAATCTATTATCTTAAGTTGTGAATATTATTCAAGACTAACTAAAGAATTGTATCTACCTCATACATATCTAGATGTATGAACAATTCTTCTTTTCTCATAGTCTTTTGAACTTATGATTATTTACTTTTGATAATTATAATAATTAGACTATAAATGCTATAAGTTTTGTTAAACTATAAATCACTTTATTAATATGAAAAGATTGTCAAATACAATATTATACTATTGCTATCGAGTATAATCCTAATAATCTCCCACTTGCTCTATAGCAAATGTGTCATATCTCTCATCCTTATGTTCTCTAGATGCCCATTAAAACTCTTTTGTGGAAGAGCCTTTGTAAAGGGATCCGCTAGATTTTCTATTGACGCGATCTTGGTAATCGTCACGTCACCCTTATGCATAATTTCCCTTAGAAGATGATACTTTCTTTCAATGTGTTTTCCTCTTTTATGACTTCTTGGTTCTCTCGAATTAGCCACGGCTCCACTATTGTCACAATAGATAGTGATCTGCTTATTCGGCTCAGGAACCACTTCAAAGTCAATCAAGAATTGGCAGAGCCAAACAACCTCTTTAGCAGCCTTGCATACAGCAACATACTCTGCTTCCATGGTGGAATCAGCAATATTAGATTGCTTGATACTCTTTCATGTGACTGCCTCTCCTCCAATAGTAAACACAGATCCTAATATTGATCTCCTGGAGTCAGAATCTGACTGAAAATAAAAATTTGTATATCCAACGGGAATTAAATCCCCTCCAGAGTATACAAGCATATAATCTCTCGTTCTCTTAAGATACTTGAAAATATGCTTGACTGTCGTCCAGTGATTAGGACCAGGTTTCGATTGAAACCTGCTAACTATGCCCACAGCAAAAAAAATATCTGGTCTAGTGCAGAGCATTGCATACATGAGACTTCCAACTGCCGATGCGTATGGAACCCTACTCATGAATTGCTCTTCATGTTCATTCTTAGGAACTTGTTCCTTAGAATGTTTGATTCCATGTCTGAAAGGTAACATACCTTTCTTGGAATCTTGCATGGAAAACCTAGACAAGATTTTATCTATGTATGAAGCTTGGGTTAATGCAATCGTTCTATTCTTTCTATCCTTTATGACTTGGATACCAAGAATATAACTTGCTTCTCATAAGTACTTCATATCAAAATTGTTTTGCTAACCATTCTTTTATTGATGTCAATACACTTACATCGTTTCCGATGAGTAGTATATCATCAACGTAAAGAACTAGGAAAATCAACTTATCACCTTTAATCCTTTTGTATACACAAGGTTCATCAAGGTTTTGAATAAATCCAAAAAATTTCATGGCTTGATCAAACCTTATGTTCCAGGATCTGGATGCTTGCTTCAATCCATATATGGATCTTTGCAACCTGCATACCCTTTCCTCTTGGCCTTTTTCAATGAAACCTTCTGGTTGCATCATGTAGATGTTTTCATCAAGACTTCCATTAACGAAAGCTGTCTTGATGTCCATATGCCAAATCTCTAGGTCCAGAGATGCCGCAATGGATAAGACTATCCTAATGGATTTAAGCATGGCCACAGGAGAGAAGGTTTCTTCAAAATCGATACCTTCCTTCTGTGTATAACCTTTAGCTACCAATCTAGCTTTAAAGGTTTCCACCTTTTCATCCATTCCTCTTTTCCTCTTGTATACCCACTTGCACCCGATGGGTTTTATCCCTATAGGCAAGTCTACAAGAGACCATACTTTGTGTTTGAACATATAATCAATTTTGGATTGCATTGCCTTTTGCCAATGGCGACAATCAATATTTTCCATTGCTTCCTTATACGTATAGGGATCATCCTTGTCTAGAAGATTCTCTACAGATTCTCCTAAACCGATGTATCTCTCGAGTTGTCTAACAACCCTCCCACTATGATGAGGTATGGTAGATTGTTGATCTTGTGTTGGTACGAAACTTACAATTGGGCTTGGTTGCAAAACCTCTTGTGGAATTGTATCTCCTAAAAGTTCATCCAGGACAATTATACTTTTAGGCATAAAATTATTCATATAGTTCTTTTCCAGAAATTTAGCCTTTGGCAAAACAAATACTTTAAGATCTGAAGGACTATAAAAATAATATCCTTTTGTTTCTTTTGGATACCCTACAAATATGCATGTTTCTGAACGGGGCTCCATCTTTTGTCTTTCCTTTTAACACATGCGCAAGACATCCAAATATCCTTAAGTGTTGTAAACTAGGCTTTCGCCAAGTCCACAACTCATGCGGTGTTTTAGGAACCGACTTAGAGGGTACATCGTTTAGAATGTACATTGCAGTTTGTAAAGCATATCCCCAAAAAGAATTAGGGAGCGTTGAATAACTCAACATAGACCTAACCATATCCAAATAAGTTCGATTTCTCCTTTCTGCCACCCCATTTTGTTGAGTTGTGCCTAGTGCAGAAAACTGAGAAATTATTCCATTATCAATAAGATATTGCTGAAACTCACCAGATAGATATTCTCCACCACAATCGGACAGATTTTTATGCGTTTCTGAAGCTGATTTTCAACTTCAGCTTTAAATGCTTTGAACATATCAAAAGCATCCGACTAATGTCTCATGAGATATACATAGCCAAATCTTGAGTTATCATCCGTGAAAGTGATGAAGTACTCATATCCACATCAAGCTTGAATGCTCATAGGTCCACACACATCAGTGTGCATCAATCCTAAACATTCGATGGCTCTTGCGCCTTTGGTTGTAAACGACCTTTTGGTCATTTTACCTTCCAAACAGGATTCACAAGTTGGTAGATCATAAACCTTTAAGTCACTTAGAGGTCTGTCACTTACCAATTTTTTAATCCTATTAAGGTTAATAAGACCTAAGCGTAAATGCCGTAGGTAGGTTTCATCTTTTGATAATTTTACTCTTTTATGATTATGTTTCGTTGATTCCGTGTCTAATAAGTGAGAAATATTTCCATGCAAATAGAATAAACCGTTTTCCAATGTACCTTTGCAAATAATTTTGTCATTCTTACTAATAATAAAAGCTTTATTTAAAGTAACTGAATATCCAAATTTATTTAAACAAGAAACTGAAATTAAATTCCTCTTAATTGAGGTACATGATAAACGTCTATTAAATCTAAATGCCTATAATATTCTAAACTAATTCTAATATCTCCCACTGAACTAGCAGACACCAACACTCCATTGCCTAAACGCAAGTTGAATTTGTTCTCATTAAGCCTTCTCCTTTCGTTGAACCTCTGTAAGGAAAAACAAACATGATTAGTGGCTCCTGAGTCTATGATCCAAGAATCCATTGAATCCGCCAAAAAACATGTTTCAAGATAATTAATATTACCTTCTTCCTTTTTATCTTGAGACTTTGGGCAATTTCTTTTCCAATGTCCCTTTTCACCACAAAGCAAACACTTCCCTTTGATCTTGGTTACTTTCTTTGTCTCCTTCTTTGTAGGTCCTAGTTGCATTTTCTTCTGTTGTTTCTTGACCTTCTTATGGGTCTTAACAGTAGCAACTTTACCTACGGTATGAATCTCTTGACCCTTGCCTTTCACAAGGATTTTTTCAGCGCTTTGAACATCTTGCATCAAGCCTTACAAGGTGTATTCCTTATTATTCAAGGTGTAATCAAACTTGAATTGATCAAAGGAATCCGACAGTGAGTTGACAATCATGTCAATTTTGGTCTCACCATCTATCTCAGCACCATTCAGTTCAGCATTGCTGAGATGTGCTATGACTTTAATCATGTGATCTTTCACAGCCTGTCCAGGTTTCATCCTAAGATTCATAAAAGCAGTCATTGCCTCTCTCTTAGTTGTCCTAGACCTCATAGCAAACATCTCCTCTAGAGACATCATTATATCGGCAGCAGTCTCCATTCCTTCATGTTGTTGTTGCAACACGTCGGAGATTGTTGCCATAATGTAACATTTAGCCATCTCATCAGAAGACTCCCACTGCTGATACTCATCTCTTTACTCCTGAGTAGATTCATTAGTAGAAGTAGGTGGTTTAGAAGTGCACATAACAAACTTATGCTTTTCGGATTGCAATAAAAGCCCAATTTTCCTTTTCCATGTGACATAATTATCACCAGTTAAAGTATTGTCTTTAAGGATGTTGATTAGGGATGGGGTCATGATTTTTGAACAAAAACAAAAATTATATAAGTAAATAATCATGATAAAGCACAAGTATATGGACCCTATATTATTTTTCTTATTTTATTAAATCCATTGGATTTTAATAAAAAGTTCACATGTGAACTAGACCTATTCTTACAAAAATAAACAAGTTCACATGCCTTAATACAATTCTAGATGGACCCCTAAATTGGTCCGGTAGAATATATCAAGTGATCCATGCAAGTTCGTGTGGATTGAGGATCATGGCGGGCTATCTAAATTTAAGCTCCAATAGACACAACCCAATCACAATCAACAAATGATTCACTTAGGTCCGATCTATTTAATTTTTTATTAATCCACAAAAGAACTAAAATTGAACTCTCAAATAAAGATATAATAAGTTGATGTTACTCATTGATACCCTAGACAACCTTATTGTAGAAAGTGTATCCTCATGAAGAATACCAGTAATCGCCAAGAGCTCACAGACCGCCTATAGCTCTCTAAGTTACCATATTTACTCATATGACCACATTTTAAACTTGGATATTTTGATTTGTCCAGAAGCCTTGTTTCAATAGTCACTATTGAAAACTTAACGTTAAGTTTTAATATCCAATACCTCAAAACATCTATATGATTGTATTCTACTCTCATTCAATAAATGGAGCCACGATGTCCATATCTATAAATGAAGTCCTCTATCGATTAACAAATGAATACCACCAAACTATCAAGGATAGACTATGCTATATAATCGTACTCATTGATAACTCAAATGATAACACTTGCAACCATAAGTCCATCATTTATCTTAGGATTGAGATAGACTCTCCGATTGTCTTCAAATGAAAACTTCTATCCACTGACTGTTCGAGATAAAGTATTTCATTTTGATCCTATTCAATGCATCCAGTGCACTAGATTCTTCTGGCCAAAGACCCACACATTGATGATTTTAGACTCATCATAACACATTTGATCCCACTCAAATGCTAGCAAAAGAAACTACAACTTTGACAAGATAAAGGGTCCCAACCTTTTATCTTAAGTTGTGAATATTATTCAAGACTAACTAAAGAATTGTGTCTACCTCATACATATCTAGTCGTATGAACAATTCTTCTTTTCTTATAGTCTTTTGAACTTATGATTATTTACTTTTGACAATTATAATAATTAAACTATAAATGCTATAAGATTTGTTAAACTAGAAATCACTTTATTAATATGAAAAGATTGTCAAATACAATATTATACTCTTGCTATCGTGCATAATCCTAACACTAACAAGTGAGTAATATTTCTATGCAAATAGAATAAACCGTTTTCCAATGTACCTTGTCAAATAATTTTGTCATTCTTACTAATAATAAAAGCTTTATTAAAAGTAACCGAATAACCGAATTTATTTAAACAAGAATCTGAAATTAAATTCCTCTTGAATTGAGATACATAATAAACGTCTGTTAAATCAAAATGCCTATAAGAATCTAAACTAATTCTAATATCTTCCACTGAACTAGAAGACACCAACGCTCCATTACCTAAACGCAAGTTGAATTCATTCTCATTAAGCCTTCTCCTTTCGTTGAACCTCTATAAGGAAAAACAAACATGATTAGTGGATTCGGAGTTTATGAACCAAGAATCCATAGAATCCTACAAAAACATGTTTCAAGATAATTAATATTACCTTATTCATTCTTTTCTTGAGACTTTGGGCAATTTCTTTCACAAATTCCATTTTCACCACAAAGAAAACACTTCTGTTTGATCTTGGTTACTTTCTTTGTATCCTTCTTAGTAGGTCCTAGTTGTTTTTCTTCTATTGTTTCCTGACCCTCTTACGGGTCTTAACAGTAGCAACTTTACCTACAGTATGAATCTATTGACCATTGCATTTGGCAAGGATTTTCTCAGTGCTTTGAACATCTTGCATCAGGCCTTGCAAGGTGTATTCCAACTTGAATTGCCCAAAGGAATCTGATAGTGAGTTGACAATCATGTCAATTTTGGTCTCACCATCTATCTCAGCACCATTCAGTCTATCAATGTTGAGATATGCTATGACTTTCAGCATGTCATCTTTCACACCCTATCCAGATTTCATCCTAAGATTCATAAAAGCAGCCACTACCTCTCTCTTAGTCATCCTAGACCTCATAGCAAACATCTCCCCTAGAGACATCATTATATCGGCAGCAATCTCCATTCCTTCATGTTGTTGTAGCAATACGTCGGAGATGGTGGCCATAATGTAACATTTAGCCATCTCATCTAAAGACGCCCATTGCTGATATGTAGGGAAAAAAACGGTTCAAAACGCAAGGGAAACGTGATAAATAAAAAAATTAGGGTTTGTGTATAAATAAAAATGTTCCCTTTTAATAACAAGAACCTTAACCCTAGATTACTTGATGTATATAAAAAGTATCGTAACTTTTTTTTTCATGAGGATTGAACAAAATAGAATCAGCAAGATCTTTCAATCCAATCACGAACGTGAATCACCTAAAACTGTGGGCTCCCTTTTTTTAAATTGTATACCTGAAGATGGAAACAAACAAAATCTTCTCATTTGTTAGTCACAATAATCCTCCAAGAGAAAAACAAAGAACGTCTGATCACTTTTGAATTATCAATCAATTTGATTGAAAGTCGCATGAACCTTGATTCGACGTTATACACAAAACCCTTTTGATGTAAAGGATACTAGTGTACTATCGAAAGCAAAAATGTTCCCTCTTTTCTCTATATTTGGTCAAATTCTTCACACAACGAGTTGGACAAAGTTTTTTTTTTAAAAAAATAAAAAAAAACTTCCCACACCAAAAGCTCATTCTTTGTCGAATTTAATAGGTATTATATATAGGAGACTAAATCCACTCCTAAGAAGGAATTACTTGATGGTTAAGAATCCTATGCTTAGGTGGATTTACTTACTGGTTAAGAATCCTTTTCCTACAAGAATTCTTTCCTACACCAAGACTCCTAATCCAACTTAATAGTGTTTTTGTAACCATATTAAAGACTTCCTAATTTGATTAGATAAATAATTCCTTTTATTTATCTACTTATCAAATGTAGTATTTAATATTAATTATACTACCAACAATAGTATAATTTTAGGAGACCATCTCCTACTAGGAAAAAGATTTTGACTTTTAATTAAATAATTAATTAATCAACAAGTTAATTAATTTTCATTTAATTAAATAATAAAATAAAAATAATATAATTAAGCTATTCTAAACAGCCTTGCTGCCCAACACACATAAATATGGGTCATACATTATTTTTCTTTTTTTATTAAATCCATTAGACCATAATAAAAAGTCCACATGTGAACTATACCTATTCTTACAAAAAGAAACAAGTTCACATGCCTTAATACAATTCTAAATGGACCCCTAATACCTATTCTTACAAAAAGAAACAAGTTCACATGCCTTAATACAATTCTAAATGGACCCCTAAATTGGTCCAGTAGAATATATCAAGTGATCCATACAAGTTTATGTGGATTGGGGATCTTGGTGGGCTATCTAAATTTAATCTCCAATAAACACAACCCAATCACAATCAATAAATGATTCACTTAGGTCCGATCTATTTAGTTTTAGTTCATTCCACAAAAGAACTAAAATTGAACTCTTAAATAAAGATAGAATAATTTGATGTTACTCACTCATACCCTAGACAACCTTATTGGAGAAAGTGTATCCTCATGAAGAATACAAGTAATCGTCAAGAGCTCATAGACCTCGTATAGCTCTCCAAGATACCATATTTACTTATATGATAACATTTTGAACTTGAATATTTTGACATGTCCAAAAGCCATGTTTCAATAGTTACTATTGAAAACTTAATGTTAAGATTTAATATCCAATACCTCAAATCATCCATTTGATGGTATTCTACTCTCATTCAATAAATGGAGCCACGATGTCCATATCTATAAATGAAGTCCTCTATCGATTAACAAATGAATACCGCCAAACTATCGAGGATAGACTATGCTATATAATCGTACTCAATGATAGCTCAAATGATAACACGTGCAACCATAAGTCCATCATTTATCTTAGGATTGAGATAGACTCGCCGATTGTCTTCAAATGAAAACTTTTATCCATTGACAGTTCTAGATAATGTATTTCATTTTGATCCTATTCAATGCACCCAGTGTACTAGATTCTTTTGCCCAAAGACACAATACTTTGATGATTTTAGACTCATCATAACACATTTGATCCCACTCAAATGCTAGCAAGAGAATCTACAACTTTGACAAGATAAAGGTGCCCAACCTTTTATCTAAAGTTGTGAATATTATTCAAGACTAACTAAAGAATTGTGTCTACCTTATACATATCTAGATATATGAACAATTCTTCTTTTCTCATAGTCTTTTGACCTTATGATTATTTACTTTTGACAATTATAATAATTAAACTATAAATGCTATAAGATTTGTTAAACTAGAAATCACTTTATTAATATGAAAAGATTGTCAAATACATTATTACACTCTTGCTATCGAGCATAATCCCAATAATCTCTCACTTGCTCTATAGCACATGTGTCATATTTCTCATCCCCATATTCTCTAGATGCCAATCAAAACTCTTTTGTGGAAGAGCCTTTATAAGGGATCCACTAGATTATCTGTTGATGCGATCTTTGTAATCGTCATGTCACCCCCATGCATAATTTCCCTTATAAGATGATACGTTCATTCAATGTGTTTCTCTCTATAATGACTTCTTGGTTCTCTAGAATTAGCCACTACTCTATTATTGTCACAATAGATAGTGATCTGCTTATTCGCACCAGGAACCACTTCCAAGTCAATCAAGGATTGTTGGAGCCAGACAGCCTCGCATGCTGCAACATACTCAACTTCCATGGTGGAATCGGCAGTACAAGATTGCTTGATACTCCTCCATATGAATGCCCCTCCTCTAATAGCAAACACAGATCCTGATGTTGATCTTCTGAAGTCAGAATCTGACTGAAAATCAAAATTTGTATACCCAACTGGAATCATACACATCTTATGCTTGACTGTCGTCCAGTGATCAGGACCAAGTTTCGATTGAAACCTGCTAACTATGCCTACAGCAAAACAAATATCTGGTCTAGTACAGAGCATTGCATACATGAGACTAATGGATTTAGGCATGGCCACAAGAGAGAAGGTTTCTTCATAATCGATACCTTCCTTCTATGTATAACCTTTAGCTACCAATCTAGCTTTAAAAGTTTCCACCTTTCCATCCATTCCTCTTTTCCTCTTGTATACCACTTGCATCGAATAGGTTTTATCCCTTTAGGTAAGTCTACAAGAGACCAAACTTTGTTTTTGAACTGAGATTCAATTTCGGATTTCATTGCCTTTTGCCAATGACGACAATCAACATCTTCCATTGCTTCCTTGTACGTATAGGGATCATCGTCGTCCGGAAGATTCTGTACCTATTCTCCTAGATAGATGTATCTCTCAGGTTGTCTACTAACCCTTCCACTATGACGAGGTATGGTAGATTGTTGATCTTATGTTGGTACGGAACTTATAATTGGACTTGGTTGCGAAATCTTTTGTGGAATTGTATCTCCTAAAAGCTCATTCATGACAATTCTACTTTTAGGCACAAAATTATTCAGATAGTCCTCTTTCAGAAATTTAGCATTTGTCGAAACAAATACTTTAAGATCCGAAGGACTATAAAAATAATATCATCTTGTTCCTTTTATATACCCTACAAATATGCATGTTTCTGAATGGGACTCCATCTTTTCTGTCTTTCTTTTTAATACGTGCGCAGGACATCCAAATATCCTTAAGTGTTGTAAACTAGGCTTTCGCCCGGTCCATAACTCATGCAGTGTTTTAGGAACCGACTTAGAGGGTACATCATTTGGAATATACATGGTAGTTTGTAAAGCATATCCCTCAAGAATTAGTAAGCATTGAATAACTTAACATAGACCAAACCATGTCCAAAAGAGTTCTATTTCTCCTTTCTACCATGAGAAATTATCCCATTATCAATAAGATATTGCTGAAACTCACAAGATAGATATTCTCCACCACGATCAGATCTCAAGATTTTTATACGTTTCTCAAGCTGATTTTCTACTTCAGCTTTAAATGCTTTGAACATGTCAAAAGCATCCGACTTATGTCTCATGAGATACATTTAGCCAAATCTTGAGTGATCATCTGTGAAAGTGATGAAGTACTCATATCCATCTCTAGCATGAATGCTCATAGGTCCACACACATCAGTGTGTATCAATCTTAAACATTCGATGGCTCTTATGCCTTTGGTCGTAAATGACCTTTTGGTCAATTTACCTTCCAAACAAGATTCACAAGTTGGTAGATCATCAACCTTTAAGTCACTTAGAGGTCCGTCACTTACCAATCTTTTAATCCAATTAAGATTAATATGACCTAGGCGCAAATGCCATAGGTAGGTTTCATCTTTTGATAATTTTACTCTTTTATGATTAGGTTCCGTTGATTCCTTATCTAACAAGTGAGAGATATTTCCATGCAAATAGAATAAACCGTTTTCCAATGTACATTTACAAATAATTTTGTCATCTTACTAATAATAAAAGCTTTATTAAAAGTAACTGAATAACCAAATTTATTTAGACAAGAGACCGAAATTAAATTCATCTTGAATTGTGGTATATAATAAACGTTTATTAAAACTAAATGCCTATAAGAATCTAAATTGATTCTAATATCTCCCACTTCACTAGTAGATACCAACGCTTTATTGCCTAAATGCAAGTTGAATATATTCTTATTCAGTCTTTTCCTTTCCCGGTAACCCCTTCTGGTTAGACCCAATTTGCTTTTTCTTCTGTTATTTCTTGACCTTCCTACAGGTCTTAACAGAAGCAACTTTACTAACCGTATGAATCTCTTAACCCTTACCTTACACAAGGATTTTCTAAATTATTTGATCATCCTGCATCAGGCCTTACAAATTGTTTTCCTTATTGTTTAAGGTGTAGTCCAACTTGAACTGATCAAAGAAATCTAATAGTGAGTTGACAATCATGTCAATTTTCGTCTCACCGTTTATCTCAGCACCATTCAGTTCAGTAATGTTGGGATGTGTTATGACTTTCATCATGTGATCTTTCACAGCATGTCCAGGTTTCACCCTAAGATTCATGAAAGCAGTCACTGCCTCTATCTTTGTCATCCTAGACCTCAAAGCTAATATCTCCTATAGAGACATCATTATATTGGTAGCAGTCTCCATTCCTTCATGTTGCTATTGCAACACGTCGAAAATGATTGCCATAATGTAACGTACATTTAGCCAACTCATCTTAAGACTTCCACTACTGATACTCATCTCTTTGCTCCTGAGTATATTCATTAGTTTGGCATTTTAGGAATAGACATAACGAACTTATGGTTTTTCAACTTACAACAACAACCCAATTTTATTTTTTCCATGTGACATAATTATCATCAGTTAAAGTATTATCTTTTAGGTTTTTGATTAGGGATTGGGTCATGATTTCTTTATATTAACAAAAATTATATAAGTAAATAACCATGATATAACACTTTTGAATATTTATCTTGAATTAAATAAAATAATTCAATCATAAAAATTCAACAGTGATCCAACACCCATAAATGTCACGCCTCCTTTAGGAGTTCGCACCATTTACTAGTTGGACTAGGTCCCACCTGATTGTTAACATAACAACCAATGTTTTCAATTTTAGCCTTGCAATTTTATTAACAAGAACTCTTGGGAGGATATTGATAAAATTACATTGAGTGTTCTACCAAGTTATTGACCTTCAATATAATCCCTCACAAATATCCCTCCTTTGGGAGTAGATATGTCTAGTCTATCATAGCAAATAAGTATCTTGCTAAATTCCATTCATGAATACCTCTTGAGAGGTTATTTACAAAACATAAAGCTCAACTAAACTTGGAGGCCGTAGGTGATCCAAAACACCTTCTCCCACTCAATTGCTTAAGGCGTGTGATCGAATTCCAAAGAATGATTTACCAAGTTATCTAGATGTCAATTTAGATACCTAAGCCATTCTATGCATGTTCAAACCAAAAGAGATATATGAGTGGCACTCTAATGCTATACGACATGTTACCAAACAATGACAAACATTGCAATATTTACAAAAATATAAATAGCTACAATTTTGGTCCATCCTAAAAAAGCAAGCAAATTACATATCTTGGAATACAAAAACTCCTTTCTTGGTGAACAAGTCTTCACGCAACCTTCATCGTTTGGACACCCTCGGCTGCCTCCCATTGGCGTGTGCACCCTTGGCCCCTACCCATGGGCGTGCATATGCCACAACCCCATAAAGGGCTGCCATGCACAGCCCATGGCTTCCATAGGGCTGCCGTGCGCAGCCCATGCCACATTAAACGTGGCCGCATGCTCTTTGCACGCACGTTTGTTGCTATAGCTCGCAGGGTCCCAAACTTGTTCCGGTTGCTCCCAATTCTTCAAACCTTCGAGTCTTCGATACTTGAATGTATTACAGAATAATTTTAAATAAAAAATACATCAGTTTTTTTTATTACAATAGCAAAATAAAAATTTAGCAACTACCAAGAAGGAAATTATGGCGATGATAAATCACCCTTTTTGTTACAATCCAAAAACAAAAATACATTGAAATTCTATGACCAAAATTGAGCAATAACAAACCACATATAAAACATATATATATATATATATATATATATATATATATATATCCATACATTCCAATGTAAATATATATGTGAATACCTAGAGTGCCATCTCTTTCTAAAACATGCGTATATACAATAAAAATAAAAAGATTCACGTACACATACATCAATTAATCAAGAGTACAACAAGGCTCTGATACCAATTGTAGGGAAAAAACGGTTCAAAAAGCAACAGAAATGTGATAAAAAAGAAAATTAGGGTTCGCGTATAAATAAATTTTTTCCCTTTTAATAACAAGATCATTAACCCTAGATTAATTGATGTATATAAAAAGTATCGTACCTTTTTTTTTCGTGACGATTGAACTAAATTGAATCCGTAAGATCTTTCATTCCAGTTACGAACGTGAATCACCTAGGAGTATGGGCTCCCTTTGTTTAAATTGTATACCTGAGGATGGAAACAAACAAAATCTTCTTCTTTGTTAGTCACAATAATCCTCCAAGAGAAAAACCAAGAATGTCCGGTCACTTTTGATTTATCAATCAATTTGATTGAAACTCGCGTGAACCTTGATTCGATGTTGTACACAAAGCCCTTTTGATGCAAAGGATACTAGTGTACTATCGAAAACAAAAACTTTCCCTCTTTTCTCTATGCTTGGCCGAATTCTTCACACAATGAGTTGGACGAAGTTTTATATATATATATATATATATATATATATATATATATATATATACATATAACAATAAAACAAATAAAAAAAACTTCTCACACCAAAAACTCATTCTTGGTCGAATTTAATAGATATTATATATAGGAGACTAAATCCTCTCCTAAAAAGGATTTACTTGGTGGTTAAGAATCCTATCCTTATGTGGATTTACTTGGTGGTTAAGAATCCTTTTCCAAAAGGAATTCTTTCCTACATCAAAACTCTTAATCTAACTCAATAGTGTATTTGTAACCATATTAAAGACTTCCTAATTTGATTAGATACATAATTCCATTTTTTATCTACTTATCAAATATACTCTTTAATATAAATTATACAATCAACGATAGTATAATTTTAGGAGACCATCTCCTACTAGAAAAAAAGATTTTGAGTTTTAATTAAATAATTAATTAATCAACAAATTAATTAATTTCCATTTAATTAAATAATAAAATAAAAATAATATAATTAAGCTATTATAAATAGCTTTGCGGTCCAACACATATATATGGGTCATATATTATTTTTCTTATTTTATTAAATCCATTGGACCTTAATAAAAAGTCCACATGTGAACTAGACCTATTCCTACTAAAAGAAACAAGTTCACATGCCTTAATACAATTCTAAATGGACCCCTAAATTGGTCAGATAGAATATATCAAGTGATCCATGCAAGTTCGTGTGGATTGGGGATCTTGGTGGGCTATCTCAATTTAAGTTCCATTAGACAACCCAATCACAATCGACAAATGATTCACTTAGGTCTGATCTATTTAATTTTAGTTGATTCCACTAAAGAACTAAAATTGAACTCTTAAATAAAGATGGAATAAGTTATGTTACTTATTCATACCCTAGACAACCTTATGCTTTTTGGATTGCAAAAAAAGCCCAATTTTCCTTTTCCATGTGACAAAATTATCACCAGTTAAAGTATTATCTTTTAGGATGTTGATTAGGGATGGGGTCATGATTTCTGAACAATAACAAAAATTATATAAGTAAATAATCATGATAAAGCACTTTCGAATATTTGTCTTGAATTATATAAAATAACTCAACCGTAAAATTCAACGGTGATCCAACACCCATAATTGTCACGCCTCCTTTGGGAGTTCGTCCATTTACTAGTTGGACTAGATCCCACCTAATTTTTAACATAACAACCAACGTTTTCAATTTTAGCCTTGCAATTTTATTAGCAAGAACTCTTGGGAGGATATTAATAATATTACATTGAGTGTGTTACCAAGTTATTGACCTTCAATATGTTCCCTCGCGAATATCTCTCCTTTGGGAGTTGATATCGTTTGGGTCAATTGTCTAGTCTATCATTGAAAGGAAGTATCTTGCTAAATTCCATTCATGAATACCTCTGGGGGGGTTATTACACGAAACATAAAGCTCAACTAAACTTGGATGCCGTAGGTGTTCTAAAATACCTTCTCCCATTCAATTATTTAAGGCATGTGATCGAATTTCATAGAATGATTTACCAAGTTATCTAGATGCCAATTAGATACCTAAATCATTCAATGCATGTTTATACCAAAAGAGATATATGAGTGGCACTCCTATTCTACTTGACATGTTATCAAACAATGACAAACATTGCAATATTTACAAAAATATAAATAGCTTCAATTTTGGTCCATCCTAGAAAAGCAAGTAAATTACATGTCTTGGAATACAAAAAACTCCTTTCTTGTCGAACAAATCTTCATGTGACCGTCGTCGTTTGGACTCCCTCGACTTCCTCCCATGGGCATGAGCACCCTTGGCTCCCTCCTATGGGCGTGCGCACGCCACAACCCTATAAAGAGCTGCCATGTGCATCCCATGGATTTCATAGGGCTACCGTGCGCAGTCCTTGCCACAACAAACATAGCCGCGTGCTCTTCGCACGCACATTTGTTGTTATAGCTCGCATGGTCCCAAACTTGTTCGGGTAGCTTCCAATTCTTCAAACCTTCGAGTCTTCGATACTTGAATGTAGTACAGAAGAATTTTAAATAAAAAAAATACTGCAGTTTTTTTATTACAACAACAAAATAAAAAAAAAACTTAGCAACTACCAAGAAGGTAATTATGGTGATGATGGACCACCCTTCTTGTTACAATCCCAAAACAAAAATACATTGAATTCTATGACCAAAATTGAGCAATAACAACCCACATATAAAACATGTATATATCCATAAATTCCAATGTAAATATATATACGAATACCTAGAGTGTCATCTCTTTCTAAAACTTGCGTATATACATTAAAAAGAAAAAGATTCACGTACACATACATCAATTAATCAAGGGTACAACCAGGCTCTGATACCAATTGTAAGGAAAATCGCACAGCGGAAGCTTGAAAATTTTCAAATTAGGGTTTCGGTATAAATAAAACATTTCCCTTTATATAACAAGAACCTTAACCCTAGATTAATTGATGTATATAAAAAGTGTCATACCTTTTTCTCGTGATGATTGAACTAGTGCCGAATTGAATCCGTAAGATCTTCCAATCCAATCACGAATGTGAATCACCTAGGAGTGTGGGCTCCCTTTCTTTAAAATGTATACCAGAGGATGGAAACAAACAAAATCTTTCTCTTTGTTAGTCACAATAATCCTTCAAGAAGAAAAAAAGAACGTTAGGTCACTTGTGAATTATCAATCAATTTGATTGAAACTCGCGTGAACCTTGATTCGATGTTGTACACAAAACCTTTTAATATAAAGGCTACTAGTGTACTATCGAAAACTATACATTCTTTCTTCCTTTTCTTCTTTACCGAATCCCACACTGTTTCTTAGAGTTGATCGAATTTTGTCCAAAGTAAAAACAAATTTTTCTCCCAAAATTCTTATTGTGACCGAATTCTCTCCAAGTAGAATTCCTTAGGTTCGCTGAAATCTTCTCTTCAAAAATACTAGGGCTGACCGAAATTTCCCTCTTCGAATTATATGGCTGGCCGAAATTCAAGAGATATATATATATATAGGGGATCACAAATCCTTTCCTAATAAGGATTTATTTGGTGGGTATGAATCCTATCCTTAGGTGGATTTATTTGGTGACCAAGAATCCTTTTCCAAAAAGAATTCTTTCCTAAGCCAAGACTCCTAATCTAACTCAATAGTGTATTTGTAACCATATTAAAGATTTCCTAATTTGACTAGAAAATAATTCTTTTTATTTATCTACTTATCAAATATAATCTTTAATATTAATTATACTACCGACAATAGTATAATATTAGGAGACCTTCTCCTACTAGAAAATGATTTTGACTTTTAATTAAATAATTAATTAATTACCAAATTAATTAATTTCCCTTTAATTAAATAATAAAATAAAAATAATATAATTAAGCTAAACTATATAGCTTTGCCGCCAAACACCATATATGGGCCATTATATTATTTTTTCTATTTTATTAAATCCATTGGACCTTAATAAAAATTGCACATGCGAACTAGACCCATTCTTACAAAAAGAAACAAGTACACATGCCTCAATACAATCCTAGACGGACCTCTAAATTGGTCCGGTAGAATATATCAAGTGTTTCATGCATGTTCGTATAGATTGGAGATCTTAGGCTATCTAAATTCAAGCTCCAATAGACATAATTCAATCACAATCAACAAATGATTCACTTAGGTCCGATCTATTAATTTTAGTTCATTCCACTAAAGAACTAAAATTGAACTCTTAAATAAAGATAGAAGAAGTTGATGTTACTCACTCATACCCTAGACAACCTTATTGGAGAAAATGTATTCTCATGAAGAATATCAGTAATCGACAAGAGCTTATAGACCGCCTATAGCTCTCCAAGTTACCATATTTACTCATATGACCTCATTTTGAACTTGGATATTTTGACTTGTCTAGAAGCCATGTTTCAATAGACACTATTGAAAACTTAACGTTAAGATTTAATATCCAATACATCAAAACATCTATATGATGATATTCTACTCTCATTTAATAAATGGAGCCACGATGCCCATATCTATAAATGAAGTCCTTTAACGATTAACAAATGAATACCACCAAACTATCGAGGATAGGCTATGCTATATAATCGTACTCATTAATAGCTCAAATGATAACAATTGCAACCGTAAGTCTATCATTTATCTCAGGATTGAGATAGACTCTTCGATTGTCTTCAAGTGAAAACTTTTATCCATTGATTGTTCTAGATAAAGTAATTCACTGTGATCTTATTCAGTGCACCCAGTGCACTAGATTCTTTTGCCCAAAGATACCACACTTTGATGATTTTAGACTCATCATAACACATTTAATCTCACTCAAATGCTAGCAAAAGAATCTACAACTTTGACAAGATAAATGCGCCCAACCTTTATCTTAAGTTGTGAATATTATTCAAGACTAACTAAAGAATTGTGTCTACCTCATACATATCTAGATGTATGAACAATTCTTTTTTTTTCATTGTTTTTTGACCTTATGATTATTTACTTTTCACAATTATACTAATTAAACTATAAATGCTTTAACATTTGTTAAACTGGAAATCACTTTATTAATGTGAAAAGATTGTTAAATACATTATTATACTTTTGCTATCGAGCATAATCCCAACAACCGTTTGCCGCTGAACTGGGTAGGGACCTCAAACTGCCTCCCCCCGATGTGAACAGAGCTCCCCCAGTCTCCGCTAACTACCACCCATTCCTCCTTCCAGGAAGCATCCTTCTTTGTAGTACCTGAAACAATAAGTTTCAGGTTATTCTTTTCTCGGGCATAGAACCGCCCTTTGAACCAAGAGAGTTTGCAGCAATCTAAAAAATGAACCTTAGTTTATCAAGTCCCAGTCCCCAGTAGATGTTATCCCTCTCACAATGCTTCCTCCACAAAACCAGGAACCCAACAAAATACCTCCAAAAGCTTTAGGTCAACTGGAGAGGTGCAAACTGCAAGGCATGAAGAGCCCTACGGAGTGTAGTGTGGAATGGAAGCCTAACCCCACTATGAAAAGCTACAGCTTGAATCAGAAGCATACCGGCGGTGAGGCTGTACACATTATACCCTCGGTGTGGTATCATGATACGAATGCTCTCAGAGATCTTGAACTGACTTCTCAAACGCCTAACAGTGGCATCTGTGGTGATCGAATCTGGAATCATATGGTAGTCGTAAGGGAGAGCAAATGTCCTACTAAAGTGGCATCGATTCTACACCAGCGAGGTTTCCAACAGCTTCGACCCCGTCGGATTCTTTGTCAGAATCCTCCTCGATGATATCCAATGGGGCATCAGGTTGTTTGAGAAGCTAGTATAGATGGCAATGTTCCGGTTTGTACGGTGACAAAATTTAATTGAGGGACATTGCTTTCCCCGTTGTCCTCCTCCTGAACCCACTTCCCACATGCCAGGTTCGAGGAGTCACCTACCACGAGTTGGTCTATGCTATCGTTATCGAAGTTCAACATGGCAATAATAGAGTTTTAGTTTGAAAATTTAAGGTAGGAAGTCTAAAGAAGAAAAATAAGAAAGAAAAGGTTAGGGTTTTTTGAAATTTGAAAATAAAAAGGAAATTTGGAAGTGTGAGGAAGATGAAGAGGGAAGCGGGTATAAATAGCGGAATGGAACAGTAACCGGTGACGGAAGCGTTATCAAAGAGACGAGATTTTTAGCCTTGATATACGCGTGCCACCAAAAATCTCTCCTTTTTTTAAAAATGGGTACGTCTCCCTCACTTGACACGTGGACATTACGTTTAATGAGAAAATTTCATCCCAGATTATGGTGACCGATTAAAATTAGAAAATTTCCCAAACAAATTAGGGAATCCAACCCCAAACAGTTATTGGTGTTCAAGTCAAATGGGACTTCTGTTAATGGCCATTTTTGGCAAGAGGTCAAATTGAAATTTTCCATTCAACTAGTACCTGGTAAGTTATGCCTCTTGGTACCAGGTGAGAATGGCCTACTATGATCTACCTCTAAAGACCAAGACCCCCGCATAATCAGGTACCCCTACACCATTATCAGAGCCTATTAAAACTCTTATATTTCTATAAAAACTGCCTACCTGATACCGAACACCTCAAAGTTATCCCGCCACTCCATTGAGGTACATAAACAGGAAAGAAGACAACCGTAAAAGCCCCAACATGATTGATCAAGCGCCATACCACCAGACTGGTAATCTCGAGGTGCCTCGCCGACAAACTGGAACCTCGTGGTACCTCACCATCAAAATGAGCAAGCGTCACTCCATCAGGGCGGTACCTTGAGGAACCTCGCCAATCAATATGCAAAGTCAGAGTTAATCTCCAAAATCACAATGGACTCTTTATACATGCAACCATAATGAAGAGTCTGAAAGGGAAACAAATACATCTTCCATATATCCGCCATAAGTCGATTCTCTAAGGTCAACTACATTAATAGAGAATCACATTCAAATTGGAAAAGAAGACTAACTCAGTGATTTTTTGCTTGCATGCCCTGGTTAAACCCTATTGACTATATGTATAAATACATTGGTAAAAGCACATCGGAGAAAGGAGCTAGCATTGAGTTTTGCACCTAGACTTAAGTGAAACATTCGCCATTGATCGGATTGTTCTACTTATCGACACGTATGGAATTGTCATCTCCAGATTTTTTGAAAAGTGAGAGAGTGGGAGTAACATAGCATCATTGTAATCATTGTAATCATTGTATTCAATAAAACAGTACCACAAACTCATTTATCAATATCTCAGTGTATTTCCTCCACCTTCGCATTACCACCGGTACATAAGGTACCTACCCCGACTACGACCTCCTAGGTAACAGTCATGAGGGAGTTAATTTAAATTCCTCACCTAGAGAAAATTTTCAGTTAACAACCATCAACCTCAAAACATGAAGGAATTGGTTGTAACCATAACTACTATCAACTTCAAGCAAGAAGGAACTTAATCAACCTCAAGCAAGAAGGAATTGGTCATAATCACAACTACTATCAACCACATGAATGAAGGAATTCATTATAATATCAACTACTATCAACCTCAATCAGGGAAATATTTATTACCAACATGTTCATGCAATTATTCCAAGATTCTATCCAACAATATGTCAAAACATAACAAAGCAAAATCATGTGAACGTATCATAATAGAGAACATAGTCTAATATGCAATGATCCCCATTGATAGATGCTCTATCTAGGATCAACATAACATATTGTTCACAATGATATTCACACATTCACATATTCAAGTGATTTTAAAGAAATAAAACAATATAAGCTCCACAATTAATGAGAGTTACACCAAGATTTTCAATCACTCTCATAATTCATTTATAAATGCTAGCACATCAAAACGCTTTATATGCAAAAGTGTTTGTGTGTGAATTTTACTGCAAATATATGTAGAGGAGTAACTTGATAATCAACATGCAAATCACATCAATATCTATTCATCTTAAGCTTTTCCATAAAATGTCAAACCGATTACCATCCGGATTTTTACTTTTAACAGAATAGAACTCAATATATGAGTGTGTGTGTGCATGTGGCTCGTTATCCCATTTCTTTATTTCAACCCGAGCATTCATGATTTTCAACTATACTCCTTTAAGCCATCTTCCTTTTCTTTATAGGCTTAAATCAAAGATTTTTTTTATTGATTCTTCTCAACACTACTTTGATTTAAAAAAAAAACATAAACATAAACACTTCTTGATGGCTTTCACTCATCATAATGGTGTATCCCTTTCCTACATCAGGCAACTTCATAACCAATAAGTGTAGCCCTTTTAATAAAGGTGCTCGTTGGATTCTATATAGTTACCAAAGCAAAATGGATACTAACCATAGGCCATCCTAAATGTACTAGTCAAAAGACTTCAAGGTGTATCCATAACTCACATATTAGCAAACTCAACTTACTCAACAAAACATACAAGAGAAGCAAAGTGCATTTTTGAAAACCAAGTTTTTCATGGCTTACAAGCACTTGATCTAAAAGCAATACAAGAGATTTACTCAAGATCATTATTTCTCAATAGAATAGCTTTTAAGGAATATGAAGCTCATATTTTTCAAAACATGCCACTCAACATTCAAACAAATATTTCACACATCATGTTCAAGACGCTTGTGACAATATCACTATAAGTTCTTTAGAGAGCAAATATAAATGAGAACCATATGCAATTATACTAAGTTCTCTAACATGACATGCTACATGATGTAGTGTAAACAATGAGTTGAGAGATGAAAAAATTAAAATGCAAGCATTAGGATATAGAGATACCTTAGCAAGCAATTTTCATCAAATGAAAAGTTTTCACCCATTTTATGAGCTCCCTTGGTTTGTTTATCCCCATGATAACAAGTTATTGGTGTGTGATGTCAAGAGAATAAAAAACTAAGCATTTCAACTCAAACACGTATAAAAATAAACTTCTTACAAAGTTAACCAATGGATTTTGAATATCATAGCAATGAATGTGAGATAATTAAGTTATGTCAAATTATAGAGAAACAAAGCTAGCTAAAAATCTCAATAACCAGACACTAAACTTAAAGCTAACCCACATGTGCACCATACACTAATTGTAAGTGCTCTTGGGTGAACTTGCACTTGTTTCATGCTCATCCTTGACTTTAATGGTGAACCTAGAATGGAGATCATTGATAATTTGTATCAAGATAATATCTTTAATACCTATCTCCTCAACATTACTAGCAATACATGCTTTGTCAAGACTTTCACAAGGATTAAACTTCTTCTTCAAACACTTTTTAACATGCTTTTTAGGAGCATCATGCTTATCAACAACTAGAGCCCTAGCATGCTTCAAAGTAAAGATTTTTCTCTCTAGACGCATTTCCTAATTTGTAAAGTTCTATATACTTATAACACCTGTTTGGATTATGCTCGATAGCAAGAGTATAATAATATATTTGACAATCTTTTCATATTAATAAAGTGATTTCTAGTTTAACAAATCTTATAGCATTTATAGTTTAATTATTATAATTGTCAAAAGTAAATAATCATATGGTCAAAAGACTATGAGAAAAGAAGAATTGTTCATACATCTAGATATGTATGAGGTAGACACAATTCTTAAGTTAGTCTTGAATAATATTCACAACTTAAGAAAAAGGTTGGGCACCTTTATCTTGTTAAAGGTGTAGATTCTTTTGCTAGCATTTGAGTGGGATCAAATGTGTTATGTTGAGTTTAAAATCATCAAAGTGTGGTGTCTTTTGGTAAAAAAATCTAGTGCACTAGGTGCATTGGATAGGATAACAGTGAAATGCTTTATCTAGAACCGTCAATGAATAAAAGTTTTCACTTGAAGACAATCAGAGATTCTATCTCAATCCTGAGATAAATGATGGACTTATGGTTGCAAGTGTTATCATTTGAGCTATCAATGAGTACGATTATATAGTTTAGTCTATCATCGATAGTTTGGTGGTATTCATTTGTTAATCGATAGAGGACTTCATCTACAGATATGGACATCGTGGCTCCATGTATTAAATGAGAGTAGAATATCATCATATGGATGTTTTGAGGTATTGGATATTAAATCTAATTGCCAAGTTTTCAATAGTGGCTATTGAAACATGGCTTCTGGACAAGTCAAAATATCCAAGTTCAAAATGTGGTCATATGAGTAAATATGGTAACTTGGAGAGCTATAGGTGGTCTATGAGCTCTTGTCAATTAATTGTATTCTTCACGAGGATACACTTTCTCCATTAAGATGTCTAGGGTATGAATGAGAAACATTAACTAATTCTTTCTTTATTTAAGATTTCAATTTTAGTTCTTTAGTGGAATGAACTAAAATTAATAGATTGGACCTAAGTGACTCATTTATTGATTGTGATTGGGTTGTGTCTATTGGAGCTTAAATTTAGATAGTCTGTCAAGATCCTCAATCCACACGAACTTGCATGGATCACTTGATGTATTCTACCGGACCAATTTAGGGGTCCATCTAGAATTGTATTAAGGCATGTGGACTTATTTCTTTTTGTAAGAATGGGTATAGTTCACATGTAGACTTTTTATTAAGGTCCAATGGATTTAATAAAATAAGAAAAATAATATATTGGGTCATGTATATGTGTTGAGCGTCAAGGTTATATAAAATAGCTTAATATATTATTTTTTATTTTATTACTTAATTAAATAGAAATTAATTAGTTTGATAATTAATTAATTATTTAATTAATAGTCAAAATATTTTTTCTATTAGGAGAAGGTCTCCTAATATTATACTATTGTTGGTAGTATAATTAATATTAAAGACTATATTTGATAAGTAGATAAATAAAAGGAAGTATTTATCTAGTCAAATTAGAAAATCTTTAATATGACCACAAATACACTAATGAGTTGGATTAGAAGTCTTGGTGTAGGAAAATATTCTTTTTGGAAAAGGATTCTTGGTCACTAAGTAAATCCACCTAATCATAGGATTCTTGCCTACCAAGTAAATCCTCTTTAGGAGAGGATTTGTGAACCTATAAATATAGGTTGTAAATTTTGACAATTTAGATTTTGGTGTGAGAAGTTGTTTTTTATTTATTTTTTTATTGTTATAAAAAAAAACTTCGTCCAACTCATTGTGTGAAGAATTCGGCCAAGCATGGAGAAAAGAGGGAACGTTTTTGTTTTCGATAGTACACTAGTATCTTTTGCATCAAAAGGGTTTTGTGTACAACATCGAATCAAGATTCACACGATTTTCAATCAAATTGTTGACAATTCACAAGTGACCGGACGTTCTTGGTTTTTCTCTTGGAGGATTATTGTGACTAACAAAGAAGAAGATTTTGTCTGTTTCCATCCTCAGGTATACAATTTAAAGAAAAGGAGCCCACACTCCTAGGTGACTCACGTTCGTGATTAGATTGGAAGATCTTACGGATTCAATTCGATGCTAGTTCAATTGTCACAAAAAAAAGGTACGATACTTTTTATATACATCAATTAATCTAGGGTTAAGGTTCTTATTATTAAAAGGGAAAAAAAATTATTTATACCAAACCTTAATTTATAAATTTTCACACTTACGTTGCGCGATTTTCCCTACAATTGGTATTAGGGCCTGGTTGTACCATTGATTAATTGATGTATGTGTACGTGAATCTTTTTCTTTTTATTATATATATGCATGTTTTAGAAAGAGATGGCACTCTAGGTAGTCGCATATATATTTACTCTGGAATGTATGGATACATATATATATGTTTTATATGTGGTTTGTTATTGCTCAATTTTGGTCCTAGAATTTCAATGTATTTTTGTTTTGGGATTTTAACAAGAAGGGTGGTCTATCACCGCCATAATTTCCTTCTTGATAGTTGCTAAGTATTTTTTATTTTGTTGTTGTAATAAAAAAAACTGCACTATATTGTAATAAAAAAACTGCAGTATTTTTTTATTTATAATTCTTCTGCAATACATTCAAGTATCGAAGACTCAAAGGTTTGAAGAATTGGGAGCAACCGGAACAAGTTTGGGACCATACGAGCCGTAGCAACAAAAGTGCATGCGAAGAGCACGCAGCCACGTTTGTTGTTGCATGGGCTGCGCACAGCAGCCCTATGGAAGCCATGGGCTGCGCATGGCAGCCCTTTATGGGGTTTTGGCATGCGCACGCCCATGGGAAGGGGCCAAGGATGCGCACACCCATGGAAGGCAGCCGAGGGAGTCCAAATGACGAAGGTCGCGTGAAGACTTGTTCGTCAAGAAAGGAGTTTTTTGTGTTCCAAGACATGAAATTTACTTGCTTTTCTAGGATTGACCAAAATTGTAGCTATTTATATTCTTGTAAATATTGCAATGTTTGTCGTTGTTTGATAACATGTCATATAGAATAGGAGTGACACTCATATATCTCTTTTGGTATGAACATGCATTGAATGATTTAGGTATCTAATTGGCATCTAGATAACTTGGTAAATCATTCTATGGAATTCGATCTCACGCCTCAAACAATTGAGTGGGAGAAGGTGTTTTGGAACACCTACGGCCTCCAAGTTTAGTTGAGCTTTATGTTTCGTATAATAACCTCCCGATAGGGATTCAAGAATGGAATTTAGTAAGATACTTCCTTACAAGGATAGACTAGACAATTAGCCCAAACGATATCTACTCCCAAAGGAGGGATATTCGTGAGGGATTATATTGAACGTTGATAACTTGGAAACACTCAATGTAATTTTATTAATATCCTCCCAAGAGTTCTTGTTAATAAAATTGCAAGGTTAAAATGAAAACGTTGGTTGTTATATTAACAATTAGGTGGGATCTAGTCCAACTAGTAAATGGTGCGAACTCCTAAAGGAGACGTGATATTTGTGGGTGTTAGATCACCGTTGAATTTTACGGTTGAATTATTTTATTTAATTCAAGATAAATATTCGAAAGTACTTTATCATTATTATTTGTTTATATAATTTTTGTTATTATAAAGAAATCATAAACTCATCCCTAATCAACATCCTAAAAGATAATACTTTAACTGATGATAATTATGTCACATGGAAAAGGAAAATTGGGTTGTTGCAAACTGAAAGGCATAATTTCATTCTCTATAATTTCAGTATCAGTAGTGGAAGTCTCCAGATGAGATGGCTAAATGTACGTTCCATTATTACCACCATCTCTGACATGTTGCAATAGCAACATGAAGGAATGGAGAATGTTGCCGATATAATGATGTCTCTGGAAAAGACATTTGTTATGAAGTCCAGGATGACTAAGGGAGGCAGTGATTGCTTTCATGAATCTTAGAATAAAACCTGGATAGGTTGTGAAAGGTCACATGATGAAAGTCATAGCACATCTCAACATTGCTAAAATGAAAGGTGTTGAGATAGATGGTGAGACGAAAATAGACATAATCGTCAACTCACTATCAGATTCCTTTGATCAGTTCAAGTTGGACTACACCTTGAAAAATAAGGAATACACCTTGCAAGGCCTGATGCAAGATGATCAAAGCACCGAGAAAATCCTTGTGTAAGGTAAGGGTTAAGAGATTCATACGGTTAGTAAAATTGGTTATGTTAAGACCTGTAGGAAGGTCAAGTAACAACAGAAGAAAAAACAACTTAGGCCTAACCAGAAGGGATTCTATGAAAGGAAAAGATTGAATGAGAATGAATTCAACTTACGTTTAGGCAATGAAGCATTGGTGTCTACTAGTTTAGTGGGAGAAATTAGAATTAGTTTAGATTCTTATAGGCATTTAGATTTAATAGACTTTTTTTTATGTACCTCAATTCAAGAGGAATTTAATTTCAGTTTCTTGTTTAAATAAATTTGGTTATTCCGTTACTTTTAATAAAGCTTTTATTATTAGTAAGAATGAAAAAATTATTTGCAAAGGTACATTGGAAAATGGTTTATTCTATTTGCATAGAAATATCTCTCACTTGTTAGACACGGAATCAACGGAACCTAATCATAAAAGAGTAAAATTATCAAAAGATGTAACCTACCTATGGCATTTGCGCCTAGGTCATATTAACCTTAATAGGATTAAAAGATTGGTAAGTGATGGACCTCTAAGTGATTTAAAGGTTGATGATCTACCAACTAGTGAATCTTGTTTGAAAGGTAAAATAATCAAAAGATTGCTTACGACCAAAGGCACAAGAGTTATCGAATGTTTAGGATTGATATACACTGATGTGTGTGGACTTATGAGCATTCAAGCTAGAGGTGGATATGAGTACTTCATCACTTTCACAGATGATCACTTAAGATTTGGCTATGTGTATCTCATGAGACATAAGTCAGATGCTTTTGACATGTTCAAAGCAGTTAAAGCTGAAGTAGAAAATCAACTTGAGAGACGCATAAACATCTTCAGGTATGATCGTGATGGAGAATATCTATCTGGTGAGTTTCAGCAATATCTTATTGATAATGGGATAATTTCTCATTTTTCTGCACTAGGTACACCTCAACAAAATAGGGTGGCAGAAAAGAGAAATAGAACTCTTTTGGACATGGTTAGGTATATGTTGAGTTATTCAACGCTCCCTAATTCTTTTTGGGGATATGCTTTACAAACCACTATGTACATTCTAAACAATGTACCATCTAAGTCGGTTCCTAAAACACCACAAGAGTTGTGGATCAGGTGAAAGCCTAGTTTACAACACTTGAGGATATTTGGATGTCCTGCGCACGTTATAAAAGGAAAGACAGAAAAAATGGAGCCCCTTTCATAAACATGCATATTTGTGGGGTATCCAAACGAAACAAAAGGATATTATTTCTATAGTCCTTCAGATCTTAAAGTATTTGTTTTGACAAATGCTAAATTTCTGGAAGAGTACTATATGACTAATTTTGTTCCTAAAAGTAGAATTGTCCTGAATGAGCTTTCAGGAGATACAATTCCACAAGAGGGTTCACAATCAAGCCCAATTGTAAGTTTCGTACCAATACAAGATCAACAATCTATCATACCTTGTCGTAGTGGGAGGGTTAGTAAACAACCAGACAGATACATCGGTCTAGGAGAATCTGTAAAGAATCTCCAGCAAGACGATGATCCCTATACGTACAAGGAAGCAATGGAAGATGTTGATTGTCGTCATTGGCAAAATGCAATATCCAAAATTGAACCTATGTTCAAAAACAAATTTTGGTCTCTTGTAGACTTGCCTAAAGGGATAAAACCGATTGGGTGCAAGTGGGTATACAAGAGGAAAAGTTGAATGGATGGAAAAGTGGAAACCTTTAAAGCTAGATTGGTAGCTAAAAGTTATACACAGAAGGAAGGAATCGATTATGAAGAAACCTTCTCTCCTGTGGCTATGCTTAAATCTATTAGGATACTCTTATCATTGCGGCATCTCTAGACCTAGAGATTTGGAAAATGGACATCAAGACAGCTTTTCTTAATGGAAGTCTTGACAAAAGCATCTATATGATGCAACCTGAAGGATTCATTAAAAAAGGCCAAGAGGAAAAGGTATGCAAGTTGCAAAGATCCATATATGGATTGAAGCAAGCATCCTGATCCTGGAACATAAGGTTCGATCAAGCCATGAAAAGTTTTGGATTTATTCCAAATTTTGATAAACCTTGTGTATACAATAGGATTAAAGGCGACAAGTTGGTTTTCCTAGTTCTTTACGTTGATGATATACTACTAATTGGAAACGATGTAGGTGTATTGACATCAGTAAAAGAATGGTTAGTAAAACAATTTAATATGAAAGACTTAGGAGAAGCAAGTTATATTATTTGTATCCAAGTCATAAGGGATAGAAATAATAAAACGATTGCATTATCCCAAGCTTCATACATAGATAAAATCTTATCTAGTTTTTCCATGCAAGATTCCAAGAAAGGTATGTTACCTTTCAGACATGGAATCAAACTTTCTAAGGAACAAGTTCCAAAGAATGAGCTTGAAGAGCAATTCATGAGTAGGGTTCCATATGCATCGGCAATTGGAAGTCTCATGTATGTAATGCTCTGTACTATACTAGATATTCTTTTTTGATGTGGGTATAGTTAGCAGGTTTCAATCAAAGCCTGGTCCTGATCACTGGACGGCAGTCAAACATATTTTCAAGTATCTTAGGAGAACGATAGATTATATGCTTGTATACTCATAAGGGGATTTAATTTCTGTTGTGTATAAATATTCTTATTTTCAGTCAGATTCTTACTCCAGGAGATCAACATCAGGATCTGTGTTTACTATTGGAAGAGGGGCAGTCATAAAAAGAAGCATCAAGCAATCTTGTATTATTGATTCCACCATGGAAGTCGACTATGTTGCAGTATGCGAGGCTTCTAAAGAGGTTGTCTGGCTCCGCCAATTCTTGATTGACTTGGAATGGGTTCCTGATGTGAATAAGCATATCACTATCTATTGTGACAATAGTGGAGCAGTGGCTAATTCGAGAGAACTAAGAAGTCATAAGAGAGAGAAACACATTGAAAGAAAGTATCACCTTCTGAGGGAAATTGTGAATAGGGGAGACGTGACGATTACCAAGATCGCATCAGCGGACAATCTAACGGATCCCTTTACAAAGGCTCTTCCACAAAAGAGTTTTGATGGACAGCTAGAGAACATGGGGATGAGAGATATGACACATTTGTTGTAGAGCAAGTGGGAGATTGTTGGGATTATGCTCGATAGCAAGAGTATAATGATGTATTTGACAATCTTTTCATATCAATAAAGTGATTTCTAGTTTAACAAATCTTATAGCATTTATAGTTTAATTATTATAATTGTCAAAAGTAAATAATCATAAGGTCAAAAAACTATGAGAAAAGAGGAATTGTTCATACATCTAGATATGTATGAGGTAGACATAATTCTTTAGTTAGTCTTGAATAATATTCACAACTTAAGATAAAAGATTGGGCACCTTTTTCTTGTCAAAGTTATAGATTTTTTTGCTAGCATTTGAGTGGGATCAAATATGTTATGAATAGTCTAAAATCATCAAAGTGTTGTGTCTTTGGGCAAAAGAATCTAATGCACTGGGTGCATTGAATAGGATCAAAATGAAATACTTTATCTAAAACCGTCAATGGATAAAAGATTTCATTTGAAGACAATCGGAGAGTCTATCTCAATCCTGAGGTAAATGATTGACTTATGGTTGCAAGTGTTATCATTTGAGATATCAATGAGTACGATTATATAGCATGGTCTATCATCGATAGTTTGGTGGTATTCATTTGTTAATCGATAAAGGACTTCATTTATAGATATGGACATCGTGGCTCCATTTATTGAATGAGAGTAGAATACCATCATATGGATGTTTTGAGGTATTGGATATTAAATCTTAACGTTAAGTTTTCAATAGTGTCTATTGAAACACGGCTTCTGGACAAGTCAAAATATCCAAGTTCAAAATGTGGTCATATGAGTAAATATGGTAACTTGGAGAGTCATAGGCGGTCTATGAGCTCTTGGCGATTACTGGTATTCTTCACGAGGATACACTTTCTCCAATAAAGTTGTCTAGGGTATGAATGAGTAACATCAACTTATTCTATCTTTATTTAAGAGTTCAATTTTAGTTCTTTAGTGGAATGAACTAAAATTAAATAGATTGGACCTAAGTGAATCATTCGTTATTGTGATTGGGTTGTGTCTATTGGAGCTTAAATCTAGATAACCCGCTAAGATCCCCAATCCACACGAACTTGCATGGATCACTTGATATATTCTACCAGACCAATTTAAGGGTCCATCTAGAATTGTATTGAGGCATGTGGACTTGTTTCTTTTTGTAAGAATGGGTCTAGTTCACATGTGGACTTTTTATAAATGTCAAATGGATTTAATAAAATATGAAAATAATATATTGGCCCATATATATGTGTTGGGCGGCAAAGCTATTTGGAATAGCTTATATTATATTATTTTATTTTATTATTTAATTAAATGGAAATTAATTAATTTGGTGATTAATTTATTATTTAATTAAAAGTCAAAATCTTTTTCCTAGTAGGAGATGGTCTCCTAATATTATACTTTTGGTGGTAGTATAATTAATATTAAAGACTATATTTGATAAGTAGATAAATAATATGAATTATTTATCTAATCAAATTTGGAAGTCTTTAATATGGTTACAAATGCACTATTGAGTTGGATTAGGAGTCTTAGTGGAGGATAGAATTCCTTTTAGAAAAGGATTCTTAACAACCAAGTAAATCCTTCTTAGGAAAGGATTTGTGATCCTGATATATATTCTTGTGAATTTCGGCCAGCTCATAAATGTATATAAGTGGATATAATTCCATTTAGAAAAGGATTCTTAAGCACCAAATAAATCCACCTATGGAAAGGATTCTTGCCAACCAAGTAAATCCTTCTTAGGAAAGGATTTGTGATCCTATATATATACCCTAGTGAATTTTGGCCAGCCCTATTTTTTTTAGAGTGAAAATTTCGGCCAACCTAATTGTTTTCTAAGAGAGAATTTTTCTTGGCAAGAGTGAATTTTGAGAGAGAAAATTTAGTATTTTACTCTAGACAAAATTCAATCAACTCTAAGATATAGGGTGTGGAATTCGGCCAGGGAGAAAAGAGAAAAAGAGAACGTTTTTGTTTTTGATAGTATAGTAGTATCCTTTACATCAAAAGGGTTTTGTGCACATAATCAAATCGGGTTCACGCGAGTTTCAATCAAGTAGATTGATAATTCACAAGTGACCAGACGTTCTTGGATTTTTCTCTTGGAGGACATTTGTAACTAACAGAAAAGATTTTGTTTGTCTCCATCTTTAGGTATACAATTTAAAGAAAGGGAGCCCACACTCCTAGGTGATTCACGTTCGTGATTGGATTGGAAGATCTTGCGGAATCAATTCGGTGCTTGTTCAATCGTCACGAGAAAAAGGTACGATACTTTTATATACGTCAATTAATCTAGGGTTAAGGTTCTTGTTATTAAGAGGGAAATTTTTTATTTATACGTAAACCCTAATTTTTAATAAATTTTCTCACTCTTCCGCTGGGCTTGGTTTTTTCCCTACATGATTCTCTAATGAACAATAAATCCTACAATCCTTACGGAATTAGGAGATAGCTCATATTATTCAAGTCTCGAATCAACTTTTAAGGGAACTACCAACTACTTCTCACAAGAATGAGTGGATTCCACTATTTTGTACAAACCTTCCCAACCAAAAGTCAAACTGCAACCCCAACATATGGAGCATATTGATTGGGAATGCAACTCTGACCTCACACATGGTATATCAAAGACCACGATCTAACCTAAAGGAGTTGATAAGACACTCAGGATTAAGATCACCCATATATAATGATCATGAGTTGATATATATATATATATATATATATATATATGAATCTCATAGTTAAACGGATCTTAGTGAGAGATTCAAATAGATCATGTCCCAGTCCTATATGATCACATCATACAAGGTGCCTCCATTCTCATATCTCCATATGAATGATCCAGGATAGGATCACTGTACACTATGGAATGGACCGCAGTTGTAAATTAACCACAAAAAGTACCCAACTTTATTTGCTATCTACAGACTCTTCAGATTGCAAGTCTCTTACTGTATCCATCTATATATGACATTCATATACACAGTTTGAGATTACATCCACCAATCTTGGATGTTATACGTACAAAGAATAATGAATTAAACTATTATTTTATTTATGTTAACATTCCATTTAAAAATTACAAGCTTTAGGGCATAAACCTAACATTCCACACTTCATCTTTTCTACCTAATCAAGAGAGAGAGGAGTTTCCAAAGGCATCCATAGAGGTTTTCCTTCATGGATGCCTCCCTACCATCACATTCTACTTACAGCCACCCATCTATAGAGGAGATTCATGAGGAAAGAGCCATCCTACCTTGTCTATGAGGAGGAGAAGCTTTAATGGAGCTTGGAGATCCGAGATGACAATTGAGACCCTCTCCGAGAATATAGATCTGAGATTGACACCTTGGGTTTCTTCTTTTACTCTACTATTGTATTTTTTTATTTGATATGTATCCCCATTTAAGAAATACGTGACCCTAATACTTGTTCCATTTATTTGATTGACTTGCATTTGATTTCTTCGTATATTGTTCCATTCATTGTGCTTAATTGTGCTTAATTATCACTTGAATTAAGTAGGCATTCCAACTCTTGATTCTTGTTGATTGACTGAACTTATTTTAGTAATTGTGTTTTAATTGTAATCTTTGTGAAGTGGGTAGGCACTCCAACTCTCATATCGCTTAGTGGTTGATTTTGGTCTTTAAAGCATTCAATACTCACTTTGGTTTGGGTAGGCACTCCAACTCCCACTTCATTGTAGAGGTTTAATTGTGGTGTCTTTGTGAGCCAGGTAGGCACTCCAACTCTTGATTTACATTAGGTACCAAAATATACTTTTAACCATAGATACATTAGGTGTCTAATTAAGCTTGCTTGAATTGGATGGGATATGTTGTGAGCATTCCAACCTTTCATATCCAGTTTGGGTAAAAGAAGTAGATTGTGAGCACTCCAATCCAAGCCATCCTGGCTACCTTACATCTAAAGTAAAAGTGGAAGGGGTGGATTTTGAGTATTCCAATCCAAGCCATCCCGGAATCTCTAGCCTAGGAAGATTAGCCTAATATGCATGAGGGTCTTTGAAGTTAGTTATTTTAGGTGGTGTGAATGTTTTGGTGACCACGAGTACCATATGTATCCATTCTCTTGCATCTCTCCTATCCATCCATTTTATATTTATCACTTTAATCATCATTCCTACCCCTCCATGTTCTCTTATGTTATCTTTATTTGTTTCCTTTTATTGCTCTTGTTCTCAAACAAAAAAAAAACATTTTACACTTAACACACACCACTCTCACCCTTTCCATGTTCTTATTTACATTGCTTTCAATAATCACTAAAACATGAAATGATCGATGGATGACACCTCCTTGTGGATGATTCCCTCGCTTACCGCTTTACTAAGTTTTCAAAACTTTAAAGCACATTGCGTAGGAAAAAATTTACAAATATTTTTTGAATTCAAAATTACTTAACGATGGAAAAAGCGCGTTCACTAGCCCACCGCTACTAATAAAGCCTATGTCAAGAGAAGAATTGCGACTGTATCTGACCATATAAGAAACCACCACTAGCAGAGCCTTGGTAAAGAAATGTAGGGATGGAGTCCAGAGGCCTATCTATTATGTGAGTTGTATCTTGGCGAAGCCCGAAAAGAACTACACGCATCTAGAGAAGCTCGCCTATACACTTGTGACCACCGCTTGGAAACTCCGACCTTATTTCCAGTCACACACGATCACGGTTGTCACGAATCAGCCTTTGAGACAGTTCCTTTAGAGGCATGATGTATCAGGTAGATTGGCTCTGTGGGCCTTAGAGCTCACTAAATACGACATCAAGTACAAGGCAAGAACCACCATCAAAGGTCAAGCCTTAGATGATTTCGTGGAAGAATTCAGCATGATGTCAAATCTGAATGCTACCACAGGTTTGGACCTGGTCTCTTGTCCAAAAAATGATTCCCCATAGTGGCCCACCGATCATGAAATCTGGATAGCATCGAACTAGGCAGGCAGTAGGACAGAGATTATTTTAACTGATCCTAAAGGAATTGACTATCGCTACTGTTTCAGGTTTGAATTCAGCGCCACCATCTATGAAGGTGGCTCTGGATCATGGAGCAGATTTCCTCCTTGTTAAAAGTGATTACCGGGAAGTACTAGGCCAAGGGTGAGAAAATGGCAGCATACCTCACAAAGGTCCATGTGGCCAAGACAAGGTTTAAAGGAGTGAAAATATAACAAGTCCCGATGGAGCAGAACCACTGGGCTGATGTCCTGGCAAAATTGCTATAATTGGAGGACGGATGCTACCAAAGGGGGTACCACTCCAGCTGATTCCCCGGTCTAACATAGCCTAAGAAGAGAAGGTAAGCCCGGTAGACCAACTCCTCTACTGGATGATCCCATCGTTAATTACCTCCAGAATGTAAAGCTCCCAGAAGATCTTGGTCAAGCACGTAGGCTCAAAAAGGCCGATGCCCGATACTGTCTAGTCGATGGGTACCTCTATCGTATGGGGAATCTCTTCCACTAATGAGGCACCCCGATAATGCAAGATGGGCACTTAAGGACGTGCACTCAGGGGGATTATAGGAATCACGTTAAGGGTGGGGGTGGTGGGGGGGAAGGGTCTCCGTATAGGTTACTATTGGCCCACTTTACACCAATATACGAGTCAATTTGTATGATCCTGCGAACAATGCTAGAAGACAATGAACCTCAACCACTTACCCCCAGAATGGCTTTCCTTTAACAGCTCGCCTTATCCTTTGGCCATCTGGGAGTATATCTCACCGAACCGCTCCCAACCTAGAGGTGTCCACGGTTCGGTTCCGGTTCGGTCTCAGTTACGAACCACTAATTTTGGTTTTGGTTCTGGTTCTGTGGAATGGTCTAACCGTAACCGTAACCGTAACTAGAGTGGGGCGGTTTAGGGTTGTTACGTAACATTCGGTTTAGCGGTACGGTTTTGTTTCAGTTAGTGAAATTGAATGGTTTGGCTCAATTTCAGTTCTATCCGTTTGTTTTTCCAAACAAATTGCCACGTGTCACAATAATATTGGTTACTTTTTTTTATATATAATATATCAAAATCGGCGTTTAAACTATAGGTTTTGAGGCGGTTTTTAGGGAAAGATAACTGTAATGGAACTGCCGGGAAACAGATTTTCAACCGATTTCGTAACTGACAGTTACAGTTCAATTTCAGTTACGGTTTATTTTTATTAACCGAACCTAGGACACCTCTATCCCGACCGCACCCGGTCAAGCTAAGAACGCGGCAGTAGCTATAAACTTCTTTACCCAGTGGGTAAAGGCAAAAACCCTCACCTAGATTACTGAGGAAAAAACCATAAGCTTCATCTAGTAAAATGTTATATGCCGGTTCATTACTTTTATGAACATAATCACCGATTTAGTGAAGCAGTTTGATAACACCCGGTTCAGAGACTTTAGTAAGAGCTTGGGCATTGAGCTCTGCTTCGCGTTAGTAGCACACCTTAGGACAAACGGGTTGGTAGAAGCTACCAACAAAACCATTAAAAAGCTCTTAAAGAGAAGATCTAATAGAAGAATGAAAAGTGAGTTGAAGAGCTTACCGACATGTTAAGGGATTACCGAACCACGAAGAGGACCACTACTAGAAAAACCCCTTATTAATCAACTTTCGAGGTAGAGATGGTCCTACTAGTTGAACACAAGCTAACTTCCTTCATAATTCAATACTTTTAACTAGAAAATAATGAAGCAAAACTGAGAGCCAACCTGAACCTCTTGGAAGAGAAGCATGCCAGAATAAAAGAAAGAGCAGCAGTCTACCAAAGTAAAATTGCCCGATACTTTAATGGAAGGGTCAGAGTTCGAAACTTCAAAGAGGGGGACCTGGACCACTGGAAGGTTACTCAAAATTGCCCGAAAGAGGTCTGATAAGTTGTTGGCCTTGAATTGGGAAGGACCCAACCTGATAAAGATAGAAGTCCGTATCGGGGCTTACAAGCTGGAGGACATGGAGGGTTGCCTCATCGACCATATTTGGAATGGGGATCGCCTCAAAACGTTCTACCAATGAAGTCTACAGAAGAAGGGTTGAGCATCAACCAGTATTTCCTTGTGGTTGTATTGCCTTGAGTCATGTCACCGTGAGTTTCTTCCGCCTTAAGCTTGCTTATATCGCCCAAACATAATCAATAAAGAATTTTTTCTTCTTCTACTAATTCTGCATATGATCGCCTTGGTAATATGTTTTCGCATGTGATTGCCTTAAGACTAGGAGAGTCGCATAGCACTTTTGATGCCTTGGACAGGACCCAACCTCTCTAAGAAGGGTCTAGTGCACAAGTGACCTTAGTTGTCTACTAGTCCAAGGATCTCAATTCGTGGCCTTGGTTGCCCACTGCATCCTCAGACCAGGAAAGCCACATGGCACTTTTGATGCCCTGGACTAAACCAAATCTCTCCAGGAAGGATCTGGTGCACAAGTGGCCTTAGTTGCCACCAGGACTTCAAGAGCAAGGATACATGATACCTTGATTCGCCTATATGTGAGGATCCGGTGCATAAGTGGCCTTAATTGCCTATTAGGATCTACTCGCCTAAGAACCAGGATTCCTGGATTAGGGATGCCAATACCTTGATTCACCTATATGTGAGGATCTCGTGCACAAGTGGCCTTAGTTGCTAAAATAAATATTATAGTGTGTTTAATATTAATCTAGATGGGGATAATAGATTTTAATCAAAATTTTTTACCCAATTTTTGTTAATGGCCAATTTAGATGAAAATACCCATAACTAGTCATAATAATATCACAAGTGCAAAAAGTGCAGAATAATAAAAGACACTTGAGATATACGTGGAAGCGCTCCAACTGGGAAAAACCATGGGCTATTAAGTGAGCCACACTCAAACCTCGAATCCACTAATGATACTGGTGTTACAACCTAATCCCGGTAAATAACCCACAACCACTACCTAATCCCGGTATGAGTGAACCCAGTCCAATTTGCTTATGCATAAAGCAACCTACTCCCAGAAGCAACACAAGACTTACTTCTCAATGAAGAGATAAAATGGCCTATGTGAATATATGAAGATATTCAAAGAACAAACAAGGTTAGGGAACCTAAGATGCTTATCTAGGATGACAAGATGGCATATAAAACAATCCTAGATATCAAGAGCTAAATGACATGTTCATAAAGCTTAGCTAACATAGATCAAACAATCCTATGAAGCTATCATAGTACAACACTCAATCATTTCATAACAAACAATCTCTATTTATATCCAGATTATATTCTAAGAGCATACAAATCATAAAAGAGATGGCTTGGTAAGGAAAACGCTTATCTTATATGAAGACAGTGAGAACCTTACCAAACAAGATGTGATGATGCTTTACCATGTATGGAAGCACTTTAAATAGACTTTGATGATGCAAGATGATGTTTTTGAGATCAAAGGAAAAGCTTTGAGTGTATAAAGGTGAGTTTTTGGAAGATTTTTCTCTTGAAGGATGTTCTAAGAGAAAAGAATGAAAAATAAAACTCTTAAAAATGACATGAATATGAAGAGTCATATTTATATGGGTAAAAAATGAAGTGTTGTCGTTTTAATAAAATCTGCCAGATCAACGTAATACGCGGGTTGTGTACGGGTCCGGATCCGCGCAGTGACCCGCGCAGTGACTCTCGCACATTCGCGCTATACCGCAGAAATGATCGTACATTGGCCTCAACCAGAGAGATGAAAATTTCACCCAGTGAAATGCACATGACTGCGCAGGTCCAGACCCCGTGCAAGTGTTTGCGCATTGATCTGACACCGAGAGATTGAAATTCTCAATCTTCTCATTACGCAGGTAGTGCGAGTAGGGTCCCCGTGTATAGACCCACGCATTGCCCTTTTATGGATTTTTTCAACTTGAAAAAATCCACCATAGCAAAATACATAATGAAAGCAAGGTAAGACAATGAAGCACATAAGCATACAAAGTCAAATATAACAGTTCAAATGCTAGAAGAATATATGTGTGTGTGTGTAAGAGCAACACATAATGCATGTCATTTCAAATGCAAAGATGTGATCAAAATAAACATGCAAGAAGTGTTATCAAATTATAAAAGCACACATATAAACACACAACATATATTAACAAGAATTATGCATGAGATGTGAATTTGTGCAACAATCTCTTCAATGCAAGCAAGCACTTAGAATTTTGCATATGGTGCTTCTTCTCTTGAAGTCTTGAGAGCCTAAGCTACCCTTACATAAAAACCCCAACATGTGGATTGTTCACGAAATAAGCCAATCAATAATTGAGGACTTTACAATCTCCCCCTTTGGCTATTTCGTGACAAAACCACCACTCACATTGATCCTCACAAAAGAACAAATAAAGCACCAGGAAGATATTCTACATTACAAAGAGACATAAAAAAAACTTCAATTCTTCTCAATCTTCAATCTCTTGTAGAATTATCAACCATACACACAAAACAAAAACAAATACACTTCCCAAACCAAGTGTATGTGAGATGATCAATTGAAAATAAAAAGCATTTGCATTTAGGAAAATAAGGACAGCATCATACAATGTATGTGAATGCAATGCTCCCCCTCAACGGGTTACTCCCCCTAAATGTAATCTCCCCAACATGACATGTACTACTCCCCCTTACCAAGTTCCCCCTTAAACCATATGCTACTCCCCCTTTTTGTCATGATATAGCCAAAGGAGTAGTCCCCAACCAGGTCACTCAAGGCAAAGAGAAAAAATGAGCATAAAAGATATTTGCATAATCATATACGCCATATTTATGCAACTCAATTAATAGAAGAGAAACAAGGAGATTTATTTTAAAAGAACGTGTGAATCAAAAATGCTTTGCATACAAGGCATGTTGCATTCAAGTCCAAAACAATGGTATTTGGTAAAGCAAATAACAAAGATTTCCAATAGACTTTAAACCAATTTCACCATTTGTCATAAGAGAAGCAAGGATATAGAGTTTTCATATGTGTCAAGTTTTAAAAGCACTATATCCAACTTTATAAGTTAAACATGACATGAGCGACTTTGCACCTATTTGATTTTTCTGGGTAAGATACCCCGTATGATGGTAGCCATGTTCAACTAATAAAGAAAGAGAGACAATGATTAACCATTAGAGTCTCGCTAGCATTTGCACACATTTTTTTGCATTTAACAAATGCAATTATCAATTCATGCTATTTCATTTTCCATTTGCATGTCATTAAAGAATCATCATAACTATAGGTCATTCAACATGTACTTCCTATGTAGATCTCCTAGTCCAAAAATGCATGTTTGAACATAAATATGACATGGATTGTAATCAAAGCAGAGTTCACACTTATTGAAGAAAATATAATATAATATGATATAAGTGCAACCAAGCTACTCAAGCAATTAATAAAGGAGCATAAAAATTTCCAAATTTTTGCATGCAACAAGTATACAATAGCATTTTTTGCTTGAGTTCCCCATATGGGGTCAAATATAAAAACTTATCACTCCATGAGACAAATCCCAATCTACTAAAAGTTTTGAATCGAGTAGCATCTTAAGGTTTAGTAAATAGATCTGCTAGTTGATCATTAGTGCCTACATGCTCAAGTACTATGCATTTATTCTCAACTAGTTCTCTAATGAAATGATGGCGGATGTCAATATGCTTAGTTCTAGAATGTTGAACCGGATTCTTGGAAATATTAATAACACTTATGTTATCATAAAAGAGAGTAAGAGTACCTTAATTGAATCCATAGTCGACTAGCATTTGCTTCATCTAAAGGAGTTGTGCATATCCACTCCCCGCGGCTATATATTCGGCCTCGGCCATAGACAAGGAAATTGAATTTTTCTTCTTACAAAACCAAGGGACTAGGTTGTTTCCAAGGAAAAAACAATCGCCCGATGTACTATTTCTACCATCACAATTTCCTGCCCAATTCGCATCACTAAAGCCTATAAAACTTGCATTATGGTCAAAAGAGTACCAAATCCCATAGTTGGATGTCTCATTCACATAGTGAATGATTCTCTTAACGGAAGAGATATGGGACTCTTTAGGATCCAATTGGTACCTAACATATACACCCACACTAAAAAGATATCGGGCCCACTTACGGTCAAATAGAGCAAGCTACCAATCATGCCACGATACAAAGTTTTGTCCACACTTTTACCACTAGCATCCTTGCTTAGCTTTAAAGTGGTACTAATGGGTGTATCACATTGTTTGGCGTATTCAAGGCTAAATTTCTTCACTAGGTTTTTGGCATATTTAGCTTGGGATATGAAGATCTGATCATCCATTTGCTTAATTTGCAAACCTAGAAAGTAACTTAGCTCACCAACAAGGCTCATTTCAAACTCATGAGACATGACATCAACAAATTGTTGAACTTGGGTGCTGTTGGTGGAGCCAAAAACTATATCATCAACATAGATTTGAGATATAAAGAGCTCATCTTTGTCTTTTTTTATTAATAGAGTCTTGTCAACACTACCCCTTGTATAGCCATTGTCAATAAGAAATTAAGTGAGGCGCTCATACCAAGCCTTCGGTGCTTATTTCAACCCATATAAAGCTTTCTTGAGGCGATAGACATGATTGAGATTAGGTTGCTTAACAAACACTTCCTCTTACAAGAAGCCATTGAGGAATGCACTCTTAACATCCATTTGATGCAACTTGAACTTGTGCAAACAGGAGATGGATAAAACAATCCTAATGGACTCTAACCGAGCAACGGGAGCAAATGTCTCCTCAAAGTCAATACCCTCAATTTGAGAGTACCTTTGTGCTACAAGCCTAGCCTTGTTCGCACAATGTTACCATCCTTATCAGATTTGTTCCTATAGAACCACTTGGTGCCTATCACATTAGTGTTCTTAGACCTAGGAACTAGATTCCAAACCTCATTCCTTTCGAATTGGTTAAGCTCTTCTTGCATAGCAAGGACCCAAAATTCATCATTTAAGGCTTCATCCACCTTCTTGAGTTCTATTGAGAGGTATAACAAGTGTAGATAATTAGATTAGCCATTTAACGTCTAGTCTTAACACCCTCATTAACTTCTCCAATGATATCATCTTTATCATGGAGTTTCTTAACCCATGGAGCGGGTTCAATAGAGTTCAAGTGAGGAACTCTATCAATAGGTTGTGTGATATCATCATCAAAATTAGATTTTCCACCATTAGGAGTCTCCACAACCTTTTCTAAAGGAGAGTCTTCAACTATATCTATCTCATCCTCATGGTCATTAGACTTGAGCCTTGTATCATCAATGACAACATTAGATGATTCCATGACGGTTCAAGCCTTTAAGAATTCAACTCTATAGGCTCTACTATTCAAGGTATAGTCAATAAAAATACCCTCATCACTCTTAACATCAAATTTGCCAAGTTGATCTCGGTCATTTAAAATGTAGCATTTGCTTCCAAAGGTGTGAAAGTAGCAAACATTTGGCTTTCTACCCTTCCATAACTCATAAGAGGTTTGCCTAGTGTAAGGCCTCAGAAAGACTCTATTTCCTATATAGCACGCTTTATTGACAGCTTCGGCCCAAAGGTTCCTAGAGACATTGTTGCTAAGCAACATCACATGGACCATCTCTTGAAGGACCCTATTCTTCCTCTCAACAACTCCATTTTGTTGAAGTGTTCTAAGAGCCAAAAAATCATGAGAAATGCCTAGACTATTGCAATAGTTTTCAAAATGGGCATTCTCAAACTCCTTCCTATGGTCACTTATAATCCGTTTAATGCTTTTAATGTTTGAGTTCATTTCATTTTGAATTTTAATACAAAGAATTTTAAACTTGTCAAAAGTTTCAGATTTTTCTCTAAGAAAATAAGTTCGCCTGTACCTAGAGAAATCATCTATACAAAAAAAAATGTATCTCTTTCCACCTAAACTCTCAGTTTGCATGGGACTCATAAGATCCATGTGAAGAAGCTCTAGAGGCTCTTTGGTAGAGAGATACTTGCCTTTTTTATGCATGCTCTTGGTTTGTTTCCCTTGTTGGCAAGGTCCACACACACCATTGGCTTTCTTCCCAAGCTTGGGTAGGCCTCACACAAATTGAACTTATCTAAGATTCGTAAATCCCGATAGTTCATGTGGCCAAGTCTTTCATGCCACAACTCAATTTGCTCATCCTTGAACACATTGCAAAAGACTACTCTAGCTTCAAGACAATAGCAGTTGTCGCTAGATCTCATGCCTTTTAACAAGGTTTTTCCATTGGGTAATAGAATCAAGCAATCATTTTTGCTAAACAAGATGGAAAGTCCTTCATCACTAAGATGTTAAATGCTTATTAAATTGGCTTTAAGGCCATCAATATACAGAGCATTGGACAAGGAGGGTAATCCGGGAATTTCAATGGTTCATTTCCCTTTAACTTTCTTCTTAGATCCATTACCTCCATCTTCCATGACAAGAGTCTCAAAAAAACTCTTATCACCTGTCATGTGTCTAAAGCACCCACTATCCAAATACCAAAGATTAGAAGAATTGGCTTTCAAGGCAATTTATGCAACAAGGCAAAAGTGTTCATCTCTTTTATCCATCTAGGTGAAATATTTTATTTCCTAGTGGTCAATGGTACATGGGCTTTAGATGTCCTAGGATCATGCAAAAGTGTTTCATTTTTCCTTGTATCATGCATCTTGGCTTTAGCCTTTTTCTTCTCTATCATGCTTTCAATTCTACACAATTCAATATATCGAAAGCAATTTGGTCTAATATTACCATCAATATCACAAAAATGACATGTAGGAATGAAGTTATGAATCATACCATAACCTTGAGGATGCATTGGAGCCTTCCCATGTCTGTGTGATTGTCTTGGTTGTTGTTAAGGATCTCTCATTCTTTGTTGTTAAACATGACTTGATTTCTTCCTTGGTTGAGCTTGCATGATTGGTTTCTTCCCTTTATGAGCAAAGTTTTGGTAGGATGAGCTTGAGGTAGGCTTCTTGGTGCCACCTTCACTTGGGCACTTCTTGAACACTCTCCTAGGTCAAGTTTCTTCCTAGGTGATTTATAAGGAGAAGACTCCTTAAGATTCATGCTCTTGATAAATATGGTCTTGCTTGGCGTGGAGGACATCTTGTCATCTTCAAACCCAAGCCCCTTCTTGTCACTTGGCCTTTTTCAAACATCTAACATGTGGTCAAGTTTTTTAATGATAGAGTTCATCTTGGCTATCAACTCTCTAGCATCTTCAAGCTCTTTCTTCAACTCTTCTTCACTCCTCTTAGATAAGTCTAACTCCTTCCTTAGCTTATCTTCACTCTCTATGTTTATCACTAATTTTTCACTTAGTTGGTCAACTTGAGTTGAGAGCTCCAGGTTTTCTTCTTTTAATCTCCTAGTCTCTTCCTTGTTCTTTAACCTTGAACTCTCGAACTTGACCATATAATCTTTGAGATCCATTCTATCCATACTTTCATTTCTAGATTGTGATGAAGATCTATCATCACTTGACTCATTTTCCTCTTCTTCACTAGCATCTTTGCTCTTGTGAGAATATGCAAAGGCTATGAAGTTAGCCATGAGTTCTTCATCCTCCAAAGACTTATCTCCTCTATTAGAGTTATCACTTCCACTCCATGTCGCAGCCATCAATTTTCCCTTTTTATTGACATTATGATTGGCACATTTGGGGGCAAAGTGACCTATCCCACCACATTCGTAGCATCGGACCATTTCCTTTCGGTCTTTTCTTGCCTAGGCTTAAGCTTTTTGAAGAGGGTCTTTTTCTTCAAGTCTTGGCCCTTGGATCTGAAACCTTTCTTCTCAGATTTGTAGAACTTCTTGAACTTTCTCATCAATAAGGTTATTTCTTCATCCGAGTCATCTGTCTTCTCCTTCTCATCTTTGGAGGCTTTTAAAGCAATTCCCTTTTTCTTTTTAGGAGGTGTGGAGGTAGGACATTTCCTAGATTCATAAGCTAGAAGCCTCCTAATCACCTCACTTGGCTTCATATCCTTGTAAGCACTATTCTCTTCTAAATTCATTAGCTTGGACTCAAATCTATCGGGTAGAGATCTCATAATCTTTTGCTTGATCTTCCTATCCGAATAAGGGTCACCAAGTTGATGACTTTGGTTCACAATGTCCATCAACCTCACTTCAAAGTCATTGAAGCACTCATTCTCATTCATCTTGAGCAATTCAAATTACATTTGGAGAACTTGAAGCTTATATTCCTTAACCACATCAGTTCCCTTATGCGCAACCTCTAGGATATCCCATGCCTCATTAGCTATCCTAGTGTTTTGAACCAACTTATATTGATTCTCATCCATTGCACATAGGATGGCATGCATTGCTTTCCTATTCCATTTTGATGCCTCAAACTCTTGTTCATTCCATTATACCTTTGGCTTGAGTACATCCTCTTCTCCATCAGTAGGAGTCATCATCGGTGTTGTGTAGCCGTCTTCAACCGCCATTCATGCGCTATCATGGATTTGATAAATGTACGACTTGCCTTTCCAAGAGGCGTAATTCAACCCAGTGAGAATGGGAGGTCTTGTGCTAGAAGCACCCTCGTTGCCACCGTTTCCACTCATAGTGTTTATGAATGAATGAAATGAATGCAAATGTATGAATGATCAAAGAATCACACAAAATGCAAAACACACCAAAAAGAGCAAGGATCACCTATGCATGTCTAGGAACCACCTCTGATACCAATTGAAACAAATATTATGGTGTGTTTAATATTAATGTAGAGGGGGGTGAATAGATATTAATCAAATTTTTTTACCCAAATTTCGTTAATGGCCAATTTAGACGAAAATATCTCTAACTAGTCATAATAATATCACAAGTGCAAAATGTGCGGAATAATAAAAGACACTTGAGATATACGTGGTAACCCTCCAACTGGGAAAAACCACGGGCTATTAAGTGAGCCACACTCGAACCTCGAATCCACTAATGATAATGGTGTTACAACTTATTCCCGATAAATAACCCACAACCACTACCTAATCCCTGTATGAGTGAACCCAATCCAATTTGCTTGTGTATGAAGCAACCTACTCCCGGAAGCAACACAAGACTTACTTCTCAATGAAGAGATAAAATGGCCTATGTGAATATATGAAGATATTCAAAGAACAAACAATGCTAGGGAACCTTAGATGCTTATCTAGGATGATGAGATGGCATATAAAACAATCCTAGATATCAAGAACTAAATGACATGTTCATAAAGCTTAGCTAACATAGATCAAACAATCCTATGAAGCTATCACAATACAACACTCGATCATTTCAACACAAACAATCTCTATTTATATCTAGATTATATTTTAAGAGCACACAAATCATAAAAAATATGGCTTGGTAAGGAAAACACTTAACTTATATGAAGATAGTGAGAAAGTTACTAAACAAGATGTGATGATGCTTAACCATGTATGGATGCAGTCTAGATAGACTTAGATGATGCAAGATGATGTTTTTAAGATCAAAGGAAAAGCTTTGAGTGTATAAAGGTGAGTTCTTGGAAGTTTTTTCTCTTGAAGGATGTTCTAAAAGAAAAGAATGAAAAATGGAACTCTTAAAAATGACCTGAATATGAAGAGACATATTTATATGGGTCAAAAATGAAGTGTTGTCATTATAATAAAATCTGCCAGATCAGCTTAATGTGCAGGTTGTGCGCGGGTTCGGACCCGCCCACACTTGCGTTATGCCATGCAAATGCCCACGCATTGGCCTCAAATAGAGAGATGAAAATATCACCCAATGAAATGCGTGGGATTGCGCGGGTCCCCAAACTCGTGCAAGTGTCCATGCATTGGCCTAACACCGAGAGATTGAAATTCTGAGTCTTCTCACTACGCGGGTAGTGCACGGGTAGGGTCCCCGCGCATTGCCCTGTTATGGATTTTTTCAACTTGAAAAAATCCACCACACCAAAACACACAATGAAAGCAAGGTAAGACAATGAAGCACATAAGCATACCAATTCAAATATAATAGTTCAAATGCTAGAAGAATGTGTGTGTGTGTGTGTGTGTAAGAGCAACACATAATGCATGTCATTTCAAATGCAAAGATGTGATCAAAATAAACATGCAAGAAGAGTTATCAAATTATGAAAGCAGACATAAAACACACAACATATAACAAGAATTATGCATGAGATGTGAGTGTGTGCAACTATCTTTTTAGAGCAAGCAAGCACTTAGAATTTTATTTTTGGTGCTTCTTATCTTGAGGTCTTGAGAGCCTAAGCTACCCTTATATAAAAACCCCAACATGTGGATTGTTCACGAAATAAGCCAATCAACAAATGAGGACTTTGCAGTTGCCTATCAGGGTCCAATCGCCTAAGGACCAGGATTCCTGAAGCAGGAATGCCCGGTACATTGATTCATCTATATGTGAGGATCTGGTACACAAGTTGCCTACCAGGATCTATTCACCTTGGGACTAGGATTCCGGAAGCAGGGATGTATGGTACCTTGATTCTCCTATATGTAAGGATCTAGTGCACAAGTGGCCGTAGTTGCCTACTAGGATATATTCGATTAAGGACCAAGATTCCTAGAGTAGGGATGCCTTATACCTTGATTCGCCTATATATAAGGATTTGGTGCACAAGTGGCCTTAGTTGCCTACCAGTATTTATTCAGCCTAAGGACAGGAATTCCTAGATCAGGGATGCCCAGAACCTTGATTCGCCTATTATTGGAGACCCGGTGCATAAGTGGCCCTAGTTGCCTACCAAGATTTGTTCTTTTAAGGACTGGGATTCCTGGTACAACTGATGTGAGTGATGGTGCAATCGATGCACCACGCTAGATTCTGATGGTGGTGCATCGGTTCCATTCAGTGAGTGACAAGTGTCACATATTTTATTTTTATTTTCATTTTCTCTCTTTTTCATTTTCAATTGGATCCAAATTTTTGTCTCTCTCTTCATCCTCTATCTCGGCATCAACTTGCCGTAACAGTCGTTTCCAATTCTCACCATTTTTCGATGACCGTCATTGTCTAGTTCTCGTCATCTTTCGGTACACAGTTTCATTCCATCTTCGTTTTTTGTCTTTTTTTTATTTAAAGTGTATTACAAAACCTTAAATCAAAAAGAAGATCATGTTTGATTTATCATTTATATTTAGTCATAACAATAATAAGCCTGAACAAACTATTCATTTCAAACTGGTATTCTGACATGAAAAAAATGTAGAAATAAAATTGAAAAATGAAAACTCTGATACTTGATTAATGGTTCAAGCAAGAAAATTGAACATGAAGATCTTGATCCTCTTAATTCTTTTTTAAAACATTGAATAAAAACCAAAAACCAAAAAAAAAACATACAGATTCACTAATCAGTCTCTCACATACACACTCACCCTCCATTCATTTACAAATCACATATATATCCATTTTTCAAGGAAGGCCCTTTTATCTTCTTTCTTTTTTCAAATTAAAAAAACAAAGTTATTATAGACATTGGCGATGAATGGAAAATTATTACGATCAGTCACCAGAAGATGCAAGTTGGCCTCTAGATGTGAGGACGAAGAGAGAGAATGATGGAAAGAGAGAACATGTAAATCAGGATTGTAAGAGAAAACATGTTGGCCTATAGTTGAAAATGGAGAAGAAAAGAGAAAACAAAAAAAAACTTTAAGTGCGTGACACGTGTCATGTAATGAATGGAACCGATGCACCACCATCAGATTCAAGCATGGTGAATCAGTTGCACCTACGTTTTTTTTTTTGAGATTTGTGACATCAAATCTCTTTTTCCCTTTTCTTTTTTTTTTTGATTTTTTTAATTATTAATTAATAAAAAAATTAGTATTTATTTGGCATAATTTGATTTGACCAACCTTTTTTTCTTTATTTATTAAACAACACTCAACGAAAAGTCTAAATTACACTTTGATTGCCCTTTGACCGTTATTAACGTGATCAACTTATAGTCAATAGATTAATGGGTAGTCATTCTTATAGACTCAAATCAACTGTCTAAAAATGGTGTTCCAATTTATGTCTAACCAACCAAATTAATCAGATTGGGACATGTGTCTACATTTATTGAAGAAGTTGAAAAAAATAATGAAATATAGACACATATCCTAATTTGGTTGGTTAGACATTATTTTTGGACTGCTGATTTGAGTCTTATTGTTATTATGATATTTTTATCATCTTTAATGCAATTATACATATAGTTAGGGGAAGGTAGTGCAATTTACCCATTATATTACCACACGTTTAAATGTCTGTTTGGTTGAATTTTCTACTACCTCAAAAGGTCTTTATATTAGAATTTTAACTTAGGTTGCGTTTGATTTTTGGTTTAAAGACTGAATAGTGTCGAATTATACTAAAGATTGAATAGTGAATGAAAACTGAAAACTAAAAAACATGTTTGATTTTTTTTTTCATTGAAAACTGAATATAAGTGATAAGTTGTTTGTTTTTTTAAGTTAAAAATATCTAAAAATAAATACTTTTACATCTATGCTCTTTCAACTATTATTTGTTATATATTTATATCTTAATATGTTCAATGTTTATATTTGGAATTATAATATAATTATACATTTATAATGAAATCTATATGCTACATCAATTTGAACATACCATATAAATATACCACAAACATACATAATGTAATTATATATATATAAATTAACAAAATTTGTGTCGAATTAGAAGTATCTCATCTACGCATATTGATATGATATTGTGGTGCTTGGGATATATATAAACTACATGTAGTTTATGGTTATGTTGGTTTAAGTTCGTTTGTAAAACCAGTTCTTTTTTTTTTAAATGCTAATTTTCTCCAATCACATAATATAAAACTAATCAAATTATGAAGAAAAAAAAAGGTCTCAACCGAAATATAAATAGAAGTCAAAATATATTTGAATACAATTTTAAAAAATATTGGATCAAATATAGATTTTAGAGTATTGAAAAAACTAAGTTTTATGGTTGCTAAAATTATTTAAATAGTGAGAAGAAAAAAAATATCAATATGGTTAAGGGTGTGGAAGAAGATAAAACAAGAAATTAGATAAAATTTATGTGGATAAATTTATGTTATATATTAATATATATTACATATAATTTTAGGAGTTCATTCAACCATTTTATCATTTAAAAAAAATCAATCAAAACAGTTCAACCATATACGTTACATGGGACCGGCTACCATACGTAGTAGAATCGATAGGTATCATATCATACCATCATCAATTAGTTATAACCATTGGATGAAGTTGGAGGATAATCTGACGGCTGAAAAACTAAGATATTAAAATGCTATTAAAACCTGCAACCCATATAACCAGTTGATATACTAAAAAAATACTTATTAAATGATCTCAATCTCTCTACTCTATCTCACGACCCAATTCCCAATTGCCTTTCACACTCTCCTCTCTATTTCATTCACGTTTGTGGCTCTTTCACTCTCCCTCTGTCAACCCAAATTTTGTTAGGGTTCTTGCTATTTTGTATAAATTCAACTTCAAATGTTGCAATAGTTACGAATCTTGTGTGGCCCACGATTGACAGGTTTGTAGTCGAATTTTAGTTTTGTATTTTGAATTGTAATTTATTTTTTTGAGAATTAGGTATATAATTTTTAAGGTATACGGTTTTTGGTGAGTAATTGAACTTTTTTTTGTTTTGTTGATTTCCTTATAAAGTCCATAAATTTAAGTAACTGTAGGAAATTTTTACATGTTTAGTTTTATTCTTTGAATTTTTCTGAGTTTTTATTTTTGAAGTCTCTTTGAATTAGTTTTAAAAAATTGGGTGTCTAGGATTTTGTTTTATCGTTTTGGATGTTATAAAACAATTCATTCAGTTTTTTTTTGTTTAGAATTAGGTGTATTATTTTTAAGTTACACGTATTTTTGGTGATTAATTTTAGCTGTTTTGTTTTGTTAATTTCTTTATAATGTCCTCGAATTTAAGTAAATCTGGGTTTTTTTTTCTTGTCAAGTTTGATTCTTTAAATTTGCTAAGTTTTTTTTTTCAAGTCTGTTTGAATAAGTTTTATAATCTTTGGTATCCAGGAATTTATTTTATTTGTTATGGTTTTGATTGTAATATTCCTTTCATTTTTTTTAGAATTATATATATGATTTTTTAAGGCATACGTTTTTGGTGATTAATTGAAGTTGTTTTGTTTTGTTGCTTTCTTTGTAATGTCTTTATAACGTCGATCTCCTTCGATTGGAGGAGATCTTCCAACTCTCGTTGGAAGAGCCATCGCCGGCGGATTTTGAGGTTTTTTATATTGTTAGAATCGTTTACTGAAATTACTTTTTGGAGTTCATCATTCTCGAATTCAAGAGTTCAAAGCTATTGATTTCTTTTTTGTGGGTTTGGTTTGTAATTTGTTTTTTGTGGGTTTGCTTTGTAATGTTTGTAATTGTATAATTTTTTTTATGGGTTTGCTTTATGTTGTTTGTAACTGTGTAGATTTTTTTTTTTCTGAATTTGGTTTGTTTTTATTTTCTTTTCTAGGTTTGATCTGATATTCTCACTTTGTTTTTCTGGGTTTGGTTGGTGTTCTGTTTTTTTTTTTTTGGTTTTTTTTCTATGTCTTTTCTGGGTTTGCTTTGATTTCTATACTTTTTTTAAAAAAAGTTTATATTTGTAATGAGGATCATTAGATATGTGATTCAATTCAATGCGATTGTTTGTCAAAAAATACAAGAGCAAGTTAGAAGAAAAAATTGGAAGCGATAGATTTTGTAAAAAAAAAAAAAACAAATATTGCTCCTTTATACACTGCACAATGAGTGGTGGCGGGCCTTTTGGTAAATGATTGTATTAGAACCTTGTAAGTAAGGAAATGGTGTACGAATGCGATGGTAGTTTGGTTTTGTAGTGATTTATCGTTGGAATTTATCCAGGCACGAAATTCACTGATGGGAAATTTTGGAGAGTAAATAGAATTGTTATAAATTTATCTTTATTGGATTTATTTTGTTACACCCTTTCTTCAGTTCTTGTCAATACTCTGCTTCAGGTAGGTTTACTTTTATTTTCATTTTTAGTGGTGGGATATGATGAACTACCAAGTGTCATCTTAATTTCAGTTAGAAATGAGATTTTTTAAACATTGAAATTTCAATTAGTTATACAATGATTTTCTTTAGTCTGTTTCTTTAGTCTATTGAACTTTATTTATAATTGATTTTGAGTATTTTGATTTATTTTTTTTAGTATATTGGTGTAGTCGATCATTACCGATATTCTTACGATGATTAAGGTCTCAACATTTTAATTGAAAATTTGAAGCTTTGTTGGGAACTGATTTTGAAGTCAAATTTGCAAATGGAAAAGAGGCAATACAAGTTATTAAATAGTTTGACGATAATGGAGTAGACCATCAGGTTTATATTGGAGGCTGATGAATATTTTTAAATTGTTCTATACACTTTGTTCAACTTCAAGCAATTCAATACAGAATTTAAATTGTTTATTGTGGCGGTATTTTATTTGAACTAAATATATCAACAACAATTCAAATGGAAAGTAGACTCATTTTGTGATCCTAAATTTGGTGTTTATGAAAACTTTCTTTTGGTATGACATTTGGCTGATGTATAATGGAGTTGTGTATGGTTGAATGGAGGTTAGGTTTTTGAAGGATGTAACTCCTTAAAAAAAGACAACTCTTTTGTGAATTCATCGGGTTGAAATGTTAAGTTGATTTTTGTTAGTGACGATATTTTACATATTATTTTATGAGAAATACGGATATATAGGAATTAAAGAAAATAATTTAGGTGTTTTCTTTAACCGGGATAATCCTATCAATTTTAATATATATTTACTGTTGTTACAATTTGGGGAAAAAATAGGAACATGTTGATTAGTAAGTCTTTTTTTAACCAATCTTTTTTCTTATTGTATAAATGAAATTATTGAAATTTATATAGTATAATTATTCAAAATTTTCTTTATATATATATAAAGGATGTTTCGTTATTTTTAAGCTGCATGGTGTTGTATTGTTACTCTTATTATGTTTGATTGTTTGTTAATATATTAAAATTTAATTTTTAAGAATTTTTAAATTTTATTATTAATTATTTAAATTTATATTGATTTTTAAAATTATTATTGTAAATTTCTCCTACTCAATATTTAATTTACAATTTAGAAAGAAAAAAAATCAAACCCGGAACTCTTGTAGATGATGAGTAATTGAGTATAACAATACAAGATCAATGGCTCTATTACTAATTAATAAGAATATGTTATGAAATAAATAAATAAACAAGAACACAATAGTATAAATATAAAAAAAAAAAAAAAGTAGTAGCCTAAGAAAAAGGATTCTTTTATTTCTCAATAGTTTTCAAGTTTCTAATACAACATATGAAGGCTCCTTTTATAGCCTTACAATTTAATAACAATATAATGGTTACAAAATGAAAAGACAATAGCAATAATTTTGAGAATCAATAGAGTCATAAATTTGATAATAAATGATACCATAAAGTTGAGAATAAAATAGGGAAGGTGAAGAATCACAAGTTACATTGTAAGATTGGATGGACATTCACTTATATTATATTTTCATAACACTTCCCCTTGAATGTCCATTTTATATAGAATATATCTCGTTAAAACCTTTACTTGTAAAAAAACCCTATGGGAAAAAAATATTAGTGAAGGAAAAAGATTACATTATTTATATGAATCTGAAAAATAATATTGGAGGTGACAACAACTGTGTCATTAAAACCTTACTGAGAAAAACCATGTGTGATAAAAACTCAATGAAGGCAAAATAGTACAGTACATAGATTTTCCTCCAAAACAATTTATACCAAGATGATGCATACCTCATCATTATCTCATTTGGGAGTTAATGAGATGGTGGGGAGAGGAAGAATTTGTAATGTACTTGTATAAAATATATGAATGTGGACATCCACTTAAATAATATATTCATAACATTCCCCTTTGGATATCTATCGTATATAAAATATGCCTTATTAAAACCTTTGCTAGTAAAAACCTAATGGGAAAAAAACTAACAGGGGAAAAAGAGTACAGTATTTATCTACATATTAAATTAATCTCTGAGGGTATTTAGAGTACAAAACTGTCTCGTTAAAACCTTATTAGGAAAACCCTATAGGATAAAAATCTAGTGAAGGAAAAAGAGTACAGTATGTAATATTTTCTCCAAAATCAGTAACTCCCATTGATAAATACGCTCCCCATCATTCTGATATGGATGCTTCAATATTTTCCATAGATATCGCATCACAATATTATGTACCAAGATTTACAATTGGTAGTGTATTTATAAATAAATCTACAGGATTTAAACTTGAACGTATTTTTTATCACCACTTTTAGAGATCAGATGTAAAGAATTTTAATAAAATAACCTTTTAAATTGGTCCAACTTGTTATATACGATTTCATGTTGTTTTATAAAAACACTAGTTGAACCTATATTTGGTACTTCATGACCTAAAGTTCTTCAATAACGAGAGAAGATCATACATCACTTTAATTTATCGAATAAACATTGAGGAATCCAATCAATGTGTTTTATCTATGGAAAAGTACTTCAAGACATTTTCCTTATATATATATTGATTAATGTTAATACCAAACTCATTAGTTGGGACTAAATATTATTTTCAAGACTTTTTATCTTAGAAATTATTCCACTGATATATATATATAATTTATAAACTTAGTATTATTTTTAAGAAGCTTTACACAATCAACATATAATTCTATTAATAAATATTCACCATGATGAATACATTACATGCATTGTGATTAATTAATTTTCACTATACAAAACTTCATGTAGTTTTGAATAACTTGCTTCAGGCATTTAAATCCTTTGAGGATTTTTATTTATTGTCAAACTAGGTTTCTACAATAAACCTTTTATCTTAATTTGTACGAAAAATATTCAATAAGTTTGATGTCATCAAACATGTGGACTATAGGTCCAAAGCTTTCAAATTTTACATGAATATAGCTTTGCCTTTTATTTGCTAATAATTTCTATGTCAACATTTCTATAATTTATAATACAAGTCACTCACCATTTTTCATAATATGCAAAGCAAATAATATATGATCTCAATTTCTATACAAATATATTTCATTATGATTATGTAATTTTTGTACCTCTTCAAGGGCTTATTCTAATATCTTTAATGTTAAATATACATTATACGTGTCTTTTTATATAAATATCTCTTCAGAAGAAGTATAATAACATTAAATTTAGTACGTGTGTTTCTACTTGGACAATTGAGATTCTTTTATTTTCTGCAACGGTCTCATAGGGGAGATTAACATTTCTAAATGACTCTTCAGAATTTTGTTTTCACTTATGAGTCTAGCTCTTCGAGAGCCTTATATGATGAGGATTTATCCATTACTCGAGTATTATTTTCAAATATGATCATGATCTTTTAAATTCCAGCTCTAGGAAACATATCTTTTGAAGCAAAATCGTTTGTTATGACTTTGATATCTAACAGATGATTTTTGCTGTCATTTCATAAATTGTTCTGCAGGAACAACCACCCGGGTTTATATATTGGAAAAATATAATTCTATTAATTTATGTGAATCATCTGAAAATTTATATACATATCATACAATTCGCAAGATGATACATACATTGTAATTTTACGCCATTTATCAACTTATGATAATTCTCCCCCTAACGACGTAAAATTTATTTCAAGGAATTATATTCATCATAATAACTTTCTACATAAACTCATTTATTTTGTCACATCGTCCTTTAAGGACTAATTTACATGATCTTATTGTCCTTCACGGAAATTCATTTACATGATCTTATTGTCCTTTAGGGAAATTCACTAGCAAAAAAATAATTAATTATGAAATGGATATCCATATAAAATATTTCAATATTTAGATGCATCGTTTACTTTTAGTAAAGCTTATTGTCCTTCAGGGACATTCACTAACATGTAATCATATAATATAAGAAATATGATAAATTCTTGTAGCATGAGACAAAATAAATGAGATAGAATATTCTTAAATAACAGAATATTATAAGAACTTCAATTCCTCAAATTTCATGTTCTTATGTCAAGTTCTTAATAACTCACATATTTTTGGAACTTTTGGTTCGCGTAGGAACTGCTGGTTCATAAATTAAAAATCATATGTTTAAAGTTTCGGGTTCTTAATAAAATCACAATTTTACTTTTCAAATGAAAAGATCTATTATTATATCAAATTTAGAAATTCTAGTTTAAATTCAATTTGATAACATCAGATTCTAGTAAGATAAATATTCAGAACTTCGGATTCTGAATTGTATTAATATTATAGGCTTTATGCCTTGTATTTTTATTTTCAAATATTTGAGTAGCCAAATATTTATCTAACAATGAAAAATTAGATTCTTTTTTGATTCAAAACTTCAGGTTCAAATGCCAGAACTTCGGGTTCATATTCAACCATTTTATTCAAATTTAAAACCGCAAATTCTTAATTGGATTTGATTTTGAAACTTCTGGTTCTAATTATATCAATTAACTCCAATAACATTAAAACCACAAAAAAATTAAACTAAATTTATTTTTTGATGTGGAAGATCCAACGTAGTGGCAACCACAGAGCATACTCATAAAATTAGTTGTGTGGAATAAATTAAATCAAAATAACAATGAATAAGTTATATTGAAATACTTACTTGGATATAATGATCTTAATTATCTAGTGACAATTTATTATATAGTAGATCTCCCAGATCTTTAAATACAAAGTGTCAATTTTTCATGTAATTTGTTTTCACTTTGTATCATATGTTAGATCTACTGGAGCTTTCATTATCATTGCTAAAATAAATAAAATATTTTAGATATATAAAATATACACAATTATTTTCATCTTATTTAGCAACTATATAGCAAGAAAACTTTTATAATTATTGGAAATTGTATTTTACGTCCTTCCAATTTTCTTGCTTTGTTTTGATATTCCACATCTGGTGGATCAATTTAAATTTCTTTATAATGATCATCTTGGCGTCAATAATTACTTAATTATAACAATAATCACAATCATCACCTTGACTATATATAATATTCACTTCAAGGAATGATATTAATCATATTTGTTAGGTTTTAGTTTGTGTTGACATGAATTCCATATCAAAATGATGTTTACTTGTAATGATTTAGTTGTTTAGATTCATGATGATTCAAGCTTCAAGGAAAAAGAAACAACAAGTCAAAGCAAGTTCTAAGTCTTCAAGAGAAAGGATGCAATATGGTTCTACAAAGGTATACTAAGACCCTATCTTTCTCTTATAAGGCTTAGGCACACACACACATATCATACATTTGTGTCCCTGCATCGTTGTGCACCATTATAGGCACACACATACAGTTCATTCATATGTGTCCCTGCATCATTGAGCACCATGTATAACACATTCACACACTTGAAGATGAATGCTCATGCATTGGTATGAAAATAACATGTTTTGGAATATGCATGATTGGAAACTATCTCTATGTAGTTTGCATTCTAGTGTGAATTGTGTTTGTGTGTGTATATGTTTATATAACATGGATATTGAACTTGGATTTAGTCTTAAATCATTCTTGATTGAGTTCCGGTCATTTCGGTTACTCATACTATTGATTTCAAGTTCTAAGTCAAAAGATACTTCACTTTCAACTCATGTTTCATACATTGTCTTTGTCTTCATATATCGAGTCGAATTATTATTTTTTGGGTTTAGTATCTTATATGTCCATTTCCATGTGAGAGTTATGGTTTGTAATCCGTAAACGGATTTGAATTTTGAGTTCGGAGGCCGGAGAATGATCAAAGAACTCGAAGGAAGGTCGAAGGAGAAAGAAGCAAGCAAGGCACTTCTTTCCCGAGATGGCGCGTGGCCATCTCGGGGCAGAAGGCTTGCTGCCCCGAGATGCCCACACGCCATCTCGGGCAGTAAGCTTGCTTGGCTTCTTCTTGCCCCTCATGGTCATTTTACATGTCCAAGTCTCCCACTCCTTTATAAACTATTTCCCTCTCACATTTCATTCTAAGAAGAAATTCAAATCAAGTGTGTAGAAATTTTCTCTCTAAATTTTCTCACCTTCCAAACAACATAACTTCTTCATTTGAACTCCTATTTGAGTGATCTAAAGTTTAGAGTGTTCACCTATTCATCCTCTATCTTTCCTCTGAAGGTTTAAGTTAATTTTGCTGCTGTTCTTGGTGTCTAATCATACAAAAACGGGATTGCACCTAAATCAACTAAGGTATTGATTTTCTCTCAAAGTTATCTTTTAAAACTTGGTCAATTGCCTTGGGTTTTCTTCTGCTACATATATTTGTATATTGTGAGTGTTTTGATTTGAGTTTTGAACTCTTTCAAAGCTAGGTTGAGTTTCAATTGAAATCATTCAGGTTGAGTTAGGTTTTGATTTTGCCTATGTTATCACATGTTTGGGATTGTATTGTGCTAGCTTTGATTCTAGGACTATTTGATGATCTTTGATTGATTGATTTTGTGAAAAATAGTTCTTCACATGTATTAGGCTCTCTTGGCCGAATTTCTCACATAATACATGTGCTTATGTTCTTTTGAGCTATTCATGTTATTTGTTGAATCTATGATTAGGAATATGCTCTAGAACTTTTGCTTAAATCTATTTGACTTTGTCATATGATTTTTGCATGTTTTAGGTTTAAGTGATTTAAACTTGATCTTGTGATTTATTGAACATATCTTGTGATTCAAGTTTAGATCTATGCATGTATCTAGGTTGTGATTAATATTGAACATATCTTACATAATCTAGAATGATAACACATGCATGATAAACTAGACTATATGTGATTTGTGCATTCATGCTCATGTCTAGTGTTTTCCATAGGATGTGTTGATCATAGCATTCTATGTTGCGTGCTTGTTTGCATTTTGCATTCATGATCACCTAGATGCCTTATGAAAAGAAAGTATTGACAATAGGTGTGAGACTTATGGTGTTGAGCATGAAGTCTTGGCAAGAGGTGTGAAGCCTTGGATTGTTGAGCAAGGAAGTCTTGACTAGAGGTGTGAAGCCTTGGATAGTCTAGCAAGAAGTCTTGCCTAGAGTTGGGAGAACTCGGATAGGTGAGCAAGAAAGTCTTTACTAGAGTCAGGAGGACTCGGATAGTTAAGCAAGAAGTCTTGCCTTGGGTTGTGAAGATCCGAATAAGGTGAGCAAGGAATTCTTGACAAAAGGTGTGAAGCCTCGGATTGTTGAGCATAGGGTGGCAACTTCTAGAGTAGGATAAGAGGGTAGTTTCTAGGTGAAGAGGTCACTTGAGAGATTGTACTTGTCTTATCTACTAGTGGATTTTGTTTGCGTTTTGGCTGCTAGCCCGTGGATGTTTCCGCTTCGGAGGTTTACCACGTTATATCTTGCGTCAAGTTTTCACTATCTCTATCTCTTTAATATTTGTATTGTGGATAGAACTTTTTATGTATGTTGACTTCCTCTTTATAATAAAGATTGTGTATGTGTTACAATTACTTGTTTGTATCACACTTTACTTGTGTTTATATATTGATTAATTGTCTTTAATTAATATATATATATATATATATATATATATTGTGATACAAGCAATCTAGAGGGACAAACTTTTGTTTGTTTCTAAGGGAGTCGAAAAAAGTGTCTAACCTATTCACCCCCCCTCCCCCCCCCCCCCCCCCCCCCCCTCTAGGTTAGCCTTGAGCATTTAACCATGATTGTATTTTCAATTGGTATTAAAGCAGGACACTAGATTGCACTTAGTGTGAGTCCGGGGTGATAGTTTCACGGTTTTTGTAAGACATTTGAAGTCATGGGTTTACAAGATGATATAATGGCGGAAGGAGCCTCAAATACTAGACCATCATTACTTCGTGGCACTAACTATGGGTATTGGAAGTTGAGGATGAAAGCCTACATCCGTTCTATTGATGAAAGGGCTTGGATGGTAGTGGAAAAAGGTTATAGTCTTCCTACCAAGGTTCAAGAGGATAGAACCATGATACTCAAGCCAAGGAGTGAATAGACAACAAATGAGTTTGAGGTTGCTAAATGGCTCCATCGTGCTATGAATGCCATCTTTGGAGAAGTTGATGGGCATCAATTCTCCTACATTTAAAATCTTGAATCTGCAAAGGAAGCTTGGGATACTCTCCAAGTTACTAATGAAGGAACCTTAGCGGTGAAGAAATTGAGGCTTCAAATGTTGGCATCACAATTTGAAGGTTTAAGTATGGGTGAGAAAGAAAAGTTTGAAGACTTCCAATTTCAGCTTCTTAACATAGCTAACCAATGTCAAGCACTTGAGTACCTATCTCAAAAGGGCATTTAAATTGGAAAATCTTTAGGTCTCTTCCTAAGAGATTAAAATCAAAGGTGACGACCATTGAGGAAAGCAAGGATGTGGATAGTATGAATATCGATGAGTTGCTTGGGTCTCTCCAAACTTATGAGATGTGATTGAAGCCAAAGATCAAGAGTAAGGGAATTGCTCTCAATGCTATAGAGGAGGAGAGTGATGATGAAAATGAAGAAATGACACTCTTGGTTAGAAGGTTCAAGAAGTTTCTAAAGAAGAATGTCAAGTCTAAAGGCAAGTATTCTAAGGAAAAATGAGTCAAGAGAACATCATCTCCAAGGATTGTGAATAATAGTCAAGCCATGAACAAAAAGGAGGTTCAATGCTATAATTGTCAAGGTTTTGGTCACTTGGCTAGTGAGTGCACCAAGAAGCCATCTAAGAAAGACAAGAAAGGCAAAGTGTTGGCGGCTACTTGGAGTGATGATAATTCTAGTGACAATGAGAGCTCTAGTAGTGAGTCTTCAAGTGATGAAGAGTTGGTAAGCAACTTTGTAGCTCCGACGGCTTCTCAAGCTTCACTAGATGTTGGTATTACAATATCTTTGAACAAGAACCTTGATGCAAATCATGATGGATGCTCTAGTTCCATTCCTGGTAATCTTGAGTTGTTGAAAAATATAGAAAAGCTTGAAGAAGATAGAGACAATGCTCAAAGAAAAGTAGTTGAAAAGGATGATTTGATCAAGAAGCAACTAGATGAGTTTGTGGTTGTTACTCGTAGACTTCTTGGTGAGAAAGATGATATTATGAAGAAGTTTAGAGAACTTGAAATGATAAACCTTAAGAAGGATAATGTGATGTCTTCTTTGAAGAAGAGAGAACAAGAATTGATGGAAGAGATAGACACGGCTAAAGAGGCTATCAAGGACTTAGTGAATGATTCGGTTAGTATGTCTAGTGTTAGGAATCTTATTAACTCTCATAGTGGTGAAGACGACTTGGTAGTTGAAGAGGAGCTCTTGGAAGTATCACTTCCTATTCACTTTGATGGAGTCGTGACCGACAAGAAACCACACAAGAAGAGAATATCAAAAGCCAAGAAGAAGTTGGCAAATAAGGTATCTTTGCAAACTCCTAGTGAAGCTAGTTCAACTCCAAAAGGTACAATCTCATCTTTTATTCCAGTTTGCCATTATTGCAACACAATAGGTCACATTAAGCCTAGGTGTTATTAATATATTGAAAAATGAAAATTAGGAAATGAAAATTAGGAAATGAATCTAGGGATAAAGAGATTAAACTTCAACTTGAACATGCTAAGGTCTTGAAAGTTGAGAAACATGATAATATTGCTAAGCATTAGAAAAAGTTGTGGAGTAGAAAGAATTCTAATCTTGTTCAACTTGACAAAGTTTGTGTTGAAAATGTTAAGGAAGAGTATGTTAATGATATTCTTGTTAATCAAGTCATTGAAGGACTTTACTCTAGATTTAACATTGTTGTCAAGGATGATATTGGAAATGTTTATGTAGGTACACCCATGAACAAGTGGTTCAAGGGTGAGTGCTCTTATCACTAAAATAAAAAGCACATGTGAGATAGCTTTGAGGCTATATATCAATGCGTTGAGAATTCTTGCTTGCTAGCTTTGAATACTCCATGTATTGATATGAACTTGGTTATCTCACATCATGATTGTTATGATGGTCAAAATTTGTTGATTAACTTTGAAGAAGTTCTTTTGTTATATGTGTTGATTGAGTTGAGATATTATTCTTTATATACTCTTGTTGTGAAACATCGTCAACTTGGTGTCATAAGGACATTCAAGGCAAGAGTGCTCATAAAAAGGGCGGAAGTATGATATTTGGTGAATATAATGTGCAAAAGTGTATCTCTATACTCTAATGCATATTCTCTTAGATATTCATCTTTTGACTCAATTCTTGACATACATCTCATAGCATGTCATATTAGAGAATTTTGTATGGCATATATATAGTTCTCATTGACATTTGCTATTTTAGGATCTAATAGTGATATTGTTCACATTGATCTTAACTTTGATGATTGTTTGTGTATAGTATATTGAGTGACATTACTTTTAAAAATATGAGCCTCATATTCTTTGAAAGATACTCATTAGAGAAGTAATGATCTTGAATAAGTCTCTACTTACTGCTTTTAGATCATGTGCTTATGAGCCATAAAATCTCAATTTTCTAAAATTGCACCTTGCTTCTCTTATATATTTTGCTAGTAGGTTGAGTTTACTAATATGTAAACATTGTATACACCTTGAAGTTTTTGTGCTTAAGTACATTTAATGACCTATGGTTAGTATCCATTTTGCTTCGGCAATTACATAGAACTCAACGAGCACCTTCATGAAAAGGGCTACACACATTGGTTGTGAAAGCTACCCAATGTTGGAAAGACCTACACCATTGTAATGAGTGAAAGCCATCATGAAGTGAATTTTGTTTATGTAAGAAAAAAAATGGAAAAATCAAAGAAGTGTTGAAAAGAATACATAAAAAAAAAATCTTTGATTCAAAGCCTAAAAAGAAAATGAGGAAGGCTTAAAAAGGAGTTTAGTTGAAAATCAAATGAGCTCGGGTTGAAAAACAAAAATGGGATGACGAGCCACATGCACACACACACGCTCATATGTTGAAATCTATTCTCTTAAAAGTAAAAAATTCCGGATAATAATCGGTTTGACTTTTTGCGAAAAAGCTTAAGATGAATAGTTATTGGAAATTGTTTGCATGTTGATTATCAAACTACTTCTTGATATATATTTGAAGCATATCTCTCACACACACACTTTGTTTATGAGTATGATGATATCTTAGCAATTGTTGAAGAATTATGAGAGAACTTGGAAAATCTTTGTGTATCTCTCTTAGCATATGAAGCTTATTTTGTTGATATTTCTTCAAATTGCTTAAATGTGTGATTGTGTGAATATCTTTGTGAACCTTATGCTATCATGAATTTTAGTTATAGCATTTATCAAAGGGGAGCATTGTATGCTAGACGTTGTTCTCTTTTATGATATGTTCACATGCTTCATTTTGTTACATGTTGGCATATTTTGACTTAATGATACTTGTAAGATATTACTCACTATATTTGTCTTGCATGATGATTCATTCTTAAGTCATATGTCATTGTGTTTATATATTTGTGACTAATATGCTTGTTTTATCTTTCACTCACTTTTGTTGTATGTATATAGCATCATATTTCACAAGAACAAATGGGAACAACTAAGGTTACCGGAAGTGGAAATCAAACGAATCCCATTGTGAAAGCCAAGTCTACCTAAAAGAGATCCAAAGCTTCAAGGTCAAAGGATTTAGGGACCTTTGCAACTAAAAAGATATTTCAAGAGAGAGGCATTGACTTAGGTAAATGTAAAGATTCTTATGTTCTTAAATGCATTAAGGATAGAAATTGGGAATCTTGGGTGAGCATGCTAGGAATAGTGAATGACACTATTGTTAGAGAATTTTATCATGAATATAGAGAGAGTGTCACCTTATTGGATGCTTTGATGGAGATTAGGGGTGTTGTGTTTAGAGTTAACCCGGTAAACATTAACAAGTTTCTTGGACTATCTAGTGATATTGATTCAAACTTTCTAGATGTTGAAATAATTGAGAATCTTAATATCATGGGTAGAACTCTATGTGACAATGCTTCTTTTGAGTGGAAAGGTAGAGCATATATTAGTCAACATGAGTTATCTAAGGCAAGTGCATTTTGGCATCTTTTCATTTGCACAAATATTATTGGATCTTCGAATTCAACCGAGTTGAATAAAGACAAGATCAAAATAGTATATGCCTTGGTGACTAATCAACCTATAAACCTTAGGGATTTGCTTATGTTTTACTTAGATAATACGGCTTTCTCAACTAGAGGAGATAAGAAGCTTGCATTACCGGGGTTTATAACTTCTTTGTGTTTAGCTCGTGGTGTTCAAAGTAGTGGAGATGATATGTTGGTACAACCCTTGGAAAAGTATAGTGATAAACGTGTGTCATACATGTCATATAAGGATAAGGGTAAGACATGTGATACTTTTGGACTATTTAGTAGTTCACAAGTTGATTGTCAAGAGATTAGCATAAACATTCTTCCGGATTGGGCTTTACATTTGAAGAAGAAGGTTGATGAGCTTAGTGCTATAGTTGAAAAACAAGATGCTAGAATAAAAGATTTGGAGGAGTGTATTGCATCAAGTTCAAGACCATCTCTCAAGCATTATGTTAGGTCAACTACACGCACATCTTTCTTTGGTGGATCTTGTAGCTAGTATTTGAGTCTCATGGTATGTTTCTTACCTTTTGGCATCATTTCATGTCAAAAAGGGGGAGAAAGAGTTGTTAAGAGTTGCTAGTTACTTAGTATTCTTTTTATGTTGTTTTGTGAACTTTTGAACTTTCAATGGCTTGTAATAATTAGTCTTAAGATTTGGTTAAGAATTCTTGTATTTGGCATGTATTGAGGGGGAGATACATGTATTTGTGGACTTAATTGTATATTCTTATTCATATTATATGTTGCCATTTGTTGTTTTTCTCTTGTATATGCATTATGCTTTGAGATGATTTGTAGGTTGCTTCAAGAGAAGGTCAAGATGAAGTTCAAGAGTTGGTGAAGATTAGTTAAAGGAATCTTACTCATTATAATGTGAGGGAGTGATTTTGTGAACTATCTTCATTTTTATATTTGTAGTAAATGTATAGATGTTTTGACATGGAATTTGCCAAAGGGGGAGATTGTTAGGTTTTAGTTTGTATTGGCATGAATTCCATATCAAAATGATGTTTACTTGTAACGATTTAGTTGTTTAGATTCATGATGATTCAAGCTTCAAGGAAGAAGAAACAACAAGTCAAATCAAGTTCTAAGTCTTCAAGAGAAATGATGCAATATGGTTCTACAAAGGTATACTAAGACCTTATATTTCTCTTACAAGGCTTAGGCACACACACATATCATACATTTGTGTCCCTGCATTATTGTGCACCATTATATGCACACACATACAATTCATTCATGTGTGTCCCTGCATCGTTGTGCACCATGTATAACACATTCACACACTTGAAGATGAATGCTCATGCATTGGTATGAAAATAACATGTTTTGGAATATGCATGATTGGAAACTATCTCTATGTAGTTTGCATTCTAGTGTGAATTGTGTTTGTGTGTGTATAGGTTTGTATAACATGGATATTGAACTTGGATTTAGTCTTAAATCATTCTTAATTGAGTTCCGGTCATTTCGGTTACTCATACTATTGATTTCAAGTTCTAAGTCAAATGATACTACACTTTCAACTCATGTTTCATACATTGTCTTCGTCTTCGTATATCGAGTCGAATTATTATTTTCTGGGTTGAGTATCTTATATTTCCATATCCGTGTGAGAGTTACGGTTCGTAATCCATAAACATATTTGAATTTTGAGTTCGAAGGCCGGAGAATGGTCGAAGAACGCAAAGGAAGATCGAAGGAGAAAGAAGCAAGCAAGGCACTTCTTTCCCGAGATGGCTCGTGGCCATCTCGGGGCAGAAGGCTTGCGGCCCCGAGATGCCCACGCACAATCTAGGGCAACAAGCTTGCTTGGCTTCTTCTTACCCCTCTTGTTCATTTTACATGTCCAAGTCTCTCACTCCTTTATAAACTCTTTCCCTCTCATATTTCATTATGAGAAGAAATTCAAATCAAGTGTACAGAAATTTTCTCTCTAAATTTTCTCACCTTCCAAACACTATAACTTCTTAATTTGAACTCTGATTTGAGTGATCCGAAGTTGAGAGTGTTATCTATTCATCCTCTATCATTTCTCTGAATGTTTGAGTTAATTTTGCTGCTTTTTTTGGTGTCTAATCATACAAAAACGGGACTGCACCTAAATCAACTAAGGTATTGATTTTCTCTCAAATTTTTCTTTAAAAACTTGGTCAATTGCCTTGGGTTTTCTTCTTCTACATATATTTGTATATTGTGAGTGTTCTGATTTGAGTTTTGAACTCTTTCAAAGCTAGGTTGAGATTCAATTGAAATCATTCATGTTGAGTTAGGTTTTGATTCTGCCTATGTTATCACATGTTTGGGAATGTATTGTGCTAGCTTTGATTCTAGGACTATTTGATGATCTTTGATTGATTGATTTTGTGAAAAATAGTTCTTCACATGTATTAGGCTCTCTTGGCCGAATTTCTCACATAATACATGTGCTTATGTTCTTTTGAGCTATTCATGTGATTTGTTGAATCTATGATTAGGAATATGCTTTAGAACTTTTGCTTAAATCTATTTGACTTTGTCATATGATTTTAGCATGTTTTAGGTTTTTGTGATTTAAACTTGATCTTGTGATTTATTGAACATATCTTGTGATTCAAGTTTAGATCTATATATCTTACATAATCTAGATTGATAACACCTGCATGATAAACTAGACTATATGTGATTTGTGCATTCATGCTCATTACTAGTATTTTCCATACGATGTGTTGATCATAGCATTCTATGTTGCGTGCTTGTTTGCGTTTTGCATTCATGATCACCTAGATGCCTTGTGAAAAGGAAGTATTGACAATAGGTGTGAGACCTATGGTGTTGAGCAAGAAGTCTTGGCAAGAGGTGTGAAGCCTTGGTTTGTCGAGCAAGGAAGTCTTGACTAGAGGTTTGAAGCCTTGGATAGTCGAGCAAGAAGTCTTGCTTAGAGTTGGGAGAACTCGGATAGGTGAGCAAGGAAGTATTGACTAGAGTCGGGAGGACTCGGATAGTTGAGCAAGAAGTCTTGCCCTTGGTTGTGAAGATCCGGATAAGGTGACCAAGGAAGTCTTGACAAGAGGTGTGAAGCCTCGGATTGTTGAGCATAGGGCGGCACCTTCTAGAGTAGGATAGGAGGGTAGTTTCTAGGTGAAGAGGTCACTTGAGAGATTGTACTTGTCTTATCTACTAGTGGATTTTGTTTGCCGGTGGCTGCTAGCCCGTGGATGTTTCCTGTTCGGAGGTTTACCACGTTATATCTTGTGTCAACTTTTCTCTATCCCTATCTTTTTAATATTTGTATTGTGGATAGAACTTTTTATATATGTTGACTTCCTTTCTATAATATAGATTGTGTATGTGTTACAAGTACTTGTTTGTATCACACTTTACTTGTGTTTATATATTGATTAATTGTCTTTAATTAATATATATATATTGTGATACAAGCAATCTAGAGGGACAAACTTTTACTTGTTTCTAAGGGAGTCGAAAAAGGTGTCTAACCTATTCACCCCCCCCCCCCCCCCCCCCTCTAGGTTAACCTTGAGCATTTAACCATGATTGTATTTTCAATATTGGGTGATGTAAATGATTTTAACATTCACTTCAGGGAATGATGTTGATCAAATTGGATTGATATCAATGGTTTTCTAATCAAAACTAATTGTTTTGTTCATCCATAAAAGGTATGATATCAACTAACATTTTGCTGAAATATATGATATTAATATTGCCACTTCTAGAGCAAATTTAAAATATAAAATATTGAAATATATATTGCTACTTCTGGAACAATATTTGAGCTTAATTCGACCATGTCCTTTCATTTATGGGGTCAAAAAATTATTGGCACTATTTGAGTGGTGTGTTGTGCAAATATCACCACTTTACTAATGTATGTTTAAAAAGCACCAAAAGAGTGTTTGAGACAAAAATATCCTGAAATATTATAACAGTGAAGAAGTTGTCGTTTTCAAAGTTAGAGAGAAGCAACAGTCAAACCGACGGGAAACTAACCGACGGTGAAGTGACCGGAAGAGCTGCGATTGACAAAGGTAAGATTGGTTATTTTTCCTCGTTTTTGTTGTTGTTAACTTGCATTACATGTTAGAATTGAGTTTTGTTGATAGGAATTGTAGAAACCGGTTAAAATTGAGATGTGAGAATGGTTGTGGTTTAGGTTAGGGTTTGTAATTTGGTTGAATATCAGTTGAGGAAGATGAAATCTGGGTTTTCGAGACACTTTTCAAGAGAATCGAGCTTATTTGTTTAGTCGAGCTTTTTTTTTCGTAAAAATTAGGTTTTGGTAAATCGAGCTTTTTCGAAAAGGAATCGAGCTTTTTCGTAAAGGAATCAAGCTTTTTTGAAAAGGAATCGAGCTTTTTTGAAAAGGATTCGAGATTTTTTAAAAAAGAATCAAGCTTTTTTTGAAAAGGATCAAGCTTTTTTTGAAAAGGATCGAGCCATTTTGAAAAGGATCGAGCCATTTTGAAAAGGATCGAGCTTTTTTGAATAGGTTTCGAGCTTTTTTGAATAGGTTCGATCTGTTTTAGAATTAGATTGAGCGTATTTGAAAGGGATCGAGCTTTTTTGAAAAGGGATCGAGCCTTTTTGAAAAGGGATCGAGCCTTTTTTAAAAGGGATCGAGCCTTTTTTAAAAGGGATCGAGCTTTTTTGAAAGGCATCGAGCTTTTTTGAAAATGAATCGAGCCATTTTGAAAAAGAATCGAGCTTTTTTGAATATGTTTCGAGCTTTTTTGAATAGGTTCGAGCTGTATTTGAATTGGATCGAGCCTATTTGAAAGGAATGAAGCTTTTTTGAAAAGGGATCGAGCCTTTTTTAAAAGGGATCGAGCTTTTTTTTAAAGGGATCGAGCTTTTTTTAAAGGGATCGAGTCTTTTTGAAAAGGAATCGAGCTTTTTTGTAAAGCAATCGAGCTGTTTTGAAAGAGATCGAGCCTTTTTGAAAAGGAATCGAGCTTTTTTGTAAATCAATCGATCTTTTTTGAAAGGGATCGAGCTTTTTTAAAAAATTCGGTTTAATGATGTTGTATTTCTGTTACATTGCAGATGAGAATTAGGTTGAGGGATTCGCTTAAAACTCCAGAAGGATACTGGTACGAGGGCAAATTGACACGACACAACCATTTTGATGCCCTCACCCATATAGAAGCCGCGCTGAACTGTGTCCCTGTAGAATTTGCAGATAAAGATCATCGGCGGTTAGTGGCGTCATGTTTCGGGCATTTCCTAACGATACATAGGGAGATGAAGTTTTCCGGTGGTATTATCCATTGGTTGCTAATGAGGGAGCTCCATCATAACTACCCCACAAATGAGATGCACTTCATGTTAGGAACCCAGCCGGTGAGGTTTTCGAAGGTGGAATTTTGCCTGATCACCGAACTGAGGTTTCGAGTTGTACCAGAGACCACCATGTATGCAGCAGTGGAGAATGGCATACATGAGTGGTACTTTTCTGGAGCCGAGAAGGTGTCATTGGAGCAGATTAGGGGTGTCTTCACCTGCGCAGATTTTAGAAAGGCGTACGATGTTATCAAGCTCTGCATCTTATATATGCTGAACTGGATACTGATTGGGGTGGATGAGAGATTCAAGATTCCAGTTTGGCAGTTTCGGCTGGTTGAGGAGCTCGATGCGTTCGACGCTTTCCCGTGGGGTGCCCACTTGTACAGGCATTCTATTCACTCATTCAAGCATGCGCTTGACGAGCGAAGAGACGGGTTCCAGCGACGCCAGCAGGAAAAGGGCGCTGACTTACACAAGGTGGAGACCTACAACATATACGGTCTATCTCATGCCCTGTTGGTAAGAAGTTGGAACTACAAATTGTACTTTATTGTTGGTGCCCAAAATTGTATGGATACTTATCGTACTTATCTTTGATGCAGATATTTACTTTGGAGGTGATCCCTGCTTTGGCCAAAGAGGTCGGTGTCCAGAGGGTTACTGATCTGACTCCCCGTATTTTGAAGTGGGAGTTGACCAAAAAACCGAGAGGGAACAAGCTAGCAAAGATTTTCAAAGCCAGTGTATGTATTTATTTTGTTAATGTTTTTATTAGTTAGTATTTGTACAATGACATTGTTCTAACTAATATTCCAGTTGTTTGCGATCAAGGAACTGGTGCCGACACCAGCTGAGAGACAGGCACCGTACTATGCCTGGCTAGACGAGAGGGGGAGCCTGTATATAGAAGATGACATGGATGATATGCCACATGAGGTCCCTGATCAGATCATCTTAGGCGGGATCAGTGGTATAGACAGGACCATTGACAGTGAGGAATCTGAGCCCGCTGCTTGAGGCCCAGTGACAGTGAGGGATATGAGACAGACCCTCAATGAGAAAGGCATAGGCATACGCATAAGCATAGGTGGGTTCGGTTTTCCACCCCCGGACATGGCACATCTACAGGAGATTCCCGTGGGGGCGTTGGACGTGATGGAGAGGTAAGTTGAAAACATAGTTTAGTGTTTTTTATTAAAACGTGTTGATAGTTTTTACTAACAATGTAGACATGATTTCAGACTCCGTGGGCAGAAATGTTGAACGATGTGGGTGAAGGCCACAGGAAGAGTGACGAGGATTGACAACGTCAACACTTGGAGTTGTTGGATATGATCCGGAAGAGTGATGAGGATCGTCAGCAGCAACACCGATTGTTACTGGATATGATCCGGGGGCTTCAAGGTTCGACCATACGTACACACCGGGATGGCCTCCCACCTCCTGATCTATTATTTAGTCCCGGAGGGTCGACTGATAGGTTTACGGGGGGGACAGACACCCAGGCTCAGCTGTCCCCCCCACCTCCCAGCACATCGATCCCCCTACCTCGCAGCACATCGATCCCCTCACCTCCCAGCACATCGATCCCTCCCCCACCCAGCACGTCTGTGGCATCGGAGCTGTCCCCTCCCCCACCCAGCACTTCTGTGGTGTCGGAGCGGTCCCCTCCCCTACCCAGCACGTCCGTGGCGTCGAAGCGGTCCCCTCCCCTACCCAGCACGTCTGTGATGTCGGAGTGGTCCCCTCCCCCATCTAGCACGTCCGTGCCGTAGGAGCGGTCCTCTCCCCCACCCAGCACGTCAGTGCATTCAGAGCGGTCCCCTTCCCCGGCTAATACATCGAAGTGTTAAGGTAAGCACGGATGACAGTTGATGAGCCCTTACACAGATCCATGTCGTCCAAAGAGGTTGAGGACATGGCCCGAGTCCGTGGAACACATTTTTGACCCCCACGGACTAGTGGATGCTGACCACCTTGCGGCATACAAGGCCTTCAAGAGGAACATCAACGGGGAACAGTGAGTCCAACTTTTTATAATACAAATGGATGTACATTTCTTGTTTATTCTAATTTATGTATAGCTAAGGTAATTCAATCATTAAACAGACGTGATGTGGATGTGCTGTCACCAGTTACAGCGGGATGGTTCGTGCGTATGCAATCCAACTTCATGGACTTGGAGGACACGGTACGTACTTATTATATTTCATATTAACGTTTGTGTAAGAATTGTTGAATTGTTAACAATTACGGTCGTTTTATTGTTTGTCAGCATATGGATGCATACCTCAATATTCTTCGTAAGCATCAGCGAGAATTCCACAATGTGTACAACCAGAGGATCAACGTGTTGGATACATAATTTTATGTAAGTAGTTATAACATTTGGGAATCACATAGGATTTTCTACTTCTGTATTATTAATACGATATTGTCAATGCTTGTACAGCCACTTATGTTGTACTTGTGGGAGAGGATGATGCCTCATGATTCGCACGGTGCTGTGAACATGGCAAGGTGGAATGTGTTACAGTCCTGATGGTTGGAAGAGGACCTTCTGATGGTCCGTGGAGCAACCACGAGTGGAAACCGCCTATGGCACGAGGTTAACCAGGTAAGTGTTACATGATTGAGATAATTTAAAAAACAATTGTTCATATATCCTCAGCTAACACGGCATGTAAACTATTACAAGTGATGATTCCGTGCAACGTTGGGGTCCAACATTGGTTGATGGTGAGCGTCGACCTTTGTCGCGGGAAGATTGACATTTATGACCCCTGGAGACAGGAAGTCCCTTATCAGATCAGGCACCAGCAGGTCCGGCCATTATGGTGGTTTTTACCCTCCATGTTGAGTGATGCGGGGTTCCATACAGCACGACGACCTGGTCATCGGGCGTTCCCTCGGGAAAATAAGCCCTTCTCGGTCAGCCTGGTGTATACTTCTACAATCCTCCAACAAAAGAATTCTTAAGACATTCTATTTCATTCACGTGTTTAGATATTCTTTATGAATGATTTCTAATGGTGTTTTATGTCCCGAATTGCAGAGGTAATTGTGGTCCCCATACTTTAAGAATTATCGAGTACATATTGGCGAAACGAATGCCTTTTGATTGGTCATAGGACGACATGGGGATCATTCGGGAAAAAATGGTTGTGGAGATTTTTTCTAACTCCAGGCCCGCCAAGTGATTTTTTGTATATTAACAATTTAGTTGTACACAGACATGTAATTAATTCATGAATATTAATTCGTTCATTATTCATTCATTAATAATAATTCATTCATTAATAACTAATTATTGCAATTCCAAATTATTACAATCTGATACAGTTCCAAAAGTTTTCAATGTGATCAAAACCTATTAGAGTCAATGTTAGGGCACGTTTGTTTGTTGTGTCCAATTAAATGGAAGATGCTACACTTGCGGCGGTATTCATCGGGAACAGCTCTTCTTGTACCTTCATTAATCATAGGTGGATTAGGACATCTCCTGGAATTATGCTCTGGTTGTCCACATCTTCTATAGGATTGTGTAGTTGTCCTCTCCGAAGACAAGACATGGCGACCCGCCCTCGGGCGTCCTGCTTGTCTCCTGGAGTTTGGATTCCAAATCAGCCTCTGAGCAATGTCAGATGGCACAACCCAAGTGGAAGGATGGCCCACCGGCATAATAGGAAACGAGTACGCGTTAATAAGTGTCTGTCTCTTGTAGTAGTCCGCACACAAAGTTGTGAAGTCCAAGTTTCGCTCCCTATAAAAAACATTGAAAACGATCAGCTTCACCGAGCAAATGATTAGTAGGTTTTCAAAGTTGTGAAGTCCAAGTTTTAGTAATGTACTGTGCCGCCGCAAGGGCGTGAGAACATGGAAAATGATCCATTTGAAATTTGTTGCAAGTACAAGCTTCCGAGCTAAGTCAACAGTCCAATGTTTTCCAGACCGCTTGACCAAAAAAATGTTCCAGTCGACTGGATTTAAGGTCAAATAACCACACTTCTCCACATGTTTTAAGAGCACAAGATGTGTTGCGTCGGTCAACTGATGACACATGGTTTGTGCAGCTCTATAGCAATCATGAAACCACCGTTGCACTATATTCCTAATGAACTCAGCCAGAGTCAACATAGGTAGTTGGCGTGCAAATTTTAGGCATGAGTTTATGCATTCTGCAGCATTAGTCGTCATCACCCTATACCTTCTTTTCCGAACAGTGTACATGGGACAACTTGTGTGGAGGCATCAATTACATAATCATATGCATTCTGGTGCAAGTTTCTTAACTCTTCCATATGATGGTTATATTCAAACTCGGTGTATGCGCGGGCTGCTTTGTCCATTATTGCAGCAACATCCTTCCTATGAAATCGCTTTTTATTTTCAGCAAAGTGCCAGCAACATATGGTATGGGTGGCATAAGGGAACACTTTAGAAATCCCTGCTTCAATGCTTGCATGCCTATCAGAAATGAAAACTAGCTCATCAATATGACCTAGGGCACCCTTCAAGCAATCCAAAAACCATTCCCATGAAAGGTTGTTTTCTGAGTCGCCGTACCCAAAAGCAATTGGATACACCTGTTCGTTCCCATCTTATGCTGTTGCAACAAACATTGTACCCCGGAATCGTTCCTTCAAATGGGTTCCATCAACGGTAATGACTGGACGCATACACATCCGGAATCCTCTAAGTGAGGCACCAATCGACATAAAGAAGTATAGAAATTTACCATCTTTATGCACTATAAGTCAGTGATTATGCCGGGATTTTGTTGTTCCAAAACGTAACCAAATGATGGAAGCAGTTGGAAGGTTTCCTCATGTGTTCCATATGTCAGTGACAACGCATAATCGAGGGCGGCATGTGCCTTACTGTACATGATTTAGATTCCATACATTGATTTCATGTCAGCGATTATGTCCTTCGGACGCATTAGTCGACCATCTTGTTGTTGAAGTCTAGGTGCAATAACTTCTCCAATTATGACTGCACTAGCTTGTCGGTGTCGGCGGTGAATTTCCTCTAACGGACAAGTGTGTTCGTTGACAAAACATCTTACTTTAAAGTATGTGCCTTCATCTCTCCTCACCGCTCTTAACCTCCACGTACAATTTCCCATCAAACAAACTAGATGTAATGTTGTCTTATTGGACCTTTACACCTTCCACTCGAAGTTCTTCCGCATTGCAAAATGGCCTACTAGTCTCTTCAAATCCTTTTTCTTAGGAAAAAATTGGCATTTATATGTCATGCTTGTAGGTTCATCTTTAAACAAGTTCCTGCTTCCACCAATACCAAACGAGTATGATTCTACTCCTGGAATAACCCATGTTGTGGCATTATCAGAATCATCTGCAGTTACATTAGCCCTCCTCACGGAGGTCCCAGTTATATCTGGTGCACTGGAACTAAATCTGTGTACATGTCTTACACGTCTTTCCATTTCGACAGGTTCTGCATCATCCTGATTGTCCTCTACATTTTCTACAGAATTTAAATTGCCCTCATTATTCACCCCAACATTCAGTGATGTATTCTCCTCATTGTTGATGCCATTATAGATCTCATTGTATTAGTGGTTGTACTGTCTACCATTCATCTCAATATGACAACTAAATACATCGTCGAATTGAGGTCCCGGTCTATTATCATGGGCGGCTACTTCCGGTGGGACAACAAATATGTTTTCCCGACCCTCAATCCCACTTCTTTCTGTGAACAACTGGTTGCTTCCGCCTGACAATCGAAATTGTTGGGTGTTATCAGGATGAGGGATATCTTCACCAATGACACCTCATATTGGCCTCTCGATTAGACTAACACATACTTGGGGGATCACCCTATCTTCCCATAGCATAAACTGAACATTGTCATTGTTTCTTAAAATGTACGACATGTAGTCCCAGGAACAATTGATAGAGATTGTAGCTCATCACTGTATTTGTTCTCATCTAACTTCACAATGGTTTGCACGATCGACACCAGTTCGTCGTAACTCAAATTCTTTGACACATACAAACCTTGGTTATCGGAACCTAAATACCTCTGATTTCCGTCTGGTAATTGCTCCCATCGACCGTTGTAAGATACGACTATTCTCACCTTATCCATTGTCCTGTCAAAACCAACATCAAAAACCATTAATAAGGAAAAAATATTTCATATTAAATTTAAAATTATAAAGGATTAAACAAAAATCAAAAGTGTAAGATATTAAGCTTTTTTTTAAACTGATCGAGCTTTTTTTGTACATGATTGAGCCATTTTTATATATGATCGAGCTCTTTCTAACGGGATCGAACTTTTTTTGTTCAAGACCGAACTTCTTTTCTACATAATCGAGCTTTTTTTCATATGGCTCGAGTTTTTTTCATATGGCTCGAGCTTTTTTCAAATATGGCTCGACCTTTTACTTTTACGGATTGAGTTTTTTTTTTAGGAATCAAGCTTTTTTATGAGGGATCGAGCTTTTTTTGTACGGGATCGAGCTATTTTTGTGGGGGATCGAGCTTTTTTTGGCAATGATATAGCTTTTTTTCTAATGGATCGAGCCTTTTTTTGAGGGATCGAGTTATTGGTGTGAGAGATAGAGCTTTTTTTTTTATGGATCGAGCCTTTTTTCGAGGGATCGAGCTTTTCTTTTTACGTATCCAGCATCTATTTTTTGGATCGAGCTTTTTTAGAATTTGATCGAGACTTTTTTTCAAATTTCCGAGCTTTTTTACAAATGTTTCGACATTTTTTTAAAACATTTCCAGCTTTTATGCTTAAGATTATAAACTTGTTTGCACCACTACAACTCAACTCGGCCAAATATATATACAAAAAAATATGCATACATGTTCATTCATTCTTTGTAAAAAGTTTACAACTCCAGGACATCAATATAAAAAAATTGAGACAACATGTTCATAAATGTTCATACAGTGTTATACCACATTTAAATACAATAAAAAATGGAAATGAAGATCAGAAATATTAATTTACCTTCTTGTGCAATATCTGGAATGGAGCCCGTTTTCTGAAGAAAAAATGGAAGGTGATTGATTTTCAGACAACTTTTTTGGACGACAGCCTTTAAAGAATAAAATATCTATTATTTAAAGGCAATTTCGGTAGTTCACCATAATAGGTGCCTTTTAAACTTAACTTATTATAACGGTGACATCACTGCAAGTAACCAAAAAAAATGTGACATTCCTCACCATTTCCACTTCATTTATTAGGTGATCAAATCTTTCCTTAAAACAAATATAGATGAGGAAAAATAATTCGTTGATCATAAGGTATTCCTATTAGAAATGAACAACCAAACTTTTTTAACAAATAAGATAAAATATAATTCACGATAATTCATACAATTTACTGAAAACAATAACAAATACCTAGCATGACATGAAGTTGTTTTCATGATTTGTTGCAACTTACAATTACAAGTTTAATGCTAGTATAAATCAAAGCAACATGGGAAATCTTGTTTTTGAATGAATAATGAGATAAAAATATTATATTATTAAGAAGACATGAATGTAAATCAACTCAAAATAAAACTAACAGTTTTAAATGTCACAAAATCTAGTGGACTATAAAACTACATATAACATAGTGAATAAATTCAAATATCATTGAAAACAATAGAGACATTTCGTGGTTGATAGATGTGTGAAATATAAAAATTATATTTTTCTAGTATAAGGAAATATAAGATTTCACACCTTACATATCTTGATAAGGAGGAAGAAATAAAGAAGAAATAATATTTCATTCATGGTGTTTGAGTCTGTTAATGTGAAATATAAATAACCAATAAAAAATAGATCAAAAAATGTCAGAATCATGTTAAATATAAACAACCAATTATAGGTAGATAGATCAAAAATGTCTAAAACAAAAGGTAATTTACTTTAGCACTTTTTGGTCCTATTAATATCAAAATTTGATGTTCTATTATATCATAATTTTATAGTTATGATTTGTAATTTTAGAACTCCAGGTTCCAAACAAAATTCATAGTTACTGAAATATTGAATTTCATCGGAATTTCAAGTTCATAAATAAACTTCCTTTTATCATTGAAAACCATGAATTGAGAACTTCGGGCTCCAAAATTAACCACATCTATCAAAATTGAGAACTGCATATTCTGATTCTATAATTCAAAATCTTATATATTTATTTGTATTGCAATTCAAAACATCAAGCCTTTTGAATTTGCAATTTCCAAACACTAAATTGAGCTTCAGGCTTTTCGATTTTACAATCTTCACACACCAGATCAAGCTTCGGGCTTTTTGATTTAACAATTAATAAATATATATCAAATCGAGCTTCAGGCTCTTTGATTTGCAATCTTTGGGTTGCAATATAATTAGTTTCATTATTGCAATCTTCTGGTTGCAATATAATCAATTAATCTATGTTTTTTTTATTGGCAACCCAATGAATACTAAGCATAGAATTAAGAAGAGAAATAATATCAACCATTTTTTTAGCCCAAAATTAGAGATAGAAATACTTTACAATTGCTTGGATCTCTTGGTCTCATCAAGAAAGTATTATCTCTTAGCCCTTACCGAATTTGGATCATATGAATTTTCTCTTCAGACATAGAGCTTTCAAATCTGAAAATTAAAACAACAATATTGGTTAGAGACTCGTGCTGATAACGTGTTATGAAATAAATAAATAAACAAGAACACAATAGCATAAATATAAAATAAGAAAAGAGAGAAAGTAGTAGCCCAAGAAAAAAGATTCTTTTATTTCTCAATAGTTCTCAAGTTTCCAATACAACATGTGAATGCTCCTTTTATAGCTTTATAATTTAGTGACAATATAATGGTTACAAAATGAAAAGACAATATCAATAATTTTGAGAATCAATAGAGTCATAAACATGAGAATAAATGATACCATAAAGTTGAGAATAAAATAGGGAAGGTGAAGAATCACAAGTTACATTGTGAGATTGGATGGACATCCACTTATATTATATTTTCATAACAGAATATTATTATTACAATTGGTTTAAAACTTAAACTTACTAAAATTAATGCAGTTCTATATCTTTTTAGAAATATCAAATATTCTTATAATTTATTGACGGTCATTTTTGGATTATGAAAAAAGTCATGCGTCCAACAAGTTAATATGAATGATAATTATACTATACAACAGAAAAATAATAATTAAACATATAAAACACATATTTTACATGAAAACCCTTAAAAGAGAAAAATCATAGGTTAGCGGAGACAAAAGGATAAGGTTTTACTATACAAAGATGAATCACACTCAATCTCTCTTTCTTTCTTGCAGTTGAATAATAATATATAATAACCTTACAAAATTATCAACGAGCAATATTGCCCTTAAATTCTCTCTTTTTTTTCCTATTTAATATCTTGCCTCAAAATTGAATATTTCTTCTAATTAAGGTCAATTTGGTATTACTTTTGAAAAGTTAAAATCAAATTATTTTATGATTTTAACATAAAATGATGTTTGGTAAAACTTCCAAAAGTGATTAATTGATAATCTAACAAGTTTTGACAGTGATTTTGAGAAGCATGTGAGGGGTTACTTTTTGAAAGTGATTATGGAATAATCTATTTCAGCATTTAATGCTTCTTTTAAAATATAGTTATTATCCTTATGAAATCAATTTAAAATCATTTATATTCCTTATTTCATCTCAAAATTAAATATTCTATTTAAATATTGATTTGCTTTATAAAATCTTTTTAAAATATTTTTATTGTTCTTATGGATTTTTTTTTCCAATTTAAATATTCATTTAATATATGTAATTAATGAAAAAAAAAATATGGTCTAAACCTATGTACATTTTAGTCATTGTAACTAATCTCAACACTTTTGCAATAAAATTACCAATAATATATATACTGCTTTTAAGCTATATAGTGATTTTAAAAATACAATTAACTAAATATCTGCTGATTAATTTCACAGCTGATTATTCCTTCAACACAGCTAACAGTGATTATTACAAAAGTTACAGCAATACTAAACCGACCCTTAATCAAACTCAACCGTTTTAAACTTCTGATTCCTCCCCACCTCTGTTTAATTGAATTTTTTGTGTCTTTTAATTCTCAACCAATCCGTAAGAAGATACAACTCAATTGTAAATTCAACCGGTTGTAATGTTAAGTTGATTTTTTTTAGTGACAATGATATTCTGTATATTAGAATTATTCATTAATTTTTTTTATATATATATATATATATATATATATATATTTATTTATTTATGTGTGTGAGGATGTATTCTTATTTTTTTAAGCTAGAGATGTATTGTTATCTTTATTATATTTGACTATTTTTTACTTTGATAAAGTTTAATATTTAAGAAATTTTGAATTCTTTTTTGGGTAAACAAGGTTTGAAGATTATTATTAATTATTTAAATTTTAAATTTTTTTTTGGAATTATTATTGTAAAATTTATATCGATTTGTAAGTGGAATTTATTAATACCAAATATTTAATTTACAATTTGGAAAAAAATCCAAACCCAAAACTCTTGAAGATAATGAGTTTGAGTATATCAATTTGGGGTATCCATAATTATTGAATATATTATTGGAATAGATTTATAAGTCTCATAAAATAACATTAGAATTAAAAAAATGTATATAAGTAACAAATTTTGAAAAAACCAAGAAATACTAAAGCCATAAAAATGTTTACGGAAGCCATAATAACAGTAGTTACAACTTACAAGTTAAATTCTGATAATATTTTTAAAATTTAGGGTTTTAAAATGGAATGTTTTTTAAAAAGAAGTTTTTTTAACATGGAAAAGCTTTATAAAACAAAAATCAAGTACACCAAAGGCATCCATAAGTATGAACTTCCGGATGTAAGGAGGGAAATCCTTTAGTCAAAAATGATCATCGTTAGTAGAGAGTCACTAGAGAAACTCTATATAGTTATGGGCTACAAAAGTAGCTTTTTTTAGAGATAAAATTTAAACTACACTCGGGTAACCATTGCATCTGACGGTAGATTTCATCAATAACCAGGTCAATTTCAGACTCATGGTGATTTATGTCATTAACAAGGGAAACCACAACAGATGAGTGTTAGAAGATAAAAAGGGTAATTTTAAAATATAATGGATTGTCTTTAGAAATTTTTAAAATTTTAAGTTTTTAGGATAGAATGTCTTTAGAGCATCTCGAACAGTCTCCCCTTAGAGACTCTCTTATTTAAGGGTGTATGTTATTACAAGGGATCGTTAAGAGAGTATATGCTCCAAAAATGCTCCCTTTAATAATTTATTATTATTATTTAAATGTTAGATATTATGTTTGATAAATATCATATATTGTTTGGCCATTTAATAATCTTAATTAGTGGAGCCCACTTTAAGGGGTCTGAAAACACCCCTTAATTAAAGGAGTGAATTCCACCATAACACAATTAAGGGAGTCATTTAGGGACCTGTTGGGGCTGTAAAAATACATCTACTCCCTTAATTAAGCCAATGGATGTCTTCAGGGAAGGCTACTGGAGATACTCTTAGAAAATGAATATTTAAAGGTAAAATTAGAATGTAAAGAGAAAATCTCTAGATTTATAAGTCTTGTAAAATAAGCAGTGTTCTAGTAAACGCTAGGCGCTAGTCGGGCAGTAGACTAACGCCTAGCGCCTAGACGGTCAAGGCGGCGCCTAGGCAGATTTCCAGGTGGCCGATTTATTCCGTTTGCCATGTGCTTTTCTCTTGTATATTTTTTATTTATTTTTTCATTTGAATGGTTGACATCAGTCATTAATGAGCTAACCACCCCACCATCACTTTGTGATTTTTGCTTTTCTATGACATCATCTCTCTCTCAATCTCTCGCTTCATTTTTTTTCAAAGACAAATCTTTTCAAAGATTAACACCATCTTTTCATAGTCTTTCTCTTTTTTGTCAGTTTCAGATCTGATTTCTCTTTCCCTCTCACTCTCCCTTTCACTTTCTTCTTCCTAGTTTTTTTTCGTTTCTACAACTTTGCTTCACCAAAAAAATAGCAAAGCGACTTTGTTTCTACTGCCATCAACGACAAATCTTGTCTTACAAAAGGCCACAAAGCCATCGCAATTTCTCAAAACCCGACGACGGTGGAAACGGCGATGACGGTCGCTATTGGGACCTCTTGTTTCTCCGTTAATGGTGTCGGATCTAAACACCGGGCACTTGGGTTTTGTTCTCGGGCCCCCCGTGAAGCTTCTGGTTGGGGTGATGATAATCCACTCGCCAGAAATTTTTTCCGATCGCCTAATATGGCCGATTTTACCGAAACGGGACGGCCGGTGTCCGCCTAGTGTATAGGCGGCGTCTAGGCAACCGTTTTTTCCGATTTTTTGAACACTGAAAATAAGATCATGTAAATAGTAGATTGATAGTTTAATACAATACAAATATTAAATGGATGCGGATACTGTCATCCATAAAATAAATTAGTATACCTATTTTTATAAGTACACACATATCTGCAATTTAAAAAATAAATATTACTATAAGCATCCATTCTTATGCCAATAGTACCCTTAATGAAATAAATATATTCATTTTAATACATTTTATTTGTAAACCCCATTAAATTATTAACACATCCAATTTATATATTGAAAATATCATATATAATTTTAAAATCAAATCTTCTTATAATGATGGTAAAATTTACTTTTGAAAATATCTCGAATATTGGAGTCTTATGAAAGGGATGATGTAGAACGACATAGTATAAGGGGTTAAGAGATTTTCAATATGGAATTATCCTATATTTACAACTATGTTTAAAAAAAATCATTGATATCTATGACTATCTTTTACAAAAAAAATATATATATATTCAGTTTTCAATGAAAAAAATCAAACATGTTATTCAGTTTTCAGTTTTAGTAACCATTATTTTTTCTTGTTTTATAAATTAATTATTAAAACAAATACATACTAAAATTATTCATTTTGTTATATATATATATGTGTGTGTGTGTGTGTGTGTGTGTGTGTGTGTGTGTGTGTGTGTGTGTGTGTGTGTGTGTGTGTGTGTGTGTGTGTGTGTGAAGATGTATTGTTATTTTTTTAAACTGCTAGGAGATTTATTGATACCTTTACTAAATTTGATTGTTTATTAATTTATTAAAATTAAAATTTTAAGAAGTTTTGAATTTATTATTAATTATTTAAATTTAAGATCATATAAATATAAAATAGATAGTTTAAAACCATACAAATATTAAATATTAAATGGGTACGGATATTACCATCTATAAAACTAATTAGTACATCCATATCTAAAAATTTTAAAATAAAGGGATATTAAGATTTTAGTCCCTCTAGTTTACATTTATCTAGGTTTGATTCACTAGTTTTTGGAATTACTAATTTTAATTATTTCGTTAGAAATTCAGCCAAAATAAACAGAATGACCAAAATACCCTTCGGAGGTATTAATTATTAATCACTTTAGAACTTGTTTTAATGACCGAAATACCCTTTGATGGTAATTGATGAAGGGCAGTTTGGTAATTTGAATTTAATTAAATAAAAAATTAATAATTAAAAAAATATATAAAAAAACTATTATTATCAAAATAATTAAATTTAAAAATGGGATTTGGTGGAGATCCAAACCGTCCATCTCATGAGATGGACAGTGGAGATCCACCAAATCCATTTTTTTAAATTTATTTATTTTAGCGAAATTTAAAAAAAGGACTAGGTTCCAGATTTGGTAACAATTTCCAGACTCAACACCCGACACCAAACTTCATCATCAATAACCTTCAACCTATAAAAAGAAAAACGAAAACAAAAACCCTCTTAAATGATTAACACACCTAACTTATAAAAGAATCATATTGTTATGTAAAAAAAAATCATTAAAAGGAATTAGGGATTGTTTTAATTAATCTTCGATGCATATATATATATATATATATATATATATATATATATATATATATATATATATTAGGGATTGTTTTAGTGGTTTCCAGGAACAATTCTAACGTTGGATAGAACGTCAAAGTGGTTTCCATCAACGTTGAAGTTGCTCCCAACAAGTAGTTGTTTCCGGGAACAACTTTTACGTTAATAATAACGTTAGAGTGGTTTTCATAATGTAAAATTTGTTCCCTTTGTTAATGATAAGTGGTTCACGGAAACAACTCTAACGATGGTTACAACGTCAAAGTGGTTTCCAAGAACGTCGAAGTTGTTCCCAACGAGAAGTTGTTTCCGGGAACACCTTTCACGTTATAGATAACGTTAGAGTGGTTTCAAAAAAAAGTTGTTCCCTTTGTTAACGTTGAGTGCTTCCCTGGAGCAACTATAACTGGTTACAACGTAAAAGTGATTTCCAGCAATGTTGAACTTGTTCCTAACGAGTAACTGTTCACGGGAACAACTTTCACGTTATTGATAACGTTAGAGCGGTTTCAAAAAAAAAAACTTTTCACTTTATTAACGTTGAGTGGTTCCCGGGAGCAACTCTAACGTTGGTTACAACGTCAAAATGGTTTCCAAGAACAGCGAAATTGTTTCCAACGAGAAGTTGTTCCCGAGAACAACTTTCACATCATAGATAACGTTGAATGGTTTCCAAAAAAAAAAGTTGTTCCTTTTGTTAATGTTGAGTGGTTCCGTGGAGTAACTCTAACGTTGGTTACAATGTAAAAGTGGTTTCCAGCAACGTTGAAGTTGTTCTCGGGAACAACTTTCACGTTATAGATAACGTTAGAGTGGTTTCCAAAAAAAAAAAGTTGTTCCCTTTGTTAACGTTGAGTGGTTCCCGGGAAAAACTCTAACGTAGGTTACAACGTAAAAGTGGTTTCCAAGAATGTTGAAGTTGTTCCAAACGAGATGTTGTTCACGGAAACAACTTTCACGTTATAGATAACGTTAGAGTGGTTTCCAAAAAAAAAGGTTGTTCCCTTTGTTAACATTGAGTGTTTCCCGGGAGCAACTCTAATGTTGGTTATAACGTCAAAGTGGTTTCCAAGAACGTCGAAGTTGTTTCCAACGAGAAATTGTTCCCAAGAACAAACTTTCACGTTATAGATAAAGTTGAGTGTTTTCAAAAAAAAAGTTATTCTTTTTGTTAACGTTAAGTGGTTCCGTGGAGCAACTCTAACGTTGGTTACAATGTAAAATTAGTTTCCAGCAACGTTGAAGTTGTTCCCAGGAACAACTTTCACTTTATAGATAACTTTAGAGTGGTTTCCAAAAAAAAAGTTGCTCCCTTTGTTAACGTTGAGTGGTTCCCGGGAACAACTCTAACGTTGGTTACAACGTAAAAGTGGTTTACAGCAACGTTGAACTTGTCCCAATGAGAGGGGAACAACTTTTACGTTATAGAAAACGTTAAAGCGGTTTCCAAAAAAAAAAAAGTTGTTCACTTTGTTAACGTTGAGTGGTTTTCGGGAGCAACTCTAACGTTGGTTAAAACGTCAAAGTGATTTCCAAGAACGACGAAGTTGTTTCCAATGAGAAGTTGTTCCCGAGAAAAACTTCCAGGTTATAGATAACGTTGAGTGGTTTCCAGAAAAAAAAATTGTTCCTTTTGTTAACGTTGAGTGGTTCCGTAGAGACACTCTAACGTTGGTTACAACGTAAAAGTGGTTTCCAGCAACGTTGAACTTGTTCCCGGGAACAACTTTCACGTTATAGATAACGTTAGAGTGGTTTCCAAAAAAAAAGTTGTTCCCATTGTAAATGTTGTGTTGTTCTTGGGAACAACTCTAACATTGGTTACAACGTAAAAGTGGTTTCCAACAACATTGAACTTGTTCCCAATGAGAAATTGTTCATGGGAATAACTTTCACGTTATATATAACGTTAGAGTGGTTTTAAAAAAAAAGTTATTCTCTTTATTAACGTTGAGAGGTTCCCGGGGGCAAATATAACGTTGGTTACAACGTAAAAGTGGTTTCCATCAACTTTGAACTTATTCCCAACGAGAAATTGTTCACGGGAACAACTTTCACGTTATATATAACGTTAGAGTGGTTTCCAAAAAAAAGTTGTTCTCTTTATTAACGTTGAGTGATTCCCGGGGGCAAATATAACGTTGGTTACAACGTAAAAGTTGTTTCCATTAACGTTGAACTTGTTCCCACCAAGAAATTATTCACGGGAACAACTTTCACGTTATATATAACATTAGAGTGGTTTCCAAAAAAAAAGTTGTTCCTTTTATTAACGTTGAGTGGTTCCGTGGAGCAACTCTAACGTTGGTTACAACGTAAAAGTGGTTTCCAAGAACGTCGAAGTTGTTCCAAACGAGAAGTTGTTCTCGGAAACATCTTTCACGTTAGAGTGGTTTCCAAAAAAAAAAATTTGTTCACTTTGTTAACGTTGAGTGGTGTTCAGGAGCAACTCTAACGTTGGTTACATTGTAAAAGTGATTTCCAAGAACGTCGAAGTTGTTCCTATCGAGAAGTTGTTCCCGGGAACAACTTTCACTTTATAGATAACGTTAGAGTGGTTTCTAAAAAAATATTGTTCATTTTGTTAACGTTGAGTGGTTCCCGGTAGTAACTCTAACATTGGTTATAACGTAAAAGCTGATTCCAAGAACATCGAAAATGTTCCCAACGAGAAGTTGTTTCTGGGAACAACTTTCACATTATAGATAATGTTAGAGTGGTTCAAAAAAATTTGTTCCCTTTGTTAACGTTGAGTGGTTCCCGGGAACAACTCTAACGTTGGTTACAACATAAAAGTGGTTTCCATGAATTTCGAAGTTGTTCCCAACGAGAAGTTGTTCTCGGGAATAACTTTCACGTTATAGATAATATTAGAGTGGTTTCCAAAAAAAAAATTGTTCCCTATGTTAAAGTTGAGTGGTTCCCGGGAGCATCTCTAACGTTGGTTACAATGCAAAAGTGGTTTCCAGCAACGTTGATGTTGTTCCCAACGAGAAATTGTTCACTGGAACAACTTTCACGTTATAGATAACGTTAGAGTGGTTTCCAAAAAAAATAATTGTTTTCTTTGTTAACGTTGAGTGCTTCCCGGGAGCAACTATAACGTTGGTTACAACGTAAAAGTGGTTGCCAAGAATGTCGAAGTAGTTCCCAACGAGAAGTTGTTCTCCGGAACAACTTTCACGTTATTGATAACGTTAGAGTGGCTTAAAAAAAAGTTGTTCCCTTTGTTAACGTTGAGTTGTTCCCGGTAGCAACTCTAATGTTGGTTACAACGTAAAACCAGTTTTCAATAACGTCGAAGTTGTTCCCAAAGAGAAGTTGTTTCCAGGAACAACTTTCACGGTATATATAACGTTAGAGTGGTTTAAAAAAAAAGTTGTTCCCTTTGTTAACGTTGAGTGCTTCCCGGGGGCAACTATAACGTTGGCTACAACGTAAAAGTGGTTTCCATTAATGTTGAACTTGTTCCCAACAAGAAGTTTTTCCAGGTAATAACTTTCACGTTATAGATAACGTTAAAGTGGTTTCCAAAAAAAAAAAGTTGTTCCCTTTGTTAACGTTGAGTGGTTCCCAGGAGCAACCTTAACATTGGTTACAACGTTAAAGTGGTTTCCAAGAACGTCGAAGTTGTTCCCAGGAACAACTTTCATGTTATATATAACGTTAGAGTGGTTTCCAAAAAAAAAGGTGTGGTTCCCGGGAACAACTCTAATATTGGTTACAACGTAAAAGTGGTTTCTAAGAACTTCGATGTTGTTCCCAACGAGAAGTTGTTTCCAGGAACAACTTTCAAGTTATAGATAACGTTAGAGTGGTTTCCAAAAAAAATGTTGTTCCCTTTGTTATCGTTATGTTGTTACCTTTGTTATCGTTGAGTGGTTCCCGGGAACAACTCTAATGTTGGTTACAACGTAAATGTGGTTTCCAAGAACGTCGAAGTTGTTCCCAATGAGAAGTTGTTCCCAATGAGAAGTTATTCCTGGGAACAACTTTCACATTATGGATAACGTTAGAGTGGTTTCAAAAAAAAAAAGTTTTTCCCGTTGTTAAAGTTGAGTGGTTCCCGGGAGCAACTTTAACGTTGGTTACAACGTAAAAGATATTTCCAAGATCGTCGAAATTGTTCCCAACGAGAAGTTGTTCTACAACTTTCACGTTATAGATAACGTTAGAGTGGTTTTCAAAAAAAAAGTTGTTCCCTAAACAAAATGTTGTTCCCTTTGTTATCGTTGAGTGGTTCCCGGGAGTAACTCTAACGTTGGTTACAACATAAAAGTGGTTTCCATGAATGTCGAAGTTTTTCCCGGGAATAGCTTTCACGTTATAGATAACATTAGAGTGGTTTCCAAAAAAAAAAAATGTGTTCCTTATGTTAACGTTGAGTGGTTCCCGGGAGCATCTCTAACGTTGGTTACAACGCAAAAGTGGTTTCCAGCAATGTTGATGTTGTTCCCAACGAGAAATTGTTCACTGGAACAACTTTCACTTTATAGATAACGTGAGAGTGGTTTCAAAAAAAAAAATTTGTTCCCTTTGTTAACGTTGAGTGGTTCCCGAGAGCAACTCTATCGTTGTTTACAAGGTAAAAGTGGTTTTCAAGAATTTTGAAGTTGTTCCCAACGAGAAAGCTATTCCCGAGAATAACTTTCACGTTATAGATAACGTTAGAGTGGTTTCCAAAAAAAAAGGTTGTTCCCTTTGTTAACGTTGAGTGGTTCCCGGTGGCAACTCTTACGTTGGTTACAACGTAAAAGTGATTTCCAAGAACGTCGAAGTTGTTCCCAACGAGAAGTTTTTTTCGGAAACAACTTTACGGTTATAGATAACGTTAGATTGGTTTAAAAAAAAGTTGTTCCCTTTGTTAACGTTGAGTGCTTTCCGGGAGCAACTATAACGTTGGTTACAACGAAAAAGTGGTTTCCATCAACGTTGAACTTGTTCCCAACGATAAGTTTTTCCCGGGAATAACTTTCACGTTATAGATAACATTAGAGTGGTTTCCAAAAAAAAACTTGTTTCCTTTGTTAACGTTGAGTGGTTCCGGGGAGCAACTCTAACATTGGTTACAACGTAAAAGTGGTTTCCAAGAACGTCGAAGTTGTTCCCGGGAACAACTTTAACGTTATAGATAATATTAGAGTTGTTTCCAAAAAAAAAAAGTTGTTCCCTTTGTTAACGTTGAGTGGTTCCCGGTAACAATTCTAACATTGGTCACAACGTAAAAGTGGTTTCCAAGAACGACGATGTTGTTCCCATTGGGAAGTTGTTCCCAACGAGAAGTTGTTCCTAGGAACAACTTTCACGTTATCGATAACGTTAGAGTGGTTTTCTAAAAAAAAATTTGTTCCCTTTGTTAACGTTGAGTGTTTCCGGGAGCAACTCTAACCTTGGTTACAACGTAAAAGTTGTTTTTAGGAACGTCGAAATTGTTTCCAACGAGAAGTTGTTCCCGGGAACAAATTTCACGTTATAGATAACGTTAGAGTGGTTTCCAAAAAAAAAAAGTTGTTCTCTTTGTTAACGTTCAGTGGTTCCCCGGAGCAACTCTAACCTTGGTTACAACGTAAAAGTGGTTTCTAAGAACCTCGAAGTTGTTCCGAACGAGAAGTTTTTCCCAACGGGAAGTTGTTCCGAACGACTTTCACGTTATAGATAACATTAGAGTGGTTTCAAAAAAAAAATTGTTCCCTTTGTTAACGTTGAGTGGTTCCCAAGAACAACTCTAACATTGGTTACAACGTTAAAGTGGTTTCCAGCAACGTTGAAGTTGTTCATGGGAACAACTTCTACGTTATAGATAACGTTAGAGTGATTTCCAAAAAAAAAAATTGTTCCCTTTGTTAACGTTGAGTGGTTTCCGGAAACAACTCTAACGTCGGTTACAACGTAAAAATGGTTTCCAAGAACGTCGAAGTTGTTTCCGGGAACAATTTTCACATTATAGATAACGTTAGAGTGGTTTTAAAAAAAAAGAATATGTTCCGTTTGTTAACGTTGAGTGGTTCCCGGAACAACTCTAACGTTGGTTAGAACGTCAAAGTAGTTCCCAGGAATATTGAAATTTTTCCTAGAAACAATTTTTTTTTCATATAATTTTTATTTTAATTTAACTTCTCAATCAAATATAAACAATTATACATATTTACGGTCTAAAGTGTATTTATATTTTTTTCACTTAAATTAATATATACATTTTCAAAATGTTTGCAATTTATTAATGTATTACCAATAATTACTTATTTTCACAATTTTAATCTTATTATTTATTATAATTTTAATTTTATTGCATATAATTATATTTTCAAATTTTCAAATTATAAATGTAATCATATATTTTATTCATATTATATTACAAATATTTACAATTCTATATTTTAATATAATTTAATATATTAATAATATATAAAAAAAAAAAAAAAAAAAAAAACCATTTGGGAAGAAACCGGTTGCAACCGGTTGTCCCAACTCCAAAACAAATTGCCATGATACCTACTACTTTTAGGGGAGGTATACTAGCCTAGTCCACGTTACATTAATCGTTAAAGTGGAAAATTCATACAGCCTTTGGTCTTGTCAACAAGTCACTGATTCGTTGAAAGCTACAGGCGTGACAAGTTCACAGGCGTCCTCGTCATCACGAAAACCAAGAAACTTGCTCTTTTTGAAACCGTTAAAATTTACGCGGGTTTTTCACGGCGTTTTCGAACCCTGCGTTCCTTGCCGTTACTTGACACTGTGAGGAAGAAGAAAGCGACGTTGTTTAGTGGAGGTTTCGAGTTATCGGAGCCCTAATTGGAGAGAAGTTGATCGAGCTTTGATCTGGTATAAACAGTGCGTGCATCGTTTTCCTATTATAAATCAAGGGAAATTTAAAAAATGGCGATGGCAGGTTTGTACAGACGAGTACTTCCTTGTCCTCCTGCAATCGACTTCGCTTCCTCTGAAGGAAAGGTATGGCGGTTTCCGATCGTGCTTTTACTTTGTTTTTAAAAGTATCGTTTACACAATCAAGTGGAGGATATTACGGTTTTTGTTTGATTTTAAGTTTCTCAGTGTTTGATAATTTTAATAATTGTTTTAGTTCTCCTGATACCGCATTATAAATTTCATTTCATGTCTGTATATCTATTCAGTATCAAATATTTTGTTTAAATTAGAAATGAAAAGATTGAATAGAGTATAGAGAGGTTATTATTTGAACTTAAATTTACTAAGTTGAATGGAAGAGTTATGCAGATTTTCACAAGCCGTCGTTATCATTTGGTAATTCAAGCTATTTTTATCATCTGTATCGCTGGTCAATGCTTTATATTTGTGAATTGCAGCAACTTTTCTTTGAGGCTATTCAAGGTGGAACAATGGAAGGCTTTTATAGGCTGATTTCGTTCTTTCAGACCCAATCAGAACCTGCATATTGTGGATTGGCCAGCCTTTCCATGGTCCTGAATGCCCTTGCTATTGACCCTGGACGAAAATGGAAAGGTGACATTTCATTTAAGAGTGGCAGTTTCTTAGGATGTGCTTAGTACTGTTAGGGTGAATTAGAAATCATCCTATACACAATTGCTATTTTGTTTATCTGTCTTGTTATGACATGCCAAATCCTTTCCCATGGCAGATACCCCAAGGCCTTTTCTTCATTAGTACAGTGGCTAGTGCATATTCCACATGTTATTTATTTTTATTTTTTTGAAGTATTACATTTACAATTATTACAATAGGGCTGTTAGGACCTGCCAAGATCAAACAAAACATGTGCAGACTAGATACAATACATGTTCCACATGTTATTTGATGCTATAATTATTCATACTTGGTTTCAAAGTCAAAAGAGGGAGAAAAATGATAGCAACCAAATTTGGTACCATATCGTGGTTGCTTTGGTGATCACCAAGGTCAACTTTCCTTTTACATGAATTGATTTTGGTCTTTATGCTCTGTTTTGGTATATGGGTAATTTATTGGATAGTTATAGGGTGACCTAGAATTGTGAGTGGAGGTACTGGATTACTTATCAGATCACTACTCTGTTGAGGGCTATGAGTTAATAGAGGAATTGAGAATGTTTCTGGAATTTTGTTATCCCAGAAGTTTTTTGTTTTTTTAGGTTTTCTAGCTTCTTGTTTTTTATTCTCTCTCTCTCTCTCTCTCTCTCTCTCTCTCTCTCTCTCTCTCTCTTTCTTTCTCAATTTTTTTTTACCTGTGAGTCTCTGCATCATCTTGGTTTTTCTTTGAGGATGTAAAAACGTCTTATATATTAAGTGATCATCAATGTTTCTTGTAGGACCTTGGAGGTGGTTTGATGAATCTATGCTAGATTGTTGTGAACCTTTAGAAAAGGTTAAAGAGAAAGGCATCTCATTTGGGAAACTCGTATGTTTGGCTCACTGTGGTGGTGCAAAAGTTGAAGCTTTCCGCACAAATCAAAGCACCATTGATGACTTCCGAAAGCATGTGATAAGATGCGCTGCTTCTGATGATTGTCATTTGATCTCATCATATCATAGAGCAGCTTTTAAGCAGGTAGTTATCATATTTGAATAATGGGGATTACATTAAAGTTTGTAGTTTGTGGGTTTCATTACATATAATCTTGCAGTAATTTATCTTTATAGTTATAAATTCAAATGGGATAATATGCAGAGAGTGTGAGCCTGACTTTAGTATAAAAACATGTTAGTGAATATAAAGCTGGATCATGCTCTGGTTCTAAACAGATTGTTATGATTTCACATTACCATTACATGGTAATATGCAGAGTGTGAGCCTAGAATTCAGTTTAAAAACATGTTAGTGAATATAAAGCTGGATCATGCATTGGTTCTAAATAGATTGTTATGATTTCACTTTACCTTTTAGAGTTTTGTGAAGCACTGGGAAAGAGTATCAGAAATGCCTTAGTACCACATGGAATTTCTATTTGGCTTAATTTTTTGTCTACCATATGATTGGTAACAAATTTTATTTCTGCATCATCTGGTGGATCCAGCTAACCCCACAAGTGATTGCTAAATTTTATAATAGCATATGCAATGAGTTTCTCACAATTTAAATTTCTCTATACTTCTATAAATGTTTTAGGTTTATGATTCCTATTTAATAAATCATAAGCAGGTGGTTTTGAAAAGTTTATACAACTGCAAAATAAATTGTTTAAAGAGTCAATTCTGTTAGAAGGATTAGGAAGATTGTTTCTTTTTCCATTTTTTATTTCTAATTTGAAAATGGGTCTCCATGGAATGAATGGATACAAATAGATGGACATAAGTTGAGAAGTATATAATCACTCCTGTAACATTTGAATTAATATTTTTTGATTTTTTGGATCATTGGATGATTATTCTGTTGCTTAAATTCTGTATAGCTGCACCTCTATGTGTTGAAGAATTGATAGGTATTATATCCCTTTTTTTGTCTTCTGGTTTTTCCTTCTCGGTGGGGAACTGGTTTGTGATGTTGTGTAGACAGGAACAGGCCATTTTTCACCTATTGGTGGTTATCATGCCGGAAAGGATATGGCCCTGATTTTAGATGTTGCTCGTTTTAAGTATCCTCCTCATTGGGTGCCACTTACACTACTTTGGGAAGCCATGGACAGTGTTGATGAAGCAACTGGACAATGCAGAGGGTAAGCTTTTGTGTATGCTTCTTTTTATGGAAGCATCTGGTTATATTATACCTAATTACAATGATATTGGAAGCTATCTATCAATTTTGGATGTTTCTTTTCCTGAGGAAACTTCATTAATTTTCTTTGTTATCAGTTTTGGATAATGTTGAAATAGATGATGACGATTGGGCAATTGATAGTTGCTGAAATGAAGTTGTTTATGGTTATAAATGTTCTACCGAAGCATCTATGCTAGTATGATCAATGAAACTTCCTTTTCATTCAACACATTGAAAATTGGCAATATCTGCTGTGCACTAAAAGCTGTAGTTTTATTACTGTTCATTGCCTGAACATCAAGTTCTTAATCCAACCAGATAATTTAGTTTGAATGTTTGTTGCAGAAAAGTATCAATGTTTAGAGAAAAGTTTTATGGTATTGATTATGATTTATTGACAATTGACAGGAGGTGTTTAACATGTAGATTATTGAAATTGGATTGCATTTTAATACTAGGTCAGCTGATCAAACCATATAGAGTTTTATGAAACCTTTGGAATAGAACTGCCGTCAGGAAAATATAAAGAAGCAAGTATAACCAAATGAGAGAAATATTGATATGAACTCACCAAGAGTAGTGAGATCCGGAACCAATAGAAGGTAACGTAATTAGGATCGTGTTCTAATTCGGATTTATAACAAAGACTATAAAAGGACCTTGACCCGTTATCTATAAAGAGATAAGAAACAAAGGTATAAGAAATATTGTGGACTCTACACTCAAGAACGAGAAAGGAATTGTGAGTGATAAGTCAAGGTTTTAAGAACCAAAGAGAAAACGCTCTCAATATTTTCAATTCAAAAACTGCTACATAAGACATTCTTGCATCCCTTTTTAGACTAAAATTATCTAAGACCTTAAAAGGAAAAGAAAGGCTACACGCCTAGCACAAGAAAGGGAACAAATACTTGGCAATTAATGCCTTTACAATCAGGAAAGTAAAATGGGCAATAATTACCTTACAATCAGGAAAGAAATAAATACTAAAACTAGCAACTAGTTAATTTGCTCCTTATTTGGAAAGTTGAATTTGGGAAACAAATCAGCTCCTTATTCTTTGGATAATAAAATAGGAAATATGTTGAAATGGGAATCTCCTCTAACCATACGCCGCTCATGTTGTGCCACACGCCTCAAGCTCTCTTATTCAGCCCAATCAATTGCCTTGATGACGTTGACTAAGCCTTGGTCTTTACGTGGGCTCATCTTGGACTTCAACATTTCAGAATCAGCCCAAGTTTCTTGAATCAAGCCATTGATTCATTCTTTGCATCTCTTAGCCCTTGCCCTTGTTATTGGGTCAATTGGAACATGCAATGGATCCATTGTAACAACTCCTTTATTCTCATCATTCCCTTCCTCTTGAAAAGGATTTGTCCGCAAATCGTCACCTACATTAAAAGGAGACAAATCATAAACATTAAAGTTTTGCACTGTCATTATACTCATCTGGAAGATCTAGCTTGTAGGTGATGTAATTGATCCTTTCAATCACTTGAAATGGGCCATCACCTCTTGGAAGTAGTTTAGAACGCCGCTGAATTGGAAACCGTTCCTTCCTCATATACATCCACACCCAATCACTGGGCTCAAATACAACTTTCTTGCGCCCTTTATTAACTTGGTTTTCATATTGCTTAGTTCTCCTCTCGATGTTTTGCCAAGCTTTTTTATGGAGTTGCTCAACAAAATCTGCTTTTTTCTTCCCATCCAAGTTAACATGTTCATTCACAGGTGAAGGAATTAAATCCAAAAGAGTTAGTGGATTAAAACCATACACAATTTCAAAAGGTGAAAACTGAGTTGCAGAATGCACACTCCTATTATATGCAAACTCTACATGCGAAAAATATCATTCCCATGTTTTCAAGTTCTTTTGTATTATAGCACGCAACAAGGCAGATAAATTCATATTATTTACTTCAGTTTGACCATCAGCTTATGGATGACAAGTAGTAGAAAATAAAAGTTTAGTTCCTAACTTACCCCACAAAGTCTTTCCAAAAGTAGCTTAAGAACTTAACATCTCTATCCGGAACAATAGTTTTAGGCATGCCATGCAATCTAACAATTTCCTTGAAAAACAAATCAACAATATGTGATACATCATCGGTTTTTTGACAAGGAATGAAATGTGCCATTTTAGAAAACATCTCAACAACCACATATATATAATCCCTGGCCCTTTTTGACCTAGGTAGACCCAACACAAAATCCATAGAATTATCAATCTAAAGTCCACTAGGTATAGGCCAAGGAGTATACAAACCGTGATGTTTAATTTTAGACTTAGCTTGTCTACAGGAAATGCACTTCTCACAAATTCTTTCTACATCACGATTCATATGAGGCCAAAAGAAGTATTCATGCAAAACATCTAATGTCTTGGCTCTACCAAAATGCCTTATCAAACCGTGACATTTAATTTTAGACTTAGCTTGTCTACAAGTAATGCACTTCCCACAAGTTCTTTCTACATCATGATTCATATGAGGCCAAAAGAAGTATTCATGCAAAACATATAATATCTTGGCCCTACCAAAATGCCTCATCAAACCTCCCCCATGAGCTTCTCTTACAAGCAATTCACGTAAAGAACTCGTAGGCTTGCACAACTTAGTTTCTCTAAATAAAAATCCATCATGCCTATAGAATTTGTCCAATGCTACTTTCTCACATGCATTGAATACATTGCCAAATTCAGAATCTTCAATATACAATTCTTTGATGTAGTCAAAACCAATCTTGCATCTAAGGTAGAAAGTAAAACATACCTTCTAGACAATGCATCGGCTACAACGTTTTCCTTACTTTTTTTGTACTTGTTCACATAACGAAAAGCCTCAATGAACTCCACCCACTTGGCATGCCGCTCTTTTAGCTTGTGTTGTCCCTTTAAATGCTTCAAAGACTCATGATCCGTGTGAATCACAAATTCTTTCGGCCAAAAATAGTGTTGTCAAGTTTCCAATGTCCTAATCAAGGCATACATCTTTTTATCATATGTAGTATAATTCAAGGTTGCACCACTTGTCTTCTGACTAAAATATGCAATGGGATGTCCTTGCATTAGAACAGCTCCAAAACCTATTCCTGAAGCATCACACTCAATATCAAAAGTTTTGGCAAAGTTAGGCAAAGCAAGCGAAGGTGCATTAGTTAATTTTTCCTTAATCAAGTTAAATGTCTTTTCTTGTTCATCACCCCACTTAAGACCCATATTCTTTTTTATAACTTCAGTTAAAGGTGCGGCTAGGCTACTAAAATCTTTCACAAACCTTCTATAGAAACTAGCCAACCCATGAAAACTTCTCACTCGTCCTACACTTGTAGGTTTCGGGCACTCCTTAATTGCCTTAACATTTTCTTCATCTACCCCAATTCCCTTAGTACTAACAACAAAACCCAGAAATACAAGTCTATCCATGCAAAAAGTACACTTTTTGAGATAAGCAAACAACTTTTCTTTTCTTAAAACATCTAAAACAAGTTTTAAATGTTCAACATGTTCATCTAAGTTTTTGCTATAAATCAGAATGTCATCAAAGTAAACAACCACAAATTTTCCGATAAAAGCACGCAAAACATGGTTCATTAATCTCATAAAAGTACTTGGTGCATTAGTTAATCCAAAATGCATAACTAACCATTCATGTAAACCATATTTTGTTTTAAAAGCATCTTTCCATTCATCACCTTCTTTCATCCTAATTTGATAATATCCACTTTTAAGATCAATTTTAGTAAAATTACAAGAACCATGCAATTCATCAAGCATATCATCTAATCTAGGAATAGGATGTCGATACTTTATAGTGATATTGTTGATGGCACGACAATCAACACACATCTTCCAAGTTCCATCCTTCTTAGGTACAAGCAATACTGGAACCGCACAAGGACTCATGCTTTCACGTACATACCCTTTCTCTATAAGCTTACTAACCTACCTTTGAAGTACCTTTGTCTCCTCGGGATCACTTCTATAGGTTTGTCTATTTGGGATGGGTGCTCCGGCTACAAAATCAATTTGATACTCAATTCCCCTTATCGGTAGTAAACCAATAGGCATCTCTTCGGGAAACACTTCATCAAAGTCCAGCAGAAGAGAAACAACTACATTAGGCAAAGAAGAGTTTATTTCATTAGTACTAAAACAAGCTTCTTTATACAAAAAGTACAATCATTGGTTGATTTGAAAACAAAGCTTTTTTGATCTCACTCTCTTTTGCATAGAAGTCCACTTGTTTTCTCTCTTTTTCTCATCAGCCAAACTTCCTTTTTCCTTTTCAATTTTTTTTTTCTTTTTTTTTGTTGTTTCGATCTCTCTTCCTTTTAAACTCACTTGTTTTTTTACATCTCTCTCTTTATTTAACTTCACTTGATCTTCATTAGATTGTCTTGGGGTTAAGGGTACATGAGTGATTGGCTTTTTATTAGGTACAAAGGAGTATGTATTGGTATAACAATCATCAGTTACGTGCCTATCAAACTGTCATGGTCGCCCCAACAGGATATTGCCCGCATGCATTAGTACCACATCACACAAAACTTCATCTTTGTACTTCCCAATTGAGAATGACACCATCACCTGTTTAGTCACCTTGATTTCTCTACTAACAATTGTAGCTTATAAGGTTTTGGGTGCTTCAGAGTGGCCAAATTCAACTTTTCCACTGAACTAGTGCTAGCCACATTAGTACAATTTCCCCCATCAATAATCATGCTACAAACCTTATTATTAACATGGCATCCGGTGTGAAAGATATTATCACCTTGTACCTCATTATCTTCCTTGGCTTGCGCACTAAGAGCTCTTCTAGTGACCAAAAACTCTCCATCCACCGGATGCTCAATGTCACTTGCATCCTCCAAAGGTGGCATGGACTCATCATCAGATTCACTTTCGGTTTCGATATCACCATCATTTTTCAAATCATGACTTTCTTATTTGGATATTGATATGCAATATGTCCTGTTCCCAAACGCTTAAAGCATTTAATATCTTGTTTTCAAGAAGGTTAGGAATCTGATTTACCTTGGTTTGGTATGCCTCCAGCCTTGTTATCTTTGGAAGGTTCGGCCTTGGCTTTGAAACTAGGCTGGCCATCCCTCTTACTCCAATTCGGTTTCCATGATGAAGAAGAACCCGAATTTTAACCAACTCGTGTGGAACCCTCCTCTTCAATTGTTGTTCCACCTTAATGACCATGTGCACCATGTCATTCAATTCAACATAATGTTGCAACTCCACCACATTTGCAATGTCTTGGTTTAGTCCACTTAAAAACCTAACCATAGTAGCCTCTTGGTCCTCCTCTACACTGACTCGAATCATGGCTATCTCCATCTCCTTGTAGTAGTCTTCAACACATTTAGACCCTTGAGTAAAACTTTGCAACTTTTGAAACAAACCCCTATAGTAGTGACTTGGAATGAATTGCTTCCTCATAAGAGCTTTCATCTCCTCCTATGTCCCAATAGGCCTTTCTCCATTCCTCTTCCTACTCAAAGTCAATTGATCCCACCAAACAATGGCATAATCAGTAAATTCTGTAGCAGCCAACTTTACTTTCTTCAATTCGGAATAGTCATGGCAATCAAACACCAATTCTATTCTTTTCTTCCACTCCAAATAAGCTTCAAGATCGGTTTTGCCTTGAAAAGATGGAATCTTCACCTTGATGCTTCCCAAGTTGTTATCAACCCTCTCTCCATACCTATCTCCTCTATTCCCATACCTAACTCCTCTACCTCTTATTCCACGCCTAAATCTGCCCAAACCCTTATTAGAATTTCGATCATCTTCTTCCAGGTCATTCCCATATTCATCTTCATAATCAAACTTAGGTGGATTTCTTTCCCTTCGTTTCAAATTAGGAGCTTTGAGTGGCTGCCCTCTTTGTGAACTGGACTCCACTTTGTCTATCCTATCATGCACCTCACAAAACCTCAACTCCAATCGCTCAAATTTTTGTTCCAAGGCCTTAAAGAAAAGTTTAAAATCTATCTTCTCTAGTGCATATTCGGAAAAATCTTTACTTGTTTCTTGAGACATTTAATAATCTGCAAAAAAAATAAAAAAAAATAAAATAGTAAGCCTCACAAACACTCCCTCACGTGTTTACTCTCAATAGTGATGGTACTCACACTCGTGTTTCACTCAATTTCGGCTTTTACCCTCTTATGAGCTTGCCCTCTCTTGCCTTTTTCCACTCTTTTTGCACTCGTTTAGTTCTTTATTGAACTTAGGCGGACACTCACAAGAGAAATCGGAAAAGGTTCAAGAAGCAAGTTGTAACAAGTGATGCAATAGGACAAGAATAACAAAGAGTCGATACCAATTCAACTACCATATATATATATATATATATATATATATTTTTGAATCTCATTGCAACGAAATCAAGAAGAAGTAATATCAAGAGTTGAAATAAATTCAACTACCAGACTTTTTAAAAAAAAAATTGTACTCTTTTTTTTTTTTTAATACCGGACTTGATTCAAACGAAATCAAGCAAAGTTTGGGGATGCAGAATTCGGCCAAGGAGGAATAAGGCAAACAAAATAAAAGAAATAACAAGAGAATGAAGAACAAGGATAGATCAAACCTGATTTAGAACCCTAAGCTCTGATATCAAATGATAAGAACCTCACCAAGAGTAGTGAGACCAGGAACCAATAAAAGGTAACATAATTATGACTGTGTTCTAATTCGTATTTATAACAAAGACTATAAAAAGACCTTGACTCATTATCTATAAAGAGATAAGAACCAAAGGTATAAGAAATATTGTAGACGCCACACTCAAGAACGAGAAAGGAACTATGAGTGATAAGTCAGGGTTTTAAGAACCAAATAGAAAATGCTCTCAATATTTTCAATTCAAAAACTGCTACATAAGACATTCATGCATCCCTTTTAGACTAAAATTATCTAAGACCTTAAAAGGAAAAGAAATGCTACACGCCTAGCACAAGAAAGGGAACAAATATTTGGAAATTAATGCCTTTACAACCAGGAAAGTAAATAGGCAATAACTTCCTTACAATCAGGAAAGAACTAAAGACTAAAACTAGCAACTAGTTGACTTGCTCCTTATTTGGAATGCTGAATTTTGGAAACAAATCAGCTCCTTATTCTTTGGATAATAAAACAGGAAATATGTTGAAATGGGAATCTCCTCCAACCATACGCTGCCCATGTTGTGTCACACGCCCAAGCTCTCTTATTCAACCCAATCAGTTGTCTTGATGACATTGACTAAGCCTTGGTCTTCACGTGGGCTCATCTTCGACTTCAACATTTCAGAATCAGCCCAAGTTTCTTGAGTCAAGCCACTGATTGCTTCTTTGAATCTCTTTGCCCTTGCCCTAGTTGTTGGGCCAACCGGAACATATAATGGATCCCTTGGTGCAACTCCTTTATTCGCATCAAATATTATACGCAACTAATGAATCAGAAGAATGTGATGAGGTACTGTAACCCCGTGCAGGACTCAAGAGTGATATTTTTAACTAGTAATTTGCTAACAAGTTTGATGATCTGAGGATCCAAAACTTGTATTGAACTGAATTAGAGAGACCTAAGATTCCACTGCTTTCTTCCATTTGTTTATTCTGCTTCTTGTTTTTCCAATATGTAATCAAGTTTATGTGTATACTGCTGTGGTTCAACCAGCATTGTTATCTATTAATTTGCATTCAATCTTTGGCTCATTGACTTTCGAAATTTGATGTTTCTTAGGTTCATGCTTATATCTAGGCCGCACAGAGAGCCCGGACTGCTGTATACCTTGGTACAAATGCGAAGCTTTTTTGCTGCACACGCTTATGGATTGCATCATTCTCACAACTCAATCTGTATCTTTTGATCAATGATTATTTTTCTCCATTATTGTGTTACACCTCCATTGTCAATCTGTATTATTTTTTTTTTGTTCCTAAGGTCAAAAGTATTTTTTATTTTGATGCTGGCATATATGTAAAAAAATATTTGTTTCTGGTATCTTGTGTGAAAGGTTAGTGTGAGGTACTCCAGATCACTGCAGTTTTTCAACTTTATGGTTTAGACATATCAAAAGAAATTTAAATGACAGAAGTCTGGTTAAAGATTCTTGCATATTTGGAGGATCTGAAATGATTTTACAAGGTTCTAAACTCACAGCTATAACCCATCAGTATGATATATGCAGCTCCTTTTTCTTGTGGAATCAAGTATCCTGTGAAAGAAATCTATTTTAGATTTAACTTTTGTTTACCTATTAGTCTTACTCTGAGAATGTCATTGCAGAGACTGTTAGATGTTTTACCTGGTTGGAAATAATCACTATTAAGTAGAGGTCACATCAGTTGAAAATTTAGTTAGACAAGTTAGATTACCGATGCATAATGGAATAGGGAAATCGAGTTATTTTGGATGGACATGCTGTGTTCGATAGAATTACTTTTTAGCTAGACAAGTTTGATTATCGATGCATAATGGAATAGGGAAATCGAGTTACTTTGGATGGACATGCTGAGTTTGATAGAACCACTTTTCTGGAACCATATGTTTATGGTTTGTGGATCATTTACTGAATGAATTTCTCTTACATGTTTACCTTAGTCGTGAAATATATGTAAGTTTGGGGCTAAATTATTACACTGACTGTGGATATTACTTCGACACTTTTCACAGAGCTGTAAGCATGAGAGTTGGGTCGGAATTGCAAAGTATCTAATGGATGATGTTCCTAAGCTTGTAAAATCTGAGGATATTAAAGATATTGAGAAAATTCTCTCTGTCATTTTCATGTCACTCCCATCAAATTTTGGAGAGTTCATCAAACGGGTTGCAGAGATTCGGAGAAGTGAGGATGGAAATCAGAGTCTAAGCCAAGAGGAGAAAGGAAGGCTTGCTGTTAAGGTGTTGTAGAGCTTCACGGTCACTTGTTCCACCCCGCCCACCCCCCACCCACCCACCCCTTTTCTCTTGATGATTTTCTCCTGATGAGTGAGACACCGTTCTGCAATCTTGTACACTTTCCTACTAAAAGTTTTAAAGCCAATGTTTTGTCTTGCAGGAAGGAGTGTTAAAACAAGTGCAGGAATCTGGCCTTTTTAAACATGTGGCATTTTTATCCTCAGTAAATTTATGTTGCCGAAACATACTGGCTGTAGGTCAAAGTGAACTGCCTGACATTGCTGCAAGTGTTTGTTGCCAGGGGGCAGAAATTTTGGCTGGAAAGTTGAGCTCCTCAGAGGGATTTTGCTGCCGGGAAACCTGTGTGAAATCATTGAAAACAAATGGTGATAAACCTTTTACATTGATGTCTGGAACAGTGGTAGATGGTAGAAGTGAGCAAGGGGTTGATGTGCTGGTTCCTTCATCCCAAATTGGAGATTGTGGCTGTGGCCCTAGTAATTGCATTGGGATGTATCCAGCCGGAAATGATATTTTAACAGTTCTCATACTGGCCTTACCTACTGATACATGGAATGGTATCAGGGATGAGAAGCTTTCACAATATATACATAGCCTTGTTTCAATGAAAAATCTCCCTACTTTGCTTCAAGAAGAGGTAAGTCTGTCTATCTTGGTCTGTTTTCATTTCTTTTGCTTTTCTTGTAAAAGATTTTCTGTTAGTCGTGCTCTTTTGAAAGAAGAATGGAAGAGATTTCAACTGTTAATTCATCTTGTCAAATATATTTTGAAACCTGGAGATTAGACGGCTTCCCTTTTTTTTCTCCACTCTTTCCTTGAAAGTGGAAAACTGTCTTATTGGTGGGAACTGTAGGAAACTTTTATTACGTTGTGAAAATGTTGAATGGGCACAGTGAGTCGATTACTATTATATGTTCTGGAATGAGAAGGTCCAGAATGACTACAATGATGAAATTTTTGTCCGAGTCTGCTGTTATATGGATTTTGAGGTTTATAATTGTGCGTCTTGAGTGTCTTGATATATTTCTAATAAATGGACTTGTCAGGTATTACACATACGGCGTCAGCTCCGCCTTCTGAAGAGATGCCAAGAGAACAAGGTAGATGAGAATCTCGGTGAACCTAGCATTTAGCATTTTATTTTAATAAAAAAAACCTATAGTTAATGTTATGTTGTAAGCAGACGAAGGATTTTATCTTGTGCCTTGAACATTTAAAAAACATAGATTTAGACTGGAAAAGGTCATTTATTCCCCTCATTAGGTTGTACTTGCTGAAGCAAATGGTGGATTGAAATGTCTTTATCGAGGAGCGAAAGGTGTTTTCCAGAGATTAAAACCTGACTATGAGGTAAGAGGATTCCTTCAGGGGTCAAAATATCATCGTGATGAGGCAAGGTTTATGCTCTGTAGATTAAAATGCTGTTCGGGATGGAACCAAGTTATGTGCTAACTTGTGGGTCAAAAACTAACATTAATGTTTTGAATATGTTATTGTGGAGCAACTGAAATTGTGATTTCTTCTATGAACTTGTTTAATTGTGATATACTCACCTGAGAAACGGATTTGAATTCTCTCCCCATCTTAATTGTCCTTACCTCTATAATCTGTTGTCAGGTGTTTAATATAATAAATCAATGGTCTCGATTATTTCTATTAACTTTTATGTTTTTATTCTATTAAAAATAGAATTAATCAAAACTATTGATTTCCGTAAAGATAAGATGAGAGGGGATCCAAATCCCCTAGAAAGAGTATTATGTTGGTAGCCGTATAGTGGAGGAGTAGAATTCTTCTATGAGAAAAGAAAAATTGCATTATTCCTTGGCCGTTTAAATTGTACAGACCAAGTATTTTTATTGTCGAGAAAAAAATAATAAAATAGTATTAATGTTTTCTCTTTTACTTTTGTATTAAAATGGTTAAATTGAATTTTATACGGAGAGAAAAGCAAAAATAGATATTGGAAACATTAAACTTTCGTTAGTAACCACTTTTGAAATTTTAATTATTAATAACTACTTTAAAAAAAAAATCAGTGCATGTCTATAAATTATAAAAATACTCTGAAATTTTAAAAAAAAAAAAAACTGGAAAAAAATTTAAATCATTACTAAAGTTTAGAATCAAACTTAAAATCATGAACAAAAACTTAAAACTTGAAATCTTGCCTAAGAACATAAAATGTTGAAACTTGAAATCTTGACTAAATTGAAATGTTGAAACTTGAAATATTTTAGGTTTCCAGGTTTTCATTTTTAAATTTTGAAACTTGAAACTTGAAACTTGAAGTGTTTTAGGTTTTTAGGTTTTTCGTTTTCTTCCCCATTTTTCTACAGATTGCATCACTTGCGGAGGGTGAGCTCGATGACACTACTGGACGGTCATGAAGCCTAGGCGATAGCATACCGGTATGTCGAAAAGCCGACGACGTCACGTGAGAGAGAGGAGAGGAGAGAGAAAGAGAGGTGCGTGAAAGAGAGAGAGAGAGAGAGAGAGAGAGAGGATTGTGAGGTACGGGGAGAGAGAAAGAAAGGTTCGGTGAGAGAGAGAGGAGACTGGCGACGATTCGCTGACCTTCGCAACGACGCCGGCAACGATTCGCCAGCACATCAACGACGAGGAGAGAGCGATCGGGGAGAGAGAGGAGAGGAGAGGAGAGAGAAAAGAGAGTGTGTGTTTTGGGATGGTTTTTATATAAGAACATTCAAGTAATTTATTAAAAAAGTAGTTATTAATGAATAAATTTTCATTTGTGGTTAAAACGAATTTTCTATGTTATATGTGGTTATTTTTGACAATTTCCACTTTTATATGCCAAATATCCCTATTTTTACAAAAAATCTAACTTGTCAAAACATAGTCGTTTTGAAGACGGTATTTACAACTAAACGGGTATGAGTGAGGGTGTTTTTTCAGATGCAACCGCAAACCCACAATGGGTTGAGAATTCATACCCAATCCCGTTAGCGGGTTATATTTTCAACACTCATACCCTCACCCAAAAGATCAGTTTCGGGCAGGTATCCACGGGTTCGGGTGAAATTGTTATCTCTAGCAGCTGGTCGTCAAACAACTTTCGTTGGTCACATCCAATTCCTCAATGCTCTTCGGCAAACATAAGGGAATTCAATATCCTCCACGTTGGCGGAGGAGATTTGTGTCTCCTCAACACTAGTGGAAGAGATTCGTGTCTCTTACACCAGTTTGTTTTGTCACTAACCGCAACTCCACCCTCGGTGGGATGGTAAAGATAGTCATGACCATGGTTCGGTTCGAACCATGGAACCGATTCGTAACCGTAACCGTAACCGTGGAACCGGTTTTGGAATCGAAACCGGAATCGAAATCGGAACCGGTTTTGGAACCGTAACCGAAGTCGTGAGCCGTGAGCCGTGAGCCGTGAGCCTTAAGGTTCGGTTTCGATTTCGGTTCTTCAATTTCAAAAACCGGCCTGGAACCGACGGTTCGGTTCCGGTTCTAGAACCGCCAGTTCCAAACTATTTTTTTTTAGATTTTGCCTGAATATATATATATATATATATATATATATATATTCTTATCATTGTCTCTTTCATCTTCCACTCCAGACCTCTCTTTTCTCTCTCCCTCTATCTATTTCTTTTTTCTTTCCTTCACTCCATCAATCCCTCCCTCACCCGCTCACCGGCCATCTCTTCTCCATTCTGTCGCCGCTGATTGCCGATGATCTCTTGACTCTTCTTCTCCGTTCGATCTCTGTCTCTCTTCAAAGTTCGATCACTTCATCTTCTCTCAGATATCTCTCTCTTCTTCTTCTCTTGTGATTTGTGATTTGTGATTTTTATTTTTATTTTTCTTCTTCTTCTTCTCTTCCCGGTTAAGGTTTGTGATTTTATGTGATGATTTGTGTGATGAAGACTTGAGGGATGATGATGATTGATGGCAGATATGGGTAATTGGGTGTGATAGGGAGAGTTTGGTTCAGAAGATGGTTGATCTGGGTGGGTTTGTGAGAAATAAGAATTGAATCACTGATATATTTTTTTTAAAGAATCGAACCTTTCGAACCGTTAGAACCGGACCGGAATCGGAATCGGAATCGGAATCGGAATCGGAATCGGAACCGGACTAGAATCAAAACCGACTTCAGACGGTTTCGGTTCCGGTTCCGGTTCCAGATGTTTTTGAAACCGGAACCGAACCGAATCGGAACCGTGATCATCTCTAGGTAAAGGGGAGAGAGATGAAAAAGACAAAAGGGAGAGAGAAAGAAATTGAAATGATAGAGGGGAGAGAGAGAGAGAAGGGGCATATGGTATTTTTTATTTATTTATTTATTTTTATTAGTATTACTGGAATGTACAAGTTTGCCCTTATCACCAATAAGACTCTTAACAACGAGAGATTACTGAATAAGCGCATTTTTCTCCACTAATCCAAAAATATTTGATTTAATTTTAGCCCATTTAAAATTTTTAATATGGGGAGTGAGGACTGGGGACATATTATAAGGACCCGTTACATATATATTATAATTTATAAGTGAGTCAGCGTTGGCTGCTGCACATTCTTGTTGTTCTCGTGAGTCATGTCATGGTTTATGAACGAATAAGAGGCTAGGAGCAGTCTATTTTTGACATAAAAATATAAAATAAAAATGCGGACTACAGAGCACAGAGTAACAAAAAGAGAAAAAATCAAAAGTAAACACCGAAGATATTAGAATTTTTTTTATAACCACATACGAAATTTTATTCGTTAATAACCATATTTTTATAAAATTACCTCAATGCACCGTATACACACACACATATATATATATATATATACTTAAAGGTGTAAAACAGTGGAAAATGTTGGGGTTTTCTTGAAAGGCAATCATGGAGAGTAGAGGGAAATAGTTCGTCGTCGCAAGGTTGAGGAAGAGAAGGACATCGTGGATGGCAGAGTTCCCCGCCGAAGTCTTCATCGTCGTCAGCGAAGAGAAGAGAGCCACCTCGTGGTCATCGGCGAAGTGTTGACCGTCGTGAGAGCCATTGTTGTCGTCGCGGAGTGAAGGAGATCGGAGATCGAAGATCGTGGTCGTCTCCAGTAGCAGTGGTCGTCGGCGAAGTGTTGATCATGTCTTTGAAGGTTTGGTTTTGCTCTTCCCAATTTCGTTTTATTTAAATGATTTGTTGCTCTTTCCAGTGTTCGTTTGTTGGTTTCATCGACAGTAGCAGTGTTAGCTTTTTATTTGTATGGATTCGTTGTTAAATCAATTTTGATTTCATTTTTTAGGGTTTCGTTAATTTGACAGTGAACTGATATAAACAAATTTGTTATGAACATTTGAAAATCAAAATTGATTTGTTGTTATTTATTTGACAGTGAAGTGGTATATGTCGATTTCATTATTTGGTATGATGGATTCGAATTGTTTTATGTAGTGTTAAGAAATTGATTTTATTTGTGAACTGGCATAAACCATTTGAGAGTGAACCGGTTGTAGAATGGATTTTGTTTGTGTTTGGAACTTGGATCTTGAAATCATGCATTCATTTTCCTGCATAAACATGAAATATTGTTTTGAATTTGTAGTACAGAACTTGAAATCATTGTTTGTCTCTTGTAAAAAAGTTGAAATATTCGGAAAACTTGAAATCATGCTTTACAAATAAACGGTAGCATACAACTTGAAATGATGCTTTAAATCTATGAGATAAAACTTAAAATGACGCATCATATCTTTGGCATAAAACTTGAAATGAGCTTTAAATATGTGGCATAAAACTTGAAATAATGTTTTAACTCTGTGGCATAAACTTGAAATAATGCATTAAATGTGTAACATAAAACTTGAAATCCTGATTTTTTATTTAGTAACAAATGATCATTTGTTGTTGGAAATGAAATATTGTCGTCAATACACTTGGTCCCAAAAACATTTGGTAATTTTTATAAGGTAATGCAGATGGCAAATGGTGGAGGTAATTTGGTTTACAAGCATGCAGAGGATAATTGGTTTGACGCTCGAGTGAACATTTACTGTAAAGTGTTGAAACTACAATCATGGTTAAATGCTCAAGGCTAACCTAGAGAGGGGGGGGGGGGGGGGTGAATAGGTTAGGCACCTTTTTCGACTCCCTTAGAAACAAACAAAAGTTTGTCCCTCTAGATTGCTTGTATCACAATATATATATATATATATATATATATATATATATATTAATTAAAGACAATTAATCAATATATAAACACAAGTAAAGTGTGATACAAACAAGTAATTGTAACACATACACAATCTTTATTATAAAGAGGAAATCAACATACATAAAGAGTTTTATCCACAATACAAATATTAAAGAGATAGTGATAGAGAAAAATTGACACAAGATATAACGTGGTAACCCTCCGAAGAGGAAACATCCACGGGCTAGCAGCCACCGGCAAACAAAATCCACTAGTAGATAAGACAAGTACAATCTCTCAAGTGACCTCTTCACCTAGAAACTACCCTCCTATCCTACTCTAGAAGTTTTCGTCCTATGCTCAACAATCCGAGGCTTCACACCTCTTGTCAAGACTTCCTTACTCACCTTATCCGGATCTTCACAATCCAAGGCAAGACTTCTTGCTCAACTATCCGAGTCTTCCCGACTCTAGTCAAGACTTCCTTGCTCACCTATCCGAGTTCTCCCAACTCTAGGCAAGACTTCTTACTCGACTATCCAAGGCTTCACACCTCTAGCCAAGACTTCCTTGCTCGACAATCCGAGGCTTCACACCTCTTGCCAAGACTTCATGCTCAACACCATAGGTCTCACACGACTTCCTTCTCACAAGGCATCTAGGTGATCATGAATGCAAAACGCAAACAAGCACGCCATATAGAATGCTATGATCAAAACATCCTATGGAAAATAATAGACATGAGCATGAATGCACAAATCACATATAGTCTAGTTCATCATGCATGAGTAGTCAATCTAGATTATGTAAGATACGATCAACATTAATCACAAACTAGATTCATGCATATATCTAAACATAAATCACAAGATATGATCAACAAATCACAAGATCAAGTTTAAATCATAAAAACCTAAAACATGCTAAAATCATATGACAATGTCAAATAGATCTAAGCATAAGTTCTAGAGCATATTCCTAATCATAGATTCAACAAATCACATGAATAGCTCAAAAGAACATAAGCACATGTATTATGTGAGAATTTCGGTAAAGAGAGCCTAATACATGTGATGAACTATTTTTCACAAAATCAATCAATCAAAGATCACAAAAATAGTCCTAGAATCAAAGCTAGCACAATACAATCCCAAACATGTGATAACATAGGCAAAATCAAAACCTAACTCAACATGAATGATTTCAATTGAAATTCAATTTAGCTTTGAAAGTGTTCAAAACACAAATCAAAACACTCACAATATACAAATATATGTAGAAGAAGAAAACCCAAGGCAATTGACCAAGTTTTAAAAGAAAACTTAGAGAGAAAATCAGTACCTTAGTTGATCTAGGTGCAGTCCCGTTTTTGTATGATTAGACACCAAAACAGTTGTAACATTAACTCAAACCTTCAGAGAAAAGATGGAGGATGAATAGATGAACATTCTCAACTTTTAATCACTCAAATCGGAGTTCAAATGAAGAAGTTATGGTGATTGGAATGTGAGAAAATTTAGAGAGAAAATTCTGCACACTTGATTTGAATTTCTTCTTAGAATGAAATGTGAGAGGGAGAGAGTTTATATAGGAGTGGGAAAGAAGAAAGATGAAAAGTTAAAATTGCCCTTCTTTGTAAGTGTTCCTTTGAGATGGTACGTGGGCATCTCGGGGCAGCAAGGTTGTGCGGCCGAGATGGCCACTCGCCATCTCAGGCATGCACACCTCTATGGCCTTTTGGCCATGGTGCATTCCCCTCGCGCTTCCCTCGTGTTCTTCAGCCGTTCTCCGGCCTCTGAACTCGGAATTTGAATCCGTTTGCGGATTACGAACCGTGACTCTCACACGGACATGGAAATATAAGATACTCAACCCAGAATATAATAATTCGACTCGATATATGAAGACGAAGACAATGTATGAAACATGAGTTGATAGTGTAGTATCTTTTGACTTTGAACTTAAAATCAATAGTATAAGTAACCGAAATGACCGGAACTCAATCAAGAATGATTTAAGACTAAATCCAAGTTCAATATCCATGTTATACAAACATATACACACACAAACACAATTCACACTAGAATGCAAACTACATAGTGATTGTTTCCAATCATGCATATTCCAAAACATGTTATTTCCAAACCAATGCATGACATTCATCTTAAAGTGTGTGAATATGTTATACATGGTGCACAACGATGCAGGGACACATATGAATGGATTGTATGTGTGTGCCTATAAAGGTGCACAACTATACAAGGACACAAATGTATGATATGTCTGTGTGTGCCTATAAAGGTGCACAACTATGCAGGGACACAAATGTATAATATGTGTGTGTGTGCCTCTAAAGGAGCACAACTATATAGGGACATAAATGTATGATATGTGTTTGTGTGCCTAAGCCTTGTAAGAGAAAGATAAGGTCTTAGTATACCTTTGTAGAAACAAATTCCATCTTTTCTCTTGAAGACTTAGAACTTGCTTTGACTTGTTGTTTCTTCTTCCTTGAAGCTTGAATCATCATGAATCTAAACAACTAAGTCATTACAAGTAAACATCATTTTTATATGGAATTCATGCCAACACAAACTAAAACCTAACAATCTCCCCCTTTGGCAAATTCCATGTCAAAACACCTATACATTTACTACAAATATAAAAATGAAGATAGGTCACAAAATCACTCCCTCATATTACAATGAGTAAGATTCCTATAACTAATCTTCACCAACTCTTGAACTTCATCTTGATCTTCTCTTGAAGCAACCTACAAATCATCTCAAAGCACAATGCATATACAAGAGAAAAACAACAAATGGCAACATATAATATGGATAAGAATATACAATTAAGTCCACAAATACATGTATCTCCCCATCAATACATGCCAAATACAAGAATTCTTAACCAAATCTTAAGACTAATTATTACAAGCCATTGAAAGTCCAAAAGTTCACAAAAATAGCATAAAAAGGAAACTAAGTAACTAGCAATTCATAACAACTCTTTCTCCCCTCTTTTGACATGAAATGATGCCAAAAGGTAAGAAACATACCATGAGACTCAAATACTAGCTACTAGATCCACCAAAGAAAGATGTGCGTGTAGTTGACCTAACATAATGCTTGAGAGGTTGTCTTGAACTTGATGCAATACACTCCTCCAACTCTTTTATTCTAGCATCTTGTTTTTCAACTGTAACACTAAGCTCACCAACCTTCTTCTTCAAATACAAAGCCCAATCCGGAAGAATGTTTATGCTAGTCTCTTGACAATCAACTTGTGAACTAAAAAGTCCAAAAGTATCACATGTCTTACCCTTATCCTTATATGACATGTATGACACACGTTTATCACTATACTTTTCCAAGGGTTGTACCAACATATCATCTCCACTACTTTGAACACCATGAGCTAAACACAAAGAAGTTATAAACCCCGGTAATACAAGCTTCTTATCTCCTCTAATTGAGAAAGCCGCATTATCCAAATAAAACATAAGCAAATCCCCAAGGTTTATAGGTTGATTAGTCACTAAGGCATATACTATTTTAATCTTGTCTTTATTCAACTCGGTTGAATTCGAAGATCCAATAATATTTGTGCAAATGAAAAGATGCCAAAATGCACTTGCCTTAGTTAACTCATGTTGACTAATATATGCTCTACCTTTCCACTCAAAAGAAGCATTGTCACATAGAGTTGTACCCATGATATTAAGATTCTCAATGATATCAACATCTAGAAAGTTTGAATCAATATCACTAGATAGCCCAAGAAACTTATTAATGTTTACCGGGTTAACTCTAAACACAACACCCGTAACATCCATCAAAGCATCCAATAAGGTGACACTCTCTCTATATTCATGATAAAATTCTCTAACAATAGTGTCATTCACTATTCCTAGCATGCTCACACAAGATTCCCAATTTCTATCCTTAATGCATTTAAGAACATAAGAATCTTTACATTTACCTAAGTCAATGCCTCTCTCTTGAAATATCTTCTTAGTTGCAAAGATCCCTAAATCCTTTGACCTTGAAGCTTTGGATCTCTTTGAGGTTGACTTGGCTTTTACAATGGGATTCAATTGATTTCCACTTCCTGTAACTTTAGTTCTTACCATTTGTTCTTGTGAAATAAGATACTATAAACATACAAAAGTGAGTGAAAGATAAAACAAGCTTATTAGTCACAAACATATAAAACAATGACATATGACTTAAGAATGAATCATCATGCAAGACAAAGATAGTGAGTAATATCTTACAAGTATCATTAAGTCAAAATATGCCAACATGTAACAAAATGAAGCATGTGAACATATCATAAAAGAGAACAATGTCTAGCATACAATGCTCCCCCTTGATAAATGCCATGACTAAGATTCATGATAGCATAAGGTTTACAAGGAAGTTCACACAATCACACATTCAAGCAATTTGAAGAAATATCAACAAAATAAGCTTAATATGCTAAGAGAGACACACAAAGATTTTTCAAGTTCTCTCATAATTCTTCAACAATTGCAAAGATATCATCATACTCATAAACAAAGTGTGTGTGTGAGAGATATGCTTCAAATATATATCAAGAAGTAGTTTGATAATCAACATGCAAACAATTTCCAACAACTATTGATCTTAAGCTTTTTCCATAAAAAGTCAAACCGATTATCATCCGGAATTTTTTACTTTTAAGAGAATAGATTTTCAACATATAGGCGTGTGTGTGCATGTGGCTCGTCATCCCATTTCTGTTTTTCAACCCGAGCTCATTTGATTTTCAACTAAACTCCTTTTTAAGCCTTCCTCCTTTTCTTTTTAGGCTTTGAATCAAAGATTTTTTTTTATTGATTTCATTTCAACACTTCTTTGATTTTTCCATTTTCTTTTACATAAACAAAATTTCACTTCATGACGGCTTTCACTCATCACAATGGTGTAGCTCTTTCCAACATTGGGTAGCTTTCACAACCAAGGTGTGTAGCCCTTTTCTTGAAGGTGCTCGTTGAGTTCTATGTCAAAATGGATACTAACCATAGGTCATTTTAAATGTACTTAAGCACAAAAAATTCAAGATGTATCCAATGTTTACATATTAGTAAACTCAACCTACTAGCAAAACATATAAGAGAAGCAAGGTGCAATTTTTAGAAAACCAAAATTTTATGGCTCATAAGCACCTGATCTAAGAGCAATAAGTAGAGACTTATTCAAGATCATTACTTCTCTAATGAGTAGCTTTCAAAGAATATGAAGCTCATATTTTCAAAAGTAATGTCACTCAATATACCAAACACAAACAATCATCAAAGTTAAGATCAATGTGAACAATATCACTATTAGATCCTAAAATAGCAAATGTCAATGAGAACCATATGTATACTATACAAAATTCTCTAATATGACATGCTATGAGATGTATGTCAAAAATTGAGTCAAAAGATGAATATCTACGAGAATATGCATTAGAGTATAGAGATATCTTTTTACACATTATATTCACCAAATATCATACTTCCGCCCTTTTTATGAGCACTCTTGCCTTGAATGTCCTTATGACACCAAGTTGGCGATGTCTCACAACAAGAGTATAGAAAGCATAATATCTCAACTCAATCAATATATATAACAAGAGAAATTCTTCAAAGTTAATCAACAAATTTTGACCATCATAACAATCATGATGTGAGATAACCAAGTTCATATCAATACATAGAGTATTCAAAGCTAGCTAGCAAGAATTCTCAACACATTTGATATATAGCCTCAAAGCTATCTCACATGTGCTTCTTATATTAGTGATAAGAGCACTCACCCTTGAACCACTTATTCTTGGGTGTACCTACACAAACATTTCCAATATCATCCTTGACAACAATGTTAAATCTAGAGTAAAGTCCTTCAATGACTTGATTAACAAGAATATCATTAACACACTCTTCCTTAACATTTTCAACACAAGCTTTGTCAAGTTGAACAAGATTAGAATTCTTTCTACTCCACAACTTTTTCTCATGCTTGGCAAAATTATCATGTTTCTCAACTTTCAATGCCTTAGCATGTTTAAGTTGAAGTTTAATCTCCTTATCCCTAGATTCATTTCCTAAATTGCATTTTCAATATATTTATAACACCTAGGCTTAATTTGACCTATTGTGTTGCAATAATGGCAAATTGGAATAAAAGATGAGATTGTACCTTTTGGAGTTGAACTAGCTTCACTAGGAGTTTGCAAAGATACCTTGTTCGCCAACTTCTTCTTGGCTTTTGATCTTCTCTTCTTGTGTGGTTTCTTATCAATCACGACTTCATCAAAGTGTGTAGGCAGTGGTGCTTCCAAGAGCTCCTCTTCAACTACCAAGTCGTCTTCACCACTATGAGAGTTAACAAGATTCCTAACACTAGACACACTAACTGAATCATTCACTAAATCCTTGATAGCCTCCTTAGCCGTGTCTATCTCTTCCATCAATTATTGTTCTCTCTTCTTTAAAGAAGATATCACATTATCCTTCTCAAGGTTAATCATTTCAAGTTCTCTAAACTTCTTCATAATATCACCTTTTTCACCAAGAAGTCTACGAGTAACAACCACAAACTCATCTAGTTGCTTCTTGATCAAATCATCCTTCTCAACTACTTCTCTTTGAGCATTGTCTCTGGCTTCTTCAAGCTTTTCTATCTTTTTCAACAACTCAAGATTAGTAGGAATGGAACTAGAACTTCCATCATGATTTGCATCAAGGTTCTTGTTCAAAGATATTGTACTACCAACATCTAGTGAAGAATGAGAAGCCGTCGGAGCTACAAAGTTGCTTACCAACTCTTCATCACTTGAAGACTCACTACTAGAGCTCTCATTGTCACTAGAATTATCATCACTCCAAGTAGCCGCCAACACTTTGCCTTTCTTGTCTTTCTTAGATGGCTTCTTGGTGCACTCACTAGCCAAGTGACCAAAACCTTGACAATTATAGCATTGAACCTCTTTCTTGTTCATGGCTAGACTATTCTTCACAATCCTTGGAGATGATGTTCTCTTGACTCCTTTTTCCTTAAAAGACTTGCCTTTAGTTTTGGCATTCTTCTTTAGAAACTTCTTGAACCTTCTAACCAAGAGTGCCATTTATTCATTTTCATCATCACTCTCCTCCTCAATAGCATTGAGAGCAATTCCCTTACTCTTGATCTTTGGCTTCAAGCATATCTCATAAGTTTGGAGAGACCCAAGCAACTCATCGATGTTTATACTATCCACATCCTTGCTTTCCTCAATGGTCGTCACCTTTGATTTAAATCTCTTAGGAAGAGACCTAAGGATTTTCCAATTTAAACGCTCTTTTGAGATAGGTACTCCAAGTGTTTGACATTGGTTAGCTATGTTAAGAAGCCGAAATTGGAAGTCTTCGAACTTTTATTCCTCACCCATACTTAAACCTTCAAATTGTGATGCTAACATTTGAAGCCTTGATTTCTTCACCACTAAGGTTCCTTCATTAGTAACTTGGAGAGTATCCCAAGCTTCCTTTACAGATTCAAGATTTTTGAATGTAGGAGAATTGATGCCCATCAACTCCTCCAAAGATGGCATTCATAGCACGATGGTGCCATTTTGCAACCTCAAACTCATTTGTTGTCCATTCACTCCTTGGCTTGAGTATCATGGTTCCATCCTCTAAAACCTTGGTAGAAGGACTATAACCTTCTTCTACTACCATCTAAGCCCTTTCATCAATAGAGTAGATGTAGGCTTTCATCCTCAACTTCCAATACCCATAGTTAGTGCCATGAAGTAATGGTGGCCTAGTATTTGAGGCTCCTTCTGCCATTACATCATCTTGTAAACCCATGACTTCAAACGCCTTACAAAAACCGTGAAAGTATCACCCCAGACTCACACTAAGTGCAATCTAGTGTCCTGCTTTGATACCAATTGAAAATACAATCACGATTAAATGCTCAAGGCTAACCTGTAGGGGGGGTGAATAGGTTAGGCACCTTTTTCGACTCCCTCAGAAACAAACAAAAGTTTGTCCCTCTAAATTGCTTGTATCACAATATATATATATATATATATATATATATATATATATATTAATTAAAGACAATTAATCAATAAATAAACATAAGTAATGTGTGATACAAAAAAGTAATTGTAACACATACACAATCTATATTATAAAAAAGAAGTCAACATACATAAAGAGTTCTATCCACAATACAAATATTAAAGAGATAAGGATAGAGAAAAGTTGACACAAGATATAACGTGGTAAACCTCCGAAGAGGAAACATCCACGGGCTAGCAGCCACCGGCAAACAAATTCCACTAGTAGATAAGACAAGTACAATCTCTCAAGTGACCTCTTCACCTAGAAACTACCCTCCTATCCTACTCTAGAAGTTGTCGCCCTATGCTCAACAATCCAAGGCTTCACACCTCTTGTCAAGACTTCCTTACTCACCTTATCCGGATCTTCACAACCCAAGGCAAGACTTCTTGCTCAATTATCCGAGTCTTCCCGACTCTAGTCAAGACTTCCTTGCTCACCTATCCGAGTTCTCCCAACTCTAGGCAAGACTTCTTACTCGACTGTCCAAGGCTTCACACCTCTAGCCAAGACTTCCTTGCTCGACAATCCGAGGCTTCACACCTCTTGCCAAGACTTCTTGCTCAACACCATAGGTCTCACACATATTGTCAAGACTTCCTTCTCACAAGGCATCTAGGTGATCATGAATGCAAAACGCAAACAAGCACGCCATATAGAATGCTATGATCAAAACATCCTATGGAAAATAATAGACATGAGCATGAATGCACAAATCACATATAGTCTAGTTCATCATGCATGAGTAGTCAATCTAGATTATGTAAGATACGATCAACATTAATCACAAACTAGATTCATGCATATATCTAAACTTAAATAACAAGATATGATCAACAAATCACAAGATCAAGTTTAAATCACAAAAACCTAAAACATGCTAAAATCATATGATAATGTCAAATAGATCTAAGCATAAGTTCTAGAGCATATTCCTAATCATAGATTCAACAAATCACATGAATAGCTCAAAAGAACATAAGCACATGTATTATGTGAGAATTTCGGCCAAGAGAGCCTAATCCATGTGATGAACTATTTTTCACAATATCAATCAATCAAAGATCACAAAATAGTCCTAGAATCAAAGCTAGCACAATACAATCCTAAACATGTGATAACATAGGCAAAATCAAAACCTAACTCAACATGAATGATTTCAATTGAAATTCAATTTAGCTTTGAAAGTGTTCATAACACAAATATGGAGGATGAATATATGAACACTCTCAACTTTGAATCACTCAAATCGGAGTTCAAATGAAGAAGTTATGGTGTTTGGAAGGTGAGAAAATTTATAGAGAAAATTCTGCACACTTGATTTGAATTTCTTCTTAGAATGAAATGTGAGAGGGAAAGAGTTTATAAAAGAGTGGGAAAGAAGAAAAATGAAAAGACAAAATTGCCCTTCTTTGTAAGTGCTCCCCCGAGACGGCGCATGGGCATCTCGGGGCAGCAAGGTTGTGCGGCCGAGATGGCCACGCGCTATCTCGGGCATGCACACCTCCATGGCCTTTTGGCCATGGTGCATTCCCCTCACGCTTCCCTCGCATTCTTCAACCGTTCTCCGGCCTCTGAACTCGGAATTCAAATTCGTTTGTGGATTATGAACTGTAACTCTCACATGGACATGGACATATAAGATACTCAACCCAGAATATAATAATTCGACTCGATATACGAAGACGAAGACAATGTATGAAACATGAGTTGAAAGTGTCGTATCTTTTGACTTTGAACTTGAATTCAATAGTATGAGTAACCGAAATGACTGGAACTCAATCAAGAATGTTAAGACTAAATCCAAGTTCAATATCCATGTTATACATACATATACACATACAAACACAATTCACACCAGAATGCAAACTACATAGTGATAGTTTCCAATCATGTATATTCCAAAACATGTTATTTCCAAACCAATGCATGAGTATTCATCTTAAAGTGTGTGAATGTGTTATACATGGTGCACAATGATGCAGGGGCATCTATGAATAAATTGTATGTGTGTGCCTATAAAGGTGCACAACTATGCTGGGACACAAATGTATGATATGTGTGTGTGTGCCTATAATGGTGCACTATTATGTAGGGACACAAATGTATGATATGTGTGTGTGTGCCTCTAAAAGTGCACAACTATGCAGGGACACAAATGTATGATATGTGTGTGTGTATGCCTAAGCCTTGTAAGAGAAAGATAAGGTCTTAGTATAACTTTGTAGAAACAAATTGCATCCTTTCTCTTTGAAGACTTAGAACTTGCTTTGACTTGTTGTTTCTTCTTCCTTGAAGCTTGAATCATCATGAACCTAAACTAAGTCATTACAAGCAAACATCATTTTGATATGGAATTCATGCCAACACAAACTAAAACCTAACAAGTGTCTCATTTGACAATTATTAAAGATGCTGTGGCTAAGGTTGGCATGTTAGAACGGTGGGAGTAAGATGTTTTCAAACAGTTTTTGGGTATGAACAAAGAGTTGTTTAGTGGTAAGCTTTGCCACTTTTTGCTATGCAGGGAGTTACATTATCCTGGTGCACGTCCTGACGAGATGTGGTTTCGGGTCGGGAACTGTGCAGTTAGGTTTGGAAAGGAGGAGTTCCTCCTGGTCATTGGATTGAGGTTCGAACCGATACCAGAAAGTGTCAACTCCCTACCTAAAGCTACCATCGATACCTTAGAGGATCTGCCACTCCACTGAATGATATTTTAGGTAGATTAAGTGGAGAGGATTTTGACGAGCCGGAGGATGTTATTAAGTTGGGATATGTGTATTTTCTGTCCCAAATTATGCTTGGTTGGGAGTACCGTTGGTTTGTTCCTGATTAAATGTAGGGTTTGGTTAAGGATATCACAGGGTTTGAGGCATTCCCTTTGGGAACTTACATTTACAGTGTTTCCTTATATTGGCTAGGTAAAACCCTCAATGGTAGGAGAAACGGGAGGAAACAAAAAAGAAATTACAGTACACAGCAGGACTTGGGCTACAATGTGTATGGATTTCCATGGGCATTGATGGTTAGCTATCTTGTAAAATCTTTGTTCTAAATTATTTACATTCACATGTGTACTAATCCTAATATGTTTCATTTGTTATTGTTTCAGTATTGGGCGATGGAGGCCATCCCAGTTCTTACCGGTTTGGTTGGAAAGCGGAAAAGAGGGAGAATAGGCTGGGGGTTCCCGTGATTGACAAGATGGTACTGCCGGAAGAAGCCAACACATTTGGGGAATAAATTCACTGGCGAGGTAAGCATAACTTTAATTTTATTTTACAGTTGCATATATGCCGAACTTTACTAATCTTCATATCATGGTATAGTAACTAGTTTTAGGGTAGTTCTAGTTCGTTAAACATGTTCATGCATCATGTTTAAATGTATACCAAAACACTCGCACTTCTTTTAAATAAATGACTGAATGAATGTTTTATTTAATTCAGCAATTATGTCTTCTGCATTAATACAAATTCTCGCAAATGACAAATTAATTGGTGATAACTACACTAAGTGGAAGCTTAATATTAATGCAATATTGGTCACCAAAGACCTCAAGTTTGTGCTTTAGGAGGAATGTCCTTCAGCGTCTACTGCCAATGCTGCACGAACTATTCGTGAGGCATACCAACGATGGGTCTCATCTGATGAGAATGCCCGAACATATCTGTTAGCATCTGCAATAGACGTGCTTGTCACAAAGCACGAAGTAATGACTTCAGCATTCGAAATCATGGATTAATTGCAAGCTATGTTCGAGCAGACCTCCGATAAAAAGTGGCATGAAGCTGTTCGTTCCGCTATGTTCGCTCGCATGAAAGAAGGTACGTCATTTCGGGAACATGTTCTAAGCATGATGTCATACTTCAACACGGCAGAAGTCAATGGCGGGGCCATTGATGAACCTAGTCAAGTGAGCATCATACTGACGACTCTTCCAAGAGTTTTGATCAGTTTAAAAGCAACTACGGGATGAACAAGTTAAAGCTCAGTCTTACACAGTTGTTCAATGAGCTTGCTACCTTTGAGTCCTTGACTAAGGACAACAAGGACAAGACCGGTGAGGCAAATATTGCTGAACCATCTTCCTCCAATAATAAGAAAATGAATAGGTTTGCTGGGAAGGCGAAGGGTAATCCCAAACCAAAGAAAGCCCAAAACAAGAAGAAGTCCAAGAAAGGTAAATATGATTTACTTATTCTTGAGTCATGTTTAGTAGAAGATGATTCTTCACTCTAGATAGTTGATTCGGGGGTCACTAACCATGTTTGTTCTTTTTTACAATTGCCTGATTCTTGGATATAGCTAGAGGAGGGAGCCTTCTCAATATGTGTGGGGTCAGAGGATGTCGTGTCGTCATGAGTAGTGGGCGTAATTAGATTACGTTTTTGTAATAATTATATATTGTTGGACAATGTATTTTATATTCATGGATTTACATGGAATTTAATTTACGTTTTTAAGTTGTTAGAACAAAAATATTCTGTTTCTTTTAATAATAAGTCTGTTATTATTGGAAATAATGGTCTGAATATTTGTTCATGAATTAATGAAAACAATTTATATATGTTAAGACCGTTAATACATACAACACTGCTCAACATCGAAATGTTTAAGGTTGAAAAACCAAAAACTAAACGACATAAGATTTCTCCGAATAATGACACGTATCTTTGGCATCTAAGGCTTGATCCTATCAACCTTGACTGGATAGACATACTAGTAAAAAGTGGACCTTTAAGTGAGTTAAAGGTATGCATATTACCTGTCTACGAATCTTGTCTAGAAGGTAAGATGACTAAGAGACCTTTTACTAGAAAATGGCTTAGAGCTAAAGAACTGGTAGAGCTTATACATACAGACGTCTACAGACCGATGAATGTTAAAGCTAGGGGTGGTTATGAGTATTATGTCACATTTATAGATGACTACTCAAGATATGGATACATCTATCTAATACAACGGAAGTCGAAAACATTTAAAAAGTTTAAAGAATTCCGAGCTGAAGTTGAGATTCAATTAGGTAAGACTATCAAGTCACTACAATTGGATCGTGGAGGTAAGTACCTTGACCAAGAGTTTGAAGACTTCATAGTCGAGCATGAGATAGTTTCCCAACTCACAGCTCCTGGTACACCTCAACAAAATGGTGTAACAGAGATGAGAAATAGAACCCTAATGGAAATGGTAAGATCTATGATTAGTTTCTCATAATTACCAAATTCCTTATGGGATATTCGGTACAAACAATAGTATACATTTTGAATGTAGTGCTATACAAAACTATTCCTAAGACTCCCTTAGAATTGTGGCATGTTCATAAAGCTAGTTTGTGACATTTCCGCATATGGGGGCGTCCAGTACACGTGCTGAAGAACAGAAGTGGAAAGCTAGACTCCAGGTCTGTTGTCTGCGTGTTTGTAGGATACTCCAAGGAGACCAAAGGTGGACACTTCTATAGCCCCAAAGATAACAAAGTATTTGTATTGACAAATGCAACGTTTCGTGAGGACAATTATATTAGTGACCATAAACCTCGTTCTAAGATTGTATTAAATGAGTTGTAGCCTGGTGATACTAGTGTTTCATCAACAAGAGTTATTGATCCACAAACATCTGAGAGTAAGATGGTTCCTGATTAGGATACACTACCACCTAGACGTAGTGAGAGGGTTGTGAGACAATCTGAACGCTATTTAGGTATAGGTGAGTGAAAGAATGTGTACAAGGTTATACTAAACAACCTAGAGGAGGGGTGAATAGGTTGTCTCTCATTATTAATAAATCTTTTGAGACTAGTGACAAAACCTTGATAAGCATACAGATTAAAATAGATTGTTATGAGAAAACAATATATTCATGTATGCTCAAATCTTCACTCTTAGTCTACAAAACATACAACAAGAATCAATGTATCTTATGAACAAATATATTCAATGTAGATAAAATTCCATAAGTTGTACTTAGAGTATTACAATGTGATACTTTACAACTTGAATGAAATATCACAAGATACCAAGTTATCTAACATACACAAACAATATTGTATAAGGAAGTCAACTTACATAAAGAGTTTTATCCATAGTATTCGAATAACAAATACAAATACTAGAGAGTTAGGGATAGAGAAAAGTTGACACAAGATATAACGTGGTAAACCTCCGAAGAGGAAACAGCCACGGGCTAATAGCCACCGGCAAACAAAATCCACTAGTACATAAGACAAGTACAATCTCTCAAGTGACCCCTTCACCTAGAAACTACCCTCCTATCCTACTCATGAACATGTCGCCCTAATGCTCAACAATCCGAGGCTTCACACCTCTTGTCAAGACTTCATTGCTCACCTTATCCGGATCCTCACGACCCAAGGCAAGAATTCTTGCTCAACTAAGTCCTCACGACTCTAGTCAAGACTTCCTTGCTCACCTATCCGAGTTCTCCCAACTCTAGGCAATACTTCTTGTTCGACTATCCGAGTCATCCCGACTCTAGCCAAGACTTCCTTGCTCGACAATCCAAGGCTTCACACCTCTTGCCAAGACTTCTTGCTCAACACCATAGGTCTCACACATATTGTCAAGACTTCCTTCTCACAAGGCATCTAGGTGATCATGAATGCAAAACGCAAACAAGCACGCAACATAGAATAAGATGATCAACAAATTCTATGGAAACTAGAATTAATCAATGAGCACACAAAGTATATTTTCTAGTTTATAATCCAAAAGTGACACCACACAAGATGATGCATGAGCATATGATATGTATGGATTAGGTACACTCCATAAAGATCTAGACATAGACAATAAAGTTCATAAAACAAGATTGTCTAGATCTTATGCATGAATAAAAATCTAGAGCATGCCAAATTTCCAAACACATACTTTAAATCTAGATTTTATTCATGTTACTAAAGCTTGAAATAAACATGTTCATGAAGTACATATTCAAGACTTTAGTACTAACACAAAAATGCTAGAAACACAAGATATGATCAATCAAATCTCTAGCAATCATTTAGAGCATATATTCACAAAAATAGTCAATTAAACTCTAATAGACTCTAAATATAAAATCAAATGTGCTAATCGTAGATTTATTCAACAAATGAGTTCTTAGCACATGATAAGACTATTAATCATGAAAATAAAGTCAATCAAAGCACAAATAGTCCTAGAAAAGATGCTAGCACAATACAACTCACAATCATGTGAAAACATAGGTTTGATTGAAACCTTACTCACAATCAAGTATCTAATTAAGCACAACTAGCATTTAATTGAAGATCTATCACTCATCAACATATTTTCAAGTCAAATACACACAAGTAGGAAGAAGACCCAAGGTATTTGAACATTAGAATCAAGGAAATCAAAAGATAAACAACTACCTTGACAATTAAGAGTGCAGTCACGAAAATGGTGCGATCCACCAGAAAACTTGAACAAATGACTTCAAGGTTGCTTGGAGATTATAGAGGACTTCAATACAAAACTTCTCCAACTTGAATCACTCAAATCGGATAAGAAATGAGAGAGATATGTTGATTCAAAGTTGAGAGAAAAAAACTGGAAATTTTATGCACTACATTTTCTTCTTCCTTGAATTCAAATGTGAGAGAGAAGAGATATATAAAGGAGAGGGAAGAGATATATGTGAAAAGACCAAAGATGCCCCTTCAAGATGCTTCCCTGAGATGGTACGTGGGCATCTCAGGGCAGCAAGGAGTTGCAGCCCAGATGGCCACGTGCCATCTCGGGCTTGCACCTTTTGTTGGCCTTCGGCCATGGTGCAACTCCCATGCGCTTCCCTCGCGTTCTTCTACCGTTCTCCGGCCTCCAAACTCGGAATTCAAATTCATTTGCACATTACAAACGATAACTCTCTCATGAACATGGACATATAAGATACTCAACTCAGAAAATAATAATTCGACTCGATATACGAAGACAAAGACAATGTACGCAACATGAGTTGAAAGTGTAGTATCTTTTGACTTAGAACTTGAAATCAATAGTATGAGTAACCAAAATGACCGGAACTCAATCAAGAATGATTTAAGACAAAATCCAAGTTCAATATCCATGTTATACAAACATATACACACACAAACACAATTCACACTAGAATGCAAACTACATAGAGATAGCTTCCAATCATGGATTTTCCAAAACATGTTATTTTCGTACCAATGCATGAGCATTGATCTTTAAGTGTGTGAATGTGTTATACATGGTGCACAACGATGCAGGGACACATATGAATGAATTGTATGTGTGTGCCTATAATGGTGTACAACAATACAGGGACACAAATGTATGATATGTGTGTGTTTGCCTAAGCTTTAAAAGAGAAAAGAAAGGTCTTAATATACCTTTTTAGAATCATGAAGCACTTTTCTCTTTGAAGACTTGAACTTGCTTGAATAGTTGTCATTTCCTCTTTGAAGCTTGAATCATCATGAATCCTAGACAACTAAACAATATAAAGGAAATTTTGTTTTGATATAGAATAATGCCAACAAAACTCATAGACCTAACAGTGAGGGACAAGGTGTTGTCTCTGTTGATAGTGTTGATGATCCATTAACATTTAAGAATGCATTGGAAGATCCTGATAAAGAGGAATGGCTTAAAGCCGTGAATCTTGAGATGGAGTCCATATACTCCAACTCAGTTTAGGATCTTGTAGACTTACCGGATGGGGTAAAACCCATAGGGTGTTAGTGGAACTAAAAGAGAAAGAGAGGAGTAGACGGGTAGGTAGAGACTTCAAGGCAAGGCTAGTGGCCAAGGGTTATACCTAGAAAGAGAGGGTCGATTATGAACAGACATTCTTGCCAGTAGCCATGTTTAAGTCTATTAGGATTCTCTTATCCATTGTTGCCTATTTTGATTATGAAATTTGGCAGATGAATGTCAAGACTGCATTCTTGAATGGCAATCTTCACGAGAGCGTCTATATGATGCAACCAGAGGGATTCATGTCTCTAGATCAAAAGCAAAAGGTTTAAGAGTTGCAAAGGTCTATCTATGGACTTAAGCAAGCATTTAGATCTTGGAACATTAGGTTTGATGATGTGATCAAAACCTATGGCTTTGAGCAAAATGTCTATGAGCCTTGTGTCTACAAGTGCATCATTGACAAGAAAGTAGCTTTCTTGGTCCTATACGTAGATGATATCCTACTAATTGGGAACGATGTGGGAGTGTTGTGTGATGTAAAGGGCTGGTTGGCTAGCCAATTCCAAATGAAATATTTAGAAGAGGCGAGTTATGTTCTATTGATCTAACTTATATGGGATCGTAAGAAGAAACTCATAACACTGTCTCAGGCATCATATATCGATAAGATTCTTATGCGATTTTCGATGCAGAACTCTAAGAAAGGTAATTTACCTTCTAGGCTTGGAGTTCACTTGTCTAAGAAACAGTTTCCTAAGACACCTCAAGAAGTTAAGGATATGAGACATGTACCCTATGCATCAACAGTAAGTAGTCTCATGTATGTTATGTTATGTACGATACCAGATATCTACAATGTAGAGGGAGTAGTCAGCAGATACCAGTCCAACCCAGGATTGGATCATTGGGGTACTATCAAAACTATTCTCTAGTATCTTCAGAGAACAAGAAATTATATGCTAGTGTATTCCGGACATGATTTGATCCCATTAGGATACATGGATTCTGATTTTTAGTCAGACAGGGATTTTAGAAAATCCAAATCTGGATCAGTATTCACTCTGGGTGGTGGATCCATTATATGGAGAAGTATAAAGAAGTCTTGCATTGTTGACTCCACCATGGAAGCCAATATGTAGCCGTTTGTAAAGCTACTAAGGAGGCTGTTTGGCTCCGTATGTTCTTGAGTGATCTGGAAGTTGTTCCAGATCATCTGGATAAGCCCATCACACTTTATTGTGATAACAATGGTGCTGTGGCTAATTCCAAAAAACCAAGAAGCCACAAGAGAGGGAAGCATATAGAAAGAAAATATCATCTCATTAGAGAGATAGTGCAGAGAGGATATGTGATTGTTACCAAGATAGCCTCATAAGACAATCATGTTGATCTATTTACAAAGACCTTACCGGCTAACTATCCCCACAACAAAACAAATATCTGGTCTAGTGTAGAGCATTGCATACATGATACTTCCAACTTCCGAAGCATATGGAACCCTACTCATGAATTGCTTTTCATGTTCATTCTTAGGAACTTGTTCCTTAGAAAGAGTGATTCCATGTCTGAAAGGTAACATGCCTTTCTTGGAATCTTACATGGAAAACCTAGACAAGATTTTATCTATGTATAAAGCTTGGGATAATGCAATCGTTATATTATTTCTATCCCTTATGACTTGGATACCAAGAATATAACCTGCTTCTCTTAAGTCCTTCATATCAAATTGTTTTGCTAACCATTCTTTTACTGATGTCAATACACCTACATCGTTTCCAATGAGCAGTATATCATCAATGTAACGAACTAGGAAAACCAACTTGTCGCCTTTAATCCTTTTGTGTACACAAGGTTCGTCAAGATTTTGAATAAATCCAAAACTTTTCACAGCTTGATCGAACCTTAGGTTCTAGAATCTGGATGCTTACTTCAATCCATATATGGATCTTTACAACTTGCATACCCTTTCCTCTTAGCCTTTTTCAATGAATCTTTATGGTTGCATCATATAGATGCTTTCGTCAAGACTTCCATTAAGGAAAGTTGTCTTGACGTCCATTTTCCGAATCTCTAGGTCTTAGAGATGCCGCAATGGATAAGAGTATCCCAATGGATTTAAGCATGGCCACAAGAGAGAAGGTTTCTTCATAATCGATACATTTCTTCTATGTATAACCTTTAACTACCAATCTAGCTTTAAAGGTTTCCACCTTTCCATCCATTCCTCTTTTCCTCTTGTATACCCACTTGCACCCGATGGGTTTTATCCCTTTAGGCAAGTCTACAAGAGACCAGACTTTGTTTTTGAACATAGATTCAATTTCGGATTGCATTGCCTTTTACCAATGGTGACAATCAACATTTTTCATTGCTTCCTTATACATATAAGGATCATCATCATCCGGGAGATTCTCTATAGAATCTCTTAGACTGATGTATCTCTCGGGTTATTTACTAACCCTCCCACTACGACAAGGTATGGTAGATTGTTGATCTTATGTTGGTATGGAACTTACAATTGGGCTTGGTTGTGAAACCACCTGTGAAATTGTGTCTTCTGAAAGCTCATTCAAGACAATTCTATTTTTAGGCACAAAATTATTCATATAGTCCTCTTCTATAAATTTAGCATTTGTCGAAACAAATACTTCAAGATTTGAAGGACTATAAAAATAATATCCTTTTGTTCCTTTTGGATACCCTACAAATATGCATGTTTCTGAACGGGATTCTATCTTTTCTGTCTTTCCTTTTAAAAGGTGCACAGGACATCCAAATATCCTTAAGTGTTGTAAACTAGAATTTCGTTCGGTCCATACCTCATGTGATGTTTTAGGAACCGACTTAGATGCTACATCGTTTTGAATGTACAAGGCAGTTTGTAAAGCATATCCCCAAAAGGAATTAGGAAGCGTTGAATAACTCAACATAGACCTAACCATGTCCCAAAGAATTCTATTTATCATTTCTGCCACCCTATTTTGTTGAGGTGTACCTGGTGCAGAAAACTGAGAAATTATCCCATTATCATTAAGATATGTCATTTTACCTTCCAAACAAGATTCACAAGTTGGTAGATCATCAACCTTTAAGTCACTTAGAGGTCAGTCACTAACCAATCTTTTAATCCTATTAAGGTTAATATGACCTAGGTGCAAATGCCATAGGTAGGTTTCGTCTTTTGATAATTTTACTCTTTTATGATTAGGTTCCGTTGATTCCGTGTCTAACAAGTGAGGGATATTTCTATGCAAATAGAATAAACCATTTTCCAATGTACTTTTGCAAATAATTTTGTCATTCTTACTAATAAGAAAAGCTTTATTAAAAGTAACCGAATAACCAAATTTATTTAAACAAGAAGCTGAAATTAAATCCCTCTTGAATTGAGGTACATAATAAACGTCTATTTAATCTAAATGTACATAAGAATCTAAATTGATTCTAATATCTCCCACTACACTAGTAGACACCAACGCTCCATTGCCTAAATGTAAGATGAATTCATTCTCATTCAGTCTTTTCATTTCCAGGAATCCCTTCTGGTTAGGCCCAAGTTGCTTTTTCTTCTGTTGTTTCCTGACCTTCCCACAGGTCTTAACAAAAGCAACTTTACTAACTGCATGAATCTCTTAACCCTTACCTTATGCAAGGATTTTCTCGGTGCTTTGATCATCTTGCATCAGGCCTTGCAAGGTGTATTCCTTATTGTTCAATGTGTAGTCCAACTTGAACTGATCAAAGGAATCTGATAGTGAGTTGACGATTATGTCATTTTTCGTCTCACCATCTATCTCAACACAATTCAGTCCAGCAATATTGAGATGTCCTAGGACTTTCATCATGTGATCTTTTACAGCCTATCCAGGTTTCATCCTACGATTCAAGAAAGCAGTCACTGCCTCCCTCTTAGTCGTCCTGAACTTTATAGCAAACATCTCTTCTAGAGACATCATTATATCTGTAGCATTCTTCATTCCTTCATGTTGCTATTGCAACACGTCGGAGATGGTGGTCATAATGTAACGTACATTTAGCCATCTCATCTAGAGACTTCCACTACTGATACTCATCTCTTTGCTCCTAAGTAGATTCATTAGTAGGAGTAGGTGGTTTAGGAGTACATAGAATGAACTTATGCCTTTCAGTTTGTAACAACCCAATATTCATTTTCCATGTGACATAATTATCATCAGTTCAAGTATTATCTTTTAGGATGTTGATTAGGGATGAGGTCATGATTTCTATATATTAACAAAAATTATATAAGTAAATAATCATGATAAAGCACTTTCGAATATTTATCTTGAATAAAATAAAATAATTCAATCGCATAATTCAACGGTGATCCAACACCTATAAATGTCACGCCTCATTTGGGAGTTCGCAGCAATTACTAGTTGGATTAGGTCCCACCTAATTATTAACATAACAACTAGCGTTTTCAATTTTAGCCTTGCAATTTTATTAACAAGAACTCTTGGGAGGATATTAATAAAATCACATTGAGTGTGTTACCAAGTTATCGACCTTCAATATGTTCCCTCACGAATACCTCCTTTCGGAGTAGATATCGTTTGGGCCAATTGTCTAGTCTATCATTGTAAGGAAGTATCTTGCTAAATTCCATTCATGAATACCCTGTTGGAACCCCGTTCACCTGTCACGCGACGAAACTAGGTCTTAAATTTTTTTATACATATCATATCTGTATCTGGGACCGGTGAACTTTGGATCGTAATTATTTTTCAGAACTAATACATATAATATGTATACATAGCAAATTGTAATCAATAAAATCAGAAGAAAAAAATCTTACTAACGTTTGGAGGCTCCTTCACTTTTCGATATGCTCCTGTTTGAACCACTTGATCTTCCTCGCTATCTCCCGGAACTGGTAACTACGTGTGGGCACGTAACGATCTCAGGAACTTGAATGGAGGATGTAGAGAGAATTGAATAAACTTTTTCTTCTATGTTTTTCAAAAACACATAAAACATGAAACAATATATATATATATAGCCTGTTTCGATTTTCACGAATATATATATATATATATCACTGCAGCTCTCGCTTTTACACCAATATATATATATATATATATATATATATATATATATATATATCAAACTGCTGCTCTCGTTTTTTATATAAAATATATATAAAACTTCTGCTCTCGTTTTTTTTCACAAATCTATATATATCACTGCTGCTTGCTTTTACACACCCAATCTACGCATGCTCACAATATCTCTTATATACCACGCACTGCTTCAAGTTTATATTTATATTTGTTGCACCCGCCTCTTCTTGCTTATATATATTTGCATCCTATGCAATTCTTCTTTTGACTATTATTTCATGTACATACCAATTTGCATCCAATGCAATCTCTTGTGTTATTAATTGATATATATATATATTTTAATTATCATTTTCAAATATATCTAGTATATTAAAAAAAAAGATAATAAGTATTTTAAATTTAAACTTAAATTCAAATACTTAGATAAATGATTTAGTAAAATAAAATAATCCTATTATTTTATCTTCACCTAAATCTATATATCAACTAGCCCCCTCCAATTAATAGTTAATTAATAATTAAAAATTATCAATATAATTAAATAATCTAATTATTTAATTAATTTAACTATTAACATTCATTAATTAAATAATCTCATTATTTAATTAATTCCCGAATATATACGTGTTACTTTTGTAACACAATTAATTGGACAATCCAATTAATTAACCGTGACCTTTGTTACCTAAATCAATCGGGCTAGCAAGGGGAGCTAATGGACCCACAATATTTTGAGCTCCAATAATCCTCGGAATCATTAATCAAACCCTCGGAATCATTAATTAAACTCTTTAATTAATATTCCTTGATTATTAACTCCGGTGTTATTCCACTAAAAACCCGAAGCTGTACTCTCTCAACTGTAGACGCTTTTACACAGACCGATACAACTCGGTGTCCATCGATATAACTATTACATAGGTGTGATCCTCCACAGTAGTTCATAATTAGAGCTGGGTCATAATGTCCATTATACCCCTCTAATTACATATATCCTTTAAGTACCATTGATTCTATAATGAACAATAAATCCTATTTCCTCACGGAATTAGGAGAACGTTCATATTGTCCAAGCCCCGAATCAACCCTTAAGGGAACTACCATCTACTTCTCATAAGAAGGAGTGGATTCCACTATTGTGTACAAACCTTCCCAGCCACAAGCCAAACCGTAATCCCAACATACGGAGCATATTGATCGGGAACAGCATCCGACCTCACCCATGGTATATTAAAGACCACGATCTAACCTGAAGGAGTCGATAAGACACTCAGGATTAAGATCACCCACATATAGCCATCGTTAGTTGATATATATGAATCTCATTAGTAAACGGATCTTGTTGAGAGATTCATATAGATCATGACCCAATCCTATATGATCACATCAAACAAGGTGCCTCCATTCTCATATCTCATATGAATGATTTAGGATAGAATCATCGTAGATTACGGAATGGACCGCAGCTATAGATTAACCACAAATAAAGTACCCAGCTTTATTTGCTATCTATGGACTCTTTAGATTGTACGTCTCTTACTGTATCCATTTGTATATGACACTCATATACACAGTTCGAGATTACATCCGGCAATCCTGGATGTTAAATATATGCACAAGTTATAAAATAAACAACACAACATGAATGAATTGAACTTTTCCTTTTATTTATTTCATAAATCAATTTACAAATTACATCTTTAGGGCATAAACCCCAACATACCCATTGGGGGGTTATTACACGAAACATAAAGCTCAACTTAACTTGGAGGTCGTAGATGTTCCAAAACACCTTCTCCCACTCAATTATTTAAGGTGTGTGATCGAATTCCATAGAATGATTTGCCATGTTATCTAGATGACAATTAGATACCTAAATCATTCAATACATGTTCATACCAAAAGAGATATATGAGTGGCACTCCTATTCTATATGACATATTATCAAACAGTGGCAAACACTGTAATATTTACAAAAATATAAATAGCTACAATTTTGGTCCATCCTAGAAAAGCAAGTAAATTACATGTCTTGAAATACAAAAAAACTCCTTTCTTGGTGAACAAGTCTTCACGTGACCTTCGACATTTGGACTCTCTCGGTTGTCTCCCATGGGCATGCGCACCATTGTCCCCTTTCCATTGGTGTGCACATGCCACAACCCCATAAAGGGCTGCCATGCGCAGCCCATGGCTTCCATAGGGCTACCGTGCGTAGCCCATGCCACAACAATCGTGACAGCATGCTCTTCGCACGCACGTTTGTTGCTATGGCTCGCACAGTCCCAAACTTGTTCCGGTTGCTTCCAATTCTTTAAACTTTCGGGTCTTTGATAATTGAATGTATTACAGAAGAATTTTAAATAAAAAAAATACTGCAGTTTTTTTTTATTACAATAAAGTGCAGTTTTTTTTTATTACAACAACAAAACAAAAAAAAAACTTAGCAACTACCAAGAAGGAAATTATGGTGATGATAGGTCACCCTTCTTGTTACAATCCCAAAACAAAAATACATTGAAATTCTAGGACCAAAATTGAGCAATAACAATCCACATACAAAACATATATATATATATATATATATATATATATATATATATATATATATCCATACATTCCAATGTAAATATATATGTGAATACCTAGGGTGCCATTTCTTTCTAAAACATACATACATACAATAAAAAGAAAAAGATTCATGTGCACATATGATACCAATTGTAGGGAAAATCGCACAACGGAAGCGTGAAAAAAAAATTAGGGTTTGGTATAAATAATTTTTTTTTTCCCATTTTAATAAAAAGAACCTTAACCCTAAATTAATTGATGTATATAAAAAGTATCGTATCTTTTTCTCATGACGATTGAACTAGCACCAAATTAAATCCGCAAGATCTTCCAATCCAATCACGAACGTGAATCACCTAGGAGTTTAGGCTTCCTTTCTTTAAATTGTATGCCTGAGGATGAAAACAAACAAAATCTCTTTCTTTGTTAGTCACAATAATCCTCCAAAAAGAAAAACAAAGAACGGTCACTTGTGAATTATCAATCAATTTGATTGAAACTCGCGTGAACCTAGATTCGATGTTATACACAAAACCTTTTAATGTAAAGGCTACTAGTGTACTATCGAATACAAAACGTTCTTTTTTCCTTTTCCTCTTTGCCAAATTTCACACACCAATCTTTAGAGTTTGATGACTTTATCTAGAGTAAGAACTGAATTCTCTATAATTAAAATTCTATGGTGGCTGAAAGCTCTTTTAGAAAAATTAGGGCTTGGCCGAATTTTTCTTCTTAGAATTATCTAATGGCCGAATTTTTTCTCTCCAAATTTTCTTTGGCTTGAAAGAAATTTTGAGCTTCAAAAAATCTCTCTTGGCCGAAATTTAGAGGTAGTATAAATAGGCATACAAATCCTTTCCCAAGAAGAATTTATTTGGTAAGCAAGAATCCTATCCTTAGATGGATTTACTTGATGACTAATAATCCTCTTCCAAAAAGAATTATTTTCTACACAAAGACTTCTAATCTAACTCAAATAGTTTATTTGTGACCATATTAAAAATTTCCTAATTTGACTGGATAAATAATTCATTTTATTTATATACTTATCAAATATAGTCTTTAATATTAATTATACTACCAACAATAGTATAATATTAGGAGACCATCTTCTACTAGGAAAAAAGATTTTGACTTTTAATTAAATAATTAATTAATTACCAAATTAATTAATTTCCATTTAATTAAATAATAAAATAAAAGACAATATATTAAGCTATTTTATATAGCCTTGCCACCTAACACATATACATGGGCCAATATATTATTTTTCTTATTTTATTAAATCCATTGGACCTTAATAAAAAGTCCACATGTGAAATAGACTCATTCTTACAAAAAGAAACAAGTCTACATGCCTTAATACAATTCTAGATGGACTCCTAAATTGGTCCGGTAGAATATATCAAGTGATCCATGTAAGTTCGTGTGGATTGGAGATTGTGGCGGATTATCTAAATTTAAACTCCAATAGACACAACCCAATCACAATCAACAAATGATTCACTTAGGTCCGATCTATTAATTTTAGTTCATTCCACTAAAGAACTAAAATTGAACTCTTAAATAAAGATAGAATAAGTTAATATTTCTCATTCATACCCTAGACAATCTTAATAGAGAAAGTGTATCCTCGTGAAGAATACCAGTAATCGCCATAAGCTCATAGACCGCCTATAGCTCTCCAAGTTACCATACTTACTCATATGACCACATTTTGAACTTGGATATTTTGACTTGTCCAGAAGCTATATTTCAATAGAAACTATTGAAAACTTAACGTTAATATTTAATATCCAATACCTCAAAACATCCATATGATAATATTCTACTCTCAATTAATAAATGGAGCCACGATGTCAATATCTATAAATGAAGTCCTCTATCTATTAACAAATAAATACCACCAAACTATCAATGATAGACCATGCTATATAATCATACTCATTGATAGCTCAAATGATAACACTTGCAACCATAAGTCCATCAGTTATCTCAGGATTGAGATAGACTCTCTGATTGTCTTCAAGTGAATTTTTTTATCCATTGACGGTTCTAGATAAAGTATTTCACTGTGATCCAATTCAATGCACCTAGTGCACTAGATTCATTTGCCCAAAGACACCACACTTTGATGATTTTAGACTCATCATAACACATTTGATATCACTCAAATGCTAGCAAAAGAATCTACAGCTTTAACAAGATAAATGCGCCCAACCTTTATCTTAAGTTGTGAATATTATTCTAGACCACGTAGGTCGTTTCTCATAAATGGTATCGAGAAATGAAGCGGTGAAATACACGTGTTAAGAGAAGAACTGACTAAGGCCGTCAGGACTCCAAAACGTCGCAATCGTTGAGATTTCGCTTGAAGGGGAAAATTGAATTTACATGGTCATCATTAAGACACATCATTATGACAAGACATTAACTCTGGCATAAATGAGGCGCAAAAGATTAAAGGGTTGATTAAAATACTTTCTCCTGGAACAAATTCCTGTTCGGTAAAAAATATTTTAAGGCGGTATTATCATATGTGAATTTTATCAGATGTTCACGTCATTGACAAGGAGGATAAAATTGTCAGATAGATATTCGAATAGACGTTCAAAAAATATCCCGCAAGATGTCACCAAAGAGTAGGAACCCGAGTAGGTATAAATGCAAGTATTTAGCAAGACCTACTCTGGATCAGCTGACGCCAAGTTCTACTCTGGATCTGCTGATGCCAAGTTCTACTCGGGATCAGCTGACGTCATATTCTACTCGGGACAAATATGAAGAAATCCGAATAAAGAAGTCCATCACATAACTCCTATACGAACCAAGAGTTATATTAAAATACGCAAAGATATCCATGTCGAAGAATTCCAAAAAGAGTAGACCAAACAGGAAAATTGTTCCAAATCAGGCAACAACTTTATTCCTTCAAAAAGACTATGCATTTGTAAGGAAATAAGTCCTAAATGGACTATATCACTAGAGTCCCATTCGATCTCTATACAAATCTCCGAAAAAGGAAAGAAGATAAAAACTACCCCAACAAGTAACCAATTGTAATTAAATACAAAAATATTTCATTACTTGTATAAAAATGATTACGGTTCTATGTACATATAAATAGACCCATAATCTCACTATAAAAAGATATAGAAGAGTACAGAGAGAAAAAAGAGAGATCGGGAGTTGTAAATCTTTATTTCAACAGTGGATTTTAGCTCGGTTGTTTGTTCAACCACCCGTGGACGTTTCTCCGATCACCGGAGTTTTACAACGTAAGACTTGTGTTTCTAGTTTCAAATTGCATTCTCCTTCTTTTTCACTTTAAGGTCACGGCTAAAATCCAATCTTGTTGATTTTCTCACACGTCGAGAAATTGACGTCAACAAATGGAAAATGCAAAAATGGATTTCAAGAACACAAAATATGTACAAGTTTTGATGAAGAAAATGGAAGAACAGAAGACCTGGATGGTTAAAAAAAACTAGTAGTTTAATTATTTTAGATGTTTTGATTTTTTTTTGTTTAGTTGAAAATCTGGTAGTTTAATTGTGTTTAGATGCTTTGATTTTCTGTTAATTGAAAAATCTGGCAATTTTTTTTTCAATATTTTTTTTTTTAAGGTTTGGTAGTTTTGTGTGGAGTTGAGCTTGGTATCAGCCTTGATTCCCGACGGTTGTTGAGAGCGATGCAATGGTTGTGGTGGATTTAGTGGCTTCAAATGAGCCTATTCTTTATGAATTTGATTTTATCTAATCAATTATTATTTTCCTAAGGGCAAAAGTGATATTACCCTTAATTTATGACAGACTAACGGTAGTCAACGGATAAAAAAAAAAGATTGTTATTATGATATTTTCACTTGTTTCCATGTAGTTATACATATAGTCATAGTAAGTTTATGTAATTTACCCTAATTATTATCATGGATGGTCTCATTAGAATTTCACAAACCAACCTTGTTTTTTCACAAAATAATATAAATGCAAGAAAAATCAGGCAATATATCATATAAGTAAGCTAAAGAACGAAGTATAGAGAGAGATTAATGTATCGAGACTTGAAATAACAAAATCTTCTGAAGATAAAGTCTGTTATAGAGAGTTTTTGATAGCATGACAAGTCAACATAATTGGATATGTCACGTCACAAGAGTCAGGAAAAATCAATCCAAGCCAATTAATAGATGATCACAAGGCCTAGTCAAGATTACCCAAGATGGTCGGAGAAACTAACCGATCGGGTATAAATAACCTCATCCGTAAAATTAGCCGATCAGATCGGGTAGAGACAACTTGGTCGGGACCAACCGATCGGGATAAAAGAAGTTTGGTCTGGATTAGACAGTTGGACAACGAGTAGGAGACATTAAAGGCAACTGAGACTCAAATACGAAGAAGAACTGTCTTACTTAAACAAGGAATCTAGAATTACACTCCAACAAGGAAATATCCCTATTTCCTCTCCAGTGTCAGAGAATTCTATTCAGGAAAGAACTCAAAACTTCTAGAAGACTTCACACCGATATGAAAATAAGTCCTAAATGGACCATTCAACAGGAATCCTATGAAGATTCTAATTCAATGCATAAGATCTCCGAAATAGGAAAGAAGACAAACATTATCACATTTTCTTATTTGTGTAATAAGGATTATGGTTCTATGTACATATAAATAGACCCATAATCATATTATAAAAAAGAGATATAAGGACACACAAAGACATGTATGAAAAAAGATATAGACAGAGACATATACAAAAACACAGAAAATATACAAGAGAGAGACACGCCAAAAAATTAGAGATTGAGTGTGTAATCATTATACTATAGTGAATTTGTTCTCGCCGTCACCGGCAACCTTGGATATTTTCCCACCTTGTGGTTTTACCACGTAAATTTATGTGTACATGTTTTTTTTTTTTCTATCTTTCTCCATAATATTTTTAACAGTCTACAAAAACCTATTAGATGCGTGAACAATCTTATACGATCCAAAATTCCTCGTCAACAAAGTCAACGGAGCAATGAGTATACTTCTACCTGGAGATTAAGTATTTAACTATGAAATTAAGTTGGTTTAAAGTTAAATTAGATAGAAATGGAGTAAGACCGTAAGGGCACGTTTGGCACATGGGATGAGATAGGAATCGGTTTATTTTTAATCTCATTCCCATATTTGGTTGACCGGTGGAATAGGATAAATTAGTCCCATCTGAAACTTGTAACCCATCGATATGAGATAAATTATTTTTATCCCATCTCTCTTCTCTCATCTGACATCACGACCATGTTCTTTGTCAAAACTAGTCCCATCCGAATCCCATTATGTGGATCTTGCTTTGTAATGAGAAAAGGTCAAAGTTTTTTGTTTTGTAATGAACTATAATGTGAAAAGGATCGTGTCTTCTTTTTTTCAAATTCCCATCTTTTCTATTCAGTTTCTTCACTTTTCTCAGCAAACAAATAGGGTGAAGAAAAGACTAATTGAACAAATTAAGCTGATAATAACTTTGAAAAAAACCTGGGCGGACAAAAGAAACGATTGAAACCAACCACAAAATCTACAACATTCTGTTTGGTTACAAAGAAACTGAAAGAAAAATACAACCTTGAATCTTGCTTCAGAATCAAATAAAAACAAAAGCTAGGACAACAGTACTCAATCAATTCAGCTAAGCCTAGAAAAAATAAAAATAAAAATGACAGTTGTGGATAGAATTTATAATCCATAAAACTTGCTCTCTTGCTTTTTTTTTTTCAAAAACTAAACAAATAAAAACCAAGCATCTGTTTTGTGAACATTTTGATAGATACCCACCAACATTCTAACCAAAAGATGACTTTTTTGGTCGATTATTACCTTGTTCCCAGAATTAATTTTCCTGAGAAAATCTAGAAAGAAAGTTCTAGCAGCAGAACACCAGAATGAGGAGATGTGTAAGAAGACGGCTGCCTGCGAGAGGACAAACTCGTTTTGTGGGTTGTGTTTTGTGATTATTGAATCTGTGTTATAAATTTAGGTTTGGGTTTGTTTTATTGTTTTTTTCCGACTCTCCTTTCTTTTCTTTTGTTTTTTGTTAGATATTTTAAATTTTATCACATGATGCATCAAAGTTTACATTATTTTTAATCATATCCTATATTATATTAAACAGATGATAACATTAAAATTAATCTAATCTTTTTCTATCTAATCTAATTTTATAAAAATAATCATATCATATCATACATACGGAATATAAAAGTTAATCGTAGTAGAGATAAAGTGCTGAAAAAAGAAATGGATTTGGTTCCTCTTGGAAGCTGAGCTTTATATATTTTATTGGGCAAGATTTATTTTATATATTTGTTAATCATGATTAGATAAGTGAAAGCATTTTACCCGAATAGGAATATTTGATGAGTCATAAGCAATTTCGTTTTCATTAAATTTTAAATGCCCAATTTTATTTCAATAACCTTTAAACTGCTCCTCTTTTTTTTTTTTTTCAATTGTTCATCCAATTTCCCGATCTATCTGCCATCAAAATACTGAAAGTTTGATGAACTCATGATTTTGAAATTTTAAGATTGTCCCAACAGAGTCTGAGAAAAGTATTTTTTTTTTCTTATTAAATAAAAATAAATTTTGCAATGGTACAAATCACCGGAGTTTGAGGAGTATTTTGTTTCCTTGGTTTTAGTTTTTCTTTAAAGAAGCTACGATTACGAAAAATCAAAAGTTTTTTTTTTTCACAAAGAACTGGAATCTTGATTGATGAAGAGAGAAAAGATACGAAGAAAAACAAAAAGGGTTTTCAAAATTTGAAGGTCAAAAATGATATTTATAAATAAAATAAAATAAATCATAACCATTGATTTCCTTAAAAACTCAGGTGAAACTTAGATCAGGAGAGAATAGGTGTTAGAGTGTTTTGGTCCATCTTTGACCATTGATTGCAATTACCAAACTAGATTTGTTAAAAATAATTTTATTTTAAATCATTATCTATAAACTATATTTGAGTATTTATTTTATATCTTTGTCATTTTCCTCTATTGTTATCTTGATTTTCGATTTCAAAGAAACTTGGCATTTGCCAAAAAATGTTAAATAGTACTAGTGGTATAAAAATGGACCTGACCCAAGGTGGCTAATCCATTTGGCCTGCCAACAAAAGTGGGTCGGACCAGGTCTGGTCCGCGTGGGTCGTGTGTCGGCCCAAGACCGGCACAGTGGCAGGCCATAGGTAACCGGTTCGTTGGACCGGTCCGCACAGCATGCCACATCGGCGGGCCAAGTCCAACGGACGGCACGTCGGATCGGCCAGTCGAACCGACACCGAGGTCCGACCGCTTGGCATTTAATTTATTTTTACTTTTTTTACAAAAAATGGCTCTAACAGTTAAATTTTAAATTTCAACCTTTGGAGCCAAAAAAATATTACAAAAAACCCCTAAACTCTTCTATTTTATATTTTCTCCCACAATTCTAATTTTTCTATAAATACCCTAATCCATTCTATTTTTCAATCACTTTCTCTCATTCTCTCAATCTCTCTCCATTCTCCAAATCTTTACACATTTTCATTTAATTTGATTTTTAGTCTCTCTCTCTACACATTTTGTAATAGTATTATACTAATTTCCTATTGTCTATAATCTATATACATATTATTCTCCTTATTTTCCACCAACACACAAAAATTTGAAGGTACATATGTAAGTTCTTCGGTTTTTGATTGGCTTATTTCGATTGACAAACCACAGTTGAGGATTAACATGTAAGGCTAGTTTAGGTGATTTTTGTTCATGACCAAGCTCAAGCTTCTAAGGTATATCACTTGTTTCACTCTTTGAAGAGATTTAGTTGCACACACACACACACACTTCATGTATGTGTTGTTCACATTGCATTTGTGTTCCCTATTGCTTATATGTGTGCATCATTTACACATTGCACACACACACACTTACATGCATTTGTATTGACATGCATTTATTCCTTGTTTCTCATTACTCATGTGTGCATTCCTTCACAATCCCACTTGCACTTCATGTATGTTTTTTTTTGTTATTGCATTTCTATGATTGCATTTGTGTTTCCATGATCATGCATTGCTTTTAATCATAAGATAACTTGTTGTGTGCTTTGGGTTAGATTTGGTTTGGTTATTTTGAGTAATGTGTCTAGTTTTGAAAGAATAGTTTTCAATAATTTAAGTGTTTTTCAAAACTGACCTTTGTATGGTCTTGTTACCATAACATTTTATACATTCCTTCAAAATGAGTTTTGAAAATTTCTGTACAAACTAGACACCCATACCTTTCTAACAGTATATTATTCGTAATATTTCATGAATGTTTGGATTGGTTTTGAAATCTCCAAAATGATCATAAAAACAGGGCATCTATGTTGTTGTCCATTTCTGACCTTTGGTCACCCATTTGACCATAAACTTTTCTATAGTTATCCAAATCACATTTTATTAAATGGAGTAGAAAGTATACTTTCATACCTTTCCAACGGTATATTATACGAAAGGTTTCGAAGTCGTTTGGTCATGTTTTGATCCGTTTGAATTTCAAACTGGTGTGCTGAGAGTGGAATTCCCACGAGCCTCGAGCGAAAATAGCAATTTTCGCTTCCAAACATTTTGCCCCCTCCGCGTGCGAAGATGGCCCCAAAAAACTTGGCACAATTTTCACTTCCAAACTTTTCGCCCCCTCCTGGTGCAAAACCCGTAGAGAAAAGCCTGATTTGGGCAAAAACGTCTTTTCCTGTGGAGCTCGTTTTTACACCTTATATATATCATCTTCTTTCCAAATCAGACCTAGAGCTTTGAAATTAAATCCTCAAGAGAGAGAAATTGACTCCTAGAGAGAGAGAACTCCAACAACACTTTTTTATACTCAACAAACTCCCATTCATGCATATCTAGCATCATTCTTTATCTTCCAAGCATGAGTCTTCATATGTTTCTTGATTAAGTAACTTTTACATGTTCTAGATTGTTTCTTTTCATTCTTATGACATGTATGCGAAGGTTTAGCTTTTATTACAAATTAAATGCATGCTCTTGTGTTTAAAAGCTCTTATGACTTGCTTGTGATGTTGGTTGTTGGTTGAGAATATTGTTTTGTGATAGCTAGCAATTAGGACGATTTTACCCTTCTAGCTAAATCTTTATGTTTTGCATTTAGATATTGTTTAGGTCTATTTGATTGCATTGATTGTTCCTTGCCATGTTCATGACAACTTTTGTTGATTGACTTTTATTTGATAACTAGATATTAGTCTCTCATAGCTATATCTAGTTAGGTCTTCTTGCACTTGCATTTAGACATTGATATATAGGAATTGAATTTATTGACATCTTTGAATTTCTAGATAAGCATTTAGTGTAGCCTAGCACTACTTGCATGTTTGAATATTTCATCATATTCACTTAAGTTGTTTATGACTCTACATTGAGCTTAAGTTTTGTGACTAATTGGTTAGTGCACAAGCATGTTCATCAAGAATCATTATTAAGGCCTTCTACGTAGAGTGAAAAGGTTAGTAACTGGAGGGTATAACGAGAGGTCAACCTAGGTTGTAAACTTTCATTCAATAGTGGATTTGAGGATCAGATGTGTGGCGCACATATTAGCCTGTGGTTTTTCCCATTTGGAGGGTTTCCACGTAAAGATCAAGTGTTCATTTTTTTTTCACACTTTACACCTGATGTTGTATGTTTGTTTTATCGGGTGAATTTTGAATATTGACTAATAAAGAAAAATTGGTAATTGACTTGATTAAAACCCATTCCCCCACTCCCAGGTTATTAGACACACTTTAGGGAACTTTCAACATATGTCTTTAAATGTTATTATTTCTTTATATGAGTAAATTTATGAACGGCTCGAAAAGTTATTGGCACTATTTAGGGGGGTGTTGTGCAAATATCACCGCTTTACTAATTTAAGTTTAAAAGACATCATTTAACGTGATCAGGCGAAAATACCCCGAATTATTGAAAAATAGAGAAAGTTGTTGTTTTCAAAGTCAGAGAAAAGCAAGAGTGAGAAAGAAACCGGGAAGCTAATCGACGGCAACGAAATTGACGGCGAAGTGACTAAAACGAGAGTACATGAGTTTTTTTACGATCGACATATGTAAGTTCAATTTGTTTTTATAACTTGCATTGCATGTTAGAGTTGTGTTTTGTTGATTGAAAATGTAGATTTGGTTTGAAATAAAGATCTGAGAATGATTGAGGTTTAGGTTAGTGTTCGAAATGAGTTTGAATATCTGTTGAGGTAGATGAATTCTGGGAAATCGAGACTTTTTTAAGGAGATCCGAGCTTTTTCGTAGTTGAATCGAGCTTTTTGGATAGATTTACGAGCATTTTTTTTAATAAAAATTAGGTTTTTGTAAATAGAGCTTATTTTAAGTTAAATCGAGCTTTTTTTTTTAACATGATCGAGCTTTTATTAAAAAGCTCGATTATATTCCTTAAAAGATCGAGTTTTTTTAGAAGATCAAGCTTTTTTGTAAAGGATCAAGCTTTTTTTCATAAGTTTGAGGATTTTTTTTATTTGATCGAGCATTTTTTTCATTGGGTAGAGTTTTTTGTCATTGGTTCGAGTTTTTTATTCATTGGTTCAAGCTTTTTTTCGCTGGTTCGATTTTTTTTATTTAAATTATCGAGCTTTTTTTTGTCAACCTGAGCTCTTTTAAAAAATAATCACGCTTTTTTTTTGATGATTTTGGATTGGTTACGGTCCAAGATTATTTGTCAAATGTTCAAGCTTTTTTTTCAAAGGTTCGAGGTTTTTTATCAAAGGACCTAGCTTTTTTATCAAATGACCGAGCTTTTTTTTCCAAAGGATCGAGCTTTTTTGCAAATGGCCGAACCTTTTTTGCAATGGCCAGAGACTTTTAATGTTGTTTTCGAGCTTTTTTCAGTTTAGTGATGTATTATTTATGTGCCATTGTAGATGAGAAATAGGTTGAGGGTTTTGCTTAAAACTTCATAAGGAGACTGGTACGAGAGCAAGTTGACTAGACACGACCATTTTGACACCCTTGGTCATATAGAAGATGCGCTGAACCAGGTCCGTGTAGAATTTGTTGTGGAAGACCGGTGTCGGTTCATGGCGTCGTGTTTCGAGCATTTCCTAATGATGCATCAGGAGATGCAGTTTTTGGGTGGTGTTATCCATCGGTTGCTTTTAAGGGATCTGCATCATAAGGGCCCAACAAATGAGATGCAGTTCATGTTAGGGAACCGTTCGGTGAGGTTTTCGTAGGTGAAACTTTACCTCATCACTGTATTACGATTTGGAGTCGTATCAGACACGAGCGTGTATGTAGAAGTGGAGAATGACATACATCAACGATACTTTCCTGGAGTCGATGAGGTTTCATTCGAGAAAATGAGGGTTGTTCTCACCCTAGAAGAGTTTCAGAAGGCGTACGATATTGTGAAGTTCTGCCTCATATATATGTTGAACTGGATACTAATAGGGATGGATTAGAGATTCAAGATTCCAGTTTGGCAGTTTCGGCAGTTTCGGCTGGTAGAGGACCTTGATGCGTTCCCGTTGGGTGCCCACGTGTACAAACGGGATGGGTTCAAGAGAAGTCAGTGGGAAAATGGAGCTCACGTATATACGGTGGATACCTACAACATTTATGGTCTATCTCACCCCCTATTGGTAAGAACTTTGAATTACAACCTGTAGTTTATTATTAGTGTCCTAAATTGTATGGATTCTTATCGTACTTATTTTTGATGCAGATATTCACTTTCGAGGTGACCTCCGATCTGGGCATCCAGATCGACACCAGGGGGATTACGGATTGGTCTCCCTGTATATTGAAGTGGGAGTTGAATAAACAACCGAGAGGGAAGAAGCTGGCCAAGATATTCAATGCTCAGGTATTTATTTAATTTGTACATGTTTATAATTACATTGTTCTAAGGTTTCAGATGTTTACAAGGATAGAACTTGTGCTTACACCAGCTAAGAGAGAGACATCGTACTATACGAGGCTAAACGAAGGGGGGGAGCCTGTATATAGAGGAGGATAGACTTTAGATTTCGCCTTTAGTCCCTGATCAGTTTACCGTTTGGGGAAACAGTGGGACAAAGGGTCGGGTTTCATGGCCATGGCTAGTGGCAGTGAGGTATCTGAGCCGAAGCCCAATGGGATGTTGTTCCCGGGAACAACTTCGTCGTTATAAATAAAGTTAGAGTGGTTTAAAAAAAAATAAAAGATGTTCCCCTAGTTAAGGTTGAGTGGTTCCCAGTAACAACTCAAACGTTGGATAAAATGTCAAAGTGGTTTCCGTCAATGTTGAAGTTGCTCCCAACGAGAAGTTGTTCATGAAAAAAACTTTGACGTTATCGATAACAATATAGTGGTTTCCAAAAAATAAAATTTGTTCCCCTTCATAAGGTTAAGTGGTTCTAGTGAACAACTCTAGCATTGGATAGAACGTCAAAGTGGTTTCCATCAACGTTGAAGTTACTCCCAACGAGAAGTTGTTTCAAAGAACAACTTTGACGTCATAGATATTGTTAGAGTGGTTTAAAAAAAATAAAAGTTGCTGCCCATCTTAAGGTTGAGTGGTTCTCGGGAACTACTCTAACGTTGAATATAACATCCAAGTGGTTTCCATCAACGTTGAAGTTGCTACCAACGAGAAGTTGTTCTCGAGAACAACTTTGACGTTATAGATAACGTTAGAGTGGTTTTCAAAAAATAAAAGTTGTTCCCCTACTTAAGGTTGAGTGGTTCTCGGGAATAACTCTAACGTTGGATAGAACGTCAAAGTGGTTTCCATTAACGTTGAAGTTTCTCACATCGAGATGTTATTCCCGGGAACAACTTCGACATTATAAATAAAGTTAGAGTGGCTTCCAAAAAATAAAAGATGTTCCCCTAGTTAAGGTTGAGTGGTTCCCGGTAACAACTCAAACATTGGATAGAACATCAAAGTGGTTTCCTTCAACGTTGAAGTTGCTCCCAACGAGAAGTTGTTCCTGAGAACAACTTCGACGTTATCGATAACGATAGAGTGGTTTCCAAAAAATAAAATTTGTTCCCCTTCCTAAGGGTTAGTGGTTCCAGTAAACAACTCTAACGTTGGATAGAACGTCAAAGTCTGTTCCATCAACGTTGATGATACTCCCAACGAGAAGTTGTTCCTGAGAACAATTTTGACGTTATCGATAATGTCAAAGTGGTTTCCATCAACGTTGAAGTTACTCCCAACGAGAAGTTATTTTCGAAAACAACTTTGACGTTATAAATAAAGTAAGAGTGGTTTACAAAAAGTAAAAGTTGTTCCCCTTGTTAAGGTTGAATGGTTTTCGGGAACAACTCTAACATTGGATAGAACGTCAAAGTGGTTTCCATCAATGTTGAAGTTACTCCTAAAGAGAATTTGTTTCGGAGAACAACTTTGGAGTTATAGTTAACGTTAGAGTGGTTTCAAAAAAAATAAAAGTTGTTCCCCATCTTAAGGTTGAGTAGTTCTCTGGAAAAACTCTAACGTTGGATAGAACGTCAAAGTGGATTCCATTAGCGTTGAAGTTGCTACCAACGAGAAGTTGTTCCCGGGTAAAACTATGACGTTATAGATAATGTTAGAGTGGTTTCTAAAAAATAAAAGTTGTTCCTCTTTTTAAGGTTGAGTGGTTCCTAAAAACAACTCTAACGTTGGATAGAACGTCAAAGTGGTTTCCATTAATGTTGAAGTTGCTCCCAACGAGAAGTTGTTTCTGGAAACAACTTTGACGTTATAAATAACGTAAGAGTGGTTTCCAAAATATAAAAGTTGTTCCCCTTGTTATGGTTGAGCTGTTCCCGGGAACAACTTTAACGTTGGATAAAACGTCAAAGTGGTTTCCATAACTGTTGAAGTTGCTCCCAACGAGAAGTTGTTTCCGAGAACAACTTTGACGTTATAGATAACGTTATAGTTTTAAAAATATAAAATTTGTTACCCTAGTTAAGGATGAGTGGTTGTCGGGAAAAAATTTAACGTTGGATAGAACGTTAAATCGGTTTCCATCAAAGTCGAGAAGTTAATCTCGGGAACAATATTGACGTTATAGATAACCTTAGAGTGGTTTCCAAAAAATAAAAGTTGTTCTCTATCTTAAGGTTGAGTGGTTCTCGGGAACAATTCTAACGTTGGATAGAACGTCAAAGTTGTTTCCATCAACGTTAAAGTTGCTCCTAACGAAAAGTTATTCCTAGAAACAACTTTGACAATATAAATAAAGTATGAGTGGTTTCCAAAAAATAAAAGTTGTTCACCTAGTTAAGGTTGAGTGGTTGTCGGGAACAACTCTAACGTTGGATAGAACGTCAAAGCGGTTTCCGTCAGCGTTGAAGTTGCTACAAACAAGAAGTTGATCTCGGGAAAAACTTTGACGTTATACATAACGTTAGAGTGGTTTCTAAAACTAAAATTTATTCCCCTTCTAAAGGTTGATGTTCTCGAGAACAACTCTAACATTGGAAAGAACGTCAAAGTGGTTTCCATCAACATTGAAGGAGCTCCCAATGAATTGTTGTTCCCGTGAACAACTTCGACGTTAAAAAATAAAGTTAGAGTGGTTTCTAAAAGTAAAAGATGTTCCCCTAATTAAGGTTGAGTGGTTCCCGCTAACAACTCAAACATTGGATAGAACATCAAAGTAGTTTCCATTAACGTTGAAGTGGCCCCAAACGAGAAGTTGTTCCTGAGAAAAACATTGACGTTATCGATAACGATAGAACGGTTTTCAAAAAATAAAATTTGTCCCCCTTCTTAAGGTTGAGTGGTTTTAGTGAACAACTCTAACGTTGGATAGAACGTCAAAGTGGTTTACATTATTGTTGAAGTTACTCCCAACGAGAAGTAGTTTCTGAGAACAACATTGACGTTATAGATAACGTTAGAGTGGTTTCAAAAAAGTAAAAGTTGTTCCCCATCATAAGGTTGAGTGGTTTTCGGGAAAAACTCTAACGTTGGATAGAACGTCAAAGTGGATTCCATCAGCATTGAAGTTGCTACCGACGAGAAGTTGCTCTCGGGAACAACTCTGAAGTTATAGATAACGTTAGAGTTGTTTCCAAAAAATAAAAGTTGTTCCCCTTCTTATGGTTGAGTGGTTCCCGGAAACAACTCTAACGTTGGATAGAACGTCAAAATGGTTTCCAACAACGTTGAAGTTGGTCCCAACGAGAAGTTGTTCCCGGAAACGACTTTAATGTTATAAATAACGTAAGAGTGGTTTCCAAAATATAAAAGTTGTTCCCCTTGTTAAGGTTCAGATGTTCCCGGTAACAACTCTAATGTTGGATAAAACGTCAAAGTGGTTTCCATAACTATTGAAGTTGATCCCAACGAGAAGTTGTTTTCGAGAACAATTTTGACGTTATAGATAACGTTATAGTGGTTTCCAGAACATAAAATTTGTTCCCCTAGTTAAGGATGAGTGGTTGTCGGGAACAACTCTAACGTTGGATAGAACATCAAAGCGGTTTCCGTCAACGTTTAAGTTGCTACAAACGAGAAGTTGATCTCGGGAAAAACTTTGACGTTGTACATAATGTTAGAGTGGTTTCTAAAAAATAAAATTTGTTCCTCTTCCAAAGGTTGAATTTCTCGAGAACAACTCTTACGTTGGATAGAACGTCAAAGTGGTTTCCATCATCGTTGAAGTTGCTCCCAACGAATTGTTGATCCCGGGAACAACTTCGACATTAAAAAATAAAGTTAGAGTGGTTTCTAAAAATAAAAGATGTTCCCCTAGTTAAGGTTGAGTGGTTCCCTAAAACAACTCAAACATTGGATAGAACGTGAAAGTGGTTTCCATCAACGTTGAAGTTGCTCCCAACGAGAAGTTGTTCCTGAGAAAAACTTTGACGTTATCGATAACGATAGAGCGGTTTTCAAAAAATAACATTTGTTCCCCTTCTTAAGGTTGAGTGGTTCGCGTGAACAACTCCAACGTTGGATAGAACGTCAAAGTGGTTTACATTAATGTTGAAGTTACTCCCAACGAGAAGTTGTTTCTGAGAACAACATTGACGTTATAGATAATGTTAGAGTGGTTTCAAAAAAGTAAAGTTGTTCCCCATTTTATGGTTGAGTGGTTTTCGGGAAAAACTCTAACGTTGGATAAAACGTAAAAGTGGATTACATCAGCGTTGAAGTTGCTCTAGAGAACAACTCAGAAATTATAGATAACGTTAGAGTGGTTTCCAAAAAAAAATAGTTGTTCCTCTTCTTAAGGTTGAGTGGTTCCCGGGAATAACTCTAACGTTGGATAGAACGTCAAAATGGTTTCCATCAACGTTGAAGATGCTCGCAACGAGAAGTTGTTCCTGGAAATAACTTTAACGTTATAAATAACGTAAGAGTGGTTTCCAAAATATAAAAGTTGTTCCCCTTGTTAAGGTTGAGCTGTTCCGGGAACAACTCTAACGTTGGATAAAACGTCAAAGTGGTTTCCATAACTGTTGAAACTGCTCTCAACGAGAAGTTATTTCCGAAAGCAATTTTGACGTTATAGATAACGTTATAGTGGTTTCCAAAACATAAAAATTGTTCCCTTAGTTAAGGATGAGTGGTTGTCGGGAACAACTCTAACGTTGGATAGAACATCAAAGCGGTTTCCGTCAACGTTTAAGTTGCTACAAACGAGAAGTTGATCTCAGGAAAAACTTTGACGTTATAAATAACGTTAGTGTGGTTTCTAAAACCTAAAATTTGTTTCCCTTCTAAAGGTTGATGTTCTCGAGAACAACTCTTACGCTGGATAGAACATCAAAGTGGTTTCCATTAACGTTGAAGTTGCTTTGAACGAATTGTTGTTCCCAGGAACAACTTCGACGTTAAAAAATAAAGTCAGAGTGGTTTCTAAAAATAAAAGATGTTCCCCTAGTTAAGGTTGAGTGGTTCCCGGTAACATCTCAAACATTGGATAGAACGTTAAAGTGGTTTCCATCAACGTTGAAGTTGCTCCCAACGAGAAGTTGTTCCTAAGAAAAACATTGACGTTATCGATAACGATAGAGTGGTTTTAAAAAAATAAAATTTGTTCCCCTTATTAAGGTTGAGTGGTTCCCGTGAACAACTCTAACGTTGGATAGAACATCAAAGTGGTTTAGATTAATGTTGAAGTTACTCCCAACGAGAAGTTGTTTCTAAGAACAACATTGGCGTTATAGATAACGTTAGAGTGGTTTCAAAAAAGTAAATTTGTTCCCCATCTTAAGGTTGAGTGGTTTTCGGGAAAAACTCTAACGTTGGATAGAACGTAAAAGTCGATTACATCAGCGTTGAAATTGCTCGCGGGAACAACTCTGAAATTATAGATAACGTTAGAGTGGTTTCCAAAAAATAAAAGTTGTTCCCTTTCTTAAGGTTGAGTGGTTCCCGGGAACAACTCTAACGTTGGATAGAACGTTAAAATGGTTTCCATCAACGTTGAAGTTGCTCCCAATGAGAAGTTGTTCCCGGAAACAAATTTAACGTTAGAAATAACGTAAGAGTGGTTTCCAAAATATAAAATTTGTTCCCCTTGTTAAGGTTGAGATGTTCCTGGTAACAACTCTAACGTTGGATAAAACGTCAAAGTTGTTTCCATAACTGTTGAAGTTGTTCCCAACGAGAAGTTGTTTCCGAGAACAATTTTGACGTTATAGATAACGTTATAGTAGTTTCCAAAATATAAAAGTTGTTCCCATAGTAAAGGATGAGTGGTTGTCGGTAACAACTCTAACATTGGATAGTACGTCAAAGCGATTACCATCAAAGTTGATGAGTTTTTTTTAAAACCTAAAATTGGTTCCCATTCTAAAGGTTGACTGGTTCCCGGGAACAACTCTAACGTTGGATAGAAGGTCTAAGTGGTTTCTATCAACGTTGAAGTTGCTCACAATGAGATGTTGTTCTTGGGAACAACTTCGACGTTATAAATAAAGTTAGAGTGGTTTCAAAAAAATAAAAGATGTTCCCGTAGTTAAGGTTGAGTGGTTCCCGGTAAAAACTCAAACATTGGATAGAACGTCTAAGTGGTTTCCATCAATGTTGAAATTGCCCCCAACGAGAAGTTGTTCGTGAGAACAAGTTTGAGGTTATCGATAACAATAGAGTGGTTTCTAAAAAGTAAAATTTGTTCCCCTTTTTAAGGTTGAGTGGTTCCCGTAAACAACTCTAACGTTGGCTTAAACGTCAAAGTGATTACTCCCAACGTGAAGTTGTTTCTGAGAACAACTTTGACATTATAGATAACGTTAGAGTGGTTTTTAAAAAATAAAAGTTGTTCCCTATCTTAAGGTTGAGTGGTTCTCGGGAACATTTCTAACGATGGATAGAACGTCAAAGTTGTTTCCATCAATTTTAAAGTTGCTACCAACGAGAAGTTGTTATCGGGAACAACTTTGACGTTATTGATAACGTTAGAGTGGTTTCCAAAAAATAAAAGTTGTTCCTCTTCTTAAGGTTGAGTGGTTCCCGGGAACAACTCTAATGTTGGATAGAACGTCAAAGTGGGTTCCATTAACACTGAGGTTGCTCCCAACGAGAAATTGTTCCCGAAAACAACTTTGACGTTATAAATAAAGTAAGACTGGTTTCCAAAATATAAAAGTTGTTCCCTTTCTTAAGGTTGAGTGGTTCCCGGGAACAACTCTAACAATGGATAGAACGTCTAAGTGATTTCCATCAACGTTGAAGTTGCTCCCAACAAAAAATTTTTCCCGAAAACATTTTTGACATTATAAATAAAGTATGAGTGGTTTCCAAAATAAAAAAATTGTTCACCTTGTTAAGGTTGAGTGGTTCTTGGTTAGGAAGCCGGCTTAGTAGATCACTAGGTTCAAGATAGAGTGAGAGTGAAAGCTTGTAGAGCATGTGTGATTGCTTGAGTGTGTAACTTTATTTGAAATAGTGGATTTGCTTTTGCCGGTGGTTGTGGAATCAACCCGTGGATGTTTCCTCTTTGGAGTTTTTACCACGTAAATATCGTGTGTCTTTGTTTGCAATTTTCATTAAGCATTTATAATTGCATTGTTTTAAAAAGAAGATAAAAATTGGAGCATATACCTATTCACCCCCCCTCTAGGTATATTTCACTATAAAGATAAAGGGAATTTCAAACTTAAGTTCCCTCAACAAATAGCTCACAAAGGGAAGACACCTATCATGCAAGCTCAACCAAGGAAGCAATCAAGTCTTGCTCAACAACAAAGAAGGAAAGCTCCTCAACAACAAGCAAGACAACCACAAAGACATGGGAAGGCTCCAATGCATCCTCAAGGATATGGTATAATTCCTAACTTTTTACCTACATGTCATTTTTGTGGTATTGATGGTCACATTAGACCAAATTGCTTTAGGTATATCAAATTATGTAGGATTGAAAGATGATAGAGAAGAAAAAGGCTAGAGCCATGAAGCATGATCCTAGGACATCTAGAGCCATGATGCATGTCACTAGGAAAAGTGAAACACCTTTGCATGATCCTAGGACATTTAAAGCCCATGTACCATTGACCACTAGGAAGGAAAATACTGCACCTAGGTGGATTAGAAAGGATGAACATCTTTGCCATGTTGCATAAATTGCTTTGAAAGCTCATTCTTGTGATTTTTTATATTTGGATAGTAGGGTGTTCTAGGCACATGACTGGAAATAAGAGTTTCTTTGAGACTCTTGTGATGGAGGAGGATGGAAATGTCACCTTTGGTGATGGATCTAAAAAGAAGGTCAAAGGAAAGGGAACCATTTCCATTCCCGAATTACCTTCCTTGTCCAATGCTTTGTATGTTGATGGTCTAAAATCCAATTTGATAGGCATTTCACATCTTAGTGATGATGGACTCCCCGTCTTGTTTAGGAAAAATGATTGTTCTATCCTTTTGCCAAATGGACAAACCTTGATAAAAGGTATGAGGTCTAGTGACAATTGCTATTGTCTTGAGGCTAGAAGTGTGTCCTGTAATGTGTCCAAGGATGAACAAATAGAGTTGTGGCATGAAAGACTTGGTCACATGAACTTTAGGGATTTAAGAATCTTAGGTAAGTTCAATGTTGTGCGAGGCCTTCCCAAGCTTGGGAAAAAGGTTAATGGTGTTTGTAGACCTTGCCAACAAGGGAAGCAAACCAAAAGTATGCACAAAAAGGGCAAGTATATAACCACCAAAGAACCTCTAGAGCTTTTCCACATGGATCTTATGGGTCCTATGCAAACTGAGAGTTTAGGTGGGAAGAGATACATTTTTATGTGTGTAGATGACTTCTCTAGGTATACTTGGACCTATTTCCTTAGAGAAAAATCTGAAACTTTTGACAAGTTTAAAATGCTTTGCTCTAAAATTCAAAATGAAATGAACTCTAAGATTAAAAGCATTAAGATAATTAGGAGTGACCATGGGAAGGAACTTGAGAATGCCCATTTTGAAAACTTTTGCAATAGTCTAGGCATTTCTTATGAGTTTTTGGCACCTAGGACACCTCAACAAAATGGATTTGTTAAGAGGAAAAATAGGGTTCTTCAAGAAATGGCCCGTATTTCACTAGAAATCTTTGGGCCGAGGACGTCAATACGGCTTGCTAGATAGGAAATAGATTTTTCTTTAAGCCCCACACTAGGCAAACCTCCTATGAGTTATGGAAAGGTAGAAAGCCAACTGTTAGCTACTTCCACACCTTTGGAATCAAGTGCTACATTTTGAATGACCATGATCAACTTGGAAAATTTGATGGTAAGAGTGATGATGGTATCTTCATTGGCTATACCTTGAGTAGTAGAGCCTATAGAGTTTTTAATCTAAGAACTAGGACCGTAATGGAATCATCTAATGCTGTCATTGATGATACTAGACTCAAAACTAATGACCATAAGAAGGAGGTAGATTTAGTTGATGACTCCCCTTTGGAGAAAGTTATTGATGTCTCTAATGTTGAAAAGATTAACCTTGATGATGTCATAACACAACCTATTGATAGGCTTCCTCCCTTGAACTCTAAAGAACCAGCTCCATGGGTTAGGAAATTTCATGACAAAGAGGACATCATTGGAGAGGTTAGTAAGGGTGTTAGGACTAGGCATCAAATGGATTATCTAATTAGCTACACATGTTACACCGCTCAAATAGAACCCAAAAAAATTGATGAAGCCTTAAAAGATGAATTTTCGGTTCTTGCTATGCAAGAAGAGCTTAACCAATTTGAAAGGAATGAGGTTTGGACTCTAGTTCCTAGGCCCAAGAACACCAATGTGATAGGTACCAAGTGGGTATATAGGAACAAATCTGATGAGAATGGTAACATTATGCGAAACAAGGCTAGACTTGTAGCACAAGGATACTCTCAAATTGAGGGTATTGACTTTGAGGAGATATTTGCTCCCGTTGCTAGGATTGAATCTATTAGGCTTCTTTTATCCATTTCTTGTTTGTACAAGTTCAAATTATATCAAATGGATGTTAAGAGTGCCTTCCTCAATGGCTTCTTGCAAGAGGAAGTGTTTGTTGAGCAACCTAAAGGGTTTGTGGATTCTCACCACCCTAATCATGTCTATCACCTCAACAAAGCTTTATATGGGTTGAAACAAGCACCTAGGGCTTGGTATGAGTGTCTCACCCAATATCTCATAGACAATGGCTACACTAGGGGTAGTGTTGACAAGACTTTATTCATCAAGAAAAACAAAGATGAGCTCTTATAGCTCAAATCTATGTTGATGATATAGTCTTTGGTTCCACTAAAGACACCAAAGTCCAACAATTTGTTGATGTCATGCCTCATGAATTTGAGATGAGTCTTGTTGGTGAATTGAGTTAGTTTCTAGGTTTACAAATTAAGCAAATGGATGATGGGATATTCATATCTCAAGCTAAGTATGCCAAAAACCTAGTGAAGAAATTTAGCCTTGAAAGTGCCAAACATTGTGATACACCCATGAGTACCACTTTGAAGCTAAGCAAGGATGCTAGTGGTAAAAGTGTGTACCAAAATTTATATCGTGGCATGATTGGTAGCTTGCTCTATTTGACCGCAAGTAGGCCCGATATCTCTTTTAGTGTGGGTGCATGTGCCAGGTATCAAGCGGATCCTAAGGAGTCCCATCTCTTTTCTATTAAGAGAATCATTCTATATGTGAATGGGACATCCAACTATGGGATTTGGTACTCTTTTGACACTAATGCTAGTCTTGTAGGCTCTAGTGATGCAGATTGTGCAGGAAATTGTGATGATAGGAAAAGTACATCGGGAGGTTGCTTTTTCCTTGAGAACAACCTTGTTTCTTGGTTTTCCAAGAAGTAAAATTCGATTTCCTTGTCCACGGCTGAGGCCGAATAAATTACTGCCGGGAGTGGATGCACACAACTCCTTTGGATGAAGCAAATGATAGTCGACTATGGATTCAATCAAGGTACTCTTACTCTCTTTTGTGATAACATGAGTGCAATTAATATTTTAAAGAATCCAATTCAGCATTCTAGGACTAAGCATATTGACATCCGTCATCATTTCATTAGAGAACTAGTTGAGAGCAAATGCATTGTACTTGAGCATGTAGATACCAATGATCAACTAGCGGATCTATTTACTAAACCCTTAGATGCTACTAGATTCAAGACTCTTAGTAGATCTGTTGGGATTTGTTTAATGGAGTGATGTGTTGTGGTCTTTGACCCCATATGTGGAACTCAAGCAAAGAGAGTTATTGTATACTTGTTGCATGCATCTTTTTTTTCTTAAATATGCTTATACCTCTTTATTGATTGCTTTGAGTAGCTTGGTTGCACTTATAGTATATTGTATTTTCATAAATAAGTGTGAACTTTGCTTTGATTACAATCCATGTCATATTTATGTTTCAACATGCATTTTTGGACTAGGAGATATACATTGGAAGTACATGTTGAATGACCTATAATTATCTCCATGACATGATGATTCTTAAATGACATGCTAATGAAAAATGATAAAGCATGATTTATTGATTGCACTTGTTAAATGCAACACCTTATGTGAAACATACTAGTGAGACTAAAATGTTTAATCAATGTCTCTCTTTCTTTATTAGTTGAACACGGCTATTATCATACGGGTATCCTACCGGAAAAATCAAATAGGGTGCAAAGTTGCTCATGCCATGTTTAGCTTTTAAAGTTGGATATAGTGCCTTTAAAACTTGATATCTATAAGAACTCATTTGCCTATATCATGACAATAAGGGGGAGTAGCATTTTCTTACCATTGTGATGTTAGGGGAGTATCATGTGTTGGCTTTGAGAGGGAGAATTGCATTAGTGTACTTGTTTGAGGGGGAGATTACATGTAGGGGGAGTAACCCGTTGAGGGGGAGCATTGCATGAACATTTCATGATATCATACTCATATTTCTAAATGCAAATGCTTTTGTTTCATATTCACTTGATCATCTCACATGCACTTGGTTTGGAAAGTGTATTTGTGCTTGCCTTGTGTGTAGGGTTGATAGTTCTACAAGAGATTGAAGACTTGAAGTTTTTTTTATGTTTATCTCTTTGTAATGTAGAATATATTCCTGGTGTTTTTCTGTTTTGTTTTGTGAGGATCAATGTGAGTGGTGGTTTTGTCACGAAATAGCCAAAGGGGGAGATTGAAAAGTCCTCATTTGTTGATTGACTTATTTTGTGAACAACCACGTTGTTGGGGTTGAGTGGCTTCCAAAAAATAAAAGATGTTCCCCTAGTTAAGGTTGAGTGGTTCTCGGTAAAAACTTGAACGTTGGATAGAACATCAAAGTGGTTTCCTTCAACGTTGAAGTTTCTCCCAACGAGAAGTTATTCCTGAGAACAACTTTGATGTTATCGGTAACGTTAGAGTGGATTCAAAAATATAAAAGTTGTTCCCCTTCCTAAGGTTGAGTGGTTCCCGAAAACAACTCTAACGTTAGATAGAACGTCAAAGTAGTTTCCATCAACGTTGAAGTTGCTCCTAACGAGAAGTTGTTCCCGGAAACAACTTTGACGTTATAAATAAAGTAGGAGTTGTTTCCAAAATATAAAGTTGTTCCCCTTGTTAAGGTTGAGTGGTTCCTAGGAATCACTCTAACGTTGGATAGAATGTCAAAGTGGTTTCCATCAACGTTGAAGTTGCTCCCAACGAGATGTTGTTCCCGGGAACAACTTCACCGTTGCAAATAAAGTTAGAGTGGTTTCCAAAAAAAAAAAATGTTCCCATAGTAAAGGTTGAGTGGTTCCCGGTAACGACTCAAACGTTGGATAGAACGTCAAAGTGGTTTCTATCAACTTTGAAGTTGCTCCAGATGAGAAATTGTTCCCGGAAACAACTTTGACGTTATAGATAAAGTTAGAGTGGTTTCCAAAAAATAAGAGTTGTTTCCCATCTTAAGGTTGAGTGGTTCTCGGGAACAACTCCAACTTTGGATAGAAGGTCAAATTGGTTTCCATCAATGTTAAAGTGGCTCCCAACTAGAAGATGTTTCCGAGAACAACTTTTATTTTGTAGATAACGTTAGAGTGGTTTCCAAAAAATAAAAGTTGTTCCCCTTGTTAAGGTTTAGTGGTTCCCGCGAACAACTCTAACGTTGAATAGAACGTTAGAATAGTTTCCATCAACGTTGAAGTTACTCAAAACGAGAAGTTGTACTAAGAACAACTTTGACGTTATAGATAACATTAGAGTGGTTTCAAAAAAATAAAAGTTGTTTCCCATCTTAAGGTTAAGTGGTTCTCGGGAACAACTCTAACGTTGGACAAAACGTCAAAGTGGTTTCCATCAATGTTGAAGTTGTTCCTAACGAGAATTTGTTTCCGGAAACATCTTCGACATTATAAATAAAGTAAGATTGGTTTCCAAAAAACAAAAGTTGTTCCCCTTGTTAAGGTTGAGTGGTTTTCGGGAACAACTCTAACGTTGGATAGAACGTCAAAGTGGTTTCCATCAATGTTGAAGTTGCTCCCAACGAGAAGTTATTCCTGAGAACAACTTTGACGTTATCGGTAACGTTAGAGTAGTTTCAAAAAATTAAAAGTTGTTCTCCTTCCTAAGGTTGAGTGGTTCTAGGGAACAACTCTAACGCTGGATAGAACGTCAAAGTGGTTTCCATCAACGTTAAAGCTGTTCCCAACGAGAAGTTGTTACTGAAAACAACTTTGACGTTATAAATAATGTAGGAGTGGTTTCAAAAATAAAAAAAGTTGTTTCCCTTGTTAAGGTTTAGTGGCTCTCGGGAACAACTTTAACGTTGGATAAAACGTTAAAGTGGTTTCCATCAACGTTGAAGTTGCTCCCAGCGAGATGTTGTTCCTGGGAACAATTTCGACGTTGCAAATAAAGTTAGAGTGGTTTCCAATAAATAAAAGATGTTTCCCTAGTTATGGTTGAGTGGTTCCCGGTAACAACTCAAACGTTGGATAGAACGTCAAAGTGGTTTCCATCAACGTTAAAGTTGCTCCGAACGAGAACTTGTTCCTGAGAACAACTTCGACGTTATCGATAACGATAAAGTGGTTTCCAAAAAATAAAAGTTGTTCCCCTTCCTAAAGGTTAGTGGTTTCCGTGAACAACTCTAACGCTGGATAGAACATCAAAGTTGTTTCCATCAACTTTGACGTTATAGATAAAGTTAGAGTGGTTTCCCAAAAATAAAAGTTGTTCCCCAACTTAAGGTTGAGTGGTTCTCGGGAACAACTCTAACGTTGGATGGAAGGTCAAATTGGTTTCCATCAACGTTAATTTTGCTCCCATAGTGAAGTTGTTTTTGAGAACAACTTTGATGTTATAGGTAACGTTAGAGTGGTTTCAAAAAAATAAAAGTTGTTCCCCTTCTTAAGGTTGAAAGGTTCCCGTGAATAACTCTAACGTTGGATTGAACGTTAGAGTAGTTTCCATGAACGTTGAAGTTACTCCCAGCGAGAAGTTTTTTATGAGAACAAATTTGACGTTATAGATAACGTTAGAGTGGTTTCAAAAAAATAAAAGTTGTTCCCCATCTTAAGGTTGAGTGGTTCTCAGGAACAACTCTAAGATTGGATAAATGGTAAAGTTGTTTCCATAACCGTTGAAGTTGCTCCCAACAAGAAGTTGTTTCCAAAAACAACTTTTAGGTTGTAAAAAACGTTAGAGTTGTTTTCAAAAAATAAAAGGTTTTCCCCATCTTAAGGCTGAAGGGTTCTCGGGAACAACTCTAACGTTAGATAGAACGTCAAAGTGGTTTCCATCAACATTGAAGTTGATACCAATGAGAAGTTGTTCTCGAGAAAAACTTCGACGTTATAGATAAGAATAGTGTGGTTTCCTTAAAATAAAAGTTGTTCTCCTTCTTAAGGTTGAGTGGTTCCTGGGAACAACTCTAACGTTGGATAGAACGTCAAAGTGGTTTCCATTAACGTTGAAGTTTCTACGAACGGGATGTTGTTCCTGAGAACAACTTTGACGTTACCAATAACGTTAGAATGGTTTCCAAAAAATAAAAGTTGTTCCCCATGTTAAGGTTGAGTGGTTCCCAGGAACAACTCTAACATTGGATAGAACGTCGAAGTGGTTTCTATCAACGTTGAAGTGTTTCCCGGGAACAACTTTGACGTTATAAATAACGTTAGAGTGGCTTCCAAAAATTAAAAGTTGTTCCCCTTGTTAAGGTTGAGTGGTTTCTGGTAACAACTTTAGTGTTGGATAGAACGTCAAAGTGGTTTCCATCAACGTTGAAGTTGCTCCCAGCGAGAAGTTGTTTTCGAGAACAACTTTGACGTTATATATAACGTTAGAGTGGTTTCCAAAAAGTAAAAGTTGTTCCCCATCTTAAGGTTAAGTGGTTCTCGGGAAAAACTCTAACGTTGAATAGAGCATCAAAGTTGTTTCCATCAACGTTGAAGTTGCTACCAACGAGAAGTTGTTCTTGGGAAAAAATTTGACCTTATAAATAACGTTAGAGTGGTTTCCAAAAAATAAAAGTTGTTCCTCTTCTTCAGGTTGAGTTGTTCCCGGGAACAACTCTAACGTTGGATAGAACGTCAAAGTGGTTTCCATCAACGTTGAAGTTGCTCCGAATGGGATGTTGTTCCTGAGAACAACTTTGACGTTATCGATAACGTAGGAGTGGTTTCCAAAAAATAAAAGTTGTTTCCTTTGTTAACGTTGAGAGATTCCCGGTAACAACTCCAACGTTGGATAGAACTTCAAAGTGGTTTCCATCAACGTTGAAGATGCTCCTAACAAGAAGTCGTTCCTGAGAACAACTTTGACGTTATTGATAACGTTATAGTGGTTTCAGAAAAATAAAAGTTGTTCCTCTTCTTGAGATTGAGTGGTTCTTGGGAACAACTCTAATGTCGAATAGAAAGTCAAAGTTGTTTCCATCAACGTTGAAGTTTCTCCCAACGAGATGTTGTTTCCGAGAACAACTTTGTCGTTATATATAACGTTATAGTGGTTTCCAATCAATAAAATTTGTTCCCCGTCTTAAGGTTGCTAGGGAAAAATTCTAGCGTTGGATAGAACGTCAATGTGGTTTCCATCAACGTTGAAGTTGCTACCAACGAGAAGTTGTTATCGGGAACCACTTTGACGTTATAGATAACGTTAGAGTGGTTTCTAAAAAATAAAACTTATTCCCCTTGTTAAGGTTGAGTGGTTCCTGAGAACAACTCTATCGTTGGATAGAGCATCAAAGTGGTTTATATCAACGTTGAAGTTTCTCCAAACAAGAAGTAGTTCCCGGGAACAACTTTGACATTATAGATAACGTTAGATTAGTTTCCAAAAAACAAAAGTTGTTCCCCTTGTTAAGGTTGAGTGGTTTCCGGTAACAACTCCAATGTTGGATTGAACGTCAAAGTGGTTCCATCAACGTTGAATTTGCATCAACCGAGAAGTTATTCATGAGAACAACTATGACGTTTTCGATAACGTTAAAGTGGTTTCAGAAAAATAAAAGTTGTTCCCCTTCTTAAAAATTGAGTGGTTCTTGGGAACAACTCTAACGTTGGATAGAACATGAAAGTTGTTTCCATCAACGTTGAAGTTTCTCTCAACGAGATGTTGTTTCTGAGAACAACTTTAATGTTATAGATAACGTTAGAGTGGTTTCCAAACAATAAAAGTTGTTCCCCATCTTAAGGTTGAGTGGTTCTCGGGAACAACTCTAACGTTGGATAGAACGTCAAAGTTGTTTCCATCAATGTTGAAGTTGCTACAAACGTAAAGTTGTTCCTGAGAACAACTTTGACGTTATCGATAACATTATAGTGGTTTTAAAAAAATTAAAGTTGTTCCACTTCATAAGTTTGAGTGGTTCCCGGGAACAACTCTAACGTTGGATAGAACGTCAATGTGGTTTCCATCAACGTTAAAGTTACTCCCAACGAGAGGTTGTATCCGAGAAAAACTTTGACATTATAGATAAAGTTAGAGTGATTTCTGAAATATAAAAGTTGTTCCCTATCTTAAGGTTGAGTGGTTCTCGGGAACAACTATAACGTTGGATAGAACGTCAAAGTTATTTCTATCAACGTTGAAGTTGTTCCAAACGAGAAGTTGTTCTCTGGAAAAACTTTGACGTTATAGATAACGTTTGAGTGGTTTCCAAAATATAAAGGTTGTCCCCTTCTTAAGGTTGAGTTGTTCACAGGAACAACTCTAACGTTGGATAGAACGTCAAAGTGGTTTCCATCAACGTTGAAGTTGCTCCGAATGAGATGTTGTTCCTGAGACCAACTTTTACTTTATCAATAACGTTAGAGTGGTTTCCTAAAAATAAAAGTTGTTCCCCTTGTTAAGGTTGAATGGTTCCCGGGAACAACTCTAACGTAGGATATAACGTCAAAGTGGTTTCCATCAACGTTGAAGTTGCTCCCAACGAGAAGTTGTTCTTGAGAACAACTTTGACGTTATCGGTAATGTTAGAGTGGTTTCCAAAAAATAAATGTTGTTCCCCTTCTTAAGGCTAAGTGGTTCCCGGGAACAACTCTAACATTGGTTAGAACGTCATAGTGGTTTCCATCAACGTTGAAGTTGCTCCCAACGAGAAAGTGTTCCCGAGAACAACTTTGATGTTGTAGATAGCGTTAGAGTGGTTTAAAAAAAATAAAAGTTACTCCCTTTTTTAAGTATGAGTTGTTCTTGGGAACAACTTTAAAGTTGGATAGAACGTCAAAGTGGTTTCCATCAACTTTGAAGTTGCTCCCAACGAGAAGTTGTTCCTGGGAACAACTTTGACTTTATAAATAAAGTTTGAGTGATTTCCAAAAAATAAAAGTTGTTCCCCTTATTAAGGTTGAGTGGTTCTCGGTAACAACTCCAACGATGGATAGAATGTCAAAGTGGTTTCCATTAACGTTGAAGTTGCTCCCGACGAGAAGTTGTTCCCGAGAATAACTTTGGCGTTATAGATAACATCCGAGTAGCTTCCAAATAATAAAGTTGTTCCCTTTCTTAAGGTTTAGTTGTTCCCGAGAACAACTCTAACGTTGGATAAAACATCGAAATGGTTCTATCAATGTTGAAGTTTCTATCAACCAGAAGTTGTTCCTGGGAACAACTTTGACGTCATAGATAACGTAGAAGTGGTTTCCAAAAAATAAAAGTTATTTCTTTTATTATGGTTGACAGGTTTCAGGAAATGGCTCCAACATCGGATCGAATGTCAAAGTGGTTTTCGTCAACAAAGAAGTTGCTCCCAACTAGAAGTTGTTCTTGAGAACAACTTTGACGTTGTAGATAATGTTAGAGTGGTTTCTAAAAAATAAAAGTTGTTCCCCTTCATAAGGTTGTGGTTTGCAGGAACAACTCTAACGTTGGATAGAACGTCAAAGTGGTTTCCATCAACGTTGAAGTTGCTCCCAGCGAGAAGTTGTTCCCAGGAACAACTTTGACGTTATAAATAAAGTTAGAGTTGTTTCCAAACAATGAAAGTTGTTCCTCTTGTTAAGGTTGAGTGGTTCCCGGTAACGACACCAACGTTGGATAGAACGTCAAAGTGGTTTCCATCAATGCTGAAGTTGCTCCCAACAAGAAGTTGTTACTGAGAATTGTTAGGATTATTCTCGATAGAAAAAGTATAATAATGTATTTGACAATCTTTTCATATTAATAAAGTGATTTATATTTTAACAAATCTTATAGCATTTATAGTTTAATTATTATAATTTTCAAAAGTGAATAATCATAAGGTCAAAAGACTATGAGAAAAGAAGAATTGTTCATACATCTAGATATGTATGAGGTAGACACAATTCTTTAGTTAATCTTGAATAATATTGACAACTTAAGATAAAAGGTTGGGCGCCTATATCTTGTCAAAGTTGTAGATTTTTTTGCTAGTATTTGAGTGGGATCAAATGTGTTATGATGAGTCTAAAATCATCAAAGTGTGGTGTCTTTGGACAAAAGAATCTAGTGTACTGGGTGCATTGAATATGATCAAAATGATATACTTTATCTAGAACCGTCAATGGATAAAAGTTTTTATTTCAAGACAATCGGAGAGTCTATCTCTGAAAATACAAACACGGTTATATGCTCAAGGCTAACATGTAGGGGGGGGGGGGGGGTGAATAGGTTAGACACCTTTTCGACTCCCTTAGAAACAAACAAAAGTTTGTCCCTCTAGATTGCTTGTATCACAATATATATATATCAATTAAATACACTTAATCAATATATAAAACAAGTAAAGTGTGATACATACAAGTAATGGTAACACATACACAATCTATTTAATAGAAAGGAAGTCAACTTTGAATCACTCAAATTGGAGTTCAAATGAAGAAGTTATGGTGTTTGGAATGTGATAAAATGTAGAGAGAAAATTTCTGCACACAAGTTTTAAATTTCTTCTTAGAATGAAATGTGAGAGGGAAAGGAATATAAAAGAGAGGGAAAAAATGAAGCTAAAGGACCAAATTGCCCTCCTTTGTTATTGCTTCCCCAAGATGGCGCGTGGGCATCTCGGGGCAGCAAGGTGTTGCAGCCGTGATGGCCACGCACCATCTCGGGCTTGCACCAATTGATGTCTTTGGCCATGGTGCAACTCCCTTGCACTCCTCTCGCATTCTTCGAATGTTCTCCGGCCTCCAAACTCGGAATTCAAATCTGTTTGCCGATTACGAACCATAACTCTCTCACAGACATGGACGTATAAGATACTCAACCCAAAAAATAATAATTCGACTCGATATACGAATACGAAGACAATGTATGCAACATGAGTTGAAAGTGTAGTATCTTTTGACTTAGAACTTGAAATCAAAAGTATGAGTAACCGAAATTACCAGAACTCAATCAAGAATGATTTAAGACTAAATTCAAGTTCAATATCCATGTTATACAAATATATACACATACAAACACAATTCACACTAGAATGCAAACTACATAGAGATAGTCTTCAATCATGCATTTTCCAAAACATGTTATTTTCATACCAATGCATGAGCATTCATATTCAAGTGTGTGAATGTGTTATACATGGTGCACAATGATGCAGGGACACATATGAATGAATTGTATGTGTGTGCCCATAATGGTGCACAACGATGCAGGGACACAAATGTATGAATTGTGTGTGTGTGCCTAAGCCTTGTAAGAGAAAGATAAGGTCTTAGTATACCTTTGTAGAACCATATTGCATCCTTTCTCTTTGAAGACTTTGAACTTGCTTTGACTTGTTGTTCATTCTTCTTTAAAGCTTGAATCATCATGAATCTAAACAACTAAATCATTACATGTAAACATCATTTTGATATAAAATTAATGCCAATACAATCTAAAACCTAACAATCTCCCCTTTTGGCAAATTCAATGTCAAAACACCTATACATTTACTACAAATATAAAAATGAAGATAGGTAAAAAAATCACTCCCTCACATTACAATGAGTAAGATTCCTATAACTAATCTTCATTAACTCTTGAACTTCATCTTGATCTTCTCTTGAAGCAACCTACAAATCATCTCAAAGCACAATGCATATACAAGAGAAAAACAACAAATGGCAACATATAATATGGATAAGAATATACAATTAAGTCCACAAATACAAGTATCTCCCTCTTAATACATGCCAAAAACAAAAGAATTCTTAACCAAATCTTAAGACTAATTATTACATGCCATTGAAAGTTTAAAAGTTCACAAAAACAACATAAAAAGAAACTAAGTAACTAGCATCTTTTTCTCCCCCTTTTTGACATGAAATGATGCCAAAAGTTAAGAAATATATCACAAGACTCAAATACTAGCTACTTCGTCCACCAAAGAAAGTTGTGCGAGTAGTTGATCTAACATAATGCTTGAGAGGTGGTCTTGAACTTGAAGCAATACACTCCTCCAACTCTTTTATCCTAGCATCTTGTTGAACAACTATAACACTAAGTTCATCAACCTTCTCCTTCAATTGAATAGCCCCATCTAGAAGAATGTTTGTGCTAATCACATGACAATCAACTTGAGAACTACTAAATAGTCCAAAAGTATCACATGTCTTACCCTTATTCTTATATGACATGTATGACACACGTTTATCACTATACTTTTCCAAAGGTTGAACTAACACATTATCTTCTCTACTCTTAACCCCAGGAGCTAAACATAATGAAGTAATAAACCCCGATAGTTCAAGCTTTTAATCACCTCGAGTAGAGAAAGCCGCACTATTAATGTAATACATGAGAAGATCTCCAAGGTTTATAAGTTGATTAGTCACCAAGGCATGCACTATTTTGAACTTGTCCTTATTCAACACTGTTGAATTCTAAGATCCAATAATGTTAGTGCAAATGAATAGATGCCAAAATGCACTAGCCTTAGTTAACTCATGTTTACTAATATATGCTCTACCTTTCCACTCAAAAGAAGCATTGTCACAAAGAGTTCTACCCATGATATTAAGATTCTCAATGACATCCACATCTAGAAAACTAGAATCTATATCATTAGATAGCCCAAGAAACTTGTTAATGTTTTCCGAGTTAACTCTAAACACGACACCCTTAATCTTCATCAAAGCATCCAATAAGGTAACACTTTCTCTATATTCAAGATAAAACTCTCTAACAAGAGTATCATTCACAATTCCTAACATTCTTACCCATGATTCCCAATTTCTATCCTTTAAGCACTTAAGAACATAAGAATCTTTACACTTACCTAAGTCAATGCCTCTCTCTTGAAATATCTTATTTGTTCCAAAGATCCCTAAATCTTTTATCCTTGAAGCTTTGGATCCTTTTGAGGTAGACTTGCCTTTCACAACTGGATTCAATTGATTTTCACTTCCGGCAATCTTAGTTCTTCCCATTTGTTCTTGTGTTATAAGATGCTATATACAAACAACAAAAGTGAGTGAAAGACAAAACAAGCATATTAGTCACAAATATATAAAAACAAGACATATGACTTAAGAATGAATCATCATGCAAGATAAAGATAGTGAGTAATATCTTACAAGTATCATTAAGTCAAAATATGCCAACATGTAACAAAATGAAGCATGCGAACATATCATAAAAGAGAACAATGTTTGGCATACAATGCTTCCCCTTGATAAATGCTATAACTAAAACCAATGATAGCATAAAGTTCACAAAGATTCAAGCAATCACACATTCAAGCAATTTGAAGAAATATCAATAAAAATAAGCTTCATATGCTAAGAGAGATACACAAAGATTTTTCAAGTTCTCTCATAATTCTTCAACAATTGCTAAAATATCATCATACTCATAAACAAAGTGTGTGTGTGTGAGAGATATGCTTCAAATATATATCAAGAAGTAGTTTGATAATCAACATGCAAACAATTTCCAATAACTATTCATCTTAAGATTTTTCCATAAAAAGTCAAACCGATTATCATCCTGAATTTTTTGCTTTTAAGAGAATAGATTTCAACATATGAGCGTGTGTGTGCATGTGGCTCGTCATCCCATTTCTATTTTTTCAACCCGAGCTCATTTGATTTTAAACTATACTCATTTTTAAGCCTTCCTCCTTTTCTTTTTAGGCTTTGAATCAAAGATATTTTTTTATGATTCCATTTCAACACTTCTTTTATTTTTCCCTTTTTTTAACATAAACAAAATTCACTTCATGATGGCTTTCACTCATCACAATGGTGTAGCTCTTTCAAACATTGGGTAGCTTTCATAACCAAGGTGTGTAACCCTTTTCATGAAGGTCCTCTTTGAGTTCTATGTATTAGCCGAAGCAAAATGGATACTAACCATAAGTCATTTTAAATGTACTTAAGCACAAAAACTTCAAGATGTATTCAATGTTTACATATTAGTAAACTCAACCTACTAGCAAAACAAATAAGAGAAGCAAGGTGCAATTTTAGAAAACCAAGATTTTATGGCTCACAAGCACATGATCTAAGAGCAATAAGTAGAGACTTATTCAAGATCATTACTTCTCTAATGAGTAGCTTTCAAAGAATATGAAGCTCATATTTTCAAAAGTAATGCCACTCAATATACTATACACAAACAATCATCAAATTTAAGATCAATGTGAACAATATCACTATTAGATTCTAAAATAGCAAATGTCAATGAGAGCCATATGTAAGCTATACAAAATTCTCTAATATGACATTTTATGAGATCTATATCAAAAATTGAGTCAAAAGATGAATATCTAAGAGAACATGCATTAGAGTATAGAGATACCTTTTTGCACATTATATTCACCAAATATCATACTTCCACTCTTTTTATGAGCACTCTTGCTTTGAATGTCCTCATGACACCAAGTTGACGATTTTTCACAACAATAGTATAAAAAGAATAATATCTCAACTCAATCAACACATATATCAAAACAACTTCTCTAAAGTTAATCAATAAATTTTGACCATCATAACAAATATGATGTGAGATAACTAAGTTCATATCAATAAATGGAGTATTCAAAGCTAGCAAGCAAGAATTCTTAACACAATTGATATATAGCCTCAAAGCTATCTCACATGTGCTTCTTATATTAGTGATAAGAGCACTCACCCTTGAACCACTTGTTCTTGGGTGTACCTACACAAGCATTTCCAAGATGATCCTAGACAACAATGTTAAATCTAGAGTAAAGTCTTTCAATGACTTGATTAACAAGAATATCATTAATACACTCTTCCTTAACATTTTCAACACAATCTTTGTCAAGTTGAACAAGATTAGTATTCTTTCTACTCCAAAACTTCTTTTCATGCTTAGCAAAATTATCATGTTTTTTAACTTTCAAAACCTTAACATGTTCAAGTTGAAGTTTAATCTTCTTATCTCTAGATTCATTTCGTAATTTGCATTTTTCAATATATTTATAACACCTATGCTTAATGTGACCTATTGTGTTGCAATAATGTCAAATTGGAATAAAAGATGAGATTGTACCTTTTGGAGTTGAACTAGCTTCACTAGGAGTTTGTAAAGATACCTTGTTCGCCAACTTCTTCTTGGCTTTTGATCTTCTCTTCATGTATGGTTTCTTATGAATCACGACTTCATCCAAGTGAGTAGGAAGTGGTGCTTCCAAGGGCTCCTCTTCAACTACCAAGTCGTCTTCACCACTATGTGAGTTAACAAGATTCCTAACACTAGACACACTTACCGAATCATTCAATAAGTCATTGATGGCCTCCTTAGCTGTGTCTATCTCTTCCATTAATTATTGTTCTCTATTCTTCAAAGAAGATATCACATTATCCTTCTCAAGGTTTATCTTTTCAAGTTCTCTAAACTTCTTCATAATATCACCTTTCTCACCAAGAAGTCTACGAGTGACAATCACAAACGCATCTAGTTATTTCTTGATCAAATCATCCTTTTCAACTACCTCTCTTAGATCATTATCTCTAGCCTCTTCAAGCTTTTCAATCTTGTCCAATAACTCAAGATTAGTAGGAATGGAACTAGAGCTTCTATGATGATTTGCATCAAAGTTCTTGTTCAAAGATATTGTACCATCAACATCAAGTGGAGAATGAGAAGCCGTTAGAGCTACAAAGTTGCTCACCAACTGTTCATCACTTGAAGATTCACTACTGGAGCTCTCATTATCACTAGAATTATCATCACTCCAAGTAGCCGACAACACTTTGCCTTTCTTGTCTTTCTTAGATGGCTTCTTGGTGCACTCACTAGCAAAGTGACCGAAACTATGACAATTGTAGCATTGAACATCTTTCTTGTTCATGGCTTGACTATTCTTCTCATTCCTAGGAGATGATGTTTTCTTAACTCTCTTTTTCTTAGAAGACTTGCCTCTAGGCTTGGCATTCTTCTTTAGAAACTTTTTGAACTTTATAACTAAAAGAGCCATCTCTTCATTTTTATCATCACTCTCCTCCTCTATAGCATTGAGAGCAATTCTCTTACTTTTGATCTTTGGCTTCAAGCACATCTCATAAGTTTGGAGAGACCTAAGCAACTCATCAATGTTCATATTATCCACATCCTTGCTTTCCTCAATGGTCGTCACCTTTGATTTGAATCTCTTAGGAAGAGACCTAAGGATTTTCCAATTTAAACGCTTTTTTGAGATAGGTACTCCAAGTGCTCGACATTGGTTAGCAATGTTAATAAGCCAGAATTGGATGTCTTCAAACTTTTCTTCTTCACCCATACTTAAACCTTCAAATTGTGATGCCAACATTTGAAGCCTCGATTTCTTTACCGCTAAGGTTCCTTCATTAGTAACATGGAGAGTATCCCAAGCTTCCTTTATGGATTCAAGATCTTGAATGTAGAAGAATTGATGCCCATCAACTCCTCTAAAGATGGCATTCATAGCACAATGGTGCCATTTAGCAACCTCAAACTCATTCGTTGTCCATTCACTCCGTGGCTTGAGTATCATGGCTTCATCCTCTTGAACCTTGGTAGGAGGACTATAACCATCTTCCACTACCATCCAAGCCCTTTCATCAATAGAGCGGATATAGGCTTTCATCCTCAACTTCCAATACCCATAGAGTGCCTCGAAGTAATGGTGGCCTAGTATTTGAGGCTACTTTAACCATTACATCATCTTGTAAACCCATGACATCAAAAGCTCTGCAAAAACCGTGAATGTATCAACTGGACTCTCACTAAGTACAATATAGTGTCCTGCTCTGATACCAATTGAAAATACAAACACGGTTATATGCTCAAGGCTAACCTAGAGGGGGGGGGGGGTGAATAGGTTAGACACCTTTTTCGACTCCCTTAGAAACAAACAAAAGTTTGTCCCTCTAGATTGCTTGTATCACAATATATATATATATATATCAATTAAATACACTTGATCAATATATAAAACAAGTAAAGTGTGATACAAACAAGTAATTGTAACACATACACAATCTATATCATAGAAAGGAAGTCAACTTACACGAAGAGTTCTATCCTTATAAGACAAGTACAATCTCTCAAGTGACCCCTTCACCTAGAAACTACCCTTCTATCCTAATCATGAAGATGTCACCCTCATGCTCAACAATCTGAGGCCTCAAACCTCTTGTCAAGACTTCCTCGCTCACCTTACCGGATCCTCACGACCCAAGGCAAGACTTCTTGCTCAACTATCCGAGTCCTCCCGACTCTAGTCAAGAATTTCTCGCTCACCCTTCCGGATCCTCATGACCCTAGGCAAGACTTTTGCTCGACTATCTGAGTCCTCCCAACTCTAGCCAAGACTTCCTTGCTTGACAATCAAAGATCTCACACCTCTTGCCAAGAATTTCTTGCTCAACAACATAGGTCTCACACCTATTGTCAAGACTTCCTTCTCACAAGGCATCTAGGTGATCATGAATGCAAAACACAAACAAGCACACAACATAGAATGTTATGATCAACACATCCTATGGAAAATACTAGACATGAGCATGAATGCACAAAACAAATGTAATCTAGTCAATCATGCATGTTTAATTCATCTAGATCATGTAAGATATGTTCAACATTAATTACAACCTAGATACATGCATAGATCTAAAACTGGAATCACAAGATATGTTCAATTAATCATATAATCAAGTTTAAATCACATAAACCAAAAACATGCAAAAATCATATGACAAAATCATTTAGATTTAAGCTAAAGTTCTATAGCATATTCCTATACATAGATTCAACAAAAAACATGAATAGCTCAAAAGAACATAAAAACATGCATCATTGTGAGAATTCGGCCAAGAGAGCCTAATACATGTGAGGAACTATTTTTTCACAAAATCAATCAATCAAAGTTCATCAAATAGTCCTAGAATCAAAGCTAGCACAATACAATCCCAAACATGTGAAAACATAGACAAAATCAAAACCTAACTCAACTTGTAAAATTTCAATTGAAACTCGACCTAGCTTTAAAAGAGTTCAAAACTCAAATCAAAACAATTACAATACACATATATATGTTGAAGAAGAAAACCCAAGGCAATTGACCAAGTTTTAAAAGAAAACTTTGAGAGAAAATCAATACCTTAGTTGATTTTGGTGCAGTCCCGTTTTTGTGAGTTTTGACTCCAAAAACAGTAATAAAACTCACTCAAACCTGCAGAGAAAAGATGGAAGATGAATAGACAAACACTCTCCACTTTGAATCACTGAAATTAGAGTTCAAATGAAGAAGTTAGGGTGTTTGGAATGTGAGAAAACGTAGAGAGAAAATTTCTACACACAAGTTTTAAATTTCTTCTTATAATGAAATGTGAGAGGGAAATGAATATAAAGGAGAGGGAAAGAATGAAGCTAAAAGACCAAATTGCTCTCCTTTGTTATTGCAGCTGAGATGGCCACGCACCATCTAGGGCTTGCACCAATTGATGGCCTTTGGCCATGGTGCAACACCCTTGCACTCCTCTCGCATTCTTCTACCGTTCTCCGGCCTTCAAACTCGTAATTCAAATCCGTTTGCGGATTACAAACCGTTACTCTCTCATGGACATGGAAATATAAGATACTCAACCTAGAAAATAATAATTCGACTCGATATACGAATACGAAGACAATGTATGCAAAATGAGTTGAAAGTGTAGTATATTTTTACTTAGAACTTGAAATCAATAGTATGAGTAACCGAAATGACCAGAACTCAATCAAGAATGATTTAAGACTAAGTTCAAGTTCAATATCCATGTTATACAAACATATACACATACAAACACAATTCACACTAAAATGCAAACTACATAGAGATAGTCTCCAATCATGTATTTTCCAAAACATGTTATTTTCATACCAATGCATGAGCATTCATCTTCAAGTGTGTGAATGTGTTATACATGGTGCAAAAAAAAGTAGGGACACATATGAATGAATTGTATGTGTGTGCCTATAACGGTGCACAATGATGCAGATACACAAATGTATAAATTGTGTGTGTGCATAAGCCTTGTAAGAGAAAGATAAGGTCTTAGTACACTTTTGTAGAACCATATTGCATCCTTTCTCTTTGAAGACTTTGAACTTGCTTTGACTTGTTGTTCATTCTTCTTTGAAGCTTGAATCATCATGAATCTAAACAACTAAATCATTACAAGTAAACATGATTTTGATATGGAATTAATGCCAACACAATCTAAAACCTAACAATCTTAATCCTGAGATAAATGATGGACTTATGGTTGCAAGTGTTATCATTTGAGCTATCAATGAGTACGATTATATAGTATAGTTTATCCTCGATAGTTTGGTGGTATTCATTTGTTAATCGATAAAGGACATCATTTATAGATATGGACATCGTGGCTCCATTTATTGAATGAGAGTAGAATACCGTCATATGGATGTTTTGAGGTATTGAATATTAAATCTTAATGTTAAGCTTTCAATAGTGTCCATTGAAACATGGCTTCTGGACAAGTCAAAATATCCAAGTTTAAAATGTGGCCATATGAGTAAATGTGGTAACTTGGAGATCTATAGGCGGTTTATGAGCTCTTGACGATTACTAGTATTCTTCACGAGGATACAGTTTCTCCAATAAGGTTGTCTAGGGTATGAGTGAGTAACATCAACTTATTCTATCTTTATTTAAGAGTTCAATTTTAGTTCTTTAGTGGAATGAACTAAAATTAAATAGATCGAACCTAAGTGAATCATTTGTTGATTGTGATTGGTTTGTGTCTATTAGATCTTAAATTTAGATAGCCCGCCAAGATCCCCAATCCACACTAACTTGTATAAATCACTTGATATATTATACCAAACCAATTTAGGGGTCCATCTAGAATTGTATTGAGGTATGTGGACTTGTTTCTTTTTGTAAGAATGGGTCTAGTTCACATGTGGACTTTTTATAAAGGTCAAATGGATTTAATAAAAAAAGAAAATAATATATTGGCCCATATATATGTGTTGGGCGGCAAGGCTATTTAGAATAGCTTAATTATATTATATTATTTTATTATTTAATTACATAGAAATTAATTAATTTGGTGATTAATTAATTATTTAATTAAAAGTCAAAATCTTTTTCTATTAGGAGATGGTCTCCTAATATTATACTATTGTTGGTAGTATAATTAATATTAAAGACTATATTTGATAAGTAGATAAATAAAAGGAATTATTTATCTAATCAAATTAGGAAGTCTTTAATATGGTTACAAATACACTATTTAGTTGGATTAAGAGTCTTGGTGTAGGATAGAATTCTTTTCAGAAAAGGATTCTTAACTACCAAGTAAATCTACCTATAGAAATGATTCTTAACCGCCAAGTAAATCCTTCTTAGAAGAGGATTTGGTCTCCTATATATACTACTTGTAAATTTTGACCAAGCCTTAGTTTTTAGTGTGAGAAGTTTTTTTTTTGGTTTTTTTTTTGTTGTTATAAAAAAAAAAACTTCGTCCAACTCATTGTGTGAAGAATTCGGCCAAGCATAGAGAAAAGTGAGAACGTTTTTGTTTTCGATAGTACAATAGTATCCTTTGCATCAAAAGGGTTTTGTGTACGACATCGAATCAAGGTTCACGTGAGTTTAAATCAAATTGATTGATAATTCAAAAGTGATCGGATGTTCTTGGTTTTTCTCTTGGAGGATTATTGTGACTAACAAAGAAGAAGATTTTGTTTGTTTCCATCCTCAAGTATGCAATTTAAAGAAAGGGAGCCCACACTCCTAGGTGATTCACGTTCGTGATTGGATTGGAAGATCATACGGAATTAATTCGGCGCTTGTTCAATTGTCACGAGAAAAAGGTACGATACTTTTATATATGTCAGTTAATCTAGAGTTAAGGTTCTCATTGAATAAAAGGGAAAAAAAATTATTTATACGCAAACCCTAATATTTTGTTTTTATCACGCTTCCGTTGCGTTTTGAACCGTTTTTTCCCAACAATTTGTATCAAAGTCTGGTTGTACCCTTGATTAATTGATGAATACGTTCGTGAATCTTTTTTTTTTGTATACATGCATGTTTTAGAAAGAGATGGCACTCTAGGTATTCGCATATATATTTACATTAAAATGTATGGATATATATATATATATATATATATATATATATATATATATATATATATTTATATATATGCTTTATATGTGGTTTGTTATTGCTCAATTTTGGTTCTAGAATTTCAATGTATTTTACTTTGGGATTGTAACAAGAAGGGTGGTCTATCATCGCCATAATTTCCTTGTTGGTAGTTGCTAAGTTTTTTTTTATTTTGTTGTTCTAATAAAAAAAGAACTGCAATATTGTAATAAAAAAAAACTACACTATTCAAATAAAAAAAATGCAGTATTTTTTTATTTATAATTCTTCTGTAATACATTCAAGTATTGAAGACTCGAAGGTTTGAAGAATTGGAAGCAGTCAGAACAAGTTTGGGACCGTGCGACCCGTAGCAACGAACGTGCATGCGAAGAGCTCGCAATCACGTTTGTTGTTGCATGGGCTGCGCACGGCAACCCTTTGGTAGCCATAGGCTGTGCATGGCAACCCTTTATGGGTTTGTGGCATGCGCACACCCATGGGTAAGGGCGAAGGGTGCGCAAGTCCATGGAAGGTAGCCGAGGGAGTCCGAACGACGAAGGTCGCGTGAAGACTTGTTCACATAGAAAGGAGTTCTTGTATTCCAAGATATATGTAATTTACTTGTTTTTCTAGGATGAACCACAATTGAAGCTATTTATATTTTTTTGTAAATATTGTAATGTTTGTCATTGTTTGATAACATGTCATATAGAATAGGAGTGCCACTCATATATCTCTTTTGGTATGAACATGCATTGAATGGTTTAAGTATTTAAATTGGCATCTAGATAACTTGGTAAATCATTCTTTGGAATTCGATCACACGCATTAAACAATTGAGTGGGAGGAGGTGTTTTGGAACACCTACGGCCTCCAAGTTTAGTTGAGCTTTATGTTTTGTGAATAACCTCCCAAGAGGTATTCATGAATGGAATTTAGCAAGATACTTCTTTACAATGATAGACTAGACAATTAGCCCAAACGATATCTAATCCCAAATGAGGGATATTCGTGAGGGATTATATTGAAGGTCGATAACTTGGTAACACACTCAATCTAATTTTATTAATATCCTCCCAAGAGTTCTTGTTAATAAAATTGCAAGGCTAAAATAGAAAACATTGGTTGTTATATTAACAATTAGGTGGAACCTAGTCCAACTAGTAAATGGTGCGTACTCCCAAATGAGGCGTGACATTTATGGGTGTTGGATCACCGTTGAATTTTTACTATTGAATTATTTTATTTAATTCAAGATAAATATTCAAAAGTGCATTATCATGATTATTTACTTATATAATTTTTGTTAATATAAAGAAATCATGACCCCATCCCTAATCAAATTCCTAAAAGATAATACTTTAACTGATAATAATTATGTCACATGGAAAAAGGAAAATTGGGTTGTTATTCTAAGTTGAAAAACCATAAGATCGTTCTGTCTATTCCTAAATCACCAAACTAATGAATCTAACTCAGGAAGCAAAGAGATGAGTATCAGTAGTGGAAGTCTTCTGATGAGATGGCTAAATGTATGTTACATTATGGACATCATCTTCGACGTGTTGCAACAACAACATGAAGGAAAGGAGACTGTTACTGATATAATGATGTCTCTAGAGGAGATGTTTGCTATATTGTCTAGGAAGACTAAGAGAGAAAGGCAGTGACTGCTTTTATGAATCTTAGGATAAAACCTGGACAGACTGTGAAAGATCACATGATGAAAGTCATAGCACATCTTAACATCGCTGAACTAAATGGTGCAGAGATAGACGGTGAGACGAAAACTTGACATGATTTTAAAACTCACTATCGGATTCCTTTGGTTTGTTCAAAGTTGGACTACACCTTGAACAATAAGGAATACACCTTACAAGACCCGATGTAAGATGTTCAAAGTGCCAAAAAGATTCTTGTGAAAGGCAAGAGTCAAGAGATTCATATGGTTAGTAAAGTTGCTACTGTTAACCTGTCAGAAGGTCAAGCTACAGAAGAAAAAGCAACTTGGTCCTAACTAGAAGGGGGTTCGGGAAAAGAAAAAGACTGAATGAGAATGAATTCAACTTGCATTTAGGCAATGAAGCATTGGTGTCTACTAGTGTAGTGGGAGATATTAGAATCAATTTAGATTCTTATAGGCATTTACTTTCAATAAATATTTATTATTTACCACAATTCAAGAGGAATTTAATTTCAGTTTCTTGTTTAAATAAATTTGGTTATTCAGTTACTTTTAATAAAGCTTTTATTATTAATAAGAATGAAAAAATTATTTGCAAAGGTACATTGGAAAACGGTTTATTCTATTTGCATGAAAATATCTCTCACTTGTTAGGCACGGAATTAACGGAACCTAATCATAAAAGAGTAAAATTATCAAAAGATGAAACCTACCTATGGCATTTACGCTTAGGTCATATTAACCTTAATAGGATTAAAAGATTGGTAAGTGATGGACCTCTAAGTGACTTAAAGGTTGATGATCTACCAACTTGTGAATCTTGTTTGGAAGATAAAATGACCAAAAGGTCATTTACCACCAAAGACGCAAGAGCCATCAAATGTTTAGGATTGATACACACAGATGTGTGTGGACCTATGAGCATTCAAGCTAGAGGTGGATATGAGTACTTCATCACTTTCACGGATGATCACTCAAGATTTGGCTATGTGTATCTCATCAGACATAAGTTGGATGCCTTTGATATGTTCAAAGCATTTAAAGCTGAAGTAGAAAATCAGCTTGAGAAACGTATAAAAATCTTGAGGTCCGATCGTGGTAGAGAATATCTATCTAGTGAGTTTCAGCAATATCTTATTGATAATGGAATAATTTCTTAGTTTTCTGCACCAGGCACACCTCAACAAAATGGGGTGGCAGAAAGGAGAAATAGAACTCTTTTGGATATGGTTAGGTCTATGTTGAGTTATTCAACGCTCCCTAGTTTTTTTTTTTGGATATGCTTTACAAACTGCCATGTATATTCTAAACGATGTACCATCTAAGTCAGTTCCTAAAACACTGCATGAGTTGTGGACAGAGCGAAAACCTAGTTTACAACACTTAAGGATATTTGGATGTCCTGCGCACGTGTTAAAAGGAAAGACAGAAAAGATGGAGTCCCGTTCTAAAACATGGATATTTGTAGGGTATCCAAAAAGAACAAAAGGATATTATTTTTATAGTCCTTCAGATCTTAAAGTATTTTTTTTGACAAAGGCTAAATTTTTAGAAGAGGACTATATAAATAATTTTGTACCTAAAAGTAGAATTGTCCTAAATGAGCTTTTAGGAGATACAATTCCACAAGAGGTTTCGCAACCAAGCCCAATTGATAGTTTCTTACCAACACAAGAACAACAATCTACCATACCTCATCGTAGCGGGAGGGTTGTTAGACAACCCGAGAGATACATCGGTCTAGGAGAATCTGTAGAGAATCTTCTGGATGATGATGATCCCTATACGTACAAGGAAGCAATGGAAGATGTTGATTGTCGCCATTGGCAAAAGTCAATGCAATCCGAAATCGAATCTATGTTAAAAAACAAAGTTTGGTCCCTTGTAGACTTGCCTGAAGGGATAAAACCCATCGGGTGCAAGTTGGTATACAAGATGAAAAGAGGAATGGATGGTAAGGTGGAAACCTTTAAAGCTAGATTGGTAGCTAAAGGTTATACACATAAGGAAGGTATCGATTATAAAGTAACCTTCTCTCATGTGGCCATGCTTAAATCCATTAGGATACTCTTATCCATTACGACATCTCTAGACCTAGAAATTTGGCAAATGGATGTCAAGACAACTTTTTTTAATGAAAGTCTTGATGAAAGCATCTACATGATACAACCAGAAGGATTCATTGGAAAAGGCTAAGAGGAAAAGGTATGCAAGTTGCAAAGATCCATATATGGATTGAAGCAAACATCCAGATCCTGGATGATAAGGTTCGATCAAGCCGTAAAAAGTTTTGGATTTATTCAAAACCTTGATGAACCTTGCGTATACAAAAGGATTAAAGGCGACAAGTTATTTTCCCTGGTTCTTTACGTTGATGATATACTACTCTTCGAAAATGATGTAGGTGTATTGACATCAATAAAAGAATGGTTAGCAAAAAAAATTGATATGAAGGACTTAGGAGAAACAAGTTATATTCTTGGTATCCAAGTCATAAGGGATAGAAAGAATAGAACAATTGCATTATCCCAAGCTTCATACATAGATAAAATCTTGTCTAGGTTTTCCATGCAAGATTCCAAGAAAGGTATGTTACCTTTTAGACATGGAATCAAACTTTCTAAGGAACAAGTTCCTAAGAATGAGCATAAAGAGAAATTCATGAGTAGGATTCCATATGCTTCGGCAGTAGGAAGTCTCATGTATGCAATGCTCTGTACTAGACCAGATATTTGTTTTGCTATGGGTATGGTTAGTAGTTTCAATCGAAGCCTGGTCCTGATCAATTGAGCAATAACTGAAACAAATATTATGGTGTGTTTAATATTAATCTAGAGGGGGGGTGAATAGATTTTAATCAATATTTACCCAATTTTCGTTAATGGTCAATTAGACGAAAATACCCCTAACTAGTCACAATAATATCACAAGTGTAATAAGTGCGGAAATAATAAAGACACTTGAGATATACGTGGAAACCCTCCAAATGGGAACAATGAATCCACTGATGATAGAGGCATTACAACCTACTCCCGGTATATAACCCACTACCACTACCTAATCCCGGTATTAAGTGGACCTAGTCCAATTTGCTTACGCTTGAAGCAACCTACTCCCAGATGAAACGCAAGACTTACTTCTTAATGAAAAGATAAACACCCTATGTGAATATATGATGATATTCAAACAACAAACAAGGTTTGGGTACCTTATATGCTTATCTGGGATAATGAGATGGCAATAAATGCAATCCTAGATATCAAGAGCTAAATGATATGTCATAAAGCTTAGCTAAACATAGAACAAGCAATCCTACGAAGCTATCATAAAAGCCATATCAACACATGTTCTCATTAAGCATGGCAAGGACTATAATGCAATCACTAAATGCAATCAATGAGTCCTAAACAATATCTAAATGCAAAGCATAAAGATTTAGCTAGAAGTTATCAATACCATCAATCCTAGCTTTCACAATACAACACTCAATCATGTCATCACAACAATATCTAATTTGTATCTAGAAAATCTTCTAAGAGCATAAAAATAATTAAAGAGAAGGTTAAGCAAGTAAAACACTTAACTTGTAAGAAGATAGTGAAGAACTTACCAAACAAGATCTGATGAAGCAACCCTATCCATTGATGCACTTTAAATGAACTTAGATGATGCAAGATGAAGTTTTGATGCACATGAGAATGCTTTGAATGATTAAAAATGAGTTCTTGAAAGTGTTTTTCCTTTGAAATGTGTTCTAAGGAAAATATATAATGTTCTGAACTTTTTTACGACCTTAAGACAATGAGATATATATATATATATAAATATACATATGAGATCCAAACAAAGTGATGTCGTTTTGGAAAAAACGTTCCAGCTTCTTCATTGTGCGCTGGTCGAGTAGCGTACTGTCTAAAAAATTCAATAGGTGCTGGATGAGTGGCGCATTACAGTGGCGTAACACAAGCGCAAATTCTTTGGAATGTTTGCGCTGGTGAGGCTGCGCTAGACTAGTAGCGCACCACCAGTGCATGCACATTTTTTCAACTATGCACAGGGTGCAGCAGCGCACCTCAGTGGTGCATGACTAGTGACAGTCCACTGTGAATGTTGAGCTGGTGAGGTGCGCTGGTCGAGTAGCGCACCACCAGCGCACAAACTGATTTCAACACTCAAACATACAATTTTCAACAAGTTCAAGAGTGATGAAACATGTGTCCTATTCTAATTCTAAACATGACATAACACATTTAATTACAAGATGCAAATAAATCACTAAGAGTCATCAAAATGCACACAAGAAAACACTCAACATATAAGAATTAAAGTTATGCATGAATTTGTGAGTGTGTGCTACTATCTCTTCAAAGTAAGTAAGCAAAAGAATTTTACCTTCGATGCTTCTCCTCTTGAGGTCTTGAGAGCCTAAGCTACCCTTACATAATACCTCAAAAATATGATTTGTTCACGAAATAAGCCAATCAACAAATAAGGACTTTACAATAACAAACCACATATAAAACATATATATATCCATACATTCCAATGTAAATATATATACGAGTACCTAGAGTGTCATCTCTTTCTAAAACATGCATATATACAATAAAACAAATAAGATTCAAGTACATACATCAATTAATCAAGGGTACAACCAAGCTCTGATACCAATTGTAGGGAAAAACAGGTTCAAAACGCAACGGAAGCGTGAAAAAAACGAATTTAGGGTTTGTGTATAAATAAAAATTTCCCTTTTATTAACAAGAACCTTAACCCTAGATTAATTGAAGTATATAAAAGTATCATACCTTTTTCGCGTGATGATTGAACAAGCGCCGAATTGATTACGTAAGATCTTCCAATCCAATCACGAACGTGAAGTACCTAGAAGTGTGGGCTCTCTTTCTTTAAATTGTATTCCTGAGGATGGAGACAAAGCAAAAATCTTTTCTTTGTTAGTTACAAATATCCTCCAAGAGAAAAATCCAAGAAAGTCCGGTCACTTATGAATTATCAATCAATTTCATTGAAACTCGCGTGAACCTTGATTCGATATTGTACACAAAACCCTTTTGATGTAAAGGATATTAGTATACTATCGAATACAAAAACGTTCCCTTTTTTTCTCTACTTGGCCGAATTCCCACACTAATGCTTAGAGATGATCGAATTTTTTCTAGAGTAAAATCAGATTTTTCTCCCTCAAAATTCCTATGATGACCAAATTCTTCTCTTAGAAAAATTAGCTTGGCCGAAATTCACCTCTAGTTGCCTTAGTGATGACCGAAATTCACCATGCACATATATATAGGATCATAAATCCTTTCCTAAGAAGGATTTACTTGGTTGTCAAGTATCCTTTCCTTTAAGAGTCCTTATCTAAAAGGAAATCTAACTTCTCTTATAACCATATGTTGTTGGCCGAATTTTATGTCTTTGTTACAGATTAGGAGAGTTCAATCTTTCCTAAAGAGGATTACTTGATGGACAAGAATCCTATCCTTAGGTAGATTAACTTGGTGGTTATGAATCCTTTTTAAATAAGAATTCTACCACTAAGTAGTTTTATTTGGTGACCAAGAATCCTTTTCCAAAAAGAATTCTTTCCTAAACCAAGACTCCTAATCCCACTCAATAGTGTATTTGTAACCATATTAAAGACTTCCTAATTTGATTAGATAAATAACTCCTTTTATTTATCTACTTATCAAATATAGTCTTTAACATTAACTATACTACCAACAATAGTATAGTTTTAGGAGACCATCTTTTACTAGGAAAAGATTTTGACTTTTAATTAATTAATTAGTTAATCAACAAATTAATAAATTCCCATTTAATTAAATAATAAAATAATAAATAATATATTAAAGCTATTATTAATAGCCTTTGCTGCCCATACCTTAATATAAAGTCCATATATTATTTTTATTATTTTATTAAATCTACTGGACCTTAATAAAAAGTCCACATGTGAACTAGACATATTCTTACAAAAAGAAACAAGTTCACATGCCTTAATACAATTCTAGATGGATCCCTAAATTGGTCCGGTAGAATATATCAAGTGATCCATGCAAGTTTGTGTGGATTGGGGATCTTGGCGGGCTATCTAAATTTAAGCTCCAATAGACACAACCCAATCACAATCAACAAAGGATTCACTTAGGTCCGATCTAATTAATTTTAGTTCATTCCACTAAAGAACTAAAATTGAACTCTTAAATAAAGATAGAATAAGTTGATGTTACTCATTCGTACTCTAGATAACCTTATTGGAGAAAGTGTATCCTTGTTTAGAATACCAGTGATCGCCAAGAGCTCATAGACCTCCTATAGCTCTCCAAGTTACCATATTTACTCATATGACCACATTTTGAACTTGGATAATTTGACTTGTCCAGAAGCCATGTTTCAATAGACACTATTGAAAACTTGACGTTAAGATTTAATATCCAATACCTTAAAACATCCATATGATGGTATTCTACTCTCATTCAATAAATGGAGCCACGATGTCCATATCTATAAATGAAGTCCTCTATCGATTAACAAATGAATACCACCAAACTATCCTGGATAGACTATAATATATAATCGTACTCATTGATAGGTCAAATGATAACACTTACAACCATAAGTCCATCATTTATCTCAGGATTGAGGTAGACTCTCCGATTTTCTTCAAATGAAAACTTTTATCCATTGACGGTTCTAGATAAAGTATTTCATTTTGATCATATTCAATGCACCCAGTGCACTAGATTCTTTTACCCAAAGGCACCACACTTTGATGATTTTAGACTCATCATAACACATTTGATCCCACTCAAATGCTAGCAAAAGAATCTACAACTTTGACAAGATAAAGGCGCCCAACCTTCTATCTTAAGTTGTGAATATTATTCAAGACTAACTAAAGAATTGTGTCTACCTCATACATATCTAGATGTATGAACAATTCTTCTTTTCTCATAGTCTTTTGATCTTATGATTATTTACTTTTGACAATAATAATAATTAAACTAGAAATCACTTTATTCATATGAAAAGATTGTTAATTACAATATTACACTGTTGCTATCGAGCATAATCCTAACATTGCTCTATAGCAAATGTGTCATATCTCTCATCCCAATGTTCTCTAGATGCCCATCAAAACTCTTTTGTGGAAGAGCCTTTGTAAACGGATCCGCTAGATTTTCTGCTGACGCGATCTTGGTAATCGTCCCGTCACCCCTATGCACAATTTCTCTTAGAAGGTGATACTTTCTTTCAATGTGTTTCCCTCTCTTATGACTTCTTGGTTCTCTCGAATTAGTCATTGCTCCACTATTGTCACAATAGAAAATGATCTGCTTATTCGTATCAGGAACCACTTCCAAGTCAATCAGGAATTAGCGGAGCCTAACAGCATCGACAATACAACACTGCTTGATACTCCTCCATATGACTGCCCCTCCTCCAATAGTAAACACAGATCATGATGTTGATCTTCTAGAGTTAGAATCTGACTGAAAATCATAACCTGTATACCCAATGAGAATTAAATCCCATCCAGAGTATACAAGTATATAATCCCTCGTTCTACTAAGATACTTGAAAATATGCTTGACTGCCGTACAGTGATCAGGACCAGTCTTCGATTGAAACCTGCTAACTATGCCCACAGCAAAATAAATATCTGGTCTAGTACAGAGCATTGCATACATGAGACTTCTTACTGCCGAAGCATATGGAATCCTACTCATGAATTTCTCTTCATGCTCATTCTTAGGAACTTGTTCCTTAGAAAGTTTGATTCCATGTCTGAAAGGTAACATACCTTTCCTGGAATCTTGCATGGAAAACCTAGACAAGATTTTATCTATGTATGAAGCTTGAGATAATGCAATCGTTCTATTCTTTCTATCCCTTATGACTTGGATACCAAGAATATAACTAGCTTCTACTAAGTCCTTCATAACAAATTGTTTTGCTAACCATTCTTTTATTTATGTCAATACACCTACATCGTTTCCGATGAGTAGTATAAAATCAACGTAAAGAACTAGGAAAACCAACTTGTCACCTTTAATCATTTTATATACACAAGGTTCATCAAGGTTTTGAATAAATCCAAAACTTTTTACGGCTTGATCAAACCTTTTGTTCTAAGATCTGGATGCTTGCTTCAATCCATATATGGATCTTTATAACTTGTACACCCCTTCCTCTTGGCCATTTTCAATGAATCCTTGTAGTTGCATCATGTAGATGCTTTTGTCAAGAATTCCACTAAGGAAAGCTGTCTTGACGTCTATTTGCCAAATCTCTAGGTCTAGAGATGCCGCAATGGATAAGAGTATCCTAATGGATTTAAGCATGGCCACAGGAGAGAAGGTTTCTTCATAATTGATACCTTCCTTCTGTGTATAACCTTTAGCTACCAATCTAGCATTAAAAGTTTACACCTTACCATCCATTCCTCTTTTCCTCCTGTATACACACTTGCGCACGACGGGTTTTATCCCTTTAGGCAAGTCTATAAGAGACCAGACTTTATTTTTGAACATAGATTCAATTTCGGATTTCATTGCCTTTTGCCAATGGCGACAATCAACATCTTCCATTGCTTCCTTGTATGTATAGGGATCATCGTCATCCGGAAGATTCTCTACAGATTCTCCTAAACCGATGTATCTCTCGGGTTGACTAACAACCCTCCCACTACGATGAGGTATGGTAGATTATTGATCTTGCGTTGGTACGGAACTTACAATTGGGCTTGGTTGTGAAACCACTTGTGGAATTGTATCTCCTAAAAGATCAATTAGGACAATTCTACTTTTAGGTACAAATTTATTCATATAGTCCTCTTCTAGAAATTTAGCATTTATCGAAACAAATACTTTAAGATCTGAAGGACTATAAAAATAATATACTTTTGTTCCTTCTAGATACCCTATAAATATGCATGTTTCAAAACGGGACTCTATCTTCCTTTTAACACATTCGTAGGACATCTAAATAACCTTAAGTGTTGTAAACTAAGCTTTCGTCTAGTCCACAACTAATGCGGTGTCTTAGGAACCGACTTAGATGGTACATCATTTATAATATACATGGCAGTTTGTAAAGCATATCCCCAAAAAGAACTAGGGAGCGTTTAATAACTCAACATAGACCTAACCATATCCAAAAGAGTCTATTTCTCCTTTCTGCCACCCCATTTTGTTGAGGTGTGCCTGCTGCAGAAAACTGAGAAATTATTCCATTATCAATAAGATATTGTTGAAACTCACTAGATAGATATTCTTTACCACGATTGGACCTCAAGATTTTTATGCATTTCTCAAGTTGATTTTCTACTTCAGCTTTAAACACTTTTGAACATATCAAAAGTATCTGACTTATGTCTTATGAGATACACATAGCCAAATCTTGAGTGATCATCCGTAAAAGTGATGAAGTACTCATATCCAACTCTAGCTTGAATGCTCATATGTCCACACACATTAGTGTGTATCAATCCTAAACATTTGATGGCTCTTGCGCCTTTGGTTGTAAACGACCTCTTGGTCATTTTACCTTCCAAACAAGATTCACAAGTTGGTAGATCATCAATCTTTAAGTCACTTAAAGGTCTGTCACTTACCAATCTTATAATCCTATTAAGGTTAATATGACCTAAGCGCAAATGTCATAGGTAGGTTTCATCTTTTGATAATTTTACTCTTTTATGATTAGGTTCCGTTGATTCCGTGTTTAACAAGTGAGAGATATTTCCATGCAAATAGAATAAACCATTTTCCAATGTACCTTTGCAAACAAATTTGTTATTCTTACTAATAATAAAACCTTTATTAAAAGTAACCGAATATCAAAATTTATTTAGACAAGAGACCGAAATTAAATTCCTCTTGAATTGTGGTACATAATAAACGTTTATTAAAACTAAATGCCTATAAGAATCAAAATTGATTCTAATATCTCCCACTACACTAGTAGACACCAACGCTCCATTGTCTAAATGCAAGTTGAATTCATTCTTATTCAATATATTCCTTTGACCCTTTTCACCACAAAAGAAACACTTTCCTTTGATCTTGGTTACTTTATTGGTCTCCTTATAAGAAGGCTCAAGTTGCTTTTTATTTTGTTGTCTCTTGACCTTCTTACGGGTCTTTAACAGTAGCAACTTACCAAGCATATGAATCTCTTGACCCTTGCCTTTCACAAGGATTTTTTCCGCGCTTTAAACATCTTGCATCAGGCCCTGCAAGGTGTATTTCTTATTATTCAAAGTGTAGTCCAACTTGAATTGATCAAAGGAATCCGATAGTGAGTTGACGATCTTGTCAATTTTGGTCTCACCATCTATCTTAGCACCATTCAGTTCAGCAATGTTGAGATGTGCTATGACTTTTATCATGTGATCTTTCACACCCTGTCCTGGTTTTGTCCTAAGATTCATAAAAGCAATCACTGCCTCTCTCTCTTATTCATCCTAGACCTCATAGCAAACATCTCCTCTATAGACATCATTATATCAGCAGCAGTCTCCATTCCTTCATGTTGTTGTTGCAACACGTTAGAGATGATGACCATAATGTAATGTACATTTAGCCATCTCATCTGAAGGCTTCCACTACTGATACTCATCTCCTTGCTTCTTAAGTTAGATTCATTAGTTTGGTGGTTAAGGAATATATAGAATGAACTTATACTTTTCAGCTTGCAACAACAACCTAATATTCCTTTTCTATGTGACATAATTATCATCAGTTAAAGTATTATCTTTTAGGATATTGATTAAGGATGGGGTCATGATTTCTTTTTAATAACAAAAATTATATAAGTAAACAATCATGATATAGCACTTTTGAATATTTATCTTGAATTAAATAAAATAATTCAATAGTAAAAATTCAACGGTAATCCAACACCCATAAATGTCACGCCTCTTTTGGGAGTACACACCATTTACTAGTTGGACTAGGTCCCACCTAATTGTTAACATAACAACCAACGTTTTCTATTTTAGCCTTGCAATTTTATTAACAAGAACTATTGGGAGGATATTAATAAAATTACATTAAGTGTGCTACCAAGTTATCGACCTTCAATATAATCCCTCACGAATATCCATCCTTTGGGAGTAGATAACGTTTGGGCTAATTGTCTAGTCTATCCTTATAAGGAAGTATCTTGCTAAATTCCATTCATGAATACCTCTTGAGAGGTTATTCACGAAACATAAATCTCAATTAAACTTGGAGGCCGTAGGTGTTCCAAAACACCTGCTCCCACTCAATTGTTTAAGGCGTGTGATCGAATTCCAAAGAATGATTTACCAAGTTACCTAGATGCCAATTTAGATACTTAAACCATTTAATGCATGTTCATACCAAAAGAGATATATGAGTGGAGCTCCTATTCTATATGACATGTTATAAAACAATGACAAACATTGCAATATTTACAAAACATAAATAGCTACAATTTTGGTCCATCCTAGAAAAACAAGTAAATTACATATATCTTGGAATACAAGAACTACTTTCTTGGCGAACAAGTCTTCATGCGACCTTCGTCGTTCGGACTCCCTCGGCTACCTTCCATGGGCGTGCACACCCTTCACCCTTACCCATGGGTGTGCGCAAGCCACAAACCCATAAAGGGCTGCCATGCATAACCTATGGCTACCAAAGGGATTCCATGCACATCCCATGCCACAACAAACGTGATTGCGCCCTCTTCGCTCGCACGGTCCCAAACTTGTTCCGGCTGCTTCCAATTCTTCAAACCTTTGAGTCTTCGATACTTGAATGTATTACAAAAGAATTATAAATAAAAAAAATACTATAGTTTTTTTTTATTACAATAGTGCAGTTTTTTTTTATTACAACAACAAAATAAAAAATAAAAAACTTAACAACTACCAAGAAGGAAATTATGGCAATGATAGACCACCCTTCTTGTTACAATCCCAAAACAAAATACATTGAAATTCTAGGACCAAAATAAGCAATAACAAACCACATATAAAACATATTTATATCAATACATTCCAATGTAAATATATATACGAATACCTAGAGTGCCATCTCTTTCTAAAACATGTATATATACAAAAAAAGAAAAAGATTCACGAAAACATACATCAATTAATCAACGGTACAACCAGCCTATGATACCAATTGTAGGGAAAAATGGTTCAAAACGCAACGGAAGCGTGAGAAAAATAGAAAATTAGGGTTTGCGTATAAAAAAAATTTGTTTCCTTTTATGCAACGAGAACCTTAACCCTAACAAAATTGACTTAGGTAAAAGTATCATACCTTTATCTCGTGACGATTAAACAAGCGCCGAATTGATTCTGCAAGATCTTCCAATCCAGTCACGAAAGTGAATTACCTAGGAGTGTGGGCTCCCTTTCTTTAAATTGTATACCTGAGGATGGAGACAAAACAAAATCTTTTCTTTGTTAGTTACAAATATCCTCCAAGAGAAAAAATCTAAGAACGTCCGGTCACTTGTGAATTATCAATCAACTTGATTGAAGCTCGCGTGAACCTTGATTCAATGTTGTACACAAAACCCTTTTGATGTAAAGGATACTAGTGTACTATCGAAAACAAAAACGTTCTTTTTTTCTCTTTTCCCCTTGGCCGAATTCTACACCCTCTATCTATGAGTTGATCGAATTTTGTCTAGAGAAAAAACTAATTTTTTTCTCCCTCAAAATTCTCCCTTGCTATGCCAAATTCTCTCTTGAAAATTTCCTCCCATGGCCGAAATTTTCATCATAGAATTCTTGGGGCTAGCTGAAAATCACACACATATATATATATATGATCATAAATCCTTTCCTAAGAAGGATTTACTTCGTTGGCAAGAATCCTTTCCTTAGGTGGATTTATTTTGTAGTTAAGAATCCTTATCTAAAAGGAATTCTATCCTTTTGTATATATATATGGGCTGGCCGAATTTTATTGGATATAGATTAGGATCACAAATCCTTTCCTTAGAAGGATTTACTTGGTAGTTAAGAATCCTTTCCTTAGGTAGATCTACTTGGTGGTTAAGAATCATTTTCAGAAAAGAATTCTATCCTCAACTAAGACTCCTAATCCAACTCAATAGTGTATTTATAACCATATTAAAGACTTCCTAATTTGATTAGATAAATAATTCCTTTTACTTATCTACTTATCAAATATAGTCTTTAATATTAATTATACTACAAACAATAGTATAATTTTAGGAGACCAACTCCTACTAGGTAAAAGATTTTGACTTTTAATTAACTAATTAATTAATTTCTATTTAATTAAATAATAATATAAAAATAATATATTTCAGCTATTTTTAATAGCCTTTGACGCCCATACCAAATATATGGACCATATATTTTTATTTTTATTTTATTAAATCCATTGGACCTTAATAAAAAAAGTCCACATGTGAACTAGACCTATTCTTAAAAAACGAAACAAGTTCACATGCCTTAATACAATTCTAGATGGACCCCTAAATTGGTCCGGTAGAATATATCAAGAGATCCATGCAAGTTCGTGTGGATTGGGGATCTTGGCGGGCTATCTAACAATAAACAAATGATTCACTTAGGTCCGATCTATTTAATTTTAGTTCATTCCACTAAAGAACTAAAATTGAACTCTTAAATAAAGATAGAATAAGTTGATGTTACTCACTCATACCCTAGACAACCTTATTGGAGAAAGTATATCCTCGTGAAGAATACCAGTTATCGCCAAGAGCGCATAGACTGCCTATAGCTCTCCAAGTTACCATATTTACTCATATGACCACATTTTAAACTTGGATATTTTGACTTGTCCAGAAGCCATGTTTCAATAGACACTATTGAAAACTTAACGTTAAGATTTAATATCCAATACCTCAAAACATCCATATGATGGTATTCTACTCATATTCAATAAATGGAGCCACGATATCCATATCTATAAATGAAGTCATCTATCGATTAACAAATGAATACCACCAAACTATTGAGGATAGACTATGCTATATAATCGTACTCATTGATAGCTCTAATGATAACACTTGCAACCATAAGTCCATCATTTATCTCAGAATTGAGATAGATTCTCCGATTGTTTTCAAATGAAAACTTTTATCCATTGACGGTTCTAGATAAAGTATTTCATTTTGATCCTATTCAATGCACCCAGTGCACTAGATTCTTTTACCCAAAGACACCACACTTTGATGATTTTAGACTCATCATAACACATTTGTTCTGACTCAAATGCTACCAAAAGAATCTACAACTTTGACAAGATAAAGGAGCCCAACCTTTTATCTTAAGTTGTGAATATTATTCAAGACTAACTAACGAGGTGTGTCCACCTCATACATATCTAGATGTATGAACAGTTCTTCTTTTCTCATGGTCATTTGACCTTATGATTATTTACTTTTGACATTTATAATAATTAAACTAATAATGCTATAAGATTTGTTAAACTAGAAATCACTTTATTCATATGAAAAGATTGTAAATTACAATATTACACTATTGCTATCGAGCATAATCCTAACAAACCTTTGACGTTGTCGATAATGTTAGAGTGGTTTCCAAAAAAAAAAGTTGTTCCCCTTGTTAAGGTTGAGAGGTTCACGGGAACAACTCTAACGTTGGATAGAACATCAAAGTGGTTTCCATCAACGTTGAAGATCTTCCCAACAAGAAGTTGTTCCCGGGAACAATTTTGACTTTATAAATAAAGTTAGAGTGGTTTCCAAACAATGAAAGTTTTTCCCCTTGTTAAGGTTGAGTGGTTCTCGGTAACGACTCCAACGTTGGATAGAATGTCAACGTTGTTTCCATCAATGTTAAAGTTGCTCCCAACAAGAAATTGTTCCTGAGAACAACTTTAACGTTATCAATAACGTTAGAGTGGTTTCCAAAAAATAAAAGTTGTTCTCTTTCTTAAGGTTGAGTGGTTCCCGGGAACAACTCTAACGTTGGATAGAACGTCAAAGTGGTTTCCATCCACGTTGAAGTTGCTCCAAACGAGAAGTTATTCCTAGGAACAAATTTGACGTTATAAATAAAGTTAGAGTGGTTTCCAAAAAATAACAGTTGTTCCTCTTGTTAAGGTTGAGTGGTTCCCGGTAACAACCCCAACGTTGGATAGAATGTCAAAGTTGTTTCCATCAATGTTGAAGTTGCTCCGACCGAGATGTTTTTCCCGAGAACAACTTTGACGTTATCGATAACGTTAGAGTGGTTTCAAAAAAATAAAAGTTGTTCCCCTTCTTCAGGTTGAGTGGTTCCCGGGAACAACTCTAACAATGGTTAGAACGTCAAAGTGTTTTCCATCAACGTTGAAGTTTCTCCCAACGAGAAGTTGTTTCCGAGAACAACTTTGACGTTATAGATAACGTTAGAGTGGTTTCTAAAAAGTAAAAGTTGTTCCCCTTGTTAAGGTTGAGTTGTTCTCGGGAACAACTCTAACTTCGGATAGAACGTCAAAGTGGTTTCCATCAACGTTGAAGTTGCTCCCAACAAGAAGTTTTTTCCAAGAACAACTTTAACCTTATAGATAACGTTAGACAGGTTTCTAAAAAATAAAAGTTGTTCCCTTCTTACGGTTGAGTGGTTCCCGGGAACAATTCTAACGTCGAATAGAAAGTCAAAGTGTTTTCCATCAAAGTTGATGTTTCTCTTAACAAAAATTTATTCTCGGGAACAACTTTGACGTTATAAAAAACGTTAGAGTGGTATCCGAAAAATAAAAGTTGTTACCCATGCTAAGGTTGACTGATTCCCTGGAACAACTCTAACGTCGGATAGAATGTCAAAGTGGTTTCCATCAAAGTTAATGTTTCTCCCAACGAGAAGTTATTCCTGGGAACAACTTTGACGTTATAAATAAAGTTAGAGTGGTTACCAAAAAAATAAAAGTTGTTTCCCTTGTTAAGCATGAGTGGTTCTCAGGAACAAATCTAACGTTTGATAAAACGTCAAAGTGGTTTCTATCAACGTTAACGTTTCTCCCAACAAGAAGTTATTCCCGGGATGAACTTTAACGTTATAAATAAAGTTAGAGTGGTTTCTAAAAAATAAAAGTTGTTCCCCTTGTTAAGGTTGAATGGTTCCCCGGAACAACTACAACGTTGGATAGAACGTCAAAGTGGATTACATCAACGTTGAAGTTGCTCCCAACAAGAAGTTATTCTTGAGAATAACTTTGATGTTATCACTAACATTAGAGTGGTTTCCAAAAGATAAAAGTTTTTCCCCTTCTTAAGGTTGAGTGGTTTCCGGTAACAACTCCAATGTTGGATAGAACGTCAAAGTGGTTTCCATTAATGTTGAAGTTGCTCCAACCGAGAAGTTGTTCCCAAGAATAACTTTAGTGTTATAAATAATGTTCGAGTGGTTTCAAAAAAGTAAAAGTTATTCCCATTCTTAAGGTTTAGTAGTTCCTGGGAAAAACTATAACGTTGGATAGAACATCAAAGTGGTTTCTATCAACGTTAAAGTTTCTCCAAACGAGAAGTTGATCCCGGGAACAACTTTGACTTTATCGATAAAGTTTGAATTGTTTCCAAAAAATAAAAGTTGTTCCCCTTCTTAAGGTTGAGTGGTTTCCATGAACAACTCTAACGTTATATACAACATCAAAGTGGTTTCCATCAATTTTAAAGTTGCTCCCAACGAGAAGTTGTTCATCAGGAATAACTTTGACGTTATAAAAAAAGTTAGAGTGGTTTCAAAAAAATAAAAGTTGTTCCCCTTGTTAAGGTTAAGTGGTTCCCCGGAACAACTCTAACGTTAAATAGAACGTCATAGTGGTTTACATCAATGTTGAAGTTGCTCCCAACGAGAAGTTATTCTTGAGAATAACTTTGTTGTTATCACTAACATTAGAGTTGTTTCCAAAAGATAAAAGTTTTTCCCCTTCTTAAGGTTGAGTGGTTCCCGGTAACAACTCCAATGTTGGATAGAACGTCAAAGTGGTTTCCAATAACGTTGAAGTTGCTCCCAACGAGAATTTGTTCCCGGGAATAACTTTAGCGTTATAAATAACGTTCGAGTGGTTTCCAAAAAGTAAAAGTTATTCCTCTTCTTAAGGTTGAGTAGTTCCCGGGATCAACTATAAAGTTGGATAGAACATCAAAGTGGTTTCTAACAACGTTGAAGTTTCTCCCAATGAGAAGTTGTTCTTGGGAACAACTTTGACGTTATCGATAAAGTTAGAGTGGTTTCCATAAAAAAAAAGTTGTTCCCCTTCTTAAGGTTGAGTGGTTCCCATGAACAACTCTAACGTTGGATACAACGTCAAAGTGGTTTTCATCAACGTTGAAGTTGCTCCTAACGAGAAGTTGTTCCCCTGGTAACAACTTTAACGTTATAAAAAAGTTAGAGTGGTTTCCAAAAAAAAAAAGTTGTTCCCCTTGTTAAGGTTGAGTGGTTCTTAGTAACAACTACAACTTTGGATAGAACGTCAAGGTGGTTTCCATCAATGTTGAAGTTACACTCAACGAAAAATTATTCTTGAGAACAACTTTGATGTTATCGATAACGTAAGAGTGGTTTCAAAAAAATAAAAGGTGTTCCTCTTCTTAAGGTTAAGTGGCTCCCAGGAACAACTCTAATGTTGGATAGAACAAGCAAAGTGGTTTCCATCAATGTTGAAGTTGCTCCTAATGAGAAGTTGTATTCGAGAAAAACTTTGACGTTATAGACAACGTTGGAGTGGTTTCCATAAAATAAATGTTCTTCCCTTTGTTAAGGTTGAGTGGTTCTCGAGAACAATCCTAACGTTGGGTAAAACGATAAAGCGGTATAAATCAGCGTTGAAGTAGCTACCAAGGAGAAGTTGTTCCCGGGAACAACTTTGACGTTATAAATAAAGTTTGAGTAGTTTACAAAAAATAAAAGTTGTTCCTCTCATTATGGTTGAGTGGTTCCTGATAACAACTCCAAAGTTGGATAAAACGACAAAGTGGTTTCCGTCAATGTAGTAGTTGCTCCCAACAAGATGTTGTTCTCGGGAACAACGTTGACATTAAAAATAACGTTAGAGTGGTTTCCAAAAAAATGAAAGTTGTTCCCCTTGTTAAGCCTGAGTGGTTATTAGGAACAACTCTAACGTTGAATAAAACGTCAAAGTGGTTTCCATCTACGTTGAAGTTGTTTCCAACGAGAAGTTGTTCCCGGGAACAACATTGACGTTATGAATAAAGTTAGAGTGGTTTCCAAAAAATAAAAGTTGTTCCCCTTGTTAAGGTTAAGTGGTTCCCGGGAACAACTCTAACATTGAATACAACGTCAAAGTGATTTACATCAACGTTGAAGTTGCTCCCAACGAGAATTTATTATTGAGAATAACTTTGATGTTATCGATAAAGTTAGAGAGGTTTCCAAAATATATAAAAAATTCCCCTTCTTAAGGTTGAGTGGTTATAGGTAAAAACTCCAATGTTTGATAGAACGTTAAAGTGGTTTCCATCAACGTTGAAGTTGCTCCCAACGAGAAGTTGTTCCCGAGAATAACTTTAGCGTTATAAATAAAGTTCGAGTGGTTTCCAAATAGTAAAAGTTGTTGCCCTTCTTAAGGTTGAGCGGTTCCTGGGAACAACTATAACATTGGATAGAACATCAAAGTGGTTTCTATCAACGTTGAAGTTTCTCCCAACGAGAAGTTGTTCCCGAGAACACTTTTGATGTTATCGATAAAGTTAGAGTGGTCTCCAAAAAATAAAAGTTGTTCCCTTTCTTAAGGTTGAGTGGTTCCCATGAACAACTCTAACGTTGGATACAACGTCAAAGTGGTTTCCATCAACGTTGAAGTTGCTCCCAACAATAATGCTCCCAACAATAAGTTATTCCTGGGAACAACTTTGACGTTATAAAAAAGTTAGAGTGGTTTCCAAACAATAAAATTTGTTCCACTTGTTAAGGTTGAGTGGTTCCCGGTAACAACTACAACGTTGGATAGAACGTCAAAATGGTTTCCATCAATGTTGAAGTTGCTCCCAACGAGAAATTATTCTTGAGAACAACTTCAACGTCATCGATTACGTTAGAGTGGTTTCCAAAAAATAAAAGTTGTTCCCTTTCTTAAGGTTTAGTGATTCCTATGAACAACTCTAACGCTAGATACAACGTCAAAGTGGTGTACATCAACATTGAAGTTGCTCCCAACGAGAAGTTGTTCCAGGAAATAAATTTGACGTTATAAAAAAGTTAGAGTGGTTTCCAAACAATAAAAGTTGTTCCCCTAGTTAAGGTTGAGTGGTTCCCGGTTACAACCTCAATGTTGGATAGAACGTCAAAGTGGTTTCCATCAATGTGGAAGTTGCTCCCAACGATAAATTATTCTTCAGAACAACTTTAACGTTACGATAAAGTTAGAGTGATTTCCAAAAAATAAAAGTTGTTCCCCTTTTTAAGGTTGAGTGGTTCCCATGAACAACTCTAACGTTGGATACAACGCCAAAGTGGTTTACATCAACGTTCAAGTTGCTTCTAATGAGAAGTTGTTCCAAGAAACAAATTTGACGTTATAAAAATGTTAGAGTGGTTTCCAAACAATAAAAGTTGTTCCCCTAGTTAAGGTTGAGTGGTTCCCGGTTACAACAACAACGTTGGATAGAACGTCAAAGTAGTTTCCATCAATGTTGAAGATGCTCCCAATGATAAATTATTCTTGAGAACAACTTTGACGTTATCGATAAAGTTAGAGTGGTTTCCAAAAAATAAATGGTGTTCCCTTTCTTAAGGTTGAGTGGTTCCCATGAACAACTCTAACGTTGGATACAACGTCAAAGTGGTTTACGTCAACGTTGAAGTTGCTCCCAACGAGAAGTTGTTCCAGGAAACAAATTTGACATTATAAAAAATTAGAGTGGTTTCCAAACAATAAAACTTGTTCCCCTAGTTAAGGTTGAGTGGTTCCCTGTTACAATTACAACGTTGGATAGAACGTCAAAGTGGTTTCCATCAATGTTGAAGTTGCTCCCAACGATAAATTTTTCTTGAGAACAACTTTGACGTTATCGATAAAGTTAGAGTGGTTTCCAAATAATAAAAGGTGTTCCCCTTCCTAAGGTTGAATGGTTCCCATGAACAACTCTAACGTTGGATACAACGTCAAAGTGGTTTCCATCAACGTTGAAGTTGCTCCCAACGAGAAGTTGTTCTCGGGAAAAACTTTGACTTTATAAAAAAGTTAGAGTTGTTTCCAAATAATAAAAGTTGTTCCTCTTGTAAAGGTTGATTGGTTCCAAGTAACAACTACAATGTTGGATAGAACGTCAAAGTGGTTTCCATCAATGATGAAGTTGCTCCCAACGAGAAATTATTCTTGAAATCAACTTTGACGTTATCGAAAACTTTAGAGTGGTTTCAAAAAAATAAAAGATGTTCCTCTTCTTAAGGTTAAGTGGTTCCCGGAAACAATTCTAACGTTGAAAAGAACGTCAAACTGGTTTACATCAACGTTGAAGTTGATCCCAACGAGAAGTTATTCTTGAGAATAACTTTGATGCTATCGATAACGTTAAAGACGTTTAAAAATATAAAAAAATCCCCATCTTAAGGTTGAGTGGTTCTCGGTAAAAACTCCAATGTTGGATAGAACGTCAAAGTGGTTTCCATCAACGTTGAAGTTGCTCTCAACGAGAAGTTGTTCCCGAGAATAACTTTAGCGTTATAAATAACGTTCGAGTGGTTTCCAAATAGTAAAAGTTGTTGCCCTTCTTAAGGTTGAGTGGTTCCCGGGAACAACTATAACGTTGGATAGAACATCAAACTGGTTTTTATCAACGTTGAAGTTTCTCCCAACGAGAAGGTTTTACCTGGAACAACTTTGACATTATCGATAAAGTTAGAGTGGTTTCCAAAAAATAAAAGTTGTTCCCTTTCTTAAGGTTGAGTGGTTCCCATGAACAACTCTAACGTTGGATACAACGTCAAAGTGGTTTCCATCAACGTTGAAGTTGCTCCCAACAAGAAGTTGTTCCCAGGAACAACTTTGACGTTATAAAAAAGTTAGAGTGGTTTCCAAAAAATAAAAGTTGTTCCCCTTGTTAAGGTTGAGTGGTTCACGGTAACAACTACAACGTTAGATAGAACGTCAGAGTGGTTTCAATCAATGTTGAAGTTGCTCCCAACGAGAAATTATTCTTGAGAACAACTTCGACGTTATCGTTAACGTTAGAGTGGTTTGTAAAAAAAAAGTTATTCTCCTTCTTAAGGTTTAGTGGTTCCCATGAACAACTCTAACGTTGGATACAACGTCAAAGTGGTTTACATCAATTTTGAAGTTGCTCCCAACGAGAAGTTGTTCCAGGAAACAAATTTAACATTATAAAAAAGTTAGAGTTGTTTCCAAACAATAAAAGTTGTTCCCCTAGTTAAGGTTGAGTGGTTCCCGGTTACAACTACAACGTTGGATAGAACGTCAAAGTAGTTTCCACCAATGTTGAAGATGCTCCCAACGTTAAATTATTCTTGATAACAACTTTGACGTTATCGATAAAAATAGAGTGGTTTCCAAAAAATAAATGTTGTTCCCCTTCATAAGGTTGAGTGGTTCCCATGAAAAACTCTAACGTTGGATACAACGTCAAAGTGGTTTCCATTAACGTTGAAGTTTCTCCCAACGATAAGTTGTTCCCGGGAAAAACTTTAACTTTATAAAAAAGTTAGAATTGTTTCCAAACTATAAAAGTTGTTCCCCTTGTTAAGGTTGATTGGTTCCAGGTAACAACTACAACGTTGGATAGAACATCAAAGTGGTTTCCATCAATGATGAAGTTGCTCCCAACGAGAAATTATTCTTGTGAAACACTTTGACGTTATCGATAAAGTTAGAGTGGTTTCCAAAAAATAAATGTTGTTCCCCTTCTTAAGGTTGAGTGGTTCCCATGAACAACTCTAACGTTGGATACAACGTCAAAGTGGTTTCCATCAACGTTGAAGTTGCTCCCAACGAGAAGTTGTTTTCGGGAAAAACTTTAACTTTATAAAGAAGTTAGAATTGTTTCCAAACAATAAAATTTGTTCCCCTTGTTAAGGTTGATTGGTTTCAGGTAACAACTACAACGTTGGATAGAACGTCAAAGTGGTTTCCATCAATGATGAAGTTGCTCCCAACGAGAAGTTGCTCCCAACGAGAAGTTGTTCAGGAAATAAATTTGACGTTATAAAAAAGTTAGAGTGGTTTCCAAACAATAAAAGTTGTTCCCCTTGTTAAGGTTGAGTGGTTCCCGGGAATAACTCTAATGTTGGATCGAACGTCAAAGTGGTTTCCATCAATATTGAAGTTGCTCCTAACGTGAAGTTGTTTCCGAGAAAAACTTTGACGTTATAGACAACATTAGAGTGGTTTCCATAAAATAAACGTTGTTCCCTCTGTTAAGGTTGAGTGGTTCTCGATAACAACCCTAACGTTGGATAAAACGTCAAAACGGTATCCATCAGCGTTGAAGTAGCTAACAAGGAGAAGTTGTTCCCGGGAACAACTTTGACGTTATAAATAAAGTTATAGTGGTTTACAAAAAATAAAAGTTGGTCCTCTCGTTATGGTTGAGTGGTTCTTGGTAACACTCCTATGTTGGATAAAACAACAAAGCGGTTTCCGTCTATGTTGTAGTTGCTCCCAACAAGATGTTATTCTCGGGAACAATGTTGACATTAAAGATAACGTTAGAGTGGCTTCCAAAAAAATAAAAGTTGTTCCCTTTGTTAAGCTTTAGTGTTTCTCAGGAACAACTCTAACATTGGATAGAACGTCAAAGTGGTTTCTATCTACGTTAAAGTTGCTCCCAACGAGAAGTTGTTCCCTGAAACAACGTTGACATTATGAATAAAGTTAGAGTGGTTTCCAAAAAATAAAAGTTGTTCCCCTTGTTAAGGTTAAGTGGTTCCCGGAAACAACTCTAACGTTGAATAGAACGTCAAAGTGGTTTACATCAACGTTGAAGTTGCTCCTAACAAGAAGTTATTCTTGAGAATAACTTTGATGTTATCGATAACGTTAGAGAAGTTTCCAAAATATAAAAAAAATTCCCTTTCTTAAGGTTGAGTGGTTCCTGGTAAAAACTTCAATGTTGGATAGAACGTCAAAGTGGTTTCCATCAACGTTGAAGTTGCTTCCAACGAGAAATTGTTCCCGAGAATAACTTTAACGTTATAAATAACGTTCGAGTGGTTTCCAAATAGTAAAAGTTGTTGCCCTTCTTAAGTTTGAGTGGTTCCCGGGAACAACTATAACGTTGGATAGAACATCAAAGTGGTTTCTATCAACGTTGAAGTTTCTCCCAACGAGAAGTTGTTCCCGGGAACAACTTTGACGTTATCGATAAAGTTAGAGTGGTTTCTAAAAAATAAAAGTTGTTCCCTTTCTTAAGGTTGAGTGGTTCCCATGAACAACTCTAACGTTGGATACAACGTCAAAGTAGTTTCCATCAACATTGAAGTTGCTCCCAACAAGAAGTAGTCCCCGGGAACAACTTTGAGATTATAAATAAAGTTAGAGTGGTTTCCAACAAATAAAAGTTGTTCCCCTTGTTAAGGTTGAGTGGTTTCCGGGAACAATTATAACGTTGGATAGAACAACAAAGTGGGTTCTATCAACGTTGAAGTTTCTCCCAAAGAGAAGTTGTTCCCGAGAATAACTTTGACGTTATAGATACTGTTAGAGTGGTTTGCAAAAAATAATAGTTGTTCCTCTTATTAAGGTTGAGTGGTACCGGGAATAGTACTAACGTTGGATAGAACGTCTAAGTGGTTTCCGTCAACATTGAAGTTGCTTCCAATTAGAAGTTGGTCCTGGCAGCAACTTCCACGTTTGATAATGTTAGAGTGGTTTCCAAAAAAATAAAAGTTGTTCCCGTTGTTAAGCTTGAGTGGTTCTCAGGAACAACTTTAATGTTGGATAAAACGTCAAAGTGGTTTCCATCTACGTTGAAGTTGCTCCCAACGAGAAGTTGTTCCCCTTGTTAAGGTTGAGTGGTTCCCGGGAACGACTCTAACGTTGGATAGAATGTCAAAGTGGTTTCTATCAACGTTAAAGTTGCTCCTAACGAGAAGTTGTTCCTGAGAACAACTTTGATGTTATCGATAACGTTAGAGTGGTTTCAAAAAAATAAAAGTTTTCCCCTTCCTAAGGTTGAGTGGTTCCCGGTAACAACTTTAACGTTGGATTGAACGTCAAAGTGGTTTCTATCAACGTTGATTTTGCTCCCAAAGAGAAGTTGTTCCCGAGAATAACTTTGGCGTTATAGATAACGTTCGAGTGGTTTCCAAATAATGAAAGTTGTTTCCCTTCTTAAGGTTGAGTGGTTCCCGGAAAAACCTATAACGTTGGATGGAACAACAAAGTGTGTTCTATCAACGTTGAAGTTTCTCCCAACGAGAAGTTGTTCCCGAGAATAACTCTGATGTTATAGATAACGTTAGAGTGGTTTCCAAAAATTAAAAGTTGTTCCTCTTATTAAGGTTGAGTGGTTCTCTGGAATAGCACTAACGTTGGATAGAACGTCTAAGTGGTTTCCGTCAACATTGAAATTGCTTCCAACTAGAAGTTAGTCCTGGGAGCAAATTCGACATTCTATAACGTTAGATTGGTTTCCAAAAAAATAAAAGTTGTTCCCCTTGTTAAGCTTGAGTGGTTCTCAGGAACAACTCTAACGTTGGATAAAACGTCAAAGTGGTTTCCATCTACGTTGAAGTTTCTCCCAACGAGAAGTTGTTCCCGGGAACAACTTTGACGTTATAAATAAAGTTAGAGTGGTTTCCAAAAAATAAAAGTTATTCCCCTTGTTAAGGTTGAGTTGTTCCCGGGAACAACTCTAACGTTGGATAGAGCGTCAAAGTGGTTTCCATTAACGTTGAAGTTGCTCCTAACGAGAAATTGTTCCTGAGAACAACTTTGATGTTATCGATAACGTTAGAGTGGTTTCAAAAAAATTAAAAAAAAATCCCTTTCTTAAGGTTAAGTGGTTCCCGGTAACAACTCCAACATTGGAAAGAACGTCAAAGTGGTTTCCATCAACGTTGAAGTTCCTCCAAGCGAGAAGTTGTTTCCGAGAATAACTTTGGCGTTTTAGATAACGTTCCAGTGGTTTCCAAATATGAAAGTTGTTCCCCTTCTTAAGGTTGAGTGGTTCCCAGGAACAGCTATAACGTTGGTTTCCCTCAACGAGAAGTTGTTTTATAGAATAACTTTGACGTTATAGATAACGTTAGAGTAGTTTCCAAAAAATAAAATTTGTTCCCCTTATTAAGGTTGAGTGGTTCTTGGGAATAGCTCTAACATTGGATAGAACGTCTAAGTGGTTTCCGTCAACATTGAAGTTGCTTCCAACCAGAAGTTTTTCCTGGGAGAAACTTTAACATTGTTGATAACGTTAAAGTGGTTTCCAAAAAATAAAAGTCGTTCCCCTTCTAAAGGTTGAGTGGTTCTTGGGAACAACTCTAACGTTGGATACAACGTCAAAGTGGTTTCCATCAACGTTGAAGTTGTTCCAAACGAGAAGTTATTCCCGAGAATAACTTTTACGTTATAGCTAACGTTAAAGTGGTTTCCAAAAAATAAAAGTAGTTGCCCTTACTAAGATTGAGTGGTTCCCGGGAATAGCTCTAACGTTGGATAGAACGTCTAAGCGGTTTTCGTCAACATTGAAGTTGCTCCCAACGAGAAGTTGGTACTGGGAACAATTTCGACGTTGTTGATAACATTAGAGTGGTTTCCAAAACATAAAAGTTGTTCCCCTTCTAAAGGTTGAGTGGTTCCCGGGAACAACTCTAACGTTGGATAAAATGTGAAAGCGATATCCATCAGTGTTGAAGTAGCTACCAAGGAGAAGTTATCCTGGGAACAACTTTGACGTTATAAATAAAGTTAAAGTGGTTTCCAAAAAATAAAAGTTGTTCCTCTCGTTATGGTTGATTGGTTCCCGGTAACAACTCTAACGTTGGATAAAATGACAAAGTGGTTTCCGTCTATGTTGTAGTTGCTCCCAACGAGATGTTGTTCTCGGGAACAACGTTGACATTAAAGATAACGATAGAGTGGTTTCCAAAAAAAATAAAAGTAGTTTCCCTTGTTAAGCTTGAGTGGTTCTCTGGAACAACTCTAACATTGGATAGAAAGTCAAAGTGGTTTCCATCTACGTTGAAGTTGCTCCCAACGAGAAGTTATTCCTGGAAACAACGTTGTTGTTATGAATAAAGTTAGAGTGGTTTCCAAAACATAAAAGGTGTTCCCCTTGTTAAGATTGAGTTGTTATTGGGAACAACTCTAACGCTGGATAGAACGTCAAAGTGGTTTCCAACGATTGAATTATATTATATAGTTCAAGATAAATATTCGAAAGTGTTTTATCATGATTATTTACTTATATAATTTTTGTTATTGTTCAGAAATCATGACCCCATCCCTAATGAACATCCTAAAAGATAATATTTTAACTAGTGATAACTATGTCACATGAAAAACGATAATTAGGCTTTTATTGCAATCCGAAGAGCATAAGTTTGTTAAGTGCACTCTTAAATCACATGCTCCTACTAATGAATCTACTAAACAGCAAAGAGATGAGTACCAGCAGTGGAAGTCTTCAGATGAGATGGCTAAATGTTACATTATGGCCACCATCTCCGACGTGTTGCAACAACAACATGAAGGAATGGAGATTGCTGCCGATATAATGGTATCTCTAGAAAAGATGTTTGCTATAAAGTCCAGGACAACTAAGAGAGAGGCAGTGACCGCTTTCATGAATCATAGGATAAAACCTGGACAGACTGTGAAAGATCATATGATGAAAGTCATGGCACATCTCAACATTGCTGAACTAAATGATATTGAGATAGATGATGAGACGAAAATTAACACGATCGTCAACTCACTATCAGATTCCTTTGATCAGTTCAAGTTGGACTACACCTTAAACAATATGGAATACACCTTGCAAGGCCTGATGCAAGATATTCAAAGCGCCGAGAAAATCCTTGTGAAGAGCAAAGGTCAAGAGATTCATGCCGTAGGTAAAGTTGCTATTGTTAAGACCCGTAAGAAGGTCAAGAAACAACAGAAGAAAAAGCAACTATGACCTACTAAGAAAGAGACAAAGAAAGTAACCAAGATCAAAGGAAAGTGTTTCCTTTGTGGTGAAAAGGGACACTGGAAAAGAAATTGTCCAAAGTCTCAGAACAAGAAGGAAGAAGGTAATATTAATTATCTTGAAATATGTTTTTTGGCATATTCTATGGATTCTTGGATCATACACTCCGGAGCCATTAATCATGTTTGTTTTTCGTTACAGGGTTTCAAGGAAAGGAAAAGGCTTAATGCGAATGAATTCAACTTGCATTTAGGAAATGGAGCGTTGGTGACTGCTAGTTCAGTGAGAGATATTAGAATTAGTTTAGATTCTTATAATCATTTAGATTTAATAGATGTTTATTATGTACCACAATTCAAGAGGTATTTAATTTCAGTTTCTTGTTTAAATAATTTTGGATATTCGGTTACTTTTAATAAAGCTTATATTATTAGTAGGAATAACAAATTTGTTTGCAAAGGTTCGTTGGAAAAAGGTTTATTCTATTTTCATAGCAATATCTCTCACTTGTTAGAGACATAATCAACGGAACCTAATCATAAAAGAGTAAGATTATCTAAAAATGAAAGCTACATATGGCATTTGCACCTATGTCATATTAACCTTTATGGGATTAAAATATTGGTTAGTGACAGACCTCTAAATGACTTAAAGGTTGATGATCTACCAACCTGGGAATCTTGTTTCGAAGGTAAAATGACCTAAAGGTCGTTCATGACCAAAGGCACAACAGCCACTGAATGTTTAGGATTAGTACACACTGATGTATGTGGTCCTATGAGCATTCAAGCTAAAGGTGGATATGAGTACTTCATCACTTTCACGGATGATTACTCAAGATTTGGCTATGTGTATCTCATTAGACATAAGTTGGATGCTTTTGACATGGTCAAAACATTTAAAGTTGAAGTAGAAAATCTGTTTGAGAAACGCATAAAAATCCTGAGGTCTGATCGTGGTGAAGAATATCTATCTGGTGAGTTTCAGCAGTATCTTATTGATATTGGGATAATTTCTCAGTTTTCTACACCAGGTACACATCAACAAAATGGGGTGGCAAAAAGGAGAAATAGAACTCTTTTGGAAATGGTTAGGTCTATGTTGAGTTATTCAACACTTCCTAATTCTTTTTGGGGATGTGCTTTATAAACTGCTATGTACATTCTAAATGATGTACCATTTAAGTCGGTTCCTAAAACACTGCATGAGTTATGGACCGGGCGAAAGCCTAGTTTATAACATCTAAAGATATTTGGATATCCTGCGCACTTGTTAAAAGGAAAGACAGAAAAGATGGAGTCCGGTTCAAAAGCATGCATATTTGTAGGGTATCCAAAAGGAACAAAAGGATATTATTTCTATAGTTCTTCAGATCTTAAAGTGTTTGTTTCGACAAATGCTAAATTTCTAGAAAATGACTATATGAATAATTTTGTGCCTAAAAGTAGAATTGTCCTGGATGAGCTTTCAGGAGATACAATTCCACAAGAGGTTTCACAACCTAGCCTAATTATAAGTTCTGTACCAACACAAAATCAACAATCTACCATACCTCGTCATAGTGAGTGGGTTAGTAGACATCCTTGTTGGGAAAATCGCACAACGGAAGCGTGAAAATTAAAATTAGGGTTTGATATATTTAAATTTTTTTTTCCTTTATAATAACAAGAACCTTAACCCTAGATTAATTGATATAGAGAAAAGTATCGTACCTTTTTATCGTGACGATTGAATCAGTATCGATTTGAATCCGTAAGTTCTTCCAATCCAATCACAAAACGTGAATTACCTAGGAGTGTGGGCTCCCTTTCTTTATCTTGTATACATGAGGATGGAAACAAACAAAATCTTCTTCTTTGTTAGTCACAATAATCCTTCAAGAAGAAAACAAAGAACGTTAGGTCACTTGTGAATTATCAATCAATTTGATTGAAACTCGCATGAACCTAGATTCGATGTTGTACACAAAACCTTTTAATGTGAAGGCTACTAGTGCACTATCAAATACAAAACGTACTTTCTTTCTTTTCTTCTTTGCCGAATTTGTCACACACCAATCTTTTGAGTTGGAAGAATTTATCTAGAGCAAGAACCAAATTCTCTACACTCAAAATTCCCCTTAGGCCAAAATTTTCTCTAAGAGAGATACATCGGTCTATGAGAATCTATAGAGAATCTCTCGGACGACGATGATCCCTATACGTATAAGAAAGCAATAGAAGATATTGATTGTCACCATTGGCAAGAAGCAGTGCAATCCAAAATTGAATCTATGTTCAAAAACAAAGTCTAGTCTCTTGTAGACTTTCCTAAAGGGATAAAACCCATCGGGTGCAAGTGGGTATACAAGAGGAAAAGAGGAATGGATGAAAATGTGGAAACCTTTAAAGCTAGATTGGTAGCTAAAGGTTATACAAAGAAGGAATCGATTATAAGGAAACCTTCTCTCTTGTGGCCATGCTTAAATCCTTTAGGATACTCTTATCCATTGTAGCATCTCTAGACCTAGAGATTTGGAAAATGAACGTCAAGATAGCTTTCCTTAATGGGAGTCTTGATGAAAGCATCTATATGATGCAATCAGAAGGATTCATTGAAAAAGGCCAAGAGGAAAGGGTATGCAATTTGCAAAGATCCATATATGGATTGAAGCAAGCATCTAGATCCTGTAACATAAGGTTCGATCAAGCCGTGAAAAGTTTTGGATTTATTCAAAACCTTGACGAACCCTGTGTATACAAAAAGGTGACAAGTTGGTTGGTTTTCCTTGTTCTTTACATTTATGATATACTACTCATCGAAAATGATGTTGGTGTATTGACATCAGTAATAGAATGGTTGGCAAAATAGTTTGATATGAAGGATTTAGCAGAAGCAAGTTATATTCTTGGTATTTAAGTCATAAAGGATAGAAAGAATAGAACGATTGCATTATCTCAAGCTTCATACATAGTTAAAATCTTATCTAGATTTTCCATGCAAGATTCCAAGAAAGGTATGTTACCTTTCAGACATGGAAACAAACTTTCTAATGAACAAGTTCCTAAGAATGAGCATGAAGAGTAATTCATGAGTAGGGTTCCATATGCCTCGGTAGTTGGGAGTCTCATATATGCAAAGCTCTACACTAGACCAGATATTTATTTTGTTGTTGGCATAGTTAGCAGGTTTCAATGAAAACTTGGTCCTAATCACTAGACGACTGTCAAGCATATCTTCAAGTATCTTAGGAGAATGAAAGAGTATATACTTGTATACTCCAGAGGGGATTTTATTCCCATTTGGTATACAGATTTTGATTTCCAATTGTATTCTGACTCCAGAAGATCAACATCAGGATCTGTGTTTACACTTTGAGAAGGGGCAGTCATATGGAGGAGTATCAAACAATCTTGTATTGCTAACTCCACCATGGAAGCTGAGTATGTTGCTGCATGCGAGGTTGCTAAAGAGGCTTGTCTAGCTCCACCAATTCTTGATTGACTTGAAAGTGGTTCCAGATGTGAATATGCATATCACTATCTATTGTGACAATAGTGGAGCAGTGACTATTTTGAGAGAACCAAGAAGTCATAAGAGAGGGAAACATATTGAAAGAAAGTATCACCTTTTAAGGGAAATTATGCACAGAGAGACGTGACGATAACCAAGATCACGTCAGCAGAAAATCGCAGCTCCTCAACAAATGAGTTTTGATGGGCACTTGGAGAATATGGGGATAAGAGATATGACACGTTTCTATAGAGCAAGTGGGATATTGTTGGGATTATGCTCGATAGCAAGAGTGTAATAATGTATTTGACAACCTTTTCATATAAATAAAAAAGATTTCTAGTTTAACAAATCTTATAACATTTATAGTTTAATTATTATAATTGTCAAAAGTAAATAATCATAAGGTCAAAAGACTATGAGAAAATAAGAATTATTCATACATCTTGATATGTATGAGGTATACCCAATTCTTTAGTTAATCTTGAATAATATTCACAACTTAAGATAAAGGTCACAACCTTTATCTTGTTAAAGTTGTTGATTCTTTTGCTAGCATTTGAGTGGGATCAAATGTGTTATGATGAGTCTAAAATCATCAAAGTGTTGTGTATTTGGGCAAAGGAATCTAGTGCACTAGGTGCATTGAATAAGATCACAATGAGATACTTTATCCAGAACCGTCAATGGATAAAAGTTTTCACTTAAAGATAATCCTTGAGTCTATCTCAATCTTGAGATAAATGATGGACTTATGGTTGTAAGTGTTATCATTTAAGCTATCAATGAGTACGATTATATAACATAGTCTATCCTCGATAGTTTTGTGGTATTCATTTGTTAATCGATAGGGGATTTCATCTATAGATATGGACATCGTGGCTACATTTATTAAATGAGAGTAGAATATCATTATATGAATGTTTTGAGGCAGTGGATATTAAATCTTAACGTTAGGTTTTCAATAGTGTCTATTGAAATATGGCTTTTGGACAAGTCAAAATATCAAACAAAATGTGGTCATATGAGTAAATATGGTAACTTAGAGAGCTATAGGCGGTCTATAAGCTCTTGGCGATTAATGATATTCTTTACTATGATACACTATCTCCAATAAGATTTTTTAGGGTATGAATGAGCAATATTAACTTATTATATCTTTATTTAAGAGTTTAATTTTAGTTCTTTAGTTGAATGAACTAAATTAATAGATCGGACCTAGATGAATCATTTGTTGATTGTGATTAGGTTACGTCTATTAGAGCATAAATTATATAGCCCGCCAAGATCCTCAATCCACACGAACTTCCATGGATCACTTGATATATTCTACCGGACCAATTTACGGGTCCATCTAGAATTGTATTATAGCATGTTGACTTGTTTCTTTTAGTAAGAATGAGTCTAGTTCACATGTGGACTTTTTATTTAAGTCCAATGGATTTAATAAAATAGGAAAAACAATATTTGGCCCATATTTATTGGCTTGGGCGACTAAGGCTATATATAATAGCTTATTATATTGTTTTTTATTTGATTATTTCATAAGTAGATGGAATTTATTTATCTAATTAAATTAGGAAGTATTTGATTTTTATTAGGACTGTAATTGTCATTTGGTCAAATTAGGAAGTTTTTTATTTAGTCACAATTTAATTATATTCAATAATTGGTTATTGAATAAATATGCTATTGGGGTAGGATTATGAGTCTTGGTGTGGAAAAGAAATCTTTCTTTTAAAATGTTTCTTTGTCACCAAGTAAATCCACCTAGAGATATAATTATTGTTCACCAAGTAAATCCTCTCTAGGAGAGGATTAGGTATCCTAAACTAAAAACAAGAGGAATTCGGCCAACCCTAAATAAATTAGGGCAAGGAATTCGGCCACTACATATATGGGATGCAGAATTCGGCCAAGCCTTAGTTTTTCTTAGAGAAAAATTTCAGCCAAGGCTAGGTTTTTTATTGGAGAGAATTCGGCCAAGTGATAGAATTTAGAGAAAGAAAAAAATAGTTTTTGCTCTAGAAAAAATTCGTCCAACTCATTGTGTGAAGAATTCAGCCAAGCATAGAGAAAATAGGGAACATTTTTATTTTCGATAGTGCTCTAGTATCTTTTACATTAAAAAGTTTTGTGTACAACATCTAATCGGGTTCACGCGAGTTTCAGTCAAATAGATTGATAATTAACAAGTGACCGGACGTTCTTGGGTTTTCTCTTGGAGGATTATTGTGACTAACAAAGAAGAAGATTTTGTTTGTTTCCATCCTCAGGTATACAATTAAAAGAAAAGAAGCTCACACTCCTAGGCGATTCACGTTCGTGATTGGTTTGGAAGATCTTGCGGATTCAATTCGATGCTAGTTCAATCGTCAAGAGAAAAAAGGTACGATACTTTTAATATACGTCAATTAATCAAGGGGTTAAGGTTTTTTCTTTTAAAGGGGAATTTTAAAAAATATACCAAACCCTAATTTTACGTTTTCACTGTGTTTCTGAACCGATTTTTCCCTACATATGAGTATATCCCTCTCGCCGTGTAGCTCCCCAATGGTATCAAAACTATGGCTGATAGTTAAACTTGGTCAATGTTCCTCCTCATTCCGTCCATGGCCTTCTCAGATTAGACCACGTATCTAGATTGTCCCCCTTTGGCACCTTCAACGATGGTTCCTGTCTCCATCTTCAGATGATGATGACCAATCCCTCATGCGCGTATGCCTATTAGGTTAGTTTTGGCACTTTCCTGCTCAGTCATAATCGTGCCTCTCGCGGGGACGTTCTTCTTCTCCTGGTTCTTCACTCGTTCGAACCTGTCTTTCCGAGTGGATCCCATGTTTTGTCGGGTCTTGATTTATTCTCAGTGGTGCATCCGATGTTGGGCCAACCACTATGGAGCGTAGTCTGCCTTGTAGTGGGTCTGGGGTGTGTAGGTCATAGGGTGAGGTTAGATTCTGTGAGGTGGAAAGTAAAACCCCATGTCTGGTTGCATTGGCTACAAATTGTTGCAAAGACTCTCGAAATCGTTGAGTGATCTCTCTGCTGGTCGATGGGACCTTTTGATGACCAACGACGATTGTTGGTTGGTCATTGATCGTTAAGTCAGCACCCGTAGGCCTGGTGATGATGGGTGTGGTGTCGACCCCTAGCATGTCGCTTGGCAATCTTTGAGGGTTCTTTGAGCCATTCTCGGTGCCACCATCTCTTTCGCCGGCCACTGTTTCACAAGGGGATTTTGAAATTGATGTTTCAAATACGGATGATCACCCCCTCCTTCTAGCGCCAATTATTAACGGTGATTTTTCGAAGGTTAACCAGTCAACGATTTAAATCGGTGTAAACCTGTATATGTGAATGAAATAAATGATACAATGGTAATAACAAAATTATGAAAAACGAAATATGTGGTGAAATCCGGTGATCGGAGAAACGTCCACGGGTTGTTGCCATAGTAACCCAATCAAATCCACTATAACTGTTTTAATAACACACGCTTTTATCTCTCTCTCTCTTTTCTCGAATTTCTTGCAACCCTTTATTGTTTCTTTATAGGGGTATTTATACATGGTGTTGCTAGAGTTTAATATCATGACGTACGAGTAAAATATTATAGAGTGTATTTAGGGATATCTTTCCTATTTGATATTATCACATATTAAATGTTATTGAATCAGATCCCGATTCTATCTCTGATTGGCTAAAGTATAGGAGAGGATCTGTTTATTTCATCATTGGACTCTCAGTGACTATATTATAGTTGACTTGTGATTGTTTATCATTTGTTTTTTTATCTTGTGGAAAGCGGATAAAGTTTCATGTAGCTGTCTTACGTTTGTAGGGGTGGGCGCGGTTCGGTTCGGTTCGGTTTTGACCAAAACCGTATTGAACCGAATTAAATTTGGTTTTTAAATATGTGAATCGGTTTGAACCATATTGAACCCCAAAACCGAATTGAACCGAACACCCTTTTCTCGGTTCGGTTCGGTTCGGTGGCTTCTATTTTTTTTACAAAAAACAAATCTTCATTTCATTTTTACCTTTTACCGGCTACTATTCACTTATCGTGTTGGACCTTTAGACAATTGTTTTAGTCCAAATTTAACTGAAATATTGTTTACATAATCAAATTTTGTCCATAATAAGCATAAATACAAATATAAATACAGTTCAAATCAATCAAAATTCAAAAGTATTAAAAATAGCTATCCAGAAATTGAATCTAGATAAGTAGATAACTTCAATTACATAGAGTAAGACATCAGTCCAAAATGCAATACAAATACATTGTTGTCCAAAATATCAATTCAATTACATAACTGTAATAGAATAACATATGACATATCAGTCCAATCACATAGCTGTCCAAAATACAATCTAAAATAAAATATAATCACAATTCACACATAATCCAACATACAATCCAATTATACATAGCTGTCCAAAATATCAATTCAATTACATAGTTAATAAAATAAAATATCATTCCAATTACATAGTTGTCCAAAATGCAATCCAAAATAAAATATGATCACACACATGATCCAACATACAATCCATAAATTAATTAAACTTCATATACAATCCGCAATATAATAAAACATAAAAAAATAATTCAAATGTAATCCATGTATTTCTTCCACTTCAAATCTTCAGCTGTAAATAGAGAAAATATGATTAACTAATAAAAGGAAAAAAAAATTATAAATAGAGAAAATGTAAAACTAAACAAACAAATACCAAATTAAATTCTTACCTTCATTTATCCTCAATCTTCATCCATTGTCCTATTTGTTAGTCCACTTTCATGCTCTAAATGAAGGCAACAAAAAAGTAATTAGCTTACTTATTAAATAATACTTAATATATTTGATTTTAAAAAAAACTTGATAAATTATTATCATTACTTACCGGTTTCAACATTGGTATAATGTTCTAACATTTGAACCGAATTATCATCATTTTTAGCATGCTCTTCTGCAACACACGGTTCAGCAATGGAGCAAGACGCCGACAACCAATTTCCAGTCAAAATTAAGCCCTCAACTATTTTAGGAGTCAATGAACTCCTAAATGGATCAAGTATACGTCCTCCAGTGCTAAATGCGGACTCAGAAGCCACAGTTGAAATCGGCATTGAAAAAACATCTTTTGCAATCATTGACAAAATAGGAAATTTGATTGAACTATTCTTTCACCAAGCCAAAAGATCGAACTTGTCATTCAGTTTCTCACAAGCTTCTAACAAATACAACTCCACCTCACTTTTCCCCATACTAACATCTTCCTCCTGTTGTTTTTGGCCCAATAAGCTATCCTCTCTAAACTTTTCCTTTTCACAAAAGGTTTCAGGCACACCACTCCCAAAAGAGGACACACCATCATTTGACTTTACACCCACACCACCATAAAGTTTAACATAACACTCATACAAATCTACCAGCACATCTTTCAAACTAGAAAGCATCAATTGAGATTGTTGTACACCAAAAAATGCATCAAAACGCCACTTCACATAAGCTAATTTGTACATTGGGTCAAGGAAAACCGCAATTATCAACAAGTTGTTAGTTTTATCTAAACCCCCCCAATACTTGTCAAATTTCAGTTTCATACTCACAGCCATTCTACTCACAAGCGGATTCCTCTCAGTGCTCAATGATGTTAATTGATTAAAAATAGTGCACCAACTCTTAAAATAATATTAGAAGTCACATGCAACGAAGCACTAAAATCCAAGGTAATATCATAAAAAGTTGATAAAAAACGAATAAATACCTTGGCATTCTCCCAATCATTCAAAAGAGGTGGTCCTATCCGCCTTTTTTCATTATCACTCTCCCTAAAGTAGTTCATATAGTGACCATCTTCTTCCTCCATTCGCTCAAATGCTTTTCTAAGTTTCACCGCACTTTCCAACATCAAATAAGTGGAATTCCATCGTGTAGGAACATCTAACACCACGAAACCATTATTCCCCATCTTCTCATGTTCAACACATTTTTTAAATTGAGCTAGTCTACTAGGAGAAAATTTAACATATTTGACTGCATTGCATATGGCTACAACCGATTCATGCAAATCTTTCAACCCATCACTCACTATTAAGTTTAGGATATGTGCACAACATCGTAAATGCAAGTACTTTCCCTCTAAAATTGCTCCATCCACACGCCAACTATTCAATTTTCTATTCATATAACCAATGGCATTTGCATTTGCTGTTGCATTATCCACGGTTATTGTGAATATTTTATCAATGCCCCACTCTAACAAAACTTTCTCAATACACCTTCCAATCGAATCCCCCCTATGATCAGTTATTTGACTAAAACTCAAGATCCTCTTTTGCAGCTGCCAATCACAGTCAATAAAATGGGCTGTCACAACCATATAGTTTATATTTTGGATCGATGTCCAAGTATCTGTGGTTAAACATACCCTTACTTGACTAGATTTAAAGTACTTCTTCAACTTAATTCTCTCTTCTACATATAACTTATACAGATCTTTTACAATTGTTCTCCTAGATGGAACATCAAAACTAGGATTCATCGCAAAACAAAACTTACGGAACCCTCTATTCTCAACGAATCTAAATGGCAATTCATCTAGAATGACCATCTCTGCCAAAGCCCTTCTACATTCTTCGGCACTAAATCTAGAGGTGGCTAAGGTACTACCGCTACCCTCCACATTTGGTTGTTTAACAAAAAATGTTTGTCTTGAATCATTACTAGGTGGCCGGTATTTTTTACACCTTTTCTCAATATGAGTATTCATGTTTGTTGTCCCATTGGAACCCGACCCACATGCATACGTATCACCACAATGTTTGCATCTAGCCCTCTTTCTTCTATCTTTAGTGTGGTATTCTTGAAAATGCAACCAACATTTTGATTTTTTTTTGCCTTTCCTACTACCTACCCGTACACCCTTCTTTCCACTCTTTTCTTTTGCAACAGAGCTAGAATGATCTAATTCTTCATCAGATTGTGAACCTGAATTCTCCTCTGATGAATAGGTCGTATTATGGTCAATTTCCATCCTTTAAAATCAAAGTAAATAACTAAATTAGATGATTGACATTCTAAAATCCAAACACACATAAAACTATAAAAGCAAGATAATAATAAATTAAACAACAAAACCAATAATCAAAACACAATAATATAAAATTCATTACTATAATAGCTGCACCACACAAACACAACAACACCAACACCAACACATTAAAAAACCAGAAAAAAACACCAATGTGAAACTAAAAACATAAGCACCAACTGCACCACACAAACTGACAAACACAACAACAACAAAAACCAAAGTTGTTGTGGGTATACAGACAGAGCAAAGAAACAAAAAAAAAAAAAAACCCAAACACCAACCAAGCCCCCTGGCAACAGACAGAGTAGAGAAACTTAGCAGAATTATACAATTATCTTTGTGGGTATACAATTATCTCATATTCTCATATATGACCAAATCACAAAGTATAATAACAAGAGATGCACATCAGTTGCATTTTACAATTATGCAAAATTATACATGGATGGGACCTTGGTGCAGCAACAACAACAGTAAAAACCAAAGTTGGAATCCACTAAATCATGCATACCAAGCTCGAACAAAGCAAGCTCGAACAGAGCAAGTTCGAAATCAAAGTTGGAATCCACTGAATCATGCATACCAAGCTCGAACAGAGCAAGCTCAAAATCAAAGTTGGAATCCACTAAATCCAAATTCACAACCGAAATCACCAACATTCATCATGTCAGTATCATTAAAACAGATTAAGCTCGCACAGTCGAACCATGGAAGAGAGTCAAGAGACGATTCATTACAAAAAAAATTAACATATAAATAATCGAAGTCATCACTCATCAAATCAAAATAGATAAGAAAGAGGGAAAAAAAATTAGAGAAAAAATCTAGATCGGAAAAAAGAAAAATACCTTAAATAGGTGATTGCCGGCGGAAGTCGGGACTCTAAAGGACGAAGCGGCGGAAGTACGGAGCCGTGGAAGGGACGATTGCAGGCGGAAGAGAGATTTCTGATGGGTTGATTGTTTGAAGAAGTGGTGGAAGAGAGAGAGCTGTGCGTTGAGGCTCGAGCAGTCGAGTGATAGAGAGGGGTGGGCTGTGATTATGTGAGATAGAGGTTGAAAGAATGAGAAAAATTAGGGTTTTTTTTTATTATATATGTCGGTTCAAACGGTTCGGATCGGTTTTGAAGACATAAAATCGAAACTGAACCGACATCAATACGGTTCATTCGGTTCGAACTGAATTGAACCGAATTGATGTATAAAACCGAACCGAACACCCTTTTTCGATTCGATTCGATTCGTTTCGATTCGATTCGGTTCCTGTTTTTATGTCCACCCCTATACGTTTGTGTCGGGTAGAGCTGAACAAGCAGTACTATTATGTTATGCTCATCCTGTTTTGCTTGGTTTTTTACTTAAGGTTGCCGGACTGATATTTATTATGTCGATCTCCAGTAGTTTATCCATGTGGACTGTCAACGTGCCTCCTTTTGATTTATCCTTTGACTTTCTGCTTACGTGACTATATCAGTTCACACTTTTGTACGACTGCGGTGAATTTGACATATAACAATATTATTTGGTTTTCGGTTAATATTCAATACAATTCAACGATGTCGGTCGGATGAAAAAAAGTCCAACCTCAATCTGGTAATTTTAAAAAATTGATAGGTGGTCCATTGTATTGAACAAAAAAAAAAATCTCATAGCACGAGGCACGAGCACGTGTTGCACACTCTGCGACGTGCCGATTTGTTCATTTCATAAACAAATCACAATTCACAAATCTAGAAATCAATCAGTCAATTCTTCACACATAATGAAGAGAAAAATTTCCCGAACCAACCATATAGATCCATCACCTATTCGGAGCTCCGAGAACCAGTTCAACGCCGCAAAAGGTTTTCCTTCTACATTATCTTGAATCAATTTCTGAATTTCGTTTGTTACGAATTGTATGTGCGTCGACGTTTTGGACTCCGAGAATCGAATCTGAACGATTCATGTAACTCATTTTCATGTATTTTGTGATTTAAGCAGGTGATGAGGCTAAAACATCTGAGTATGCATTTTTTAAGAAATTGAAGACAAATGCAAGCCACAGATTCTATTCTCGTCCTTCGCATACGGACCCAAATCAATTCAAATCATGTGACAGTCCTAGAGGTATTTCAACAAAATCCCTCAATTTTTTTTTTTTCAAAAATTATTTAAATGAGTCGGTGATTCAACGTGAGAGCTTTGACTTTTATGTAGAGAGGAGCAGCAGAATTAAAAATAGCTCCAAGGAGTTGAGATTGCTTGCTGAAGATGTTACACATGTTAACCATGACATCTTCCTCTCATCAGTAGGTAGCATATCCAGAACTTTAATGTTATTACTTGATGTTATAAACTGTAACCCGCATTTTGACTTCATGAACAAATTAAATATACCCTTATTTTGCACCTTTTCTGTTCAAATGCGGTTTTTTGTTGATGCCCGTAACAATCCGTCTCTACACTTAGTCATCGTAGAGTCGGGAAGTCTACAGTAATGTCATGGGACAAGGCATATATATGTGTGTGCGCATATGGAAGTGTTTTTATTTGTTATATGGTTAACCGTGTTTGTATCTTTTGACTGCTGAAATATAAGTTCCACTTAAGGGAATTTATCAACTTATATCCAATGTGTTCATTTGTCAGTGTTATCTTATGCTCCACATATTTCCATGCTTGGACATAAGTATACTTGGTGTCATAAAATGATAATGTGCACCCCCATAAACTTTTCCAGAAACAGGCGTCTTAACTGCACTTTTATAACATCTATATGACTATATATTATTTCCAATTTAATCTGAAACTGTATGCTGTAGCATCTCACTGTCAAATCATGCAGGAATAAAATTCAAGCAAATTAGGTCTGCAAGTAACTCAAACTTACTTGTTTTATTATTGGAAGTAGATTTGAAGAGAGCTTCTACAACCTTTGGGCATATCTGTAGCACAAGGAGAAACATGGAGGAATATAACAAAACTCTGAGACCTAAGGGTACCTTTTTTTATTTTAATTGAAATTCATTTTTTATAGTTTTGCTCTGTTTTGGAATTCAAGTAGATGGAAGGGAAAAAATATTGAATGCCACGAATATTTGGCAGTTTCCTCATATCTTTCCCAAATTTCTTTGTTCTTTTAGCTTGGCAAACAACCGAGATCTAGTATTTTGACTCACCACAGATTATACCAGTTTATTGAAACTAGCAATAACAAATTGTAGTATCATGGAATTTCTTACAGTTTTATAAGAATATCCTATCATATTAAAATGAGATTGTTAAAGCATTATGTTGTGACACATGATAGAATGATGTCTACCTTCCAGGGACTCAGAATCAGCATCAAGATCTTTTTTCTACAAAGAGACAGAAACTACATCAGTGGGTTGCAGATATCTCATTTCCTGAAATTAAAGAATTCTGTTCAAAGGGGTTAGACACATTATCATTATTACACTGTACTTGTACTTAAGCATCATGTCATGGACTCGATGGAAATTTTCTCAGGTATGAATTTGTTTCTGTGCTCCTCAGTCGGCTGTTCCCTGAGAGCGGTGAAGATAATGTATGCTCCATTTGTCCTTTTTTCCCTATTCTTTTGATATAGATTCCTTTATTTTTCTTTAATACTAAGCAAGAGTAATTGCTCTGACAGAGTTTCAAGATTCCAAGGTCTGTGCAAGTGCTGAACGATGCCAAATCCAAGTTTCTTGCTTCTCCTTCTTCAAATATTCACTTAAAGAATTTTCTTCAGATATCTACAAGAAAATTATTCCTCAATTTGTTGGTTAGGCAGATCAAGAGGGAGAACGCTGTCAAGTTTCGACTCTCCAACAGGTCATGCTCACAGCAACCTTGTTGAATACAATTTAAGGGAACCTATCTGTAAACTAGGAGAAGGAAGGAATGGAATCATATGTCCTGAAAGTAATTCCGCTTTTAGCTTCCCTTTTGAAAAATATGGATATTATTCTTCGAGTCATCTTAGAGAGCTGGATAATTTCTATAATCAAGTTGGCTCTTTGCTTCTAAGAAAGGAACATGCTCTGCTGCTGGGCTGGGATTCTGAATATGTGATTAATAAGAGAACTTCTGCTATTTCCCAAAATACAGAGTTGATCATGTATCCCAAATCATTAACTTCATGGGGTGATAATCATGTATGGAGTCTGGATGATGGGTTTGGACGACTTGGTGCTAGTGGGTTGTGTGATTCACCTCTTATTCGCAAGCTTCCTTCAAGCTTTTATTCATTACCTCCACTTGATGTAACCAGCAATTTCCAAGATGAATTTGGAAGACATTATACTGAGGATAAGCAAGACACAGCTACAGACTTGAACCATTTTCCTTTGACATTTTCATGTAGATCGAATTTGGAAGACATTATATTGAGGACAAGGAAGATATAGCTGCAGACTTGAACCATTGTCCTTTGACATTATCACTTAGATCGAGCTTTGGAGGACATTATATTGAGGACAAGGAAGATATAGCTGCAGACTTGAACCATTATCCTTTGACATTATCCCGTGGATTGAGCTTTGGAGGACATTATATTGAGGACAAGGAAGATATAGCTGCAGACTGGAACCATTGTCCTTTGACATTATCTCCAAGACCGAGCTACCTTTGTCTGACTGAAGATTCTGATCATGAAACTACATTCAATGATAGCATTAGCTTCCTTTCTCCTGGAAATCACCATTGATTTATGAGCAAGTTTCCCACTGAGCAGCATCCTGATCACAAAACAGAAGCTCTCCTTTCCTCCAAACTTGATTTTGATTTGGGACGGAAATGTTTATCAATATGTGATTCCTCATGTAAGCATTATGCATCCATTGGAAAGGAACAGGAACCGGTATCTTCTGGCTTTCACAATATAGACGAGTACTCGAGGGTTTGAGCCACAGAGGAGTCCCTCATCAAATCAGCAACGGTATTGTTAACATTGAAGATTGGTCATCTTTTTATTTCCAGATATCTCCGGACAAAAAAAGGGTGTGCCCTCTCCTACTTGATAAATCCGGCTGGGATGTATATGAAGGAGAAACATATCATGCTAATAGTGAAGAAATACATTTGATGCTTCGCTGTGTTTCATTAATATGGCATGACTCATGTCCTGTTCCTACAAAATGCTGCTGCCTTTCTTGTTTTAACTTCTCATTGGTAGCCAGATTCGTAATGAAATCTTAAAACTTGGTTTCATTATGGTTACTGCTGTGGTTGCTCAATAGTCAAAATATTCAGATTTCTGTAAAATTTGGTATTTTTTGAATTTTTTTAATTTTTTTTTAATTTTTTTAATTTTTATTTTTTGCGATTCAGGAATAAAAGAACAAGATACAGTAATGCAAAACACCAGATTCGGCTTCAAGATTTGTTTTTATGGTTTTTGATTCACTGCGGATTGAACTTGAAAGTAATACATACCTCCCCCTTTCGCCTCCTTCAAAGTGAAGAAACACATGCTAAATTGGAAAAATTGCACCAACTTTTTTGTGCATATGCGAAATTGCACTCTCTAACGATTAATGCATTAATTACACGAATATCCAACTGACAAGTTGTACAAACTATTGTTTTAAGTGCTAAAGTAAATAAATAAAAATAAGGGTAAATTGCAATAACTTACGACCCATATTTGTCTATATCACTGTCAGATTGAACGTTTTACAGAGAAATACCCTTTACCTAAGGTCAAACTGTTGGCTTTTAACGTTGAGAAGAAAATGTCCAAATTACCCTTCATTACTATCTTTTATTATTTTAATAAATGATAAAAAAAAATGAAAACAATACAAATTTTTAAAATAAAAAAGGTATTAATAAAATTTTTGAAAGACAGATTATTAGATTAACAAAGTATGAAATAAAAATAATAATCTGATTAACAAATTAAGAAATTAAATATAAAGTAAAGATATTTTTTTTTTAGAAAAAAGAAAAACTCTGGTATTCTGTGAATATATCAGATCTCCATTAGGATCAACACCTACACCATCTGATGCTCACCAGATTTACATCAAAAACCAACCACACAAATTCCCACCGGGTGTCCAACAATCCACCATCACCAACACACTTACCATCTCCATCTCCATCTCAAATCAAACTCTATCACCAACAGCTGCCATACCACAAAAGCTGTGACCTCCAATTGCCACCGCGCTGTTCGACCTCTGATTGCTGTTGCGCCCTCCATTGTTACCGCGCGCCATCCACGGAACTCCACCGTCGCTACGACATCTCCTCCAAAATGGAGAAGATTTAGTGTGATCTAGACCAAGGAGATTCGGGTATTTGTTGAGATCCCACCAAATCTCCAATATCAAAAAAAAAAATTTTTTTTCCTCAAGTGGCGTGAGATCTGGGTGATCTCCACAGGGAGATAGCACCAGATTTATAATTTCAATATCTATTTTTTTTTCCACTTACTTGTTATTTTATATTTATGTTTTTAAAACGGTTTATATTTCTTATTTGAAAACTTTTTTATATTTATTTAGAAAAAAGTTTTTTATATATATATTTTTTCATTTTTAATTATTTTTGTAATCAAATAATGTTGTTTGCCTTGATTGTTTTAAACAGTTTTTTTTGCCTTTACAGTGCTAAGTGAACAATTAAGTCTAATGGAGGTCAAACAGTCAAAGGTATCTTTATGTAATTAGGATAAAATATTGATCTGACAGTAATATAAACAAACAAGGGGTATGTTATTGCAATTTTATCCAAAAAATAAATATATCAATAAATAAATAAATAAAAATTGAAAAAATTCAAGCTTGGGTCATATATTAAATTCTAAAATAAAGTGCATGAAGCACTACAGAATTGAAGGAAATGGACACTTGAATGACTTCTAATGGGTAGTTAACACTTAATACAAATACCATTTATATTGGGAATATAAACCTATATTTTTTAAAGTACCGTAAGATACATTTTCATTGAGCGGTTCTATTGCTATGTCAATGAGACTATCCCATAAACTTGCATGGGACGGTCTCAATACCATGTGGTGTGGTTGTTTAATAAAAATGTGTCATTTATATTGGGAATATAAAAATATATTTTTAAAGTACCATATGACTTACTTTCATTAGACGATCTCGTTGCCACGTGCTCATTGTAAGTTTTTCTCCTACTGTGTGAGAAAAACATGCATGACACGGTCTCACTGCCATGTACTGAGACTGTTCAATAAAAATACGTCATTTATATTGATGTCAGACTAGGGATGACAAAATCCCCAAACCGATAAGCATTCGATCCATATGAGGTGAGTTTGGATCATTAAAACGAGACTCAAATCGGGTATAGGTCAACCATTGTTGACACGGTTTATAAACGGGTTGGGTATGGTCAAACCATTATGATTCGATTCGTTCGGGTTGACCCGATCTAATCCTAAGTAAAAACACACCATTGGTACCCAATATATGTTTGGAATAATTTATTGAGAAAATTGCACCAAACTCCTTTGGGATTTGCTCTTTTACTCATAAAAATAAAATTATCGTTAATTAACGCTTACCTCCTCTGCCCGTCAGAGTTTGACAGTTAAGTGTGTTAGTTGACAATAAAAAAAAATGATAAAAGACAGTGATACCTATAATACACCAAATTAAAAAAAAAAAAACTATAAGAGAACCTCAAAATCTATTTGTAAAAAAAACTCATCTCTATTGCAGATGGATACTCATTACAGACGAGTTTCATTTACGATGGAGACTCATCACAGATGGAGTTCATTGCTTGTGAACCTCTAATCTCTTCATATGCGATGGATTCAGTCTGTCACAAATGGGTCTCCATCAACGATGAGTAGGCACTCCATTCATCGTTGACATTTTTGCTCCATCTCAGATGTAGTATTTCCAGATCCCTTCCAAAATTTTCTTCTTTTTATGTTTTTTTTTAAACATAAGCGTGAAATGAAAAAAATATCCTTAATTTTGACTGTAAAAAATGGTCAACAGTTAAGTTTGACTAAGTTTGACTAATGACAGAAAACGTTAGTGTAAATTGATGATACAGTTTTTTCTGGGTATATAAGGGCAAACCTCAAGGGAGTTTGGTGCAATTTGATCTAATTTACTTGGTTGACCAGTAGTCACCCTTGCGAAACACTTGATATGCCAGAGTTTCTCCTCTGGTATAGTTCCCACATTCGTCTGAATAAACTTCCTTAAGTGCCCAACTAGCATCATCTGGGTGTAAACAACGAAGTAAGGGAGGAGTTCTTCTTCCGCAGTAGAGGTATCCATCAATCAGATAGTAGCGGACTGAGGTCCTTTAGAGCTTTCGACCTTACTCTAGGTCTTTAAGAGTTTTCCTTCTTAGAGGTAAGCAACTATTGGGTCCATCCAGCAGAGGTGACGATCAACCGGGCTTACTTATTTGCCCGCCGCTATACTGGATTGAGAGATTATTTGGAGAGGTACACATTTAGGTAGGGTCTACCCCTTATTTTCTGCTATCTTGACTAAGATGTCAGATCGATGATTTTCTTGGCGAGGGGTCTGTTCTACCTTGAACCCCTTAAACCGGGCCTTGAACTGCTAGACAATTTTGAGGTAAACTGCCATGTTGTTGCCCTTTGCCTGGTATAGCCCGGTGACCTGGTTGACGATATTTACCGAAAATTTGCTCTAGGCGAGGTATCTCAGCTAACACCCTCAAGACCGTAAACCTAGGTAGATCGCGACCAGGGTAGGTACCGGTTACATGTTTAAGAATGGACAAAATGTAAGAAAAGAGGGATAACGAACTGAATGATGTTATTTTATTGAAGATCTAAGATGTATACATTAACATATACGGGAACAATCAATCTCTCATTTCTCTTTACCAAGCTGAAGATGGCGAATTTGTTTCTGTTGATAAGTGGACATAAATAATAATGGTGATGGCTAGGCTTGATGCTAACTGCAAAATCAAGCGATAGTTCTGAAGGTTCAGGAGTTTTCCCTTGTTTTCATCACTCTATTTATACATGAAGTTGCTAGGGTTTTTCCTTGGTGTATAAGTCAAAGATCACTGGATTGATCTTATTCTCCATTTGGCAGGATTTTATGTTTAATATGGTTGACCCTGGAGTATCGGTTGGTAGAGGATATCCTAAAGACAATCGTGTTTGTTTCCTTTTCGGACTCTTTTATTATGGAAGTGTGTATGTGGAGCTTGTTTAAGGTTTGGAGAACTATTTTGATTTCATTTGTTAATGGTGTGATACCTCGAAGTATCGTCATGTGATGTGGTGTTTGATCAACTTATAGTTTCCTACCTCGGATGCTTATGATCCAGGTAGGGTGAACCTGTACCTGCGTATTTTAGCTGCTTCTTCCTGTATGTCGAACCTCTTGATTTCTTGTTGATGCTTTTTTTTTTGTATTCTAACTCTATATCAATTTGGACAATTTCTGCTATTCCACTGCCGGTCCAACGGGAGCCTAGCTTGCTCGATCGCCAGTCCCCTCCGAGCTTTCCTTCTTCGTATGGTTCTCCTGTCGCTCCAATTGTTAGGTTTTCTCCATCCCTAGTTGTGGCAAGGCGTATACCGGTTGGGATTCCTAGGGCGCCTCTCACCTTTAGGCCCCATGTCTCAGATGGATGTCTTCGCATCTCAGCTAACCAAGGTGAGAGGTCAGGGCTCTACTGCTCCACCTGCTATTACTACCGTGGCTCCCAGCTCCACTACTGCTGCTTCTAGATATTTTTGCTAGCATTTGAGTGGGATCAAATGTGTTATGATAGCCTAAAATCATCAAAGTGTGGTATCTTTGGGCAAAAAAATCTAGTGCACTTGGTGCATTGAATAGGATCACAGTGAAATACTTTATCCAGAACCGTCAATGGATAAAAGTTTTCACTTGAAGACAATCAGAGAGTTTATCTCAATCTTAAGATAAATGATGGACTTATGGTTGCAAGTGTTATTATTTGAGTTACCAATGAGTACGAGGTGGTATTCATTTGTTAATCGATAGAGGGCTTCATTTATAGATATAGACATCGTGGCTCTATTTATTAAATGAGAGTAGAATATCATCATATGGATGTTTTGAGGTGCTGGATATTAAATCTTAAAGTTAAATTTTTAATAGTATCTATTGAAACATGACTTTTGGACAAGTCAAAATATCCAAGTTCAAAATGTGGTCATATGAGTAAATATGGTAACTTGGGGAGCTATAGGCGGTCTATAAGCTCTTGGCGATTACTATTATTATTAACGAGGATACACTTTCTCTATTAAGATTGTCTATGGTATGAATGATCAATATTAACTTATTCTATCTTTATTTAAGAGTTCAATTTTAGTTCTTTAGTGGAATGAACTAAAATTAATAGATCGAACATAAGTGAATCATTTATTGGTTGTGATTGGTTTGTGTCTATTGGAGCTTAAATTTAGATAGCCCGCCAAGATCACCAATCCACCCGAACTTTCATGGATCACTTGATATATTCTACTGGACCAATTAATGGGTCCATTTAGAATTGTATCTTTTTGTAAGAATGGGTCTAGTTCACATGTGGACTTTTTATTTAGGTCCAATGGATTTAATAAAATAAGAAAAATAATATATATGCCTATGTGTGGTCTTGGGCGGCAAAGCTAAATATATTAGCTTAATATATTGTTATTATTTTATTATTTAATTAAATGGAAATTAATTAATTGTTTAATTAAAAGTCAAAATCTTTTTCCTAGTAGGAGTATGTCTCCTATTGTCATATTATTGTTGGTAATATGATAAGTATCAAATTCTATATTTGATAAGTAGATAAATAATATGAATTTATTTATCTAGTCAAATTAGGAAGTATTTTATTGCTATTAAAACTCTAGTTCACAATTGGTCAAATTAGGAAGTTTTAATTTTGTCACAATTTAATTATATTCAATAACTGGTTATTGAATAAATACATTATTTGAGTTAGATAAGGAGTCTTGGTGTAGAAAAGAATTCTTTTTGGAAAAGGATTCTTGATCACCAAGTAAATCCACCTAAGGATAAGATTCTTACCCACTAAGTAAATCCTTCTTAAGAGAGGATTAGGTCTCCTAAACTAAATACATTAGGGAGTCTTGGTGTGTAAAAGAAATCTTTTTTTTTAAAAGGATTGAATCTAAATTTTGATAGGAGTCTTGGTGAAGTAGAAATCCTCTTTCTAAGAGGTTTTTCGACCACCTATATATACTCCTATATATAATTTCGACCAAGCCTTAACTTTTGGTGTGAGAAGTTTTTTGTTTTTTATTGTTATAAAAAAAAACTTCGTCCAACTCATTGTGTGATGAATTCGGTCAAACATAGAAAAAAAATGAACGTTTTTGTTTTCGATAGTACATTAGTATCTTTTGCATCAAAAGGGTTTTGTGTACAACATCGAATCAAGGTTCACACTAGTTTTAATAAACTTGATTGATAATTCACAAGTGACCGGACGTTCTTGATTTTTCTCTTGGAGGATTATTGTGACTAACAAAGAAGAATATTTTGTTTGTTTCCATCCTCAAGCATACAATTTAAGGAAAGGGAGCCCACACACCTAGGTAATTCATGTTCGTGATTGGATTGGAATATCTTACGGATTCAATTCGATGCTAGTACAATCGTCACGAAAAAAAGGTACGACACTTTTAATATACATAAATTAATCTAGGGTTAAGGTTCTTTATTTTAAAGGGAATTTTTTTTAAATATATCAAACCCTAATTTTTACGCTTCCGTTGCATAATTTTCCCTACATCGTGGCAACCTAAAAAGGAACAGTGATCCTGTGGGTCCTAGGCCAAATGGAATGGGATATAAAGATGTTTTAGTGGCCAAGTTCATGCTCTAAGTTGATGTGTTTGATGTTAAAGACCGGTGCGATCTAGAGCTCCAACAGTTGTTTCACCAGTTGATTCACAAACTCTACATTAAGCTTGACAAATATGTAATTCTAGATGACACAGTCTCTTATCCTATTCAATCATTCATGATCATCTGGAAGCCAAGTGTTGTAATAGTCATTGAGGTTATCAATAGACAAGCTCACCTCATATCTTGTTACCATTATCGTGGAGTAGCGCTGAAAATAGTCTGGCACCATACTGGCATAAAACTCCTCCACGAGTGCTCAATTGTACCTCACTAGGTGGTTACAAATGTTTGTCAGCCTCTCCGTTCTACTGTTTGATGAACAGTAGTATTCCCTAAACTCGCCAAATCAAGCCCTCTGTTAGGTTTTAGTTTGTGTTGGCATTAATTCCATATCAAAATGATGTTAACTTGTAATGATTTAGTTGTTTAGATTCATGGTGATTCAAGCTTCAAGGAAGAAGAAACAATAAGTCAAAGCAAGTTCTAAGTCTTCAAGAGAAAGGATGCAATATGGTTCTACAAAAGTATACTAAGACCTTATCTTTCTCTTACAAGGCTTAGGCACACACACACGTATCATATATTTATGTCCCTGCATCGTTGTGCACCATTATAGGCATACATATACAATTCATTCATATGTGTCCCTGCATCATTGTGCACCATGTATAACACATTCACACACTTGAAGATGAATGCTCATGCATTGGTATGGAAATAACATGTTTTTGAAAATACATGATTGGAAACTATCTCTATGTAGTTTGCATTCTAGTGTGAATTGTGTTTGTGTGTGTATATGTTTGTATAACATGGATATTGAACTTGATTTTAGTCTTAAATCATTCTTGATTGAGTTCCGGTCATTTCGGTTACTCATACTATTGATTTCAAGTTCTAAGTCAAAATATACTACACTTTCAACTCATGTTGCATACATTGTCTTCGTATTCATATATCGAATTGAATTATTTTTTTCTGGGTTGAGTATCTTATATATCCATGTCCGTGTGAGAGTTACTGTTTGTAATCTGCAAATGGATTCAAAGTTTAAGTTCGGAGGCCAGAGAATGATCTAAGAACGCGAAGGGAGCGCGAGAGGAAACGAAGTGCATCCAAGCACTCTTTCCCTAGATGGCGCGTGGCCATCTCGGGACAGAATGTTTGCTGCCCCGAGATGCCCACGCTCCATCTCGAGTAGCAAGCATACTTGGGCACTTAAGGGTAGTTTGTTCTTTTCATCCTTCATTCTTATCCCTCTCCTTTATAATCTCTTTCCCTTTCACATTTCATTATAAGAAGAAATTTAAAACAAGTGTGCAGAAATATTTCTCTCTAAATTTTCTCACCTTCCAAACACCATAACCTCTTCATTTGAACTCCAATTTGAGTGATTTGAAGTTGAGAATGTTCATCTATTCATCTTCCATCTTTTCTTTGAAGGTTTGAGTAAGTTTTGCTGCTGTTTTTGGTGTCTAATCATACAAAAACGGGACTGCACCTTAATCAACTAAGGTATTGATTTTCTCTCAAAGTTTTCTTTTAAAACTTGGTCAATTGCCTTGGGTTTTCTTCTTCTACATATATTTGTATATTGTAAGTGTTTTTATTTGAGTTTTGAACTCTTTCAAAGCTAGATTGAGTTTCAATTGAAATCATTCATGTTGAGTTAGGTTTTGATTTTGCCTATGTTATCACATGTTTGGGATTGTATTGTGCTAGCTTTGATTCTAGGTCTATTTGATGATCTTTGATTGATTGATTTTGAGAAAAATAGTTCCTCACATGTGACGTTGTAATACTTATTTTTATATATACTCGGGTTCCCCTTATTTGGAAATATCTTACGGGATATTTTCTGAATGCCCATTTGGATATCCACATGGAAATTTTATCCTCTTTGTCAATGACGTGTACGTCTGATAAAATTTACATATGACAATACCCCCTTAAAATATTTTTGCCGAATAGGGTTTTGTTCCGGGCAAAAGTATTTTAATCAACCTTTCAATTTTTATGTCCCATTAATGCCAGAGTAAATGTCTTGTCTTATTGATGTGTCTTAATGGTAACCATGTAAATTTAATTCGGCCTTCTCACGTGAAATCTCAATGATTGCGATGTTTTGAAGTTCTGACGACCTTAGTCAGTTCTTCTCTTAACACGTGTCTTCTACCAGTTCATTTCTCGATACCATTTATGAGAAATGACCTACGCGTCCCCTAGTGCGTCGTCTACGTCATCAAATCTACCTTTGATTTTTCCTGCATTTTGAGATTTTAGGGTTTTGTGCTATTATCCCTTTATATACTCCACTGAACGGGGTTGCCCTTGTTTATTCTTAGACTCAAATCGAAAAATTTTCAACATAGGTTTTTTTTTTACGCAGAAAATCTCTATTTCCGTTGAGGTTTTTACATCATGTTTCATCACTCAAGGTTAGTTTTAATGAATCCGACTTCCTGTCGTCGACTCTTTACCATAGCTGTCTAAGCGCTCGATCGTGGAGATTTTCAACTGGTTTCTTGCGCCCGTAGATTATTGGGGGAAATCCCCCCTAATGAACCTTTTTAGAATTTAATGTTTCTGGGCTTTACCCTGACTTCCATTTTAGTTCTGAATCTAGTTCTGAATCATCTAGTTTTGAATCAGCTAGTTCTGAATTTGTCGTTTTTGATCACAAGGAACCTCTTCGATCTAGGATGGGGAAACATCAAAGTAAAAGTGAAGTCCATAAGCACAACTCGGGCATCGTCCGGATCAGGGAGCAGATTATTGATGAGAAAGACGTCGAAGAGGAGTTCTGAAAATCTCGTCTCTCTTTTTCTGTCGATCACCCGAGTGGGTATGACACCCAGCCGAATGTGGTCAGGGAGGATGAGATCGGGAAATATTATACCCGATTCGACTTGGATGATTAAGTTATTCTGATTCCTATCGATGATAGAGCTGTGTGGAACCCTCCCTCTGGTGTGGTGGAAATCTATTGGTTCATGATTTGTTGCGGCGTCACTCTTCCTCTTCAGCCGTTTAACGCCTGGTTTCTAGCTGAAGCAGGGATCGCTCCAGCTCAACTGGCCTCGAACAATTACAAGATCTTGATATGCATGTGGCACATGTGGAGCCAAATGAACCTGTCGCCGCCTTTCCAGAGTGAAATCAGACACTTCTACACGCTAAGACAGTCTGGTCGGACAGAGACTTTTTTTCTCATGTCTAACCATCCAGATTGCTGGGTCCCTGAGGGGACAAAAGTGAATCGGGGAGTTGATACCTCTGATGATGCCAAAAAGAGAGGCTTTTTATAGGGATTTCCTTTGTCCAACAAGAGCTGGAAGAACAACTGGTTTTTCGCTATAGGAAACCTTGGACTCGAAGTTACTCTTTTGGCTGGGGAGACTCGGACGGTGCTGAAAGTTCCCCATTTTTTTATGTTCCCCTGAGGTGTGGAACAAGAAAAAACTTGAATTCTTTGATACTGAACTGACCAAACTTGCTCGGGCAGCAGTTCGTACGTTGGAAAAAAAGAGCAGGTCTTATCTTTTCAGTGAGAAGAATATGATAGAGCTTGACTTCTTCAACAAGATTTCAGGCTATTGCATATGACGTTTTTTTTATTCTGCTTTCTATATTCTGACTTGATTCTCTTTATCGTTTGAAGTGTATGACTCAGACATTGTCTGCGACGTTCAGGCTCGCCAAGTGAAATCAATCCTTCAAGCGAGCCAAAAAGAAGCTTCCAGTCAAAGTAAAGAAGGCATTTCCCCACCCGAGTCAGATGAGGACCTTGATGAGGCAGACGAGCAGATCCCCAAATATGTCCCTGAGGAAGTCACCCATCCGACCGTGGGGGAGTCTTGTGGTTCGAGTGGCCTAGCAGACCACACTCAGGAACTGCCTGAAGATGAAAGGAGGCAAAGTGATGGTCTTGGTGCTGGGCCTAGCGAACCGAGCTCCCCAGTTACGGTTCCCACCTAGCGGGTGGACGCTGGTGATAGAGGTAAAACCTCTAATGGACGAGTAAATATTGATCCTGACTTTTGTGAATCCTTTCGGGATGATGATCAGAAAGATCCCTCAGCTGATCTCGGCTTTCACCATTCTCAGGCTGAGAAACGGAATGCTGTTGATTCTCCCACTCGTCCTTATAAGGTTCCTTGGGTGGTTTCATTCATTGACTCTAGTGAAGAAGACACCGGGACCGAGATTCCCCCGAGCATTGATAATGAAGCATCGGCTGGTGCACAGATTTCTGACCTGAACAGGGGCTCCCTCTCGAGGTTGAAGATCTAAGAGCAGAATCTTTGGGAGGTTCTTCATATCCTTCTCCCTAAGATATTCTTAGGGCGATGTCATCTGGTCTGGCTTTCATTGGGGATGATCACTAGAGCCATTTCAGGGATGCTCCTTTGACGAGCTGTCTTCAGAATATTTTTAACGGCATAACTTATGTAAGTTTGGTCCCCGACTCTTATTTTGTCTTGCTTTCTAGATTTTTAATTAAACTCTCTTATAGATGGTGGCCGAGTTTGCTGAGTTGGTTCAGACGCAACAACATTAAGCCGATCGAATAAGGCATCTTGAAGCTCAGCTAAAAGAGAGTGAGGATAACCGTGCTCGGGTTGAATCGACTTATCAAAAGAAGGTGGGCTCTGCCCAAGTGTTTTCCAACCACTGTTTGGTGAAGCAAGTGGAGGCCGAGGAAAGAGCTTCTTTGGCAGAGGAGAAGGCTATGTCACTTCAAAACTTGTTGTCTTCTACCCAGGAATCAATGCTTAAAACCGAACAGGAAGTGGAGCAGTCCAAGTCTGCGTATGAATAGAAGATTGAAGACCTGGAACGCCAGGCTTTGATGGTCAAATCTTTTTCCATAGAGGCCGGGCTGGAACTTGAAGTCTAGGGGGTTGATCATTTTAAAAGATCCCCTACTTACGATGCCCTTCTCTATTAGGAATTTCAGCGAGGGCTAGTTTCGGCTAGCGAAATTTTTAAGGTCAAAAATCAGGCAACTGGAAAAGCCTGAATCAACTTGAAGCTGTCGATCAAGAACCACGTGGATCGGTCCTTGAATCCCTTCAGACTTAAATGAAGGAGTGGAGAGCTTATTTTCGTAGCTGAGGCAACACCCCATGGATTTGGAGGTTCCATCACAGCACTCTCTCTCGACCTTTTATGCCAGTCTGGAGTCGGACGTGGAAGGTTTGGCACCTGATGTTGGACCGATCCCCGGAGAAGATTACAGCGAATTGATGGACGATTGACTTCTTGGCCTTCGAATGAGATTCTCCTCCTCGAGTACAAAATGGTGCCCGACCCGAGCATTGACAAGAGTTCAAAATCCTCCTCCCAACATTGATTTATTTTTGTAAAGATTCGTTTTGTAAAGATTTTTTTTATTGATGAAGTGTGAATTGTAATTCAAAATCGAGTGGTTTAATCTTGCTCGAAATTTCACTAAGTATTTTATCTTACTTGATTTTATTATTGCTTCTAATGCCGAGTATCTTACTGAACTGGCTAACGTAATCATTGCCAGATCTTAAACTGGCTAACTGCGATCTGTGCCAAGTATCTTGTTAAACTGGCTATTGCAATCTACGTCAAGTATCTTATTAAACTGGCTATTGCAATCTTTATGCCAAGTATCTTATTAAATTGGCTATTGCAATCTTTATGCCAAGTATCTTATTAAACTGGCAGTTTTCATCCAAGTAACTTCACCAAGTATCTTATTAAACTTGGTTTCGTTATCCAGCCTTTAAACGCCAAGTATCTTATTAAACTGGCTTATTTTAACCGAGCCATCTTGAACAGAGTAGATTTACTCGTATTTCATACTCAGGTTATTACCCAAACATTACATCAAGGCTTACCATGATCATATGTTCGAGTCCTCACACATTACCAAGGATGTCTCCCCAGTTTTCTATGCAAGGGTTTGCCGAATTGTTAAGCTTTTTTGAACTGCTTAACATAGTTGTGCATTTCACCAAATTTATCCCGATGGCGCCCTGAGCCGTTCTCCAGAATCCAGAATAGACTGACCTTGCTCGGCTGGCATGCTCCTTCGAGCTTCTCCGCCCATTCCGGAATCAATGATCCTGAGTATTCTATTTGCATGTTCTTATTATCATGCGTCTTTCTTATGTTCTTATTATCATATGCGTTATTTTTTAGAAATCCCGAGTTTGATTTTTATTTATAACTGCAAAACCAACAATGATTTAAATTCCAAAGCTAATAACTGATTGACTAAAATTGTCCTAACTAAAAGGAAATAAAAAATAGCTAAAATTTTACCAACTATAAGGAAATAAAAAATAATTTTAAGGATAGAAAATCTTCAGTTATTGGGCATTGCGTGGCCGGGGTAAGACCCCTCCATCGGGTAGTGCAATCCAATATGCTCCATAGCCGGCTATTCCTTCAATTTTATACAGGCCTTCCCACTTATCAGCCAGGGAACCTGCAACTTTGTTTTTTGTATTCAGCGACACTTTTCTGAGTACCAGGTCTCCTAGTTGGAATTTCCTAACCCGAACATGAGAGTTGTAGTGGCGAGTAACTCTTTGCTGATATGCCATATTTCGTATTCGGGACTTTTCCCTTTTCTCTTCTAGCTAATCTAGACTTTATAACAGCATATCAACATTCTGATCTTCATTATATAGCCTGACCCGGGGTGATGTATATGATGTTTCCACGGGAATTACAGCTTCTGTTCCAAATGCTAAAGTGAATAAAGTCTCTCTTGTTGAAGTTCTTGCTGTCGTACGATATTCCCATAATACTTCGGGAATTTTTTCAACCTTACTTCCTTTCTTGGCATCTAGCTTTGCTTTGAGTGTATGCTTGATGATTTTGTTTACTGCTTCAGCCTACCCATTTGTATGAGGGTGAGCAAGTGTGGCATAAATATTGGCAATTCGATACTCTTTGCACAACTGTCTTAATTTCAGGTTATCGAACTGGGTACCATTGTCAGTGATGATAGTGTTTGGAACTCCAAACCTATAGAGTATATTCTTTTTTATAAAATTTATGGTATTTGCTTCTTTGATATGCACTAATGCTTCAGTTTCTATCCACTTCGTGAAATAGTCAACGACTACTATTGCATGCTTCGCTCCACCCCCTGTCCCTGCTGGCATTGGGCCAATTAAATCCAAGCCCCATATGGAAAATGGCCATGGGGACGTAAGGTTTCTGAGTTGTTCAAGGGGTTGTCGGATATCATTAGCAATCCTTTGGCAAGTATTGCATTTCTCCGAACATCGTTGTGCATCCGAGAATAAAGTAGGCCAATAATAACCTTGCCTGAGTACCTTATGTGCTAAAATTTTACCCCCAGTATGGTTTTGACAAACTCCCCCGTGGATTTCCTGTAATATCTGACAAGCATTTGCTTATGATACATATATTTGGAGTGTTCGGGAAACCCATCTTCTGTATAGTTCTCCTCCAACCAATGTGTACCTTGCTGATCTATACCTGATGCATTTTGCTTGTAGGGGATCTTCCGTGAGCATGCCTTCATCCAGGAACTTTTTCAGTTGAGTCATCCAACCGTTTGACAGTGTTCAGATTTCTGAAATTTTAAAGTTTTTTGGCTTAGCTATGCTCGGTTTGAGGAGATGTGCAACCAGAATAGTTTTTGGCCTGATTGTGGTTGTTGCTGATGCTAGTTTGGACAAAGCATCTGCCTTTTCATTCTCTTCCCTGGGAAACTAGGCAATCTTATATTCTTTGAATTTCTAAAGGAGCTATTTTGATATGTCACGATAGGCTATCATACCTTCATCTCTGGCTTGGTATTCCTCCAGGACTTGGTTGACAACTACCTGTGAGTCGCTAAATATCTCGACCTCACCTGCTCCTAGGGCTATGCAAACTTTGAGTCCAACTAGTAGCGCCTTGTACTCGGCTTGATTATTTGTTGCTTTGAAGTCAAACCTCAAGGCACATTCGACATCATCTCCTTCCGGGGTGCATAATATGATCCCTGCCCCATTGCCGTGAGTGTTTGAAGAGCCATCGACATATAATTTCCATGGGAAATTTTTTTCCAGCTTCTCTTTTACTTCTAGGTTTGGTTCTGTGAACTCTGCTAAAAAATCTGCCAATGCTTGGCCTTTGAGAGATGTCCTGGGGACGTACTGGATATCAAATTCACTTAACTCGATTGTCCATTTGGTTAGTCTTCCTGAAATTTCTGGCTTCTATAAAATTTACTTAAGTGGGTAGTCGGTGAGGACCTGAATTGTATGAGCCTGAAAGTATGTCCTTAGCTTTCTTGCTACTGAAACCAATGTTAGGGCCATTTTTTTGCCTATGAATACCTAGTTTCGGCTGGTAAAAGTGTTAGGATTATGCTCGATAGCAAGAGTGTAATATTGTAATTAACAATCTTTTCATATGAATAAAGTGATTTCTAGTTTAACAAATTTTATAGCATTTATAGTTTAATTATTATAATTGTCAAAAGTAAATAATCATAAGGTCAAAAGACTATGAGAAAAGAGAAAAGAAGAATTGTTCATACATCTAGATATGTATGAGGTAGACACAATTCTTTAGTTAGTCTTGAATAATATTCACAACTTAAGATAGAAGGTTGGGCGCCTTTATCTTGTTAAAGTTGTAGATTCTTTTGCTAGCATTAGAGTGGGATCAAATGAGTTATGATGAGTCTAAAATCATCAAAGTAAGGTGTCTTTGGGCAAAAGAATCTAGTGCACTGGGTGCATTGAATAGGATCAAAATGAAATACTTTATCTAGAACCTTCAATGGATAAAAGTTTTCATTTGAAGACAATCAGAGAGTCTATCTCAATCCTGAGATAAATGATGGACTTATGGTTGCAAGTGTTGTCATTTGAGCTATCAATGAGTGCGATTATATAGCATAGTCTATCCTCGATAGTTTGGTGGTATTCATTTGTTAATCGATATAGGACTTCATTTATAGATATGGACATTGTGGCTCCATTTATTGAATAAGAGTAGAATACCATCATATGGATGTTTTGAGGTATTGGATATTAAATCTTAACGTTAAGTTTTCATTAGTGTCTATTGAAACATGGCTTCCGGACAAGTCAAAATATCCAAGTTCAAAATGTGGTCATATGAGTAAATATTGTAACTTGGAGAGCTATAGGCGGTCTATGAGTTCTTGGCGATTACTGGTATTCTTCACAAGGATACACTTTCTCCAATAAGGTTGTCTAGGGTATGAATGAGTAACATCAACTTATTCTATCTTTATTTAAGAGTTCAATTTTAGTTCTTTAGTGGAATGAACTAAAATTAAATAGATTGGACCTAAGTGAATCATTTGTTGATTGTGATTGGGTTGTGTCTATTGGAGCTTAAATTTAGATAGCCCGCCAAGATCCCCAATCCACACGAACTTGCATGTATAACTTGATATATTCTACCGGACCAATAGGGGTCCATCTAGAATTGTAATAAGGCATGTGAACTTATTTCTTTTTGTAAGAATAAGTCTAGTTCACATGTGGACTTTTTATTTAGGTCCAATGGATTTAATAAAATGAGAAAAATAATATATTGCCTTTATACTAGGTATGGGCGGCAATGGCTATGGATAATAGCTTTAATATATTATTTTTATTTTATTATTATTTAATTAAATGGAAATTAATTAATTTGTTGATTAATTAATTATTTAATTAAAAGTCAAAATCTTTTCCTATTAGGAGATGGTCTCCTAAAACTATACTATTGTTGGTAGTATAGTTAATGTTAAAGACTATATTTGATAAGTAGATAAATAAAAGGAGTTATTTATCTAATCAAATTACGAAGTCTTTAATATGGTTACAAACACACTATTGAGTAGGATTAGGAGTCTTGGTGTAGGAAAGAATTCTTTTTGGAAAAGGATTCTTGGTTACCAAGTAAAACTACTTAGTGGTAGAATTTTTATTTGAAAAGGATTCATAACCACGAAGTTAATCTACCTAAGGATAGGATTCTTTTCCATCAAGTAATCTTTATTAGGAGAGATTAAACACTCCTAATCTACTTCAAACAAGGGAATTTCGTTCATCACATGTATAATATAGGATATGATAGATTTCTTTCTAGATAAGGATTCTAACTACCAACTAAATCCACCTAAGAAAAGGATTCTTTCCAACCAAGTGAATCCTTCTTAGGAAATGATTTATGAACCTATATATATGTGGATGATAAATTCAACCAGCCCGAAAGTGCATTAGAGAAATTTCGGCCGAGCCATATTTTTCTTAGTGAAGAATTCAGCTATCATAGAATTTTGAGGGAGAAAAATCTGATTTTACTCTAGACAAAATTCAATCCTCTCTAAGCGATAGTGTGTGAATTCGGCCAAGTAGAGAAAAAAGGGGAACGTTTTTGTATTCGATAGTATACTAATATCCTTTACATCAAAGGGTTTTGTGTACAACATCGAATCAAGGTTCACGCGAGTTACAATCAAATTGATTGATAATTCACAAGTAATCGGATGTTCTTGGATTTTTTTCTCTTTGAGGATAATTGTAACTAACAAAGAAAAGATATTCGCTTTGTCTCCATCCTCAGGAATACAATTTAAAGAAAGGGAGCCCACACTCCTAGGTGATTCACATTCGTGATTGGATTGGAAGATCTTACGGAATCAATTTGGCGCTTGTTCAATCGTCATGCGAAAAAGGTACGATACTTTTATATACATCAATTAATCTAGGGTTAAGGTTCTCGTTGCATAAAAGGGAAAAAAAAATTTATACGCAAACCCTATTCTCATTTTTTCTCACGCTTCCGTTGCATTTCTAAACAGTTTTTTCCCTACAAAAAGTGTCTTGCTGGTATAATACACTGGCCTCTGTACTCCATCTTTTGTTCTGAATAGAACTGAGCTTGCTTCTAGTTCTGTAATTTATAAGTATAAGTGGAGTGTCTCTCCCATTTTGGGTTTCGAAAGGATGGGAGCTCGCCCTAGGTACTTTTTGATTTTTAAGAATGCCTGCTCGCACTCTTCGTTCCATTCGAGTCCTTTTCCTTTTTTGATCACTTTAAAAGGGAGAACATTTATCTGTGGCCTTTGAGATGAATCTGCCCAAGGAAGCTAAGCATCCTGTTAAGCACTGCAATTCTTTTAGCGTCCTTGATGAGGTCATTTTCTGCAGGGCCTGGATTTTTTCGGGATTGACTTCGATTCCCATTTGGTGAACTTGGAAACCCAAGAACCTTCCTGAAGGAACCTCAAATAAGCACTTGTTTGGGTTCAGCTTTATTTGGTATTTCCTCAAAACATCGAATGTCTCTCGCAGGTCTGAAGTTTGCTTGTCTGCCGAGATACTCTGGGTCAACATGTCATCTATGTAGACTTCTATGTTTCTTCCTATTTGTCGTGCGAAGATTTTGTTGACCAGTCTTTGATATGTTGCCCCTGTATTTTTTAATCCGAAGGGCATTGCTGTGTAACAGTAAAAGCCCTGTTCGGTTGTGAACGTCATTTTTTCTAAATTTATCTAAACTTGAAAATCAAATCAACAAACCACAAAATGATATCAAAATCATCCTAGTCATGCTTCTTAATCAAATAGCATCAATAAATAAGAAGATCTAAGAAGAAAACTAAGAAGAAGATGATTTTACCAACAATGATGAAAACCACAAACTGAAGATCTGATCACAACGAAAAATCTCGACATACTTTGGTTCTGGAAATGCTTGGGGTTTGTAGAACTCTTCAAGACACTCAAAATCGGTTTTGAATCAAGTGATTCAGAGTTATTTCTGCACTTGTTCTTCAAATTCAATTTTCTCAACTTCTTAATGAATGAGAGAGAATGAGAGGTTTTAAAGAGAGAACAACCAAATGACCAAATTGCCCCTATTCTTTAGTGCCTCCCCTAGATGGCTCATGGACATCTCGGGGCAGAGCACCTTTTGGGTCGATATGGCCGCGCGCCATCTAGGGATGGTGCAAAGTGATGGCTTGAGCCATCTCACCTCATCCTTGCGCTCTTCTAGCATTCTTTGACCGTTCTTTAGCCTCCGAACTCCAAATTCGAATCCATTTAAAGATTACAAACCGAGACTCTCTCACAGACATGGAAATATAAGATACTCAACCCAAAAAATAAAAATTCTACTCGATATATGAAGACAAAGACAATGTATGCAACATGTGTTGAAAGTGTAGTATCTTTTGACTTAGAACTCGAAATCAATATTATGAGTAACCGAAATGACCAGAACTCAATCATGAATAATCTAAGACTAAAATCAAGTTCAAGATCCATGTTATACAAACATATACACATACAAACACAATTCACACTAGAATGCAAACTACATAGAGATAGTCTCCAATCATGCATTTTCCAAAATATGTTATTTCCATACCAATGCATGAGCATTCAACTTCAAGTGTGTGAAAGTGTTATACCAAATGATGCACTACGATGCAGGGACATAAATGTATGAATTTGTATGTGTGCGTATTTAATGATGCACAATTGAGTAGGGATACATATGAATGAATTGTGTGTGTGTGCGCTTATGCCTTGCAAGAGGAAGAAGGATCTCGATACCTTAGCATCCAAGATTAGTATCAATCCTCTTGAAGACGAACTTTGCATCATGAGAAGTTGCTTTTCTTCCTTGAAGCTCTTATCATCAAAAACCACTTAAGAAACTAGGCATTACAAAGAAATGAAGTTTTGTTATGGAATTAAGCCAACACAAATCTAAAACCTAACAATCTCCCCTTTGGCTATACCATGACAAAACCTCTACCTCACTATACAAAGATCACTCATAATCAATGTTGATTGCATTCTCACATTACAAGGAGATATTCCTAGACTAACATGTCTTCAAGAATCTTCAAGAATATCTTCACACATTCAAAGCACCTGTGAGACAAGAATAACCAAAAGAAATCTTCTACAAAGAAGATAGGTGAGATAAACAAACAATATATGAAACAAAACAAAAATTCCCTTATATCTTCTTATCTCATGCAAACAATAATTCTTTTTCCCCCTTAAGACAAAATTTCTCCCCATTAATGAATTGTCTCCCCTTTTATATCAAAAGTAAGTAACATGGTGAGGAAAACACTTTCTCCCCCTTTTTGGCAAGAAATAGACAAAAACATATTACACAACCTAGAGAGAGAGAGACAAATGCCAATTGAAAATACCTACAAGGTTATAAGAGATGCATAATGAAATCATGAGATAGTGAGCAAACAAGTTGTATGGAGAACTAAGTTTAACAAACTAAGCTCCCCCTTGACATATGCTCCATATATTAATAAGCAAGTAAATTTGTTCACAAGGGAATCACACAATCACACATTTCAAGCAATAAAAGATAGTAAACAATTTTTTTTTTAAATTAATAGGAGAATCATAGATTTTCATTATTCTCTCAAAAATAATCTCTCATTGCTAATGAATCAAACACATTAAGCAAAAATATGTGTGTGTGAAAATGCTTCTAGCATTTATAAAAGGAGTGATTGTGATATCAACATGCAAACCACTTCAACACCTATCCATCTAAAGCTTTTCCAATCAAGGTCAAACCGATTATCATCTAGAATTTTGCTTTAAAGAGAATAGATTTCAATATATGAGTGTGTGTGTGCATGTGGCTCGTCATCCCATTTCAGTTTTTCAACCCGAGCAATCACAATTTTCAACTATACTCCATTTTAAGCCTTCCTCCATTTCTTTTTAGGCTTTGTATCAAAGATTTTTTTAAATGATTCTTTTCAACACTTCTTTGATTTTTCTTACATAAACATATACTCTTTATGACGGCTTTCACTCATCACAATGGTGTAGCCCTTTCCTACATTGATCGGCTTCACAACCAAGGTGTGTAGCTCTTTCCATGAAGGTGCTCGTTGAGTTCTTTGTAGATGCCGAAGCAAAATGGATAATAACCATAGGTCATCTATCATGTACTAGACAATGAACTTCAAGATGCATCCATAATCTACATGCTTTCAAACTCAATTACTCAAACTTAGACATATATGAGAAGCATTTGTGCACTTTTAAAAGCAAGGTTTACAACGATTTAAGTGCATGATCTAGAAGCAATAAAAGCTATTTTATCAAGATCATTACTTCTCACATGAGTAGCTCTCAAAGAAATAGATATACAATAAATTTTTTCTTATAAAGCCACTCATAATCACACACAAGCATTAATCAACACAAATCATGCCAATGGATCTTCTAAGAGATACAAATCTCTCTTTATCCAAGGGCTTTGTGAACAAGTCCGCAAGTTGATTTTTAGTAGGCATATGCTCAAGAGTTACTATTGAATGTTCAACAAGTTCTCTAATGAAATGATGCCTAATGTCTATATGCTTTGTTCGTGAGTGTTGAACCAGATTTTAGAGATGTTAATGGCACTCATATTATCACAATAGAGAGTCATTTTACCTTGATCAATCTCATAATCCTTGAGAATTTGTTTCATCCATAGAAGTTGTGTGCAAGAACTTTCGGCCGCAATAGACTCAGCTTCGGATGAAGAAAGAGAGACGGAATTTTGCTTCTTGCTTTGCCAAGCAACCAAATTATTCCCCAAGTAAAAGCAACCGCCTGATGTGCTTTTACGATCATCAATGTTTCCTGCCCAATCCGTATCACAATAGCCAACAAGAATATCATTAGTATCAAAGGAATAGAATAAACCAAGATTATGTGTTCCTTTTATATATCTAATGATTCTTTTAACGGCTTTCAAGTGAGATTCTTTTGGATTGGCTTGAAACCTAGCACACAAACCAACACTGAAACAAATATCCGGCCTACTAGCCGTTAGGTAGAGAAGGCTACCTATCATGCTCCTATAAAAACTTTGATTAACATTTTTTCCTTTTTCATATTTGTCAAGTTTTAAAGTAGTACTCATAAATGTTTCAAATTCTTTTCCACTTTCAAGGCCAAATTTCTTAACAAGATTTCTAGCATACTTAGATTGAGACAACATGATACCATTGCTAGATTGTTTCACTTGCATACCAAGAAAGTAATTGAGTTCACCTACCATACTCATTTCAAATTCTCTTGACATAACATTCACAAAATCATCAACCTTGGTTTTACATGTAGACCCAAACACAATGTCATCAACATATATTTGTGCAACAAAAATGTCATTGTCATAATGCTTGATAAACAATGTTCAATCAATACCACATCTCATATATTGGTTGTCAATAAGATATTGAGTCAACCTATCATACCAAGCTCTAGTAGCTTGCTTAAGGCCATAAAGAGCCTTTTTCAACTTAAACACATGATTACGAGAGTGTGGGTCTACAAAACCCTTAGGTTGTTCAATATACACTTCTTCTTGAATGTATCCATTGAGAAAAGCACTTTTGACATCCATTTGAAACAATTTGAATTTTTTAAGACATGCAATGGACAACAAAATCCTAATGGACTCAAGACGTACAACGGGTGCAAAAGTCTCATCAAAGTCTACACCCTCAACTTGAGAGTATCCTTGAGCCACTAGTCTTTCTTTATTTCTCACTATCTTGCCACATTCATCGGTCTTATTCCTAAACACCCATTTTGTACCAATCACATTGACATCTTTTAGTCTAGGAACTAAGGACCATACTTCATTCCTCTCAAATTGATTTAGTTCTTCTTGCATGGCATTAACCCAATATTCATCAATAATTGCTTCATTAATATATTTGGGCTTAATTTGAGAAGTGTAGCAAGCATATGAAATTTGGTTAGCTAGTTGCCTTCTAGTTCTAACCCCTTCATTCAAATCACTTATGATGTCTTGTTGGTAATGCATGTTCCTAAGTCTAGAATTAGAATTTTTAACATCTTGTTGGTCATCATTTAAACCATTTTCTAACTCTTGACTTTCTTCTCTAGCAACACTACCATTATCATCATTATGACTAGACTCACTTTCATCACAACTAGTCATTCAACAAATGCTCTTTAGGTTCATTGACACCATTGTTATCACACAAATCAAGCATGCTAAGATCATATATTTTCACAATAAAAGACTCTGTAATAGTCTTAGTTTTCAAATTGAACACTCTATATGCACGACTATTATTAGCATACCCAAGAAAGAGACCAATATCACTTTTAGCATCAAACTTTCCTAAGTGATCTCTATCATTCAAAATAAAACACTTAATCCCAAAATTGTGGAAGTAACTCACATTGGGATTCTTGCCCTTCCAAAGTTCATAGGAGGTTTTTTTTTGTGCTAGGCCTTCTAAAAACTCTATTAGTGACATAGCATGCGGTATTGACCGCTTCTGCCCAAAGATTTCTAGGGACTTTCTTGCTATTGAGCATGACCCTAGCCATCTCTTGCAAGACACGATTCTTCCTCTCAACAATACCATTTTTTTGAGGAGTTCTAGGAGCCGAGAACTCATGTGAAATCCCATAATCATCACAAAACTCACTAAATCTAGCATTTTAAAATTCACTCCCATGATCACTCCTAATGTGATATATTTTCTTGATCCCAAGACCTTTTTCATTTTGAACTTGATTGCAAAACTTCTTAAAGTAACCAAAAGTTTCGTTCTTGTCTCTAAGAAAATATACCCAAGCAAACCGAGAAAAGTCATCAACACATACAAAAATGTATTTCTTACCATTTATGCTTTCGGTTTGAATTGATCCCATTAGGTCCATATGCACAAGTTTTAAGGGCTTCTTGGTAGCAAAATTAGTGTTCTTTTTATGAGACACTTTGGTTTTTTTACCTAATTGACATGGTTCACAAACACCATAAAGCTTTTTACCAAGACTAGGAAGACCTCTAACAATGTTATATTTCTCAAGCTTCTTTAAATCTTTATAATTCATGTGGCCCAATCTTTCATGTCATAATTCAAGCTTGTTGCACTCATGTGTCGTATTACATATTAGTGGATCAACCTCTAAACAATAGCAATTGTCCGAAGACCTTTTGACTTTCAAAACAATTTTGTCCTTTTTATCGATTATCGTGCACACATCCTTGTTAAAGCTAACTTCTTTAAAAATTTCACACAAGTGAGTGATGCTTATTATACAAGGTGTCACGAAGTTTAGGCAATCCGGAGATACAAATTGTTCCCTTGCCTAGAACTTTCTTTTTAGTGCCATCACCAAATGTAACCCATCCACCATCATTCATAACAAGATTCTTAAAGAATTCCTTATTACCGGTCATATTCCTAGAGCAACCGCTATTTAGGTACCAACAATAGGATGAATTAGCTCTTAAAGCATATTATGCAACCAAACATTGTGTTGTGTTTTTCTTAACCCAAACTTTCTTGACAAGTTTCTCATTCCTACTTTTATTAACATGCTTTGACTTGTTTTTAGGCACATTGACTCCATTAGTCACATTTTCAAACAAATCAAACAAAGCATTATCAACTTTCTTATACATAGTAGAACGAGGCACAAAACAAGATTTAACAAACAAATCATCAACACATTTATTCTCAACATGCTTTTCCCAGGTCTTCTTAGGTCTAATTCTAGATCCATACATGGATGATTGCCTAGGACCATTCAAAGACATATCATGCAAATCATTGGCAATTCTACATTTACGAATGTATTCAAAGCATCTAGGTCTTATGTGTCCTACCTTGTTGCATTAATGACAAATAGGTATAAATTTGAGAAGTTTACCATTTGCTTGAGCATTCAACTCATTTTGCCTTCTCACATTTTTACCTTTTTGGCATGCAATACTAGATGTCTTGCCTTTTGCATTTGATGATGATGTAGCTTGTCTTTGGCATTGTTGAGTCTTTCATTGACTTTCATTGTTGATGTTGAGGCACCTCCGGTAGCATTCATGGCTTTACCGTTAGAGAGTGTACCTACAATTTAATTGCTACAAGCTTTGACAAAAGTAGATTTGTTAGATGAAGGAGTTGATTTTTCATTAACATATCCTAAATCTCTTTTGTCACTTGAAGGTTTTCCAACCTTAACGAGAGCTTTCACTTTGTTAGAGCTAGATAACATCTTGTTAATCATCTCTTTGGCCTCATTCAGTTTGTCATTAAGCAATTTCTCTTGATTCTCATGCTCATTAATTTTTGCTCTAAACATATTATCAATTCTCCTAGCACGATCAAGAGATTCATCTTTTTGCTTCAAAATACTAAATCTATCATTGTTATCAATCAAGTTTTTCTCAAGATTAAGAATTTTGTCATTAAGATCAATAACACATTTTGAGCTACAATCAAGATATTCTAACTTCTTCGTGAGAGACTTATTGATCTTAGAGATCTTTTCATTTTCTTGAATAAGACCTTTGATCTTTTGATCATCTAAGTCAATAGACTCACCTTCAACAAGAGAAGCCACAAAAGAATACATTTCTTTAATCATGATGAAACAAAAGAAGATAACAAACACTACAAAGAAGATCTATCTAAGTGCGTCTAGACACCTCCTCTGATACCAATTGAAATTTCCTTTTATCTTTATAGTGTGAATATACCGGATGGGGGGGGGGGGGGGGGTGAATAGGTATATGCTCCAATTTTTTATCTTCTTTAAAGAACAATGCAATTCTAACAATGCTTAATGAAAATTGCAAACAATGACACACAATATTTACGTGGTAAACCTCCCAAGAGGAAACATCCACTGGTTGATACCACAACCACCGGCAAAAGCAAATCCACTATTTTAAATAGAGTTACACACTCAAGCAATCAACACATGCTCTCCAAGCTATCACTCTCTCTATCCTTGAACCTAGTGATCTACTAAGTCGACTTCCTACCAAGACCCCCTGTCTCTAGGAAGATTCCTTGCTCACCTATCCGGATTCTCCCGACCCTAGGCAAGACTTCTTGCTCAACTATCCGAGTCCTCCCGACTCTAGTCAAGACTTCCTTGCTCAACAATCCGAGGTCTCACACCTCTACCCAAGACTTCCACTTGCTTAGCTATCCAAGTCCTGCTGACTCTAGCTAAGACTTCCAGTTGCTCAAATCAAAGAATCACTCTAAGATATGAGACTTTATACCTCTTCACAAGGCATCTAAGTGATCATGAATGCAAAACACAAACAAGCACACAACATAGAAAATGATGATCAACAAATTCTATAGACATACAACTAGATAGCTAGATTATGCATTCAAAGAACAAACACAAATGTATCTAGGCAACCTAAGCATGTTATCAACAAAGAACATAGATATGAAGATATAGACACCAATTGAAACACAACCTAGTTCTTAGAAAATGAAATTAGATCTAGAAATAATCAATCAAGCATAAGAACAAAAGACTTCTAGAAACAATTTCATGTTTATCAAGTTTTGCACAAACAATTCAATTTATCACAAATCTAGCTAAACTTGAAAATCAAATCAACAAACCACAAAATGATATCAAAATCATCCTAGTCATGCTTCTTAATCAAATAGCATCAATCAATATGAAGATCTAAGAAGAAAACTAAGAAGAAGATGATTTTACCAACAAGGATGAAAACCAAGAACTGAAGATCTGATCACAATGACCAATCTAGACATCCTTTGGTTCTTGAAATGCTTGGGGTTTGTATAACTCTTCAAGACACTCAAAATCTGTTTTTGAATCAAGTGATTCGGAGTAGAAATGAAGAAGTTATCACAAAAACAAAAATCAAAATGTTGAGAGAAAAAATTCTGCACTTGTTCTTCAAATTCAATTTTCTCAACTTCTTAATGAATGAGAGAGAAGGAGAGGTTTTAAAGAGAGAACAACCAAATGACCAAATTGCCCCCATTATTTAGTGCCTCCCCAAGATGGCGCATGGGCATCTCTGGGCAGAGTACCTTTGGGGCTGAGATGGCCACACGCCATCTCGGGATGGTGCAAAGTGATGCCTTGAGCCATCGCACCTCATCCCTTGCGCTCCTCCCGCATTCTTCGACCGTTCTTTGGCCTTCGAACTCCGAATTCGAATCCATTTAAAGATTACAAACTGGGACTCTCTCAAAGACATGGAAATATAAGATACTCAACCCATAAAATAAGAATTCGACTCGATATACGAAGACGAAGAAAATGTATGCAACATGAGTTGAAAGTGTAGTATCTTTTGACTTAGAACTTGAAATCAATAGTATGAGTAACCGAAATGAACGGAACTCAATCATGAATAATCTAAGACTAAAATAAAGTTCAAGTTCCATGTTATACAAACATATACATATACAAACACAATTCACACTAGAATGCAAACTACATAGAGATAGTCTCCAATCATGCATTTTCCAAAACATGTTATTTCCATACCAATGCATGAGCATTCAACTTCAAGTGTGTGAAAGTGTTATACCGAATGATGTGCTATGATGCAAGGACACAAATGTATGAATTGTGTGTGTGTGTGTGCATTTAATGATGCACAACTAAGCAGTGACACATATGAATGAATTATGTGTGTGTGCGCTTACGCCTTGCAAGAGGAAGAAGAATCTCGATACCTTAGCATCCAAGAATAGTATCAATCCTCTTGAAGATGAACTTTGCAACATGAGAAGTTGCTTTTCTTCCTTGAAGCTCTTATCATCACGAACCACTTAAGCAACTAAGCATTACAAAGAAATGAAGTTTTGTTATGGAATTAAGCCAACACAAATCTAAAACCTAACATTCCCTATTTTGCCTCAACACTTGTCAATTTTCTTTTAGCGTCTAGGCTACCATTTTCTTACACTTGGTTGCCATTTGTATTTTTGAGTGACATATATGAATGAATAAGGGCTCAAGTGTTCGATGTTACAACACTTCTTTTTTTATTTTTGGAATACCCTTTTTTGCACAATTTGTAGTATGCCTAAGTACACGTTATTCCTCATATTTTTTGAGGTTGGGATGTATTTATGGCTTTGAAATATTTCTTTGGGGTATATATTTAGGTGATTTGGAAATTAAGAGCACATACTATGTAACATCATATTCAAATGTTTGTCTATCATGGGAATACAAATTGTAGTAAGCAGTCCAATGCAAGATCAATGGCATTCAACATGTTAATGCTTAATGAAATCAACATAAGCATAGAACATTTAGAAACACATTTTAAAAGAGTAGAACTAGCTCTCAAAAATAAGAAATTTATGCACAAATTCTCTATTTGGTAGCCTCCACTATTAATCCTAACATTTTCGTACAAAATCTCTTTCACTAAGTCATAAAGAGAAAAAGGACTGACTCAATTTGTGTGATCAATCATAGATTGAGACAAAGTTATACAAAATTCAGAAACTAGTGCAATGCACAATACTCCTCAACAACACATCATCACATTCAAAATTTCATTTTTGTTCACGAAAGGCTCAAATTGTAACACTTTGCCCACACCCCTCACCCCCAAACTCAACACTGCACTCAATGTTGTAAACCATAAAGAACAAGGGCATGAGGTCAAAGGTTTGGTTGTATAAGCAACACAACTTTTACTATCATATATGTACAGTCTAAAATATCCTCACACAAAATTCATAACAATATATTCACTAATCACAAAGCAAAACACTCTCAAACTAATAACTTATATAATAAAAACTTAAATAATTTACTATTATATAAAAATGTAGAGTGTACCTAGGCGGTTTGCCTACCACCAAGCATTGCATTGGAGCTCTTCGACTCTGTAAGCTCAATTTGTTCAAGCACTCTTGCTTTTTCAACCCCTTTCAAGTATGACATAACTCTATACTCGTTAACCTTGAATGTGTCCCCACTCCTTAAATCTTCTAACTCTACTGCTCCATAGAGGGGAACTTCCTTTATTCGTTATGGACCAACCATTTAGACTTTAACTTCCCTAGAAACATCTTCAACTGAGAGTTGAAAAGTTATGGCAACATTCCTGGATGCAAACCTTTCTAATGATCATCTTTTCATGCACTCTTTTTGATATCTCCTTATAGAGCTTTGTATTCTTGTATGCCTCATCCCAAAGTTCTTCAAGTTCATTCAATTTTAACTTTCTTTGCTCTCCTGCTTTGTCTAAGTCAAAGTTGAGCGACTTAATCGCCAAATATGCATGGTGCTCCAATTCCACTGGTATATGACATGCCTTTCCAAAAATCAACCGAAACGAAGTCATACTAATTGGAGTTTTGAAAGCTATCCTATATGCCCATAATGTATCATTTAACTTGGAAGCTCAATCCCTTCGGTTTGGCTTGAAAGTCTTCTATAGAATCTACTTGATATGCCGATTACTGACTTCTACAAGACCTGAGGTGTGAGGATGACATAGAGTCACAACCTTATGCCTCACACTGTACTGTCTTATCAATGTTGCAAATATTCTAAACAAAAATGGCTTCCTCTATCACTGATCATACATCTAGGGGGTCTTGAATCTTGTTAAAATAAACTCATTCACAAATTCCACAATAACCTTGATTTCATCTATCTTGGTGGCCTTTGCCTCCACCCATTTGGACACATAATCCACTACAACCAAGATATACAACTTGCCCTCTGAAGGTGGGAATGGCCCCACGAAGCCGATTCCCCAACAATCGAATATTTCCACCGCCATATTCATCATTTGTGGCATCTCATTCCTCTTTCCTATATTCCCCGACCTTTGACATTTATCTCAAGTCATGCAAAAGTGATAGAATTTCGTAAAAGTAGAAGGCCAACAAAATCCTGACAGAAGTGCCTCCAAAGTCGTAGTTCTTGCACTAAAATGGCCTTAACCACTCAGCTCATGACAAAACTTCACAATATCCATCTGCTCACATTCAGGAATACACTGCCTAATAATCTAAACTACTCCATGCTTGAATAAATAGGGGTCATTTGACAAAAATTGCCTCACCTTCTATCTGAATTTTTTCTTGCTGTGGTATGACAAATCTAGGGGTACGATATCGTTTGTCAAGAAGTTGACAATATCCGCATACCATGGCTCTTCATTTGGAAAAGCCAAAATATAATCTCTAATCCGAAAAGTCATATCTAAGTGGAAGTGAATCCTCCTATAGCTTGGATTCATGCATCAACTACTCAAATGATTGACTACCACATTCTCACTCCTTTTCTTATCTCGAATCTTGAGATCAAACTCTTGCAATAAGAGTATCCACCTAATTAGTCATGGTTTGGCATCCTTCTTTTGGAGGTGATACCGGAGAGACAAATGATCCGTGATAACAACTATCTTAGCCTTGGTCAGATATGATCTAAACTTTTCTAAAGCAAATATCATCGCTAACAATTTATTTTCCGTGGTTTAGTAGTTGAGCTGAGCATCATTCAACGCTTAAGATGCATAATAGATGGCACATGGAATCCTCTCTACTCGTTGTCTAACACTGCCCCAATTACATAATCCAATTAATCACACATAAGTTCAAAAGGTAGATCCCAATTCGGAGGTCTAATTACCGGTGCTGATGTCAATAATGTCTTGAGCCTCTCAAAAGCCTTTAAGCATTTGTCGTCAAAGTCAAAGTCAATAACTTTTTACAACAACTGACGTAAGCGTTTTGAAATCTAAGAAAAATCCCTAATAAATCATCTGTAAAACCTGGCATGCCCCAAGAGTGAACGAATTTCCCTCACTGTCCTAGGGGGTTGCAAACTCTTCATCAAATCGATCTTCACCTTATTGACCTTTATCCTTTGCTTTGAAATTATGTGACCCAAAAATATTTCTTGAGGCACCGTAAAGTGACTCTTCTCCCAATTTAACACTAGATTGGCTTCATTGCAGCTCTTTAACATTGAAATGAGGTTGAGAAGACAATAACTGACTCAACTCTCCGTTACTGAGAAATCATCCATAAAAACGTCTATAACTCCTTTAACCATGTCTGAAAAGATTGACATCACACACCGTTGATAGGTTCCAAGTGTAATACACAAACCAAAAGGCATACGTCGACACATAAATGTCCCTAATGGACATAAGAAAGTAGTATTCTCTTGATCTTATGGGTCGATAGCTATTTGATTATATCCCGAATAACCATTCAATGAGAAATATTGACTATGTCCTGCATGGAACTTTGACATCTGATCTATAAAAGGCAAAGGGTAATGTTCCTTGTGATTAGCATTGTTAAGGTTCTAGTAAACTATGCAAGCCTTCCACTCGGTTTGAGCTCTCTGAGGTACCAACCCATTGTCTTCATTCCTTTCAACAATAATATCAGATTTTTATGGTACCACATGAATCGGAAAGAAGATACCGTTCTCAAGTAGCTTGAGAACTTCTTTCTTGACTGACTCCTTCATGATTGGGTTGAGCCTTCACTAAGCTTCTATCGACAACTTAGACCATTCTTCAAGAAGAATCTTATGCATGCAAGTTATAAGGCTAATTACCATAAGATCATCCAAACTCCATCCGATTGCTCCCTTGTTATGCCTAAAATAATTCTATGATTTTTACCTCTTCTGGTGGACTCAAATCTGATGCTACAGTCAATGGTAGTGACTCCTTCTCCTCTAGAAAAACATATTTCAATGAAATTGGTAGAGGCTTCAACTTAATCATTGGAGTGGAACTAGATCCCTTCATTGATACTTTGGAATGAATCTTTTCATTGATTTCCCTTAGTGTATTTGAATCCCTTGCCCATACTAGAGTATCGATCCAATCATTTTTGGGATCTCCTTATATGAAAATCTCCTGGCTCACATAAGCTCCTATCCAACAAAGGTGTTCATAATTGGACATCTCGTCCTCTGAAAAGTCTTCCAAACTCCTAAATATAAAATGATTAAATTCACAAGAGTGCCTACACAACTTAACGTTGTACAACTTTAAGCTGTTATAATTAAGATAATTTACTAGTGCAAGTTTTAGAACATACAAGAGTTGGTCATACTATTATCATGCTTGATATCTTAAAGTTCTCAATCAACTTTCTCGTCTCGTGCAAAACATTTAAATAACATAATATCTCCTAAAGAAACAACATCCTAAACATCCTTCATGAATAAAACAAAATATTAAAATGATAAAGGAAATTATTGATGAAGATTAAAGATAAAAGAGATTGAGTCAAAGAGTTACCTTTGATAAGAAGTTATAAGATATTTATGAGAAAAAGTGAAGGAACAGGTTACCAATATTGGATTTGGAGTTGAAATGAGACAGTTCACTATTTTAGGGAGATATTTTGAAATCTACGAGTTGGACCTCACAATACCAAGTCGTAGAAGCTGACATGACATTTGATCTCACCTAAAATATCTTCTTGGGAACTGAGTTGGGAACAATATACAAATTTATAATCATAGTCAAAGCTCACAGATCTATTCCAGACCTTATTTCTACATCAAAAATCTAGTTTTCACTCACAGGATAAACTCACAGACCTATCTCTGCGACCTCTAACTTCAACACTGTGACTTCTCACTCGCAGTCTCTTGTCATAAAACACTTCCAGAAAACGCTGCGAGTTGAGTCTTCCTTTATCCATAAATTCTTACTTGTAGTTTTAACTCGTAGTCTATCCACTATGAATTCTTGCTCGTAGATCTATGTCATAAATGGACTTCAGAAGTTGCTGCTGTTAGGTTTTAGATTATGTTGGCACCATATCAAAATAATGTTTACTTGTAATGATTTAGTTGCTTAGGTTCACGATGATTCAATCTTCAAAGAAGGAACTAGTCAAAGCAAGTATAAAGTCTTCAAAGAAAAAAAATGCTATATGGTTCTACAAAGATATATTAAGATCTTATATTTCTCTTATAAGGCTAAAGCACACAAACACAATTTATACATTTTTGTCTCTGCATAGGTGTGCACCATTAAGGCACACATACAAAGTTCATACATTTGTGTCCCTGCATAGTTGTACACCATTTAGGCACACACAAACATATCATACATTTGTTTTCCTGAATCATTGTGCACCATTTATAACACATTCACACACTTAAAGTTGAATGCTCATGCAACGGTATGAAAATAACATGTTTTTTAAAATGCATGATTGGAGACTATCTCTATGTAGTTTGTATTTTAGTTTGAATTGTGCTTGTATATGTAATTGTTTGTAAAACATGGATATTGAACTTGATTTTAGTCTTAAATAATTCTTGATTGAGTTCCAAACACTTTGGTTACTCACACTTTAAATTTCAAGTTCTAAGTAAAAAGATATGATACTTTCCAGTCATGTTGCGTACATTGTCTTCATATCCATATATCGAGTCGAATTCTTATTTTATGGGTTGAGTAACCTATATGCCCATGTCCGTGAGAGAGTTATGATTTGTAATCCGTAAATAGATTCAAATTTTGAGTTTGGAGGCTGGAGAATGGTCGAAGAATGCGAATGGAGAGTGCGAGGAAAAGAAGTGCAACCGAGCACTCTTTCCGAGATGGCGTGTGGCCATCTCGGGCCCGAATGCTTGCTGTCCAAAGATGCGCACGTGCCATTTCGGGCAGCAAGTATGCTTGGTGCCTTCATGCCCTCTTTGGCCGTTTCACATGTATTCTTTTTCCTCTCCTTTATATATCCATTCCCTCTCACTTTTCATTCTAAGAAGAGATTCAAAATTTGAGTGCAGAATTTTCTCCCAAATTCTCTCACCTTCCAAACCTTAACTTCTTTATTTGAACTCTGATCTGAGTGATTCGAATTTGAGAGTATTTTTCTATTCAACCTCCATCTTTTCTATACATGTTTGAGTTAGTTTTAGTTCTATTTTTTGGAGTCAATACTCATAAAAACGGGACTGCACCAAATCAATTAAGGTATTGATTTTCTCTCAAAGTTTTTTTTTTAAACTCGGTCAATTGCCTTGAGTTTTCTTCTTCAATATATATATATATATATGTGTGTGTGTGTGTGTGTGTGTGTGTGTCTTGTGATTGTTTTGATTTGAGTTTTGAACTCATTTAAATTTAGATTGAGTTTCAATTGAAATCTCACATGTTGAGTTAGGTTTTGATTTTGCCTATGTTTTCACATGTTTGGGATTGTATTGTGCTAGCTTTGATTCTAGGACTATTTGATGATCTTTAATTGATTGATTTTATGTAAATTAGTTCCTCACATGTATTTGGTTCTCCTTGGCCAAAATATCACTATGATACATGTGCTTGTGTTCTTATGAGCTATTCTTGTGCTTAGTTGATTTCATGAATATGCTCTAGAACTTTTGCTTTAATCTAAATGACATTGTCATATGATTTTAGCATGGTTTTGGTATATGAGATTTAAACTTGATTATGTATTAATTGAACATATCTTATGACTCAAGTTTTAGATCTATGCATGTATCTAGGTTGTAATTACTGTTGAAAATATCTTACATGATCTAGATGGATTAAATATGATTAAAACTTGATCATGTATTAATTGAACATATCTTATGATTCAAGTTTTAGATCTATGTCTGTATCTAGATAGTAATTACTGTTGAACATCTTTTACATGATCTAGATGTATTAAATATGCATGATTGACAAGAAAACATTTGTTATATGCATTCATGCATGTCTAGTATTTTCCATAGAAATTGTTGATCATCATTTTCTATGTTGCATGCTTGTTTGCGTTTTACATTCATGATCACTTAGATGACTTGTGAGAAGGAAGTATTGACAATAGTTGTGATGCCTATGATTTGTTGAGCAAGTGAAAGTCTCAACAAGAGGTAGGAGACCTTGAATTGTTGAGCAAGGAAGTCTTAGCTAGAGTCGTGAGGACTCGGATCGCTAAGCAAGTGGAAGTCTCGATAAGAGGTGAGAGACCTCAGAATGTTGAGCAAGGAAGTCTTGATAAGAGATGTGAGGCCTTGAAATATTGAGCAAGGTGGTGACATGTTTATTGGTAGGATAAGAGGGTAGTTTCTACGTGAAGGGGTAACTTGAGAGATTGTTTTTGTCTTATCTACTATTGGATTTTGTTTGCCGGTGGTTGCTAACCAGTGGATGTTTCCTCTTCAAAGGTTTACCACGTAAAAACCTTGTGTCAATTTTCTCTATATCTTATATTTGTATAAGTTATTGGAATCTTGTGGATAGAATATTTTATGTAAATTGACTTCCTTACTATAATATCAATTGTGTATGTGTTATGGATGTTTGTTTGTATATATATATATATATTGTGATAAAAGCAATCTAGAGGGACAAACTTTTGTTTATTTCAAGGGAGTCAAAAAAGGGTGTCTAACCTATTCACCCCCCTTTAGGTTAGCATTAAGCATTTATTCGTGTTTTTATTTTCAATTGGTATCAAAACAAGAACCTAGATTGTACTTAGTGAGCATGTAGGTGATACATTCATGGTATTTGCAAAGCTTTTTAAGTCATGGGTTTACTAGATGATGTAATGGTAGAAAGAGCCTCGAATACTAGGCCATTATTACTTCGAGACACTAACTATGAGCATTAGAAGTTGAAGATGAAGGCCTACATCCGCTTTATTGATGAGAGAGCTTGGATGGTAGTGAAAGAGGGTCATAGTCCTCATACAAATGTTCAAGTGGATGGAACCAATATACTCAAGACAAAGAGTGAATGGACAACGAATGAGTTTGAGGTTGCTAAATGGCATTACCGTGCTATGAATGCCATCTTTAGAGGAGTTGATGGGCATCAATTCTTCGACATTCAAAATCTGGAATCCGTAAAGAAGGCTTGGGATACTCTCCAAGTCACTAATGAAGGAACCTTAGTGGTGAAGAAATCAATGCTTCAAATGTTGGCATCACAATTTAAAGGTTTAAGTATGAGTGAAGAAGAAAAGTTTAAAGACTTCCAATTCTGGCTTTCTAACATTGCTAACCAATGTCACGCACTTGGAGTATCTATCTCAAGAGAATGTTTTAATTGGAAAATCCTTAGGTCTTTACCTAAGAGAATTAAATCAAAAGTGACAGCCATTGAGGAAAACAAGGATATGGATAGCATGAACATTGATGAGTTGCTTGGGTCTCTCCAAGCTTTTGCGATGTGCTTAAAGCCAAAGACCAAGAGTAAGGGAATCGCTCTCAATGCTATTGAGGAGGAGAGTAATGATGAAAATGAAGAGATGGCTCTTTTGGTTAGAAAGTTCAAGAGGTTTCTAAGGAAGAATGCCAAGCCTAGAGGCAAGTCTTCTAAGGAAAAGGGAGTTAAGAAACCATCGTCTCCAAGGAATGAGAAGAATAGTCAGGCCATGAACAAGAAAGGTGTTCAATGCTTCAATTGTCATGGTTTTTGTCACTTTGCTAATGAGTGCACCAAGAAGCCATCTAAGAAAGATAAGAAGGGCAAAGTATTTGTAGCTGTTTGGAGTGATGATGACTCTAGTGATGATGAGAGCTTTAGTAGTGAGTCTTTAAGTGATGAAGAGTTGGTGAGCAACTTTGTAGCTCTAACGGCTTCTCATTCTCCACTAGATGTTGATGGTACAAAATCTTTGAACAAGAACTTTGATGCAAATCATCATGGAAGCACTAGTTTCATTCCAACCAATCTTGAGTTGTTAGCCAAGATTGAGAAGCTTGAAGAAGATAGAGATAATGGTCTAAAAGAAGTTGTTGAAAAGGATGATTTGATTAAGAAACAACTAGATGAGTTTGTGACTGTTACTCATAAACTTCTTGGTGAGAAAGGTGATATTATGAAAAAGTTTAGAGAACTTGAAAAGATAAACCTTGAGAAGGATAATGTGATATCTTCTTTGAAGAAGAGAGAACAAGAATTAATGGAAGAGATAGACACTACAAAAGAGGCCATCAAGGGCTTAGCGAATGATTTGATAAGTGTTTCTAGTGTTAGGAATCTTGTTAACTCTCATAGTGGTGAAGACGACTTGGTAGTTGAAGAGGAGCCCTTGGAAGCGTTACTACCTACTCACTTGGATGAAGTCTTCATTAACCAGAAACCACACAAGAAGAGAAGATCAAAAGCCAAGAAGAAGTTGGCAAACAAGGTATCTTTGTAAACTCCTAATGAAGCTAGTTTAACTCCAAAAGGTACAATCTCATCTTTTATTCCAATTTGCCGTTATTGCAACACAATAGGTCACATTAAGCCTAGGTGTTATAAATTTATTGAAAAATGCAAATTAGGAAATGAATCTAGAGATAATGAGATTAAACTTCAACTTTAAGATGCTAAGGCTTTGAAAGTTGTGAAACATGATAATATTGCTAAGCTTGAAAAGAAGTTGTGGAGTAGAAAGAAAGCTAATCCTGTTCAACTTGACAAAGCTTGTGTTGAAAATGTTAAGGAAGAGAGTATTAATGATATTTTTGTGAATCAAGTCATTGAACGACTTTACTCTAGATTTAACATTGTTGTCAAGGATGATATTGGAAATGTTTATGTAGGTAAACCTAAGAACAAGTGGTTCAAGGGTGAGTTCTCTTACTAATAATGTAAGATGCACATTTGAGTTAACTTTGAGGCAATATATAAATTGTTTCTAGCTTGCTAACTTTGAACATTCCATATGTTGATATGAACTTGGTTATCTCACATCATGATTGATATGATGATCGAAATTTATTGGTAAACTTTGAAGAAGTTATTTTGATATATGAGTTGGTTGAGTTGAGATATTAAGCTTTTTATACTCTTGTTGTGAAACATCGTAAACTTGGTGTCATGAGGACATTCAAGGCAACAGTGCTCATAAAATAGGCGGAAGTATAATATTAGGGGAATATAATGTGCAAAAGGTATCTCTATACTCTAATGCATGTTCTCTAAGATATTCATTTTTGACTCAATCTTTGATATACATCTCATAGCATGTCATATTAGAGAATTTTGTATAGCATATATACGATTCTCAGTGACATTTACTATTTTAGGATCTAATAGTGATATTGTTCACATTGATCTTAACTTTGATGATTGTTTGTGTATAGTATATTGAGTGGCATTGCTTTTGAAAATATGAGCTTCATATTCTTTAAAAGCTACTCATTAGAAAAGTAATGATCTTGAATAATTCACTACTTATTGCTTTTAGATCATGTGCTTATGAGCCATAAAATCTTGGTTTTCTAAAATTGCACTTTGCTTCTTTTATATATTTTGCTAGTAGGTTGAGTTTACTAATATGTAAACTTTGGATACACCTTAAAGTTTTTGTGCTTAAGTATATTTAAAATGTCCTATGGTTAGTATCCTTTTTGCTTTGGCAAATACATAGTACTCAACAAGCACCTTCATGGAAAGGGCTACACATATTGGTTGTGAAAGCTACCCAATGTAGGAAAGAGCTGCACCATTATGATGAGTGAAAGCCGCCATGAAGTGAATTTTGTTATGTTTAAAAAATTTAAAGAAGTGTTGAATTGGAATCCTGAAAAGACAATTCTTTGATTCAAAGCCTAAAAAGAAAAGGAGGAAGGCTTAAAAAAAAGTACAGTTGAAAATCAAATGAGCTCGGCTGAAAAATAGAAATGGAAAAATGAGCCACATGCACACACATGCTCATGTGTTGAATTCTATTCTCTTAAAAGTAAAAATTCAGGATAATAATCGGTTTGAATTTTTATGGAAAAAAGCTTAAGATAAATAGATGTTAAAATTTGTTTGCATGTTGATTATCAAACTACTTCTTGATATATATTTGAAGCATATCTCTCTCTCACACACTCACACTTTGTTTTTGAGTATGTTGATATTTTAGCAATTGTTGAAGAATTATGAGAGAACTTGAAAATCTTTATGTATCTCTCTTAGCATAAAAAGCTTATGTATTGAGATTTATTCAATTTGCTTAAGTGTGTGATTGTGTGAATATCTTTGTGAACTGTATGTTATCATTGATTTTAGTTATGGCATTTATCAAGGGGGAGTATTGTATGCTAGACATTGTTCTCTTTTATGATATGTTCACATGCTTCATTTTGTTACATGTTGGCATATTTTGACTTAATGATACTTGTAAGATATTACTCACTATCTTTGTCTTGAATGATGATTCATTCTTAAGTCATATGTCTTTGTTTTATATTTTTATGGCTAATGTGTTTGCTTTGTTTTCACTCACTTTGGTTGTATGTATATAGCATCTTATAACAAAAGAAAAATGGGAAGAACTAAGATTAGCGGAAGTGGAAATGAATTGAACCCCATTGTGAAAACCAAGTCTACCTCAAAAGGATCCAAAACTTCAAGGATAAAAGATTTAGGGATCTTTGGAACAAAGAAGATATTTCAAGAGAGAGGCATTGCCTTTGGTAAGTGTAAAGATTCTTATGTTCTTAAGTGCTTAAAGGGTAGGAAATGGGAATCTTGGGTGAGCATGTTAGGAGCTGTAAATGATACACTTGTTAGAGAGTTTTATCATGAATATAAGGAAAGTGCCACCTTGTTAGATGCTTTGATGAGAATAAGGGGTATTGTATTTAGAGTTAACCCAGAGAACATTAACAAGTTTCTTGGGCTATCTAATTATAGAGATTCTAATTTTCTAGATGTGGATATTATTGAGAATCTAAATATCATGGGTAGAACTCTTTGTGACAATCCTTCATTTGAGTGGAAAAATAGGGCATACATTAGTCAACATGAGTTAACTAAGGCTAGTGCATTATGGCATCTATTCATTTGCACTAACATTATTGGATCTTCGAATTCAATCGAGTTGAATAAGGACAAGATAAAAATAGACCTTGGAGATCGTCTCATGTATTACATTGATAGTGTGGCTTTCTCTACTAGAGGCGATAAAAAGCTTGCATTACCGAGGTTTATTACTTCATTGTGTTTAGCTCACGGGATTAAGAGTCGAGAAGATAACGTGTTAGTTCAACCCTTGGAGAAATATTGTGATAAGCGTGTCTTACATGTCCTATAAGAATAAGGGTATGACTTGTGATACTTTTGAATTATTTAGTAGTTCTCAAGTTGATAGTCATGTGAATAGCACAAGTATTCTTCCGGATTGGGCTATACAATTGAAGGAGAAGGTTGATGAACTCGGTGCAATGGTTGTTCAGCAAGATGCTAGGATTAAAGAGTTGGAGGAGTGCATTGCTTCAAGCTTAAGATCACGACTCAAGCATTATGTTAGATAGACTATTTGCACGACTTTCTTTGGTGGAACAAGTGGCTAGTATTTGATCTTTGAGGTACATTTCTTAACCTTTTGGCATCATTTCATGTCAAAAAGGGGGAGACAGAGTATATGCTAGTTGCTTAGTTTCTTTTTATGTTGTTTTGTGAACTTTTGAACTTAATGGCATGTAATAATTAGTCTTACGATTTGGTTAAGAATTTATGTGATTTGGCATGTATTGTGGGGGAGATACATGTATTTATGGACTTTAATTCTATATCGTATCCATATAATATGTTTTTATTTGTTGTTTTCTCTTGTATATGCATTTTGCTTTGAGATGATTTATAGGTTGCTTCAAAAGAAGATCAAGATCAAGTTCAAGAGTTGATGAAGATTAGTTCTAGGAATCTTACTCATTGTAATGTGAGGGAGTGATTTTGTGACCTATCTTCATTTTTATATTTGTAGTAAATGTATAGGTGTTTTGATATGGAATTTTGCCAAAGGGGGAGATTGTTAGGTTTTAGATTATGTTGGCGTAAATTCCATATCAAATTGATGTTTACTTGTAATGATTTAGTTGCTTAAGTTCATGATGATTCAAGCTTCAAAGAAGAAATAACAACTAGTCAAAGCAAGTATAAAGTCTTCAAAGAGAAAGGATGCCATATGGTTCTCCAAAGGTATATTAAGATCTTATTTTTCTCTTACAAGGCTACGGCACACACACACAATTCATACATTTGTGCCCCTGCATAGTTGTGTACCATTAAGGCACACACTCACAATTCATACATTTGTGTCCCTGCATAGTTGTGCACCATTAAGGAACACACATACACACATATCATACATTTGTGTCCTTGCATCGTTGTGCACGATAAAGGAACACACACACACACCATCTTGGGCAGCAAGTGTGCTTGGTGCACTTAAGTCCCTTTTGGTCATTTTTCTTGTATTTTTTTCCCTCTCCTTTATATATCCCCTCCCTCTCACATTTCATTCTAAGAAGAGATTCAAAATTTAAGTGCAGAATTTTCTTCCAAATTTTCTCAACTTGCAAACACCATACCTTCTTCATTTGAACTCCGATCTTAGTGATTCAAAGTTGAGAGTGTTTTTCTATTCATCCTCTATCTTTTCTCTGAAGGTTTGAGTTAGTTTTATTGCTATTTTTGGAGTCTAACCTCACAAAAACGGGACTGCACCAAATCAACTAAGATATTGGTTTTCTCTCAAAGTTTTCTTTTAAAACTTGGTCAATTGTTTGGGTTTTCTTCCTCCATATATATATATATATATGTGTGTGTGTGTGTGTGTGTGTGTGTGTGTGTCTTGTGATTGTTTTGATTTAAGTTTTGAACTCATTTAAAGCTAGATTGAGTTTCAATTGAAATCTCACATATTGAGTTAGGTTTTGATTTTGCCTATGTTTTCACGTGTTTGGGACTGTATTGTGCTAGCTTTGATTCTAGGACTATTTGATGATCTTTAATTGATTGATTTTATGTAAATTAGTTCCTCACATGTATTTGGCTCTCTTTGGCCAAAATATCACTATGATACATGTGCTTGTGTTCTTATGAGATATTCTTGTGCTTAGTTGATTTCATGAATATGCTCTAGAACTCTTACTTTAATCTAAATGACATTGTCATATGATTTTAGCATGTTTTTGGTATATGAGATTTAAACTTGATTATGTATTAATTGAACATATCTTATGACTCAAGTTTTAGATCTATGCATTTATCTAGGTTGTAATTAATGTTGAAAATATCTTACATGATCTAGATGTATTAAACATGCATGATTGACTAGACTACATTGGTTATATGCATTCATGCTTAAGTCTAGTGTTTTCCATAGGATGTGTTGATCATAACATTCTATGTTGCGTGCTTGTTTGCATTTTGCATTCATGATCACCTAGATGCCCTGTGAGAAGGAAGTCTTGACAATAGCTGTGAGACCTATGTTGTTGAGCAAGGAATTCTTGGTAAGAAGTGGGAGACCTCAGAATGTCAAGTTAGGAAGTCTTGCCTAGGGTCATAAAGATCCGGAAGGGTGAGCAAAGAAGTATTGCCTAGGGCCATGAGGATCAGAAGGGTGAGCAAGGAAGTATTGCCTAGGGTCTTGATGATCCGGAAAGGTGAGCGAGGAAGTCTTGGCAAAAGGTGTGAGGCTTCAGAATATTGAGCAAGAGGGTGACATATTCTTGAGTAGGATAGGAGGGTAGTTTCTAGGTGAAGGGGTCACTTGAGAGATTGTGCTTTTATTATCTACTAGTGGATTTTGTTTGTCGGTGGTTGCTAACCCGTGGATGTTTCCTCTTCGGAGGTTTACCACGTTATATCTTGTGTCAACTTTTCTCTATCCCTATCTCTCTTATATTGGTATTTTTTATTTGAATACTGTGGATAGAACTTTATATGTAAGTTATGGTTGCTTGTTTGTAACACACTTTACATGTTTTATATATTGATTAAGTTTCTTTAATTGATATATATATTGTGAGACATGCAATCTGGAGAGACAAACTTTTCTTTGTTTCTAAGGGAGTCGAAAAAGGTGTCTAACCTATTCACCCCCCTTATAGGTTAGCCTTGAGCATTTAACCGTGTTTGTATTTTCATTATGCTCTAGAACATGTTTTGTATATACGATTAAAACTTGATCATGTATTAATTGAACATATCTTTTGATTCAAGTTTTAGATCTATGCATGTATCTAGATTGTAATTAATGTTGAACATCTTTTACACGATCTAAACCTATTAAACATGCATCATTGGCGAGACTACATTTGTTATGTGCATTCATGAATATGTCTAGTATTTTCTGTAGAATTTATTGATCATCATTTTCTATTTTACGTGCTTGTTTACATTTTGCATTCATGATCACTTAGATGCCTTGTGAGAAGGAAGTCTTGACAATAGGTCTGAGGCCTATGATTTGTTAAGCAAGTTAACATCACGATAAAAGGTAGAAGACCTCGAATTGTTGAGCAAGGAAGTCTTAGCTAGAGTTGGGAGGACTCGGATAGCTAATCAAGTGGAAGTCTTGACAAGAGGTGGGAGACCTCGGAATGTTAAGTAAGGAAGTATCGATAAGAGGTGGGAGACCTCAGAATGTTGAGCAAGGAAGTCTAGACAAGAGGTGTGAGGCCTCGGAATGTTGAGCAAGGGGGTGACATTTTCATTTGTAGGATATGTGGGTAGTTTTTAGGTGAAGAGGTCACTTAAGGGATTGTGCTTGTCTTATATACTAGTGGATTTTGTTTGCCGATGGTTGCTAGCCCATGGATGTTTCCTCTTCAGAGGTTTACCATGTAAAAACCTTGTGTCAATTTTCTCTATCTCTTTCTCTCTTATATTTGTGTATGTTATTGGAATCTTATGGATAGAATATTTTATGTAAATTTACTTCCTTACTATAATATCAATTGTGTATGTGTTATGGATGTTTGTTTGTATCACACTTGACATGTTTTATATATTGATTGATTGTCTTTAATTGATATATATATATATATATATTGTGATACAATCAATTTTTTTTTTTGTTTCAAGGGAGTCGAAAAAGGGTGTCTAACCTATTCACCCCCCCTCTAGGTTAGCCTTGAGCATTTAACTGTGGTTGTATTTTCAGCTGCGAGTTAGAAACTTTCCAACTGCAACTTCCTTCTCGCAGTCTCCTCTTGTAAAACTCCTCCAGAAAATGCTGCGAGTGGAGTCTGTGAGTTCCAACTCGTTGATACAACCTCTTCCTTCAAACTCTAACTTCTTTTGATCCTCTTGCTACCTAACCTGTACCAATAATAATATGCACAATAATCATGGCTTTACCATTGGTTGTTCTGATTGTTTCTTATTGATGATTTCTTCTTTTGATTTAACCTCTATTATAATTACTCCCCCATTGATTGTTACTCCAATTAGATTGCAATTATTTCCGTTTTGGTCTTTCCATTGACAATTTTTATTGTACAAATAGAATGCTTGTGCTTCCTCCTCCTGGGGTGGTAAACCTTGACTGAGGCATATATCTGTCCAATGGCCATTCTGACCATACACTTGACATACTATTACTTGCTCTTTTAGTTTCTCGGAATCACTTGTCGAACCCCTCATCTCTTTTTTGAGATTGTCCAATTTTGTCGCTAATTCAGTATGCCTCTTTCCTTCTTTATCTAATTTTGCCCGAACATCTCATTTAGTCTAACACTTCTTTCGCCGTCTCCTCTCTCATAGCTCCTCAACAAGTATTGTCAACTGTCGCATGGGTGAGCCATAAAAGTCCGTCATAAAATGATTGCACTCGACTGACTAGTTTAAACTCATTATGAGGGCATTGAGCTAGGAGTAACTTAAATCTCTCCCATGTCTCATGAAAAGGTTCTCTATCCTATTACACAAATGTAGCAATTTTTCCACGGATCTCATTTGTCTTCCAAGCTGAAAAGTTCTTAGCGAAAAACTTCCTCTCAACCTCATCCCATGTTGCCAATGATTCTGATGCTAAAACCGTCAACCACTGCTTGGCCTTATCCATCATACATTATGAGAAACCTAGCATCCTGATTTGATTTTCTGATAATGCTCCTAGGCAAATGGTTGTCATAACATTATAATACTTTTTCATGAATTGAAGAGCATCCTCTCCTTGTTTTCCGTAGGATGTCGGGGGAGTAATATAATGTTGGTTCTTCAATTCGTTATTCCTATATGCTATATTTAACACAATGGCTAATGGATGAGCTCCGACTCTTGGCAAGGATTAATCATTCATATACCTAAGATGTTCACCATCGCTCGATCTGACTGGTGAAACACGACTGTCATCTCAAGAACTAGCCGGTGATGTATCACACTTGTCATCTTCAATCCTGAAAATTGACTATTAAAATTGATCAAAGATCTGATTATTAAATTGATTATGTCTAAGTCAACATTGACGAATTGTACAGAAAACACACAACTGAAGAGAAAAAAACGGTTCAAAACGCAATGGAAGCATGATAAAAACAAAAATATCTGGGTTTGCGTATATAATTTTTTTCCCTTTTATGCAATGAGAACCTTAACCCCAGATTAATTGATGCATATAAAAAGTATCGTACCTTTTTTTTTGTGACGATTGAACTAGCGTTGAATTGAATCCACAACATCTTCCAATCCAATCACGAACGTGAATCACATTGGAGTTTGGGCACCCTTTCTTTAAATTGTATACCTGAGGATGGAAACAAACAAAATCTTCTTCTTTGTTAGTTACAAATATCCTCCAAGAGAAAAATCAAGAACGTCCAGCCACTTGTAAATTATCAATCAATTTGATTGAAACTCGCGTGAACCTTGGTTCGATGTTGTACACAAAACCCTTTTGATGTAAAGGATACGAGTGTACTATCGAAAACAAAAACGTTCTCTTTTTCGGTTTTCTCCTTGGCTGAATTCCACACCCTATGTCTTAGAGTTGATTGAATTTTGTCTAGAAAAAAATACCAAATTTTCTCTCTCAAAATTCTCTCTTGCCAAGCAAAATTCTATCTTAGAAAACTCTTAGGTTGGCTGGAAATTTCACTCTAAAAATCATAAGGCTGGCTGAAATTCACAGGGATATATATATAGGATCACAAATTCTTTCCTAAGAAGGATTTACTTGGTTGACAAGAATCCTTTCCTTAGGTGGATTTATTTGGTAATTAAGAATCCTTTTCTAAAATGAATTCTATCATTTTATATATATTTATGAGCTGGCCGAAATTCACAAGAATATAAGTTGGAGATTTAATTCTTTTTCTAAGAAGGATTACTTGGTAGTTAATAATCCTTTCATTAGGTAGATTTACTTGGTGGTTAAAAATCCTTTTCAAAAAATAATTCTATCCTAACACCAAGACTCCTAATCCAACTCATAGTGTATTTGTAACCATATTAAAGATTTTCTAATTTGATTAGATAAATAACTCATTTTATTTATCTACTTATCAAATATAGTCTTTAATATTAATTATACTACTAACAATAGTATAATTTTAGGAGATCATCTTCTATTAGGAAAAAGATTTTGAATTTCAATTAAATAATTAATTAATCAAAAAATTAATTAATTTCTGTTTAATTAAATAATAAAATAAAAATAATATAATTTAAGCTATTTTAATAGCCTTGCCACCCAACACATGTATATGGGCCATATATTTTTTTTCTTATTTTATTAAATCCATTGGATCTTCGTAAAAAGTCCACATGTGAACTAGACCTATTCTTACAAAAAGAAACCATTTCACATGCCTTAATACAATTCTAGATGGACTCCTAAATTGGTCTGGTAGAATATATCAAGTGATCCATGCAAGTTCATGTGGATTGGGAATCTTGACGGGCTATCTAAATTTAAGCTCAAATAGACACAACCCAATCACAATCAACAAGTGATTCACTTAGGTCCGATCTATTTAATTTTAGTTCATTCTAATACATAACTAAAATTAACCTCTTAAATAAAGATAGAATAAGTTGATGTTACTCACTCATACCCTAGACAACCTTATTAGAGAAAGTGTATCCTCATGAAGAATACCAATAATCGCCAAGAGCTCATAGACTGCCTATAGCTCTCCAAGTTACCATATTTACTCGTATGACCACATTTTGAACTTGGATATTTTGACTTGTCCAGAAGCCATGTTTCAATAGACACTATTGAAAACTTAACGTTAAGATTTAATATCCAATACCTCAAAACATCCATATGATGGTATTCTACTCTCATTCAATAAATGGAGCCACGATGTCCATATCTATAAATGAAGTCCTCTATCGCTTAACAAATGAATACAACCAAACTATCGAGGATAGACTATGCTATATAATCGTACTCATTGATAGCTCAAATGATAACACTTGCAACCATAAGTCCATTATTTATCTCAGGATTGAGATAGACTCTCCGATTGTATTCAAATGAAAACTTTTATCCATTGACGGTTCTAGATAAAGTATTTCATATTCATCCTATTCAATGCACCCAGTACACTAGATTCTTTTGCCCAAAGACACCACACTTTGATGATTTTAGACTCATCATAACACATTTGATCCCACTCAAATGCTAGCAAAAGAATCTACAACTTTGACAAGATAAATGCGCCCAACCTTTTATCTTAAGTTTTGAATATTATTCAAGACTAACTAAAGAATTTTTTCTACCTCATACATATCTAGATGAATGAACAATTCTTCTTTTCTTATAGTCTTTTAACCTTATGATTATTTTTGTTTGACAATTATAATAATTAAACTATAAATGCTATATGATTTGTTAAACTAGAAATCACTTTGTTTATTTGAAAAGATTGTCAGTTACAATATTACACTCTTGCTGTCGAGCATAATCCTAACAATCTCCCACTTGCTCTATAGCAAATGTGTCATATCTCTCATCCCTATGTTCTCTAGATGCCTATCAAAACTCTTTTGTGGGAGAGCCTTTGTAAAGGGATCCACTAGATTTTCTGCTGACGCGATCTTGGTAATCGTCATGTCACTGTGCACAATTTCACTCAGAAGATTATGCTTTCTTTCAATGTGTTTCCCTCTCTTATGACTTCTTGGTTCTCTCGAATTAGCCACTGCTCCACTATTGTCACAATAGATAGTGATCTGCTTATTCGCATCAGGAACCACTTCCAAGTAAATCAGGAATTGGCGGAGCCAGACAACCTCTTTAGCAGCCTAGCATGCGACAACATACTCAGCTTCCATGTTGGAATCGGTGATACAAGATTGCTTGATACTCTTCCTTATGACTGTCCCTCCTCCAATAGTAAACACAAATCCTGATGTTGATCTCCTTGAGTCAGAATTTGACAGAAAATTAGAATCTGTATACCCAACGGGAATTAAATCCCCTTTAAAGTATACAAGCATATAATCTCTCGTTCTCCTAAGATACTTGAAAATATGCTTGACTGTCATTCAGTGATCAGGACCAGGTTTTGACTGAAACCTACTAGCTATGCCCACAACAAAATAAATATATGTTCTAGTGTAGAGCATTGCATACATGAGACTTCCAATTGCCGATGCGTATGGAACCCTACTCATGAATTGCTCTTCATGCTCATTCTTAGGAACTTGTTCCTTAGAATTTTGATTCCATGTCTGAAAGGTAACATACCTTTCTTGGAATCTTGTATGAAAAACCTATACAAGATTTTATCTATGTATGAAGCTTGGGATAATGCAATCGTTCTATTCTTTCCATCTCTTATGACTTGGATACCAAGAATATAACTTGCTTCTCCTAAGTCCTTCATTTCAATTTGTTTTGCTAACCATTCTTTTATTGGCATTTGCGCCTAGGTCATATTAACCTTAAAAGGATTAAAAGATTGGTAAGTGACGGAGCTCTAAGTGACTTAAAGGTTGATGATATACAAAATTGTGAAATCTTGTTTGGAAGTTAAAATGACCAAAAGGTCGTTTACGACCAAAGGCATAAGAGCCATCAAATGTATAGGATTGATACACACTGATGTGTGTGGACCTATGAGCATTCAAGCTAGAGGTGGATATGAGTATTTCATCACTTTCATAGATGATCACTCAAGATTTGGTTATGTGTATCTCATGAGACATAAGTCATATGCATTTTAGATGTTCAAAGCATTTAAAGATAAAGTGGAAAATCAGCTTGAGAAACTCGTACAAATATTGAGGTCTGATCATGGTGGAGAATATCTATCTGTTGAATTTCAGCAATATCTTATTGATAATGGGATAATTTTAATTTTTCTGCACCAAGCACACCTCAACAAAATGGGGTGGTAAAAAGGAGAAATAGAACTCTTTTGGACATGGTTAGGTCTATGTTGAGTTATTCAACGCTCCTTAATTATTTTTGGTGATATGCTTTACAAACCGCAATGTACATTCTAAACGATGTACCATCTAGGTCGGTTCCTAAAACACCGCATGAGTTATAGATTGGGCGAAAGCCTAGTTTACAACACTTAAGGATATTTTGATGTCCTGTGCACGTGTTAAAAGGAAAGACAAAAAAGATGGAGTCCCGTTCAGAAACATGCATATTTGTAGGGTAGCCAAAAGGAATAAAATAATATTATTTTTATAGTCCTTCTGATCTTAAAGTATTTGTTTCGTCAAATGCATAATTTCTGGAAAAGGACTATATGAATAATTTAGTGCCTAAAAGTAGAATTGTCTTGAATGAGCTTTCAAGAGATAAAATTCCATAAGAGGTTTCACAACCAAACCCAATTGTAAGTTCCCTACCAACACAAGATCAACAATCTACAATACCTCATCGTAGTGGGAGGGTTAGTAGACAACAAGAGAGATACATTGGTCTAGGAGAATCTGTAGAGAATCTACCGGTTAAAAATGATCCCTTTACGTACATGGAAGCAATGGAAAATGTCAATTGTCGCCATTGGCAAAAGGCAATGCAATACAAAAATGAATCTATGATCAAAAACAAAGTCTGGTCTCGAGGAAAACAAAGTCTTGTAGACTTGCCTAAAGGGATAATACCCATTGTGTGCAAATGGGTATACAAGAGGAAATGTGGAATGGATGGAAATGTGGAAACTTTTAAAGCTAAATTGGTAGCTAAAGGTTATACACAGAAGGATGGTATCGATTATGAAGAAACCATCTCTCATGTGGCCATGCTTAAATCCATTAGTATACTCTTATCCATTACGACATCTCTAGACCTAGAGGTTTGGCAAATTGACGTCAATATAACTTTCCTTATTAGAAGTCTTGACGAAAGCATCTACATGATACAACCAGAATGATTCATTGAAAAAGGCCAAGAGGAAAGGTTATGCAAGTTGCAAAGATCCATATATAGATTGAAACAAGCATCCAGATCCTGGAACATAAGGTTCAGTCAAGCCGTGAAATGTTTTGGATTTATTCAAAACCTTGATGAACCTTGTGTATACAAAAGGATTAAAGATGACAAGTTTGTTTTAATAGTTCTTTACGTTGATGACATACTACTCATCGAAAAGAATGTAGGTGTACTGACATCAGTAAATGAATAGTTAGCAAAACAATTTGATATGAAGAACTTAGGAGAAGCAAGTTATATTCTTTGTATCCAAGTCATAAGGGATAGAAAGAATAGAACGATTGCATTATCCCAAGCTTCATACATAGATAAAATCTTGTCTAGGTTTTCCATGCAAGATTCCAAAAAGGTATGTTACCTTTCAGACATGGAATCAAACTTTCTAAGGAACAAGTTCCTAATAATGAGCATGAAGAGCAATTCATGAGTAGGGTTCCATACGCATCGGCAGTTGGAAGTCTCATGTATGCAATGCTCTGTACTAGACCAGATATTTGTTTTGTTGTAGGCATAGTTAGCAGGTTTCAATCGAAACCTAGTCCTCATCACTAGACGGCAGACAAGCATATTTTCAAGTATCTCAGGAGAACGAGATATTATATGTTTGTATACTCTAGAGGGGATATGATTCCCGTTGGGTATACAAATTCTAATTTTCAGTCAGATTCTGAATCCAGGAGATCAACATCAGGATCTGTGTTTACTACTGGAGAAGGAGCATTCATATGGAGGAGTATCAAGCAATCTTGTATTGCCAATTCCACCCTGGAAGTCGAGTATGTTGCAGCATGCGAGGTTGTCTGGCTTCGCCAATTCTTGACTGACTTGGAAGTGGTTCCTGATGCGAATATGCAGATCATTATATATTGTAACAATAGTGGAGCAGTGGCTAATTCGAGAAAACCAAGAAGTCATAAGAGAGGGAAACACATTGAAAGAAATTATCACCTTCTAAGGGAAATTGTGCATAGAGGTGACGTGACGATTACCAAGATCGCGTCAGTAGGAAATCTAGCGGATCTCTTTATAAAGGCTCTTTCACAAAAGAGTTTTGATGGGAATTTAAAGAACATGGGGATGAGAAATATGACACATTTGCTACAGAGCAAGAGGGAGATTGTTGGGATTATGCTTGATAGTAAGAGTGTAATAATGTATTTGACAATCTTTTCATATTAACAAAGTGATTTCTATTTTAACAAATCTTATAGCAATTATAGTTTAATTATTATAATTGTCAAATGTAAATAATCATAAGGTCAAAAGACTATGAGAAAGGAAGAACTGTTCATACATCTAGATATGTATGAGGTAGACATAGTTATTTAGTTAGTCTTGAATAATGTTCACAACTTAAGATAAAAGGTTAGGCGCTTTTATCTTGTCAAAGTTGTAGATTCTTTTGCTAGCATTTGAGTGGGATCAAATGTGTTATCATGAGTCTAAAATCGTCAAAGTGTGGTGTCTTTGGACAAAAGAATCTAGTGCACTAAGTGCATTAAATAGGATCACAGTGAATCTATTTATCCACAACCATCAGTGGATAAAAGTTTTCACTTGAAACCAATTAGGGAATCTATATGATCTTGAATAATATTCACAACTTAAGATAAAAGGTTAGGCGTTTTTATCTTGTCAAAGTTGCAGATTCTTTTGCTAGCATTTGAGTGGGATCAAATGTGTTATCATGAGTCTAAAATCGTCAAAGTGTGGTGTCTTTGGGAAAAAAAATCTAGTGCACTAGGTGCATTAAATAGGATCACAGTGAATCTATTTATCCACAACCATCAGTGGATAAAAGTTTTCACTTGAAACCAATTAGGGAATCTATCTGAATCCTGAGATAAATGATGGACTTACGGTTGCAAGTGTTATCATTTGTGCTATTAATGAGTATGATTATATAGCATAGTCTATCCTCGATAGTTTGGTGGTATTCATTTGTTGATCGATAGATGACTTCATTTATAGATATGGACATTGTGACTCCATTTATTAAATAAGAGTAGAATATCATCATATGGATGTTTTGAGGTATTGGATATTAAGTCTTAACGTTAAGTTTTCAATAGTGTCCATTGAAACATGGCTTCTGGACATGTCAAAATATCCAAGTTCAAAATGTGGTCATAAGAGTAAATATGGTAACTTGGAGAGCTATAGACGGTCTATGAGCTCTTGGCGATTACTGATATTCTTCACGATGATACACTTTCTCAAATAAGGTTATCAAGGGTATGAATATGTAACATCAACTTATTCTATATTTATTTAAGAGTTCAATTTTAGTTCTTTAGTGGAATGAACTAAAATTAAATAGATCGGACCTAAGTGAATCATTTGTTGATTGTGATTGGGTTGTGTCTATTGGAGCTTAAATTTAGATAACCCGCCAAGATCCCTAATCCGCACGAACTTGCATGGATCACTTGATATATTCTACCGGACCAATTTAGGGGTCCATTTAGAATTGTATTAAGGCATGTGAACTTGTTTCGTTTTGTAAGAATAGGTCTAGTTCACATGTGGACATTTTATTAAGGTCCAATGGATTTAATAAAATAAGAAAAATAATTTATGGCCCACATATATGCGGTAAAGGCTATTTAGAATAACTTAATTATATTATTTTTATTTTATTATTTAATCAAATGGAAATTAATTAATTAATTGTTTAATTAAAAATCAATTTTTTTTTCCTAGTAGGAGATGGTCTCTTAAAATTATACTATTGTTGGTAGTATAATTAGTATTAAAGACTATATTTGATAAGTAGATAAATAAAAGGAATTATTTATCAAATCAAATTATGAAGTCTTTAATATGTGTACAAATACACTATTGAGTTGGATTAGGAGTCTTGGTGTAGGAAAAAATTCTTTTTGGAAAAGAATTCTTGGTCAATAAGTAAATCCACCTAAGGAAATGATTCTTGCCCACCAAGTAAATCCTTCTTAGGATAGGATTTAGTCTCATATATATACTACCTATAAATTTCGACCAAGAACGAATATTTGGTGTGAGAAGTTGTTTTTCATTTGTTTTTTTATTGTTATATATATATATATATAAACTTCATCCAACTCATTGTGTGAAGAATTCGGCCAAGCATAGAGAATAGAGGGATTGTTTTTGTTTTCGATAGTACACTAGTATCCTTTGCATCAAATGAGTTTTTTTGTACAACAACGAATCGAGGTTCACACGAGTTTCAATCAAATTGATTGATAATTCAAAAGTGACCGGAATTTCTTGGTTTTTCTCATGGCAGATTATTGTGACTAACAATGAAAAAGATTTTGTTTGTTTCCATCCTTAGGTATACAATTTGAAGAAAGGGAGACCACACTCCTAGGTGATTCACGTTCGTGATTGGATTGGAAGATCTTACGGATTCAATTCGATGTTAGTTCAATCGTCATGAAAAAAAAATGGTACGATACTTTTTATATACATCAATTAATATAGGGTTAAGGTTCTTGTTATTAAAAGGGAAATTTTTTATTTATACGCAAACCCTAATTTTCATAAATTTTCTCACGCTTCCGCTGCGCGTGGTTTTTTCCCTACAGTTTCAGAGTTGATGAAGATTAGTTTTAGAAGTCTTACTCATTGTAATATGAGGGAGTGATTTGTTACCTATCTTCATTTTTGTATTTTTAGTTTATGTATTGGTGTTTTGACATGGAATTTGCCAAATCGGGAGATTGTAGGTTTTAGATTATCTTGGTATTAATTCCACACCAAAAAGTTGTTTACTTGTAATGATTTAGTTGTTTTGTTCATGTTTATTCAAGCCTCAAAGAAGAAATAACAACTAGTCAAAGCAAGTTAAAGTCTAAAGAGAAAGAATGCTTCATGGTTCTACAAAGGTATCTTTAGACCTTTCTTTTCTTTTTCAAGGCTGAAGGCACACACACGCATATCATACATTTGTGTCCCTGCATCGTTGTGCATCATTTATAACACATTCACACACTTAAAGTTGAATGCTCATGCCTTATTGGAGACTATGTCTTTGTAGTTTGCATTCTAGTGTGAATTGTGTTTGTATGTGTATATGTTTTTAAAACATGTAAATTGAAATTGATTTTAATCTTAAATCATTCTTGATTGAGTTCCAAACACTTTGGTTACTCATACTCTTAATTTCAAGTTCTAAGTCAAAAGATATGATACTTTCCAGTCATGTTGCATACATTGTATTTGTATTTGTATATAGAGTCAAAATCCTATTTTCTGAGTTGAGTATCTTATATTTCCAAGTTTTATAGAGAGTTACGGTTTGTATTCCATAAATAGATTCGAATTAAAAGTCCGAAGGCCAGAGAACGGTCGAAAAACGTGAGGGGAACGCGCTAGGAAAAGAAGTGTAACCAAGCACTCTTTCCCGAGATGGGACGTGGCCATCTCGGGAAAGAAAGCTTGTTGCCCCGAGATGCCAACACGTCATCTCAAGCAGTAACAATTCTTGGTGCCTTCATGCCCTCTTTGGTCATTTCACATGTTTTCCTTTCCCTCTCTATTATACATCACCTCCCTCTGACTTTTCAACCTAAGAAGAGATTCCAAATTTGAGTACAAAATTTTCTTTCAAAATTTTCTCACCTTCCAAAAACTATAACTTCTTCATTTGAACTCCGATTTGAGTGATTTGAAGTTGAGAGTGTTTGTCTATTCATCCTCCATCTTTTCTTTGAAGGTTTGAGTTAGTTTAGTTACTGTTTTTGGAGTATATCCTCACAAAAATGGGACTGCACCAAATCAACTAAGGTATTGATTTTCTCTTAACGTTTTCTTTTAAAACTTGGTCAATCACCTTGGGTTTTCTTCTTTAATGAATTTATATGTATTTTGATTAGTTTGATTTGAGTTTTGAACTCATTCAAAGCGTGTTTGCTTTTCAATTGAAATCTCATATGTTGAGTTAGGTTTTGATTTGCCTATATTTTCACATGTTTGGGATTGTATTGTGCTAGCTTTGCATCTAGGACTATTTTGTGATCTTTGATTGATTGATTTTGAAGAAAAATTGTTCTCACATGTATTAGGCTCACTTTGGCCAAAATTTTCATATGATACATGTGCTTGTGTTCATGTGAGCTATTCATGTGCTTTATTGATTTTATGAATAGGCAATATGCTCTAGAACTTATGCAATAAATCTACATGATTTGATCATATGATTTTAGCTTATTTGTATATGTGAACAAAAATTGTTTTGTTTTCTTGAATGATCATATGTTGATTTTATAGGTTTTGCATTCATGAATGAATCTAGTTAATGTGATTACATTATAGACTTTACATATAATCTAGATTTGTCATACATGCATTAAAACTAGATTATCTTGGTAAATGTACTTTCATGTTTAGATCTAGTTTCCATTGAATGTGTTGATCATCATTTTTTATGTTGCATGCTTGTTTGCATATCATGCATTCATGATCACCTTAGATGTCTTGTGAGAAGGAAGTCTTGACAATAGGTGTGAGGCCTATGATTTGTTAAGCAAGTGGAAGTCACATTCCTTAGAGTGATTCTTTGGTTTGTGCAAGCGGTAGTCACATGTCTTAGAGTGAGTCTTTGACTTGTGCATTCGAAGTCTCATTTGGAGAGTGATTCTTCAAGTTAAGTGTGGAAGTCTCGACAAGAGGTGTAAGGCCTCAGAATGTTGAGCAAGGTGGCAACAAGTTCATTGAGTAGGATAGAAGGGTAGTTTCTAGGTGAAGGGGTCACTTGAGAGATTGTACTCATTTTATCTACTAGTGGATTGTGTATGCCGATGGTTGTGGATTCAACCCATGGATGTTTCCTCTTAGGAGGTTGACCACATAAATATCTTATGTCAACTTTCTCTAAACTCTATCTCTTATATTTGAATGTATAAATGATATGTTCTGAATATTATACTTTGTAACTAGACCTGCATATTATATCTTAGTTTTTGTATGTGTTGGTTGTATCCCATTCTTTATATTTTGTATATTGATTAATTTCTATTGATTGGTATATATTTGTGATACAAGCAATTTAGAGGGACAAAGTTTTGTTTATTTCAAGGGAGTCGAAAAAGGTATCTAACCTATTCACCCCCCCCACCCACCTTTAGGTTAGCTTTGTGCATTTAATCGTGTTTGTATTTTCAAAAATTGAAAATGTTGGTTGTATGTTAACAATTAGGTGGGACCTTGTCCAACTAGTAGATGATGCGAACTCCCAAACATTTATGAATGTTGGATCACCGTTGAATTTTACGATTGAATTATATTATTTAATTCAAGATAAATATTCGAAAGTGCTTTATTAATATTGTTTACTTATATAATTTTTGTTATTATTCAGAAATCATGACCCCATCCCTAATCAATATCCTAAATGATAATACTTTAACTGGTGAGGATTATGTCACACGGAAAAGGAAAATTGGGTTGTTGGTGCAAGCTGAAAGGCATAAGTTTGCTCTGTGTACCCTTAAACCACCAACTCCTACTAATGAATCTATTGAAGAGCAAAAAGATGAGTCTCAACAGTGGAAGATTCAGATGAGATGGCCAAATGTTATATTATGGCCACCATATTTGACGTGTTGCAATAGATACATGAAGGAATGGAGACTGTTGTCAATATAATGATTATTGGGGTTGTGCTCGATAGCAAGAGTATAATAATGTATTTGACAATCTTTTCATATTAATAAAATGATTTTTATTTTAACAAATCTTATAGCATTTATAGTTTAATTATTATAATTGTCAAAAGTAAATAATCATAAGGTAAAAAGATTATGAGAAAAGAATAATTGTTCATACATCTAGATATGTTTGAGGTAGACACAAATCTTTAGTTAGTCTTGAATAATATTTATAACCTAAGATAAAGGTTGGGAGCCTTTATCTTGTCAAAGTTGTAGATTCTTTTGCTAGCATTAGAGTGGGATAAATTTTTTTATGATGAGTCTAAAATCATTAAACTGTGTTGTCTTTGGACAAAATAATCTAGTGCATTGGGTGCATTGAATTGGATCACAGTGAAATAATTTATCTAGAACCGTTTATGGATAAAAGTTTTCTCTTGAAGACAATCAGAGATTCTATCTCAATCCTGAGATAAATAATGGACTTACGGTTGCAAGTGTTATCTGTTGAGCTATCAATGAGTACGATTATATAGCATAATCTATCCTCGATAGTTTGGTTGTATTCATTTGTTAATCGATAGAGGACTTCATTCATAGATATGGACATCTTGGCTCTATTTATGAAATGAGAGTAGAATATTATCATATGGGTGTTTTGAGGTATTGGATATTAAATCATAACGTTAAGTTTTAAATATGTCTATTGAAACATGGCTTATAGACAAGTCAAAATATCCAAGTCCAAAATGTGGTCATATGAGTAAATATGGTAACTTAGAGAGCTATAGGCGGTCTATGAGCTCTTGGCGATTATTGATATTTTTCACGAGGATACACTTTCTCTAATAAGGTTGTCTAGAGTATGATTAAGAAATGCTAACTTATTCTATCATTATTTACGGGTGCATTTTTAGTTCTTTAGTGGAATGAACTAAAATTAATAGATCGAACCTAAGTGAATCATTTGTTGATTGTGATTGGGCTGTGTCTGTTGGAGCTTAAATTTAAATTGCCCGCCAAGATCCCCAATCCACACGAACATGCATGGATCACTTGATATATTCTACCGAACCAATTTAAGGGTCTATTTAGAATTGTATTAAGGCATGTGAGCTTGTTTCTTTTTGTAAGAATGGGTCTAGTTCTCATGTGGACTTTTTATTAAGGTCTAATGGATTTAATAAAATATAAAAAATAATATAATGGCCCATATATGGTGTTGGGCGGCAAAGCTACACAGTTTAGCTTCATTATATTATTTTTATTTTATTATTTAATTAAATAGAAATTAATTAATTTGGTAATTAATTAATTATTTAATTAAAAGTCAAAAACTTTTTCCTAGTAGGAGATGGTCTCCTAATATTATAATATTGTTGGTAGTATAATTAATAATAAAGATTATATTTGATAAGTAGATAAATAAAAAGAATTATTTATCTAGTCAAATTAGAAAATCTTTAAGATGGTTACAAAAACACTATTTGAGTTGGATTAGAAGTCTTGGTGTAGGAAATAAGTCTTTTTGGAAAATGATTCTAGGTCATCAAGTAATTCCACCTAAGGATAGGATTCTTGTCCATCAGGTAAATTATTCTTAGGAAAGGATTTGTGATCCTATATATATCTCTTGTAAAATTCGGCCAACCCTAGTGAAATTCTAAGAAGAAATTCAGCCCTAGTTCTATATAAGAGAGATTTCGGCCAACCTATATAATTCTACTTGGAGAGAATTCGGCCACCATAAGAATTTATAAAAAAAAACTTTTTTTTGCTCTAAACAAAATTCAATCAACTCTAAGAAATAGTGTGAGATTCGGTAAAGAAGAAAAGGAAGAAAGAACGTTTAGTTTTCGATAGTACACTGGTATCTTTTACATTAAAAGGTTTTCTGTTCAACATCAAATCACGGTTCACGCGAGTTTCAATCAAATTGATTGCTAATTCACAAGTGACCTAATGTTCTTTTTCTTCTTCTTGGAGGATTATTGTAACTAACAAAGATAAAGATTTTGTTTGTTTCCATCCTTAGGTATACAATTTAAAGAAAGAGAGCCCACACTACTAGGTGATTCACGTTCGTGATTGGATTGGAAGATCCTATGGATTCAATTCGACGCTTGTTCAATCGTAACGAGAAAAAGGTATGACACTTTTTATATACATAAATTAATCTAGGGATAAGGTTCTTGTTATTATAAAGGAAAAAAAAATATTTATACCGAAACCCTAATTATTAATTTTCACGCTTCCGCTGTGAGATTTTCCCTACAATGATGCCTATGGAAGGGATATTTACTATATAGTCCAGGACAACTAAGAGAGAGACAATGATTGCTTTCATGAATCTTAGGATGAAAACTGGACAAGCTGTGGAAGATCACATGATGAAAATCATAGCACATCTCAACAATGTTGAACTCAATGGCATTGGGATAGATGGTGAGACAAAAGTTAACTTGATTGTTAACTCCCTGTCGGATTCCTTTGAGCAGTTCAAGTTTGACTACACCTTGAAATTTAAGGAATACATCTTGCAGGGCCTGATGCAAGATGTTCAAAGCGTCGAGAAAATCCTTGTGAAAGGCTAAGGACAAGAGATTCATACGGCAGGTAAAGTAGCTACTTTTTGTAGGAACCCCGTTCACCAGTCACGCAGCGGAACTAGGTTTTAAAATTTTTAAACAGATCATATCTGTATCTGGGACCAGTGAACTTTAGATCGTAATTATTTTTCGGAACCAATACATACAATATGTAAACTCAGGAAATTGTAATCAGTATAATCAGAAGAAGATATACTTACCAACGTTTGGAGGCTCCTTAACTTTTCAATATGCTCCTGTCTTAACCACTCGATCTTCCTCACTATCTCCCAGAACTGGTAACTGCGTGTGGGCGTATCACGGTCTCAGGAAATTTAATGGAGGATGTAGAGAGAATTGAAGAAACTCTTTCTTCTATGTGTTTCAAAAACACATAAAACATGAAACAAAAAATATATATAAAATATATATCACGCTGCTGCTCCTTTCAAAAATATATCAAATATATGTCTACGCACTGTTGCTTCTTTTAAATATATATATATATATATATATATATATATATATATATCTCACACACTGTTGCTTGCCTTTTCTATAAATCTCATACACTGCTGCTTGCTTTTTATATATTTTACTCACGCACTGCTGCTTGCTTTTTTCTTTTTAAAGAATCTCTCTCTCGCTGAGTGTTAGCAATATCTATATATATCGCTGCTCACAAATATACATCATATATGTATTAAGTATTTGCATCCTATGTAAATTCTTCTTTAGACTATTGTTTCATGTACACACCAATTTATATCCAACACAATCTCTTGTGTTATAATTGATATATATATCTTTTAATTATCCTTTTTAAATATATCTAATATATTAAAAGTGATAATAAGTATTTTAAATTTAAACTTAAATTCAAATACTTAGATAAATGATTTAGTAAAATAAAATAATCATATTATTTTATCTTCACCTAAATCCATATATCAACTAACACCCTCTAATTAATAGTTAATTAATAATTCATAATTATAAATATAATTAAATAATCTAATTATTTAATTAATTTAACTATTAACATTCATTAATTAAATAATCTCATTATTCAATTAATTCCGGAATATATACGTGTCACTTTTGTAACACAATTAATTGGACAATCTAATTAATTAACCGTGACCCTTGTTACCTAAATCAATCGGGCTAGCATGGGGACCTAATGGACCCACAGTATTTTGAGCTCCAATAATCCTTGGAATCATTAATTAAACTCTTTAATTAATATTCCTTGATTATTATCTCCGGTGTTATTCCACTAAAAACCCGAAGCTGCACTCACTCAATTGTAGACGCTTTTACACAGACCGATACAACTCGGTGTCCATCGATATAGCTATTACACATGGTGTGATCCTCTACAGTAGTTCATAATTGGAGCTGGGTCATAATGTTTGTTTTTTCCCTCTCTAATTACATATATCCTTTAAGCACCGTTGATTCTATAATGAACAATAAATCCTATTTTCGTACGAAATTAGGAGAGCGCTCATATTGTCCAAGCCCCGAATCAACCCTTAAGGGAACTACCATCTACTTCTAATAAGAAAGAGTGGATTCCACTATTGTGTACAAACCTTCCCAGCCACAAGCCAAATCACAATCCCAACATACAGAGCATATTGATCGGGAACTGCATCCGACCTCACCCATGGTATATCAAAGACCACGATCTAACCTGAAGGAGTCGATAAGTCACTCAGGATTAAGATCACCCATATATAGCTATCATTAGTTGATATATATGAATCTCATTCGATAAACGGATCTTGGTGAGAGATTCATATATATCATGGCCCAGTCCTATATGATCACATCATACAAGGTGCCTCCATTCTCATATCTCCATATGAATGATTCAGGATAGAATCACCGTACATTACGGAATGGACCGCAACTATAGATTAACCACAAATAAAGTACCTAGCTTTATTTGCTATCTATGAACTCTTTAGATTGAACGTCTCTTACTGTATCCATCCATATATGACATTCATATACACAGTTCAAGATTACATCCGGCAATCTTGGATGTTAAATTTATGCACAAGTTATGAAATAAACAACACAACAAGAATCAATTGAATTTTTTCTTTTATTTATTTCATAAATCCATTTACAAATTACATCTTTAGGGCATAAACCCCAACACTTTTAACACCCATAAGAAGGTCAACAAACAATAGAATGAAAAATAACTTTGATCTATAAAGAATGAGACTAAGAAAGTAACCAAGTTCAAAGGGAAGTGTTTCCTTTGTGGTTAAAAGGGACATTGGAAAAGACTGAATAAGAATGAATTCAACTTGTGTTTAGGCAACGAAGCGTTGGTGTCTGCAAGTGCAATGGAAGATATTAGATTTAATCTAGGCATTTAGATTTAATAAACGTTTATCATGTGTCTTAATTCAAGAGGAATTTAATTTCAGTTTCCTGTTAAAATAAATTTGGATATTCGGTTACTTTTAATAAAGGTTTAATTTTTTGTAAGAATAACAAATTCGCTTGCAAAGGTACATTGGAAAACTGTTAATTCTATTAGCATAGCAATATCTCTCACTTGTTAGACACGGAATCAATGCAACCTAATCATAAAAGAGTAAAATTATCAAAAGATGAAACCTACATATGGCATTTGTGCCTAGGTCATATTAACCTAGATAGGATCAAAAGATTGGTTAGTGGTAGATCTTTAAGTGACTTAAAGGTTGATGATCTACCAAATTGTGAATCTTGTTTGGAAGGTAAGAAGGCCAAAAGGTCTTTCACGACCAAAGGCATAAGAACCACTAAAATTTTAGGATTAATACTCACTGATGTGTGTGGTTCTATAAGCATTCAAGCTAGAGATGGATATGATTACTTCATCACGTTCGTGAATGATTAATTAAGATTTGGTTATGTGCATCTTATGAGACATAAGTCAGATGCTTTTGAAATGTTCAAAGCATTTAAAGCTGAAGTAGAAAATCAGCTTGAGAAAAACATAAAAATCTTGAGGTCTGATCATGGTGGAGAATATCTATCTGGTGAGTTTCAGTGATATCTTATTGATAATGGGATAATTTTTTAGTTTTCTACCCATGGTACACTTCAACAGAATCGGATGGTAGAAAGGAGAAATAAAACTCTTTTGGACTTGGTTAGGTCTATGTTGAGTTATTCAACGCTTCCTAATTCTTTTTTGGGATATGCCTTACAAAATGCTATGTATATTCTGAATGATGTACCATCTGCGTCAGTTCCAAAAACACCGCATGAGTTGTGGATTGGGAGAAAGACTAGTTTACAACACGTAAGGATACTTGGATGTCCTGCGCACGTGTTAAAAAGAAAAGACAGACAAGATGGAGTCCCGTTTAGAAACATACATATTTGTAGGGTATCCAAAAAGGACAAAAGGATAATATTTCTATAGTGCTTCAGATATTAAAGTATTTATTTCGACAAAAGCTAAATTTTTGGAAAAGAACTATATGAATAATTTTAGGCCTAAAAGTAGAATAGTTCTGAATAAACTTTCAGGAGATACAATTCCACAAGAGGTTTCACAACCTAGCCCAATTGCAAGTTTTGTACCAATACAAGATCAACAACCTACCATTCCTCATTTTAGTGGGAGAGTTAGTAGACAACCTGAGAGAAACATCAGTGTAGAAGAATTAGTAGAGAATCTCTCAGATGATGATGATCTCTACACATATAAGAAAGCCATGAAAGATGTTGATTGTCACCATTTGCAAAAGGCAATGTAATCCAAAATTGAATCTGTGTTAAAAAACAAAGTCGGGTCTCTTATGAACTTGCATAAAGGGATAAAACCCATTGGTTGCAAGTGGGTATACTAAAGGAATAGAGGAATGGAAAGAAAGGTGGAAACCTTTAAAGTTAGATTGGTAGCTAAAGCTTACACACAGAATGAAGGTATCGATTATGAGAAAACCTTCTCTTTTATGGCCATGCTTAAATCCATTGGGATACTCTTATCCATTACGACATCTCCAGACCTAGAGATTTGACAAACGGATGTCAATACAGCTTTCCTTTACGAAATTCATGAGGAAAGCATCTATATGATACAACCAGAAGGATTCATTGAAATGGACCAAGAGGAAAAGGTAAACAAATTGCAAAGATCCATACATGTATTGAAGCAAGCATTCAGATCCATGAACACAAGGTTCGATCAAGCTGTGAAAATATTTGGATTTATTCAAAACCTTGACAAACCCTATGTATACAAAATGATCAAAGGTGCCAAGTTGGTTTCCTAGTTCTTTATGTTGTTGATATACTACTCATCGAAAATGATGTAGTTGTATTGACATTAGTAAATGAATGGTTAGCAAAACAATTTGATATGCAGGACTCAGGAGAAGCAGGTTATATTCTTGGTTTCCAAGTAATAAGAGATAAAAAGAATAGAATGATTGCATTATCCCAAGCTTCATTCATAGATAAAAACTTATCTATGTTCTCTATGCAGGATTCCAAGAAATGTATGCTATCTTTCAGACATGGAATCAATCTTTCTAACGAACAAATTCCTAAGAATGAGCATGAAGAGCAATTCATAAGTAGGGTTCCATATGCCTCGGTAGTTGGAAGTCTCATGTATGCAATACTCTGCACTAGACCAGATATTTATATTGATATTGGTATAGTTAGCTAGTTTCAATCGAAACCTGGTCCTGATCATTAGATGACAATCAAGCATATTTTTAAGTATCTCAGAAAAATGAGAGATTATATGCTTGTATACTATGGAAGGGATTTAATTCCCATTGGGTATACAAATTCTAATGTTTGATTGGATTCTGACTCTAGGTGATCAATATCAGGATCTGTGTTTACTATTGGAGGAGGCCAAGTCATATGGAGGAATATCAAGCAACCCTGCATTGTTGATTCCACCACAGAAGCTGAGTATGTTACCGCATGCGAAGGTTCTAAAGAGTCTGTCTAGCTCTGCAAATTCTTGATTGACTTGGAAGTGGTTTCTGATGCAAATAAACAGATTACTATCTACTGTGACAATAGTAGAGTAGTGGCTAAATTGAGAGAACCAAGAAGTCTTAAGAGAGGGAAACACATTGAAAGAAAGTATCATCTTCTAAGGGAAATTATGCATAGAGGAGATGTTACGATTACCCGCATCAGTAGGAAAAGCAGTGGATCCCTTCACAAGGGTATTACCACAAAAGAGCTTTGATGGGCACCTGGAGAACATGGGGATAAGAGATATGACACATTTGCTACATAGCAAGTCAGAGATTTTTGTGATTATGCTCAATAGCAAGAGTGTAATAATGTATTTGACAATCTTTTCATATTAATAAAGTGATTTCTAGTTTAACAAATCTTATAACATTTATAGTTTAAATATTATAATTGTCAGAAGTAAATAATCATAAGATCAAAGACTATAAGAAAAAAAGAATTGTGCGTACATCCGGATATGTATGAGGTAGACACAATTCTTTAGTTAGTCTTGAACGATATTCACAATTTAAGATAAAGGTTGGGCATCTTTACCTTGTTAAAGTTGTAGATTCTTTTGCTAGCAGTTGAGTGGGATCAAATGTGTTATGTTGAATCTAAATTCATCAAAGTGTGGTGTCTTTGGGGTAAAGAATATAATACACTAGGTGCATTGAATAGGATCACAGTGAAATACTTTATCCAGAACCGTCAGTAGATAAATGTTTTCATTTGTGGACAATGAGAAAGTCTATCTCATTTCTCAGATAAATGATGGACTTATGGTTACAAGTGATATCTTTTGAGCCATCAATGAGTACGATTATATAGCATAGTTTATTCTTGATGGTTTGGTGGTATTCATTTGTTAATCGATAGAGGACTTCATTTATAGATATGGACATTATGACTCCAATTATTAAATGAGAGTAGAATATCATCGTATGGATGTTTTGATGTATTGGATATTAAATCTTAACGTTAAGTTTTCAATAGTGTTTATTGAAATATGGATTTTGGACAAGTCAAAATATCCAAGTTCAAAATGTGGTCATATGAGTAAATATGGTAACTAGGAGAGCTATAGGCAATCTATGAGTTGTTGGTAATTATTTGTATTCTTCACAAGTATACAATATCTCCGTTAAGATTATCTAGAGTACGAATGAGGAACATTATCTTATTCTATCTTTATTTATGAGTTCAATTTTAGTTCTTTAATTTTAGTTCTTTAGTGGAATAAACAAAAATTAATAGATTGGACCTAAGTGAATCATTTGTTGATTGTGACTGGGTTATGTCTTTTGGAGCTTAAATTTAGATAGCCCACCAAGATCCCTAATACACATGGACTTACATGGATCACTTGCTATATTTTATCGGACCAATTTCTAGGTCAATCTAGAATTGTTTTTCGATTTCAGAATCCAAAAGCTTTGGAGAGATGCAGTCATATGTGATCAAGACACGTGGGAACTCTTTAAAGTACCTAGATTGGGCGGCCAAGGATGTGGGATTCTTAAAATAGGATTTTTGTTACACACAAGGATTCTTGGTGTGACAACTCTCTCTCCATTGTCCTCTTCTCGAGGTCATTTACCACAAATGAGACTAAGTGAGATACCCTCCACAGCCTCACGACATTGTCGTTAGCGGAGTTCGACGTGGTGTCGACTGTTGTTTTGTTTAAGAATTGAACAAATAAGAGAAGAAACGTGAAGAACGTAAAGAATAGCTTAGGGATTTTTTGAAATTTTAAAAGGAGAAAATTTAGAAGCGCGAGGATGATGATGAGAGTAACGTGTATAAATAGCGGAATGGAACAGTAACCTGTGATGGAAGTGTTATCGAAAAGATGAAATTTTCATCCTTGATACATGCGTGTCGCCAAAAATCTCTCCATTTTTCAAAAGGTAAACCTTCCCCTCACTTAACACGTGGCCATTGCATTTAATGAGAAGATTTCTTCCTAGATTTTGGTAACCAATGGAAACAGAAAACTTTCTATACAAAATAGGGAATTTTACTCCAACCCTAAATCAATCACCAGGGTTCAAGTCAAAGGGAACTTCTATTAAAGGCCAATTTTAGCAAGGGTTCAAAGGGAAATTTTTCACCTAGCTTGTACCTGGTAGGAAACATCTCCTCATACCAGGTAGGAGTTACATGCTATGATATACCTCGAGATACCGGGTCTAAAACACCCACGGTACCTCGGCATCACTGTTGAAGCAAGATAAAGCTTATGCGCCTCCATTAACCACCCAACCGGTACTTAAATACCCAGACTCTATATCACTGTTTAGTTGCAGTGCAAATCCTACATAACTAGCAAGAAGAAGATGACCTTATTATAGATGATCATAAAGCAGGTAACATCATAAGACTGGTACCCTAAGGTACCATGCCATCTGACCGGTACCTCATGGTACCTCGCCATCAGGCTGATCAAGCACCTTTTTTTTAGACCAGGCACCCTAAGGTACCGCGCCACTAAAATGATCAAGCACCAATCTATCAAATTAGGTACTTTAAGGTACCACGCCAACTAATATTCCAGGTCAGAGTTATTCTCCAAACCATAACAAACTCTAAGTGCACACCGCCATAATGAAAGAGTCCAAAGATGAAATAAACACATCTTCGCCAAGATATTCACCACAATCCGATTCTATAAGGTCAACTACATTTAAATAGTAAATCCCTCCAAATGATAGAGAGAATCAATCCAGTGATCTTCGGCTTGTACGCTAAGGAAAAACCCTAGTGACACCGTACATAAATACAGGGGTAACGTCACAAAGAAGGGATCAGAAAATCGACCACTAGAGCCTTAAGAGCTATCTCTTAGTTCTATCATCAGAATTAAGCCTAGCCATAACTATTGATAGTTGTGTCCACTTATCTACAAAAATGATCAGATTGTTGTTTCTTCTTGATCACCCAACTTGGTCCTAACTCTTTATCTAAAGTTGTTAGGATTATGCTCGATAGCAAGAGTGTAATATTGTAATTAACAATCTTTTCACATGAATAAAGTGATTTCTAGTTTAACAAAACTTATAGCATTTATAGCTTAATTATTATAATTGTCAAAAGTAAATAATCATAAGGTCAAAAGACTATGAGAAAAGAAGAATTGTTCATACATCTAGATACATGGTGTAACTAACTTGGCGTGCAAATCCAGGACTCTTGAATTGTTCTTCTTTCCTTATTGAACACGATTCTTCATTTAATTTTGTTGATCGGATTGTAGCTAATATCTCGTAGAAGATGTGTTTGTTTCCTGTTTGGACTCTTCCACTAATGGTGGCCATTAAAGAGTTGAATATTCTCTTATTATTGGCGTTGATCATATCATTAATAGGGTTGACTTCCTCTATTAATATAGTTGACCTCATTAATAGGGTTACCTCTAATAATATAGTTAACCTCATTAATATGGTTGACTATCTCCATTAAAACGATTTGACCTCATTAATAGGGTTGATTACCTCCATTAATACGGTTGACTTTATTAATGGTACTTTAAATGTCACGAAAGTCAACCCTCTCTTCCTACGTTGTTGGGAGAAGAGCTCTAGTTCTGCATTCGAGTGGCTTGGTACTTCATGGATGTTACATTAATGTAATGTTTGATATCCCCGATGACGAGGTACTCCTATACACCATTCTGAGGGCGAGGTACCATAAGGTACCGGTCTTACTGTATGGAGCTTGATTCGATCTTGTTGGTCTTCCCATAGGGCTTGTGTTTGTCATTCTAGAGGTGAAATATACCCTAGGGTTCCAACCTTGTAGCTGAGAGCTTAGTTTAGCTCACCGGACTTGATCATAGAGCTCGACCTAATTATGTAGGATTCTTGACTGGATAGTGGGCTTTAATTGGAGAGCCTAAATGCATACAATGTGTTGAGAAGGTGTTGACTACCTCACCCTGCATCTATGGGGGTCGTAAGGTACCTTAACCTAGAGGACCTTGATACCTCGATACCTCACTACGTAGACCCGGATTTGGACCCCTGTTTGAAGGCTAGAAGGTGGAAAATTGTTCTTTTGACCCTTACCAAAAAATCGCTCCCAGCTTACTTGGCTCTAGCAAATCACAATACTTGTTATTCCTGCAAAATAATGAGTGATTGTGGACCACATAAAGGAATATTCCCTAGCGTTCCTTTTCCAGGAATCATGATACTTTGGTGAACTGGCGAAATGGCGAAATGATCCCGGTAGGCAACTATGCCATGCAGATCCTTCTTGGCGGGGTTGCCCCGACCATGGCAGTAGGATGACCTTTTGGATATTCTGGTCTCGTGATCTAGTAGGCAACTATGCTCTTACGCTCAGATCCTTCTTTAGAGAGGTCACCCGACCAAGGCATCGGGAATGCTAGCTACCCTGATCTTGAGATCCGGATGGAAACGATGCACTTATACTCATATCCCTCTTGGGCTTGGTAGCCCGACCAAGGCATTAGGAATGCTAGAGAGCTATCCTGGTCTTGTGATCTAGATGGCAACTATACACTTACACTCGGATCCTTTTTGGGGGTGGTAGCCTAACAAAGGCATCAAGTGTGCTATCTAGCTATTCTTTGATCTCAAGGCGATCATTGTTGAAATACCCTGGTGATCCTCTTTGAGGGATTAATCTGGTTCAAGGCATCAGGAGGGCTATATAGCTATATCCTGGTGTTTTGATCCGGATAGTAACTATGCACTTAAACTCGGATCCTTCTTAAGGGAAGGTCACCCAACCAAGTCATCAGAGGTGATGAGGGGGCATCCCCGATCAATCACTGGTCTCAAGATCTAGATGGCAACTATGCTTTTACACACAGACTCTTCCTGACGGGTGAGGGCTGGGGGGAGGGGGGTGCCAGGACGAGGCATCAGAGGTAGTGAGGGGGCTTCCCCGACCAGTCTCTGGTCTCGAGGTGATCATTGTTGAAATACCATGGCGATCCTCCTAGAGGGATTAATCCATTCCAGGGCATCAGGATGGCTATTAGCTCACCTAGTCAAGGCGATCCACCTAGAGGGATTTAATTCGGTCCAGGTCATCAGGAGAGCGATGTAGCTCTCCTGGTAATGGTGATCCTCCTTGAGGGATTTGATCCGGTCTAGGGTATCTCGATTATTGGCGAATGGTGATCACATGAGAACTATAACGGATATCGAAATCAAAGGAGATGTAAACTCATGGAAAGTCGATACGAAGTTGTATCAATGCAAGGTGGTATCGGTTAATAACCAGCCTCGCTCTAGGAGCATTTACAGGAGTAGAATCTCTTAAGATGAGCTGCGTTATGGGTGTAGATAGTAGAATGACTTTCCGTAAAAGACACATTTATTGCAAACTAGGAAAAATTGTCTCATAATAGGGTCATCGCCTCTCTCACTAGAGTACTGAGAAAATATTGAGATTCTAGTCCCTAAGTGATGTAACCGGTTTGGAAGTCTGCTTGGGGTAGATAAGAGTCTTCAACAATCATAATGGAGCTCGAGACCCCACTATGGAAGAATCAGGACCTTTGGGTGATCCCCGAATGGATTGAGACATCGATGGCTCACTAGAACATTGTAAGGCCCAATACAAATGGAGATGAGCCATCAGTATGATACTCTTTGGGAGCAAGCTGATGCTGCTAAGGTCAAGCTCGTGCAAGCCGAGGAGGATGGTTACTTCTTAACAGCCTTCTAGGTAGAGTTGGCTCTACTTCCCACTTTGACTTAAGAGTCATTAATGGAAGAAAAAGGAAAAGGGATTAAGAAGAAAGCTGCTAAGAAGGTTGTGTATATTCCTATCATAGCTGGCAAGTCTTGGGTTGCTGAAGCAGACCCTGGCTCGAAATCCCATGGTACAGCAGAGGATCAATCCAAAGAGGGAGTTCTCTCTTAAATAAAGGCCACAGCTGAGGTGGTTGTTTATATAGCTGGTAAGCCTCGGTTGATCTAGAAGTAGATGCTTCTGATAGAGATAACTGCTCTCTTAGGGGACATTAAACCAGAATTAGGAAGAGCTGACCACTGTAGTGAGGGGCGCAATTGTCTTGAATGAAGACATGACCAGAATTGAGTCATCCATGGCTATTGTGCAGGTAGCCCAGGAGTGGATCCAACTTGCATATGATCCGGAGAGACTTGGGTCCATGAATCATGCCTTGCAATGATTGCTCTGAAAGAGGAGATAAACTCTTGAGGAAGTGGTTTAAGGCTACCTTGGAAGCCAAGGTTGGTGATCATCATTGGAGGATGGATACCTTGAGTAGATCACAGAAAAAGCTGAGAGTTACCTGGGTCTGCTCTGACTGAAGCCGGACCTTCTTGAGATGATGGGTGTACAGATGATGAGGAGGACTTGGTTCCTATTTCTACTTTCATGTCTAGTCGTGTTGGGGTAGGAACTACCTTAAAGTCCCTTGTAAGGTACGAGAGATCCATAGTGGTGTGAGAGATCCTGATCGATCCAACTAAGGAGATAGCGGTCAAGGCTGATTCTTGTTGATCTAATTGAGGTGGTAGAAGCTGGCTCCAAAGTAGCATTGCTAGGGGATGGTGACCTTTCTTCTAGCGAAGAAGTGAGACCAGGTAGGAAAGAGATGGTACTATCGAGGAGAATAACAGAGAAGTGGATCGAGACCAAGGTAGATCACTAGGGTGATGAATGGCCCGGTACCGATGGAGTGGAGCTACCGGTCTTGTAATGGTCCAGAGGTAAGCTCGGGATCTAAAGAGTCCCTGGTAAATGAGAGAAGGCTCTGGACCCTGTTGGAACAAACCAGAAGCTCAATGGCTCATATGGCTATTGAGCCATTGACCGGTCTGGTGCAGCAGAGTTGCTACTCTAGAGGCTTGCTTAGGCATGTTGAAGGTCTTACCAAAATGTGGGAAGCCTCTAGGCTCTCCTAGATCAGATCGGGCTTCAGTGGCTTACTAGAGCGACGAATGACCCAGTACATATGGAATAAAGCCACTGGTCTTGTAGCTGTGCAACAACTCCAGAAGCTTGCTTAGGCATGTATGAGGCTTTACCAAAAGTGAAAAGCTTATAAGAACTTATTAATCAGATCAGGCTTTGATGGCTTGCTAGGGCGATGAATGGCCCAGTACATATGGAGCGAAGCCACCGGTCATATAGCAGTGCTACTACTCCAGAAGCTTGCTTATGAATGTAGAAGGCCTTACCAAGAGTGGGAAGCTTCTGGGAACTCCTTGATCAGATCAGGCTTCGATGGCTTGCTAGGGCGATGAATAGCCCGATACATACGAAGCGAAGCCACCGTTCTTGTAGCGGTGCTACTGCTCTAGAAGCTTGATTAGGCATGTAGGAGGCCTCACCAAGAATGGGAAGCTTCTAGGAACTCCTCAATCATATCGGGCTTTATTGGCTTGCTAGGGCGATGAATAGCCCGGTAAATATGGAGTGAAGCCATCGATCTGGTACTTGTCCAGAAGCATGCTTGGGATCCTATAAGTCCCCAACAACTAATTTGAGGTTCTAGACCTCGTAGGAATGAAACAGAAGCTCAGTTGCTAACTTGGATATTGATCGGCCAGGTATAAGAAGTGAGGAGCCACTGAGTCTTGCAGTGGGGCAGCTACTCTAGAGGCTTGCTTAGGCATATTGGAGGTCCTACCAAAATGTGGGAAGCATCTAGGCTCTCCTCGATCAGATTGGGCTTCGGTGGCTTGCTCGGACGATGAATGGCCTGGTACGTATGGAGCGAAGCCATCGGTCTTGTAGCGGTGCTGCTGTTCCAGAAGTTTGCTTTGGCGTGTAGGAGGCCTTACCAAATGTGGAAAGCTTCTGGGAACTCGTTGATTGGATCGAGCTTCGGTGGCTTGCTAGGGCGTTGAATGACCCGTACACATGGAGTGAAGCCACCAGTCTTGTCGCAGTGCTACTGCTCCAGAATTTTACCTAGGCATGTAGGGGGCCTTACTAGGTGTGGGAAGCTTCTGGGAACACCTCGATCAGATCGGGCTTCGGTGGCTTGTTAGGGCAGTGAATGGCTCAGTACATATGGGGCCAAGCCACCGGCCTAATACAAATAGAGTGGAGCTACTAGTCTGGTAACTATCCAGAGACATGCTTGGGATCCAAGGAGTCCCTAACAACTGAGAAAAAGCTACGATCCCCACTGGAACGAACTGGGATCTATGTGGCTCATTTGGGCATTGATTGGCACGGTACACGAGGAGTGGAGCCACTAGTTTCCTACTAGTCGTGCTACTTCAAAGGCTACACAACTGAGTTGGCTTATTAAATTCATGAGTTGACCTGCTATCGCTACTTAGGAGCTTCTGAAGGGTGAACCCGGTGGCATGAGGGGATTCGTATGATCAGATACAAGTCTAGTGGATCTGCTTTATAGGTGATACACTGGTAGAAGAGCAAATCAGATGTAAGGAAGTAGGAAAGGTGCAACTCTACTATGTAGGAGCTCTCGATTTATCAGAGTGATTCAGTTTTGCAAAAGACCTCCATACGTGAGGCCACGTAGTGGATCTTATATAGAGGAGATATGCTAGTACAGAGCAATCCACGATAAAGAAACATGAGATGTGTAGCTCTTCTGCATAAGAGCTCTAGAGGTACTAGAAAAAGTCTACTAGACCGGTACGGCTTTGCTGTACTAGAGCTCTACTAGCTCTAGAACAATTATGTTGTGGATAAGCTAAATAGGCATGGCTCTGCTGTACAGCTCTAATGGTTTAGGAGAAGGTCTATTATGGAGAAGCTAGATTGGTACGACTCTACTACACTTGAGCTCTAAGGTGCCAGAGCAGGTATACTATGGAAAAGCCCTTCAGGCACGGAGCTACAGTAGAGGAGCTTTACCAATAGATGAGCATCTTTGCTACCTATAGGTAGTGTAGTAGACTGGTTCCACCAGGAATCCCACGTACCATATTTGCTCCACAACAAATAGAACTCGTCAAATAGCAAAAATAAGCACCACACGCGGTACGTAAGATATATAGACAAGTATGAAGAAAGGTCAATATAAACAGTAAATGACATTCCATGAATAATGACCTGTTACCTCGATAGTATAAGGATGTTGAGGTAGAGACATTGAAGCTTTCAAAAGAGGTGTGGAAACATCCCACAGACGATGCCAGAATACGTTAACAGAATATTCACTCGAGGTGAGGAGTATCAGTTAACACCCTCGAGGCCGCTACCAAGGAGGTGGCTGCCAGGGTAGGTACCTCATACCTTAGTGATCTCGTACGAATATAGAGAATGAAATGGTAAATGAGGATGATGCATCAGGTAGGAGATGTGGTATCCCGCCAGTCAGGCTTCATGCTTAAAGAGAAGATATGGGAGCTCGAGGTTCCCTTGCTGATGTGAAGGGGTTGATCCTAGTCCTTGTTCCTTAGTCCTGGTCCTTGGTAGGGGTAGGAGCCCGTCCTGGTACCCGGAGCCCGGTTCTGGACCCTGATTTCTTTTTGTAGTTCTCTGACCTATACGGTGATTAAGGATAGGGCTTGTCTAGCTTATGTGCCGGATCCATGCCCGCTTCTATAGAGAAATCATAGGAGAGCTCCTTGACTTCCTTCAAACGGATCAGGGTGCTTTCTCTCTACCTCGACATGCGACTTGGCGTGTAGATAAAAAGAACAAGGATGTTAGGTCAAGTGGGGTAGGAGCTAGATCCGGTTCCTTAGACCTTCACTATAGTTTCCCGATCTCATTTAAGAAGGATTAGAAAGCTAGGACAAATGGGGTCGGTACCTAGCCCGCATACACATATGTGTAATACGGTAGATAATAGGAAAAAAAACAAATCTTTTGTAGAATGAGGTGGACTAACCAAGAGGGAAAAAGCATCACGAATGATCATATGCTGAAAAACCCCAAGGCATTATCCAGAGGAAGGGGGAGTACCCTTCCTTATGTATATATCAAAAAATGCTCTGGGGATCTTACAAGATTGGTGAAATAATACAATGTAGTCGCTCCGAAGAGCTTACAATGGTAACATAATGTGAACCAATCCCAATATATTTCTGGGAGAGGTCATACATATAGCAATCATGTAGAGAGAACTTATACGAAGTGTATAGACTTGCCTCGAGCTTGTTGATTTTCAGATTAGGGATGAGATCTCTGTTGTCTGATGCGATCTGTAATTGATGATATTACATGTGTATTTATTCATGGTGTAACTACCTTGGTGTGCAAGTCCAGGACTTTTGAGTTGTTCTTCTTTCCTTATTGAACACGATTCTTCATTTAATGTAGTTGATCAGATTGTAGCTAATATCTCGGAGAAGATGTGTTTGTTTCCTCTTTGGACTCTTCCACTAATTGTGGCCATTAAAGAGTTGAATATTCTCTTATTAATGGCGTTGATCATATCATTAATAGGATTGACTTCCTTCATTAATGTAGTTGACCTCATTAATAGGGTTACCTCTAATAATATAGTTTACCTCATTAATATGATTGACTAACTCCATTAATACGGTTTCACCTCATTAATAGGGTTGATTACCTCCATTAATACGGTTGACCCCATTAATGGCACTTTTAATATCATGAAAGCCAACACTATCTTCCTACGTTGCCGAGAGAAGAGCTCTAGTTCTGCATTCAAGTGGCATGGTACTTCATGGATGTTACATTAATGTAATATTTGATAGCCTCGATGATGAGGTACTCCTAGGTACCAATCTGAGGGTGAGGTACCGTAAAGTACCAGTCTTATTGTATGGAGATTGATTCGATCTTCTTGGTCTTCCCATGGGGCTTGTGTTTATCATTCTAGAGGTGAAATATCCCCTAAGGTTCCAACCTTGTAGCTGGGAGCTTAGTTTAGCTACGCCGGACTTGATCATGGAGCTCGACCTAATTATGTAGGATTCTTGACGAGGTAGTGGGTTTTAATTGGAGAGCCTGAATGCATGCATTGTGTTGAGAAGTTGTTGACTACCTCGCCCTGCTTCTCGGGGGTCGTAAGGTACCTCGACCTAGAGGACCTCGATACCTCGCTACATAGACCCGGATTTGAACCCCTGTTTGAAGGCTAGAAGGTGGGAACTTCTTCTTTGGACCCTAGCCAAAAAAAGCTTTTAACAACAGTATATTAGGCTATTATGTATTCCCTTACCACCCAAGATATATAAATTGTAGGGAAAAATGGTTTAGAAACGCAACGGAAGCATGAGAAAAGCGAGATTAGGGTTTGCGTATAATTTTTTTTCTTCCCTTTTATGCAACGAGAACCTTAACCCTTGATTAATTGATGTATATAAAAGTATCGTACCTTTTTCGCGTGATGATTGAACAAGCATCGAATTGATGCTGCAAGATCTTCCAATCCAATCACGAACGTGAACCACCTAGGAGTGTGGGCTCCCTTTCTTTAAATTGTATTCCTGAGGATGGAGACAAAGCAAATATCTTTTCTTTGTTAGTTACAAATATCCTCTAAGAGAAAAATCCAAGAACGTTCGGTCACTTGTGAATTATCAATCAATTTGATTGTAACTCGCGTGAACCTTGATTCGATGTTGTACACAAAACCTTTTTGATGTAAAGGATATTAGTATATTATCGATTACAAAAACGTTCCCCTTTTTTATCTACTTGGTCGTATTCACACACTATTGATTAGAGATGATCGAATTTTGTCTAGAGTAAAAACAGATTTTTCTCCCTCAAAATTCCTATGATTGCCGAAACTTTTTCTTTCTCAAATAAAGCTTGGCTGAAATTCCTCTCTAATACCTTAGTCATGACCGAAATTATTCACACATATATATAGGTTCATAAATCCTTTCCTAAGAAGGATTCACTTGGTTGGCAAGAATCTTTTCCTTAGGTGGGTTTATTTGGTAGTTAGAATCCTTAACTAAAAAGAAAACTAACTACTCCTATAACTATATTGTTTTGGACGAAATTTTGGTCTTTAATATAGGTTAGGAGAGTTCAATCTTTCCTAAGAAGGATTACTTGATAAACAAGAATCCTATCCTTAGGTAGATTAACTTGGTGGTTATGAATCCTTTTCAAATAAGAACTCTACCACTAAGTAGTTTTACTTGGTGACCAAGTATCCTTTTCCAAAAAGAATTCTTTCCTACACCAAGATTCCTAATACTACTCAATAGTGTGTTTGTAACCATATTAAAGACTTCCTAATTTGATTAGATAAATAACTCCTTTTATTTATCTACTTATCAAATATAGTCTTTAACATTAACTATACTACCGACAATAGTATAGTTTTAGGAGACCATCTCCTAATAGGAAAAGATTTTGACTTTCAATTAAATAATTAATTAATCAAACAATTAATTGATTGCCATTTAATTAAATAACAAAATAAAATAATATATTAAAGCTATTATCCATAGCCATTGCCGCCCATACATAGTATTATGCCTTATTACAATTCTAGATGGACCCCTATTAGTCCGGTAGAATATATCAAGTGATCCATGCAAGTTCGTGTGGATTGGGGATCTTGGCGAGCTATCTAAATTTAAGCTCCAATAGACACAACCTAATCACAATAAACGAATGATTCACTTAGGTCCGATCTATTTAATTTTAGTTCATTCCACTAAAGAACTAAAATTGAACTCTTAAATAAAGATAGAATAAGTTGATGTTACTCATTCGTACCCTAGACAACCTTATTCGAGAAAGTGTATCCTCGTGAAGAATACCAGTAATCGCCAAGAGCTCATACACCGCCTATAGCTCTCCAAGTTACCATATTTACTCATATGACCACATTTTGTACTTGGATATTTTGACTTGTCCAGAAGCCATGTTTCAATAGACACTATTGAAAACTTAACGTTAAGATTTAATATCCAATACCTCAAAACATCCATATGATGGTATTCTACTCTTATTCAATAAATGGAGCCATGATGTCCATATCTATAAATGAAGTCCTCTATCGATTAACAAATGAATACCACCAAACTTTCGAGGATAGACTATTCTATATAACCGTACTCATTGATAGCTCAAATGTTAACACTTGCAACCATAAGTCCATCATTTATCTCAGGATTGAGATAGACTCTCCGATTGTCTTCAAATGAAAACTTTTATCCATTGACGGTTCTAGATAAATTTTTTCATTTTGATCCTATTCAATGCACCCAGTGCACTAGATTATTTTACCCAAAGACACCACACTTTGATGATTTTAGACTCAGCATAACACATTCGATCCCACTCAAATGCTAGCAAAAGAATCTACAACTTTAACAAGATAAAGGCTCCTAACCTTCTATCTTAAGTTGTGAATATTATTCAAGACTAACTAATGAATTGTGTCTACCTCATAAATATCTAGATGTATGAACAATTCTTCTTTTCTCATAGTCTTTTCACCTTATGATTATTTACTTTTGACAATTATAATAATGAAACTATAAATGCTATAAGATTTGTTAAACTAGAAATCACTTTATTCATATGAAAAAAGATTGTTAATTACACTATTACACTTTTGCTATCGAGCATAATCCTAACATAAATATGGGCCAAATATTATTTATTCCATTTTATTAAGTTCATTGGACTTTAATAAAAGGTCCACATGTGAACTAGATGTTGTGGTTTAAGCCCTAAAGATGTAATTTGTAAATGAATTTACGAAATAATTAACAAGAAAAATTCAATTCATTCTTGTTGCGATATTTTTTTATAACTTGTGCATATATACTTAACATCCAAGATTGCCAAATGTAATCTCGAACTGTGTTTATGTGTGTCATATATAGATGGATATAGTAAGAGATGTGCAATCTAAAGAGTTGGTAGATAGCAAATATAGTTGGGTACTTTATTTATGATTAATCTATAGTTGCGGTTTTTTCCGTAATGTACGGTGATTTTATCCTGAGTCAGTCATATGATATATGGAATGGAGGCACCTTGTATGATGTGCTCATATAGGACTGGGCTATGATCGATATGAATCTCTCACTAAGATCCATTTACCTGATGAGATTCATATATATCACTGAATGATGGCTATAAGTGGGTGATCTTAATCCTGAGTGTCTTATCGAATCCTTCAGGTTAAACCGTAGTCTTTGATAAACCATGGGTGAGGTCAGAGGCATTTCTTGATCAATATACTCTGTATGTTGGGATTGTGGTTTAACTTGTGGCTGGGAAGGTTTGTACACAATAGTGGAATCCATTCCTTCTTGTGAGAAGTATATGGTAGTTCCCTTAAGGATTGATTTGGGACTTGGATAATATGAGCGCTCTCCTAATTCCGTAAGGAAATAGGATTTATTGTCTATTAGAGAATCAACGGTACTTAAAGGATATATGTAATTAGAGGGGTATAACGGATATTATAGCCCAGCTCTAATTATGAACTACTATGGAGGATCACACCATGTGTAGTCTATATAAAAGAGTCTGCAGTTGAGAGAGTGCAACTTCGGGTTTTTAGTGTTATAACACATGAGTTAATAATTATGGAATATTGATTAAAGAGTTTTTTAATTAATGATTCTGAGGATTATTGGAGCTCAAAATACTTTGGGTCCATTAGGTCCCCTTGCTTGCCCGATCGATTTAGGTAATATGGGTCATAGTTAATTAATTGGATTGTCCAATAAATTATGTTACTAAAGTGACACGTATTTATTCATGAATTAACTAAATAATGATATTATTTAATTAATGAAAGATAATGATTATGTTAATTAAATAATTATATTACTTAATTGTGTAATTAATCATTAGTAGAGGGTGTTGATTGATATTTAATTTTTAAAGATAAGATAATTTGATTTTTATTAAATCAGATATTTAATTTTAAATTTAAAGAGTTTGAATTCAAAACATATTGATTAACATCTTTAAAAATATGAGATATCTTAAAAAAATTAAATTGATTAGTTTTATCAAAATATAAATATATATATATATATATATATATATATATATATATATATATATATGATATATATGTTTTTTAAAAAGATAAAAAAAATATCAACACAAGAAAGAGAAGCACATGACACGTGTATCATGAGTTATTCAATTTGTATGGGATGTAAATTGTGCTGCGTGAATTGATAAAGGAGAATGAAGAGTTTGCATGAAAGAAAAATTGCATGTGCGTTGAAAACAACATCAGTTGAATCAAACCATAGAGAGAAAGATCAAGTAAAAACAAAAACAATGTTTTTTGGTTTTTGAATGTGCAGTTATGCACTGATGAAACAAAGAGAAAATTAATATAAATTTTTAACTTATAGAACTGTTAGAGTTGGTTTTTCAATAGGAAGAAATAGTTTCTTCTTTATTCTCTCTATATCCTCCATTCAAGTTCCTGAGACCGTGACGCTCCCACACGCAGTTAGCAGTCCCAAAAGATAGCGAGGAAGGTCGAGTGGTTAAGACAGGATCATATCGTAAAGTTAAGGAGCCTCCAAAGGTTAATAAGATTTTCTTCTTCTGATTATATGGATTACTATTTCTTGTGTTCACATATTGTATGCATTAGTTCTGAAAATAATTATGATCTCAAGTTCACTTGTCTTAGATTGTTTATGATTTGAATAAAAAAATTTAAAACCTACTTTCGATGCGCTACCAGTGAACAAGGTTCCAATAGTTGGTATCGTAATTTTATTTTTATTTTTTTTAGTTATTGTATTGTAAATAAATATAATTGTAACATGTAAACGAAGTACTGGAAATAGGCACTATTTATGCGGTACTATTGACCGGACAATGTTCAATCGGTGCTGTTCATGGCATTATTCACATGTACTGTTCACGATACTATTCCCGAGTACTATTCACATCGTCTTCCACAATTCCGTTGGCAAGTGTTGCCTAGTACATTCCGAGCAGATTTCTATGTATTCATGAGATGAATCGGAGTGACCTGAAGAGACTTGAAGATTTCTGAAGTTACAAGAAGACTAAGGAATGCCTTGGGGGAATTTTTTGTAATTTTTTATTCCCATTTTTTAGGTTAAATAATCCACAGTACTCTGTCAATTCATTTATGTTTTATATTATGTGATGATAAGAGCATTGTCATGCATACGTACGTTATTTAGATTAGATGTGCCTACACAAATATATTTGTTATGTCATACATGCATTATAGCCCAATTTTTTATGATTTTTTTAATGTGATTAAAATGGATAAATACATAATTGACTATGAAAATGAGATTAGTTTTTTAATGTTAAAAAAACTTGGTAATTCTCATTAAATGTTAATCTAGTTATTAAAGCGTTTAATAAGTTAGATTAATAGGGTCATTTATTGTAATTAGGATTAATTTGATTAATTACCTATGAAAACTCCTCATTTGTTAAATTGGCTTATTTCGTGAACAACAACATTGTTGGGGTTCATGTAAGGGTAGCATAGGCTCTCAAAACCTCAAGAGGAGAAGCACCAAAGGTAAAATTCGTGTGCTTATTTACTTTGAAGAGATAGTTGCACACACTCACATATTCTTGCATAACTCTTGATCTTATATGTTGAGTGTTTTCTTGTTTAAATGACTCTTGTTGACCTATTTACATCTTGCTATGAAAGTTGTATGTCATGCTAGGCATTAAAATATGATGCAATTTCATCACTCTTGAACTTATTGTTTTTGTGCATTTGAGTGTTTAAAAAAAAGGCCTTGCACTGGTGGTGTGCTACTCGACCAGCGCACCCCACCAACGCAACATTCACAGTGGACTGTTGCTAGTGTTGCGCCACTGGGTTGCGTTGCTTCACCTGTGCAAAGATACAAGAAGTGGGTGTGCGCTGGAGGTGCGCTACTCGACTAGCACAGCCCCACAAGTGTAATCATTCCAGTGGTTTTTACGCTTGTGTTGCGCCACTCGAGCAATGTCTATTGAAATGTTTAGGCAGTGCGCTGGTGGTGCGCTACTCGACCAGCGCACCTCACCAGCGCACAATGAAGAAGCTTGAACATTTTTTTCCAAAATGACATCACTTTGTTTGGATCTTATATATATATATATATATATATATATATCATTGTCTTAAGATCGTGTAAGAGTTCAAAATATTATATATTTTTCTTAGAACACATTTCAAAGGAAAAACACTTCCAAGAACTCATTTTTTATCACTCAAAGCATTCCCATGTGCATCAAATCTTTATCTTGCATATTCTAAGTTCATCTAGAGTGCATCTATGGATAGGGTTGATTCATCACATCTTGTTTGGTAAGCTCTTCATTATCTTCTTACAAGTTATGTGTTTTTGCTTGCTAAACCATCTCTTTAATTAATTGTGTTCTCTTGGAATATTTCTAGATACAAATTAGAGATTGTTGTGATGACATGATTGAGTGTTGTATTGTGATATCTTCATAGGATTGATTGATCTATGTTTAGCTAAGCTATTTGAACATGTCATTTAGCACTTGATATCTAGGATTACATTAATTGTCATCTCATTATCCTAGATAAGCATCTAGGGTTTCCTAGCCTTGTTTGTTCATTGAATATCATCATATATTCACTTAGGACACTTTATCTCTTCATTGAGAAGTAAGACTTGTGTTGCTTCCAGGAGTAGGTAGCTTAAAGCATAAGCAAGATGAACTAGGTTCACTTATACCGGGATTAGGCAGTGGTGGTGGATTAAATTGGGATTAGGTTGTAATTCCTTGCCATTAGTGGATTCGAGGTTCTAATGTGGCGCACTCATCAGCCCGTGGTTTTTCCCATTTGGAGGGTTTCCACGTATATCTTAAGTGTCGTTTATATTTTCGCATTTTTACACTTGTGATTTTATTGTAACTAGCTAGGGGCATTTTCGTAATCTTGATCTTTAACAAAAATTGGGTAAATTTATTTAAAATCTATTCACCCCCCTCTAGATTAATATGAAACACACCATAATATTTGTTTCAATTGGTATTAGAGCAGGTTCCTAGACCTATATAGGTGATCTTTGCTCATTTTGGTGTGTGTTGCATTTTGGGTGTGTATTGATAATTCATACATTTGCATTCATATCATTCATTCTTTAAACACAATGAATGGAAACGGTGGCAATGAGGGAGCTTCCAGCACTAGACCTCCACTCCTCACCAGGTTGAATTATGCCACTTGGAAAGGCAAGATGGAGTCGTACATATGCCAAATTCATGACAGGGCATGGATGGCAGTTGAAGATGGCTACACTCCACCCATGATGACTCCTGCATATGGAGGAGAAGATGTACTCAAATCAAAGGCTTAATGGAATGCAAAAGAGTTTATGGCTTTAAAGTGGAATAGGAAGGCAATGCATGCCATCCTATGTGCAATGGATGATAACCAGTACAAATTGGTTCAGAACACTAGGATAGCTAAGGAGTCATGGGATATCCTAGAATTTTCTCATGAGGGAACCGATGTGGTTAAAGAATCGAAGCTTCAAGTTCTCCAAACGCAATTCGAATTGCTCAAGATAGATGAGAACGAGTGCTTCAATGACTTCGAAGTGAGGTTGATGGACATTGTGAACCAAAGTCATCAACTTGGTGATCCTTATTCGGATAGGAAGATCAAGCAGAAGATTATGAGATCTCTACCCGATAGATTTGAGTCTACGGTGACGGCTTTGGAAGAGAATAGTGGTTACAAGGACATGAAGCCAAGTGAAGTGATTTGGAGGATTTTAGCTTATGAATCTAGGAAATGTCCTAACCCCACACCATCGAAAAAGCAAAAAAGATATTGCTATGAAAGCCTCTAAAGTTGAGAAGGAGGAAGGTGATGACTCGGATGAAGAGATGGCCTTGCTAATTAGGAAGTTCAAGAAATTCAAGTCCAAGAAGAAAGGCTTTGGATCCAAGGGTCAAGACTTGAAGAAAAAGGCTTCCGTCAAAAAGTTTGAGCCTAGGCAAGAAAAGACCAAGAAGAAAGGAGTCCAATGCTATGAATGTGGTGGAATAGGTCACTTTTTCCTGGAATGTGCAAATCATAAGAACAAGAAGAAGGGAAAAGTGATGGCTGCCATATGGAGTGAAAGTGATAACTCTAATGAAGGAGATGAGTCTTCGAAAGATGAAGAACTCATGGCTAACTTCATAGCATTTACTTCCTCTCTTAGGAGCAAAGATTCTAGTGAATAAAAGAATGATAGTCAATAAGAAGACTACTCAAGTGATGATGGATCTTCATCACAATCCATAAATGGAAGTGTGGATAGGATGGATCTCAAGGACTACATGGCTAAGTTTGAGAGCTCAAGATTAAAGAACAAGAATGAGATCAAGAGATTAAAAGAAGAAAACCTAGACCTCTCAACTCAAGTTGACCAACTAAATAAAGAGTTGGAAAGATCTAAGATGAGTGAAGAAGGGTTGAATAAAGAGCTTGAAGGTGCTAGAGAGTTGTTGGCCAAGATGAACTCTACCACCAAGAAACTTGACCACATGCTAGATATTGGAAAGAGGCCAAGTGACAAGAAGGGGCTTGGGTTTAAAGATGACAAGATGTCCTCCACTCTAAGCAAGACCATTTTTGTAAGAAGCATGAACTTCAATTGGTCCTCTCCTCATCAAACTCTTAGGAAAAAGCTTGATCTTGAAGAGTGTTCAAGTAGTGCTCAAGTGAATGTGGCACCAAGAAGCCCACCTCAAGCTCATCCTACAAGGGCTCCTCAAGTTAACTTCCCTCAACCAAAAGCTCACAAATTGAAGAAACCTATCATGCAAGCTCAACCAAGGAAGCAATCAAGTCTTGCTCAACAACAAAAAAGGAAAGCTCCTCAACAACAAGCAAGACAACCACAAAGACATGGGAAGGCTCCAATGCATCCTCAAGGATATGGTATAATTCCTAACTTTTTACCTACATGACATTTTTTGTGGTATTGATGGTCACATTAGACTAAATTGCTTTAGGTATATCAAATTGTGTAGGATTGAAAGCATGATAGAAAAGAAAAAGGATAGAGCCATGATGCATGATCCTAGGACTTCTAGAGCCATGATGCATGATCCTAAGAAACCTAGAGCCATGATACATGTCACTAGGAAAAGTGGAACACTTTTGCATGTACCTAGGACATTTAGAGCCCATGTACCATTGACCACTAGAAAGGAAAATACTGGACCTAGGTGGATTAGAAAGGATGAACACCTTTACCATGTTGCACAAATTGCTTTGAAAGCTCATTCTTGTGATTTTTGGTATTTGGATAGTGGGTGCTCTAGGCACATGACTAGAAATAAGAGTTTCTTTGAGACTCTTGTGATGGAGGATGGAGGAAATGTCACATTTGGTGATGGATCCAAAAAGAAGGTCAAAGGAAAGAGAACCATTTCCATTCCCGAATTACCTTCCTTGTCCAATGCTTTGTATGTTGATGGTCTAAAAGCCAATTTGATAAGCTTTTTCACATCTTAGTGATGATGGACTCTTCGTCTTGTTTAGGAAAAATGATTGTTCTATCCTATTGCCTAATGGACAAACCTTGTTAAAAGGTATGAGATCTAGTGACAATTGCTATTGTTTTGAGGCTAGAAGTGAGTCTTGTAATGTGTCCAAGGATGAACAAATAGAGTTGTGGCATGAAAGCCTTGGTCACATGAACCTTAGGGATTTAAGAATCTTATATAAGTTCAATGTTGTGCGAGGGATTCCCAAGCTTGGGAAAAAGGATAATATTGTTTGTGGGCCTTGCCAATAAGAGAAGCAAACCAAAAGTATGCATAAAAAGGACAAGTATAACCACCAAAAAACCTTTAAAGCTTCTCCACATGGATCTTATGGGTCCTATGCAAATTGAGAGTTTAGGTGGAAAGAGATACATTTTTGTGTGTGTAGATGACTTCTGTAGGTACACATGGACTTATTTCCTTACAGAAAAATCTGAAACTTTTGACAAGTTTAAAATGCTTTGCCTGCAAGATTAAAATCATTAAGAGAATTAGGAGTGACCATGGGAAGGAATTTGAGAATGCCCTCTTTGAAAACTTTTGCAACAGTCTAGGCATTTCTCATGATTTTTTGGCTCCTAGGACACCTCAACAAAATGGAGGTGTTGAGAGGAAAAATAGGGTTCTTCAAGAAATAGCCCGTTTGATGTTGCTTAGAAACAATGTCCCTAGGAATCTTTGGGTCGAGGCTGTCAATACGGCTTGCTATATAGGAAATAGAGTCTTCCTTAGGCCTCACACTAGGCAAACCTTCTATGAGCTATGGAAAGGTAGGAAGCCAAATGTTAGCTACTTCCACACTTTTGGAAGCAAATGCTACATTTTGAATGACCGTGATCAACTTAGCAAATTTGATGATAAGAGTGATGAGGATATCTTCATTGGCTATGCCTTGAATAGTAGAGCCTATAGAGTTTTTAATCTAAGAACTAGGACCGCAATGGAATCATCTAATGTTGTCATTGATGATGCTAGGCTCAAAACTAATAACCATGAGGAGGAGGTAGATTTAGTTGTTGACTCCCCTTTAGAGAAAGTAGTTGATATCTTTAATCTTGAAAAGGCTAATCTTGATGATGACATAGCACAACTTAGTGATAGGATTCCTCACTTGGACTCAAAAGAACCTGCTCCATCGGTTAGGAAACTTCATGACAAAGATGACATTATTGGTAAAGTTAGTGAGGGTGTTAGGACTAGGCGTCAAATGGCTAATCTGATTAGCTACACTTGCTACACCTCTCAAATAGAACCCAAGAAAATTGATGAAGCCTTAAAAGATGATTTTTGGGTTCTTGCTATGCAAGAAGAGCTTAACCAATTTGAAAGGAATGAGGTTTGGACTCTAGTTCCTAGGCCTAAGAACACCAATGTGATAGGCACCGAGTGGGTATATAGAAAAAAATCTGATAAGGATGGCAATATTGCGAGAAAAAAGGCTAGGCTTGTAGCAGAAGGATACTCTCAAATTGAGGGTATTGACTTTAAGGTGACATTTGCTTCCGTTGCTAGGATTGAGTCCATTAGGCTTCTTTTATCCATTTCTTGTTTGCACAAGTTCAAATTATATCAAATGGATATTAATAGTGCCTTCCTCAATGGATTTTTGCAAGAGGAAGTGTTTATTGAGCAACCCAAAGGGTTTGTGGATCCTCACCACCCTAATCATATCTATCACCTCAACAAAGCTTTATATGGGTTGAAACAAGCACCAAGGGCTTGGTATGAGTGTCTCACCCAATATCTCATAGACAATGGCTACACTAGGGGTAGTGTTGACAAGACTCTATTCATTAAGAAAAATAAAGATGAGCTCTGTATAGCTCAAATCTATGTTGATGATATAGTCTTTGGCTCCACCAATGACACCAAAGTCCAATAATTTATTGATGTCATATCTCGTGAATTTGAGATGAGTCTTGTTGGTGAGTTAAGTTACTTTCTAGGTTTACAAATTAAGCAAATGGATGATGGGATTTTCATATCTCAAGCTAAGTATGCCAAAAACCTAGTGAATAAATTTGGCCTTGAAAGTACCAAACATTGTGATACACCCATGAGTACAACTTTGAAGCTAAGCAAGGATGCTAGTGGTAAAAGTTTGGACAAAACTTTATATCGTTGCATGATTGGTAGCTTGCTCTATTTGACCGTAAGTAGGTCCGATATCTTTTTTAGTGTGGGTTTATGTGCTAGGTACCAAACAGATCTAAGGAGTCTCATCTCTCTTCTGTTAAGAGAATCATTCGTTATGTGAATGGGACATCCAACTATGGGATTTGGTACTCTTTTGACACTAATGCTAGTCTTGTAGGCTTTAGTGACGCAGATTGGGCAGGAAATTATGGGGATAGGAAAAGTACATCGGGTGGTTGCTTTTTCCTTGGGAACAACCTTGTCTCTTGGTTTTGCAAGAAGCGAAATTCGATTTCCTTGTCCACAGCTGAGGCCGAATACATTGCTGCTGGGAGTGGATGCACACAACTCCTTTGGATGAAGCAAATGCTAGTCGACTATGGATTCAATCATGGTACTTCTACTCTCTTTTATGATAACATGAGTGCAATTAATATTTTAAAGAATCCGGTTCAGCATTCTAGTACTAAGCATATTGACATCCGTCATCATTTCATTAGAGAACTAGTTGAGAGCAAATGCATTGTACTTGAGCATGTAGGTGCAAATGATCAACTAGCGGATCTATTTACTAAACCCTTAGATGCTACTAGATTCAAGACTCTTAATAGATCTATTGAGATTTGTTTAATGGAGTGATGTGTTGTGGTCTTTGACCCCATATGGGGAACTCAAGCAAAGTGAGCTATTGTATACTTGTTGCATGCAATTTTTCTTAAAAATATGTTTATGCCTCTTTATTGATTGCTTGAGTAGGTTGGTTACACTTATGGTATATTGTATTTTCTTAAATAAGTGTGAACTTTGCTTTGACTACAATCCATGTCATATTTATGTTCAAACATGCATTTTTGGACTAGGAGATATACATTGGAAGTACATGTTAAATGACCTATAATTATCTCCATGACATGATGATTCTTAAATGACATGCTAATGAAAAATGATAAAGCATGATTTGTTGATTGCAATTGTTAAATGCAACACATTGTGTGAAATATACTAGTGAGACTAAAATGTTTAATCAATGTCTCTCTTTCTTTATTAGTTGAACATGGCTATTATCATACGGGTATCCTCCCGAAAAAGTCAAATAGGGTGCAAAGTTGCTCATGCCATGTTTAGTTTCTAAAGTTGGATATAGTGCATTTAAAACTTGATATCTATAAGAACTCTATATCCTTGCTTATCTCATGACAAATGGTGAAATTGGTTTGAATTATATTGGAAACCTTTGTCATTTGCTTTGCCAAATACCATTTTTTTTGGACTTGAATGCAACATGTCTTGTATGCAAAGTACTTTTTGATTCACACATTGTCTTCAAATAAATCTCCTTGTGTCTCTCCTATCAATTGAGGTTGCATAAATGTGGCTTATATAATTATGCAACAATCTTGTATGCTCTTTTCTTTCTTTGCCTTGAGTGACCTGGTTGGGGACTTCTCCTTTGCCTATATCATGATAAAAAGGGGGAGTAGCATTGACCTGGCATTGTGATCTTAGAGGAGTAGCATGTGTTGGCTTTGAGGGGGAGCACTGCATGAGTGTACTTGTTTGAGGGGGAGATTACATGTAGGGGGAGTAACCCGTTGAGGGGGAGCATTCACATACATTGCATGTTGTCATATTCATATTCTTAAATGCAAATGCTTTTGTTTTAGATTCACTTGATCATCTCACGTGCACTTGGTTTGGAAAGCGTATTTGTGCTTGCCTTGTGTGTAGGGTTGATAGTTCTACAAGAGATTGAAGACTTGAAGTTTTTTTTATGTTTATCTCCTTGTAATGTAGAATATCTTCCCGGTGTTTTTATGTTTTGTTTTGTGTGGATCAATGTGAGTGGTGGTTTTGTCACGAAATAGCCACAGGGGGAAATTGAAAAGTCCTCATTTGTTTATTGGCTTATTTCGTGAACAACCACATTGTTGGGGTTCATGTAAGGGTAGCTTAGGCTCTCAAGACCTCAAGAGGATAAGCACCAAAGGTAAAATTCCTGTGCTTACTTACTTTGAAGAGATAGTTGCACACACTCACATATTTTTGCATAACTCTTGATCTTATATGTTGAGTGTTTTCTTGTGTGCATTTTAGTTTAAATGACTCTTGTTGACCTTTTTGCATCTTGCTATGAAAGTTGTATGTCATGATTGGCATTAAAATAGGATGCAATTTCATCACTCTTGAACTTATTGTTTTTGTGCATTTGAGTGTTGAAAAAATAGGCCTTGCATTGGTGGTGCGCTACTCGACCAGTGCACCCCACCATCGCAACATTCACAGTGGATTGTCGCTAGTGTTGCGCCACTGGGTTACGCTGGTGCACTTGTGCAAAGATACAAAAAGTGGGTGTGCGCTGGTGGTGCACTACTCGACTAGCGCAACCCCACCAGCGCAAACATTCCGGTGGTTTTTACGCTTGTGTTGTGCCACTCGACCAGCGCCTATTGAAAATTTTAAGCAATGCACTGGTGGCGCGCTACTCGACCAGCGCACCTCACCAGCATACAATGAAGAAGCTGGAACATTTTTTCCAAAACGACATTACTTTGTTTGGATCTTATATATATATATATATATATATATCTCATTGTCTTAAGGTCATGTAAGAGTTCAAAATATCATATATTTTCCTTAGAACACATTTCAAAGGAAAAACACTTCCAAGAACTCATTTTTAATCACTCAAAGCATTCCCATGTGCATCAAATATTTATGTGAAAATTGCCAAAAATAACCACAAGTATTATGGAAATTTTGTTTTTAACCACATACGAAAATTTATTTGTTAATAGCCAATTTTTTGAGAAATTACTTGAATGCCCCCATATAAAAATCATCCCCAATCATTTCTCTCTCCTCTCTCATTTTTTTTCTTTCTCATTTCCTCTCTCTCCCTGCTTCCTCTCTCTCCTTTCCTATCTCTCTCTCTCCTATCTGTCTCTCTCGCCGGTGAACCGTCGCCGGCATCCTTGCGAAGGCCGGCGAAATGTCGCCGGCCTCATCTTTCTCTCACCCAACCTCTATTCTCTCTCCCTACAGCTCTCTCTCTCTCTTCTTTCTCTCTCCTTTCCTTTCTCTCTCCTTTCCTTTCTCTCTCACATGTCATCGACGGTTTGCCAGAGTGCCATCGCCTGGGCTTCACGACCGCACAGCAACACCGTCAAGCTCCCCCTCCGCCGGCGATTAGATCTGCTGAAAAAAGGAAAGAAAATGAAATATTAGAAACCCTGAACATTTCAAGTTTGAACATTTCAATTTAGTCAACATTTCAAGTTTCAACGTTTCAATTTAGACAGCATTTCAAGTTTTAAAATTTGAAAACGAAGAACTTAAAAACCCAGAACATTTCAAGTTTCAACTTTCAATTTAGTCAAGATTTCAAGTTTCAACATTTCAATTTAAGCAAGATTTCAATTTTCAAAATTTAATTTTTTTAAACAAGAATTCAAGTTTCAAGTTCCTTGCCATGATTTCAAGTTTGATTCCAGATTTTAGTCATGATTTCAAGTTTTCTTTCAGTTTAAAAAAAAAAAAACAAATCCAGGGGTATTTTTGTAATTTACGGACATACACTTAATTTTTTTAAAAAAAGTGGCTATTAACAAATAAATTTTCGTATGTGGTTAAAACACAAAATTTTCATAATAGTTGTGGTTACTTTTGATTTTCTCTCAATCTTTATCTTCCATCTTCTAAGTTCATCTAGAGTGCATCTATGGATAGGGTTGCTTAATCACATCTTGTTTGGTAAGCTCTTCACTATCTTCTTACAAGTTAAGTGTTTTTGCTTGCTAAACGATCTCTTTATTTAATTGTATTCTCTTGGAATATTTCTAGATACAAATTAGAGATTGTTGTGATGACATGATTGAGTGTTATATTGTGATAGCTTCATAGGATTGATTGATCTATGTTTAGCTAAGCTATTTGAACATGTCATTTAGCATTTGATATCTAGGATTGCATTAATTGTCATCTCTTTATCTTAGATAAGCATATAGGGTTTCCTAGCCTTGTTTGTTCATTGAATATCATCATATATTCACTTAGGACACTTTATCTCTTCATTGAGAAGTAAGACTTGTGTTGCTTCTAGGAGTAGGTAGCTTAAAGCACAAGCAAGATGAACTTGGTTCACTTATTTCGGGATTAGGTAGTGGTGGTTGATTAAACCGGGATTAGGTTGTAATTCCTTGCCATTAGCGGATTCAAGGTTCTAGTGTGGCGCACTCATCAGCCCGTGGTTTTTCCTGTTTGGAGGGTTTCCACTTATATCTCAAGTGTCGTTTATATTTCCATATTTTTACACATGTGATTTTATTGTAACTAGCTAGGGACATTTTCATTATCTTGATCTTTAACAAAAATTGGGTAAATTTGTTAAAAATATATTCACCCCCCCCCCCCCCCCCCTCTAGATTAATATGAAGCACACCATAATATATGTTTCAATCTAATAATAAATTAACCGAATAAATTGTTAGAGTTTTAATAGTTAAAACTTGGTAAACACAATCATAATAATCTGACCATAGTAAATAGTTTACAACAGTTTAGATTATTCACTAATAGATTAGATTTTTAATAGTTAAAAATCATAAACAATTTATTAGTTAATTAGAATTTGTTTCTAATAATTAATTAGTTTATGCGCTAGATAACTTGATTAAAGTTAGCAGTTTAATCCGATAGAGTCTAGGTGCCTTAACGGATAATAGAAAACCCTAATTTTAAAATAGTGCGGGGGGAGAGGAATATATGCATATATATCCCGCGGGCCCCACCATTAGTTTAACACCGTGAGATCCGAGTGGGGCCTTGTGACGGCTTTGCTTTCGTCCTCTCTAAATAGGGTTTCCACAAAGATCAATACCAAGGTTGATTTCCTAACGGATAGGATTTCTGAGTGTATTTCAAGATTGACCGACCATAAGGTGGTGATTCTCGAGTTAAGCTCGTGAGATCTGCAATGATGGGTTACACTCATGAAGATTTTGATTAAGTTTTGTTGATTAAAAACCTGACTGAAGAAATGATGATTGAATGATATGGAATAAGAGTTATTCTAGAATATTGTTTGATTGAGAATGTCTCAGTCCTACATGCAAAGACTTGACAAAACCTAAGGTGACACTTCTTTATGGTATGTTGGATTGTCATGGCATAGTAACTAGTTTTTAGGGTAGTTCTAGTTCGTTAAGCTTGTTCATGCATCACGTTTAGATTTATACGAAAGCACTCACACTTGTTTCAAATAAATGACTGAATGAATGTTTTATTTATTTCAGCACTAATGTCTTCTGCATTACTTCAAATTATTGGAAACGACAAATTAATTGGTGATAACTACACTAAGTGGAAACTAAACATTAATGCAATATTGGTCACCTAAGATGTCAAGTTTGTGCTTACGGAGGAATGTCCTCTAGCGCCTGCTGCAAATTCAACAGGAACTGTTCGTGAGGCATACCAGCGATGGGTCTCATCAGATGAGAAGGCCCGAACATATATGTTGGCTTCTATGATTGACGTGCTTGTCACAAAGCATAAAGCAATGACTTCATCATTCGAAATCATGGAGTCATTGCAAGCTATGTTCGGGCAGCCCTCCAAGCAATATCGACACGAAGCTATTCGTTCCGCTATGCCCGCTTGCATGAAGGACTGTACATCAGTTCAGGAACATGTTCTAAGCATGATGTCCTACTTCAACACGGCAAAAGTCTATGACGGGGATATTGACGAACCCATTTAAGAAAGCATCATACTAACGACTCTTTCGTAGAGTTTCGATCAATTTAAGAGCAACTACGGGATGAACAAGTTAAGGTTCGGTCTCACACAGTTTCTCAATGAGCTCACTACCTTTGAATCCTTGACTAAGGACTGCAAGGGCAAGACCGGTGAAACAAATGTTACCGACCAATGTTTCTCCAATAATAAGAAAAGGAAGAGGTCTGCTAGGAAGGCGAAGGGTAAGCCCAAACCCATGAAAGCCTAAAGTAAAAAGAAGGGTGCCTCCATCGACCAAGGCAAAGGAAATGTTTCCATTGTGATAAGGTCTGGCACTGGAAGTGGAACTGTCCTCAATATCTGGAATAGGTAGTCAAGAAGAAGAAAATGAAAGGTAAATCTGATTTACTTGTTCTTGAATCTTGTACAATGGAATATGATTCTCAACCCTGGATAGTTGATTTGGGGGCCACTAACAATATTTGTTCTTCTCTGTAGTGGATTGATTCTTGGAAATAGCTAGAGGAAGGAGCCTTCTCAATGCCTGTGGCGTTTGCGCTTGTCTTGTCGACCAAAGCGGTGGGAGCAATAAGATTGTAATTTTGTAATAATAATAGTTTTTTATTATTGAACAATGTTTTTTATACTCCTAGATTTACACAGAATTTGATTTCCATTTCTAAATTGTTAGAACAATCTTATTCTACTTCCTTTAATAATAAGTCTGTTATTATTACAAAGAATTGTTTGAATATTTGTTCAGGAATTAATAAGAACAATTTGTATATGTTAAGACTGTTAATACATACTACACTACTCAACACCGAAATGTTTAAGGTTAAAAAACCAAAAACTAAACCACATAAAATTTCTCCAGATAAGGACACGTATCTTTGGCATATAAGGCTTGGCTATATAAACCTTGACCGGACAAACAGACTAGTAAAAAACAAACCTTTAAGTGAGTTAAAGGTTGGCACCTTACCTGTTTGTGAATCTTGTCTGGAAGGTAAGATGACTAAAAGATCTTTTACTTGAAAATGGCCTATAGCAAAAGAACCGCTAGAGCTTATACATACTGATGTCCTCTGGCCAATGAATATTAAAGCTAGGGGTAGTTATGAGTATTATGTCACCTTTATAGATGACTACTCAAGATACGGATACATCTACCTAATGCAACAGAAGTCGAAAACATTTGAAAAGATTAAAGAATTCCAAACTGAAGTTGAGAATCAATTAGGTAGGACTATCAAGTCACTACGATTAGATCGTACAGGTGAGTAGCTTGACCAAGAGTTTGAAGACTTCATGGTTGAGCATGGGATAGTTTCCCAACTCATAGTTCTTGGTATACCTAAGCAAAATGGTGTTGCGGGGATGAGAAATAGAATCCTAATGGAAATGGTTAGATTTGTGATTAGTTTTTCATCATTACCAAATTCCTTTTGGGGATATGCGTTACAAACAGCGGCATACATTTTGAATGTAGTGCCATCCAAATCTGTTCCTAAGACTCCTCTAGAGTTGTGGAATAGTCGTAAAGCTAGTTTGTGACATTTCCGCATATGGGGTGTCCAGGACACCTGTTGAAGAACATAAGTGGAAAACTAGACTCCATGTATGTTGTCTGCCTATTAGTAGGATACTCCAAGGCAACCTGAAGTAGACACTTCTATAGTCCCGAAGGCAACAAAGTATTTGTATTGACAAATGTAACGTTTCTTGAGGATAATTATATTAGTGACCAAAAACCTCCTTATAAGACTATATTAAATGAGTTGGAGCCTGGTGAGACTAGTGCTTCATCAACAAGAGTTGTTGATCCCCAAACACTTGAGAGTCAGATGGTTTCCTGATCAGGATACACTAACATCTAGACTTAGTGAGAGGGTTGTGAGACAACCAGAATGCTATTTAGGTATAGGTGATGGACAATGTGTTGTCACTCATGATAGTGTGATGATCCATTGATATTTAAGAATGTAATGGAAGATCCTGATAAAGAGGAATGGCTTAAAGCCATGAATCTCGAGATGGAGTTCATGTACTCTAACTCAATATGGGATCTTATAAAATTACCAGATGGGGTAAAACCAGTAGGCTGTAAGAGGATATACAAGAGAAAGAGAAAAGTAGACGGGAAGGTAAGACATTTAAGGCAAGGCTAGTGGCCAAGGTGTTAGGTCTGTGAGTTTTTTTTGATATTATTCTATATCAAAACAAAATTTCCTTTGTATTGTTTAGTTGTCTAGGATTCATGATGATTCAAGCTTCAAAGAGGAAATGACAACTATTCAAGTAAGTTCAAGTCTTCAAAGGGAAAAGTGCTTCATGATTCTTCAAAGGTATATTAAGACCTTTCTTTTCTCTATCAAGGCTTAGGCAAACTCACACATATCATACATTTGTGTCCCTGCATCATTGAGCACCATGTATAACACATTCACACATTTGAAGATGAATGCTCATGCATTGGTATGGGAATAACATGTTTTTGAAAATGCATGATTGGAAACTATCTCTTTGTAGTTTGCATTCTAGTGTGAATTATGTTTGTGTATGTATATGTTTGTATAATGTGGATATTGAACTTTATTTTAGTCTTAAATCATTCTTGATTGAGTTCCGGTCATTTTGGTTACTCATACTATTGATTTCAAGTACTAAATCAAAAGATACTACACTTTCAACTCATGTTGCATACATTGTCTTCGTCTTCATATATCGAGTCAAATTATTATTTTCTGGGTTGAGTATCTTATATTTCCATGTCCGTGAGATAGTAATGGTTCGTAATCCACAAACGGATTCAAATTCCAAGTTCGGAGGCCGGAGAACGGTAGAAGAACGAGAGGCAAGCGCATGGGAGTTGCACCATGGCCGAAGGCCAACAAGAGGTGCAAACCCGAGATGGCGCGTGGCCATCTCGGCTGCAACTCCTTGCTGCCCCAAGATTCCCACGCTCCATATTGGAGAAGCATCTTGAAGGGGCAGCTTTGTTCATTTTACATATATCTCTACCCTCTCCTTTATATATCTCTTCTCTCTTTCATTTGAATTCAAGGAAGAAGAAAATGTAGTGCAGAAAATTTCCAGGTTTTTTCTCTCAACTTTGAATCACCATATCTCTCTCATTTCTTATCCGATTTGAGTGATTCAAGTTGGAGAAGTTTCGTATTGAAGTCCTCTATCATCTCCAAGCAACCTTGAAGTCATTTGTTCAATATTTCTGGTGGATCACACCATTTTCGTGACTGCACTCGAAATTGTCAAGGTAGTTGTTTATCTTTTGATTTCCTTGATTCTATTGTTCAAATACCTTGGGTCTTCTTCCTACTTGTGTGTATTTGACTTGAAAATTTGTTGATGAGTGATAGACCTTCAATTAAATGCTAGTTGTGTTTAATTAGAAACTTGATTGTGAGTTAGGTTTCAATCAAACCTATGTTTTCACATGATTGTGAGTTGTATTGTGCTAGCATCTTATCTAGGACTATTTGTGCTTTGATTGACTTTATTTTCATGATTAATAGTCCTATCATGTGCTAGAACTCATTTGTTGAATAGATCTAGGATTAGAACATTTGATTTTATATTTAGAGTTTATTAGAGTTTAATTGACTATTTTGTGAATATATGCTCTAAATGATTGCTAGAGATTTGATTGATCATATCTTGTGTTTCTAGCATTTTTGTGTTAGTACTAAAGCCTTGAATATGTAATTCATGAACATGTTTATTTCAATCTTTAGTAACATGAATAAAATCTAGGCTTAAAGTATGTGTTTGGAATTTTGGCATGCTCCAGATTCTTATTCATGCATAAGATCTAGACAATCTTGTTTTGTGAACTTTATTGTCTATGTCTAGATCTTCATGGAGTGTACCTAATCCATACATTTCATATGCTCATGCATCATCTTGTGTGGTGCCATTTTTGGATTATAAACTAGAAAAATATACTTTGTGTGCTCATTGATTAATTCTAGTTTCCATAGAATTTGTTGATCATCTTATTCTATGTTGCGTGCTTATTTGTGTTTTGCATTCATGATCACCTAGATGCCTTGTGAGAAGAAAGTCTTGACAATAGGTGTGAGACCTATGGTGTTGAGAAAGAGTTCTTGGCAAGAGGTATGAAGCCTTGGATTGTCGAGCAAGGAAATCTTGGCTAGGGTTGAGAGGATTCGGATAGTCAAGCAAGAAGTCTTAACTAAAGTTGAGAGAACTTAGATAGGTTAGCAAGGAAGTCTTGACTAGAGTCGTGAGGACTTAGTTGAGCAAGAAGTCTTGCCTTGGGTCATGAGGATCCGGATAAGGTGAGTAAAGAAGTCTTGACAAGAGATGTAAGGCCTCGGATTGTTGAGCATAGGGCGACAACTTCTAGAGTAGGATAGGAGGGTAGTTTCTAGGTGAAGGGTCAATTGAGAGATTGTACTTGTCTTATCTACTAGTGGATTTTGTTTATCGGTGGCTGCTAGCCCGTGGATGTTCCCTCTTCGGAGGTTTACCATGTTATATCTTGTGTCAACTTTTCTCTATCCCTAACTCTCTAGTATTTGTATTTGTTATTCGAATACTATGGATAAAACTCTTTATGTAAGTTGACTTCCTTATACAACATTGTTTGTGTATGTTAGATAACATTGTAACTTGTGATATTTCATTCAAGTTGTAAAGTATCACATTGTAATACTCTAAGTACAACTTATGGAATTTTATCTACATTGAATATATTTGTTCATAAGATACATTGATTCTTGTTGTATGTTTTGTAGACTAAGAGTGAAGATTTGAGTATACATGAATATATTATTTTCTCATAACAATCATGTTTAATGTTAATTTGTATGCTTATCAAAGTTTAGTCACTAGTCTCGAAAGATTTATTAAAAATGAGAGACAACCTATTCACCCCCCTCTAGGTTGTTTAGTATAACCTTGTACACATTCTTTCACAAGGGTTAACCCAGAAAGAAGGTGCCGATTATAAAGAGACCTTCTCACCAGTAGCCATGTTTAACTCGAATAGGATTATCTTATCCTTAGATGCTTATTTCAGTTATGAAATTTGGAAAATGGATGTCAAGACTGCATTCTTGAATGGTAATCTTAACGAGAGCATTTATATGATCCAACCAGAGGGATTAGTGTCTCCAAATCAAGAGAAAAAGGTTTGCAAACCATCAAGGTTCATCTATAGACTTAAGCATCTAGATCTTGAGACATCAGGTTTGATGATGTGATCAAAACCTATGGTTTCGAGCAGAACGTTGATGAGCCTTGTGTCTACAAGTGCATCGTTGATAAAAAGATAGCTTTCTTAGTTCTATACATGGATGACATCCTACTCATTGGGAATGATGTGGAAGTTTTATCTGATGTAAAGGGCTGGCTGTCTAGCTAATTCTAAATGAAAGATTTGTGAGAGGTGAGTTATGTTCTAAGGATCGTAAGAATACTCTCATAGCACATTCTCAGGCATCATATATCGATAAGATTCTTGTGTGATTTTTTATGCAGAACTCCAAGAAAGGTAATTTTCCTTCCAGGCATGGAGTTCACTTGTCTAAGGAAAAGTGTCCTAAGACACCTCAAGAAGTTGATGATATGAGACGTGTACCCTTTGCATCGATAGTAGGTAGTCTAATGTATGCAATGTTATGCACGAGACCAGACATCTGCTATGCAGTGGGAGTAGTCATCAGATACCAGTCCAACCTAGGATTAGATCGTTAGGTTGTTGTAAAGACAATTCTCAAGTATCTTCGAAGAACGAGAGACAATATGCTAGTGTATTCCAGGTAGGATTTGATCCCGTTAGAATACATAAATTCTGAACTTTAGTCAGATAAGGATTCTAGGAAACCCATATCTGGATCAGTTTTCACCTTGGATGGTGGAGCCATTATGTGGAGAAGTATAAAGCAATCCTGCATTGCTAACTCCACCAAGGAAACCGAATATGTACCCCCTTGTGATGCTGCTAAAGAGGCTGTTTGGCTCCGTAAGTTTATGAGTGATTTGAAAGTTATTCTAGATTTGGATAAGCCCATCACACTTTATTGTGATAACATTGGTGCAGTGGCTAATTCCAAAGAACCAAGAAGCCACAAGAGAGGGAAGCATATAGAGAGAAAGTATCATGTCATCAGAGTGATAGTGTAGAGAGGAGATGTGATCATCACCAGGATATCCTCTGTTAGGTTTTAGATTTATTTGGCTTGATTCCATAACAAAACTTCATTTCTTTGTTATGTTTAGTTGCTTAGGTGGTTCATAATGATAAGAGCTTCAAGGAAGAAAAGTAACTACTCATGATGCAAAGTTCGTCTTCAAGAGTATTGGTACTATTCTTAGATTCTAAGGTATCGTGATTTTTCTTCCTCTTGCAAGGCATAAGAACACACACACACATCATACATTTATTTCCCTACATCATAGTGCAACAAATGTATAACACATTCACACACTTGAAATTGAATGCTCATGCATTGATATGAGAATAACATGTTTTGGAAAATGCATGATTGAAGACTATCTCTATGCATTTTGCATTCTTGTATGAAATGTGTTTGTATGTGTATATGTTTTTAGAACATGGATATTGAACTTGATTTTAGAATTATATTTTTCATGATTGAGTTCTGATCATTTTGGTTACTCGTATTATTGTTTTCGAGTTTCGAGTCAAAAGATACGACACTTTCCAGTCATGTTGCGTACATTGTCTTTGTATTCATATGTCGAGTGGAATTCTTATTTTATGGGTTGAGTATCTTATATTTCCATTTCTATGAGTGAGTCTCAGTTTGGAATCTTTAAACGGATTCAAATTTGGAGTTCAGAGGCCAAAGAACGGCCGAAGAATGTGAGAGCAGCGCAAGGGAAGATGTGTGATGGCAAAAGCCATCATTTGGGCACCTCCTCGAGATGGCACGTGGCCATCTTGGCCCAAATGCATTGCTGGCCAGAGATTCCCATGTGCCATCTCAGGGAGGCACTAAGGCTTAAGGTCAATTTGGTCTTTTGATTCGTTTCTCTTTTAAACCTCTCATTCCCTCTCATTCAAGTTAAGGTTGAGAAATTTAAAAACTAGTACATAATTTTTCTGTCAACTTTTGATTTTTGTTTTTATGATAACTTCTTCATTTCTACATTGAATCACTTGATTCAAATACCGATTTCAAGTGTCTTGAAGAGATCTACAAACCCCAAGCATTTCCATAACCAAAGGTTGTCTATAGTTGTTGTGGTGATCAGATCTTCAGTTCATAATTTCATCCTTGTTGGTAAAATCATCTTCTTCTTGGTTTTCATCTTTGCTCTTCTTATTGATTGATGCTATTTGTTTAAGAAGCATGACTAGGATGATTTTGATTACATGTTATGTTTTGTTCTAATGATTTTCATGTTTAGGTAGATTTTTAATAAATTGAAAGATTTTTGATAAATTGAATAATTTTTGCTAAACTTGATAAATCTGAAATTGCTTCTAGAAATATTTTGTTCTTATGCTTGATTGACTCTTTCTAGATTTAATTTCATTTTCTAAGAACTAGGTCTATATCAATTGGTATATTCATTTAATTGATTTGGTTCTTAGTTGATAACATGCTTAGGTTGTCTAGATACATTTGTGATTGTTCTTTGAACTCATAATCTAGCTATCTTGTTGCATGTTAATAGATTGTGTTTGATAAACATAGTCTAATTGTGTGTGATTGCATCATTTGCGTAAGCACTTAGATCGTTGTCTTGTGAAGAGGTAGGAAGTCTCATATCTTGGTGCAATTCTTTGATTTGAGCAATTGGAAGTCTTAGCTAGAGTAGGGAGGACTCGGATATCTAAGCAAGTGGAAGTCTCGAAAAGAGGTAGGAAACCTCTGATTATTGAGCAAGGAAGTCTTAGTTAGAGTCGGGAGGACATGGACAACTAAGCAAGTAAGTCTTGCCTAGGGTTAAGAGGATCTAAAAAGTTGAGCAAGGTGGTAACAAGTTCATTGAGTAGGATAGAAGGGTAGTTTTTAGGTGAAGGGGACACTTGAGAGATTGTACTTGTTTTATCCACTAGTGGATTTACTTTTGTCGGTGGTTGCTAACCCATGGATGTTTCCTCTTTGAAGGTTTACCATGTAAATATCTTGTTTCTTTGTTTCCAATTTTCATTTAGCTCTGTTAAAATTGCATTGTTTTAAAAGAAGACTAAAATTTGAGCATATACATATTCACCACCCCTCCTCCCCCCTCTAGGTATATTTACACTATAAAGATAAAGGGAAATTCAATTGGTATCAGAGCAAGTGTCTAAACACACTTAGATTCATCTTCTTTGTAGTGTTTGTTATATTATTTTGTGTGTTTCATAATGATTAATGAAGTGTGTTCTTTTGTGGCTTCTCTTATTGAAAGTAAGTCTATTGACTTAGATGATCAAATGATCAAAGATCTTATTCAAAAGAATGAAAGAATCTTTAAGATCAATAAGTCTCTCACTAAGAAGTTAGAAAATCATGATTGTAGCTTAAAATGTGTTAATGATCTTATTGACAAAATTCTTAATATCGAGAAAAACTTGATTGATAGCAATGATAGATTAAGTATTTTGAAGCATGAAAAATTGAGCAAAGGGATGAATCTCTTGATCGTGCTAGGAGAATTGAAAATGTGCTTAGAGCAAAACTTAATAAGCATGAGAATCAAGGGAAAGTGCTTAATGACAAGCTTAATGAGGCTAAAGAGATGATTAACAAGATGTTGTCGAGCTCTAACAAAGTGAAAGCTCTCATTAAGGTTGGAAAGTCTTCAAGCGACAAAAGAGGTTTAGGACATGTTAATGAAAAATCAACTCCTTCCTCTAAAAAATCTACTTTTCTCAAAGCTTGTAGCAATTTGAATGTAGGTACACTCTCTAACGGTAAAGCCATGGATTCTACTGGAGGTCCCTCAACATCAACAATGAAGGTTAAGGAAAATACTCAACGATGCCAAAGACAAGTTATGTCATCATCAAATGTAAAAGGCAAGACATCTAGTGTTCAAGCCAAAGAGGTAAAAATGTGAGAAGGCAAAATGAGTTGAATGCTCAAGCAAATGGTAAACTTTTCAAATTCATACCTTTTTGTCATTATTGCAACATGGTAGGTCACATAAGACCTAGAGTTATGAATACATTCATAAATGTAGAATTGTCAATGATTTGCATGATATATCTTTGAATGGTCCTAGGCAATCATCCATGTATGGATCTAGAATTAGACCTAAGAAGACCTTGGAAAAGCATGTTAAGAATAAATGTGTTGATGATTTGTTAATTAAATCTTGTGTTGTGTCTCGTTCTACTATGCATAAGAAAGTTAATAATGCTTTGTTTGATTTGTTTGAAAATGTGACTAATGGAGTCAATGTGCCTAAAAACAAGTCAAAGCATGTTAATAAAAGTAGGAATGAGAAACTTGTCAAGAAAGTTTGGGTTAAGAAAAACACAACACAATGTTTGGTGGCACAATATGCTTTAAGAGCTAATTCATCCTATTGTTGGTACCTAGATAACGGTTGCTTTAGGAATATGACTGGTAACAATGAATTCTTTAAGAATCTTGTTATGAAAGATGGTGGATGAGTTACATTTGGTGATGGCACCAAGAAACAAGTTTTAGGCAAAGGAACTATTTGCATTCTCGGGTTACCTAAACTTAAAGATACTTTGTATGTTGATGGTCTCCAAGCTAATCTAATAAGCATTACACATTTGTGAGAGATTTTTTGTGAGGTTAGCTTTAATAACGATGTGTGTACCATAATTGATAAAAAGGGAAAAGTAGTTTTGAAAGTCAAAAGATCTCGAGATAACTGTTATTGTCTTGAAGTAGATCCTCTAACTTGTAATATGGCACATGATTGTAACAAGCTTGAGTTATGGCATGAAAGATTAGGCCACATGAACTTTAAAGATTTGAATAATCTTGAAATATATAACATTGTTAGAGGTCTTCCTACTCTTGGTAAAAAACTTGATGGAGTTTGTGAACTGTGTCAACTTGGTAAACAAACCAAAGTGTCTCATAAAAAGAGCACTTACCTTGCTACCAAGAAGCCCTTAGAACTTGTGCATATGGAACTAATGGGACCAATCCAAACCGAAAGCATAAATGGTAAGAAATACATTTTTGTATGTGTTGATGATTTGTCTCGGTTTGCTAGGTGTATTTTCTTAGAGACAAGACCGAAACTTTTGGTTACTTTAAGAAGTTTTGTAAACTAGTTCAAAACGAAAAAGGTCTTGGGTTCAAGAAAATATGTCGCATTAGGAGTGATCATGGGAGTGAATTTAAAATTGCCAAATTTAGTGAGTTATGTGATGATTATGGGATTTCACATGAGTTCTCGGCTTCTAGAACTCCTCAACAAAATGGTGTTGTTGAGAGGAAAAATCGTGTCTTGCAAGAGATGGTTAGGGTCATGCTCAATAGCAAGAAAGTCCCTAAAAATCTTTGGGCCGAAGTGGTCAATACCACATGCTATGTCACTAATAGAATTTTTAGAAGGCCCGACACAAAACAAACCTCTTATGAACTTTAGAAGGGTAAGAAGCCCAATGTGAGTTACTTCCACACTTTCAGGAGTAACTGTTTTATTTTTGAATGGTAGAGATCACTTAGGAAAGTTTGATGCGAAAAGTGATATTGGTCTCTTTCTTGGGTATGCTAAAAATAGTCGTGCATATAGAGTGTTCAATTTGAAAACTAAGACTATTATGGAATCTATTAATGTGAAAATAGATGATCTTAGCATGTTTGATTTGTGTGATGATAATAGTGTCAACGAACCAAAAGAACATTTGTTGAATGACACTAAAACACCTATTGATGTGACTAGTTGTAATGAAATTGAAACTAGTCATGATAATGATGATGATAGTGATGTTAAAGAAGAAAGTCATGGGTTAGAGAATGCCTTGAATGATAATCAACATAATGAACAAGATGTTGAAAATTCCATTTCTAGACTTAGAAATACGCACTATCAAGAAGACATCATAGGTGATTTGAATGAAGTGGATAGGACTAGAAGGCAACTACCTAACCAAATTTCATATGCTTGCTACACTTCTCAAATTGAACCAAAAATATATTAATGAAGCGATTGTTGATGAATATTGAGTTGGTGCCATGCAAGCCGAACTAAACCAATTTGAGAGAAATGAAGTGTGGCCTTTAGTTCCTAGACCAAAAGATAACGATGTGGTTAGTACAAAATGGGTGTTTAGGAATAAGACTGATGAAAGTGGCAAGATAGTGAGAAATAAAGCAAGACTAGTGGCTTAAGGACACAATCAAGTTGATGGTGTAGACTTAGATAAGACCTTTGCACTCGTTGCACGTCTTGAGTCCATTAGACTTTTGTTGCCCATTTCATGTCTTAAAAAATTCAAATTGTTTCAAATGGATGTCAAAAGTGCTTTTCTCAATGGAGACCTTCAAGAAGAAGTGTATGTTGAACAACCTAAGGGTTTTATAAACCCACACTCTCCTAATCATGTGTTTAAGTTGAAAAAGGCACTTTATGGCCTTAAGCAATCCCCTAGAGCTTAGTATGATAGGTTGACTCAATATCTTATTGACAACCAATATAGGAGAGGTGGCATTGATAGAAATTTACTTGTAAAGCAATATGATAATGACATTTTTGTTGCACAAATATATGTTGATGACATTATTTTTGGGTCTACATGTAAAACCAAGGTTGATGATTTTGTGAATGTTATGTCAAGAGAATTTGAAATGAGTATAGTAGGTGAACTTAACTACTTTCTTGGTATGCAAGTGAAACAATCTAGCAATGGTATTATGTTGTCTCAATCTAAATATGCTAGAAATCTTGTTAAGAAATTTGGCCTTGAAAGTGGAAAAGAATTTGAAACACCTATGAGTACTACTTTAAAACTTGACAAAGATGAAAAAGAAAAAGTGTTGATCAAAGTCTCCATAGGAGCATGACAGATAGCCTTCTCTGCCTAATGGCTAGTAGGTCAGATATTTGTTTTAGTGTTGGTTTGTGTACTAGGTTTCAAGCTAATCTAAAAGAATCTCACTTGAAAGCCGTTAAAAGAATCATTAGATATATAAAAGGAACACATAATCTTGGTTTATTCTATTCCTTTGATACTAATGATATTCTTGTTGGCTATTGTGATACGGTTTGGGCAGAAGACATTGATGATCGTAAGAGCACATCGGGCGGTTGCTTTTACTTAGGGAATAACTTGGTTGCTTGGAAAAGCAAGAAGAAAAATTATGTCTCTCTTTCTTCTTCCGAAGCTGAGTACATTGCAGCCGGAAGTGCTTGCACACAACTTCTATGGATGAAGCAAATTCCCAAGGATTATGAGATTGAACAAGGTAAAATGGCTCTCTATTGTGATTATATGAGTGCCATTAACATCTCTAAAAATCCGGTTCAACACTCACACACAAAGCATATAGACATTAGGCATCATTTCATTAGAGAAGTTGTTGAACATTCAATAGTAACTCTTGAGCATATTCCTACTAAAAATCAACTTGCGGATTTGTTCACAAAGCCCTTGGACAAAGAGAGATTCAAATCTCTTAGAAGATCCATTGGCATGATTTATGTTTATTAATTCTTGTGTGTGGTTGTGAGTGGCTTGATAATCAATACTATATTGTATATCTATTTCTTTGAAAGCTACTCATGTGAGAAGTAATGATCTTGATAAAATAGCTTTTATTGCTTCTAGATCATGCACTTAAGTCATTGAAAATCTTGTTTTTCAAAAGTGAACAAATGCTTCTTTTATATGTTTAAGTTTGAGTAGTTGAGTTTGACTATATGCCTATTATGGATACATCTTGAAGTCTTTTGATTAGTACTTTTAAAAGGACCAATGGTTAGTATACGTTTTAAACGAGCACCTTTATGGAAAGGGCTACACACCTTGGTTGTGAAGCCGTAGGAAAGGGCTACACCATTGCGATGAGTGAAAGCCGTCACGAAGAATATATGTTTATGTTAGAAAAATCAAAGAAGTGTTGAAAAAGAATGATTTAAGAAAATATTTGACCGGGGATAGACTATGCTATATAATCGTACTCATTGACAGCTCAAATGATAACAATTGCAGCCATAAGTCCATCATTTATCTTAGGATTGAGAAAGACTCTCCGATTGTCTTCAAATGAAAACTTTTATTCATTGATGGTTCTAGGTAAAGTATTTCATTGTGATTCAATTCAATGCACCAAGTGCACTAGATTCTTTTGCCCAAAGACACCACACTTTAATGATTTTAGACTCATCATAACACATTTGATCCCAATCAAATGCTAGCAAACGAATCTACAACTTTAACAAGATAAAGATGCCCAACCTTTTATCTTAAGTTGTGAAAATTATTCAAGACTAACTAAAGAATTGTGTCTACCTCATACATATCTAGATGTATGGACATTTCTTCTTTTGTCATAGTCTATTGACAGAATGATCACTTACTTTTGACAGTTCTAATAATTAAACTATAAATGCTATAAGATTTGTTAAATTAGAAATCACTTTATTAATATGAAAAGATTGTCAAATACATTATTACACTCTTGCTATCAAGCATAATCTCAACAATCTCCCACTTGCTATATAGCAAATGTGTCATATTTCTCATCCCCATGTTCTCTAGATGCCCATCAAAACTCTTTTGTGGAAGAGCCTTTATAAAGGGATCCCCTATATTATCTACTGACGCGATCAAGGTAATCGTTATGTCACCTCTATGCACAATTTCCCGTAGAAAGTGATACTTTCTTTCAATGTGTTTCCCTCTCTTATGGCTTCTTGGTTCTCTGGAATTAGCCACTGCTCCACTATTGTCACAACAGATAGTGATCTGTTTATTCTTATCAGGAACCACTTCCAAGTCAATCAAGAATTGGTGGAGCTAGACAGCCTCGCATGCTGCAACATACTAGGCTTCCATGGTGGAATCAGTAATATAGGATTGCTTGATACTCCTTCATATGATTGCCCCTCCTCCAATAGTAAACATAGATCTTGATGTTGATCTCCTGGAGTCAGAATCTGTCTGAAAATCAAAATCTGTATACCAACAAGAATCAAATCCCCTCTAGAGTAAACAAGCATATAATCTCTCGTTCTCCTGAGATAGTTGAAAATATGCTTGACTGTCGTCCAATGATCAGGATCAGGACCAGGTTTCGATTGAAACCTGCTAACTATGCCCCCAACAAAACATATATCTTGTCTAGTACAGAGCGTTGCATACATGAGACTTCCAACTGCCCATGTATATGGAACCCTACTCATGAATTGCTCTTCATGATCAATCTTAGGAACTTGTTCCTGAGAAAGTTTGATTCCATGTCTGAAAGGTAACATACCTTTCTTGGAATCTTACTTGGAAAACCTAGATAATATTTTATCTATGTATGAAGCTTGGGATAACGCAATCGTTCTATTCTTTCTATCTCTTTTGACTTGGATACGAAGAATATAACTTGCTTCTCCTAAGTCTTTCATATCAAATTGTTTTGCTAACCATTCTTTTATTGATGTCAATACACCTACATCATTTTCAACGAGTAGTATATCATCAACGTAAAGAACTAGGAAAACCAACTTGTCACCTTTAATCCTTTTGAATACATAAGGTTCATCAAGGTTTTGAATAAATCAAAAACTTTTCATGGCTTGATCGAACTTTATGTTCCAGGATATGGATGCTTGCTTCAATCCATATATGGATCTTTGCAACTTGCATACCCTTTCCTCTTGGCCCTTTTCAATAAATCCTTCTGGTTGCATCATGTAGATGCTTTTGTCAAGACTTCCAATAAGGAAAGCTGTCTTAACGTCTATTTGCAAAATCTCTAGGTCCAGAGATGCCGCAACGGATAGAAGTATCCTAACGGATTTAAGCATGGCCACAGGAGAGAAGGTTTCTTCATAATCGATACCTTCTTTCTGTGTATAACCTTTAGCTACCAATCTAGCTTTAAAGGTTTCCACTTTTCCATATATTCCTCTTTTCCTCTTGTATACCTACTTACACCTAATGGGTTTAATCCTATTAGGCAAGTCTACAATAGACCAAACTTTGTTTTTGAACATAGATTCAATTTCGGATTGCATTACCTTTTGCCAATGGCGACAACCAACATCTTCCATTGCTTCCTTTTATGTATATGGATCATCGTCGTTCAAAAGATTCTCTAAAGATTCTCCAAGACCGATGTATTTCTTGGGATGTCTAACAACCCTCCCACTACGACGAGGTATGGTAGATTGTTGTTCTTGTGTTGGTATGGAACTTACAATTGGGCTTGGTTGCGAAACCTCTTGTAGAATTGTATTTTGTAAAAGCTCATTCAGAACAATTCTACTTTTAGGCACAAAATTATTCATATAGTCCTTTTGCAGAAATTTAGCATTTGTCGATACTAATACTTTAATATCTGAAGAACTATAAAAATAATATCCTTTTGTTCATTTTGGATACCCTACAAATATGCATTTTTCTGAACGGGACTCCATCTTTTCTGTCTTTACTTTTAACACGTGCGCAGGACATCCAAATATCCTTGAGTGTTGCAAACTAGGCTTTCGCCCAGTCCACAACTCATGCGGTGTTTTAGGAACCGACTTAGATGGTACATCGTTTAGAATAGGTCCACACACATCAGTGTGTATCAATCCTAAACATACGATGGCTCTTATGCCTTTGGTTGTAAATGACCTTTTGGTCATTTTACCTTTCAAACAAGATTCACATATTTGTAGATCATCAACCTTTAAGTCACTTAGAGGTCCGTCACTTACCAATCTTTTAATCCTATTAAGGTTAATATGACCTAGGCGTAAATGCCATAGGTAGGTTTCATCTTTTGATAATTTTACTCTTTTATGATTAGGTTCCATTGATTCCGTGTCTAACAAGTGAGAGATATTTCTAGGCAAGTAGAATAAACCGTTTTCCAATGTACCTTTACAAACAAATTTGTTATTCTTACTATAAAACCTTTATTAAAAGTAACCGAATATCCAAATTTATTTAGACAAGAGACCGAAATTAAATTCCTCTTGAATTGTGGTACATAATAAACATTTATTAAAACTAAATGCCTATAAAAATCTAAACTGATTCTAATATCTCCCATTACACTAGTAGACATCAACGCTCCATTGCGTAAATGCAAGTTGAATTCATTCTTATTCAGTCTATTCCTTTGACCCTGTTCACCATAAATGAAACACTTTCTTTTGATCTTGGTTACTTTCTTGGTCTCTTTCTAAGAAGGCTCAAGTTGCTTTTTCTTCTGTTGTCTCTTGACTTTCTAACGGGTCTTGATAGTAGTAACTTAACAAACCATATGAATCCCTATCTAGAGACATCATAGTATCGGCAACAGTCTCCATTCCTTCATGTTGCTGTTGAAACATGTTGGAGATACATTTTACAATATTATCTATAGACTTCCAATACTGATACTCAAATCTTTGCTCTTGAGTAGATTCATTAGTTTTGTGGTTATGGAATATACATAATGAACTTATACTTTTCAACTTGCAACAACAACCCAATATTCCTTTTCCATGTGACATAATTATCATCGGTTAAAGTATTATCTTTTAGGATATTGATTAGGGATGGGGTCATGATTTCTTTTTAATAGCAAAAGTTATATAAGTAAACAATCATGATATAGCACTTTTGAATATTTATCTTGAATAAAATAAAATAATTCAATTGTAAAAATTCAAAGGTGATCCAACACCCATAAATGTCACGCCTCATTTGGGAGTACGAACCATTTACTAGTTGGACTAGGTCCCACCTAATTGTTAACATAACAGCCAACGTTTTCTATTTAGCTTTGCAATTTTATTAACAAGAACTCTTGGGAGGATATAAATAAAACCACATCGAGTGTGTTACCAAGTTATCGACCTTCAATATAATCCCTCATGAATATCCCTCCTTTGGGAGTAGATATAATTTGGGCTAATTGTCTAGTCTTTCCTTGTAAGGAAGTATCTTGCTAAATTCCATTCATGAATACCTCTTGGGAGGTTATTCACGAAACATAAAGCTCAACTAAACTTGGAGGCCGTAGGTTTTCCAAAACACTTTCTCCCACTCAATTGTTTGAGGCGTGTGATCTAATTCCAAAGAATGATTTACCAAGTTATCCATATGTCAATTTAGATACTTAAACCATTCAATGTATGTTCATACCAAAAGAGATATATGAGTGGCACTCCTGTTCTATATGATATGTTATCAAACAATGACAAACATTGCAATATTTACAAAAATATAAATAGCTACATTATTCATCTATCCTAAAAAAACAAGTAAATTACATGTCTTGTAATACAAAAACTCCTTTTATTGCGAACAAGTCTTCACGCGACCTTCATCGTCCGGACTCTCTCGGATGCATCCCATGGGCATACGCTCCCTTGGCCCTTACCCATGGGCGTATGCATGCCACAAACCAATAAAGGGTTGTCCTGCGCAGCCCATGGCTTCCATAGGGCTGCTGTGCGCAGCCCATGCCACAACAAACTTGGTTGCGTGCTCTTCGCACGCACGTTCGTTGCTACGGCTCGCACTGTTCCAAACTTGTTCCGGTTGCTTCCAATTCTTCAAACCTTCGAGTCTTCGATACTTGAACAAAAGAATTATAAATAAAAAAATACTGCAGTTCTTTTTAATATAAAAGTGCAGTTTTATTACAACAATAAAAAAAAAAAAAAAAAAAACTTAGCAACTACCAAGAAGGAAATTATGGCGATGATAGACTACCCTTCTTGTTACAATCCCAAAACAAAATTACATTGAAATTCTAGGACCAAAATTAAGCAATAACTAACCACATATAAAACATATATATAGCGATACAGTCCAATGTAAATAAATATATACGAATACCTAGAGTGACATCTCTTTCTAAAACATGCATATATATAATAAAAAGAAAAAGATTCACGTACACATACATCAATTAATCAAGGGTACAACCAGGCTCTGATACCAATTGTTGGGAAAAAACGGTTCAAAACGCAACGGAAGCGTGATAAAAACAAAATTAGGGTTTGTGTATAAATAAATAAAAATTCCTTTTAATAACAAGAACCTTAACAAGAATCTCCATTAAGATTGTCTAGTGTACAAATGTGGAACATTAACTTATTCTATCTTTATTTAAGAGTTCAATTTTAGTTATTTGGTGGAATGAACTAAATTAATAGATCGGACCTAAGTGAATCATTTGTTGACTGTGATTAAGTTATATCTATGGAAGCTTAAATTTAGATAGCCCACCGAGATCCCTAATCAACACATGGATCAGTTGATATATTCTACAGGACAAATTTCTAGGTCCATTTAGAATTGTTTTCGGATTTCAGAATCCAAAAGTTTTGGAGAGGTGAGGTTATGTGTGATTAAGAGGCGCGGTAACTCTTTAAAATACCTGGAATGGGTGGCCAAGGATGTGGGAATCTTTGGGCGTCCATAATAGGGTGCGTTTAGCATTCCATTAATACATTAAGAATGTAATTTGCACATTTTAATTAAATGGGCTGTTTAAATGATATTAATGTATTTATTTAAGGCTTGTGGACTTGTTTATTTTTTAGTAAGAATGGGTCTAGTTCACATGTGGACTTTTTTTTAAAGACCAATGGATTTAATACAATGGAAAAATAATATATTGCCCATCTAATAGGCTTGGGCAGCAAGGGCTAATGTAATATCCTAATATATTATTATTTTTTACTTTATTATTTAATTAAATGTAAATTTATTAATTATTTATTTAATTAAAAATTAAAATCTTTTTCCTACTAGGAGTAGATCTCCTAGTGTCATACTTTTGATGGTAGTAGGATAAGTATCAAACACCTTATTTGATAAGTAGATAAATAAAATAAATATTTTTATCTAGTCAAATTAGGAAGTATTAAATATCTATCAAAACTCTAATTGACAATTGGTCAAGTCAGGAAGTTTTTAATAAAGTCACAATTTAATTTATGTTCAATAATTAGTTATTGGATAAATACACTAACGAGTTGGAATATGAGTCTTGGTGTGGAAAAGAATTCTTCTTTGAGTAAGGTTTCTTTGCTAACACACAAATCCTCTTTTTAAGAGGATTTGCCCACAAGACGTATATCCTCATAAGGAGAGGATTCGGTCATGACCTATATATTCTCCAAGAGTGAAATCGGCTAAGAGAGATTTTGGAACTCTAGAATCTTGAGTGGAAAAATTCAATTTTTTGTTCCAGAGAAATTTGACCAACTCATACGAAAAACGTTTTGAGAATTCAAACAAGCATAGAGAATAGAAAGGAGCATTTTTGCTTTCGTTAGTGCACCAGTAGCCTTTACATCAAAAGGTTTTGTATACAACATCAAACAGGGTTCACACGAGTTTCAATCAAATAGATTGATAATTCACAAGTGACCAAACGTTCTTTGTTTTCTCTATGAGGATTATTGTGACTAACAAAAGAAAAGGATTTTGTTTATTTTTCATCATCAGGTATACAATTCAAAGAAAGAGAGTCAACACTCCTAGGTGATTCACATTCGTGATTGGATTGGAAGATCTTACAGATTCAATTCGACGCACTTCAATCGTCTTGAGAAAAAGGTACTATACTTTATTTTATGTTAATTAATCAAGGGTTAAGGTCCAATCTTTTAAAGGATTTTTTTTACAAATCAATATTTTCTGCTTTTGCCGTGTGATTTTCCTACAATTAGTATTAGAGACTGGTAAACGCTTGATTAATTGAAGTATATACACGTAGACCTATTCTTTTTATTATGAACATATAGGTTTTAGAAAGAGATGACACTCTAGGTATTCGCATATATAATTAATTACATTGGAATGTATGGATTTATAAATATTTTGATAATGTGACTTGTTATTGCACATTTTTGGTGTAGGGAAAATCGGTTAAAAAACGCAACGGAAGCGTGAGAAAATTTGAAAATTAGGGTTTGCATATAAATAAAGTTTTCTCTTTTAACAAAAACAACTTTAACCCTAGATTAATTGATGTATATAAAAAATATCGTACCATTTTTTTTTCATGACGATTGAACTAGCGTCGAATTGAATCCGCAAGATCTTCCAATCCAATCACGAACGTGAATCACCTAGGAGTGTAGGCTCCCTTTATTTAAATTGTATACCTAAGGATGGAAACAAACAAAATCTTCTTCTTTGTTAGTCATAATAATCCTCCAAGAGAAAAACCAAGAACGTCCGGTCACTTTTAAATAATCAATAAAATTTTATTGAAACTCACGTGAACATTGATTCGATGTTGTACACAAAACCCTTTTGATGCAAAGGATACTAGTGTACTATCGAAAACAAAAACGTTCCTACTTTTCTCTATGATTGGCCGAATTCTTCACACAATGAGTTAGACGAAGTTTTTTTTTATATATAACAATAAAAACAAATAAAAAATAACTTCTCACACCAAAAACTAAGGCTTGGTCGAAATTTACAGGTAGTATATATAGGAGACCAAATCCTCTCGTAATAAGGATTACTTGGTGGTTAAGAATTGGTGGTTAAGAATACTTTTCTAAAAAGAATTCTATCATACACCAAGACTCCTAATCCAACTCAATAGTGTATTTGTAACCATATTAAAGACATCCTAATTTGATTAGATAAATAATTCCTTTTATTTATCTACTTATCAAATATAGTCTTTAATATTAATTATACTACCAGCAATAGTATAATATTAGGAGACCATCTCCTAATAGAAAAAGATTTTGACTTTTAATTATACAATTAATTAATCACCAAAATTAATTAAATAATAAAATAAAATAATATAATTAAGCTATTCTAAATAGCCTTGCCGCCCAACACATATATATGGGCCAATATATTATTTTCTTATTTTATTAAATCATTTGACCTTTATAAAAAGTCCACGTGTGAACTAGACCCATTCTTACAAAAAGAAACAAGTCCACATACCCCAATACAATTCTAGATGGACTCCTAAATTGGTTCGGTAGAATATATCAAGTAATCTATGCAAGTTTGTTTGGATTGGGGATCTTGGAGGGCTATCTAGATTTAAGCTCCAATAGACACAACCCAATCACAATCAACAAATGATTTACTTAGGTCCGATCTATTTAGTTTTAGATCATTCCTTTAAAGAACTAAAATTGAACTCTTAAATAAAGATAGAATAAGTTGATGTTACTCATTCATACCCTATAAAACCATATTGGAGAAAGTGTACCCTCGTGAATAATACCAGTAATCGCCAAGAGCTCATAGACCACCTATAGCTCTTTATGTTACCATATTTACTCATATGACCACATTTTGAACTTGGATATTTTGACTTGTCCAGAAGCCATGTTTCAATAGACACTATTGAAATCTTAACGTTAAGATTTAATATCCAATACCTCAAAACATCCATATGATGGTATTTTACTCTCATTTAATAAATGGAGCCACGATGTTCATATCTATAAATGAAGTCCTCTATCGATTAACAAATGAATACCACCAAACTATCGAGGATAGACTATGCTATATAATCGTACTCATTGATAGCACAGATGATAACACTTGTAACCATAAGTCCATCATTTATCTCAGGATTGAGATAGACTCTATGATTGTCTTCAAATGAAAACTTTTATCCGTTGACGGTTCTAGATAAAGTATTTCATTGTGATTCTATTTAATGCACCCAGTGCACTAGATTCTTTTTCCCAAAGACACCTCACTTTGATGATTTTAGACTCATCATAACACATTTGATCCCATTCAAATCTAGCAAACGAATCTACAACTTTGACAAGATAAAGGTGCCCAACTTTTATTTTAAGTTGTGAATATTTTCAAGACTAACTTAAGAATTGTGTATGCCTCATACATATCTAGATGTATGAACAATACTTCTTTTATCATAGTCTTTTGACCTTATGATTATTTACTTTTGACAATTATAATAACTAAAATATAAATGCTATAAGATTTGTTAAACTAAAAATCACTTTATTAATATGAAAAGATTGTCAATTACATTATTACACTCTTGCTATCGAGCATAATCCCAATAATCTCCCACTTGCTTTATAGCAATTGTGTCATATCTCTCATCCCCATTTTCTCTAGATGCCTATCAAAACTCTTTTGTGGAAGAGCCTTTGTAAAAGAGTCCACAAGTTTTTCTGCTGACGTGATCTTGGTAATCGTCAGGTCACCCCTATGCATAATTTCCCGTAGAAGGTGATACTTTGTTTTAATGTGTTTCCGTCTCTTATGACTTCCTGGTTCTCTCGAATTATCCACTGCCCCACTATTGTCATAATAGATAGTGATCTGCTTATTCCCATCAGGAACCACTTCCTAGTCAATCAAGAATTGGTGAAGCCAGACAGACTCTTTAGCAGCATCACATGCGGCAACATGCTCGGCTTCCATGGTGGAATCGACAATACAAGATTGCTTGATACTCCTCCATATGACTGCCCCTCCTCCTATAGTAAACACATATACTGATGTTGTTCTCCAGGAGTCAGAATCTGACTGAAAATTAGAATCTGTATACCCAACCGGAATTAAATCCCTTTAAGAGTATACAAGCATATAATCTCTCGTTCTCTTGAGATACCTGAAAATATGCTTGACTGTCGTCTAGTGATCAGGACCAGGTTTCGATTGAAACTTGCTAACTATGCCCACAACAAAACAAATATCTGGTCTAGTGTAGAGCATTACATACATGAGACTTCCAATTGTCAAAGCATATGGAACCCTACTCATGAATTGCTCTTCTTGCTCATTCTTAGGAACTTGTTCCTTAAAAAGTTTGATTCCATGTCTGAAAGGTAACATACCTTTCTTGGAATCTTGCATGGAGAACCTAAACAAGATTTTATTTATCTATGAAGCTTGGGATAATGTAATCATTATACTCTTTCTATCCCTTATAACTTGGATACCAAGAATATAACTTGTTTCTCCTAAGTCCTTCATATCAATTTTTTTTGCTAACCATTCTTTTATTAAAGCCAATACTCCTACATTGTTTCCGATGAGTAGTATATCATCAACGTAAATAACTAGGAAAACTAACTTGTCGCCTTTAATCATTTGGTATACACAAGGTTCATCAAGGTTTTAAATAAATCCAAAACTTTTCACGGCTTGATCGAACCTTATGTTCTAGGATCTTGATGCTTGCTTCAATCCATATATGGATCTTTGCAACTTGCATACCCTTTCCTCTTGGTCATTTTCAATGAATCCTTCTGGTTGCAACATGTATATGCTTTCGTCAAGACTTCTATTAAGGAAAGTTGTCATGACGTCCATTTGTCAAATATCTAGGTCTAGAGATGCCGCAATGGATAAGAGTATCCTAATAGATTTAAGCATGGCCACAAGAGAGAATGTTTCTTCATAATTTATACCTTCCTTCTGTGTATAACCTTTAGCTACCAATCTAGCTTTATAAGTTTCCACCTTTCCATCCATTCATCTTGTATACCCACTTGCACCCAATGGGTTTTATCCCTTTGGGCAAGTCTACAAAAGACAAGACTTTGTTTTTGAACATATATTCAATTTCGAATTGCATTGCCTTTTGCCAATGGCAACAATCAACATCTTCCATTGCTTCCTTGTACGTATAGGGATCATCGTTGTTCAGGAGATTCTCTACGACGAGGTATGGTAGATTGTTGATCTTGTGTTGGTAGGGAACTTACAATTAGGCTTGGTTGTGAAACCTCTTGTGAAATTGTATCTCCTGAAAGCATATTCAGGACAATTCTACATTTAGGCACAAAATTATTCAGATAATCCTTTTCCATAAATTTTACATTTGTCGAAACAAATACTTTAAGATCTGAAGAACTATAAAAATAATATCCTTTTGTTTCTTTTGGCTACCCTACAAATATGCATGTTTCTAAACGGGACTCCATCTTTTGTCTTTCCTTTTAACACGTGTGTAGGACATCCAAATATCCTTAAGTGTTGTAAACTAGGCTTTCGCCTGGTCCATAACTCATGACGTGTTTTAGGAACTAACCTTAATGGTACATCGTTTAGAATGTATATTGCGGTTTGTAAAGCATATCACTAAAACATAGTAGGGAGAGCGTTGAATAACTCAACATAGACCTAACCATGTCCAAAAGAGTTCTATTTCTTTTTTCTGGCACCCCATTTTGTTGAGGTGTGCCTGGTGTAGAAAATTGTGAAATTATCCCATTATCAATAAGATATTGCTGAAACTCACCAGATAGATATTCTCCACCACGATTAGACCTTAAGATTTTTATGCGTTTCTCAAGCTGATTTTCCACTTCAGCTTTAAATGCTTTGAACATGTCAAAAGCATCTGACTTATGTCTCATGAGATATACATAACCAAATCTTGAGTGATCATCCATGAAAGTGATGAAGTACTCATATCCACCTCTAGCTTGAATGCTCATAGGTCCACACACATCAGTGTGTATCAATCCTAAACATTCGATGGCACTAGTGCCTTTGGTCGTAAACTATCTTCTGGTCATTTTACCTTCCAAACAAGATTTCACAATTTGGTAGATCATCAACCTTTAAGTCACTTAGAGGTCCGTCACTTACCAATCTCTTAATCCTATTAAGGTTAATATGATCTAGGTGCAAATGCCATAGGTAGGTTTCATCTTTTGATAATTTTACTCTTTTATGATTAGGTTCCGTTGATTCCGTGTCTAACAAGTGAGAGATATTTCCATGCAAAAAGAATAAACCATTTCCTATGTACCTTTACAAACAAATTTGTTATTCTTTCTAATAATAAAACTTTTATTAAAAGTAACCGAATATTCAAATTTATTTAGACAAGAGACCGAAATTAAATTCCTCTTGAATTGTGGTACATAATAAACATTTATTAAAACTAAATGCCTATAAGAATCAAAATCGATTCTAATATCTCCCACTACACTAGTAGACACCAACGCTCCATTGCCTAAATGCAAGTTGAATTCATTCTTATTCAGTCTATTCCTTTGACCCATTTCACCATAAAAGAAACAATTTCCTTTGATCTTGGTTACTTTCTTGGTCTCCTTCTAAGAAGGCTCAAGTTACTTTTTCTTTTGTTGTCTCTTGACCTTTTTACGGGTCTTTAACAGTAGCAACTTACCAAGCATATGAATCTCTTGACCCTTGCCTTTCACAAGGATTTTTTCCGCGCTTTGAACATCTTTTATCAGGCCATGCAAGGTGTATTCCTTATTATTCAAGGTGTAGTCCAACTTGAAATGAATAAAGGAATCCGATAGTGAGTTGACAATCATGTCAACTTCGGTCTCACCATCTATCTTAGCACCATTCAGTTTAGCAATGTTGAGATGTGCTATGACTTTTATCATGTGATTTTTCACACCCTGTCCAGGTTTCATCCTAAGATTCATAAAAGCAATCACTGTCTCTCTCTCTTTGTCATTTTAGACCTCATAGCAAACATCTCCTCCAGAGACATCATTATATCGGCAGCAGTCTCCATTCCTTCATGTTGCTGTTGCAACATGTCGGAGATGATGGCCATAATGTAACGTACATTTAGCCATCTCATCTGATGACTTCCACTACTGATAATCATCTCTTTGTTCCTGAGTTAGACTCATTAGTTTGGTGGTTTAGGAATAGATAGAAAGATCTTATCTTTTTTCAACTTACAACAACCCAATTTTCCTTTTTCCATGTGACATAATTTTCATCAGTTAAAGTATTATCTCTTAGAATTTGATTAGGGATGGGGTCATGATTTCTTTATATTAACAAAAATTATATAAGTAAATAATCATGATATAGCACTTTTGAATATTTATCTTGAATTATAAATAAAATAATTCAATCGTAAAATTCAACGGTGATCCAACATCCATAAATGTCACACCTCAATTGGGAGTTCGCACTATTTACTAGTTGGGCTAGGTCCCACCTAATTGTTAACATAACAACCAACGTTTTCAATTTTTGCCTTGTAATTTTTTTAACAAGAACTCTTGGGAGGATATTAATAAAATTACTTTGAGCGTGTTACCAAGTTATCAACCTTTAATATAATCCCTCACAAACATCCCTCCTTTGGGAGTAGATACCTTTTGGGCTAATTGTCTAGTATATCCTTGTAAGGAAGTATTTTGCTAAATTCCATTCATGAATACCTCTTGGGAGGTTATTACACGAAACATAAAGCTTAACTAAACTTGGAGGTCGTACGTATTCCAAAACACCTTCTCCCACTCAATTATTTAAAGCGTGTGATCGAATTCCAAAGAATGATTTACCAAGTTTTCTAGATGCCAATTTAGATACCTAAACCATTCTATGCATGTTCATACTGAAATAGATATTTGAGTGGCACTCCTATTCTATAAGACATGTTATCAAACAATGACAAACATTGCAATATTTACAAAAATATAAATAGCTACAATTTTCATCCATCCTAGAAAAACAAGTAAATTACATATGTCTTGGTATACAAAAATACCTTTCTTGGCGAACAAGTCTTCACGCGACCTTCATTGTTTGGACTCTCTCGGCTGCCTCCTGTGGGTGTGTGCAACCTTGGCCCTTACCTATGGGCATGCACATGCCACAAACCGATAAAGGGCTGCTATGTGCAGCACATGGCTTCCATAGGGCTGCTGTACGCAGCCCATGCTACAACAAACGTGGCTGCGTGCTCTTCGCACGCACGTTCGTTGCTACAGCTTATACGGTCCCAAACTTGTTCTTGTTGCTTCCAATTCTTCAGACCTTCGAGTCTTCGATACTTGAATGTATTACAGAAGAATTATAAATAATAAAATACTGCAGTTTTTTTTATTACAACAAGTGCAGTTTTTTTATTACAACAAGTGCATTTTTTTTAATTACAACAACAAAATAAAAAAACTTAGCAACTTCCAAGAAGGTAATTATGGCTGATTATAGACCACCATTTTTGTTACAATCCCAAAACCAAAGTAAATTGAAATTCTAGGACCAAAAATGAGTAATAACAAACCACATATAAAACATATATATATCCATACATTCCAATGTAAATATATATGTGAATATCTAGAGTGCCATCTCTTTCTAAAACATGCATATATACAATAAAAAGAAAAGATTCACAAACACATACATTAATTAATCAAAGGTACAACCAGGCTCTGATGCCAATTGTAGGGAAAATCGGTTAAAACATGCAACAGAAGTGTGAGAAAATTAGAAAATTAGAAAATTAGGGTTTGCGTATAATGAAAAATTTCCGTTTTAATAACAAGAACCTTAACCCTAGATTAATTGATGTATATAAAAAGTATTGTACCTTTTTTTTCTTGACGATTGAACTGGCATCGAATTGAATCCGTAAGATCTTCCAATCCAATCACGAACGTGAATCACCTAGGAGTGTGGGCTCATTTTCTTTAAATTGTATACTTGAGGATGGAAACAAACAAAATCTTCTTCTTTGTTAGTCACAATAATCCTCTAAGAGAAAAACCAAGAACGTCAGATCACTTTTGAATTATCAAAAAAATTTGATTGAAACTCACGTGAACCTTGATTTGATGTTATACACAAAACCCTTTTGATGCAAAGGATACTAGTGTACTATCGAAAACTATAAAAAATGTTCCCTCTTTTCTCTATGCTTGGCCGAATTCTTTACAAAATGAGTTGGACGAAGGTTTTTTTTATATATATAACAATAAAAACAAATAAAAAACAACTTCTCACACCAAAAACTAAGGCTTGGTCGAAATTAATAGGTAGTATATATAGGAGACCAAATTCTCTCATAAGAAGGATTTACTTGGTGGTTAATAATCCTTTCCTTAGTTAGATTTACTTGGTGGTTAAGAATATTTTTCTAAAAAGAATTCTATTCTACACCAAGTCTCCTAATCCAACTCAATAGTGTATTTGTAACCATATTAAATATTTCCGAATTTGATTAGATAAATTATTCCTTTTATTTATCTACTTATCAAATATAGTCTTTAATATTAATTATACTACCAACAATAGTATAATATTAGGAGACCATCTCCTAATAGAAAAGGATTTCGACTATTACTTAAATAATTAATTAATCATCAAATTAATTAATTCCCATTTAATTAAATAATAAAATAAAATACTATAATTAAGCTATTCTAAATAGCCTTGCCGCCCAACACATATATATGGGCCAATATATTATTTTCTTATTTTATTAAATCCATTTGACCTTTAGAAAAAGTCCACATGTGAACTAGACCCATTCTTACAAAATGAAACAAGTCAATATACCTAAATACAATTCTAGATGGACCCCTAAATTGGTTCGGTAAAATATATCAAGTGATCCATGCAAGTTCGTGTGGATAGGGGATCTTGGCGGGCTATCTAGATTTAAGCTTCAATAGACACAATCCAATCACAATCAACAAATGATTCACTTAGGTCCGATCTATTTAATTTTACTTCATTCCACTAAATAACTAAAATTGAACTCTTAAATAAAGATAGAATAAGTTAATGTTACTCATTCATACCCTAGACAACCTTATTGAAGAAAGTATATCCTCGTGAAGAATACCAGTAATAGCCAAGAGCTCATAAACCGCCTATAGCTCTCCAAGTTACCATATTTACTCATATGACCACATTTTGAACTTGGATATTTTGACTTGTCCAGAAGCCATGTTTCAATAGACACTATTGAAAACTTAACGTTAAGATTTAATAACCAATACCTCACAACATCCATATGATGGTATTCTACTCTCATTTAATAAATGGAGCTACGATGTCCATATCTATAAATGAAGTCCTCTATCGATTAACAAATGAATACCATCAAACTATCGAGGATAGACTATGCTATATAATCGTACTCATTGATAGCTCAAATGATAAAACTTACAACCATAAGTCCATTATTTAGCTCAGGATTGAGATAGAATCCCCGATTGTCTTCAAATAAAATCTTTTATCCATTGACAATTTTAGATAAAGTATTTCATTGTGATCCTATTCAATGCACCCAGTGTACTAGATTCTTTTGCCCAAAGACACCTCATTTTGATGATTTTAGACTCATCATACTTGATTTGATCCCATTCAAATCTGGCTAAAGAATCTACAACTTTGACATGATAAAGGTGCCCAACCTTTTATCTTAAGTTGTGAATTTTATTCAAGACTAACTAAAGAATTATGTTTACCTCATACATATCTAGATGTATGAACAATTCTTCTTTTCTCATAGACTTTTGACCTTATGATTATTTACTTTTCACAATTATAATAATAACTAAACTATAAATGCTATAAAATTTGTTAAACTAAAAATCACTTTATTAATATGAAAAGATTATCATTTACATTATTACACTCTTGCTATCAAGCATAATCCCAACATTTGGTCCTAGAATTTCAATGTAATTTTGTTTTGGGACTGTAACAAGTTGGGTGGCCTATCATCTACATAATTTCCTTCTTGGTAGTTGCTAATTTTTTTTCTATTATTTTATTGTTGTATTAAAAAAATATGTTGTAATATAATCAAGTTTCGAAGACTCGAAGAGTTGAAGAATTAGAAGGGAAGAAAGTAGCAACGGAATAACCCGAGGCAGCTTAGGCTCACCAAGTCAACAAGCTCGCGTAGCTGCGCTTGTTAAGGTATGGCAGTGCACGCCCTTGCAAGGGTTGGGTTCATGCATACACCTATGGTGTGGCAGTAAAGGTGTTGTGAACGTGGCAACCGCACAAGGCCTCGAGCGCATAAGCGCACGTATAAGAGAACTTGGGAAGGATGACCACTTGAAGACTTATTCGCAAAGGTAGGGTTTGGGTTTTTGCATTTCAAAGAAAATGTAATTTACTTGCTTTTCTACAATGGACCAAAACTATGGCAAGTTACTTTTTTGTAAATATTGAAATGTTTGTCATTGTTTGATAACATGTCATATAGAATAAGAGTTCCACTCAAATATCTCTTTTGGTATGAACATTCATTGAATGGTTAAGGTATCTAATTGGCATCTAGATAACTTGGTAAATCATTCTATGGAATTCGATCACATGCCTTAAACAATTGAGTGGGAGAAGGTGTTTAGAATGCCTATGGCCTCCAAGTTTAGTTGAGCTTTATGTTTCATGTAATAACCCCTAAAGGGGTATTCATGAATGAAATTTAGCAAGATACTTTCTTACAAGGATAGACTAGACAATTGACTCAAACGATATCTACTCTTGAATGAGGGATATTCGTGAGGGAATTTATTGAACGTCGATAACTTGGCAACAAACTCAATGTTATTTTATTAATATCCTCCCAAGAGTTCTTGTAATAAAATCGCAGGGCTAAAATCGAAAATGATGGTTGTTAAGTTAACAATTAGGTGGGACTTAGTCCATTTAGTAGATGTTGCGAACACCTGAAATAAGCTTGACATTTATGGGTGTTGGATCACCGTTGAATATTTTTTTTGAATTATTTTATTTAATTCAAGTTAAACATTCGAAAGTGCTTTTTCATGATTGTTTACTTATATAAATTTTGTTATTATTCAGAAATCATGACCCCATCACTAAAAGATAATACTTTAACTAGTGATAATTATGTCACATGAAAAAGGAAAATTGGGTTGTTGTTGCAAACTAAAAAATATATGTTCGTTTAGTCTACTCCTAAACCGTTTTCTCCTATCGATGAATATACTGAGGTGCAAAGAGATGAGTATGAGCAATGGAAGGCCTCAGATGATATGGCAAAATGTTACATTATGGCCACCATCTTCGACGTGTTACAACAACAACATGAAGGAATGAAGATTGCTGCCGATATATTGATGTCTCTGGAGGAGACGTTTGCTATGAAGTCCATGACGACTGAGAGAGAGGCAGTGACCACTTTCATGAATCTTAGGATAAAACCTGGACAGGCTGTGAAAGATCACATGATGAAAGTCATAGAACATCTTAACATTGTTGAACTCAATGATGCTGAGACAGATAATGAGATGAAAATTGAAATGATGGTCAACTCACTATTGTATTACTTTGATCAGTTCAAGTTGGAATACAAATTCAACAATAAGGAATACATATTGCAAGGCTTGATGCAAGATGTTTAAAGTGTCGAGAAAATCCATGTGAAAGGGAAAGGTCAAGAGATTTATACGGTAGGTAAATTTTCTATTGTTAAGACCCGTAAGAAGGTCAAGAAACAACAGAAGAAAAAGCAACCAAGGCCTACCAAGAAGAAAACCAAGAAAGTAGCCAAGATCAAAAGGAAGTGTTTCCTTTGTGATGAAAATGGACATTTGAAAAGAAATTACCAAAAGTCTCAGAACAAGAAGGAAGAAGGTAATATTAATTATCTTGAAACATGTTTTCTGGCAGATTCTATAGATCTTTGGACCATAGACTCTGAAGCCACTAATCATGTTTGTTATTCTTTACAGGGGTTCAAGGAAAAGAAAAGGCTTAATGAAAATGAATCCAACTTGCGTTTAGGCAACAGGCAACAGAGCATTGGTGTATGTCAGTGTAGTGGGAGACATTAGATTTAGTTAAGATTCTTATAGGCATTTAGATCAAATAGACGATTATTATGTACCTCACAATAGAAATTTAATATCAGTTTCTTGTTTAAATAAATTTATATATTCTGTTGCTTTTAATAAAGGTTTTATTATTATTTGGAATAACAAATTTGTTTACAAAGGTACATTGGAAAATAGTTTATTCTATTTGAATATTAATATCTCTCACATGTTAGACACGGAATCAACAGAACCTAATCATAAAAGAGTCAATTGATCAAAAGATGAAACCAACCTATGGCATTTGTGCCTAGGTCATATTAACCTTGATAGGATCAAAAGATTGGTTAGTGATGTTAGGATTATGCTCAATAGCAAGAGTGTGATAATGTATTTGATAATCTTTTCATATTAATAAAAGTGATTTCTAGTTTAACAAATATTATGGCATTTATAGTATAATTATTATAATTGTCAAAAGTAAATAATCACAAGGTCAAAAGACTACGAGAAAAGAAGAATTGTTCATGCATCTGGATATGTATGAGGTAGACACAATTCCTTAGTTAGTCTTGAATAATATTCACAACTTAAGATAAAAGATTGTGCGCCTTTATCTTGTCAAAGTTGTAGGTTCTTTTGCTAGCATTTGAGTGGGATCACATGTGTTATGATGAGTCTAAAATCATCAACGTGTGGTGTCTTAGGGCAAAAGAATCTAGTGTACTGGGTGCATTGAATAGGATCGAAATGAAATACTTTATCTAGAACCGTCAATGGATAAAAGTTTTCATTTGAAGACAATCGGAGAGTCTATCTCAATCCTGAGATAAATGATGGACTTATGGTTGCAAGTGTTATCATTTGAGCTATCAATGAGTACGATTATATAGCATAGTCTATTCTTGATAGTTTGGTGGTATTCATTTGTTAATCGATAGAGGACTTCATTTATAGATATGAACATCGTGGCTCCATTTATTAAATGACAGTAGAATATAATCATATGGATGTTTTCAAGTATTGGATATTAAATCTTAACGTTAAGTTTTCAATTGTGTCTACTGAAATATGGCTTCTGGACAAGTCAAAATATCCAAGTTCAAAATGTGGTCACATGAGTAAACATGGTAACTTGGGGAGCTATAGGCTTAGGGATGCACGTTTGGGGAATGAGGATGGATATAGGTCCCCCCATCCCCATCCCCATCCCTATTTCCTAGGCCCTTCCCCAATCCCCCCCCATTTCCCCATTTGGGGAAAATGGGGATAGGGATGTTTGGGGGGAGGTCCCCCCATCCCCATCCCAGTTCCCTATTTTCCCCGTTTTTCCCTATTTTCTCGTATCATTGGTCCCTCAATTTTCCATTTCCCTATTTAACTGAAATTTATAAATAAATAAATAAAAAAACAAATATTTCATTACAAATAAAAAACAACAATACATTACAAATTCAACATAAAATGTTTCAAATAATTCAAATATATATTATAATTATATTAATATACTTTTAGCGAAAATGGGGAAATGGGGATCTCCATCCCTATCCCCATCCCCATTTCAATTTTATTGTGGGGGAAATGGGGAAATGGGGATGGGGAGGGGTCCCCCTATCCCTATCCCCATTCCCATTTTAATTTGGGGATGAAAATCATTCCCATCCCCCCCCCCCCCCCCCATTTCCCCATTTTTCCCAAAAACAAAATCCCCAAATAGGGATGGGGGTGCGGGGATTTGGGGCCCCGTGGATTAATGTGCATCCTTATATAGGCTGTCTATGAGCTCTTGGGGATTACTAGTTTTCTTCACTAGGATACACTTTTTCATTAAGTTTGTCTAGGGTTTGAATGAGCAATATTAACTTATTCTATCTTTATTTAAGAGATCAATTTTAGTTCTTTAGTGAAATGATATAAAATTAATAGATTGGACCTAAGTGAATCATTTGTTGATTTTGATTAGGTTATGTATGTTGGAGCTTAAATTTAGATAGCCCGCCAATATCCTCAATCCATAAGAACTTGCATGGATCACATTATATATTCTACCAGACCAATTTATGGGTCCATCTAGAATTGTATTAAGGCATGTGGACTTGTTTCTTTTAGTAAGAATGCATCTAGTTCACATGTGGATATTTATTTAAGTCTAATGGATTTAATAAAATAGGAAAAATAATATTGGCCCATATTTATATAGCTTGGGCTCAAGGGTATATATAATAGCCTTATATATTGTTTTTTATTTTATTATTTAATTAAAAAGAAATTAATCAATTAAAAGTCAAAATCGTTTTGCTCGCAAGAGATGGTCTCCTAGAGTCATATTATTGTTGGTAATATGATAAGCATCAAATACTATATTTGATAAGTAGATAAATAATAGAAATTTATTTATCTAGTCAAATTAGGAAGTATTTGATTTCTATTAAAACTCTAGTTGGCAGTCTGTCAAATTACGAAGTTTTAATTTAGTCACAATTTAATTATATTCAATAATTGGTTATTGAATAAATACACTATTTGAGTTCGATTAGGATTCTTGGTGTAGAAAAGAATACTTCTTAGAAAAGGATTATTGGTCACCAAGTAAATCCTCCTAAGGAATGGATTCTTGCCCACCAAGTATATCCTATTTAGGAAAGGATATGTGTACCTATATATACATCAATTAATTTTGGCCAAGCACATAACTTTTCTTAGAGAAAGATTTCGGCCACCATAAAATTTTTAGTATAGAGAATTTATTTTTTGCTCTAGATAAAATTCGGTCACGTCATAGAGATAGTGTGAAAATTCGACAAAGATGAAATAGAAGAAAGAACATATTGTTTTCGATAGTGCACTAGTAGCCTTTACATTAAAAGTTTTTTGTGTACAACATCGAATCAAGGTTCACATGAGTTTCAATCAAATTGATTGATAATTCACAAGTGACCTAGCGTTCTTTGTTTTTCTTCTTGGAGGATTATTGTGACTAACAAAGGAAAAGATTTTGCTTGTTTCCATCCTCATGTATACAATTTATAGAAAGGGAACCCACACTCTTAGGTGATTCACGTTCGTGATTGGATTGGAAGATCTTACCGATTCAATTCGACGCTAGTTCAATCATCATGAGAAAAAGGTACGATACTTTTTATATATGTCAAATAATCTAGGGTTAAGGTTCTTTCTATTAATGGGATTTTTTTTTAAATATATCACACCCTAATTTTAAGCTTCCGCCGCGTTTTTGAACCGATTTTTCCCTACATGTGATAGACCTTTAAGTGACTTAAAGGTTGATGATCTACCAGCTTATGAATCTTGTTTGGAAGGTAAGATGACCAAAAGGTCATTCAGGACCAAAGGCACAAGAGCCACTGAATGTTTAGGATTAATACACATTGATGTGTGTGGTCCTATGAGCATTCACGCTAGAGGTGGATATAAGTACTTCATCAATTTCATGGTGATTCCTAGAGATCTAGCTATGTGTATCTTATGAGACATAAGTCGAATACTTTTGACATGTTCAAAGCATTTAAAGTTGAAGTAGAAAATCAGCTTGAGAAACACATAAAATTCTTGAGGTCTGATAATGGTGGAGAATATCTATCCAGTGATTTTAAACAATATCTTATTGATAACGGGATAATTTCACAGTTTTCTACGCCAGGTACACCTCAACATAATGAGGTGATAGAAAGGAGAAATAGAACTCTTTTGGATATGGTTAGGCCTATGTTGAGTTATTCAATGCTTCCTAATTCCTTTTGGGAATATGCTTTACAAACTGCAATGTACATTCTAAACAATGTACCATCTAATTCGGTTCCTAAAACACCACATGAGTTGTGGACTGGGTGAAAGCCTAATTTACAACACTTAAGGATATTTGGATGTCCTGCGCAAACTTTAAAATAAAAGACAGAAATGATGGAGTCTCATTTAGAAACATGCATATTTGAAGGGTATCCAAAAGTAACAAAAGGATATTATTTCTATAATCCTTCAGATCTTAAATTTTTATTTTGATGAATGCTAGGTTTTTGGGAAATGACTATATGAATAATTTTGTGCCTAAAAGTAAAATTGTCCTGAATGAGGTTTCAGGAGATACAATTCCATAAGATGTTTCACAACCTATCCCAAATATAAGTTCAGCACAAACACAAGATCAACTACGTACCGTTCCTATTATAGTGAAAGGGTTAGTACACCATCTAAGAGATACATTAGTCTAAGAAAATCACTAGCGAATCTCCCGGATGATGATGATCCTTACACATTCAAAAAAGCTATAAGGGATGTTGATTGTCATCATTGGCAAAAGGCAATGTAATCTAAAATTGAATCTATGTTCAAAAACGAAGTCTGGTCTAATGTTTGGGTATACAAGAGAAAGAAATGAATGGATGGAAAGGTGGAAACATTTTGTTAACGGAAAATTTGCTCGGTGTGAGAAATTCCAGTCAACACCCTCAAAACCACTACCATAGAGGTAATGATCGGGGGTGGTACCTAGTTAGTTTAAATGGTGATGAATGTTAAAGGCGAATGCAAATACAAGGTGAAAGAGAATGTAATGGTTTTATAGTAAATCACGTATATTGTACAAAAATCTCTCAAATATTCTCAATCTTTATGAGGTACGGTAGGGTGGCAGTCTCATGCCTATCGAAAAGCAGATAATGATGAAGTCCATGTTCTGAAGATATAATTTAGGCCTACGTATCTCTCTCTCTCTTCCCTGCTTTTTTCTTTTTCCTATCAGTTCTCCCCCCTTTTGTTCGTTCATGCTTAATCTATTTATACACAATCTAAATAGGTTAAATTTGTGACTCTCCCGCCATAATTCTCATAATACCCTCCCTCCTTATCGGGCAGGATATTTTCTTTAAACGTTATTGACTTTAGATTTATAACGGATTCGAGAATATCTTAGGTGGATAAAAGTTTGTTTTCTCTTTGGATGCCCTGCACACATAGTTTTTTAATGTCCGTTGGAGTGTACATATGATCTTGTGTGTCTTCATGGCATGATGTCTCATGGAGGTCATCGAGTATGGTGTTTACTATTTCTTAGAACGAGGTAGATCCAGGCCTTGGTCTTGATGTTATGAGCTCAATCTGACCTTTTCGAGTCCTTTTTAGATCTTAAAATAACCATGCTAATGCCTGTTAGTGATGGCAGGGCTTCTGCGAGCTTCCCCCTATCTACTTAGGTAGATTTGCTTCTTCTTTGGCAAAGTGGAGCGATGCCATAACATGAACTTGATGTCTTTATAGGTTCCCTTTTACGTCTGCAGAGGATGATAGGCTTCTGGGGAGGTTATGAGGTAGCTTTAACCTTAGGGAGTCGAGATTTTCATGTGTCGGGCTTTCCTTGAATCCTTGTTTCTGTACAACATGCTCGATCAAATTGTGTTGGGCTCCACATCAGGTGCTTCTAGAGCTCGATGACCCTTCCTTGCTTGGACTCAGGCTAGGAGAGTGGAAAATTTCCCTTCGGTCCCTAGCAAAATTTAGTTGTTTATAGAAGTCCCCTCTGACTTGAACACCGGTGATTGAGTTAGGTTTGAAGTCAGATTTCCTATTTTAATTGGGAATTTTTCCCTCCAGCGTTGCATCCAGAATCTTGGTGAAAATCTTCTCATTAAATGCACGAGTGACTTGGCGAGCAGAGATCGGTTCGTTCCTTATAATAATCTGGCTCTGTTACGCTAGCTCATGAGATTTGAAGAAATCTCGGCCAAATATTTCACCGACATCACTTCTCGATTCATGTCTATTTAAACCCGGTTGTTTAACCCCCTTCCTCACGCTTTCTTTCTTTCGTTTAAATTTCTAAATTTTTGAAGAAAATAAAAACTTTCCTCTCGTTACCTCCTCACTCTTCTCTCTTCCCTCGTCTTTACCTTAAGTTCTTTTTTATCATGTCGAAAACCAGTAGTGATTCTATCGGCTCCATTGTCGATGGTGAGAAAGCAACCAACCTTGTTCAAAGGAAACGGATGCAAAAAAATCAACAACAATGACTTTCCTCCCAACCCACAGTGTCGTCGGTCGAATAGGAACGTTGCCATTTGAGTTGGATTTTCTAACAAGCCTGATAGCCCTATGAACCTGGTTGTTGAAGACTCTGATAGGGAGCCTGAGAAGGTTGTAGCTAGAAAGGATCAAACTTCAGTTGTAGGTTCCCTTTCGGAGGGACTTCTTCCCTAAGACATCAGGGTCATCCTGGACTCTACCACTGTCCCAAGGTCAATTGACCACATGAGAGCTAAGTATTGCATCTCTGACAACGTTTCCATCTCCATTCGGTCCAAGAATTGTAACATCTTCAATCATCCCAAGAGTGTACTTCCAATTCATGTAGCGGCCCTCGAGAATAGGGTCAGGCTTCCGCTTTGCCCTACCCTTCGAAGATCTTTCAAAGCTCTTCAGTTCACCCCGCTCCAGTTGATGCTTGACTTCTGGAGGCATCTGATCAACTTTCTCATGTGGGATCAAGATTCCTTGCAGGCTGAATCTGAAACTGTCTTAAAAGCCATGCTTGACAGGAACTATTTGAACCTAAAGTTTCCTATTGCTGATTCTTTTGACTCTCGCAGGGTGAATTAGTACATGTAAATATCTGTTGCTACTCCTCGTAAGTAAAGTAGCGCTGAGCTATCCTGCTCTGTTTCATCGACCTGTTTGATTTTGACATCTTTTTTTTTGTTTTTGTTTTTGCTCCAGCTTCCTGCGAAGCCTGGCAGGCTCGCACCCTGGTTTTCCCACTAGGTTGACCCAGGAAGTCCCCTCGGCTACCTCGAAGAAAGGGGGAAAACTATTCCAGCTAAGGCTTCATCTGTTCTCGCTCCTTCCCCTTCTCATCTTTGGTACAAGATGGCGCTTCTCGCATTAGAGGGTACTAAGGTGCGAGGCAAGAGGACCTCTATTGCTGAAGCAACTGCTACTGCTCCTTCCTTAGTAGCCCCCGCAACTGCTGCTACTGCTACCGCTACTTCTGCTACCCCTGTGGCTAACTTGCCAAATGTTTTTACCCCTTATTCTGTATCCCCGATTTCTTGGGCTTCGAAGAGCCACGAGGCTAGAGTTGAGGGGGTTCCTCTAGCATGCACAAAACATCAGTCGAGCTCTGCCACGCTTGACGAGGTATTGTGGTAATTTGTCACATTCTGCCCCGGTGACAGTCTTTTCCTGATGGCTTCTTTGTCCGTTGATATCCTGGTCACTAAGGGATGTGCCTTTTTAGCCAGTGTAGCCATCATCTTTCATTTTTTCTTGTAGTGGCTGACTGGATCACTTTCTAACTTGAACTCCTCATTTTTTGTAGGCCTTCAAATTCAACATGGCCATGGTTATCAGGTGGCCTCCCTTCACGATCGTGTGGCTAAAGTTGAGGCTGAAGCTGAGAGGGCCATGGGGTTGCTTGCACGATCTCAATCTCTAGTGCAGGAGATGACCTCTAACCTTAAAGGGATAGAGAAGGAGCTTGTCGATCTTCAGTGCGTTAATATAAGGCTGAAGTGGTCCTTCGACCAAGAGACCCTCCGATATTAACATCGAACTAAATGATAGGATTCCTGGAAAGATGCAGCTAAGATGCTAGACATCAAGAACTAGACACTGTATGCTCAGCTGGCCAAGCTGCAAGTGGAGGTTAATGCCTCATTTAGTGACGGGTATTTTTATGCCTCCTTCTAGGTTACAGAAGCTCTCCTCTTCCCTTTTACCTATCCATTATCACCGATTGGGATAGAGAGGAGATAATGACAAAAGTTATGGAGATGTCTCATTCTGATGGTGACGGAGCGAGTCCTTCTGGCTTAGATGGAACCTGGAATTAACCATCAGTGTCAGATCTTTATCCCCCTCTTTCGGTCCTTCCAATATTCAGCTCCGAAGAGTCTTTAAACATTGTTCAGCTTGCGCAGTTAAATGATATTCATCAAAAAATCCAGAATGAGGTCTGAGACCGCTCTGAAGAACCTTCTATAGAAGAGCTGGAGGTTAAGAAGAGTAACCTGGAAGTATTGACTATCACTCTGGACTAGGTCATTCCCTTTGAGGTTATGGTCATAGTTAATGAGGTTTTGGATGAATACCAAGATGAGTTGCAAGTAGCTGATCAGCATTCAGAAGAGGGAGCAGTAGAGGTGGCCAACCAGGAAGAACAGCCACGGAAAGAATGGCCGAAGGGTGAAGACCATCATGAAGGAGGAGCAACTAGAGGGAATCAAAAAGATGCCTGAGCTTAATACCATATATTCATAACTTATTTTAAATGCCCGAAGGAAGGGGTGGGCTTCTTACTTTACTCATGACCAGTTTACTTGATTTTCTTTCATTTGTTCTTCATGTAGGCCAGAACCAAAGGTTGGGCTCCTCGATTGATGAATGTAGCCTTACTAAGGGACTGTTAGGTTTTAGAATTGTGGTGTCTTGATTCCATAACAAAACTTCATTTCTTTGTAATCCTTAGTTGCTTAAGTGGTTCGTGATGATAAGAGCTTCAAGGAAGAAAAGCAACTTCTCATGATGCAAAGTTCGCCTTGAAGAGGATTGGTACTATTCTTAGATGCTAAGGTATTGAGATCCTTCTTCCTCTTGCAAGGTGTAAGCGCACACACACACAATTCATTCATATGTGTCCCTGTATCATAGTGCATCATTTGGTATAACAATTTCACACACTTGAAGTTGAATGCTCATGAATTGGTATGAAAGTAACATGTTTTGGAAAATGCATGATTGTAGACTATCTCTATGTAGTTTGCATTCTTGTGTGAAATATGTTTCTTTGTTTATATGTTTGCATAACATTAATATTGAACTTGATTTGAGTCTAATATTACTCATGATTGATTTCCGGTTATTTTTGTTACTCATACTAATGATTTCGAGTTCTAAATCAAAAGATACTACACTTTCAATTCATGTTGCATACATTGTCTTCGTCTTCTTATATCGAGTCATATTATTATTTTCTGGGTTTAGTACCTTATATGTCCATGTCTGTGTGGGAATTCCGGTTCCTAATCTTTAAACAGATTCGAATTTTGAGTTCAGAGGCCAAAGAACGGTCAAAGAACGCAAGAGGAGCACAAGGGATGAGGTACGATGGCATAAGCCATCACTTGGCATCATCCCGAGATGGCGAGTGGCCATCTCGGCCTCAAAGCCTTGCTGCCCTGAGATGCCCATGCGCCATCTCATGGAGGCACTAAGGCACGAGTGCAATTTGTTCTTTTGGTTGTTCTCTCCTTAAAAAACCTCTCATTCCCTCTCATTCATTAGACAAGTTAAGAAAAACGAATTAGAAAAATAAGTGCAGAATTTCTCTCTCAACATTTTGATTTTTGTTTTTGTGATAACTTCTTCATTTCTACTCCGAATCACTTGATTCAAAAATAGGTTTCGAGTGTCTTGATAAGTTTGACAAACCCCAAGCATTTCCAGAACCAAAGGACGACTAGAGATTTTCTTGTGATAAGATCTTCTGTCCCTGGTTTTCATCCTTGTTGGAAAAATCATCTTCTTCTTAGTTTTCTTCTTAGATCTTCTTATTGATTGATGCTAATTGATTAAGAAGCATGACTAGGATTATTTTGATATCATTTTGTGGTTTGTTGAATTGATTTTCAAGTTTAGCTAGATTTGTGATAAGTTGATTGATTTGTGCTAAACTTGATAAACATGGATTGTTTCTAGAAATCTTTTCTTCTTATGCTTGATTGACTATTTCTAGATCTAATTTCATTTTCTAAGAACTAGGTTGTGTATCAATTGGTGTCTATATCCTCATATCTATGTTCTTAGTTGAAAACATGCTTAGGTTTCCTAGATACATTTGTGTTTGTTTTTTGAAAGCATAATCTAGCTATCTAGTTGCATGTCTATAGAATTTGTTGATCATCATTTTTTATGTTGAGTGCTTGTTTGCATTTTGCATTCATGATCACTTAGATGCCTTGTGAAGAGGTAGAAAGTCTCATATCTTAGAGTGATTCTTTGATTTAAGCAATTGGAAGCCTTAGCTAGAGTCGGGAGGACTTGGATAGCTAAGCAAGTGGAAGTCTCGACAAGAGGTGTGAGACCTCGGATTTTTGAGCAAGGAAGTCTTGACTAGAGTCAGGAGGACTCGGATAGTTGAGCAAGAAGTCTTGCCTAGGGTTGGGAGGATCTGGATAGGTGAGCAAGGAATCTTCCTAGAGACAGGAGGTCTTGGATAAGAAGTCGGATTAGTAGATCACTAGGTTTAAGGATAGAGTGAGAGTGATAGCCTAGAGAGCATGTGTTGATTGCTTGAGTGTGTAACTCTTATTTGAAATAGTGGATTTGCTTTTACCGGTGGTTGTGGTATAAACCCGTGGATGTTTCCTCTTCTGAGGTTTACCACGTAAATAATGTGTGTCATTGTTTGCAATTTTCATTTAGCATTGTTAAAAATGCATTGTTTTAAAAGAAGATAAAAATTGGAGCATATACCTATTCACCCCCCCCCCCCCTCTAGGTATATTTACACTATAAAGATAAAGGGAAATTTCAATTAGTATTAGAGTAAGTGTCTATACGCACTTAGATAGATCTTCTTTGTAGTGTTTGTTATCTTCTTTTGTTTTATCATGATTAAAGAAATGTATACTTTTGTGGCTTCTCTTGTTGAAGGTGAGTCTATTGACTTAGATGATCAAAAGATCAAAGATTTATTCTAGAAAATGAAAGGATCTCTAAGATCAATAAGTCTCCCAGTAAGAAGTTAGAATATCATGATTGTAGCCTAAAATGTGTTATTGATCTTAATGACAAAATTCTTAATCTTGAGAAAAACTTGATTGATAGCAATGATAGATTAAGTATTTTGAAGCATGAAATTGAGCAAAGAGATGAATCTCTTGATCATACTAGGAGAATTAAAAATTTGCTTAAAGCAAAACTTAATGAGCATGAGAATCAAGAGAAAGTGCTTAATGACAAACTTAATGAGGCTAAAGAGATGATTAACAAGATGTTATCTAGCTCTAACAAAGTGAAACCTCTCATTAAGGTTGGAAAGCCTTCAAGCGACAAAAGAGGTTTAGGATATGTTAATGAAAAATAACTCATTCATCTAACAAATCTACTTTTGTCAAAGCTTGTAGCAATTTAATTGTAGGTACACTCTCTAACAGTAAAGCCATGAATGCTACCGGAGGTGCCTCAACATCAACAATGAAAGTAAAGGAAAAGACTTAAGAATGCCAAAGACAAGCTACATCATCGTCAAATGCAAAAGGCAAGACATCTAGTGTTGCACGCCAAAGTGGTAAAAATGTGAGAAGGCAAAATGAGTTGAATGCTCAAGCAAATGGTAAAATTCTCAAATTCATACCTATTTGTCATTATTGCAACATGGTAGGACACATAAGATCTAGATGTTATGAATACATTAGTAAATGTAGAATTGCCAATGATCTGCATGATATGTCTTTGAATGGTCCTAGGCAATCATCCATGTATGGATCTAAAATTAGTCCTAAGAAGACCTTGGAAAAGCATGTTGAGAATAAATGTGTTGATGATTTGTTTGTTAAATCTTGTGTTGTGCCTCATTCTACTATGCATAAGAAAGTTGATAATGCTTTGTTTGATTTGTTTGAAAATGTGACTAATGGAGTCAAGTGCCTATAAACAAGTCAAAGCATGTTAATAAAAGTAGGAATGAGAAACTTGTCAAGAAAGTTTGGGTTAAGAAAAACACAACACAATGTTTGGTTGCACAATATGCTTTAAGAGCTAATTCATCCTATTGTTGGTACCTAGATAGTGGTTGCTCTAGGAATATGACCGGTAACAAGGAATTCTTTAAGAATCTTGTTATGAATGATGGTTGATGGGTTACATTTGGTGATGGCACTAAAAAGCAAGTTCTAGGCAAGGTAGCAATTTGTATCCCCGGATTGCCTAAACTTCGTGACACCTTGTATGTAGATGGTCTACAAGCTAATCTAATAAGCATCACTCACTTGTGTGAAATTTTTAAAGAAGTTAGCTTTACCAAGGATGGGAGCACGATAATCGATAAAAATGGGCAAAATTGTTTTGAAAGTCAAAAGGTCTTCGGACAATTGCTATTGTTTAAAGGTTGATCCACTAACATGTAATCTGGAACATGAGTGCAACAAGCTTGAATTATAGCATGAAATATTGGGCCACATGAATTATAAAGATTTAAAGAAGCTTGAGAAATATAACATTGTTTGAGGTCTTCCTAGTCTTGGTAAAAAGTTTGATGGTGTTTGTGAACCATGTAAATTAGGTAAACAAACCAAAGTTTCTCACAAAAAGAACACTAATTTTGCTACCAAGAAGCCCTTAGAACTTGTGCATATGGACCTAATAGGACCAATTAAAACCGAACGCATAAATGGTAAGAAATACATTTTTACATGTGTTGATGACTTTTCTCGGTTTGCTTGGGTATATTTTCTTAGAGACAAGGCCGAAACTTTTGGTTACTTTAAGAAGTTTTACAATTAAGTTTAAAATTAAAAAGGTCTTGGGATCAAGAAAATATGGCGCATTAGGAGTGATCATGGGAGTGAATTTGAAAATGCTAGATTTAGTGAGTTTTGTGATGATTATGGGATTTCACATGAGTTCTCGGCTCCTAGAACTCCTCAAAAAATGGTATTGTTGAGAGGAAGAATCGTGTCTTGCAAGAGATGGCTAGGGTTAAGCTCAACTGCAAGAAAGTCTCTAGAAATCTTTGGGCCAAAGCGGTCAATACCGCATGCTATGTCACTAATAGAGTTTTTAGAAGGCCCGACACAAAACAAACCTCCTATGAACTTTGGAAGGGTAAGAAGCCCAATGTGAGTTACTTCCACACTTTTGGGAGTAAGTGTTTTATTTTGAATGATAGAGATTACTTAGGGAATTTTGATGCTAAAAGTGATATTGGTCTCTCTCTTGGGTATGCTAATAATAGTCGTGCATATAGAGTGTTCAATTTGAAAACTAAGACTATTATGGAGTCTGTTAATGTGAAAATAGATGATTTTAGCATGCTTGATTTGTGTGATAGCCATGGTGTCAATGAACCTAAAGAACATTTGTTGAATTACACTAAAGCACCTATTTATATGACTAGTTATGATGAAAGTGAGTCTAGTCATAATGATGATAATGGTAGTGTTGCTAGAGAATAAAGTCAAGAGTTAGAAAATGGTTTAAATGATGACCAACAAGATGTTGAAAATTCTAATTCTAGACATAGGAACATGCATTACCAATAAGACATCATAGGTGATTTGAATGAAGGGGTTAGAACTAGAAGGCAACTAGCTAACCAAATTTCATATGCTTGCTACACATCTCAAATTGAGCCCAAAAATATTAATGAAGCAATTATTGATTAATATTGGGTTATTGTCATGCAAGAATAACTATATCAATTTAAGAGGAATGAAGTATGGTCCTTAGTTCCTAGACCAAAAGATGTCAATGTGATTGGTACAAAATGGGTATTTAGGAATAAGACTGATGAATGTGGAAAGATAGTGAGAAATAAAGCAAGACTAGTGGCTCAAGGATACACTCAAGTTGAGGGTGTAGACTTTGATGAGACTTTTGCACCCGTTGCACGTCTTGAGTCCATTAGACTTTTGTTGTCCATTGCATGTCTTAAAAATTCAAATTGTTTCAAATGGAAGCCAAAAGTGTTTTTCTCAATGGATACCTTCAAGAATAAGTGTATGTTGAACAACCTAAGGGTTTTGTAGATCCACACTCTCCTAATCATGTGTTTAAGTTGAAAAAGGCTCTTTATGGCCTTAAGCATTGATGATCGTAAAAGCGCATCGGGCGGTTGCTTTTACTTGGGGAATAATTTGGTTGCTTGGCAAAGCAAGAAGCAAAATTCAGTCTCTTTTTCTTCATCCGAAGCTGAGTACATTGCGGCCGGAAATGCTTGCACACAACTTCTATGGATGAAACAAATTCTCAAGGATTATGAGATTGATCAAGGTAAAATGACTCTTTATTTTGATAATATGAGTGCCATTAACATCTCTAAAAATCCGGTTCAACACTCACGCACAAAGCATATAGATATTAGGCATAATTTCATTAGATAACTTGTTTAACATTCAATAGTAACTCTTGAACATATGCCTACTAAAAATCAACTTGCGGACTTGTTCACAAATCCCTTTGACAAAGAGAGATTTGTATCTCTTAGAAGATCCATTGGCATGATTTGTGTTGTTTAATGCTTGTGTGTGGTTATGAGTGGCTTGATAAGCAAAAACTATATTGTATATCTATTTCTTTGAGAGCTACTCTTGTGAGAAGTAATGATCTTAATAAAATAGCTTTTATTGCTTCTAAATCATGCACTAAAGTCTTTGTAAATCTTGTTTTTTAAAAGTGCACAAATGCTTCTCCTATATGTTTAAGTTTGAGTAATTGAGTTTGAAAGCATGTAGATTATGGATTCATCTTGAAGTTCATTGTCTAGTACATGATAGATGACCTAGGGTTAGTATCCATTTTGCTTCAGCAACTACATAGAACTCAATGAGCATCTTCATGGAAAGGGCTACACACATTGGTTGTGAAGCCGCCCAATGTAGGAAAGGGCTACACCACTGTGATGAGTGAAAGCCATCATGAAGAGTATATGTTTATGTATGAAAAAATCAAAGAAGTGTTGAAATAGAATCTTAAAAAAAAATCTTTGATACAAAGCCTAAAAAGAAATGGAGGAAGGCTTAAAATGGAGTATGTGTGGAGCATATTTTAAGGGGGAGCTTAATTTGTTAAACTTAGTTCTCTATACAACTTGTTTGCTCACTATCTCATGATTTCATTATGCATCCCTTATTGCCTTTTAGGTATTTTCAATTGGCATTTATCTCTCTCTCATGGTTGTGTAATATGTTTTTGTCAATTCCTTGCCAAAAAGGGGGGAGAAAGTCTTTTCCTCACCATGTTACTTACTTTTGATATAAAGGGGAGACAATCCATTAAGGGGGAGAAATTTTGTCTTAAAGGGGAGAAAGATTTTGTGTTTGCATGAGATAAGAAGAGTTAAGGGAACTTTTGTTTTTGTTTCATATATTGTTTGTTTATCTCACCTATCTTATATGTAGAAGATTTCTTTTGGTTGTTCTTCTCTCACAGGTGCTTTGAATGAATGAAGATATTCTTGAAGAATCATGAAGACACTTTAGTCTAGGGATATCTCTTTGTAATGTGAGGATGTGAGAATGCAATCAACATTGATTATGAGTGATCATTGTATGGTGAGGTAGAGGTTTTGTCATGGAATAGCCAAAGGGGGAGATTGTTAGGTTTTAGATTTGTGTTGGCTTGATTCCATAACAAAACTTCAATTCTTTGTAATGCTTAGTTGCTTAAGTGGTTTGTGATGATAAGAGCTTCAAGGGAGAAAAGCAACTTCTCAATATGCAAAGTTCGTCTTGAAGAGGATTGGTACTATTCTTAGATGCTAAGGTATTGAGATCCTTCTTCCTCTTGCAAGGCATAAGTGCACACATACACAATTCATTCATATGAGTCCCTGCATCGCAACGCATCATTTGGTATAACACTTTCATACACTTGAAGTTGAATGCTAATGCAACACTTTCATACACTTGAAGTTGAATGTTAATGCATTGGTATGAAAGTAAGATGTTTTGGAAAATGCATGATTGGAGACTATCTCTATGTAGTTTGCATTCTTGTGTGAAATGTGTTTGTTTGTTTATATGTTTATATAACATGGATCTTGAAATTGATTTTAGTCTTAGATTATTCACGATTGAGTTTCGTTCATTTCGGTTACTCATACTATTGATTTTGAGTTCTAAATCAAAAGATACTACACTTTCAACTCATGTTGCATACATTGTCTTCGTCTTCATATATCGAGTCAAATTTTTATTCTCTGGGTTGAGTATCTTATATTTTCATGCCTGTGAGGGAGTCCCGGTTTGTAATCTTTAAATGGATTCAAATTCGGAGTTTGATGGCCAAAGAAGGGTCCAAAAACGCGAGAGGAGCACAAGGGAAGAGGTACGATGGCATAAGCCATCACTTCGCGCCATCTCGTGGAATCATTCCGAGATGGCGCGTTGCCATCTCGGCCTTAAAGCCTTGCTGCCCCGAGATGCCCATACGCCATCTTGGGGAGGCACTAAGGCATTTGGTCTTTTGGTTGTTCTCTCTTTAAAAAACCTCTCATTCTCTCTCATTCATTAGATAAGTTGAGAAAAACAAATTTGAAAAACAAGTGCAGAATTTTTCTCTCAACATTTTGATTTTTGTTTTTGTGATAACTTCTTCATTTCTACTCCGAATCACTTGATTCGAAAACCGATTTTGAGTGTCTTGGAGATTTATACAAACCCCAAGCATTTCCAGAACCAAAGAATGACTAGAGATTTTGTTGTGATAAGATCTTCTGTTCCTGGTTTTCATCCTTGTTAATAAAATCATCTTCTTCTTAGTTTTCTTCTTAGATCTTCTTATTGATTGATGCTATTGATTAAGAATCATGAATAGGATTATTTTGATATCATTTTGTGGTTTGTTGAATTGATTTTTAAGTTTAGCAAAATTTGTGATAAGTTAATTGATTTGTGCTAAACTTGATAAACATGAAATTGTTTCTAGAAATCTTTTGTTCTTATGCTTGATTGACTATTTCTAGATCTAATTCCATTTTCTAAGAACTAGGTTGTGTTTCAATTGGTGTCTATATCTTCATATCTATGTTCTTATTTGATAACATGCTTAGGTTGCCTAGATACATTTGTGTTTGTTCTTTGAAAGCATAATCTAGCTATCTAGTTGCATGTCCATAGATTTTGTTGATCATCATTTTCTATGTTGAGTGCTTGTTTGCGTTTTGTATTCATGATCACTTAGATGCCTTGTGAAGAGGTAGAAAGTCTCATATCTTAGAGCGATTCTTTAATTTGAGCAATTGGAAGTCTTAGCTAGAGTAGGGAGGACTTGGATAGCTAAGCAAGTGGCAGTCTCGACAAGAGGTGTGAGACCTCGAATTGTTGAGCAAGAAAGTCTTGACTAGAGTTGGGAGGACTCGAATAGTTGAGCAAGAAGTCTTGCCTAGGTTTGGGAGGAGGAATCTTCCTAGAGACAGGAGGTCTTGGATAGGAAGTCGGCTTAGTAGATCACTAGGTTCAAGGATAGAGTGAGAGTGATAGCCTGGAGAGCATGTGTTGATTGCTTGACTGTGTAACTCTGATGGTTGTGGTATTAACCTGTGGATGTTTCCTGTTCAGAGGTTTACCACGTAAATATTGTGTGACATTGTTTGCATTTTTCATTTAGCATTGTTAAAATTACATTGTTTTAAAAGAAGACAAAAATTGGAGCATATACCTATTCACCCCCCACCTCTAGGTATATTTACATTATAAAGATAAAGGGAAATTTCAATTAGTATTAGAGTAGGTGTCTAGACGCACTTAGATAGATCTACGAACTAGGTTGTGTTTCAATTGGTGTCTATATCCTTATATCTATGTTCTTAGTTGATAACATGCTTAGGTTGCCTAGATACATTTGTGTTTGTTCTTTGAAAGCATAATCTAGCTATCTAGTTGCATGTCCATAGAATTTGTTGATTGTCATTTTCTATATTGAGTGATTGTTTGCATTTTGCAATCATGATTACTTAGATGCCTTGTGAAGAGGTAGAAAGTCTCATATCTTAGAGTGATTCTTTGATTTGAGCACTTAGAAGTCTTAGCTAGAGTCGGGAGGACTTGGATAAAACTAATGAGTAGTAGAAATCAGTTGCTTAATATTTTCGTGAAAGGTGTGTTATAATAATCTAGATACCATTTTTCCGGGCTTTCTGGAAGGTATCTTATCATGGCGACCTCACTCCCGTATGGGAAATTGTTAATCATGCTTGGATCTTTTCCGAGGGTGCTAGCCCGATCGAGACATCAAGAGGGCTATCTAGCTATATCCTGGTCCAAGATGTGGATGTCAACTATGCTCTTACACTCAGACCCTTATTAGGGGTGGTAGCCCGACCAAGGCATCAAGAGGGCTGTCTAGATATTTTTTGGTCTCGATATATGGATGACAACTATGCTTTTATACTCAGACCCTTCTTATGGGTTGTAACCCGACAAAGGCATCATGAAAGTTGTCTAGCTATTTCCTTGTCTTAAGATCTGGATGGCAACTCATTATATCCATATCGCCTAACCAACACATCTGTTTGACACCTGTTGTTTTCGACTTCTCGGGTCAAGCTCCGAATCATAACATCTCTGTCCCCCATCAGTTCTCCATAATGGTTAAAATGTCGGGTGATCGTCATGCCTATTTCCAGTCCCTCTTCACTCTGTTCACGAGTCTCATGGATCAATCCTTGCAAGCATACGGTTCCATGACAACCTTTACAATGGTACCGATCGCTATCCTCTGATGATGATGATTGATCCCTGCGCTGGTCATATTTGTGGTGTCTATCATGGGCCATCTGACCGTGACTTCACCTTTGGTGTGGTCTTTCTTCCTCGGTTGTTTCACGTCTCTTATACTGGTTACATGTTATATCCCCAGCTTGATTGATTTGACCTGAGTTTCTAACTGCTTCAGGTACATCTGATTACGACCCAACTATAACCAAATAAAGCCTTGTAAGTGGGGGATTTGGAGGATGCGCCTTTTCTACAGCTAATTAATCTACCCCTTCTCTGCCGCGTCCGTCAGTAGTTATTATAGTGCTTCACAAAAACGACGTGTTATGTCCTTACTGGTAAAAGGAATTTGTTGGATACCAACCACGGGTGTTGGTTGGTTGGTTGGTTCTCAGAGGTTGTGGTGGGATTTTGTGTACTCCCGCCTATGTGAGCATTTTCAGGAGATTTTTGGATATCCCTAAAATTGTTTCTGCTTCCGCTACCAGTCATTGCTTATTTAGATTGAGGGTTTAGCGCCCCTCCTTCTAGCGCCAATTATTGATGTCGATTTCTCGCTGGATGAGAAAGTCAACAAGATTGGATTCAGATATGATTTGTCAAAGAGAGAGAAAGAGAAAGCAATTTTGTAGTTAATAAGACAAGTTAACGTGGTAAAACTCTAGTGTTCAGAGAAACGTCCACGGGTGGTTGAATAAACAACCGAGCTAAATTCACTACTGAAATAAAGAATTACAACACTCGATCTCTTTTTTCTCTCTTTGCTATGGGTTTTCTGTATATTTTCTATTCCATCCTTTTAACAATGAAATTATGGGTCTATTTAAATATGCATAGAACCCTAATCCTTTCTGTATAAGTAATGAAAGAATTTGTATTTAATTACAATTGGTTACTTGGAGTCGTCTTTAACTTCTTTCCTATCTTGGAGATCGCATGGAGATCGTTTGGGACTCTGGTGATGTAGTCCATTTAGGATTTATTTCCTTATAAATATACAGTCTTCTCGAAGTGGAGTTATTGCCGGATTTGGAACCAGTTTCCTGTTTGGTATTTTTTTCTTCCATAAATTCTTCTTGATATGGATGTCTTGCGTATTTGAGCATGACTCTTGGTTCTCCCACGTGTAAATTACGTGCTACATTTCTTCACTCGGGTTTTTTTTATCTGTCTCGAGTAGAACATGTCATCACTTGGTCCCGAGTAGGTTATGGCTTTTCCGAATACTCGTATTCTCACTTACTCAGGTTCCTATTCCTTTGCAATGTCTTGAAGGGTACTTTCTGCATGCCTATTCGAATATCTACCTAGCAATTTTTAAAGGACTACCCACTTTGTCAGTGACGTGTACATTCGACAAAAGTGTACATATAACATGAGGTATTGGATGTTAAATCTTAAAGTTAAGTTTTCAATAGTGTCTACTGAAATATGGCTTCTGGACAAGTCAAAATATCCAAGTTCAAAATGTGGTCATGAGTAAATATGGTAACTTCGAGAGCTATGGGCGGTCTATGTGTTCTTGGCAAATACTGGTATTCTTCACTAGGATACACTATCTCCAAAAAGATTGTCTGGGGTATGAATTAGCAATATTAACTTATTCTATCTTTATTTAAGAGTTCAATTTTAATTCTTTAGTGGAAAGAACTATAGTTAATAGATCGGACCTAAGTGAATCATTTGTTGATTATGATTGGGTTGTGTTTGTTGGAGTTCAAATTTTGACAGTCTGCAAAGATCCCCAACCCACACGAACTTGCATGGATCACTTGATATATTCTACCGGACCAATTTATGGGTCCACCTAGAATTGTATTACGGCATGTGGACTTGATTCTTTTTTAGTAAGAATGGGTCTAGTTCACATGTAGACTTTTTATTACGGTCCAATGGATTTAATAAAATAGAAAAATCAATATTTTCCCTTATATATTGGCTTGGGCGGCAAGGGACAATTTATTAGTCTTATATATTGTTTTTTATTTTATTATTTAGTTAAATGGAAATTATTTATTTATTTAATTAGTTAATAGTAAAATTTGGCTAGTGGTCAAAGAGAAATTTTCCACTCTCCTAGCCTAAATCGAAGCCTAAAGCCGACATTCATGAGACCTCGGGCGGACCATAAAACAATCCCATAGAAGCATGGAAGGATCGCCAGGCTTCGGAACTGTCATGGAACAAGCTAGGCACGACCAGGTCGAGTCATCATGCAAACACTGGAATTCGGGCTTCTCGAGGCCACTTATCCCGGAACCTCGATTCCTGGGATCAAACTCCAAAACCACCCCGCGAAAGCAAGGAAGGATCACTGAGCTCAAGAAGCACTCGAAGTGAAGCCCGACAAGCAAAGTAAGCTCCCACGAGGTTAAGGCTCCCAGAGGTCGAGCTTAACACATAGCCAAAAACGGGAAGACCACCAACCTTTTCAAGAGCTCGTTGTCCACCCCACGAAACGAGGAGAAAGAGGACCTCTAAGTGAATCAGGCCCGTACTGTAAGGATTATGCTCGATAGCAAGAGTGTAATATTGTAATTGACAATATTTTAATATTAATAAAGTGATTTCTAGTTTAACAAATCTTGTAGCATTTATAGTTTAATTATTATAATTGTCAAAAGTAAAAAAATCATAAGGACAAAAGACTATGAGAAAAGAAGAATTGTTCATACATCTAGATATGTATGAGCTAGACACAATTCTTTAGTTAGTCTTGAATAATATTCACAACTTAAGATAAAAGGTTGGATGCCTTTATCTTGTCAAAGTTGTAGATTTTTTTGCTAGCATTTGAGTGGGATCAAATGTGTTATGACGAGTCTAAAATCTTCAAAGTGTGTTGTCTTTGGGCAAAAGAATCTAGTGTACTGGGTGCATTGAATAGGATCAAAAAGAAATAATTTATCTATAACCGTCAATGGATAAAAGTTTTCATTTGAAGACAATCGGAGAATCTATCTTAATCCTGAGATAAATAATGGACTTATGGTTGCAAGTGTTATCATTTGAGCCATCAATGAGTACGATTATATAGCATAGTCTATCCTCGATAGTTTAGTGGTATTCATTTGTTAATCGATAGAGGACTTCATTTATAGATATGGACATCGTGGCTCCATTTATTGAATGAAAGTAGAATACCATCATATGGATGTCTTGAGGTATTGGATATTAAATCTTAACGTTAAGTTTTCAATAGTGTCTATTGAAACATGGCTTCTGGACAAGTCAAAATATCCAAGTTCAAAATGTGGTCATATGAGTAAATATGGTAACTTGGAGAGCTATCGGCGGTCTATGAGCTCTTGGCGATTACTGGTATTCTTCACGAGGATATACTTTCTCCAATAAGATTGCCTAGGGTACGAATGAGTAGCATCAACTTATTCTGTCTTTATTTAAGAGTTCAATTTTAGTTCATTCAATTTTAGTTCTTTAGTGGAATGAACTAAAATTAAATAGATCGGACCTAAGTGAATCATTTGTTGATTGTGATTGGGTTGTGTCTATTGGAGCTTAAATTTAGATAGCCCGCAAAGATCCCTAATCCACACGAACTTATGTTGATCACTTGATATATTCTACCGGACCAATTTAGGGGTCCATCTGGAATTGTATTGAAGTATGTGTACTTGTTTCTTTTTGTAAAAATGAGTCTAGTTCACATGTGGACTTTTTATAAAGGTAAAATGGGTTTAATAAATTAAGAAAATAATATATTTGCCCATATATACATGTGTTGGGCGGCAAGGCTATTTAGAATAGCTTAAATATATTATTTTATTTATTATTTAATTAAATGAAAATTAATTAATTTAGTGATTATTTAATTATTTAATTAAAAGTCAAAAAGTTCTATTAAGAGATGGTCTCCTAATATTATACTATTGTTGGTAGTATAATTAATATTAAAGACTATATTTGATAAGTAGATAAATAAAAAGAACTATTTATCTAATCAAATTAGGAAGTCTTTAATATGGTTACAAATACACTATTGAGTTGGATTAGGAGTCTTGGTGTAGGATAAAATTATTTTTAGAAAATGATTCTTAACCACCAAGTAAATCTACCTAAGGAAAGGATTCTTAACCACCAAGTAAATCCTTCTTAGGAGAGGATTTGGTCTCCTATATATACTACTTGTAAATTTCGACCAAGCCTTAGTTTTTGGTGGAGAATTTGTTTTTTATTTGTTTTTTTATTGTTATAAAAAAAAAACTTCTTCCAACTCATTGTGTGAAGAATTCGGCTTAGTATAGAGAAAAGAGAGAACGTTTTTGCTTTCGATAGTACACTAGTATCCTTTGTACCAAAAGGGTTTTGTGCACAACATCGGATCAAGGTTCACGCGAGTTTCAATCAAATTGATTGATAATTCAAAAGTGACTGGACATTCTTAGTTTTTCTCTTGGAGGATTTTTGTGACTAACAAAGAAGAAGATTTTGTTTGTTTCCATCCTTAGGTATAAAATTTAAAGAAATTGAGCCTACACTCCTAGGTGATTCACGTTAGTGATTGGATTGGAAGATCTTGTGGATTCAATTCGACACTAGTTCAATCGTCACGAAAAATAAAAGGTAAGATACTTTTTATATGCATCCATTAATCTAGGGTTAAAGCTCTTGTTATTAATAGGGAATTTTTTTTTTATATACGCAAACCCTAATTTTCTAATTTTCTCACGCTTCCATTGCGTTTTGAACCGTCTTTTTCCCTACAATTGGTATAAGAGCCTAGTTGTACCCTTGATTAATTGATGTATGTGTACGTGAATCTATTTCTTTTTATCGTATATGTGCATGTTTTAGAAAGAGATGGCACTCTAGGTATTCGTATATATATTTACATTGGAATGTATGGATATATATATGTTTTATATGTGGTGTTATTGCTCAATTATGGTCCTAGAATTTCAATGTATTTTGTTTTGGGATTGTAACAAGAATGGTGGTCTATCATCGCCATAATTTCCTTCTTGGTAGTTTATAAGTTTTTTTTTTGTTTTAATAAAAAAAAACTGCACTATTGTAATAAAAAAAACTGCAGTATTCTATTATTTAAATTCTTCTGTAATACATTCAAGTTTCGAAGACTCGAAGGTTTAAAGGATTAGGAGCAACCGGAACAAGCTTGGGACCGTGCGAGCCGTAACAACGAACTTGGATGCGAAGAGCGCGCATCCACGTTTGTTGTGGCATGGGTTGCGTAAGGCATCCCTTTGGTAGCCACGGGCTGCGCATGGCAGCCCATTTTGGGTTTGTGGCATGCATACGCCTATGGGTAAGGGTGAAGGGTGCGCACGCCCATGGGAGGTAGCCGAGAGAGTCCGAACGACGAAGGTTGCATGAAGACTTGTTCACCAAGAAAGGAGTTTTTGTATTCCAAGACATATGTAATTTACTTGTTTTTCTAGGATGGACCAAAATTGTAGCTATTTATATTTTCGTAAATATTGCAATGTTTGTCATTGTTTGATAACATGTCATATAGAATAGGAGTGCCACTCGTATATCCTTTTTGGTATGAACATGCATTGAATGGTTTAAGTATCTAATTTGGCATCTAGATAACTTGGTAAATCATTCTTTGGAATTCGATCACACGCCTTAAACAATTGAGTGGGAGAAGGTGCCTACGGCCTCCAAGTTTAGTTAAGCTTTATGTTTCGTGAATAACCCCCCAAGGGGTATTCGTGAATGGAATTTAGCAAGATACTTCCTTACAAGGATAGACTAGACAATAAGCCCAAACGATATCTACTCCTAAAGGAGGGATATTCGTGAGGGATTATATTGAAGGTCGATAACTTGGTATTACACTTAATGTAATTTTATTAATATCCTCTCAAGAGTTCTTTTTAATAAAAATTACAAGGCTAAAAATGAAAACGTTGGTTGTTATGTTAACAATCAGGTGGGACCTAGTCCAACTAGTAAATGTTGCCAACTCCTAAAGAAGGCGTGACATTTATGGGTGTTGGATCACCGTGAATTTTTACAATTGAATCATTTTATTTAATTAAAGGTAAATATTCAAAAGTGCTATATCATGATTGTTAACTTATATAATTTTTGTTATAAAAACAAAATCATGACCCCATCCCTAATCAACATCCTAAAAGATAATACTTTAACTGATGATAATTATGTCACATGGAAAAGGAAAATTGGGTTGTTATTGCAAGCTGAAAAACATAAATTCATTACGCCTATTCCTTAACCACCAAACTAATGAATCTACTCAAGAGCAAGGAGATGAGTATCAGTAGTGGAAATCTTCAAATGAGATGGCTAAATGTACGTTACATTATGGCCACCATCTCCGACGTGTTGCAACAGCAACATGAAGGAATGGAGGCTGCTACCGATATAATGATGTCTCTAGAGGAGATGTTTGTTATGAGGTCTAGGACAACTAAGAGAGAGGTAGTAACTACTTTTATAAATCTTAGGATGAAACCTGGACAGGGTGTGAAAGATCACATGATGAAAGTCATCGTACATCTTAACATTGCTGAACTGAATGGTGCTGAGATAAATGGTGAGACCAAAATTGACATGATTGTCAACTCACTATCAGATTCCTTTGATCAATTCAAGTTGGACTACACCTTGAATAATAAGGAATACACCTTGCAAGGCCTGATGCAAGATGTTAAAAGCATGGAAAAAATCCTTGTGAATGGCAAGGGTCAAGAGAATCAAATGCTTGGTAAGTTGCTACTGTTAAAGACCCGTAAAAAGGTCAAGAGACAACAGAAGAAAAAGTAACTTGAGCATTCTTAGAAAGAGAACAAGAAAGTAATTAAGATCAAAGGAAAGTGTTTCTTTTGTGGTGAAAAGCGACAAAGGAATAGACTAAATAAGAATGAATTCAACTTGCATTTAGGCAATGGAGCGTTGGTGTCTACTAGTGTAATGGGAGATATTAGAATCAGTTTAGATTCTTATAGACATTTAGTTTTAATAAATGTTTATTATGTGCCACAATTCAAGAGGAATTTAATTTCGGTCTCTTGTCTTAATAAATTTGGATATTCAATTACTTTTAATAAAAGTTTTATTATTAGCAAGAATAACAAACCTGTTTGCAAAGGTACATTGGAAAATGGTTTATTGGACTTGCCTAGAAATATCTCTCACTTGTTAGACATGGAATCAACGGAACCTAATCGTAAAAGAGTAAAATTGTCAAAAGATGAAACCTACCTATGGCATTAGCACCTAGGTCATATTAACCTTAATAGGATTACAAGATTGGTAAGTGACGGACCTCTAAGTGACGGACCTCTAAGTGACTTAAAGGTTGATGATCTACCAACTTGTGAATCTTGTTTGGAAGGAAAAATGACAGAAAGGCCATCGAATGTTTAGGATTGATACACATTGATGTGTGTGGACCTATGAGCATTCAAGCTAGAGGTGGATATGAGTACTTCATCACTTTCACGGATGACCACTCAAGATTTAGCTATGTGTATCTCATGAGACATAAGTCGGATGCTTTTGATATATTCAAAGCATTTAAAGCTGAAGTACAAAATCAGTTTGAGAAACACATAAAAATCTTGAGATCCAATCATGGTGGAGAATATCTATCTGGTGAGTTTCAGTAATATCTAATTGATAATGGAATAATTTTACAGTTTTCTGCACCAGGTACACCTCAACAAAATAGGGTGGTAGAAAGGAGAAATGGAACTCTTTTGGATATGGTTAGGTCTATCTAAGTCGGTTCCTAAAACACCGCATGAGTTGTGGACCGGGAGAAAGCCTACTTTACAACACTTAAGGATATTTGGATGTCTTGCACACGTGTTAAAAGGAAAGACAGAAAAGATGGAGTCCCATTCAGAAACATGCATATTTGTAGTGTATCCAAAAGGAACAAAAGGATATTATTTTTATAGTCTTCAGATCTTTAAGTAATTGTTTCGACAAATGCTAAATTTCTAGAAAAGGACTATATGAATAATTTTGTGCTTAAAAGTAGAATTATCCTGATTGAGCTTTTAGAGGATACAATTCTAACCTCTCAAGCCCTCCGTCACTAGTTAAGCCAAGCCTTGGAGAAGAGCTGCAAATCTACTTGGCCATTTTAGAAACTGCGGTAAGTGGGGCCTTGGTCAAGGAACGTGGAGATAGGATCTAGCGGCCTATCTAGTACGTGAGCCATGCTCTAACTAAGCCCAAGAAGAAATATACCCTTTTGGAGAAGCTCACCTATGCCTTGGTAACTCGGCGAGGAAGCTCCGTCCTTACTTCCAAGCTCATTCAATAGCAGGAGTGACAGACTAACCCCTCCGTCAATTCTTGCAAAGACTGGATGTTTCCAAAATTTTGGTTTTATGGGCCCTGGAGCTCACCCAGTTTGATTTAAGGTATAATCCAAGACCACAATTAAAGCCCAGGCTCTAGCATACTTTATAGCGGAGCTCTCAATGCCCCTATGCCAAGCGACATCCGTAGCAACAAACGTAGCTCTTGAGAGGATTCCAGAATCTGACAACTGATCTGAAGGCTACAAGTCATGGATCCTCTACACAGATGGAGCTTCCAGGCAAGCTGGTGGAGGAGCGGGCATAGTTCTAATCGACCCAAAAGGAACTGAGTGCTGCTACTACTTCAGATTTGAATTTTAAGCCACTAATAATGAAACGGAGTATGAAGCCTTCTTAGCCGGAATAAGGGCGGCTGCAGAGCTCGAGGTCGATTTCCTGTAGATCAAGAGTGACTCGTTGCTCATAGTCAACCAAGTCTCTAGGGATTATCAGGCAAAAGAAGATAACATGATTGCCTACCTAAAGCTAGATCAAAAGCTTGGGAGCAAATTCAAAGGTTTTAGGATTGAGCAGATACCTCGACAACAGAATCATCAAGCATACATATTAGCCAAGATAGTTGCGAACGGCGGCCAGACCTTACCATATGGAGTCCATCTCCAAGTGATCCCCTTACCAAGCATCGCAGCAGGTAACGAGACTTGTACCCTGGATCGGCGGCCATGTTGGATGGACCCAATTATGGATTATCTCTAAGAAGAAAGACTCTCTAGGGAGCCTGACCAAGCTTGGAGGATCAAAAGACTCTCAATTCGATATTGCTTGGTGGATGGGTACTTGTACAGGAGGGGCAGATCCCTTCCTTTGCTTCGATGTTTACATCCTGAAGTTGCCAAATTGGCACTAAGAGAGGTTTACTCCGGGGAATGTAGGAACCACATAGGAGGGGAGGTTTTGGCATATCAGGTACTTTGCATGGGGTATTATTGGCCAACCATCCATCAAGATGCAAAGATCTTGGTACGTTCATGCGAAGCTTGCAAAGACCACTTGTGAAATAGACCTATTCTTGCAAAAAGAAACAAGTTCACATGCCCTAATACAATTCTAGTTGGACCTCTATATTGATCCGGTAGAATATATCAAGTGATCCATGCAAGTTCGTGTGGATTGGGGATCTTAGCGGGCTATCTAAATTTAAGCTCTAATAGACACAACCCAATCAAAATCAACAAACGATTCACTTAGGTCCGATCTATTTAATTTTAGTTCATTCCACTAAATAACTAAAATTGAACTCTTAAATAAATATAAAATAAGTTGATGTTACACACTCATACCCTAGACAACCTTATTGGAGAAAGTGTATCCTCGTGAAGAATACCAGTAATCGCCAAGAACTCATAGACCGCCTATAGCTCTCCAAGTTACCATATTTACTCATATGACCACATTTTGAACATGGATATTTTGACTTGTCCAGAAGCCATGTTTCAATAGACACTATTGAAAATTAACGTTAAGATTTAATATACAATACCTCAAGACATCAATATGAAGATATTCTACTCTCATTTAATAAATGGAGCCACGATGTCGATATCTATAAATGAAGTCCTCTATGGATTAACAAATGAATTCCACCAAACTATCGAGGATAGACTATGCTATATAATCGTACTCATTGATAACTCAAATGATAACACTTGCAACCATGATTTCATCATTTATCTCGGGATTGAGATAGACACTCCGATTGTCTTCAAATGAAAAAATTTTATCTATTGACGGTTCTTGATAAAGTATTTCATTGTGATCCTATTCAATGCACCCAGTGCACTAGATTCTTTTGCCCAAAGACCCACTCAAATGCTAGCAAAAGAATCTACAACTTTTACAAGATAAAGGCGCCCAACCTTTTATCTTAAGTTTTGAATATTATTCAAGACTAACTAAAGAATTGTGTCTACCTCATACATATATAGATGTATGAACAATTCTTTTTTTCTCATAGTCTTTTGACCTTATGATTATTTACTTTTGACAATTATAATAATTAAACTATAAATGTTATAAGATTTGTTAAACTAAAAATCACTATATTAATATGAAAATATTGTCAAATACAATATTATACTCTTGCAATCGAGCATAATCCTAACAATCTCCCATTTGATCTATAGCGAATGTGTAGTATCTCTCATCTCCATGTTCTCTAGATGTCCATCAAAACTTATTTGTGGAAAAGCCTTTATAAAGGGATCCGCTAGATTTTATGCTTACTCGATCTTGGTAATCGTCACGTCACCCCTATGCACAATTTCCATTAGAAGGTGATATTTTCTTTCATTGTGTTTCCCTCTCTTATGACTTATTGGTTCTCTCGAATTAGCCACTGCTCCACTATTGTCACAATAGATAGTGATCTGCTTATTCACATCAGGAACCACTTCTAAGTCAATTAAGAATGGGCGGAGCTAGAAAGCCTCTTTAGTAGCCTTGCATGCGGCAACATACTCGACTTCCATGGTGGAATCAGCAATACAAGATTGCTTGATACTCCTCCATATGAATGCCCCTCCTCCAATAGTAAACACAGATCCTGTTGTTGATCTCCTAGAGTCAGAATCTGACTAAAATTCAAAATCTGCATACCCAATGGGAATTAAATTCACTCCAGAGTATACAAGCATATAATCTCTCGTTCTCCTAAGATACTTGAAAATATGCTTGACTGCCATCCAGTGATCAGGACCAGGCTTTGATTGAAACCTGCTAACTATGCCTACAGCAAAACAAATATCTGGTCAAATGTAGAGCATTACTTACATGAGACTTCCAACAGCCGATGCATATGGAATCCTACTCACAAATTGCTCTTCATGCTCATTCTTAGGAACTTGTTCCTTTGAAAGTTTGATTCCATGTCTAAAAGGTAACACACCTTTCTTTGAATCTTGCATGGAAAACGTAGACAAGATTGTATCTATGTATAATGCTTGGGATAATGCAATCATTCTATTCTTTTTATCCCTTATAACTTGGATACCAAGAATATAACTTGCTTCTCAAGTCCTTCATATCAAATTAATTTGCTAACAATTATTTTATTGATGTCAATACACCTACATTGTTTCCGATGAGTAGTATATAATCAACGTAAAGAACTAGGAAAACTAACATGTCACCTTTAATCTTTTTGTATACATAAGGTTCATCATGGTTTTGAATAAATCCAAAACATTTTACGGCTTGATCGAACCTTATGTTCTAGGATCTGGATGCTTGCTTCAATCCATACATGGATCTTTCCTCTTGGCTCTTTTCAATGAATCCGTCTGGTTGCATCATGTAGATGCTTTCGTCAAGACTTCTATTAAGGAAAGTTGTCTTGACGTCCATTTTCCAAATCTCTAGGTCTAGAGATGCCATAATGAATAGTAGTATCCCAATGGATTTCAGGAGAATGTTTTTTTCTTATAACCTTTAGCTACTAATCTAGCTTTAATGGTTATCACCTTTCCATCCATTCCTCTTTTCCTCTTGTATACCCACTTGCACCTGATGGGTTTTATCCCTTTACGCAAGTCTATAAGAGACCAAACTTTGTTTTTGAATATAGATTCAATTTCGGATTGCATTGGCTTTTGCTAATGGTGATTATCAACATCTTCCATTGCTTCCTTGTACGTATAGGGACCATTGTCGTCCGAAAGATTCTCTATAGATTCTCCTAGACCGTTGTATCTCTCGGGTTGTCTAACAACCCTCCCGCTACAATGAGGTATGGTAGATTGTTGATCTTGTGTTGGTAAGGAACTTACAATTGGGCTTGGTTGCGAAACCTCTTGTGGAATTGTATCTCCTAAAAGCTCATTCAGGACAATTCTACTTTTAGGCACAAAATTATTCATATAGTCCTCTTCCAGAAATTTAGCATTTGTTGAAACAAATACTTTAAGATTTGAAGGACTGTAAAAATAATATCCTTTTGTTCCTTTTGGATACCCTACAAATATACATGTTTCTGAACAGGACTTTATCTTTTGTCTTTCTTTTTAACACGTGCGCAGGACATCTAAATATCCTTAAGTTTTGTACACTAGGCTTTCACCCAGTCCACAACTCATTCAGTGTTTTAGGAACCGAATTAGATGGTACATCATTTAGAATGTACATTGTAGTTTGTAAAGTATATCCCCAAAAAGAATTAGGGAGCGTTGAATAACAAAACATAGACCTAACCATATCAAAAAGAGTTCTATTCTCCTTTTTGCCACTCCATTTTGTTGAGGTGTGCCTGGTGCAGAAAACTGAGAAATTATTCCATTATCAATAAGATATTGTTGAAACTCACCAGATAGATATTCTCCACCACGATTGGACCTCAAGATTTTTATGCGTTTCTCAAGCTGATTTTCTACTTCAGCTTTAAATGCTTTGAACATATCAAAAACATCGGACTTATGTCATACATAACCAAATCTTGAGTGATCATCCATGAAAGTGATGAAGTAATCATATCCACCTCTAGCTTGAATGCTCATAGGTCCACACACATCAGTGTGTATCAATCCTAAACATTGGATGGCTCTTATGACTTTGGTCATAAACGACCTTTTGGTCAAATTACCTTCCAAACAAGATTCACAAGTTGGTAGATCATCAACCTTTAAGTCACTTAGAGGTCAGTCACTTACCAATCTTTTAATCCTATTAAGGTTAATATGACCTAGGCACACATGCCATAGGTAGGTTTCATCTTTTGATAATTTTACTCTTTTATGATTAGGTTTCGTTGATTCCGTGTCTAACAAGTGAGAGATATTTCCATGCAAATAGAATAAACTTTTTTCCAATGTACCTTTACAAACAAATTTGTTATTCTTACTAATAATAAAACTTTTACTAAAAGTAACCGAATATCCAAATTTATTTAGACAAGAGACCAAATTTAAATTCCTCTTCAATTGTGGTACATAATAAACGTTTATTAAAACTAAATGCCTATAAGAATCAAAATTGATTCTAATATCTCCCACTACACTAGTAGAAACCAACGCTCCATTGCCTAAATGCAAGTTGAATTCATTCTTATTCAGTCTATTCCTTTGACCATTTTCACCACAAAAGAAACACTTTCCTTTGATCTTGGTTACTTTCTTGGTCTCCTTCTAAGAAGGCTCAAGTTGCTATTTCTTCTATTGTCTCTTGACCTACGTATGGGTTTTTAACAGTAGCAACTTACCAAGCATATGAATCTCTTGACCCTTGCCTTTCACAAGGATGTTTTAGTGCTTTGAACATCTTGCATCAGGCCTTGCAATGTGTATTCCTTATTATTCAAGGTATAGTCCAACTTGAATTGATCAAAAGAATCTGATAGTGTGTTGACAATCATGTCAATTTTGGTCTCACCATCTATCTTAGTACCATTCAGTTCAGCAATGTTATGATGTGCTATGACTTTCATCATGTGATCTTTCACACCCTGTCCAGGTTTCATCCTTAGATTCATAAAAGCACTCACTGCTCTCTCTTAGTCATCCTAGAACTCATAGCAAACATCTCTTCTAGAGACATCATTATATCGGCAACATTGCCCATTCATTCATGTTGCTATTGCAACACGTCGGAGATGGTGGCCATAATGTAACGTACATTTAGCCATCTCTTCTGAAGACTTCCACTACTGATACTCATCTCTTTGCTCTTGAGTAGATTCATTAGTTTGGTGGTTTAAGGAATAGACATAATGAATTTATGTTTTTTCAGCTTACAATAACAACCTAATTTTTCTTTTCCATGTGACATAATTATCATCTGTTAAAGTATTATCTTTTAGGATTTTGATTAGGGATGGGGTCATGATTTCTTTATATGAACAAAAATTATATAAGTAAAAAATAATGATATAGCACTTTTGAATATTTATCTTGAATTATAAATAAAATAATTCATTCGTAAAATTCAACGGTGATCCAACACCCATAAATGTCACGCCTCCTTTGGGAGTTCGCACCCTTTACTAGTTGGACTACGTCCCACCTAATTGTTAACATTACAACCAACGTTTTCAATTTTAGCCTCATAATTTTTATTAACAAGAACTCTTGGGAGGATATTAATAAAATTACATTGAGTGTAATACCAAGTTGTCGACCTTCAATATAATCCCTCACAACTATCCCTCCTTTGGGAGTAGATATCGTTTGGGCTAATTGTCTAGTCTATCCTTGTAAGGAAGTATCTTGCTAAGTTCCATTCATGAATACCTCTTGGGAAGTTATTACACGAAACATAAAGCTCAACTAAACTTGGAGGCCGTAGGTGTTCCAAAACACCTTCTCCCACTCAATTGCTTAAGGCGTGTGATCGAATTCCATAGAATGATTTACCAAGTTATCTAGATGCCAATTAAAAACCTAAATCATTCAATGCATGTTCATACCCAATGAGATATATGAGTGGAACTTCTATTCTATATGACATGTTATCAATCCATGACAAACATTGTGATATTTACAAAATATAAATAGCTACAATTTCGGTCCATCCTAGAAAAGCAAGTAAATTACATGTCTTGAAATACAAAAAAAAAAACCTTTCTTGGTGAACAAGTCTTTACGCAACCTTCATCGTTTGGACTCCCTCGGCTGTCTCCCATGGGAGTGCGCACCCTTGGCCCCTACCCTTGGGCATTTGCATGCCACAACCCCATAAAGGGCTGCCATGCACAGCCCATGGTTTCCATAGGGCTGCCGTGTGCAGCCTATGCCACAACAAATGTGGCCGCGTGCTCTTTGCACGAACGTTTGTTGCTACTACTCGCACGGTCCCAAACTTGTTCCGGTTGCTCTCGATTCTTCAAACTTTTGAGTCTTCGATATTTGAATGTATTACAGAAGAATTTTAAATAAAAAAATACTGCAGTTTTTTTTTATTATTACAACATGGTGCAGTTTTTTTAAAACTACAACAACAAAATAAAAAAAAACTTAGCAACTACCAAGAAGGAAATTATGGGGATGATAGACCACCCTTCTTGTTACAATCCCTAAACAAAAATACATTGAAATTCTAGGACAAAAATTGAGCAATAACAAACCACATATAAAACATATATATATATATATATATATATATATATCCATACATTCAAATGTAAATATATATGTAAGTACCTAGAGTGACATATATATGTTCCAAAACACCTTCTCCCACTCAATTATTTAATGCGTGTGATCGAATTCCAAAGAATGATTTACCAAGTTATCTAGATGCCAATTTAGATACCTAAATCATTCTATGCATGTTCATACCAAAAGAGATATATGAGTGGCACTCCTATTCGATATGAAATGTTATCAAACAATGACAAACATTGCAATATTTATAACAAATATAAATAGCTTCAATTTTGGTCCATCCTAGAAAAACAAGTAAATAACATGTCTTGGAAACAAAAAAAAACTCCTTTCTTGGCAAACAAGTCTTCATGCGACCTTCGTCGTTCGGACTCTCTCGGCTGTCTCCTATAGGCATGCGCACCCTTGGCCCTTACTCATGGGCGTGCACATACCACAGACCCATAAAGAGCTGCCATGCGCAGCCCATGGCTTCCATAGGTCTGCCGTGTGCAGCCCATGCCACAACAAACGTGGCTGCGTGCTCTTCGTACGCACATTTGTTGTTACAGCTCACACGGTCCCAAACTTGTTCCGATTGCTCCTATTTCTTCAAACCATCGAGTCTTCGATACTTGAATGTATTACAGAAGAATTTAAATGATAAAATACTGCAGTTTTTTTTATTACGACAAAAAAAAAAAAAAGCAACTACCAAGAAGGAAATTATGGCGATGATAGACAACCCTTCTTGTTACAATCCAAAAATAAAATACATTGAAATTCTAGGACTAAAATTGAGCAATAACAAACCACATATAAAACATATATATATATATCCATACATTCAAATGTAAATATATATGTGAATACCTAGAGTGTCATATCTTTCTAAAACATGCATATATACAATAAAAAGAAAAAGATTCACGAACACATACATCAATTAATCAAGGGTACAACCAGGCTTTGAAACCAACTGTAGGGAAAATAAAACTACGCATAGCGGAGGCGTGAGAAAATTAAAAAAGAATTAGGGTTTGGTTATAATTAAAAAAAATTCCCTTTTATGCAACGAGAACCTTAACCCTAGATTAATTGATGTATATGAAAAGTGTCGTACCTTTTCCTCGTGACGATTGAACAAGCGCCGAATTGATTCCGCTTGATCTTCCAATCCAATCATGAACGTGAATCACCTAGGAGTGTGGGCTCCCTTTCTTTATCTTGTATACTTGAGGATGGAAACAAACAACATCTTGTTACTTGCTAGTCACAATAATCCTCCAAGAGAAAAATCAAGAACGTCCAGTCACTTATGAATTATCAATCAATTTGATAGAAACTCGCGCGAACCTTGATTCGATGTTGTACACAAAACTCTTTTGATGTAAAAGATACTAGTGTACTATCGAAAACAAAAACGTTCCCCCTTTTTCTCTTCTTGGCCGAATTCACACACTATTGCTTAGAGTTGATCGAATTTTGTCTAGAGTAAAATCAAATTTTTCTCCCTCAAAATTCCTATTATGGCCGAATTCTTCCCTTAGAAAAATAGGGCTGGACAAAAATCACACACACACACACACACACACATATATATATATATATATAGCATCATAAATCCTCTCCTAAGAAGGATTTACTTGGTTGGCAAGATTACTTTCCTTTGGTGGATTTATTTGGTAGTTAAAACTCATTTTCTAAAAGGAATTCTATTATCTCATATATATACATGGGCTGGCTGAATTTCATAGGATATATATTAGTATCACAAATCCTTTCCCAAGTAGGATTTACTTGGTTGTTAAGAATCCTTTTCTTAGGTGGATTTACTTGGTGGTTAAGAATCCTTTTTCTAAATGAATTATATCCTACACTAAGACTCATAATCCAACTCAATAGTGTATTTGTAACCATATTAAAGACTTTCTAATTTGATTAGATAAATAATTCATTTTATTTATATACTTATCAAATATAGTCTTTAATAATAATTATACTACCAATAATAGTATAATTTTAGGAGACCATCTCCTACTAGGAAAGAGATTTTGACTTGTAATTAATTAATTAATTAATTAATCAACAAATTAATTAATTTCAATTTAATTAAATAAAAAATAAAAAAATAATATAATTAAGTTATTCTAAATAGCCTTGCTGCCCATACCATATATATGGGCCATATATATATATATTTTTATTTTATTAAATCCATTGGACCTTAATAAAAAAGTCCACATGTGAACTAAACCTACTCTTACAAAAATAGAGGCATGAAGTGATTGAATGCCCTACAATCAGAATGAGGATGGGGCAAGGGGAGCAGTTCGTGAGGTAACCTCTTAATCTCGTAGTGAGAAGGGTTAACTCAATGAGAGTAGATGGTTTTCCAGAAAACTTAATGTTAAGATTTAATATCCAATACCTCAAAACATCCATATGATGATATTCTACTCTCATTTAATAAATGGAGCCACGATGTCCATATCTATAAATGAAGTCCTTTATCGATTAACAAATGAATACCACAAAACTATCGAGGATAGACTATGCTATGTAATCGTACTCGTTGATAGCTCAAATGATAACACTTGCAACCATAAGTCAATCATTTATCTCAGGATTGAGATCCACTCTCCAATTGTCTTCAAATGAAAAACTTTTATATATTGACGGTTCTAGATAATGTATTTCATTGTGATCCTATTCAATGCACCCAGCGCAATAGATTCTTTTACCTAAAGACACCACACTCTGATGATTTTAGACTCATCATAACACATTTGATCCCACTCAAATACTAGCAAAAGAATCTACTACTTTGACAAGATAAAGGCACCTCACCTTTTATCTTAAGTTGTGAGTATTATTCAAGACTAACCAAAGAATTGTGTCTACCTCATACATATTTAGATGTATGAACAATTCTTCTTTTCTTATAGTCTTTTGACCGTATGATTGTTTACTTTTAACAATTATAATAATTAAACTATAAATGTTATAAGATTTGTTAAACTAGAAATCACTTTATTAATATGAAAAGACTGTTAAATACAACATTTTACTCTTGCAATCGAGCATAATCCTAACATTCTCCATCTTTAACTATGTTCTACAATGATTTGGGTCTACATAAGAGGGATTTGCCAGGGAAGCCCTCTTGCTATCCCTGATGCCTTGGCCGGGCACTACCCCCTGCCAAGAAGGGTCTGAGTGTAAGAGCATAGTTGCCATCCAGATCTCGAGATCAGGAAATAGCTAGATAGCCCTCCTAATGCCTTGGTCAGGCTACTACCCCCAAGAAGAGTCTGAGTGTAAGAGCATAGTTTCCATCCAGATTTCGAGAACAGGAAAAAGACAGATAGCCCTATTGATTCCTTAGTCAAGCTACCCCGCCAAGAAGGGTCTGAGTGTAAGAGCATAGTTGCCATCCAGTTCTCGAGACCAGAAAATAGCTAGATAGCCCTCCTGATGCCTTGGTCAAGCTACCACCCCCAAGAAGAATCTGAGTGTAAAAGCATAGTTGCCACCCAGATCTCGAGAATAGGAAATAGCAAGATAGCCCTCATGATGCCTTGGTCGGACTACCAACATCTAAGACAGACTTGAGCTAAAGAGCGCTATAACCATCTCTATCTTTAGACTATGAGAGAGTTAGATAGCTCTCATTAATACCTCACTGGGTCTTAACCCCATAGAGGGGCTCGAGAATGGAAAGCTCTTTTACTTAAACTCTAATCAAGCTCGATGGGGCACACCTGCCTGTTCCCACCGTCAATCAAGCTCGATGGGGCAGGACGAGGTCTTGGAGCAATTCGTGGCTTCCTGTGCAGGTGACGGGCTTTCTAGGTTGGCTTCAATGCCCGTGGACATCTTGTTTACAAAAGGGTCCTCTCTTCTAGATGAGGTAACTTATCCTTTATCATTCCTGTGACTGTGGGCGCTGAACATTCTCTAATCTTTGTTTTATACCCTGTAGGCCTTTAAATTCACTGTGGCGATGGGCCACCAAGTAACATCTCTCTGTGATCAGGCTGCTCAAGATGAGGCCAAAGCCGAGAGGGCCATGGGGTTACTTACACAAGCTCAAACTTTGGTACAGGAGATGTCTTCCAGTCAGAAAAAAATGGAAGCAGAACTGGCTAAGCTTCAGTGTGATCATGATAGGACGAAATTTTCCCTTGACACGGAAACCCTTATATTTAAATGGTGGGCTAAGCATAGGGATTCCTAGAAAGTAGAAGCCAAAATGCTGGAGGTCGAGGTCAAAGATTTTCATCCTCAAGTTGCAAAGCTGGAAGCCGAAGTGGACGCTTCTTTTAGCAAGGGGTACTTCCATGCCTTATTCTAGGTTGCTGAAGCCTTCCCTTCCCCCTTACCCCTTCCAGCTTCCTCCTTCCCCCTTCCCTCTTTGATCTATCAGTTATTACCAACTGGATATGGAGGAGATTTTGTCTAAGGCTACATAGATGTCTCATCCTGAGGGTGACAGGGCTGGAGCTGGGAAACAAGCAATTGTAACATATCCTCATCTTCCTCTTTCAGTCTTACCAATCTTAGGTTATATAGAAACCTCTAGCTGGGTTTAGCAAGTACAGTCTGAGGGGGACCTACCTGAAGCCTGTGGAGAGGTCCACAACCGTCCTAAAGAATCCTTTAAAGAAGAATTGGAGGTTGAACAATATCGGATAGAGTCTTTGGTAAACCTTCTTGATGCCCTCCCTTATGAGGTTATGGCGATAGTTAATAAGGTTTTAGAGGAGGACCCCGCTGAGAAGCAAACAATAGAGGATCCCTCAGAGGAGGGGGTAGTAGGTGAAGGCAGCCATGGCGAGCAACTACCTAAGAGAGTGACAAGAGGAAGGAACCAAGAGGAAACAGGAACCTGATACAGTATAACCTCAAATACTTGATTTTGTTCCCCGTAAAAAAGGGGGGCTCCCGATTAAGACATGTCTAGTTAGCCTTTTTCTTCATCATTCTTCTATTTTTTATGGCCCAAAACTGGTTTGGGCTCCATGGTTCATAACTGTAGCCTTTATAGAGGATGGGCTCCCTTTCCACTAATTATTTTTTTGCTTTAGATGTCATTCGAATTTGCTTCAATGAATCTTGATTTTACACGCATCCTCTTGCTTCATTCCTTATCCCGACCTAGATGCGACCTCTAAAAAAACTAGACTTACTCGAACTTGGCAAAGATAACGAGATACAAAATTTTGTTTAAGTGTGAAAGTACACAACTAGCTCGAGCTCTAAACTCTCAGCAGAAACTTGTAGCTCGATGACTTTATTAAATAGTCCCCTTAAGTGATTATAGGCTAGTTTGCATCTGTCACAGAAAGCAATCATATACACATGGAAGATTAGTAACCAGTAATAACTGGGACATTGGAGTTTAAGTACGAGGGCTTTCCAATCCCGGGCCCCTCTAGGCGGTTATAACTCGATCGAGGCATCAAGAGTGCTATCTAGTTATTTCTTGGTCTCGAGATCTGGATGACAACTATGTTCTTACACTCAAATCTTTCATGGGGGTGGTAGCCCGACCAAGGCATCAGGAGGGCTATCTATCTATTTCCTGGTCTCGTGATTCAGATGGTAACTATGCTCTTACACTCAGATCCTTCTTGGGAGTGGTAGCCCGACCAAGGCATTAGAAGGGCTATTTAGCTATTTCTTGATCTCGTGATCCTGATGGAAACTATGCTTTTACACTCAGAACCTTCATGGGGGTGGTAGCCTAACCAAGGCATCAGGGATAGCGAGGGGCTTCCCCAGCTAATCCCTGGTCTCGAGATCTGGATGAAAACTATGCTCTTACACTCAGACCCTTCTTGGAGAGGGGTGGTACCTTTCTGACGAATCAAGGATAACGAGAAGGCTTCCCGGCTAATACTTGGTCTTAAGATGATTATGTCAAACTTACCTGTGTAGACCCTATACGAAGAAATCATTATAGAACTTAATTGAAGATGAAGAAAACAGACTTTATTGATAAGAAATGGAGTACATTATTGTTGGGGATTTTATTTAAACTGAAATAGTGGTGGCCTGCTCATGAGTTCCCTACTTAGGGGTAGTAATTCCTCATGTGATCTGCATTCTTGGTGTGGTTGATGGGTCGTCCATCCATGTCCTCGAGCTTGTATGCCCCATTGCGGACCACTACCTTTACTAAGTAAGACCCTTCCCAGTTAGGCCCAAGGACCCCGTATGACCTCATCCTAGCATTCAAGGATACTTTCCTGAGAACTAGGTCCATTCATTAAAGTTTCTAGCTTTAACCCTCTGGTTAACGTACCTAACGATCTTGCTCTAGTAAATCGCTACTTTCTCAACTATCCGATCTTGTCTCTCTTTCAAGAGATCTAGGCTAGCTCGGAGCTTAGCCTCATTGCTTCCATGTTCAAAATTCTAAAATCTGATAGAGGTTAGTTTGTGCTTGATGGGAAGAATTGTTTCAACTCTGAAGGTTAAAGAATAGGGCGTTTCTCCGGGGGTTGTTCTTCTTGTATTACGGTAAGCTCAAAGGACCTCGGGAAGCTCATCGACCCATTTACCTTTCCTCTGTTGTAACTTCTTTTTCAACAGCTTCTTGATAGTCTTATTGCTGGATTCCACCAGCCCATTAGTTTGGATCATATGGTTCGATCAAGCTGTTAAAGGTTTTGGATTTATTCAAAACCTTGATGAACCTTGTGTATACAAAAGGATTAAAGACGACAAGTTAGTTTTCCTAGTTCTTTACGTTGATGATATACTACTCATCGGAAACGATGTAGGTGTATTGACATCAATAAAAGAATGGTTAGGAAAACAATTTGATATGAAGGACTTGGGAGACGCAAGTTATATTCTTGGTATCCAAGTCATAAGGGATAGAAAGAATAGAACGATTGCATTATCCCAAGCTTCATATATAGATAAAATCGTGTATAGGTTTTCCATGCAAGATTCCAAGAAAGGTATGTTACCTTTCAGGCATGGAATCAAACTTTCTAAGGAACAAGTTCCTAAGAATGAGCATGAAGAGCAATTCATGAGTAGGGTTCTATATGCATCGGCAATTGGAAGTCTCATGTATGCAATGCTCTGCACTAGACCAAATATTTGTTTTACTGTAGGCATAGTTAGCAGGTTTCAATCGAAACCTGGTCTTGATCACTGGACGGCGGTCAAGCATATTTCAAGTATCTTAGGAGAACAAGAGATTATATGCTTGTATAATCTGGAGGGGATTTAATTCTCGTTGGGTATACAGATTCTGATTTTCAGTCAGATTCTGACTCCGGGAGATCGACATCAGGATCTGTGTTTACCATTGGAGGAGGGGCAGTCATATAGAGGAGTATCAAGAAATTGTATTGCTGATTCCACCATGGAAGCCTAGTATGTTGCCTCATGCGAGACTTCTAAAGAGGCTGTCTAGCTCCGCCAATTCTTGATTGACTTGGAAGTGGTTCCTAAAGCAAATAAGCAGATCACTATCTACTGTGACAATAGTGGAGCAGTGGCTAATTCAGAAGAACCAAGAAGTCATAAGAGAGGGAAACACATTGAAAGAAAGTATCACCTTCTAAGGGAAATTGTGCATAGGGGTGACGTGACGATTACCAAAATCGCGTCAACAGAAAATCTAGCGGAACCCTTTACAATGGCTCTTCCTCAAAAGAGTTTCGATGGGCATCTAGAGAACATGGGGATGAGAGATATGACACATTTGCTATAGAGCAAGTGGGAGATTGTTAGGATTATGCTCGATAGCAAGAGTGTAATATAGTAATTAACAATCTTTTCATATGAATAAAGTAATTTCGAGTTTAACAAATCTTATAGCATTTATAGTTTAATTATTATAATTGTCAAAAGTAATAATCATAAGGTCAAAAGACTATGAGAAAAAAAGAATTGTTCATACATCTAGATATGTATGAGGTAGACACAATGCTTTAGTTAGTCTTGAATAAAATTCACAACTTAAGATAGTAGGTTGGGCGCCTTTATCTTGTCAAAGTTGTAGATTCTTTTGCTAGCATTTGAGTGGGATCAAATGTGTTATGATGAGTCTAAAATCATTAAAGTGTGGTGTTTTTGGGCAAAAGAATCTAGTGCACTGGGTGCATTGAATAGGATCAAAATGAAATACTTTATCTAAAACCGTCAATGGATAAAAGTTTTCATTTGAAGACAATCGGATAGTCTATCTTATTCCTAAGATAAATGATGGACTTTTGGTTGCAAGTGTTATCATTTAAGATATCAATGAGTACGATTATATAGCATAGTCTATCCTCGATAGTTTGGTAGTATTCATTTGTTAATCGATAGTGGACTTCATTTATAGATATGGACATCGTGGCTCCATTTATTAAATGAGAGTAGAATACCATCATATGGATGTTTTGAGGTATTGGATATTAAATCTTATTGTTAAATTTTCAATAGTGTCTATTGAAACATTGCTTTTGGACAAGTCAAAATATTCAAGTTCAAAATGTGGTCATATGAGTAAATATGGTAACTTGGAGAGCTATAGGCGGTCTATGAGCTCTTGGCGATCACTGGTATTCTTCACGAGGATACACTTTCTCCAATAAGGTTGTCTAGGGTACGAATGAGTAACATCAACTTATTCTATCTTTATTTAAGAGTTAAATTTTAGTTCTTTAGTGGAATGAACTAAAATTAAATAGATTGGACCTAAGTGAATCATTTGTTGATTGTGATTGGGTTGTGTCTATTGGAGCTTAAATTTAGATAGCCCGCCAAGATCCCCAATCCACACGAACTTGCATGGATCACTTGATATATTCTACCGGACCAATTTAGGGGTCCATCTAGAATTGTAATAAGACATGTGAACTTGTTTCTTTTTGTAAGAATAAGTCTAGTTCACATGTGGACTTTTTGTTAAGGTCCAATGGATTTAATAAAATAAGAAAATAATATATGGCCTTTATACTAGGTATGGGCGGCAATGGCTATGGTGAATAGCTTAAATATATTATTTTTATTTTATTATTATTTAGTTAAATGGAAATTAATTAATTTGTTGATTAATTAATTATTTAATTAAAATTCAAAATCTTTTCCTAAAACTATACTATTGTTGGTAGTATAGTTAATGTTAAAGACAATATTTAATAAGTAGATAAATAAATGGAGTTATTTATCTAATCAAATTAGGAAGTCTTTAATATGGTTACAAATACACTTTTGAGTTGGATTAGGAGTCTTGGTGTTAGGATAGAATTCCCTTTTGAAAAGGATTCGTAACCACCAAGTAAATCTACCTAAGGAAATGATTCTTAACTACCAAATAATCCTTCTTAGGAAAGGATTTGTGATCCTAATCTATATCATATAAAATTCGGCCAGCCCATATATATATACAAAAGGATAGAATTTCTTTAAGATAAGGATTCTTAACTACCAAATAAATCCACCTAAGGAAAGGATTCTTGCCAACCAAGTAAATCCTTCTTAGGAAAGGATTTATGATCCTATATATATATATATATATATATATGTGTGTGTGTGTGAGTGTGAGTGTGTGTGTGTGTGTGTGTGTGTGCGTGTGTGTGTGTGTGTGATTTTCGGCAAGCCCTATGAATTTTATGATGAAAATTCCGGCCATGCCTAGGTAATTTTCAAGAGAGAATTTGACATAGCAAGAGAGAATTTTGAGGGAGAAAAATTAGTTTTTGCTCTAGACAAAATTTGATCAACTCATAGATAAAGGGTGTGTGAGTTCGGCCAAGAAGAGAAAAAAGAGGAACGTTTTTGTTTTCAATAGTATACTGGTATCCTTTACATCAAAAGGGTTTTGTGTACAACATTGAATCAAGGTTTAAGCGAGTTTTAATCAGGTTGATTGATAATTCACAAGTGATCACCAAGTCTCAGGTGCCTGAGCAGCACCAGGACCACCTTCGTCTGACTTTTCAATCAGTAAGAGAGAACCAGTTGCAGCTGAACCCTACCAAGTGTGCATCCGGAGTAGAAGCAAGGAAGTTTCTTGGATTTATGGTCCAAAAAAGGGAAATACGTCCCAATCCAGAAAAAATCCAAGTCATCTAGGATATCAAATCTCCCAGCTCTCTCAAGCAGGTACAAAGGTTGACCGATCGGATAACTGCTCTCAATCACTTCATATCACGGTCCACCGATAAGTGTCTACCCTTCTTTGAGGCTATCAAGTAGAGGAGAAACATGAAATGGGACCAGGATATTTTTAAGCTTTCTAATCCTATAAAGAATACCTAGGTAGCTCGCCCCATCTGGTGAAGCCGGTGCCCGGGGAAGAACTTCAAATATATTTGGCATTATCGGAGATAGCAATCAGCGGAACCTTGGTCAAAGAATATAGGGTCCAATGACCTGTCTTCTATGTAAGTCGTGCCTTGACTAAATCAAAGATAAACTTTAATCTCTTGGAAAAGCTCGTCTTCGCCTTGGTAACCTCAACTAGGAAGCTATGCTTTTACTTCCAGGCTCACTCAATTGCACTAACCAACCTCTCCGCCAATTTCTATAGTGACCGGATTTATCAGGGAGATTGGTGCTATAGGCCTTTGAGCTCACACAGTATGATATCAGAACCACCGTTAAAGCCCAAACTCTAGCAGACTTCGAGCTAAGTACCAACTCAAGCACGAACCAGGTTCACTAAAAAGATCACGAGCTTACTGACTGGCCAGGTAATCAAGGTGTTTAGATTCTATATACAGTTGGAACATCCGGCTATGTAGGTAGCATGGCTGGAATCATCATGAAGGATCTGGGAAAGATTGAGTGTTGCCACTGTTACAGGTTCGAGTTCAATGCCACCAATAAAGAAGTGGAGTATGAAGCTTTGCTAGTAAGGATTAGAGTGGCTGCCGAGCTCAGAGCAGATTATCTCCACGTCAAGAGTGATTCACAATTGATGGTAGATCAGGTAACTGGGCTTTATCAAGCTAAATGTTACAATATGGAATCCTACCTCGAACGGGTCCAGAAGCTCAAGGCACGATTCAAGGGTTTAATGATATAACAGATACCTCGCCAACAGAACCATCGAGTAGATATACTTGCAAAGATAGTTGCTAATGGAGGCCAATCCCTACCAAAGGAGATACTTCTCCAGGTAATCTCCCAGTCTAGTATGGCAAGTAGAAAAGAGGTAAGTCCGGTAGACAATCTCCCATGCTGGATGGATTCGATAGTAAACTATCTCCAAGAGGAAAAACGTCCCGAAGATCTTGATCAAGCTCGCAAGCTGAAAACGATCTCAGCTCGGTTTTGCATTGTGGATGGATACCTCTACCAAAAAAGAAGGTTCCTTCCCCTACTATAGTGCCTGCATCTTGTAGATGTTAGCTAGCACTCTGAGAGGGCTAATCAGGGGATTATGGAAATCACGTATGGGGAGAGGCACTGGCTTATTAGGTACTGCGCATGGGATACTATTGGCCTACCTTGTACCATGACCAGAGGAATTTTGCCCAATCCTGTGAGCCTTGCCAGAAGGCAGCCAATCTAAATCACCTTTCCACTATAGTGGCTTTCCTCTATAAACTCACCATACCCCTATGCCTTTTGATTCATAGCTCTCCTTGCTGCACATGCTCAAGCTAAGCATGCCATAGTCACCATCAACTACTTAACTATATGGGTGGAAGCAAAACCACTCTCCAAAATAACAAAGGAAAACACCACCAAGTCCATAAAAAAGAATATGTTATACAGGTTTGGTACCCCAATGATCATCATCACTGACCTCGAAAAATAGTTCGACAATACGTGGTTTAGGGAATTCTGTGACAACCTGGGTATAAGCATTTGCTTCATGTGAGTAGCTCGTGGTAGAAGTTACAAACAAGACCATCAAGAAGCTCACTGATGTGCTTTGGGCCTATCGAACTACTGAGAGAGTCGTTACCTGAGAGAACCCTTACTCATTGGCTTTCAGGGTAAAAGTTGTCCTATCTATCGAGCTTAAGTTGTCCTCCTTCAGGGTGGAACCCGTCAAACCTAAAGGAAACGAGGTTAAGCTGATGGACAGATTATACCTCCTAGAGGAGAAACAGAATAGGGTAGTAGAAAGAGTAGCAGTCTACCAGAGCCAAATTTCTAGGTACTTTAATAAGAAAGTCAGGACCCGTAGCTTCAAAGAGGGAGATCACACTTAGAAAGATAATCCAAAATACTCGAAAATAGTCGAACGGGGTATTAGTGCCAAATTGAGAAGGCCTCTGCTTGGTAAAAATGGTGATCTATAGCGGGGCTTACAAACTGGAAGAGATGGATGGATGTTCGATCAACCACACCTGGAATGCAAACCAGTCGAAGAGGTTCTACAATATTTCAGCCAAGGTTCCAAGTGAAAACCGACCAGTACCATCCCATATATGTACCAGTATGAGTGAAAACAAAGTGTAATTGCTAGTTAATAATTAATAAAGATTCAACATTATTTCCTTCATCTGCACTTGTTTGTTTTATCGGTAAGTTTCGCCTTAGGAATTCACCATAAACAGGGATAGGCCATATGGAAATCCTGATGCCTTGGTTAGGCTACCCCCGTATAAGAAGGGTCTAGATCATGTGAGCATAGTTGCCTGACAAAACAAAGGTTGTGAAGTTGTGGCCTTAGTTGCCCATCGCTTCCTCAAGACTACCAAATGGCCATCCTGATGCCCTTGGTCGAGCGACCCCCCCATAAAGAGTTTAGATCATAAGAGCATAGTTGCTTGACCTTACCAAGTTTGCGAAGTTATGGCCCTAATTATCCTTCGCTTTCTCAATACCAGGCATCTGAATGGCCATCCTATTGCTTTGTTCAGGCTATCACGCCCAAGAAGGATCTGGGTCATCAGAGCATAGTTGCCTGCTAAGATCAATGTCGCCCTGATACTGATTTCCCCTTACACAGGGATGATAGGTACCTCGACGAATGTTCTCACCTAACTATCGAGGTTCGTGATATAGGAACGCTAGGTACCTCAATTATGGTATCATAAAAGTATTAGAGTACCATTTACATAGGAATCCTTGGACTAGGTTTCCGCCTATGTACCAAAATCCCCAGGTTAGGGATGCTTGGACCATGATTCTTCTAGAAAATATATTTAGTAATATTAATGTTCGCCATAATTTTTTTAAAAACTCATTATGACTAAGTACCTCGACAATATGGTACCAGTCACTTATCATACCATTTTCTTGATTTGATGAAGTTCTTAAGTTCTCTTTGTGTTGTCAGGTGTTGATTAAGCAAGGTAAATGTTGGGGACTAATTTCCTAGATCAGGTTAATGCTAGAGGTTGAGTCAAGTAGATTCAATCAAGAAGGAAATCAACACAATACAAATATAAAGAAAAGTACAAAGACTATTCTCACTCATTCAAACTAGGGAGCAAATCCCCTTGTTCTGGGCTACATGTTTGCACAGCAAAAATGAAAAAGGATAGAGTTGATTCATTTGATTGAGTAGGGAGCCCACCCCCATTTGCGGGCTAGGTACAAAGAGCTTGAAAACTGGTTTATGAAACAGGTCAAGTTATAACCTCCTCTTGATTGATAAACTCCTCAACTCCTTCTCCAGCGTCTATTTCTACCCCCTCAGTAAGCACAATATCACCTCCCAAAGCTCCAATAATCGAATCAATAAGGGGCTTACTTGTTATCTGCTCCAGTACTTCTGTATGTGCTACATCAACTAGAGTCTCTACCTCAGCAGGACCAGTCTAAAGTTCCTCTATGGCATCCAATCTAGCCCGCTCCACCACCTCCCAGATAGTGGGATAGACAGGATAGATGCTCCCTATTTGGCATCTTTCTTCTCTCTGTATTTTTCTATTGCTTGCTGTCTATCTTTTTTTTAGCGAGATTATGGGTCTATTTATATGTTTATAGAGCCCTAATCTACCTTGTACAAGTAATTGATCTTTGTATTTAATTACAATTATTTGTTTGCTTGAAGCTGATTATCTTATTTCCCACTTCGGAGTCTTGTATTGAATTTGAATAGGATTCTAGTAGTGCAGTCTGATTTGGACTTTTTTCCTTACAAGAACGTAGTCTTTTTAAAGAAATAAAGTTGTTGCCTGATTGGGAACCGTTCCAGCTTAGTATTATGTCATCTTTGGGATTCCTTGATATGGATATCTTTGTGTATCCTTATGACTTGATCCGCATGAGCCACTCACTGGGGCTTTTATTTGATTTTCATCATGCTTGTCCCGAGTAAGAGCAATACCTGCCGGTCCCGAGTAGCCTTGTGATCCCGAGTAGAAGCGTCATTTAACCAGTCCCGAGTGTCGTTAGCTGATCTCGAGTTATATAAGATATCGATTGACCTTGACTGGGTTTTGGTCAATATCTGCTTACTCGGGTTCTCTTCTTCGATGATGTCTTTGTAGGATATTTTCTGAATGCCTATTCGGATGTCCACCTGACAATTTATCCTCTTTGTTTGGTGACGTGTTCATGCGATGAAATTCACATATAACAATACCCCTTTAAAATATTTTTGTTAAACAAGGTTAGTTCAGGCAAAAGTATTTTAATTCGTTATCAATATCTTTTCAGTGTCTGAGTAAATATCTTGTGATAATGACGTGTTTTAATGACGACCCTGCAAATTCGATTTGCCTCCTTACCTAAGATCTTTAGTTATGGCGACGTTTTGGAGTTCTTGACAATGAAAGCTAGTTCTTCTGATATGTGTCTCTTGCCTATTCGTTTTTCGATATCATTTATGAGAAACGACCTACTCGCTTACCCGTGCATCGCCTACGTCATCAATCCATATCATTATTTTTTCTTGCCTTGAGATCTAGGGTTATTGCCTTTATTTCTTTAAATTCTTCACTTAGCAGAAGAAATTTCTTAAACCCAGATTTCTCAGCAGAAAAAATTTCTTGAACCCAGATTTCTTTACGCAGAAGGTCGTGCCTTTTCATTGAAGATCTTGCACCATACTTTATTCAAGGTTAGTTTTTAATAAAGCCATCTTCCTGTCATCTTATTTTTATTATCGTTCTTGATGCATTATAACGTGGGGATTTTCAGTTAGTTTCTTGTATTAGAAGATTACTGGGGGAAATCCCCGTAGATTAACCTCAAATTTTAGAAGTTGATGTTTCGGGGCTTCTCCCTGATGTCACTTTCAGCACTGTATCGATTTCTTCATCTAGTTCTGATTCTGATTTTTGGGACCACATGGTACCTTTTCAAAGGATGGGAAAACATCAAAGTAAAAGTGAAGTCCGCAAACACAAATCGGGCGATATTCTGATTAAGGAGCAGACTGTCAATGAGAACGACATTGAAGAGGAGTTCAGGGCATCTGGCCGTACTTTTCCTACGAAACGCCCGAGTGGGTTTGACACCAAGCCGAATGTGGTCGGGTCAGATGAGATAATGAAGTATCGCTCCCGATTTGATTTGCCGAACTCGGTCACTCTGATTCCAGTGGGTGATAGAGCTGCATGGAATCCTCCCTTGGGTATGGTGGCGATCTACAGATCCATGCTCTGTTGTGGCATCACTCTTCCATTCAAGCCATTCATTGCCTAGGTTTTGGCTGAAGCAGGGATTGCTCAGGCTGAGCTGCCCCCGAATAGTTACAAAATTTTGATGTGCCTGTGGAACATGTTCAGCTGGATGAACTTAGCGCCGCCATCCCCAAATGAAATCAGGCACTTGTTTACGCAGAGGCAATCAGGCAAGTCGGGGACTTAATTCCTCATGTGTAACTCGCCAAATTGCTGGGTCCCTAAGGGGACAAAAGTGAGTCGGAAAGCTGATATCTCTGATGACCCTAAAAAGAGGGTTTTATATGGGGATTTCCTATGTCCAACAATGTCTAGAAGAACAGTTGGTTTTTCCTCGGAGGGAGTCTCGGGCTAGAAGTCATTGTTTCAGTTGGGGATACTCGAAAGGTGTTGAAGGTCCCTCGTTTCTTCTGTTCCCCCGAGATTTGGAACAAGAAAAAAATAGAGTACAGTGATGCTCGGGTAGCGGTTCAAACTTTAGAGAAGAGAATCAAGACTTATCTCTTCATTGAGTCGAAGATGATTGAGTTCGGCTTCTTCGAAAAGATTTTCGGGCCAACGCAGGCGATGTAAGCGATTTTTGCCACCTTTTCCTTTCATTGTTATATATATATATTTTTTGTTTTGCATTCTGACGTGGTTCCTTTTTTCTTATAAGTGTTTGATAGAGACATCGTCTGCGATCTTCAGGCTCACCAAGTGAAGTCAATTATTCAGGCGAGTCTGAAAGAAGCTTCTCGTCAAAGTGATGAAGGCATCACCCCGTTTGAGTCCGATAAGAATGCTGATGCTGTTGAAGAGCAAATTTTTAAAGATGTCCCTGAGGATGTTTTTCAACCAACATCTGGGGAGACTAGTGGCCACGGTGGCCCGACAGAGACCCAACTACCTGGTGACGAGCAGGGACAGAGTGAAGGTCTCGGTAAAGAGCCTGCCGAACGGACTGACGCCGATGATGGAGGCAATACCTTTACCGGACAAGTACCTATAAATCATGAATTCTTTGAGTCCTTCCGGGATAATACCTAGGAGGATCCCGCGACTAATTTGAGCTTACACCGTTCTTGGGGTAAGAAGCAAAAAGCAGATTGCTCCCCGACTCACCCACTTAAGGTCCCTCGGGTGATCTCATTCATTGATTCCACCGATGAAGATGATGTTGATGAGATTCCCCCGAGGTTGATGCTGGACCGTCAACGGATGCGACGGCTTCAGAACCGAACAAGGGTTTCGCTACCGCCGAGGTTAGAAATCTAGGGGCTGAATCCTCAGGGGTTCCTTCATATCCTTCTCCCTAGGATATTATACGGGAGATGTCATCTGGTCGGGCTTTTATCGGATATGATCGTTGGAGTTGTTTCCGAGATAGCTCTCTAACTGACCATCTTCAGAATTTCTTCAACGGTGCATATTATGTAAGTTACCCTTTATTGTTTTGCCTGCTTGCCTGATTTTTAGATTTTTAGATTTTTAGATTTTTAATTAAACCTTTTTGGTAGATGGTAGCTGAATTCGCTGGGCTAGTTCAGACGCAGCAACATCAAGTCGATCGAATAAGACGTCTGGAAGCTCAACTAAAGGAGAGTGAGGATCAACATGATTGGGTCAAAACGGCTTATCAACAGGAGGTTGGCTCTGCACAAGTTTTTGCCAACCACTGTCTGACAAAGTAGATGGAGGCCGAGGAGAGAGCTTATTCGGCAGAAGAGAAAGCAACATTACTTCAAAATTTATTATTTTTTGCCAAGGAATCAATGCTCAAGGCTGAGCAAGAAGCGGAGCAGTCTAAGTCGGCGTATGAGCGAAAAATTGAAGATCTAGAATGCCAAACGTTGACAGAGAATCCTTATCCCGAGAGTCCAGGCTGGAACTAGAAGTACAAGGGGTAGATCGTTTCAAAAGATCTTCTGCCTACGATGCTCTTCTCCTTCTAGAGTTCCAACAAGGGCTGGTTTCAGTTGGTGAATTCTTTAAAGTCAAGAATCGAGCAACTGAGAAGGCCCGAACCAATTGGGAGCTGTCAATCAAACATCATGTGGATTGGTCTTTGGAGTCTCTTCAAACTCAGATGAAGGAATGGAGAGCTTACTGCCGTAGCCGAGGCAAAGAGCCCCATTCTATGAATTTAGAGATTCCATCTGAACACTCCCTCTCGACCTTCTATGCCAGTCAAGAGTCTGTCATAAAGAGTGTGGAGCCTGATGTCAGGCCGATTCCAGAAAAGGATTACAACCGATGGATGGATTACTCAGTCGACACAATTGCTTGATCTTCTAACGAAAGTCTACTCCGTGAATAAGAATGGTGCCAAACCCGAGTATTGGTGAGGGCTCCAAATCCTCACAATCCTGATTTTTGTAGATAGGATTTTTATAGACTTTTTAATTCGTTGTAAAGAATACTGTAATAATTCTTTTGAAAGATTAATAAAATTTCGAGTAGCTTTTCTGAATCTGGTATTTTGATTCTATCGCTCACGAAATTTCTTTACTGTTGCCAAGTATGTTATTCAATTTTAACGTTCGGGTAACTTCACTGAGTATCTTATTAAACTGGTTGTTTTCCGAATAGCTTTGATCGCCAAGTATCTTATTAAACTGGCTATTGTAATCTTCATGTCAAGTATCTTATTAAACTGGCTAACTCTGATGTTCGCATACTTAACCGAGTATCTTATTAAACTGGTTAACTCTAATTTTCACGTACTTAACCGAGTATCTTATTAAACTTGTTAACTCTAATGTTCGGGTAACTTCACCGAGTATCTTATTAAACCGGTTGTCACCCGAATAATGCCAAGTATCTTATTAAACTGACTCTTTGTATTATAAACCGTGTTATCTTAAAACAGACAAGTTTATACATGTGTTTCATACATGGTTGCTACCCGAACATTACATCATGGCTCACTATAATCATATGTTCGAGTCCTTACAAATTACCAAGGACGTCTCCCCAGTTTTTATGTGCAAGGTTTGCCGAATCGTTAAGCTTTTTGAATTTCTTAACACAGCTACGCATTTCACCGAAATTTTTCCCGATAGCGTCCCGAGCTAGTGCTTTGGGTTTGCCTTTTTGCGAAGGTCATTTTGACCCTGCTCGGCTGGCATGCTGCTTCGAGCTTCTTCGCCCATTCAAGACTTAATGGTCCCAAGTATTCTATTTGCATGTTCTTATTATCATGCTTGTCTTCCATATGTTCTTATTATCATATGTTTGCCTTTTATATGTTCTTATTATCATATGCTCTTTTAGAAATCCCGAGTTAGGTGCTTTTCTTTCGGAAATCTCGAGTTTGATTTTTTATTCATAACTGTAAAATCAACAAAGTTATAAATTCCAGCTAATATTTATCCTACGTAAAATTTTCCTGACTAGAAAAAAGAACAAAAAACAATTTAAGGATAGAAAATCTTCAGATATTGGGGCATTGCATGGTCGGGGTAAAACCTCTCCATTAGGTCGTGCAATCCAATATGCCTCATGGCCAGCTATTCCTTCGAATTTGTACGGGCCTTCCCATTTGTCAGCCAGGGAACCTGCAGCTTTATTTTTTGTGTTCAATGACACCTTTCTGAGTACCAGGTCTCCTAGCTAGAATTTTCTAACCCAAACGTGAGAGTTGTAGTGGCGAGCTACCCTTTGCTGATATGCCATATTTCGTATTTAGGAGTTCTCCCTTTTCTCTTTTATCTCATCTAGACTTTGTAATAGCATATCAACGTTCTGCTCTTCATCGCATAGCCTAACTCGGGGTGATGTATATGTCATTTCTATAGGAATAGCAGCTTCTGTTTCAAACGCTAAAGTATATGGAGTTTCTCCTGTTGAAATTCTCGCTGTTGTCCGATACGCCCATAACACTTCGGAAAGATTTTCAACCCAGCTTCCTTTCTTGGCATCTAGCTTTGCTTTGATTGTGTGCTTGATGATTTTGTTCACTGCTTCCACCTGTCCATTCGTCTGAGGGTGGGCAGGTGTGGCATAGTAATTGGCAATCTGGTATTCTTTGCACAACTGTCTGAATTTCAAGTTATGGAACTGGGTGCCGTTGTCAGTGATTATAGTGTTTGGGACTCTAAACCTATAGAGTATATTATTTTTCATGAAATTTGTGGTGTTTTCTTTTGTGATGTGCACTAATGCTTCACCTTCTACCCACTTCATGAAATAGTCAACGGCTATTATTGCATGCTTTGCTCCACCCCCTATCCCAGCTGGCATTAAGCCGATTAGATCCAAACCCCACATGGCAAATGGCCATTGGGACATGAGGTTTCTGAGCTGCTCAGGTGGCTTTCGGATGTCATTAGTAATCCTTTGGCAAGTTTTGCAACTTTCTGAACAATGTTGTGCATCTAAGAATAGAGTAAGCCAATAATAGCCTTGCCCGAGTACCTTGTGTGCCAAACTTTTACCCCCAGTGTTGTTTCTGCAAACTCCTCCATGGATTTCCTATAATATCCGATATGCATCTTCCTCTGATACACATCTTTGGAGTGTTCGGGAATACCCCCTTCTATATAGTTCTCCTCCAACCAACGTGTACCTGGCTGATCTACATTTAATGCGTTTTGCTTGTAAGGGATCATCCGGGAGCACGCCTTCTTCTAGGAACCTTTTTAGCTAAGTCATCGAACCGTCTGTGGGTGTTCAGATTTCTAAAATTTTCATGTTTCTTGGTTCAACTGTGCTTGGTTTAAGAAGATGTGCAACTAAAATAGTCTTTGGCCTGATTGTGGTTGTTGTTGACGCTAGCTTGGACAATGCGTCTGCCTTTTCATTCTCCTCCCTAGGATCTGGGTAATCTTATATCCCGTAAATTTATGGATGAGCTGTTTTGCAATGTCACAGTAGATTATCATGCCTTCATCCTTGGCTTGGTACTCGTCCAAAACTTGGTTGACAACTACCTGTGAATCACTTAATATCTCAGCCTCATCTACCACGAGAGCTATGCAGACTCTGAGTCAAGCTAGTAGCGCCTCGTACTCGGCTTGATTATTGGTTTCTTTGAAGTTGAACCTCATGGCAAACTCGATATCGTCTTCTTCTGGAATGCATACTACAATCCCTGCCATGCTGCCATGAGTGTTTAAATAGCCATCAACATACAATTTCCATATGAAGCTTTTACCCAACATCTTTTTTGCTTCCAGGTTTGGTTCTGTGAATTTTGCTATGAAATCTACCACTACTTGCCCTTTGAGAGATGTCATGGGGATGTAGTGGATTTCGGATTCACTTAGCTCAATTGCCCATTTGGTTAATCTCCCTGAAATCTCAGGCTTCTGTAAAATCTTCTTTAATGGGCAATCGGTGAGAACCTGGATTGTATGAGCCTAGAAGTATGGCCTTAGCTTTCTTATTGCTGAAACTGGTGCTAGGGCTATCTTTTCTACCTGTGAATATCTGGTATCAGCTGGTAGAAGTGCCTTGCTGGTGTAGTACACTGGCTTTTGTACTTCATCTTCTGTTTCTGACTAGAACGGAGCTTGCTGCCAGTTCTGTAATTGACAAGTATAGTTGAAGTGTCTCCCCCATCTGAGGTTTTGAAAGTATGGGAGCTTGTTCTAAGTATTCTTTAATTTTTTAAAATGCATGCTCACACCCTTCATTCCATTCAAGCCCTTTCCCTTTTCTAATTACTTTGAAAAAGGGTACACATCTGTCTGTGGCTTTTGACATGAATCTTCCTAAGGAAGCCATGCATCCTATTAGGCGCCGTACTTCTTTAAGTGTCCTCGGTGAAGTCATTTTTTGTAGAGCTTGGATCTTCTCGGGGTTGACTTCGATTCCTCTTTGATGGACTTGAAAACCCAGGAATCTTCCTGAAGGAACCCCGAATAAACACTTGTTCGGATTTAGTTTCAATTGGTATCTCCTTAAGACATCAAATTTTTCCTGCAGATCTGAAGTATGCTTGTCTGTTGTGATGCTCTTGGTCAACATGTCATCAATGTATACTTCCATATTCCTTCCTATTTGCGTGAAAATTTTTTGTTGACCAACCTTTGATAAGTTGCTCCTGCATTTTTCAATCCGAAGGGCATCACAATATAGCAGTATAAACCCTGATCAGTTGTGAATGCTATTTTTTCTTCTTCAGCCTTGTTCATCCTGATCTGGTTATACCCCGAGTAATCATCCATGAAACTGAGTAGCTCATGGCCTAATGTAGCGTCCACCAACTGATTTATCCTTGGAAGTGGAAAACTATCTTTCGGGCATGCCTTGTTTAGATCTGTGAAATCTACACATATCCTCCACTGTCCATTCTTCTTTTGGATGAGGACTACATTAGCCACCCATTGAGGGTAATTGACCTCTCTAATCGATCCTACAGTGAGTAGCTTCTCTACTTCCTATTTGATTGCCTGACTTCTTTTGAGATTGAATGATCTTCTCTTTTATATCACCAGTTTTGCATTCGGGTCTACTGTGAGATGGTGAGATATTATTCGGGCATCTATCCCGACCATGTCTTCATGACTCCAAGCGAACACATCCCTATATTCTTTAAGTAGATCAATGAGGCTTTTTTTGACTCTTCCTTTTAGGTTGGCCCCGATCTTGACCTTTTTGTCTGGTTCATCTTCTTTCAGGGCGATTTCTTCAACCGATTGAGTTTTTGATTCATTCGACTCTTCTCTTGTATAGAATTCGAATGATAGTGGCTTTTCGTTCTGACTTGGTTATGTTATAGTGCAAACCTGTTCATTCTTGTCCTGGTATACTGACAGGTTGGCTCTTCAGGCCTTCTCTTGGGATCCCTTGACTATCCTAACCCACTGTTCGGTCTGGAATTTCATCATTAAGGCATAAGTGGTTGTTATAGCCTTAGTTTTATTCAGGAATGGTCATCCCAATAGTGCATTATATGGCCAATTCTTCAAGTCTACCACCACGAAGTCGAGCAATACAGTTCTATGGCAAGGTGCTACTCTAATCTTTACAGGTAGCTTTACCATCTCAAGTGACCTAACTTTAACTCTCTCGAATCCTCTGAGTGGGGTATGGAAGGGTTGTAGGTCCTTTCGGTCTAACCTGTGTTGATCGTAGACGGCTACATTGAGAATGTCTGTTGAGTTTCCATTATCTATCAGGATTCTTCTGACTTCCCGATGACCAATCAAGGCACTTATGACCAAGGAGTCATTTGGATGAACATCAACGCCATGTGAGTCTACTTCAGTGAATGTTATTGGGTCCCATCCTTCCTTTACCCTCTTCAGGTCTGGCTCGACCGAGTTTACATCAAAGTTAATTCTTGCTTCTACTGTTTCTCTGATTTCTTGAGTTCGCTCTCGGTTACTTCCTGCAATGGATGGTCCTTCAAAGATCATATGTATTACTTGATTGGCCTCTTGACTGGCCCTTTGATTTCGACCATAGCTGTGATCGCCCTGACCTTTTTCTTTGCTTTTGATTTTTCATCCCTTTTTAAAATCATATCCTGTAGATGTCCTTCCCGAATGAGGGTTTCTATGTAATCTCTGAGCTGGTAACACTTGGAAGTCTCATGACCTGTTTCCTTGTGGAACCTGCAGTATTTGGTTGTGTCTCACCTAGCAAACTGAGATTGATGGCATGGCTCTTGTACCATATTTTTTGTTTCCAGAATGGCCAGGATTTCCTCTTGTTTTTTCCAAAGAGGGGTGTAGTTGGCATACCTGCCTCGGTATTTTTCCGTGGTCTGTTCGGTGTTACGCCCATTACCCCCGTCCTTGCTCTTTTCTTTGTTGTTTCTTTTCAGTTTTCCATTCAGGTTCTGTACCTTGGACTCGGTGTCCTACTCTTCGAGTTTTCCCCCATGCATGTAGCATCCTCTCGTGGTTAACTCTTCTTCCTCGGCCAATGCATATCCTCCTGCCATATCCATCATGTCTGCATATCTGGTCAGTCAGGCTCTTCTTAAGTCAAAAGATAGCCGTCTATTCTGCAGGTTATTGATGAACTCAGCGATTATTGCTTCATCGTTTACACTGCTAATTTCTGATACTGCTTGGCCGAATCTCCCAGGTATTTCTTCAGCGACTCATCTTTCCATTGCCCTATTTGAGAGAAGTAAGCCACTGACTTTTTCATGTGAACATTGCTTAGGAATTTCCTCGAGAAGCTCCTGCTCAGTTCACCAAAACTTATGATGCTTGTTGGGGGTAATCTCTTGAACCACCTCGAACCCATATCTCCTAGAGTTTGTGGAAAATTGAGACATAGTAAGGGATCACTGTGGGCATTCTGAGCCATGGCACTTTTATAATGTTTCACGTGCTCCTTTGGATCTGTATCATTCTTAAACTGCTCTACGTGTGGCATCCTTAACCTTTCCGGGAATGGGGTCGGCAAGATTTCCCTGGTAAAAGGACTGTCAGAATCGTCATCAGATAAATCGCTATACCCATAACGCTGACCAATGCATCCATCTGTTGTCTATTATTCTCGACTTCTCGAGTTAGTCATTGTATTACGACATCTTTGCCTCCCACTGAACTTCCCCGATTATCAAACTGTTGGGTGATTGTCATCCCTCTGTCTGGTTCTTCACTTTGTTATCGGGTTTCACGTAAGATTCCATGATGACGCCTGCGATGGTGCCGATCGCTATCTTCTGATGATAACTGATCCCTGTGCCGGTTATGTTTACGGTGTCTAGTACTGACTGTGTGATCCTGGTTCTGCTTCTGGTGTGGTCGTTCCTCTTTAGGTGTTTCACATCCAGCCTGTTTCATTGGAGTAAGATTCCTTCCAACTCCTGGCGTATTTATTTCTGGCACTACTACCACCGAACGAAGCCTTGCAGGTGGGAGGTTAGGACTTTATGCTTCTGTGGCTATTAGATCAACTCCTTCCTTTGCTGCGTCTGCAACCAGTTACTGTAACGCTTCTCGAAAACGTTGTGTCAGATCTCCACTGGTTGGAGGAACTTGCTGGATCCCTTCCAGGAATGTAGGTTGGTTTTCTGTTGTTACGGTGAGATCCCGTGAGGTACTGCCAACATGGAAGTTATCCAGAGATTTTTGGACATCCCGAATAGCTTCTGCTACCTGCTTTTGCTTTTGATCAAGTCGGAGGTTTGGCCCATCCTTCTAGCGCCAATTGTTGACGTTGATTTCTAGATATGCCAACAAGGATTGGATTTCGGCTATTAATTCAAAGAGAAAGAGATAAGAGAAATTAATCAAGATACAAGTTTTACGTGGTAAAACTCCAGTTGTCGGAGAAACATCCACGGGTGGTTGAATGATCAACCAAGCCAAAATCCACTATGTAAATATGATGTTTACAAGCTCTCGATCTCTCTTTCTTCTCTCTGTATTTTTCTATTGCTTGTTGTCTATCTCTTTTTTGGAGAGATTATGGGCCAATTTATATGTTTATAGAGCCCTAATCTGCCTTGTACAAGTAATTGATCTTTGTATTTAATTACAATTATTTGCTTACTTGAAGCTGATTGTCTTTTTTCCCATTTCGGAGTCTTGTATTGAAATCGATTGGGATTCTAGTAGTGTAGTCTGATTTGGACTTGTTTCTTTATAAGAACGTAGTCTTTTTAAATAAATAAAGTTGTTGCCTGATTGGAAACCCTTCCAGCTCAGTATTCTGTTCTCTTTGGGATTCCTTGATATGGATATCTTCGTGAATCCTTATGACTTGATCCACGTGAGCCACGCACTGGGGCTTTTATTTGATTTTCATCATGCTTGTCTTAAGTAAGAGCAATACCTGCTGGTCCCGAGTAGCCTTGTGATCCCGAGTAGAAGTGTCATTTGACCAGTTCCGAATGTCGTTAGCTGATCCCGAGTAATTTATGATATCGATTGACCTTAAGTGGGTTATGGTCAACATCTGCTTACTCGGGTTCTCTTCTTCGATGATTGCTTACAGGATATTTTCTGAATGCCTATTCGGATGTCCACCTGGCAATTTATCCTCTTTGTTTGGTGCGTGTTCATGTGATAAAATTCACATATGACATATATGTTAACCGAAAATTTGCTTTATATGGGGAATCTCAGCTAACACCCTTAGGACCACAACCTCGGTAGATTGCGGTCGGAGAAGAATTCAGCCAAATATTTTCTTCACAATATAAACATATATTTATTTCTAGAAAATGAGTGTTATGTGTTAGATTTTATTCTTATGCTTTTGGGTTAGAAACATCAACTTTCTTTCACTTTGAATTGATATCTTTAGGTTAAACAATTTAGATTTCATAACATAGAATTAGAATCTTCAAGTAATGGTAAGTTTTACCCTTTGTGAATAATGCAAGGTTTTGTTGAGCAAGCATAAAAGGAAGGATCAAGAATCCATGAGCTTTCTTTATCTTTCCCTCTAGTTTACTTATACCTATTTGGTAATTAGTGTCTACATCCTTTCTATTATTGATTTGGTGATTGTATATGTTACCCGAAAATTTGCTTTGTATGAGGAATCTCAGCTAACACCCTCAGAACCAAAACCTCGGCAGATCGCAGTTGGGGAAGATTTCAGCCAAATCTTCTCCTCACTATATAAACATATTTTTCTTTCGAGAAAAGGAGTGTTGTGTGTTAGATTTTATTCTTAAGCTTTTGAGTTAGAAATATCATCTTACTTTCACTTTGAATTTGTATCTTTAGGTTAAACACTTTAGATTTCATAACTTGGAATTAGAATCTTCAGGTAGTGGTAAGTTCTACTCTTTGTCAATCAAGCAAGGTTTTGTTGAGCAGGAATAAAAGGAAGTATCAGGAATCCATGAGCTTTCTTTATCTTTCCCTTTACTTTACTTGTACCCATTTGGTAATTACTGGCTAAATCCTTTGTGTTAAGGATTTGGTGATTGTATATGTTAACTGATAATTTGCTCTATAAGAGGAATCTCAGCTAACACCCTCAGGACCACAACCTCGGTAGATCGCGGTCGGAGAAGATTTCATCCAAATCTTCTCCTCACTATATAAACATATATTTATTTCAAGAAAAGGAGTGTATGTGTTAGATTTTATTCTTACGCTTTTGAGTTAGAAACACCATCTCACTTTCACTTTGAATTTGTATCTTTACGTTAAACACTTTAGATTTCATAACTTAGAATTTGAATCTTCAAGTAGTGGTAAGTTCTACCCTTTGTGAATAATGCAAGGTTTTGTTGAGCAAGCATAAATGGAAGCATCAAGAATCCATGAGCTTTCTTTATCTTTCTCTCTACTTTACTTGTACCTATTTTGTAATTAGTGGCTTAATCCTTTCTATTAAGGATTTGGTGATTGTATATATTAACCAAAAATTCTCTTTATATGAGAAATCTCAACTAACACCCTCAGGACACAACCTCGGTAGATCGCGGTCGAAGATAAGTTCAGCCAAATCTTCTCCTCAATTTATAAACATATTTTTATTTTCAAAACTGGAGTGTTGTGTGTTAGATTTTATTCTTATGCTTTTGAGTTAGAAACACCATCCCACTTTCACTTTTAATTTGTATCTTTAGGTTAAACACTTTGGATTTTATAACTTAGAATTAGAATCTTCAAGTAGTGGTAAGTTCTACTCTTTGTTAATCAAGCAAACTTTTGTTGAGCAAGCATAAATGGAAGCATCAAGAATCCATGAGCTTTCTTTATCTTTCTCTTTACTTTACTTGTACCTATTTGGTAATTAGTGGCTAAATCCTTTCTGCTATGGATTTTGTGATTGCATATGTTAACCAAAAATTTGCCCCTATGTGAGGAATCTCTGCTAACACCCTCAGGACCACAACTTCGGTAGATCGCGGTCATACCATCGGTAAAAGTTAAACGTGTGAAAAAATGGTGAAATGAATGAAGGAATGATGGTGGACTAAGTAAAATTCTTTCATTTTATAATGCAATGAGTACAATGATATAATAAATAATACAGTGGTATGAAACTCTCAATCGTTATCTTTTTTGCTTAACAAATTGGAGATGGTGAACTAGTATATGTCGATAAGTGTACGTAACTCTCAACGGTGATGGGTAGGCTTATCCTTAATTACAAAATCAAGCGATAGCTCTCAAGGTTTCAGGACTCATTTTTTTGTCTTTTTTAGTCAATATTATCTCCTTATTTATACATGAAGTTTAGGGTTTTTCCTTGGTGTACAAGCCCAAGATCACTGGATTGATCTTTATTCCCCATTTGGCGGGGATTTTCCTATTTAATGCAGTTGACCATGGAGAATCGGCTGGAGGAGGATATCTTGGATGGAATGTATTTGTTTCCTTTTTAAACTCTTTCATTATGATGGTGCATCTTATTTACAGTTTGGAGTACAATTTGACTTCCTCTGTTAGCGGTGTGATACCTCAAAGCATCAACTTGGTGATATGGCAAGGTACCTCGGAGTACAAGTCTGCTGGCGAGGTATCCTAAGGTACCATCCTAGTTAGGTGGCACTTGACCGATGGCGATGGCGAGGTACCTTAGGGTACCATTCTGGTAACGAGGTGCTTGGCGATCTCGTTAGAGCTTTACGTGCATATTCCTTCCTACTAGAAGGGTAGGATATGTACCTCGGCTGAAATTGCACAAATGCGGTTAAAATGCCTTAGGCAAACATAGAGGGTGGGTGAATAGGTTATTACACCTTTTTCAAACCCATGAAACAAACTTTCGTTTGTCCTTCTAGTTAGCTTGGATAGCAATACTTAAGATAATAGAACATACTTGAGAAAGCAAAATGTATTAACAAGATAAGTATTGTCAAATAAGCTTACATGTTGCAAGAGATAAGACTATCAAATAAAACTAAAATATTCAATATATACAAGTATTTCTTCAAAGACTTACAAACAAATATGTTCAATATACAAGTACAATAACATTAACAATTTTGGTCATTAAAAGTGCTTATTGATCACATATCACCACTATCTTGTCTATTAAGAAATCTATCCATAAAACTTGTAGAACAAGATATACACATATGCATACACATACAAATATATGAGAAGGTTAGGAAGAATTGACACATTGTTTTTTTTTGCGTAGTAAAACCTCCACAGAGGAAGCATCCACAGGTTGAATACAACCATCGAGTACTTTTATTGGAAAATAGATAAGAAATTCCTCCAAAGTGACCAACATATGACACACTCTCTATTGGACTATACATCTACCCAATCCCTCTTGGCAGATTGGAAATTCCTCAAAAGCGATTAACAAATGACTGACTTTCGTTGGAATCCACTCTTACCAACACCGTTAAGAAGTTCGAAATTCCACTAGAAAGATCAATAAACGACTTGTCCATGGACTCCATTGCATCTTAACATCCCGGGTCAACCAATAAAACTCTACTTTCTATCCAAGACACCCATGCCTCTAAAAAGTCTTCCATGCTTGATTGTCCGAGCCATATACTCCAATCAAGACCCCTTGCTTGGCTATCCAATGCACACATGCCTTTTACAAGGAGTTCCTATGTTATCAATGAATGTATAAATGCAAACAAGCATTCAACATAGATTATGATGATCAAACATATCCTATGGGAACTAGACATATGCATGAAAGATCATAAACAAATATTGTCTGGTTACAAAACATGAATAATAATCTAGAATTATGTGAAACACCACAAACACATTAAAACTTAGAATTATTCATGTGACTAAAACTTGAATCAAAGCATATATATATATATATATATATATATATATATATATATATATATTAAGCACATATTCAAGGTTTTAGTAACAAACACAAACATATGCTAGAATCATGAGATAACATCAATCAAAGTTCTAGCTACATCCTAGAGCATATTTCTACCATAAAATTCAATTACAAGCCAAAATAGCTTAAAGCACTCAATAACATGAGTTATTCGAAAATATATTCAATAGAAGAGACCTAACAAATGTAGAGACTGTTAGGATTATGCTCGATAGCAAGAGTATAATATTGTATTTGACAATCTTTTCATATTAATAAAGTGATTTCTAGTTTAGCAAATCTTATTGCATTTATAGTTTAATTATTATAATTGTCAAAAGTAAATAATCATAAGGTCAAAAGACTATGAGAAGAGAAGAATTGTTCATACATCTAGATATGCTTGAGGTAGACATAATTCTTTAGTTAGCCTTGAATAATATTCACAACTTAAGATAAATGTTGGGCGCCTTTATCTTGTTAAAGTTGTAGATTATTTTGTTAGCATTTGAGTGGGATCAAATGTGTTATGATGAGTCTAAAATCATCAAAGTGTGGTGTTTTTAGGCAAAAGAATCTAGTGCACTGGGTGCATCACAATGAAATACTGTTTCTAGAACCGTCAATGGATAAAAGTTTTCATTTGAAGACAATCGGAGAGTCTATCTCAATCCTGAGAAAAATGATGAACCTACGGTTGCAAGTGTTATCAATTGAGCTATCAATGAGTATGATTATATAGCATAGTATATCCTCGATAGTTTGGTGGTATTCATTTGTTGATTGATAGAGGACATCATTTATAGATATGGACATCGTGGTTCCAGTTATTAAATAAGAGTAGAATATCATCATATGGATGTTTTGGGGTATTGGATATTAAATCTTAACATTAATTTGTCAATCGTGTCTATTGAAACATGGCTTCTGGACAAGTCAAAATATCCAAGTTCAAAATGTGGTCATATGAGTAAATATGGTAACTTGGAGAGCTATAGACGGTCTATGAGCTCTTGGCAATTACTGGTATTCTTCATGAGGATACACTTTCTCCAAAAAGGTTGTCTAGGGTATGAATGAGTAACATCAACTTATTCTATCTTTATTTAAGAGTTCAATTTTAGTTCTTAAGTGGAATGAACTAAAATTAAATAGATCGGACATAAGTGAATCATTCGTTGATTGTGATTGGGTTGTGTCTATTGGAGCTTAAATTGTAATAAGGCATGAGAACTTGTTTCTTTTTGTAAGAATAGGTCTAGTTCACGTGTGGACTTTTTATTAAGGTGCAATGGATTTATTAAAATAAGAAAAATAATATATGGCCCATGTACATGTGTTGGGCGGCAAGGCTAATTAGGAATAGCTTAATTATATTATTTTTATTTTATTATTGAATTAAATGAAATTTAATTCATTTTTTGATTATTTAAATATTTAATTAAAAGTCAAAATCTTTTTCTTAGTAGGAGTTGGTCTCATAAAATTATACTATTGTTAGTAGTATAATTAATATTAAAACCATATTTGATAAGTAGATAAATAAAAGGAATTTTTTATCTAATCAAATTAGGAAGTCTTTATTATGGTTACAAATACACTATTGAGTTTGATTAGGAGTCTTGGTTGAGGATAGAATTATTTTTTTGAAAAAGATTCTTAACCACCAAGTAAATCTACAAAAGGAAAGGATTCTTAACTACCAAGTAAATCCTTCTTAGGAAAGGATTTGTGATCCTAATCTATATCCTATGAAATTTGGCCAGCCCATGTATATATACAAAAGGATAGAATTCCTTTTAGATAAGGATTCTTAAATAACAAATAAATCCATCTAAGGAAAGGATTCTTGCCAACCAAGTAAATCCTTCTTAGGAAAGGATTTATGATCCTATATATATGTGTGTGATTTTCGTCCAGCCCTAAGATTCATAGAGTAAAAATTTCGGCCAACTTAAGTGTTTTCTAAGATAGAATTTTGCTTGGCAAGAGAGAATTTTGAGAGAGAAAAATTTAGTATTTTACTCTAGACAAAATTCAATCAACTATAAGATATAGGGTGTGGAATTCGGCCAAGGAGAAAGAGAAAAAGAGAACGGTTTTTTTTTATAGTATACTACTATCCTTTACATAAAAAGGGTTTTGTGTACGAAATCAAATCGGGTTCACGCGATTTTCAATCAAGTATATTAATAATTCACAAGTGACCGGACGTTCTTGGATTTTTCTCCTGGAGGATATTTGTAACTAACAAAGAAAAGTTTTTGTTTGTCTCCATCCTCAGGTATACAATTTAAAGAAAAGGAGCCCACACTTCTAGGTGATTCACATTCGTGATTGGATTGAAAGATCTTGTGGAATCAATTCAGCGCAAGTTAAATCGTCACGAGATAAAGGTACGATACTTATATATACATCAGTTAATCTAGGGTTAAGGTTCTCGTTGTATAAAAGGAAAAAAAATTATTTATACGCAAACCCTAAAAAAAAATTCTCACGCTTCTGTTACATTTTTGAACCATTTTTTCCCTACAATTGGTATCAGAGCTTGGTTGTAACCTTGATTAATTAATGTATGTATACGTGAATATTTTTCTTTTATTGTATATATGTAAGAGATGGCACTCTAGGTATTCACATATATATTTACATTGGAATGTATGGATATATATATATATATATATATATATATATGTTTTATAAGTGGTTCGTTATTGCTCAATTTTGGTCCTAGAATTTTAAAGTATTTTTGTTTCAGGATTGTTACAAGAAGGGTGGTCTATCATCGCCATAATTTCCTTCTTGGCAATTGCTAAGTTTTTTTTTTATTGTTGTAATAAAAAAATACTGCAGTATTTTTATTTATAATTCTTCTGTAATACCCTCAAGTATCGAATATTCAAAGGTTTGAAGAATTGGAAGTACCTAGAACAAGTTTGGGACCGTGCGAGCCGTAGCAACGAAGGTGCATGCGAAGAACACACAGCCATGTTTGTTGTGGCATGGGCTGCGCAAAGCAGCCCTATGGTAGCCATGGGCTGCGCATGGCAGCCCTTTATGAGGTTGTGGCATGCACACACCAATGAGTAAAGGCGGGTGTGCGCATCCATGGGTGGCAACCGAGAGAGTTTGGACGATCTAGGTAACGTGAAGACTTGTTCGCCAAGAAAGGAGTTTTTTGTATTCCAAGACATGTAATTTACTTGCTTTTCTAGGATGGACAAAAATTATAGCTATTTATATTTTTTGTAAATACTGCAATGTTTGTAATTATTTGATAACATGTCATATAGAATAAGAGTGCCACTCATATATCTCTTTTGGTATGAACATGCATTGAATGGTTTAAGTATCTAAATTGGCATCTAGATAACTTGGTAAATCATTCTTTGGAATTCGATCACACACTTTAAACAATTGAGTGGGAGAAGGTGTTTTGGAACACCTACGACCTTCCAGTTTCATTGAGCTTTATGTTTCGTGTAACAACCTACCAAGAGGTATTCATGAATGGAATTTAGCAAGATACTTCCTTACAAGGATAGACTAGACAATTAGCCCAAACGGCTACTCCCAAAGGAGGGATATTCGTGAGGGATTATACTGAAGGTCGATAACTTGGTATTACACTCAATATATTTTTTTCTATATCCTCCCAAGAGTTCTTGTTAATAAATATTACAAGGCTAAAATTGAAAACGTTGGTTGTTATGTTAACAATTAGGTGGGACCTAGTCCAACTAGTAAATGTTGCGAACTCCCAAAAGAGGCGTGACATTTATGGGTGTTGGATCACCGTTGAATTTTTACGATTGAATTATTTTATTTAATTCAGGATAAATATTCAAAAGTGCTATATCATGATTATTTACTTATATAATTTTTGTTAATATAAAGATATCATGACCCCATCCCTGGTCAAATTCCTAAAAGATAATACTTTAACTAATGATAATTATGTCACATGGAAAAGGGAAAATTTGGTTGTTGTAAGTTGAAAAACCATAAGATCATTCTGTCTATTCCTAAACCACCAAAACTAATGAATCTACTCAGGAGTAAAGAGATGAGTATCAGTAGTGGAATGCTTCAGATGAGATGGCTAAATGTACGTTACATTATGGCCATCATCTCCGACGTGTTGCAACAATAACATGAAAGAATGGAGGCTGCTGCCGATAAAATGATGTCTCTAAATGAGATGTTTGTTATGAGGTCTAGGACAACTAAGAGAGAGGCAGTGACTGCTTTTATGAATTTTAGGATGAAACATGTACAGGATGTGAAAGATCACATGATGAAAGTCATAGTACATCTCAACGTTGCTAAACTGAATGGTACTGAGATAGATGGTGAGACGATAACTTGACATGATTGTCAACTCACTATCGGATTCCTTTGGTTTGTTCAAAGTTGGACTACACCTTGAACAATAAGGAATGCACCTTGCAAGACCTAATACAAGATGTTTAAAGTGCCAAAACGATTCTTGTGAAAGGCAAGGGTCAAGAGATTCATATGGTTGGTAAAGTTGCTACTGTTAAGACCTGTCAGAAGGTCAAGTAACAACATAAGAAAAAGCAACTTGGGCCTAACTAGAAGGGGTTTCGGGAAAGGAAAAGACTGAATGAGAATGAATTCAACTAGCATTTAAGCAATGGATTGTTGGTGCCTACTGGTGTAGTGGGAGATATTAGAATCAATTTAGATTCCTATAGACATTTAGTTTTAATAAACGTTTATTATGTACCATATTTCAAGATGAATTTAATTTTGGTCTCTTGTCTAAATAAATTTGTATATTCGGTTACTTTTAATAAAGGTTTTATTATTAGTAAGAATAACAAATTTGTTTGTAAAGGTACACTGGAAAATGGTTTATTCTATTTGCATGGAAATATCTCACTTGTTAGACACAGAATCAACGGCACCTAATCATAAAAGAGTAATATCAAAAGATGAAACTTACCTATGGCATTTGCGCCTAGGTCATATTAACCTTAATAGGATTAAAAGATTGGTAAGTGACAGACCTCTAAGTGACTTAAAAGTTGATGATCTACCAACTTTTGAATCTTGTTTGGAAGGTAAAATGACCAAAAGGTCGTTTACGACCAAAGGCACAAGAGCCATTGAATGTTTAGGTTTGATTCACACTGATGTGTGTGGACCTATGAGCATTCAAGTTAGAGGTGGATATGAGTACTTCATCACTTTCATGGATGATCACTCAAGATTTGGTTATGTGTATCTCATGAGACATAAGTCAGATGCTTTTGACAAGTTTAAAGCATTTCAAGCGGAAATGGAAAATCAGCTTGAGAAACGCATAAAAATCTTGAGGTCTGATCGTGGTGGAGAATATCTATCAGGTGAGTTTCAGCAATATCTTATTGCTAATGGGATAATTTCTTAGTTTTCTACACCAGGCACACCTCAAGATAATAGGGTGGCAGAAAGGACAAATATAACTCTTTTGGATATGGTTAGGTCTATGTTGAGTTATTCAACGCTCCCTAATTCTTTTTGGGGATATGCTTTACAAACCACAACGTACATTCTAAACGATGTACCATCTAAGTCGGTTTCTAAAACACCGCATGAGTTGTGGATCGAGCGAAATCCTAGTTTACAACACTTAAGGATATTTAGATGTCCTGCGCACGTGTTAAAAGGAAAGACAGAAAAGATGGAGTCTCGTTCAGAAACATGCATATTTGTAGAGTATCCAAAAGGAACAAAAGGATATTATTTTTATAGTCCTTCAGATCTTAAAGTATTTGTTTTGAAAAATGTTAAATTTCTAGAAAAGAACTATGTAAATAATTTTGTGCCTAAAAGTATAATTGTCCTGAAAGAGCTTTTAGGAGATACAATTCCATAAAAGGTTTCACAACCAAGCCCAATTGTAAGTTCCGTACCAACACAAGATCAACAATCTATCATACCTCGTCGTAGTGGGAGGGTATTTAGACAACCCGAGAGATACATCGATCTAGGAGAATCTGTAGAGAATCTTTCGGATGACGATGACCCCTATACGTATAAGGAAGCAATGGAAGATGTTGATTGTCGCCATTGGCAAAAGGCAATGCAATCCAAAATTGAATCTATGTTCAAAAACAAAGTCTGGTCTCTTGTTGACTTGCCTAAAGGGATAAAATCCATTGGGTGCAAGTGGGTACACAAGAAGAAAAGAGGAATGGATGGAAAAGTGGAAATCTTTAAAGCTAGATTGGTAGCTAAAGGTTATACACAGAAGAAAGGTATCGATTATGAAGAAACCTTCTCTCCTGTGGCCATGCTTAATTCCTTAAGATACTCTTATCCATTGCGGCATCTCTAGACATAGAGATTTGGCAAATGGACGTCAAGATAGCTTTCCTTAATGGAAATCTTGACGAAAGCATCTATATGATGCAAACAGAAGGATTCATTGAAAAAGACCAAGAGGAAAGGGTATGCAAGTTGCAAAGATCCATATATGGATTGAAGCAAGCATCCAGATCCTGGAACATAAGGTTCGATCAAGGCGTAAAATATTTTTGATTTATTCAAAACCTTGATGAACCTTGCGTATACAAAAGGATTAAAGGTGACAAGTTGGTTTTCCTAGTTCTTTATGTTGATGATATACTACTCATCGAAAACGATATAGGTGTATTGACATCAATAAAAGAATGGTTAGCAAAACAATTTGATATGAAGGACTTAGGAGAAGCAAGTTATATTCTTGGTATACAAGTCATAAGGGATAGATTTAATAGAACGATTGCATTATCCTAAGCTCCATACGTAGATAAAATATTGTCTAGGTTTTCCATGCAAGATTCCAAGAAAGACATGTTACCTTTCAGACATGGAATCAAACTTTCTAAGGAACAAGTTCCTAAGAATGAGCATGAAGAGCAATTCATGAGTAGGGTTCCATATGCATCAATAGTTGGAAGTTTTATATTTGCAATGCTTTGTACTTGACCATATATTTGTTTTGCTGTGGACATAGTTAGCAGGTTTCAATCGAAGCCTGGTCCTGATCACTGGACGACATTCAAACATATTTTCAAGTATATTAGGAGAACGAGAGATTATATGCTTGTATACTTTGGAGGGGATTTAATTCATGTTGGGTTAACGAATTTTGATTTTCGGTCAGATTTTGACTCCAGGAGATCAACATCAGGATCTGTGTTTACTATTGGAGAAGGGGCAGTCATATGGAGGAGTATCAAGAAATCTTGTATTGCTTATTCCACAATGGAAGCCGAGTATGAAGCCGCATGCGAGGCTGCTAAAGAGGCTGTCTGGCTCCGCCAATTCTTGATTGACTTGGAAGTGGTTCCTGATGCAAATAAGCAGATCACTATCTATTATGACAATAGTGGAGCAGTTGCTAGTTCGAGAGAACCAAGAAGTCATAAAAGAGGGAAACATATTGAAAGAAAGTATCAACTTGTAAGGGAAGTATTGCATAGGGGTGACGTGACGATTACCAAGATCGCGTCAGCAGAAAATCTAGCGGATCCCTTTACAATGGCTCTTCCACAAATGAGTTATGATGGGCATCTAGAGAACATTGGGATGAGACATACGATACATTTGCTATAGAGCAAGTTAGAGATTGTTAGGATTATGTTCAATAGCAAGAGTATAATATTGTATTTGACAATCTTTTCGTATTAATAAAGTGATTTCTAGTTTAACAAATCTTATAGCATTTATAGTTTAATTATTATAATTGTCAAAAGTAAATAATCATAAGGTCAAAAGACTATGAGAAAAAAAGAATTGTTCATACATCTAGATATGTACGAGGTAGACACAATTCTTTTGTTAGTCTTAAATAATATTCACAACTTAAGATTAAAGGTTAGACGCATTTATGTTGTCAACGTTGTAGATTCTTTCGCTAGCATTTGAGTGGGGTCAAATTTGTTATGATGAGTCTAAAATCATCAAAGTGTGGTGCCTTTGGGCAAAAGAATCTAGTGCACTGGGTGCATTTACTAGGATCAAAATGAAATACTTTATCTAGAACCGTCAATAGATAAAAGTTTTTCATTTGAAGACAATCGGAGAGTTTATCTCAATCCTGAGATAAATGATGGACTTATTCAAACTTGTTTCTTTTTATAAGAAGAAGTCTAGTTCACATGTGGAGTTTTTATTAAGGTCCAATGGATTTATTAAAATAAAAAAAATAATATATGGCTCATATACATGTGTTGGGCGGCAAGGCTAATTAAGAATAGCCTAATTATATTATTTTTATTGTATTATTTAATTAAATGGAAATTAATTAATTTGTTGATTAATTAATTATTTAATTAAAAGTAAAAATCTTTTTCCGAGTAGGAGTTGGTCTCTTAAAATTATACTATTGTTAGTAGTATAATTAATATTAAAGACCATATTTGATAAGTAGATAAATAAAAAGAATTATTTATCGAATCAAATTAGGAAGTCTTTATTATGGTTACAAATACACTATTGAGTTGAATTAGAAGTCTTGGTTGAGGATGGAATTTTTTTTTAAAAATGATTCCTAACCACCAAATAAATCTACCTAAGGAAAGGATTCTTAACTACCAAGTATATCATTCTTAGGAAAGGATTTGTGATCCTAATCTGTATCCTATGAAATTCGGCCAGCCCATGTATATATACAAAAGGATAGAATTCCTTTTAGATAAGGATTCTTAACTAACAAATAAATCCACCTACGGAAATGATTCTTGCCAACCAAGTAACTCATTCTTAGGAAAGGATTTATGATCCTATATATATGTGTGTGAATTTTGGCCAGCCCCAAGATTCTTAGAGTAAAAATTTCGGGCAACCTAAGTGTTTTCCAAGAGAGAATTTTGCTTCGCAAGAGAGAATTTTGAGAGAGAAATATTTAGTATTTTACCCTAGACAAAATTCAATCAACTCTAAGATATAGGGTGTGGAATTCAACCAAGAAGAAAAGAGAAAAAGAGAACATTTTTGTTTTTGATAGTACATTGGTATCCTTTATATAAAAGGGGTTTTGTGTACAAATTCAAATCGGGTTCATGCGAGTTTCAATCAAGTAGATTAATAATTCACAAGTGACCGGACGTTCTTAGATTTTTCTCTTTGAGGATATTTATAACTAACAAAGAAAAGTTTTTGTTTGTCTCCATCCTCAGGTATGCAATTTAAAGAAAGGGTGCCCACACTCCTAGGTGATTTACGTTCGTGATTGGATTGGATGATCTTGCGGAATCAAATCGGTGCTTGTTCAATTGTCACGAGAAAAAGGTACGACACTTTTATATACATAAACTAATCTAGGGTTAAGGTTCTCGTTGCATAAAAGGGAAAATTTTTATACATACGCAAACCTTAAATGTTTTTTACTCACGCTTCCGTTGCATTTTTTAACAATGTTTTTCGCTACAGAGACTATTTCTTATCAAAATCAATCAATCAAATTCCAAAAATAGTCCTAAATGAAAAGCTAGCACAATACAAAACACAAATGTGAAAACATAGGCTTAATCAAAATCCTAACTCAACATGTGGGATTCTAATCATTCTCAATCTTGCTTTTCTTGACTTTAAAACTCTAATCAAAGTATACACATTAAACATACATGTATAGGACAAGAAAACACAAGGTAATTGAAAAAGTTTAAAGATCATATGATGAGAAAAATTTGAATACCTTAGTAGAAAAGTACAGTCCCGTTTTTGGTGGAAAACCACCAGAAAAACTTGAATAAATGACCTTAACCTACTTGAGAATGATAGAGAAACGAAATAAAAACAATATACAAGTTGAATCGTTCAAATCGAAGTTCAAACGAACATGATATGGTGTTTGGAAGATAAGAAAGTTGAGAGAAAGATCCTGCACTTGTTTTCTCCTTATAATGAATATGGGAGAGGGAAAGTGTATTTAAATGAGAGGGAAGAGAAGAGTAAAAAGACAAAACAGCCCCCAATCCTCATCCATCCCCTAGATGGTGCGTGGGCATCTCAAGGGCAGAAGGAGTTCCTTCCCTAGATGGCCTCGAGCCTTCTCGGGGAGGAGAGGCTTGGTGGCATTTTGCCACTCGTGTCCTCCTTCATGTACCTTCACGTTCTTCGACCGATCTCCGGCCTTCAAACTCTGAACTTGATTCTATTTTTGGATTACAAACTGGGACTCTCTCACGCACATAGATGTCTACGAAACTTTGCCCAGAAAATAAAAATTTGACTGGATATATGAAGATGAAGACAGTGTATACAACATGACCGGAAAGTTTTGTAACTCTTGACTCGGAACTTGAAATCAAATGTATGAGTAACCGAAATGACCGGAACTCAATAAGGAAAAATATAAGACAAAATTCAAGTCCAAGGTCCAGGTTATACAAATATATACTCATAAAAACACATATCACACAAGAATACTTATTTCAAAGACAGTCTAAAAACATGCATTTTTTCCAAAACTAATCAATTTCACACCAATGCAAGAGCATTCATTATCAGGTGTGCGAATGTGTTATACAAAATTAGCACAATGATGCAGGGATACATATGGATGCAATGTGTGTGTGTGTGTGTGCCTATGCCTTGTAAGAGAAATGAGGTCGTTTAATATACCCTTGTAGAACCAATGAAACACATTTCTAGTGAAGACTTTTGCACTTGCTGATAGGTTGCCACCTCTTCTTTGAAGTTTGAATCATCATCAATTTAAGAGACAACTAACCAAAACAAGTGAAGCATAGTTTTGATATGGAATAGTGCCAACACAAAACAAAAAACCTAACAATCTCCCCCTTTGGCAAATTCCGTGTCAAAACCCCTATACAAAAGTACTAAAAGGCTTTACAAAGAAGATTGGCCACTTGTGATTTACAATGACTCACACACTCCTAGACTAATCTTTAGTAAGTCTTGAACTTCTTCTTGATTTTCTCTTGTAGTCACCTAAAATCAACTTAAAACACAATGAATATCCAAGAGAAAATATATACATGATAACATATAATTTTGGCAAGAAATTAACAATGAAATTTCAAATAGAACATGTATATCCCCCTTAATACATGCTATCTCAAAATTATTCTAGCCAAAGTCAACATAATATTACATGCCATATTACATGCCATAAAGAAAAGTTCAAGTTTCCAAATATACCAAAAGAAAACATGTAGATTGAAAGGAAAATAAGTAGACTAGCACATATGATTCTCTCCCTTTTTGACATGAAGTGAAGCCAAAAGGATAACAGAGAAATGTACCTCATGGCCATGCCACTAGCCACTTGTTTCATCAAAGAAATTTGAGCGATTGGTTGACCTCACATAAGGCTTAGGAGATGGTCTTGTGCACGTAAAAATTCTAGCCTCCAACTCTTGAATCCTAGCATCTTGTTGAGCCACCTTTGCCTTGAGTTCTTCAATCTTCAATTTTGACTCCTCAACCTCCTTCCTCAATTGTGTTGCCCAATTGAGAAGAAAGTTTGTACTTGCCACACGGCTTGCCTCTTGGTCTCCATTAAAAAACCCTAATATATCACAAGCCTTTCCCTTGTTCTTGTATGACATAAATGTCACCCTTTTTGTCACTAAATGTTTCTAAGGAAGGTAATATCACATCTTCCTCTAGTGATTTAACACCATGAGCCAAACACAAATGAGTTATAAACACTAGCAGTGCTAACTTTTTGTCCAACCTAGTTATTAAAGCCGCACTATCTAAGTATGTAGGTAGGTCAATTTGTCACTAAGGCATGTACAATATTGATTTTCTCTTTGTTAAGCTCGATAGTGTTAGAAGATCCTACAAGATTAGTACATGTAAAGAGATGCCAAAAAACACTCACCTTAGTTAACTCACTTTGACTAATATAGGCTCTGTTCTTCCACTCAAAAGAGTTTTCATCATATAGAGTTTGACCCATGATATTAAGATTTTCTATCATATCCACATCTAGAAAACCTGACTCAATATTAGTAGGCAATCCAAGAAACTCATTAATAGTCACTAAAATTGCTCTAAAGACAACACTTCTTATATCTATTAATGCATCTAGGTAGGAAGGAATCTTTTTAAATTCATGATAGAATTCTCTCACAACACTATCATTAACCATACTAAGCATGCTTACCCATGATTCCCAATTTCTCTCAATCAAGCATCTATGAACATAAGAACCTACACATTTCGTCAAGTCAATACCTCTTTCTTAAACTAGCTTCTTAGTTCCCATAACGACTAAAGGTTTCACCTTAGAGTTTTTGGATCCCTTGAAGGATGACTAGGACTTGTCAATGGGCATATAAGAATTTCCACCACCGGTTGTTAGGTTTTAGTTTGTGTTGCCATTAATAACATATCAAAATGATGTTTACTTGTAATGACTTAGTTGTTTATATTCCTGATGATTCAAGCTTCAAGGAAGAAGAAACAACAAGTCAAAGAAAGTTCTAAGTCTTCAAGAGAAAGGATGTAAAATGGTTCTACAAAGGTATACTAAGACCTTATCTTTCTCTTACAAGGCTTAGGCACACACACGCATATCATACATTTGTGTCCCTGCATCATTGTGCACCATTATAGGCACACGCATACAATTCATTCATATGTGTCACTGCATTATTTTGCACCATGTATAACACATTCACACACTTTAAGATGAATGCTCATGCATTGGTTTAGAAATAACATGTTTTGGAAAATGCATGAATGGAAACTATCTTTATGTAGTTTGCATTCTAGTGTGAATTGTGTTTGTATGTGTATATGTTTGTATAACATTGATATTGAACTTGGATTTAGTCATAAATCATTCTTGATTGAGTTCCGGTCATTTTCGTTACTCATACTTTTGATTTCAAGTTTTAAGTCAAAAGATACTACACTTTCAACTCATGTTTCATAAATTGTCTTCGTCTTCGTATATCGAGCCGAATTATAATTTTTTTGGTTGATTATCTTATATGTCCACGTCCGTGTGAGATTTATGGTTCATAATAAACAGATTCGAATTCTGAGTTTGGAGGCCGGAGAAAGGTCGAAGAACGAGAAGGAAGGTCGAAGGAGAAAGAAGCAAGCATTGTCTTCTTTACCAAGATGGCGCGTGGCCATCTCGGGGCAGAAGGCTTGCTGCCCCGAGATGCCCACACACCATCTCAGGCAGCAAGCTTGATTGGCTTCATTTTTCCCCTCTTGTTCATTTCACATGTCCAAGTCTCCCACTCCTTTATAAACTCTTTCCCTCTCACATTTCATTCTAAGAAGATATTCAAATCAAGTGTGCAGAAATTTTCTCTCTAAATTTTGTCATCTTCCAAACACCATAACTTATTCATTTGAACTCTGATTTGAGTAATTCGAAGTTGATAGTGTTCATATATTCATCCTCCATCTTTTCCATGAGGGTTTGAGTTATTTTTGCTGCTGTTTTTGGTGTCTAATCATACAAAAACGGGACTGCACCTAAATCAACTAAGGTGTTGATTTTCTCTCAAAGTTTTCTTTTAAAACTTGGTCAATTGCCTTGGGTTTTCTTCTTCTACATATATTTGTATATTGTGAGTTTTTTTATTTGTGTTTTGAACAATTTCAAAGCTAGGTTTAGTTTCAATTGAAATCATTCATGTTGAGTTAGGTTTTGATTTTGCCTATGTTATCACAAGTTTGGGATTGTATTGTGATAGCTTTGATTCTAGGACTATTTGATGATCTTTGATTGATTGATTTTGGGAAAAATAGTTCCTCACATGTATTAGGCTCTCTTGACCAAATTTCTCACATAATACATGTGCTTATGTTCTTTTGAGCTATTCATGTGTTTTGATGAATCTATGATTAGGAATATGCTCTAGAACTTTTGCTTAAATCTATTTGACATTGTCATATTATTTTAGCATGTTTTTGGTTTGTGTGATTTAAACTTGATCTTGTGATTTAGTGATCATATCTTGTGATTTAAGTTTAGATCTATGCAAGTATCTAGGTTGTGATTATTGTTGAACATATCTTACATAATCTATATTGATTACACATGCATGATAAACTAGACTATATGTGATTTGTGCATTCTTGCTCATGTCTAGTATTTTCCATAGGATGTGTTGATCATAGCATTCTATGTTGCATGCTTGTTTGCATTTTGCATTCATGATCACCTAGATGCCTTGTGAGAAAGAATTCTTGACAATAGGTGTGAGACCTATGGTGTTGAGCAGGAAGTCTTGGCAAGAGGTGTGAAGCCTTGGATTGTGGGGCAAGGAAGTCTTGGCTAGAGGTGTGAAGCCTTGGATAGTCGAGCAAGAAGTCTTGCCTAGGGTTGGGAGAACTCGGATAGGTGAGCAAGGAATTATTGACTAGAGTCGTGAGGACTTAGTTGAGCAAGAAGTCTTGCCTTGGATTGTGAAGATCCGGATAAGGTGCGCAAGAAAGTCTTGACAAGAGGTGTGAAGCCTCGAATTGTTGAGCATAGGGCGGCAACTTCTAGAGTAGGATAGGAGGGTAGTTTCTAGGTGAAGAGTTCACTTGAGAGATTGTACTTGTCTTATCTACTAGTGGATTTTGTTTGCCGGTGGCTGCTAGCCAGTGGATGTTTTCTCTTTGGAGTTTTACCACGTTATATCTTGTGTCAACTTTTCTCTATCCCTATCTCTCTAATATTTGTATTGTGGATAGAACTCTTTATATATGTTGACTTCTTTTCTATAATATAGATTGTGTATGTGTTACAATTACTTGTTTGTATCACACTTTACTTGTGTTTATATATTGATTAATTGTCTTTAACTAATATATATATATATATATATATATATTGTGATACAAGCAATCTAGAGGGACAAACTTTTGTTTGTTTCTAAGGGAGACGAAAAAGGTGTCTAACCTATTCACCCCCCCCTCCCCCTCTCTAGGTTAGCCTTGAGCATTTAACCGTGATTGTATTTTCACCGGTTGCTTTAGTTCCTCCCATGACCTACTGTAAACAAACACTAAACAAAAGTTGAGTGGAGAACAATCAAACCCAATTAGTCACTTAAAAATATACATATTAAAACAAACGATAAGATAATGAATTATCATGCAAGATAAAAAAAAACAAGCAACATCTCACAAGATCCATTATATCAAGAATGCCAACATATAACAAGATGAACATGTGAACTTATCATAAAAGATAACAATGTTTAGCATATTATGCTCCACCTTGATAAATGCTCTATCTAAGATCAAGATAGAACAACGTTCACAATGAGATTCACACAATCACATACACAAGTAATTTTAAAGAAATTAAACAAAATAAGCTCTATAAACTATGAGAGATACACCAAGATTTTCAATTACTCTCATAATTGATCTAAAATTGCTAGAAAATCAAATACTTATAAGTAAAAAGTGTTTGTGTGATTTTGCTTTAAACATATGAAGAAGAGTAACTTGATAGTCAACATGCAAATCACTTCCACATCTACTCATCTTAAGCTTTTCAAAAAAAGGTCAAACCGATTATCATCCAAAAATTTTGCTTATGAGAGAATAGAACTCAATATTTAAGTGGATGTGTGCATGTGACTCGTCATTCCATTTCAGTTTTTCAACCTGAGCACTTTTTGATTTTCAACTTAACTCATTTAAGACCTTTATTTTTATAGGTTTTAAATCAAAGAGTTTTTTTTTTTATTGATTCTTTTCAACACTTCTTTGATTTTTTTTTATTACAACATAACATGTACTCTTCATGACGGCTTTCACTCATCGTAATGGTATAGCCATTTCCTACATTGGGTGGCTTAACAACCACTATGTGTAGCCGTTTTCATGAAGGTGCTCATTGAGTTGTATGTAGTGGTCGATGCAAAATGGATACTAACCATAGGTCATCTTAAATGTACTTGTCAAAAGACTTCAAGGTGAATCCATGACCTACATATTAGCAAACTCAACTTACTCAACAAGACATATAAGAGAAACAAAGTGCATTTTTGAAAACCAAGCTTTATGGCTTACAAGCACATGATTTAAGAGAAATATAAAGAGATTTACTCAAGATCATTTCTCCATAAGAGAGTAGCTTTCAAAGAATATGACACTCATACTTTCCAAAATAAGCCACTCAAAATTCAAACATATTTCACACATCATGATTAAGATCAATGTGAACAATATCACTAAAAGATCTTAAAAGAGCAAATGTCAATGAGAACCATAAGAATGCTATACTAGCTCTCTAATATGACATGCGACATGATGTGATACAAACATAGAGTCAAAAGAAGAAAACTAGAAAGAAAGCTTTAGGGTATAAGAGTACCTTAGCAAGCTCTTTCGCCCAATGTAAAGTCTTTGCCCTTTTTATGAGCTCTCTTGGTTTGTTTGTCTCCTTGACAACAAGTCATAGGTATGTCTTCCCATGAGAACAAAGATTAAACATTTCAACTCAAACACATATAGAAATGACTTTCTCTAAAAGTCTTAACATAAACAACACCATATAGACTTCATAGATGCAACTTCTCCAAAGTTAACTGACATATTTTGACTACCATAGCAATTCTTGTGAAATAGCTAAGTTCATGTCAAGTTGTAATAAACCAAAGCAAATATGCAAAGGTTTCACAACATGACACTAACCTTAATTTTATTCACATGTGCAACTTACTCAAATGGTAAGAGCACTCACCCTTGAACCACTTGTCCTTGGGTAAACCTACACAAACAACATCAATATATTTCTTGACAATAGTGTTAAAATGAGAGTAAAGTTCTTCAATGACTTGATCTACAATTATATCATTGATACTCTTCTTTTCTAGTTTAGTATCACATGCTTGGTCAAGATTAACAAGGTTTGCTTTCTTCTTACTCAAAACATGCTTACCATGCTTTTCAAATTCCAAAGCCTTAGCATGCTTGAAATGAAGTTCAATCACATTGTATCTCGATGCATTCCCTAATTTGCAATGTTCAATATATTTTAAGCAATTGGGCCTAATATGACCTATAGTATTGCAAAAATGACAATTGGGAATAAAATGTGTGATTGTACCTTCTAGTGTAGAAGTAGCAATAGTAGGAGTTTGTTAAGATGCCTTGTCCTTTGACTTCTTCTTAGCCTTAGATCATAAGAGAGGGAAATACATTGAAAGAAAGTATCACTTTTTGAGGGAAACTTTGCATAGGGGTGACATGACGATTACCAAGATCGCGTTAGCAGAAAATCTAACGGATCCCTTTACAATGGCTCTTCCACAAAAGAGTTTTAATGGGCATCTAGAGAATATGGGGATGAGAGATATGACACATTTGCTATAGAGCAAGTGGGAGATTGTTAGGATTATGCTCGATAGCAAGAGTATGATAATGTATTTGACAATATTTTCATATTAATAAAGTGATTACTTGTTTAACAAATATTATAGCCTTTATAGTTTAATTATTATAATTGTCAAAAGTAAATAATCATAAGGTCCAAAGACTATGAGAAAAGAAAAACTGTTCATACATATAGATATGTAATAGGTAGACACAATTCTTTAGTTAGTCTTGAATAATATTCACAACTTAAGATAAAGGTTGGGCGTCTTTATCTTGTTAAAGTTGTAGATTATTTTGCTAGCATTTGAGTGGGATCAAATGTGTTACGATGAGTCTAAAATCATCAAAGTGTGATATCTTTGGGCAAAAGAATCTAGTGCACTAGGTGCATTGAATTGGATCATAATGAAATACCTTATCTAGAACTGTCAATAGATATAAGTTTTTCAATTGAAGACAATCGGAGAGTCTATCTCAATCTTGAGACAAATGATGGACTTATGGTTGCAAGTATTATCATTGGAGCAATCATTGAGTACGATTATATAGCATAATCTATCATCGATAGTTTTGTGGTATTCATTTGTTAATCGATAGAGGACTTCATTTATAGATATGGACATCGTGGCTCCATTTATTAAATGAGAGTAGAATACTATCATATGGATGTTTTGAGGTATTGGATATTAAATCTTAATGTTAAGTTTTTAATACTGTCTATTGAAACATGGCTTTTGGACAAGTCAAAATATCCAAGTTCAAAATGTGGTCATATGAGTAAATATGGTAACTCGAGAGCTATAGACGGTCTATGACCACTTGACGATTGCTGGTATTCTTCACAAGAATACACTTTCTCCAATAAGGTTGTCTAGGGTATGAATGAGTGACATCAACGTATTCTATCTTTATTTAAGAGTTCAATTTTAATTCTTTAGTGGAATGAACTAAAATTAAATAGATCGGACCTAAGTGAATCATTTGTTGATTGTGATTGGGTTTTGTCTATTAAAGCTTAAATTTGGATAGCCCGCCAAGATCCCCAATCCACACGAACTTGCACGGATCACTTGATATATTCTACCGGACCAATTTAGGGGCCCATCTAGAATTGTATTAAGGCGTGTGAACTTGTTTCTTTTTGTAAGAATAGGTCTAGTTCACATGTGGATTTTTTTATTAAGGTCCAACGGATTTATTAAAATAAGAAAAATAATATATGGCCCATATATGTGGTATGGCGGCAAGGCTATTTAGAATAGCTTAATTATATTATTTTTTATTTTATTATTTAATTAAATAGAAAATAATTAATTTGTTGATTAATTAATTATTTCATTAAAAGTCAAAATCTTTTTCTTAGTAGGAGATGGTCTCCTAAAATTATATTTTTGTTGGTAGTATAATTAATATTAAAGACTATATTTGATAGGTAGATAAATAAAAGGAATTATTTATCTAATCAAATTAGGAAGTCTTTAATATAGTTATTAATACACTATTAAGTTGGATTAGGAGTCTTGGTGTAGGATAGAATTCATTTAGAAAAAGGATTCTTAACCACCAAGTAAATTCAACTAAGGAAAGGATTCTTAACAACCCAGTAAATCCTTCTTAGGAAATGATTTGTGATCCTAATATATATTCTTGTGAATTTATGGAAGCTCATATATATATATATATATATATATATATATATATATATATAAGATGATAGAATTATTTTAAGAAAAGGATTCTTAACTACCAAATAAATCAACCTAAGGAAAGGATTCTTGTGAACCAAGTAAATCCTTCTTAGGAAAGGATTTGTGATCCTATATATATACCCTTGTGAATTTAAGCCAGCCCTATGATTCCTAGAGTAAAATTTTGGCCAACCTAAGGTTTTTCCGAGAGAGAATTTTACTTGGCAAGAGAAAATATTGAGAGAGAAAAATTTAGTATTTTACTCTAGACAAAATTCAATCAAATCTAAGTTATAGGGTGTGGAATTCGATCAGGGAGTAAAGAGTAAAAGAGAATGTTTTTGTTTTCGATAGTACACTAGTATCCTTTACATCAAAAGGGTTTTGTATACAACATAGAATCAAGGTTCACGCGAGTTTCAATCAAATTGATTGATAATTAACAAGTGGCCGAAAGTTCTTGATTTTTCTCTTGGAGGATATTTGTAGCTAACAAAGAAATAGATTTTGTTTGTTTCCATCCTTAGATATACAATTTGAAGAAATGAAGCCCACACTCCTAGGTGATTCACGTTCGTGATTGGATTGGAAGATCTTACAGAATTAATTTGGCGCTTGTTCAATCGTCACGAGAAAATGGTACGACATTTTTATATACATCAATTAATCTAGAGTTAGGGTTCTTGTTATTTAAAAGGGACAAATTTTTATTTATACGCAAACCCTAATTTTATATTGTTAAAACAATTTCTCATGCTTCCACTGCGCGTGTGTTTTTTCCCTATAGACCACATTCACAATCCAATCGGGATATCGAGATTCCCTGATGAATCAAGCATTTATCAATTTGTCGACCTTTTCCTGTGTGGCAGCATTCCTTACAACGTTGAAGTGTCGCCTCATCTGCATGACCAGTTTGAAACTAGGGTTGACTGCCAACCTATGAGAGTCCAAGGAGATAGGGATCCCCGGCATTTCATCATGGCTCTAGGCAAATATGTCGATGTATTCCCAAAGGGGCTTGATCAGGCCTTCATTTACTCTTGGTTCCAAGGTGGCCCTAACCTTGACTACCTTGAATGGGTCATCTTCTCTGACCAGAATTTATTTTAACTTATCAACGGGGCTGCCATTGGCCTACCACTTATCTTTTTCTACTTCGTCTTCAATTTTGTCGTAGCTCTCAAGAAATTCTGCTAACTCTTTTACAACACATGGGACCTCGGAATCAATCTCTGGCGATTGTTAACCCTACACTACAGTTACCTGCATAACACTTACGGGCGACCTACTGATCTCCACATACCTCGCCTACCTCGTTCCCTACTGAAAACTTCAGGATGTTAAGTTAGATGGATAGCACTCGCTTGAGTCCTGATAAGAAAGGCCTCTCTAAAATGGCATTATAGGCCGATGGGATGTCGACCAGAACAAAATTTGTCATGATATTCTGCTAGAGAGGTGCAACCCCAATGCTTACCAATAGAATTTTGGATCCAACTGGTACAATTGAGTCCCCAGTAAAGCTATACAAGGGGGTGGTGTAATTGTTGTAACATGACTGCTTCAGATTGAGTTTTTCCTGGATGTCCATGAAAAAGATATCCATGCTGCTACCTATGTCAACCAACACCTGGTGGACCACGCAATTGGTGATCTGTACTATGACCACCATGGGATCATCTTAATGTTACACGGTATTGTATATATCTGTTTCAGTAAAAACGATCTAAGCTGACTGAGCGGTTCCTTCCAACTCAGATCTACCTTGAAGATATCATACCCCTAATAAATTTGGGGAATCTTTCTGGTGTGGTTCTTTCTAGAATTTTTAAAGGTGCCTGCTAGGGTAGGTTCTCGACTGAAGGTGTGTATGACCTGAATTTGCTACATCAAGTCTTTCTGTTCTTCTTTTCTCTTCTCTGCATGATCTCAGAGCACCGATCTCAGCTTGAATTGCATTGCTTGTATGGATGTTATCCCGAACCTACTACAAGAATTCCACCAAGCAACCACCCCTTACTAGTTCTTCGTTCTGGTTACATAAGCTAAAGCACTTCGAGGTGTTGTGTCCCATATCATCATGGAAATCATAATACATGTACTAGTTCCTTGCATCTACCGAGGCATTTATGGGACCTGGCTTTCTTAGCAGCCTCTTATCCCGGATGGTAAGGTAGATCATCTCGCGGGACATGTTTAGATGAGTATAGCGGTTAAATCCCCTCTCATCCTGGGCTCTAGCGGCCAACGCTATGGGAGGAGGGTTTCGCCTAGCCGGGTATTATCCTACTGAGGTTTGAATGGTTAAGGTCGGTATGTGGACCGATTAGGGGTCTGTTATGATCCTTTTTGGTCAGTGCAGTCTTGGGTGCTTCCTTCTTCTAGTACTTGGCATTCCTCATGTCATCATGCTCGTTCTTGACTCTAAGCTGCTCATATATTTCTATCTGCTCGAGGGATCTATCATAGGCCGCATGGTAGGTTTTCGGTGGATGATTGGCAAAGGACTGGAATAGTCTGCCCACCTATAGGTTTCTACGAAAGTTAGCCAGGATTTCCTTTTTAGTGAATACCCCATCTGAATCACCTCCTTATTGAACCTCTCCAAGTACGATCTGAGTGCCTCCCTATGCTCTTGAATGACATACTACATGTGGAACAGATCCTTCATTTCTGGTTTAACCCCTAAAAATGTGAGCAAAAATCATAGGATAATTTGGAGAAGCTATCCACGCTATGTGTAGACAACTTTCTGAGCCACATTTTGGCATAGCCAGTCTGCGTGGTCGAGAACAACCTGCACATGGCTACTCTGGTAGCATTCTAGACCTCTATCTACTGGATAAAACTCTCTAAATGGCTTAGAGGATCTTCAGTGCTGTAATATTTGTCAATCGACATTTTCAATTTAGAAGGGGTCTTTGTTTCCCATTATCATCCTAGGAAGAGAGCGTTCATCTTGCCCAACGGATCCTTCTTAATTTTTTGGTGTTTGTCTTTCTTTAACTCTTGGATGTCCTTTTGCATATGAGCCAGCTGATTTTGCAAGCGCTTGTTCCTGGCATTCTTAGACTCAACTTCGGAGTCTTTATTGTTAGAGCCCTCAGAGGAGATAGAGATCTCACCTCTATTATCTTCGGGAGGATAGATCTTTCCTGGATCTTCTCCAACTACCTACTACCTCAAGCCTAGGCTGTCTTCTTGTAACTGCAGGTCTAACTGAGAGGCAAGGTCTCCCTAGCGGGATGTCAGCAACTGATTTTACCTGTCTGGGTTGATAACAGGCTGACCTAAGCAGATCTGGGGCATATGCCCTAATCTGTCTCTAACCAAGGGGAGAGGTCCAAACCTATCATGGATTGCTACCGGCGGTGGTGGTCCCAACCTATCAAAGGCGGTCGGACAGGTCCCCGATCTATGAGGATTTTCTCGGGTACTAGGCACAACTAGCTGGGAGTTGATTCCCTCAACCATAAGTCAGAGGCGGACGCTCTCAACGAAAGCTGTAGCCTGATGCTCAAGAATAGCCTGATCTGCTGCCAGTGCAATTGGGGCCCACACGGTAGTAGACTGGATTGGGGCAGGATGGTGATATCTCTACTTCTTCCCTTTCTTTAGTACTCTCTTGGTTAAAGCAACAGACTGGTGCTTTGAAGTCTCGGGCTGCCCTTGGAATGATCGAAGCCTAATGATCTTGTAAAAATGATAAACACGTGATTTTATAAAGGGTGTGGAATCTTTCAACTGACGGTGCCAAAAAGTGTTAACCGAAAATTCACTCTTAGTGGGGAATCTCAGCTAACAACTTTAGGACCACAACCTCGGTAGATAGTGGTCAGGGTAGGTACCTTAGGTACAAGTTACACATGTGAAAAACGGGTGAAATGAATGAAGGAATGATGGTAGACTAAGTAATATTCGTTTATTTAACAAAGCAGTGAGTACAGTGAGATAATAAATAATACAGTGGTATGAAACTCTCAATCTCTATCTCGTTTGCTTAACTAATTGGAGATGGCAAACTCATATCTGTCGATAAGTGGAATAAAATCTTAATGGTAATGGCTAGGCTTATCCCTAATTGCAGAATCAAGTGATAGCTACTATTGTTTCAGGACACAGTTTTTTTACTCTTCTTCAGTCAATATTATCTCTGTATTTATACATGAAGTCTAAGGCTTTTCCTTAGCGTACAAGCCGAAGATCACTGGATTGATCTTTCTTCCCCACTTGGCGGGATTTTCTATTTAATACGGTTGACTCTGAACAATCAGCTAGCAGAGGATATCTTGGAGGGAAACATGTTTGTTTCCATTTTAAGTTCTTTCATTACGATAATGCGTACGTGGAACTTATTCACAGTTTGGAAAAAAATTCGACTCCCTCTATTAGTTATGTGATAGCTCATAGCATTAACTTAGTGATGTGGCAAGGTACCTCAGAGTACAAGTCTGCTGGAAAGGTATCCTGAGGTACCATCCTGGTGAGGTGGTGCTTGACCGATGGTGATGATGATGGTGAGGTACCTCGGGGTACCATTCAGGTAGCGAGGTGCTTGGTCGATCTCATTGGACCTTTTGTGATATACTAGGAGCTTTACAGGCATCTTCCATCCTACTTAAAAGGTAGGATATGTACTTCAGCGGAATAAAAGAACAATGTCAAGGTACTTAGGTACTAGTTGGTCCATGAAGGTGTATGAGCTTCGTCTTGCTCCTACAACGATGTTGAGGTACCTAGGTTTTGCTGGACCTGGTACTTCAGGGTAAACCATTGTGTCCGATACCTAGCCAGTGCATGGAGATGCTTTCTACTAGGTGCTAACTTTCCAAAAATGGCTATTAACATTATATATGTGAACACTTTTAGTAATGATAAATTCTAATTGTTATCTATCTTGAGTTGAACTTATGCTTAATAGATTATCATGTTGATTGTTAGGTATGATCTTTACTTAGCATGTAAGCATGAATTGTGTGCAGGATCTATCTCTCGGTTGATCAATCTTCAGTACGTTATGTTAGGAATATGCTTATATACATCAATTAATTTAGGGTTAAGATTCTCGTTGCATAAATGAGAAAAAAAAATTAGATACACAAACCCTAATATTTTTGTTTTTATCACGCTTCCGTTGCATTTTGAACCCTTTTTTTCCCTTCAATTGGTATTAGAGACTGGTTGTACCCTTGATTAATTGATGTATGTGTGCGTGAATCTTTTTCTTTTTGTTGTATATATGCATGTTTTAGAAAGAGATAACACTCTAGGTATTTGCATATATATATATATATATATATATTTACATTGGAATGTATGGATATAAATATATGTGTTTTATATGTGGTTTGTTATTGCTCAATTTTGGTCCTAGAATTTCAATGTATTCTGTTTTGGGATTATAACAAGAAGGGTGGTCTATCATCGCCATAATTTCCATCTCGGTAGTTGCTAAGTCTTTTTTATTTTTGTTGTTGTAATATAAAAAAAACTGCAGTATTTTATTATTTAAATTCTTATGTAATACATTCAACTTTCGAAGACTCAAAGGTTTGAAGAATTAGGAGCAACTGAAACAAGTTTGGGACCGTGTGAGCCGTAACAACGAATGTGCGTGCGAAGAGCACGCAGCCATGTTTGTTGTGGAATGGGCTGCGCACGGCAGCCCTTTTGATAGCCATGGGCTGTGCATGACAGCCCTTTATGGGTTTGTGGGATGCACACGCCCATGGGTAAGGGCGAAGGGTGTGCATGCCCATGGGAGGTAGCCGAGGGAGTCCGAATGACGAAGGTCTCATGAAGACTTGTTCGCCAAGAAAGGAGTTCTTGTATTCCAAGATATATGTAATTTACTTGATTTTCTAGGACGGACCAAAATTGTAGGTATTTAAATTTTTTTAAATATTGCACTGTTTATCATTATTTGATAACATGTCATATAGAATAGGACTGCCACTCATATATCTCTTTTGGTATGAACATGCATAGAATGATTTAGGCATCTAAATTGGCATCTAGATAACTTGGTAAATCATTCTTCAAAATTCAATCACACACCTTAAACAATTGAGTGGAAGAAGGTGTTTTGGAACACCTACAGCCTCCAAGTTTAGTTTAGCTTTATGTTTCGTGAATAACCTCCCAAGAGGTATTCATAAATGGAATTTAGCAAGATACTTCCTTACAATGATAAACTAGACAATTAGCCCAAACGATATCTACTCCCAAAGGAGGGATATTCGTGAAGGATTATATTGAAGGTCGATAACTTGGTAATACACTCAATGTGGTTTTATTAATATCCTCCCAAGAGTTCTTGTTAAAAAAACTACAAGGCTAAAATTGAAAACGTTGGTTGTTATGTTAACAATTAGGTGGGACCTAGTCCAACTAGTAAATGTTGCGAATTCCTAAAGGAGGCGTGATATTTATGGGTGTTGGATCACCGTTGAATTTTTATGAACGAATTATTTTATTTAATTCAAGATAAATGTTCAAGAGTTCTATATAATGATTGTTTACGTATATAATTATTGTTATTATGAAGAAATCATGACCTCATCCCTAATCATTTTCCTAAAAGATAATACTTTAACTGATGATAATTATGTCACATGGAAAAGGGAAAATTCGGTTGTTGTAAGTTGAAAAACCATTAGATCATTTTGTATATTCCTAAACCACCTACTCCTACTAATGAATCTACTCAGGAGCAAAGAGATGAGTATCAGCAATGGGAGTCTTCTGATGAGATGGCTAAATGTTACATTATGGCCACCATCTCCGATGTGTTGCAAAAGCAACATGAAGGAATGGAGACTGTTGCCGATATAATGATGTCTCTATAGGTTATATTAGTTATGAGGTCTAGGATGACAAAGAGGAGAGGCAGTGTGTGCTTTTATGAATCTTAGGATGAAACCTAGACAGGCTGTGAAAGATCACATGATGAAAGTCATAGCACATCTCAACATTGCTAAACTGAATGGTGCTGAGATAGATTGTAAGACGAAAACTTGACATGATTGTCAACTCACTATCAGATTCCTTTGGTTTGTTCAAAGTTTGACTACACCCTGAACAATAACGAAAACACCTTGCAATGCCTGATGCAAAATGTTCGAAGTGCCAAAACTGTTCTTGTGAAAGGCAAGTGTCAAGAGATTCACATGGTTGGTAAAGTTGCTACTTTTAAGACCTGACAGAAGGTCAAGTAACAACAGAAGAAAAAGTAATGTGGGCCTAACTAGAAGGGGTTTCGGGAAAGGAAAAGACTGAATGAGAATGAATTCAACTTGCATTTAGGTAATGGGGCGTCGGTGTCTACTAGTGTAGTGGGAGATAATAGAATCAATTTAGATTCTTATAGGTATTTAGTTTTAATAAACGTTTATGATGTACTACAATTCAAGAGGAATTTAATTTCGGTCTCTTGTCTAAATATATTTGGATATTCGGTTACTTTTAATAAAGGTTTTATTATTAGTAAGAATAACAAATTTGTTTGTAAAGGTATATAATGAGAATCATGCAGCTGGTGAATTTTCTTCTATCTCGGTAAGGAAAAATAAGCAGAGGTCCCCTTCTTTGTCCAGAGGGCAGGGGATGGGTCCCCGCGTTATGAAAGAGAAAGACCTTTGAACGGGAAACAGTTTATTTAATTTGCATTGAAATATCTGTCACTTGTTAGATACAGAATCAACAGAAATTAATCATAAAAGAGTAAAATTATCAAAAGATGATACATACCTATGGCATTTGCACCTAGGTCATACTAACCTTAATAAGATTAAAAGATTGGTAAGTGACTGACTTAAAGGTTGATGATATACCAACTTGTGAATCTTGTTTGGAAGGTAAAATAACCAAAAGGTCGTTCACAACCAAAGGCCCAAGAGCCATCGAATGTTTAGGATTTATACACATTGATGTGTGTGGACCTATAAGCATTCAAGCTAGAGGTGGATATGAGTACTTCATAACTTTCATGGATGATCACTCAAGATTTGGCTATGTGTATATCATAAGACATAAGTCGGATGCTTTTGCTATGTTCAAACCATTTAAAGATGAAGTAGAAAATCAGCTTGAGAAACGCATAAAAATCTTGAGGTCTGATCATGGTGGAGAGTATCTATCTGGTAAGTTTCAGCAATATCTTATCGATAATGGGATAATTTCTAAGTTTTCTGCACCAGGCACACCTTAATAAAATTTGGTGGCAGAAAGAAGAAATAAGAACTCTTTTGGATATGGTTAGGTCTATGTTGAGTTATTCAACGCTCCCTAATTCTTTTTGGGGATATGAGTTGTGGACCAAGTGAAAGCCTAGTTTATAACATTGAGGATATTTGGATGTTCTACATACGTGTTAAAAGGAAAGATAGAAAATATGTAGTCTCGTTCAGAAACATGCATATTTGAAGGGTATCCAAAAGGAACAAAAAGATATTATTTTTATAGTCCTTCAGATCTTAAAGTATTTGTTTCGACAAATGCTAAATTTCTGGAAAATGACTATATGAATTATTTTGTGCCTAAAGGTAGAATTATCCTGAATGAGCTTTTAGGAGATACAATTCCACAAAAAGTTTCGCAACCAAGCCCAATTGTAAGTTCCGTACCAACACAAGATCAACAATCTACCATACCTCGTCGTAGTAGGAGGGTTGTTTCATAACCCAAGATATACATCAGTCTAGGAGAATCTGTAGAGAATCTTCCAGACGACGATAACCTTTATACGTAGAAGGAAGCAATAGAAGATGTTGATTGTCGCCATTGGCAAAAGGCAATGCAATCCGAAATTGAATCTATGTTCAAAAACAAAGTCTAGTCTCTTGTAGACTTGCCTAAAGGGATAAAACCCATTAGGTACAAGTGGGTATACAAGAGGAAAAGAGGAATGGATGGAAAGGTGGAAACCTTTAAATCTAGATTGGTAGCTAAAGGTTATACACTGAAAAAAGGTATCAATTATGAAAAAACCTTCTCTCATGTGGCCATGCTTAAATCTATTAGGATACTCTTATCAATTGCAACATCTCTAGACCTATAGATTTGGCAAATGGACGTCAAGACAGCTTTCCTTAATAGAAGTCTTGACGAAAGAATCTATATGATGCAACAAGAAGGATTCATTGAAAAGGGCCAAGAGGAAAGAGTATACAAGTTGTAAAGATCCATATATTGATTGAAGCAAGCATCCAGATCCTGGAACATAAGGTTCGATCAAGTCGTAAAAAGTTTTAGATTTATTCAAAACCTTGATGAACCTTGTGTATACAAAAGGATTAAAGGTGACAAGTTGGTTTTCCTAGTTCTTTACGTTGATGATATACTAATCATCAAAAATGATGTAGGTGTATTGACATCAATAAAAGAATGGTTAGCAAAACAATTTGAAATGAAGGACTTAGGAGAAGCAAGTTATATTCTTGGTATCCAAGTTATAAGAGATGGAAAGAATAGAACGATTGCATTATCCCAAGCTTCATACATAGATAAAATCTTGTATAGGTTTTCCATGCAAGATTCCAAGAAAGGTATGTTACCTTTCAAACATGGAATCAAAATTCTAAGGAACAGGTTCCTAAGAATGAGCATGAAAAGCAATTCATGAGTAGGGTTCCATACGCATCGGCAATTGGAAGTCTCATGTATGCAATGCTCTGCACTAGAACAGATATTTATTTTGTTTTAAGCATAGCTAGTAGGTTTCAGTCGAAACCCGGTCCTGATCACTGAACGACAGTCAAGCATATTTTCAAGTATCTTAGGAGAACGAGAGATTATATGCTTGTATACTTTAGAGGGGATTTAATTCCCGTTGGGTATACAGATTCTAGTTTTTTGTCAAATTCTGACTCAAGGAGATCAACATCAGGATCTGTATTTACTATTGGAGGAGGGACAGTCATATGGAAGAGAATCAAACAATCTTGTATCACCGATTCCAACATGGAAGCTGAGTATGTTGCCGCATGCAAGCCTGCTAAAGAGGTTGTCTGGCTCCGCCAATTCCTGATTGACTTGGAAGTGGTTCCTGATGCGAATATGCAGATCATTATCTTTTGTGACAATAGTGGAGCAATGGCTAATTCGAGAGAACCAAGAAGTCATAAGAGAGGGAAACACATTGAAAGAAAGTATAATATTCTGATGGAAATTGTGCACAGGGGTGACATGACGTTCACCAAGTCGCGTCAGCAGAAAATCTAGTGGATCCCTTTACAAAGGCTATTCCACAAAAGAGTTTTGATAGGCATCTAGAGAACATAGGGATGAGAGATATGACACATTTGCTATAGAGCAAGTGGGAGATTGTTAGGATTATGCTCGACAGCAATAGTGTAATATTGTAATTGACAATCTTTTCATATAAACAAAGTGATTTATAGTTTAACAAATCATATAGCATTTACAGTTTAATTATTATAATTGTCAAACATAAATAATTATAAGGTCAAAAGACCATAAGAAAAGAAGAATTGTTTATACATCTAGATATGTATGAGGTAGAAAAAATTCTTTAGTTAGTCTTAAATAATATTCACAACTTAAGATAAAAGGTTGGGCGCCTTTATCTTGTCAAAGTTGTAGATTCTTTTGGTAGCATTTGAGTGGGATCAAATGTGTTATGATGAGTCTAAAATCATCAAAGTGTGGTGTCTTTGGGCAAAAGAATCTAGTGTACCGGCTGCATTGAATAGCATGAAAATGAAATACTTTATCTAGAACCGTCAATGGATAACATTTTTCATTTAAAGACAATTGGAGAGTCTATCTCAATCCTATGATAAATAATGGACTTATGGTTGCAAGTGTTATCATTTGAGCTATCAATGAGTATGATTATATAGCATAGTCTATCCTCGATAATTTGGTGGTATTCATTTGTTAATCGATAGAGGACTTCATTTATAGATATGGACATCGTGGCTCCATTTATTGAATGAGAGTAGAATACCATATTATGGTTGTTTTGAGGTATTGGATATTAAATCTTAACGTTAAGTTTTCAATAGTGTCTATTGAAACATGGCTTCTTGACAAGTCAAAATATCCAAGTTCAAAATGTGGTCATACCAGTAAATATGGTAACTTGGAGAGCTATAGGCGGTCTATGAGCTCTTGGCGATTACTGGTATTCTTCATGAGGATACATTTTCTCCAATAAGGTTGTCTAGGGTATGAGTGAGTAACATCAACTTATTCTATCTTTATTTAAGAGGTTAATTTTAGTTATGTATTGGAATGAACTAAAATTAAATAGATCGAACCTAAGTGAATCACTTGTTGATTGTGATTGGGTTGTGTCTATTTGAGCTTAAATTTAGATAGCCTGCCAAGATTCCCAATCCATATGAACTTGCATGGATCACTTGATATATTCTACCAGACCAATTTAGGGGTCCATCTAGAATTGTATTAAGGAATGTGAAATGGTTTCTTTTTGTAAGAATAGGTCTAGTTCACATGTGGACTTTTTATGAAGATCCAATGGATTTAATAAAATAAGAAAAAAAATATATGGCCCATATACATGTGTTGGGCGGTAAGGCTATTAAAATAGCTTAAATTATATTATTTCTATTTTATTTATTAATTAAACGGAAATTAATTAATTTTTTGATTAATTAATTATTTAATTGAAAGTCAAAATCTTTTTCCTAATAGGAGATGATCTCCTAAAATTATACTATTGTGAGTAGTATAATTAATATTAAAGACTATATTTGATAAGTAGATAAATAAAATGAGTTATTTATCTAATCAAATTAGAAAATCTTTAATATGGTTACAAATATACTATTGAGTTGGATTAGGAGTCTTAGTGTTAGGATAGAATTCCTTTTTGAAAAGGATTTTTAACCACCAAGTAAATCTACCTAATGAAAGGATTCTTAACTACCAAGTAATCATTCTTAGAAAAAGAATTAAATCTCCTAATTATATTCTTGTGAATTTCGGCCAGCTCATAAATATATATAAAATGATAGAATTCATTTTAGAAAAGGATTTTAATTACCAAATAAATTCACCTAAGGAAAGGATTCTTGTCAACCAAGTAAATCCTTTTTAGGAAAGAATTTGTGATCCTATATATATATCCTTGTGAATTTCAGCCAGCCCTATGATTTTTAGAGTGAAATTTTCGGCCAACCTAAGAGTTTTCTACTAACCCTCCCACTACGATGAGGTATTGTAGATTGTTGATCTTGTGTTGGTAGGAAACTTACAATTGGGCTTGGTTGTGAAACCTCTTGTGGAATTGTATCTCTTGAAAGCTCATTCAAGACAATTATACTTTTAGGCACTAAATTATTCATTTAGTTCTTTTCTAGAAACTATGCATTTGACGAAACAAATACTTTAAGATCAGAAGGACTATAAAAATATTATCATTTTATTCCTTTTGGCTACCCTACAAATATGCATGTTTCTGAACGGGACTCCATCTGTTTTGTCTTTCCTTTTAACACGTACACAGGACATCCAAATATCCTTAAGTGTTGTAAACTAGGCTTTCGCCCAATCCATAACTCATGCGGTGTCTTAGGAACCGACCTAGATGGTACATCATTTAGAATGTACATTGCGGTTTGTAAAGCATATCACCAAAAAGAATTAAGGAGCGTTGAATAACTCAACATAGACCTAACCATGTCCAAAAGAGTTCTATTTCTCCTTTTTACCACCCCATTTTGTTGAGGTGTGCTTGGTGCAGAAAACTGAGAAATTATCCCATTATCAATAAGATATTGCTGAAATTAACCAGATAGATATTCTCCACCATGATCAGACCTCAATATTTGTACACGTTTCTCAAGCTGATTTTCCACTTTATCTTTAAATGCTTTGAACATGTCAAAAGCAAATGACTTATGTCTCATGAGATACACATAACCAAATCTTGAGTGATCATCTATGAAAGTGATGAAATACTCATATCCACCTCTAGATTGAATGCTCATAGGTCCACACACATCAGTGTGTATCATTCTTATACATTTGATGGCTCTTATGCCTTTGGTCATAAACGACCTTTTGGTCATTTTAACTTCCAAACAAGATTTCACAATTTTGTATATCATCAACCTTTAAGTCACTTAGAGCTCCGTCACTTACCAATCTTTTAATCCTTTTAAGGTTAATATGACCTAGGCGCAAATGCCATAGGTAAGATTTATCTTTTCATAATTTTACTCTTTTATGATTAGGTTCCGTTGTTTCCATGTCTAACAAGTGAGAGTTATTTCTATGCAAATTGAATAAACCGTTTTCCAATGTACCTTTGCAAATAATTTTGTTATTCTTACTAATATTAAAACCCTTTATTAAAAGTAACCGAATATCCAAATTTACACAAGAGACCGAAATTAAATTCTTCTTGAATTGTGGTACATAATAAACATTTATTAAATCTAAATGCCTATAAGAATCTAAATTGATTCTAATATCTCCCACTAAACTAGTAGACACCAATGCTCCATTGCCCAAAAACAAGTTGAATTCATTCTTGAAAGTTCCCTAAAAACGTGTGTGTCTATATCTAGAAGGGGGGGGGGGGGGTGAATAAGGTTTAAACCAAGTCAATTACATATTTTTCTTGATTAATCAATTACCAATTTTTCTTGTTTAGTCAATATTCAAAATTCACCCAATAAAACAAACATACAACATCAAGTGTAAGGTACGGAAATATAAATAACACAAGATGTATACGTGGAAACCCTCCAAATGGGAAAAACCACGGGTTGATATATGCACCACATTGGATCCTTAAATCCACTATTGAATGAAAGTTTACAACCTAGGTTGACCTCCTGTCACACCCTCCAGTTACTAACCCTTTTACTCTACCCAACGGGCCTTAATAGTGATTCTTGATCTATTTGCTTGTGCACTAACCACTTAGTCACAAGACTTAACCTCAATGAAGAGTCAAACACAACTTAAGTGAATATGATTAAATATTCAAACATGCAAGTAATGCTAGGCAACACTAAATGCTTATCTAGGAATTTAAGAATGTCACCAAGTACAATTCCTAGATATCAATGTCTAAATGAATGTTCATAAAGACTTGACTATATATAGTTATGCAACAATATATGCTAGTTATCAAACAAATGGCCAATCAACACAAGTTGTCAAAAACATGGCAAGGACTATAATGCAATCACAAAATGCAATCAATGAGTCCTAAACAATATCTAAATGCAAAGCATAGAGATTTAGCTAGAAGGGTAAAATGGTCACAAACCCTAGCTATCATAAAATATAAATCTCAACCAACAATAAACAACCCGAGCATGTTATAAATGCAATTTAACATAAGAGCATACAATCAATAAGCAATAAATGCTATTCCTAGGTAACCATGGCCTAGTAATGAAACAACAAGTTCTAGGGCATGTAGAGATTACCTAGTCAATTAAAACAAGAGGAATCCCTGCTTAGAAGATGCAAGTATATGCTAGACGCTCATGGATTGAAGATTGGTTGAGTAAAAATGGATTCTTGGGAGCTCTCTCTCTCTTAAGGAAAGCTTGGTGAGTAAAAATGGCTTCTTAGACTCACACACACTAAAGAAAAGAGAAGAGAACATATATATATATATTGTGCCCTACACGAAATGGCGTCATTTTGGACAAGGGGCAACTGATTCCCGTCATGACCATTGTACATGCCGTGGCCTAGGCAAGTTTTCAGACTGCTGTAGAGCGAGCGGTGCATCTTCTGGGAATCTCCGCTGTCTAGACCTCGGTACAGGCAATTTCCAAACCACGGTAGAGCAAGCGGTGCACCACTAGGAAACTCTGCTTGGGAGATCGTTGTGCATACAAATTGCACAGGCCGTTTGACCTAGTTGAGCCTATGGGTGAAACCTTAGCACAATGGCATGTGGGTTCATCTTTTCTAATCCACTTAGGTGACACATTATCATTCCTAGTGGTCAAGATCATCACATTACTCCTAGGATCATTAACACTAGCTTTCCTAGGCACATGCATATTGGCTCTACCCCCTTTTCTTTCAATCATGCTCTTGGTTCTACACATGTTAATGTACTTGAAGCAATTTGGTCTAACATGACCATCAACACCTTAAAAATGACATGAAGGAATAAAATGAGGGGTCATACCATTCCTTTGTGAGGACAAAGGTGTTTTCCCATGTCTTTGAGCTTTCCTTTGGTGTGGTATTGATTCTTTTCTCTCTTGTTGTTGAGTTGGAGAAGATTGATTCCTTTGTTGAGCATGTAGGAAATGCTTCTTGGCTTGATGGCTTTTAGTTTGAGGGATAGTTGCTTGAAGTGGTCTCATTGGTTGAGCTTGAGCTTGACTTCTTGGTGCCATCTTAACTTGGACATTTTTAGAACACTCTCCTAGTTCAAATTTATTCTTATGATGAAGTGGAGCAAGAGGGTCTTTGAAGTCCAAGCTCTTGACAAATATCGTCTTGCTAGGAGTTGAGGTCTCCTTGTCATCTTCAAACCCTAGACCTCTCTTGTCACTTGGCTTCTTGCCAACTCCCAACATATGGTCAAGCTTCTCCGTACTCGAAGTCATCTTAGCAATCAACTCTCTAGCTTCTCTAAGCTCATCCTTCAAGCTTTCGACCACTTTTTCTCCATTCTTCACTTTCTCACTTAAGTGAGTCACTTCGGTTAATAGCTTGAGGTTCTCTTCCTTTTGCTTTCGAACCTCTTTCTTCATATTTAACCTTGAGCTTTGAAAATGCTCAATAAACCCTTCAAGGTTCATACTCTATACATTTCCATTTGTAGAGTGAGATGAAGAACTCTTATCACTAGAGTCATCACTAGTGTCACTTGTTACCACGATGGCATCATCAACATAAGTAGCTTCACTTATCACTCTCTTAGCTACTTTTTCATCTACTCCTTTTTCAAGGTCACTACTTAAGGCTTTGTTGCCTTTTTCTACATCTTCCATAAAAGAAGGCTCCAAAAGCCGTGTAGTTAAGAATAACCTCTTCATCACTTGAAGAATCTTCTTCACTTCCACTTTCACTTGATGAGGCAACCACCACTTTTCCTTTCTTTTTCTTCTTTGATTTAGTACAGTCGATGGCTATATGATCAAACCCACTACATTGATAGCATTGAATGCCTTTTCTTGTAGGCTTCTCTTGCCTTGGCTTAATCTTCTTTTTTGAGTCATTCTTGTCAAGTTTCCTAAACTTCTTGAATCTCTTCACCATAAGAGTCATCTACTCATCTAAGTCATCCTCCTCCATCTTTACTTTGGATGTCTTCAAAGCTATGTTCTTTTTCATCTTAGGAGATGTAGGTGTAGAAGTCCACCTAGACTCATAGGCTAGAAGCCTTCCAATCATTTCACTTGGCTTCAGAGTCTTATAGTTGCTATTTTCTTCCAGTGCCATCACTTTGGACTCAAATCTCTTGGGGAGTGACCTCATGATCTTTTGCTTGATCCTTCTATCCGAATATGGGTCACCTAGTTGATGGCTTTGATTTACGATGTCCATCAACTTCACTTGGAAATCATTAAAGAACTCGTCCTCTTCCATCTGAATTGTCTCAAACTGCATTTGAAGGACTTGAAGCTTGGAGTCCTTGACAATTTCAGTTCCTTCATAAGCCGTTTGTAGAATCTCCCAAGCCTCATTTGCATGCCTAGTATTTTGAACCAACTTGTATTGATTGTCATCTATGGCACACAAGATTGCATGCATAGCCTTGTTGTTCCACTTGGAAGCATCAAGTGTAAGGTGTGAAAATATAAATAACACAAGATGTATACGTGGAAACCATCCAAATGGGATAACCACGGGCTGATATGTACGCCACACTAGATCCTCAAATCCACTATTGAATGAAAGTTTACAACCTAGGTTGACCTCCTGTCACACCGTTCAGTTACTAACCCTTTCACTCTACCCAACGAGCCTTAATAGTGATTCTTAATCTATTGCTTGTGCACTAACCATTTAGTCACAAGACTTAACCTTAATGAAGAGTCAAACATGACCAAAGTGAATATGATTAAATATTCAAAATTGCAAGTAATGTTAGGCAACACTAAATGTTTATCTAGGAATTTAAGAATGTCACAAAGTACAATTCCTAGATATCAATGTCGAAATGAATGTTCATAAAGACTTGACTAGATATAGTTATGCAACAATATATCCTAGTTATCAAACAAAAGGCCAATCAACACAAGTTATCATAAAACATGGCAAGGACTATAATGCAATCACAAAATGCAATAAATGAGTCCCAAACAATATCTAAATGCAAAGCATAGAGATTTAGCTAGAAGGGCAAAATGGTCACAAACCCTAGCTATCGTAAATTATAAATCTCAACCAACAATCAACAACCCAAGCATGTTATAAATGCAATTCAACATAAGAGTATACAATCAATAAGCAATAAATGTTATTCCTAGGTAAACATGGCCTAGTAATGAAACAACAAGTTCTAGGGCATGTAGAGATTACCTAGTCAATTACAACAAAGGGAATCCATGCTTAGAAGATGCTAGATGCAAATGGATTGAAAATTGGTTGCGTAAAAATGGATTCTTGGTAGCTCTCTCTCTCTTGGAGTCAATTTCTCTCTCAAGGAAAGCTTGGTGAGTAAAAATGGCTTCTTGGACTCACACACACCAAATAGAAGAGAAGAAAACATATATATATTGTGTCCTACACGAAATGGCATCGTTTTGGACAAGGGGCAACTGATTCCCGTCATGATCGCTGTGCGTGCCTTGGTCTAGGCAAGTGTCCAGACAGCGGTAGAGTGAACGGTGCATCGCCTGGGAATCTCCGCTGTCTGAACCGCGGTATAGGCGATGTCCATACCATGGTAGAGCAAGCGGTGCACCACTTGGAAACTCCACTTGGGAGATCGTTGTGCATGCAACGTGCATAGGTCGCGGTAGCAGCATCGTGCACAGGCCACAGTAGCAGCAGCGTGCAACACCTGGAGAACACCGTTTTGCATACCATGGTGGAGGCAATGCACAAGGAGCGAACCCAGTCGTGGTCAATGAGAAAATCCTCTTCTAAGGGCAAACTAAATGCAGCAAACATCCAAGCAAGATTTATGGCAAAGAGGCACACAATTAAGGTAATTTAAGCATTTATGCAAGATGATCAAAAACATGCATGAGAGTGTGTGTGTGTGCACTAAAACTCTTCAAACAAGGTTAAGCAAGTAATTTACCTTTTGAACCTTGAGCAAGGTCTTGAGCAATGATGGCCTAAACTACCCTTACACAATAATCCCCAAATGTGGTTGTCAACGAAATGAGCCAATCAAAAATTGAGGAACTTACAATTCTTATTCAGTCCATTCCTTTGAACCTTTTCACCACAAAGGAAATACTTCCCTTTGCTCTTGGTTACTATCTTGATCTCCTTCTAAGAAGGCTCAAGTTGCTTTTTCTTCTGTTGTCTCTTGACCTTCTTACAGGTCTTTAACAGTAGCAACTTACCAAGCATATGAATCTCTTGACCCATGCCTTTCACGAGAATTTTTTCCGTGCTTTGAACATTTTGCATTAAGCCTTGCAAGGTGTATTCCTTATTATTCAAGGTGTAGTACAAGTTGAATTGATCAAAGGATTCCGACAGTGAGTTGACAATCTGAAATTCCCTTTATCTTTGTATTGAAATATACCTAGAGGGGGGCGAATAGGTATATGCTCCAATTTTTATCTTCTTTTGAAAACAATGCAATTCTAAATACTTAATGAAAATTGCAAACAAAGACACGATATTTACGTGGTAAAACCTCCAAAGAGGAAACATCCACGGGTTGATTCCACAACCACCGGTAAAAGCAAATCCACTATTTCAAATAGAGTTACACACTCAAGCAATCACACATACTCTACAAGCTTTCACTCTCACTCTATCTTGAACCTAGTGATCTACTAAGCCGACTTCCTATCCAAGACCTCCAGTCTCTAGGAAGATTTCTTGCTCACCTATCCGGATCCGGCCCTAAGCAAGACTTCTTGCTTGACTATCCAAGGCTTCACACCTCTAGTTAAGACTTCCTTGCTTGACAATGCGAGGCTTCACACCTCTTGCCAAGACTTCTTTGCTCAACAATCCGAGGTTTCACACCTCTTGTCGAGACTTCCACTTGCTTAGCTATCCAAGTCCTCCCGACTCTAGCTAAGGCTTACAAATGCTCAAATCAAAGAATCACTCTAAGATATGAGACTTTCTACCTCTTCACAAGGCATCTAAGTGATCATGAATGCAAATTGCAAACAAGCACTCAACATAGAAAAGGATGACCAACAAATTCTATGGACATGCAACTAGATGACTAGATTATGCTTTCAAAGATCAATCACACATGCATCTAGACAACCTAAGCATGTTATCAACTAAGAAACCAAATCAATGAAATGAATATAACAATTGATGTAGATCTAGTTCTTAGAAAAATGAAATTAAATCTAGAAATAGTCAATCAAGCATAAGAACAAAAGATTTCTAGAAACAATTTCATGTTTATCAAGTTTAGCACAAATCATTCAATATATCACAAATCTAGCTAAACTTGAAAATCAAATAAAAAAACCACAAAATGATATCAAAATCATCCTAGTCATGCTTCTTAATCAAATAACATCAATCAATAAGAAGATCTAAGAAGAAAACTAAGAAGATGATGATTTTACCAACAAGGATGCAAACACGAACTTAAGATACGATCACAACGAAAAATTTAGAAATCTTTTGGTTCTAGAAATGCTTGGGGTTTGTATAAATCTTCAAGACACTCGAAATCGGTTTTTGAATCAAGTGATTCAGAGTAGAAATGAAGAAGTTATCACAAAAACAAAAATCAAAATGTTGAGAGAAAAATTCTGCAATTGTTCTTCAATTTCTTAACTTGTTCTTCTCTTATGAAATGAGAGGAAATGAGAGGTTTTAAAGAGTGAAAAGACCAAATGACCTTTTTACCCCCCTTCCTTAATGTCTCCCTGAGATGGCGCATGGGCATCTCAGGGCAGAACACACTTGGGGCCGAGATGGCCACGCGCCATCTCGGGTTGGTGCATGGTGATGGCTTAAGCCATCACACCTCACCCCTTGCGCTCTCCTCGCGTTCTTCGACCGTTCTTTGGCCTTCAAACTCCGAATTTGAATCCGTTTGAAGATTACAAACCAGGACTCCCTCAAGGACATGGAAATATAAGATACTCAACCCATAAAATAATAATTCGACTCAATACATGAAGACAAAGACAATGTATGTAACATGAGTTGAAAGTGTAGTATCTTTTGACTTAGAACTCGAAATCAATCGTATGAGTAACTGAAATGACCAGAAATCAATCATGAATAATATTAGACTAAAATTAAGTTCAAGATACATATTATACAAACATATAAACAAAAAAACATATTTCACACAAGAATGCAAACTACATAGAGATAGTCTCCAATCATGCATTTTCCAAAACATGCTACTTTCATATCAATGCGTGAGCATTCAACTTCAAGTGTGTTAACGTGTTATACCAAATGACGTGCTATGATGCAGGGACATAAATGTATGAATTGTGTGTGTGCACGAATTTAAAATGCACAACTAAGCAGGGACATATATGAATGAATTGTGTGTGTGTGCACCTATGCCTTGCAAGAGAAAGAAGGATCTCGATACCTTAGCATCCAAGAATAGTACCAATTCTCTTGAAGACGAACTTTGCATCATGAGAAGTTTCATTTTCTTCCTTGAAGCTCTTATCTTCACGAACCACTTAATCAACTAAGCAATACAAAAAAATGAAGTTTTGTTATGGAATCAAGCCAACACAAATCTAGGACCTAACAATCTCCCTTAGGACATAACACAATCTTGTCAAATTTGGTCTCACCATGTATCTCAGCACCATTTAGTTCAACAATGTTGAGATTTGCTGTGACTTTCATCATGTGATCTTTCACACCCTGTCCAGGTTTCATCCTAAGATACATAAAAGTGGTCACTTCCTCTCTCTTAGTCGTCCTAGACCTCATAGCAAACATCTCCTCTAGAGACATCATTATATCGACAGCAGTCTCAATTCCTTCATGTTGCTGTTGCAACACGTCAGAGATGTGACCATAATGTAACGTACATTTAGCCATCTCATCTGAAGACTTCCACTACTAATACTCATCTCTTTGCTCTTGAGTAAATTCATTAGTTTTGTGGTTAAGGAATAGACATTACAAATTTAAGTTTTTCAGCTTGCAATAACAACCCAATTTTCCTTTTCGATGTGACATAATTATCATCAGTTAAAGTATTATCTTTTAGGATGTTGATTAGGGATGGGGTCATGATTTCTTTATAATAACAAAAATCATATAATTAAATAATCATGATAAAGCACTTTTGAATATTTATCTTGAACTAAATAAAAAAATTCAATCGTAAAAATTCAACGGTGATCCAAAACCAATAAATGTCACACCTCCTTTGGGAGTTCGCAACATTTACTTATTGGACTAGGTCCCACCTAATTGTTAACATAACAACCAACATTTTGAATTTTAGCCTTGTGATTTTATAAACAAGAACTCTTTGGAGGATATTAATAAACTCACATTGCGTGTGTTACAAGTTATCGACCTTCAATATAATCCCTCACGAATATCCCTCATTTGGGAGTAGATATCATTTAGTATAATTGTCTAGTCTATCCTTGTAAGAAAGAATCTTGCTAAATTCCATTCATGAATACCTCTTGGGAGGTTATTACATGAAACATAAAGCTCAACTAAACTTGGAGGCCGTAGGTGTTCCAAAACACCTTATCCCACTCAATTATTTAAGGCGTGTGATCGAATTCCAAAGAATGATTTACCAAATTATCTAGATGCCAATTTAGATACCTAAACCATTCTATGCATGTTCATACCAAAAGAGATATATGAGTGACACTCCTATTCTATATGGCATGTTATCAAACAACAACAAACATTGCAATGTTAATAAAAAATATAAATAGCTACAACTTTGGTCCATCCTAGAAAAGCAAGTAAATTACATGTCTTGGAGTACAAAAAACTCATTTCTTGGCGAACAAGTCTTCATGTGACCTTCGCCATTTGGACTCTCTCGGCAGCCTCTTATGGGCATGCACACATTTGGCTACCCAAGGGTTTGCGCATGCCACAACCCCATAAAGGGCTGTAGGGAAAATAAGGTTCAAAACGCAACGGAAGCGTGAGAAAACAAAAATTAGGGTTTGGGTATAAATAAAAAAATTTCTCTTTTATGCAACGAGAACCTTACCCCTAGATTAATTGATGCATATAAAAATATCGTGCCTTTTTCTCTTGACGATTGAACAAATGCCGAATTGATTCCGCGAGATCTTCCAATCCAATCACGAACGTGAATCACCTAGGAGTGTTGACTCCTTTTCTTTAATTTGTATACCTGAGGATGGAGAAAAAACAAAATATTTTCTTTGTTAGTTACAAATATCCTTCAAAAGAAAATTCCAAGAACGTCCGGTCACTTGTGAATTATCAATCAACTTGATTGAAACTCGCGTGTACCTCGACTGAATGTTGTACACAAAACCCTTTTGATGTAAAGGATACTTGTGTACTATTGAAAACAAAAACGCTCCCTTTTTTTTCTCTTTTTGGCAAAATTCAAACACTATTGCTTAGAGATAATTGAATTTTGTATAGTAAAATCAGATTTTTCTCCCTCAAAATTCCTATGATGGCCGAATTCTTCTCTTAGAAAAATAGGGCTGGCCGAAATTCTCCTCTAATTGCCTTAAGGCTGGCCGAATTTCTTATACACATATATATAGGATCATAAATCCTCTTCTAAGAAGGATTTGCTTGATTGGCAAGAATCCTTTCCTCAGGTGGATTTATTTGGTAGTTAAGAATCCTTGTCTAAAAGGAAATCTAACCTCTCCTATATACACATGGGCTAGCCGAATTACTCTTTGATATAGATTAGGAGAGTTTATTCTTTCCAAAGAAGGATTTACTTGATGGACAAGAATCCTATCCTTAAGTAGATTTACTTGTTGGTTAAGAATCCTTTTCAGAGAAAAATTCTACCATTAAGTAGTTTTACTTGGTGACCAAGAATCCTTTTCCAAAAAGAATTCTTTCCTACACCAAGACTCCTAATCCAACTCAATAGTGTATTTGTAACCATATCAAAGACTTCCAAATTTGATTAGAAAATTAATTCCTTTTATTTATCTACTTATCAAATATGGTCTTTAACATTAATTATACTACCAGCAATAGTATAATTTTAGGAGACCATCTCCTACAAGGAAAAAGATTTTGACATTTAATTAAATAATTAATTAATCAACAAATTAATTAATTACCATTTAATTAAATAATAAAATAAAAATAATATATTTAAGCTATTCTTAATAGCCTTGCCGCCCATACCATATATATGGGCCATATATTATTTTTCTTATTTTATCAAATCCATTGAACCTTAATAAAAAGTCCACATATGAACTAGACCTATTCTTACAAAAAGAAACAAGTTCACATGCCTTAATACAATTCTAGATGGACCCCTAAATTGGTACGGTAGAATATATCTAGTGATCCATGCAAGTTCGTGTGGATTGAGGATCTTGGTGGGTTATCTAAATTTAAGCTCTAATAGACAAAACCTAATCACAATTAACAAATGATTCACTTAGGTCCGATCTATTTAATTTTGGTTCATTCCACTAAAGAACTAAAATTGAACTCTTAAATAAAGATAGAATAAGTTGATGTTACTCACTCATACCCTAGACAAACTTATTGAAGAAAGTGTATCCTTGTAAAGAATACCAGTAATATCCAAGAGCTCATAGACCGCCTATAGCTCTCCAAGTTACCATATTTACTCATAATACCACATTTTGAATTTGGATATTTTGACTTGTCTAGAAGCCATGTTTGAATAGACACTATTGAAAACTTAACGTTAAGATTTAATATCCAATACCTCAAAACATCCATATGACGGTATTCTACTCTCATTCAATAAATGGAGCCATGATATCCATATCTATAAATTAAGTCCTCTATCGAGGATAGACTATGCTATATAATCGTACTCATTGATAGCTCAAATGATAACACTTGCAACCTTAAGTCCATCATTTATCTCAGGTTTGAGATAGACTCTCTGATTGTCTTCAAATGAAAACTTTTATCCATTGACGGTTCTAGATTAAAGTCTTTCATTTTGGTCATATTCAATGCACCAAGTGCACTAGATTCTTTTGTACAAAGACACCACACTTTGATGATTTTAGGCTCACCATAACACATTTTATCCCACTCAAATGCTAGCAAATGAATTTACAGCTTTGACAAGATAAAGGTGCCTAACCTTTCATCTTAAGTTGTGAATATTATTCAAGACTAACTAAAGAATTGTGTCTACCTCATACATATCTAGATGTATGAACAATTCTTCTTTTTTCATAGTCTTTTGAACTTATGATTATTTACTTTTGACAATTATAATAATTAAACTATAAATGCTATAAGATTTGTTAAACTAGAAATCACTTTATTAATATGAAAAGATTGTCAATTACAATATTACACTCTTGCTATCGAGCATAATCCTAACAATCTCCCACTTGCTCTATAGCAAATGTGTCATATCTCTCATCCCAATGTTCTCTAGATGCCAATCAAAACTCTTTTATGGAAGAGCCTTTGAAAAGGGATCCGTTAGATTTTCTGCTGACGCGATCTTGGTTATTGTCACGTTACCCCTATGCACAATTTCCCTTAGAAGGTGATACTTTCTTTCAATGTGTTTCCCTCTCTTATGACTTATTTGTTCTCTCGAATTAGCTACTGATCCACTATTGTCATAATAGATAGTGATCTGCTTATTCGAATGAGGAACCACTTCCAACTCAATCAAGAATTGGCGGAGCCAGGCAACCTCTTTAGCAGCCTCGCATGGCGGCTACATACTCTGCTTCCATTGTAGAATTGGCAAAACAAGATTGCTTGATACTCCTCCATATGGCTGCCCCTCCTCCAATAGTAAAAACAGATCATGATGTTGATCTCCTAGAGTCAGAATCTGACTGAAAATCAGAATCTGTATACCCAACAAGAATTAACTCCCCTCCAGAGTATACAAGCATATAATCTCTCGTTCTCCTAAGATACTTGAAAATATGCTTGACTGCCATCAAGTGATCAGGACCAGGCTTCGATTGAAACCTACTAACTATGCCCACAACAACACAAATATCTTGTATAGTACAGAGCATTGCATACATGAGACTTTCTACTGCCGAAGCATATGGAATCCTACTCATGAATTGCTCTTCATGCTCATTCTAAGGAACTTGTTCCTTAGAAAGTTTGATTCCATGTCTGAATGGTAACATACCTTTCTTGGAATCTTGCATGGATAACCTAGAAAAGATTTTATCTATGTATGAAGCTTGGGATAATACAATCGTTCTATTCTTTCTATCCCTTATGACTTGGATACCAAGAATATAACTTGCTTCTCCTAAGTCCTTCATATCAAATTGATTTGCTAACCATTCTTTTATTAATTTCAATACACCTACATCGTTTCCGATGAGAAGTACATCATCAACATAAAGAACTAGGAAAACCAACTTATCGCCTTTAATCCTTTTGTATACACAAGGTTTTAGCAAGGTTTTGAATAAATCCAAAACTTTTCATGGCTTGATCGAACCTCATGTTCTAGGATCTAGATGCTTGCTTCAATCCATATATGGATCTTTGCAACTTGCATACCCTTTCCTCTTGGCCCTTTTCAATGAATCCTTTTGGTTACATCATGTAGATGCTTTCATCAAGACTTCCATTAAGGAAAGCTGTCTTAACGTCCATTTGCCAAATATCAAGGTCTAGAGATGCCGCAATGGATAAAAGTATCCTAATGGATTTAAGCATGGCCAGAGGAGAAAAGGTTTCTTCATAATCGATTTCTTCCTTCTGTGTATAACCTTTAGCTACCAATCTAACTTTAAAGGTTTCCACATTTCCATCCATTCCTCTTTTCCTCTTTGAAACAAATATTATGGTGTGTATAATATATAATCTAGAGGGGGGTGAATGGATTTTAATAATTTTTACCCAATTTTCATTAATGGTCAAGTTGACAAAAATGCCCCTAGCTAGTTACAACAAAATCACAAGTGTAAAAGTGCGGAAATAATAAAGACACTTGAGATATACGTGGAAACCCTCCAAATGAGAAAAACTACGGGCTGAAAAGTGCGCCACAGTAGAACCTCAAATCCACTAATGGCAAGAGAATTACAACCTAATCCCTGTTTAAATTCACCACCACTACCTAATCCCGGTATAAGTGAACCTAGTCCATCTTGCTTGCGATTTAAGCTACCTACTCCCGGATGCAACACAAGTCTTATTTCTCAATGAAGAGATAAAATGTCCTAAGTGAATATATGATGATATTCAATAAACAAACAAGTCTAGGAAACCCTATATGCTTATCTAGGATAATGAGATGACAATTAATGCAATCCTAGATATCAAGAGCTAATGACATGTTCAAGAAGCTTAGCTAAACATAGATCAACCAATCCTATGAAGCTATCACAATACAACACTCAATCATGGCATCACAACAATCTCTAATTTCTATCTAGAAAATGTTCTAAGAGCATATAAATATTTAAAGAGAAGGTTTAGCAAGTAAAACACTTAACTTGTACGAAGATAGTGAAGAACTTACCCAACAAGATGTGATGAAGCAACCCTATCTATTGATGCACTCTAAATGAACTTAGATGATGCAAGATAAAGTTTTGATGCACATGGGAATGCTTTGAGTGATTAAAAATGAGTTCTTGGAATATTTTTTCCTTTGAAATGTGTTCTAAGGAAAATATGTGATATTCTGAACTCATACACGACCTTAAAGCACTGAGTTATATATATGTATAAGATCCAAACAAAGTGAGGTCGTTATGGAAAAAATGTTCTAACTTCCTCTGTGTGCGTTGGTAACGTGCGCTGGTCGAGTAGCACACCACTAGTGCACAACCTAATTTTACAATAGGCGTTGGACGAGTGGCGCATCCCAGTGGCGCAACACATGTGCAAATTCTTTGGAATGTTTGCGCTGGTGAGATAAGCTGGTCGAGTAGTGCACCACCAGCACATGCCCACTTTTTTCATCTGTGCGCGAGTGCAATGGCGCTGCTCAGTGGTGCATGACTAGCGGCTTTCCACTAGAATGTTGCGCTGGTGAGGTACGCTGGCCGAGTAGCGCACAACCTTATTTTTCAACATTCAAACACACATTTTCAACAAGTTCAAGAGTGATGAAAGTGCAACCTATTCCAATGCCTAGCATGATATAAAACTCTAATTACAATATGCAAATAAATCAACAAGAGTGATTTAAATCAAAATGCACATAAGTATAAACACTCAACATATATGAATAAGAGTTATGCATGAATATGTGAGTGTGTGCAACTATCTCTTCAAAGCAAGTAAGCACAAGAATTTTATCTTCGGTGCTTCTCCTCTTGAGGTCTTGAGAGCCTAAGCTACCCTTACATAATACCCCAAACATGTGATTTGTTCACTAAATAAGCCAATCAACAAATGAGGACTTTATAATCTCCCCCTTTGGCTATTTCGTGACAAAACCACCACTTACATTGATCCTCACAAAACAAAATAAAAATACCGGGAAGATATTCTACATTACAAAAAGATAAACAAAAAAAAAAACTTCAAATCTTCAATCCATTGTAGAACTATCAACCCTACACATAAAGTAAGCACAAATACACTTTCGAACCAAGTGCATGTGAGATGATCAAGTGAATATAAAACAAAAGCAATTGCATTCAATAATATGAGTATGACATCATGAAATGCTCATGCAATGCTCCCCCTCAACGGGTTACTCCCCCTACACGTAATCTCCCCCTCAAACTAGTACTACTCCCCTTCAAGCCAATAAATGCTACTCTCCTAACATCACAAAGCTAGGTCAATGCTACTCCCCCTTTTTTATCGTGGTATAGGCAAAGGAGAAGTCCTCAACCGGGTCACTTAAGGCAAAGAAAGCAAGGAGCATACAAGATTGTTGCATAATTATATAAGCCACATTTATGCAACTCTATTAATAGGAGAGAAACAAGGAGAGTTATGTAAAGAAAATGTGTGAATCAAAAATGCTTTGCATACAAGACATGTTGCATTCAAGTCCAAAAACAATGGTTTTTGGCAAGGCAAATGACAAAGGTTTCCAATATATTTCAAACCAATTTCACTATTTGTCATGAGAGAAGTAAGGATATTGAGATTTTATAGATATCAAATTATAATGGCACTATATCCAACTTTATAAGCTAAACATGGCATGAGAAACTTTGCACCCTATTTGATTTTTCTGGGAGGTACCCGTATGATAGTAGCCATGTTCAACTAATAAAGAAAGAGAGACATTGATGAAACATTTTAGTCTCACTAGCTTCCTTTCAAACAATATTTTGCATTCAACAATTGCAATCAACAATTCATGCTTTATCATTTTTCATTAGCATGTCATTAAAGAATCATCATGTCATGGAGATAAGGTCATTTAATATGTACTTCCTATGTAGATCTCCTAGTCCAAAAATGCATGTTTGAACATAATTATGACATGGATTGTAGTCAAAGCAAAGTTCACACTTATTGAAAAAAATACAATATACTAAAGTATAAGTGCAACCAAGCTACTCAAGCAATCAATAAAGGAGCATAAACATTTTTTAAAAAAATTGCATGCAACAAGTATACAATAGTTCTCTTTGCTTGAGTTCCCCTTATGGGGTCAAAAACCACAACTCATCACTCCATTAAACAAATCCCAATAGATCTATTAAGAGTCTTAAATAGAGTAGCATCTAAGGGTTTAGTAAATAGATCCGTTAGTTGATCATTTGTACCTACATGCTCAAGTACAATGCATTTGCTCTCAACTAGTTCTCTAATGAAATGATGACGGATGTCAATATGCTTAGTCCTAGAATGCTGGACCGGATTTGCTGAAATATTAATTGCACTCATGTTATCACAAAAGAGAGTAAGAGTACCTTAATTGAATCCATAGTCGACTAGCATTTGCTTCATCCAAAGGAGTTGTGTGCATCCACTCCTAACAACAATGTATTTGGCCTCACCCGTGGATAAGGAAATCGAATTTTGCTTCTTGCAAAACCAAGAGACAAGGTTGTTCCTAAGGAAAAAGCAACCGCCCGATGTTCTTTTCCTATCATCACAATTTCCAGTCCAATCTGCATCACTAAAGCCTACAAGACTAGCATTAGTGTCAAAAGAGTACCAAATCCCATAGTTGGATGTCCCATTCACATATCGAATGATTCTCTTAACGGAAGAGAGATGGGACTCCTTAGGATCCGATTGGTACCTAGCATATACACCCACACTAAAAGAGATATCAGGCCTACTTGCGGTCAAATAGAGCAAGCTACCAATCATGCAACGATATAAAGTTTGGTCCACACTTTTACCACTAGCATCCTTAGCTTCAAAGTGGTAGTCATGGGTGTATCAGAATGTTTGGCACTTTAAAAGCCAAATTTCTTCACTAGGTTTTTGGCATACTTAGGTTGAGATATGAAAATCACATCATTCATTTGCTTAATTTGTAAACCTAGAAAGTAACTTAGCTCACCAACAAGACTCATCTCAAATTCATGAGACATGACATCAATAAATTGTTGGACTTTGGTGTCATTGGTGGAGCCAAAGACTATATCATCAACATAGATTTGAGCTATAAAGAGCTCATCTTTGTCTTTCTTGATGAATAGAGTCTTGTCAACACTACCCCTAGTGTAGCCATTGTCTATGAGATATTGGGTGAGACGCTCATACCAAGCCCTTGGTGCTTGTGTCAACCCATATAAAGCTTTGTTGAGGTGATAGACATGATTAGGGTGGTGAGGATCCACAAACCCTTTGGGTTGATCAACAAACACTTCTTCTTGCAAGAAGCCATTGAGGAAGGGAATCTTAACATCCATTTGATATAATTTGAAATTGTGCAAACAAGAAATGGATAAAAGAAGCTTAATGGACTCAATCCTAGCAATAGGAGCAAATGTTTCTTCAAAGTCAATACCCTCAATTTGAGAGTACCCTTGTGCTACAAGCCTAGCCTTGTTTCACACAATGTTGCCATCCTCATTGGATTTGTTCCTATATACCCACTAGGTGCCTATCACATTGGTGTTCTTGGGCCTAGGAACTAGAGTCCAAACCTCATTCATTTCAAATTGGTTAAGCTCTTCTTGCATGGCAAGAACCTAAAATTCATCTTTTAAAGCTTTATCAATTTTCTTGGGTTCTATTTGAGAGGTGTAACAAGTGTAGCTAATTAGATTAGCCATTTGATGCCTAGTCCTAACACCCTCATTAACCTCTCCAATAATGTCATCTTTGTTATGGAGTTTTCTAACCCATGGAGCAGGTTCTTTTAAGTTCAAGAGAGGAATCCTATCAATAGGTTATGTTATGTCATCATCAAGGTTAGTCTTTTCAACATTAGAGACATCAACAACCTTCTCCAAAGGGAACTCATCAAATAAATCTACCTCCTCCTCATGGTCATTAGATTTGAGCCTACTGTCATCAATGATGACATTAGATGATTCCATTACGGTCCTAGTTCTTAGATTAAAAACTCTATAGGCTTTACTATTCAAGGCATAGCCAATGAAGATACCCTCATCACTTTTAGCATCAAATTTTCCAAGTTGATTACGGTCATTTAAAATGTAGCATCTGTTTCCAAAGGTGTGGAAGTAGCTGTCATTTGGCTTCCTACCTTTCCATAACTCATAGAAGGTTTGCCTAGTGTGGGGCCTAAGGAAGACTCTATTTCCTATGTAGCATGCCGTATTGACGGCTTCGGTCCAAAGATTCCTAGGGACATTGTTACTAAGCAACATCACATGGGCCATTTCTTGAAGAACCCTATTTTTCCTCTCAACAACTCCATTTTGTTAAGGTGTCCTAGGAGCCGAAAACACATGAGAAATGCCTAGACTATTGCAAAAGTTTTCAAAATGGGCATTCTCAAATTCCTTCCCGTGGTCACTTCTAATTCTCTTAATGCTTTTAATCTTGGAGTTTATTTCATTTTGAATTTTAGAACAAAGCATTTTAAACTTGTCAAAAGTTTCAGATTTTGCTCTAAGGAAATAAGTCCAAGTGTACTTAGAGAAGTCATCTACAACACACAAATGTATCTCTTTCCACCTAAACTCTCGGTTTGCATAGGACCCATAAGATCCATGTGGATAAGCTATAGAGGTTCCTTGGTGGTTACATACTTGCCTTTTTTGTGCATACTTTTGGTTTGCTTCCATTGTTGGCAAGGTTCACAAATACCATTAACCTTTTTCCCAAGCTTGGGAAGGCCTCGCAGAACATTGAACTTATCTAAGATTCTTAAATCCCTAAAGTTTATGTGACCAAGTCTTTTGTACCACAACTCAATTTGTTCATCCTTGGACACATTGCAAGAAATACCTCTAGCCTCAAGACAATAGCACTTGTCGCTAGATCTCATACCTTTTAACAAGGTTTGTCCATTTGGCAATATGATAGAACAATCATTTTTCCTAAACAAGGCGGAAAGTACTTCATCACTAAGATGTGAAATGCTTATCAAATAGACTTTTAAACCATCAACATACAAAGCATTGCACAAGGAGGGTAATCCAGGAATGGAAATGGTTCTCTTTCCTTTAACCTTCTTTTTAGATCCATCACCAAAGGTGACATTTCCTCCCTCCTCCATCACAACAGTTTCAAAGAAACTCTTATTTCCAGTCATGTGCCTAGAGCACCCACTATCCAAATACCAAAAATCACAAGAATGAGCATTTAAGGCAATTTGTGCAACATGGCAAATGTGTTCATCCTTTCTAATCCACCTAGGTGCAATATTTTTCTTCCTAGTGGTCAATGGCACATGGACTCGAAGTGTTCTAGGATCATGCAAAGTTGTTTTATTTTTCCTAGTGACATGCATCATGGCTCTAGATGTCCAAGGATCATGCACATGTGTTCCATTTTTCCTAGTGACATACATCATGACTCTATCCTTTTTCTTTCTATCATGCTTTCAATTCTACAAAATTTGATATATCTAAAGCAATTTGGTCTAATGTGACCATCAATACCATAAAAATGACATGTAGGAATGAAGTTAGGAATCATACCATAACTTTGAGGATGCATTGGAGCCTTCCCATGTCTATGTGGTTGTCTTGATTGTTATTGATGAGATTTCCTTCCTTGTTGTTGAGCAAGACTTGATTGCTTCTTTGGTTGAGCTTGCATGATAGGTAACTTCTCTTGATGAGCTTTCGGTTGAGGGAAGTTAGATTGAGGAACCCTTGTAAGATGGGCTTGAGGTAGGCTTCTTGGTGCCACCTTCACTTGAAAACTACTTGAACACTCTCCTAGGTCAAGTTTATTCCTAGGTGATTGATGAGAAGAGGACCCATTGAAGTTCATGCTTGTTACAAAGATGGTCTTTCTTAGAGTGAAGGACACCTTGTCATCTTCAAACCCAAGCCCCTTCTTGTCACTTGGCCTCTTTCCAACATCTAGCATATGATCAAGTTTTTTGGTGCTAGAGTTCATCTTGGCCAACAATTCTCTAGCATCTTCGAGCTCTTTCTTCAATCCTTCTTCACTCATTTTAGATCTCACCAACTCTTCATTTAGTTGGTCAACTTGAGTTGAGAGGTCTAGGTTTTCTTCTTTTAATCTCTTGATCTCATTCTTGTTCTTTAACCTTGAGCTCTGAAACTTAGCCATGTAGTCCTTGAGATCCATCCTATCTACACTTCCATTCGTGGATTGTGATGAAGATCCATCATCACTTGAGTAGTCTTCCTCTTGACTTTAATTCTCTTCTTCACTAGCATCTTTGCTCCTAAGAGAGGATGTAAATGCTATGAAGTTAGCCATGGGTTCTTCAACATTCGAAGACTTATCTCCTTCATTAGAGTTATCACTTTCACTCCATGTGGCAACCATCAGTTTTCCCTTCTTCTTGACCTTGAGATTTGAACATTCCGGGATAAAGTGACCTATTCCACTACATTCATAGCATTGGACTTCTTTCTTCTCGGTCTTTTCTTGCCTAGGCTCAAATCTATTGAAGAGAGCCTTTTTCTTCATGTCTTGACCCTTGGATCCAAAACCTTTCTTCTCGGACTTGTAGAATTTTTTGAACTTTATCATTAACAAGGCCATTTATTCTTCCGATTCATCACTCTCCTCCTTCTCAACTTTGGAGGCTTTCATAGAAATGTCTTTTTGCTTTTTCGATGGTGTGGGGTTAGGACATTTCCTAGATTCATAATCTAGAAGCCTCCCAATCACTTCACTCGGCTACATGTCCTTATAACAACTATTCTCTTCCAAAGCCATCACCTTAGACTCAAATCTATCGGGTAGAGATCTCATAATCTTCTGCTTGATTTTCCTATCCGAATAAGGATCACTAAGTTGATGACTTCGGTTCACAATGTCCATCAATCTTACTTCAAAGTCATTTAAGCACTCGTTCTCATCTATCTTGAGCAATTCAAATTGCGTTTGGAGAACTTGAAGCTTCGACTCCTTAACCACGTCGGTTCCCTCATGTGCAACTTCGAGGATATCCCATGCTTCCTTAGCTATCTTAGTATTTTGAACCAACTTGTACTGGTTATCATCCATTGCACACAGGATGGCATGCATTGCCTTCATATTCCACTTTGAATCCTCAAACTCTTGTGCATTCCACTGTGCCTTTGGTTTGAGTACATCATCTCCTCCATCCACATGAGTCATCATGGGTGGAATGTAGCCATCTTCAACTGCCACCCATGCTTTGTCATGAATTTGGGAAATGTACGACTCCATCTTACCTTTCCAAGAGGCATAATTCAACCCGGTGAGAAGTGGAGGTCTAGTGCTAGAAGCTACCTCGTTGCCACCGTTTCCACTCATTGTGTTTAATGAACGAATGATATGAATGAAAATGTATGAATGATCAATACACACACAAAATGCGACGCACACCAAAATGAGCAAGGATCACCTATGCATGTCTAGGAACCTGCTCTGATACCAATTGAAACAAATATTACGATGTGTATAATATTAATCTAGAGGGGGGTGAATAGATTTTAACAATTTTTACCCAATTTTCGTTAAAGGTCAAGTTGACGAAAATGGCCCTAGCTAGTTACAACAAAATCACAAGTGTAAAAATGCGGAAAAAAAAAAGACACTTGAGATATACGTGGAAACCCTCCAAATGGGAAAAACCATGGGATGATGAGTGCGCCACAGTAAAACCTCAAATCCACTAATGGCAAGAGAATTACAACCTAATCCTGGTTTAAATTCACCACCTCTACCTAATCCCGGTATAAGTGAACCTAGTCCATCTTGCTTACGATTTAAGCTACCTACTCTCGGAAGCAACACAAGTCTTACTTCTCATTGAAGAGATAAAATATCCTAAGTGAATATATGATGATATTCAATGAATAAACAAGGCTAGGAAACCCTATATGCTTATCTAGGATAATGAGATGACAATGAATGCAATCCTTGCTATCAAGAGCTAAATGACATGTTTAAGAAGCTTAGCTAAACATAGATCAACCAATCCTATGAAGCTATCACAATACAACACTCAATCATGGCATCACAACAATCTCTAATTTCTATCTAGAAAATGTTCTAAGAGTATACAAATAATTAAAGAGAAGGTCTAGCAAGTAAAACACTTAACTTGTAAGAAGATAGTGAAGAACTTACCAAACAAGATGTGATGAAGCAACCCTATCCATTGATGCACTCTAAATGAACTTATATGATGCAAGATGAAGTTTTGATGGACATGGGAATGCTTTGAGTGATTAAAAATGAGTTCTTAGAAGAGTTTTTCCTTTGAAATGTGTTCTAAGGAAAATATGTGACATTCTAAACTCATACACGACCTTAAAGTACTGAGTTATATATATATAAGATCCAAACAAAGTGAGGACATTTTGGAAAAAACGTTCCAGCTTCCTCTGTGTACACTGGTGACGTGCGCTGGTTGAGTAGCTCACCACCAGTGCACAACCTAGTTTTTCAATAGGCGTTTGACGAGTGGCGCATCCCAGTGGCGTAACACATAGGCAAACCCTCTGGAATGTTTGCGTTGGGGAGGTAAGCTGGTTGAGTAGCGCACCACCAGCGCATGCCCACTTTTTTCAACTGTGCGCGGGTGCAATGGTTCAGCTCAGTGGCGCATGACTAGCATCGTTCCACTAGAATGTTGAGCTGGTGAGGTGCGCTGGTTGAGTAGCGCACCACCAGCGCATAACTTGATTTTTCAACACTCAAACACACATTTTCAATAAGTTCAAGAATGATGAAAGTGCATCCTAAGAGCATACCTAGCATGACATAAAACTCTAATTACATTATGCAAATAAATCAACAAGAGTAATTTAAATCAAAATGCACACAAGTATAAACACTTAACATATATGAATAAGAGTTATGCATGAATATATGAGTGTGTGCAACTGTCTCTTCAAAGCAAGTAAGCACAAGAATTTTACTTTCGATGCTTCTCCTCTTGAGGTATTGAGAGCCTAATGTCACGGCCCGCCCAATTTTGATCCAAGGAGCCCAAACAAAGCCCAAAGTTAAACACAAGCCCTTGGAAGATTCTAGAGTCTTCTCCACTCATCTAGCAAGGTCAACCTTGGAAGACTCTAGTAACATTCTAGAACTCTCTTGAAAATATCTAGGGTTATGAATACTTGTAGAGAAACCTAGATACATGTAGAACATTCTAGAGACTCAATCTCCTAGAGTAGTCTAGAACATTCATGGAGGAGGTGAACCACTATAAATAGGTAGCCCCTCTCATTTGTAAGGCATCCAAGCCAAGAATACTCAAAGCATTGTAAAGCTTTCTCATAGCAATACACTTTGCCTTATTTTCCTACAAAGCTCTTCTAGTGCTCTTCTAGTCTCTCTAGCCTTTGAGAGTGATCAAGCAAGGCTTACTTAGCAATCTCGCCCACAAATTGTCTAAGTGCCGCACGGGTTAGCTGCGCAAACTTTAACCCCGTGACAGTTGGTATCAGAGCCTGGTTAAGCAACCACAGCTAGTTCGCGAAGCAATGGCATCCGACAGCGAAGTTGCTGCTAGAGCTGAAGAGCAAAGGGCGTGGACGTGATGAGCAACGTTCCCACGCCAAGCGGAGTAAGTCCAAGGGTCCATCCACGGATGCCTTGGAAAATTAGATTGTTGGCTTGGAGGAAGCTGTATCAGGGATAGAGTCTACCTTGAGAGACGTTGCCAACCGTCTTGATTGTGTGGAGACGGACTTTGGCGAAATCACTAAAGCAACCAAGTCTACCATCCACGAGTTCCAAAAAAGCCTCAAAGAGGACCTCACACGTGAGTTTCGCAACATCCGCAGCTTTGTAGAACAAGAGTTGAGGGGCTATACATTCTGAAGTGTCCGATGTTCGCACTGAATGGGCTACACACAAAACCAGCCCAACCGTTGGCTTTACTGCCACCTCTAGCACTAGCACATTGAGTGCCATTCAAGTGCCCAAGCCAGCAACATACCATGGTACTCGCAAAGCCACAGAAGTTAAAAACTTCCTTTTTGGTCTTGAACAATATTTTGAGGCCAAGGGTGCTCGTGACGATGCTACCAAGATCGCAAACGCACCCACATTTCTTCGGGATGCCGCTCAGCAATGGTGGAGACGTAAGCATGGCGACATGGGCAAAGGAATCAACCCCACCAATACATGGGAAGAGTTCAAGAAGGAACTCAAAAGACAATTCTGTCCCACAAATGCGGAGAAAGAGGCCCGAGGCCGTCTTTGTCGATTGAAGCAAACGGGTAGCATTAGGGACTACGTCAAGGAGTTCACTACCCTTTCTCTTGAAATCGAGGACATGTCTGAGAAAGATTCGCTCTTCTACTTCATGGATGGTCTGAAGGATTGGGCAAGGGTGGAGCTAGAAAGAAGAAACGTGCAAGACCTAAACACCGCTATTGCCGAAGCTGAAGCACTCACCGATTACTCCACCCAATCGAAAGAAAAAAAGCCCACCCAAGGTAAAAATGGGGGAGACAGATCCGGGCAGAAGAACCAAGGCCGCAAGGATGAGGGACAATGAAAGTCTTTCAACTCGAACAGACGTAAGCCTAACGGAGGTAAGTTCGAAGCCCCTAAACCTAAGTCACATTGTTTCATTTGTGACGGACCACATTGGGTGAAAGATTGCCCCAAGCGGAAAACCCTTAATGCCATAATGTCTCAACATGAAGAAAGCCAAGACGGAAAACACGAGACAGGTATGGGGTCACTCAGACAGCTTGGTGCACTCAAGAGCAACAGTACCCCGTCAACTTCCACCAAGAAAGGGCTCATGTTCGTAAATGCCTCAATCAATGGCAAAGTTGTCTGTGCAATGCTAGATACGGGGGCAACTCATAACTTTGTCTCCATAGACGAGGCCAAGAAGCTAAGCCTCAATATCACCAGTGGAGGAGGCACGATCAAGGCTGTCAACTAACCGGCAAAACCAATCGCAGGCATTGCCAAGGATATTCCAGTTGGCCTTGGAACCTGGAGTGGAAAACTTGATTTCTCTGTCGTACCCATGGACGACTTCCAAGTGGTGTTAGGCATGGAATTCTTCGATCAGGTGCACGCCTTCCCCTTCCCAGCCGGGAACTCCCTCAGCATCCTTGATGGGAGCAAGACTTGCATGGTCCCAGCAGAACGCACAACCAAGGCAGAGTCCAAAGGATTGTTCGCCCTGCAGTTCAAGAGGGGATTGAAGAAGGACCCCAGCTTTCTAGCCAACCTCCGGGAGCTCAACGATGGAGAAGACCAAATCACTTCCCCAGATCCAATGCCGACCAAGGTCTGAGACATTCTTGGAGAATACAAGGACGTTATGCCAAAAGAGCTTCCGAAAAAGCTCCCACCTAGGACAGAGGTGGATCATCAGATTGAGTTGGAACCCAGTGCCAAGCCTCCCGCCATGGCACCTTATCGCATGGCACCACCAGAATTGGAGGAGCTTTGTAAGCAACTCTAAGACTTGCTCGACTCGGACTACATTCGGCCTTCCAAAGCCCCATATGGTGCTCAGGTCCTATTTCAGAAAAAGAAAGATTGGATGCTCCGCATGTGCATTGACTATCGGCCCCTGAACAAGATCACCATCAAGAACAAGTACCCGTTACCTTTGATAGCCGATCTCTTTGACCAGCTAGGCAAGGCGTGCTACTTCTCCAAGCTGGATCTTCGATCAGGATACTATCAGGTGCGCATCGCGATCGGAGAAGAACCCAAGATGGCATGTGTGACAAGATATGGTGCTTTCGAATTTCTAGTCATGCCATTTGGCCTCACCAACGCACCAACTACGTTCTGCACTCTTATGAACAAACTCTTCCATCCTTTCCTAGATCGGTTCGTGGAAGTGTACTTGGACGACATTGTAGTGTATAGCCAGACACTCGAGGAGCATGTCCAACACCTCAAGAAGTCTTCCAAGTACTTCGGGAGAACGAGCTCTACGTCAAGTTGGAGAAGTGCTCATTTGGCCAACGAGAGGTGGAGTTTCATGGCCACCGGATACTGGATGGGAAGCTTATGATGGATGGTGCCAAGGTGAAGGCAGTGCAAGAGTGGGAACCACCCACCAAAGTACCGGGGTTGAGATCGTTCCTGGGGCTAGTCAACTATTATCGGTGGTTCATTCAAGGCTATTCAGCCAAAGCCGCCCCATTGACGGACATGATCAAGATGGATAAGGCATGGCAATGGTCTGACAAGTGCCAACTTACGTTCGAAGAGTTGAAAAAGGCCATCTCAGAAGAACCGTACTTGTCCTCCCTGACCACACCAAGGCATTGGAATTACATACAGATGCCTCAGACTTTGCTATTGGAGGTGTCCTTATGCAAGAAGGCCGCCCAGTTGCCTTTGAAAGCCGCAAGTTAAACGACACAGAGCGGCGATACACTGTCCAAGAAAAGGAGATGACTGCCATTATCCACTGCCTTAAAGTTTGGCGACACTACTTGCTTGGAGCCACCTTCGTCATAATGACTGACAATGTTGCAACAAGCTACTTTCAGACACAAAAGAAGCTTAGCCCCAAACAAGCACGATGGCAAGATTTCCTAGCAGAGTTAGACTATCGACTTGAGTACAAGCCAGGTAAGGCCAATGTTGTGGCCGATGCACTCAGTCGAAAAGCAGAGTTTGCAACATTGAGTGCAAGTCAACCGCGAAGCACTCTGATCCACCGCATCAAAGAAGGTCTACAACAAGATCCTCTAGCCAAGAACCTGATCAAGCTAGCCAACGAAGGGAAGACAAGGCGATTTTGGCTAGACGACGGAGCCCTCCTCACTACTGGAGATCGAGTATATGTGCCTAAGTGGGGTAACCTCCAGAAAGAAATCATTAAGGAGTGCCATGATTCCAAGTGGGCTGGTCACCCAGGAATGACATGCACATTGGCACTCCTCCAAAACTCATACTATTGGCCTCAGATGCAGGATGATGTCGACGCTTATGTGCGGACTTGCCTGGTTTGCCAACATGACAAAGTCGAACAACAACGTCCAGCAGGGTTACTTGAACCCTTACCTATAGCAGGTAGACCATGGGAGAGCGTCTCTATGGACTTTATTTCTGCACTCCCGAAATCCTAAGGGTGTGGGAGCATCATGGTGGTAATCGATCGGTTCAGCAAGTATGCCACCTTTATACCTGCCCCTAGGGATTGTACAGCCGAGGAAGCTGCCGCCTATTCCTCAAACATGTTGTGAAGCTATGGGGAGTTCCACAGAGTATAATCAGTGATCGTGACCCACGATTCATCGGGAGGTTCTGGACGGAGCTCTTCAAGATGTAGGGGACAGATCTAAACTTCTCAACTAGCTTCCATCCCCAAAGTGACGGGCAAACTAAGCGCTTCAATGGGCTATTGGAGCTATACTTGAGGCATTACTTAAGCGCTCATCAACAAGATTGGGCAAAGTTGCTTGATGTTGCCCAGTTCTCTTTCAACCTTCAAAGAAGTGAGGCTACCGGCAAGAGCCCATTCGAGATAGTCATAAGGCAACAACCAATGACCCCCCAAGCCATTGCCTCAACCTATGGAGGAAAGAGCCCCGCGGCTCACAAGCTCGCTAAAGAGTGGCATGAAGAAGCCGATATCACGCGAGCATGCTTAGACAAAGCTGTCCAGAAAATGAAGAAATGGGCGGATACAAGGAGGAGACACTTGGAGTTTAATGAAAGGGAATTGGTGCTTATTAAACTGCTGCCTCAATAGTTTAAAGCACTACGCCGAGTGCACAAAGGGTTGGTGAGAAAATATGAAGGCCCATTTCCTATCATCAAACGAGTAGGTAAGGTCTCCTACCAAGTCCAACTTCCACCAAGACTCAAGATCCATCCAGTCTTCCATGTAAGTTTCCTTAAGCTATACCATGCGGATATGGAAGACCCCAGCAGAGGAGAGTCTAAACGGGTGCCTACTGCCTTAGTCACCGCATTCGACAAAGACATGGAGTGCATACAGGCGGACCGGGTGATTCGGAGAAGAGGTGTCCCAAATTACACAGAGTACTTGGTGAAATGGAAGAACCTCCCCGATAGTGAAGTGAGTTGGGAAAGAGGGGATACACTTTGGCAATTCACCTAGCAAATCCAACGATACAAGGATGAAGGCGCGACGGGGACGTCGCGAGCTTAAGTGGGGGAGGATGTCACGGCCCGCCCAATTTTGATCCGAGGAGCCTAAACAAAGCCCAAAGTTAGGCACAAGCCCTTGGAAGATTCTAGAGTCTTCTCCACTCATCTAGCAAGGTCAACCTTGGAAGACTCTAGTAACATTCTAGAACTCTCTTGTAAATATCTAGGGTTATGAATACTTATAGAGAAACCTAGATACATGTAGAACATTCTAGAGATTCAATCTCCTAGAGTAGTCTAGAACATTCATGGAGGAGGTGAACCACTATAAATAGGTAGCCTCTCTCATTTGTAAGGCATCCAAGCCAAGAATACTCAAAGCATTGTAAAGCTTTCTCATAGCAATACACTTTGCCTTATTTTCCTACAAAGCTATTCTAGTCCTTCTCTAGTCTCTCTAGCCTTTGAGAATGATCAAGCAAGGCTTACTTAGCAATCTCGCCCACAAATTGTCTAAGTGCCGCACGGGTTAGCTACCAAACTTTAACCCCGTGACACTAAGCTACCCTTACATAATACCCCAAACATGTGATTTGTTCACGAAATAAGTCAATCAACAAATGAGGAATTTACACTCTTGTATACCCACTTGCACCCTGTGGGTTTTATCTCTTTAGGCAAGTCTACAAGAGACCAGACTTTGTTTTTGAACATAAATTCAATTTCGGATTGCATTTCCTTTTGCTAATGGAGGAAATCAACATCTTCTATTGCTTTATTGTACGTATAGGGATCATCGTCGTCCAGAAGATTCTCTACAAATTCTCTTAGACCGATGTATCTCTCGGGTTGTCTAACAACCCTCCCATTATGATGAGGTATGGTAGATTATTGATCTTGTGTAGGTACGAAACTTAAAATTGGGCTAGGTTGTGAAACCTCTTGTGGAATTGTATCTCCTAAAAGCTCATTCAGGACAATACTACTTTTAGACACAAAATTATTCATATAGTCCTTTCCTAGAAATTTAGCATTTGTCTAAACAAATACTTTAAGATCTGAAGGACTATAAAAATAATATCCTTTTGGATACCCTAGAAATATGCATGTTTCTGAACGGGACTCAATCTTTTGTGTTTCCTTTTAACACGTGCGCAAGACATCCAAATATCCTTGAGTGTTGTAAACTCGGCTTTCGCCCGGTCCATAACTCATGTGGTGTTTTAGGAACCGACTTAGATGGTACATCGTTTAGAATATACTTGGCAGTTTGTAAAGCATATCCCCAAAAAGGACTAGGGAGCGTTGAATAATTCAACATAGACCTAACCATATCCAAAAGAGTTCTATTTCTACTTTCTGCCACCCCATTTTGTTGAGGTTTGCCTGGTGCAAACGACTGAGAAATTATTCCATTATTAATAAGAGATTGCTGAAACTCATCAGATAGATATTCTCCACCACGATCCGACCATAAGATATTTATGCTTTTCTCAAGCTGATTTTCTACTTCAGCTTTAAATGCTTTGAACATACCAAAAGCATCCGACGTATGTCTCATGAGATACACATAGCCAAATCTTGAGTGAGCATCCGTGAAAGTGATAAAGTACTCATATCCACCTCTAGCTTGAATGCTCATAGGTCCACACACATCAGTGTGTATCAATCTGAAACATTCGATGGCTATTGCGCCTTTGGTGGTAAACGACCTTTTGGTCATTTTACCTTCCAAACAAGATTCACAAGTTGGTATATCATCAACCTTTAAGTCACTTAGAGGTCCATCACTTACCAATCTTTTAATCCTATTAAGGTTAATATGACCTAAGTGCAAATGCTATAGGAGGTTTAATCTTTTGATAATTTTACTCTTTTATGATTATGTTCCGTTGATTCTGTGTGTAACAAGTGAGAGATAGTTCCATGCAAATAGAATAAACCGTTTTCCAATGTACCTTTGCAAATAATTTTGTCATTCTTACTAATAATAAAAGTTTTATTAAAAGTAACTGAATAACCAAATAACTAAATTTATTTAAACAAGAAACTGAAATTAAATTCCTCTTGAATTGAGGTACATAATAAACATCTATTAAATCTAAATGCCTATAAGAATCTAAACTAATTATAATATCTTCCACTGAACTAGCAGACACCAACGCTCCATTGCCTAAACGCAGGTTGAATTCGTTCTCATTAAGCCTTCTCTTTTCCTTGAACCCCTGTAAGGAAAATCAAGCACGCTTAGTGGCTCTGGAGTTTATGATCCAAGAATCAATAGAAACCACCAAAAAACATGTTTCAAGATATTTAATATTACCTTTTTCCTTTTTGTCTTGAGACTTTGGGCAGTTTCTTTTCCAATGTCCCTTTTCACCACAAAGGAAGCACTTCCCATTGATCTTGGTTACTTTCTTTGTCTCCTTCTTTGTAGGTCCTAGTTGATTTTTCTTCTATTGTTTCTTGACCTTCTTACGGGTCTTAACAGAAGCAATTTTACCTACGGTATGAATCACTTGACCCTTGCATTTCATAAGGATTTTTTCCACGCTTTGAACATCTTGCATCAGGCCATGCAAGGTGTATTCTTATTATTCAATGTGTAGTCCAACTTGAATTGATTAAAGGAATCTGACAGTGAGTTGAAAATCATGTCAATTTTGGTCTCACCATCTATCTCAACACCATTCAATTCTGTAATGTTGAGATGTGCTATGACTTTCATCATGTGATCTTTCACAGCCTATCCAGGTTTCATCCTAAGATTCATAAAAGCAGTCACTGCCTCTCTCTTAGTCATCCTAGTCCTCAAAGCAAACATCTCCTCTAGAGACATCATTATTTCAGCAGTAGTCTTCATTCCTTCATGTTGTTATTGCAACACGTCGGATGATGGTGGCCATAATGTAACATTTAGCCATCTCATCAGAAGACTCCAACTGCTGATACTCATCTCTTTGCTCATGAGTAGATTCATTAGTAGGAGTAGGTCGTTTAGGAGTGCATAGAACGAACTTATGCTTTTCGGATTGCAATAAAAGCCCAATTTTCTTTTTTCATGTGACATAATTATCAACAGTTAAAGTATTGTCTTTAAGGATGTTGATTAGGAATGAGGTCATGATTTCTTAACAATAAAAAAAGTTATATAAGTAAATAATCATGATTAAGCACTTTTAAATATTTAACTTGAATTAAATTAAATAATTCAATCGTAAAAATTCAATGGTATTCCAACACCACGCCTCCTTTGGGAGTTCGCAATATTTACTAGTTGGACTAGGTCCCACCTAATTGTTAACATAACAACTAACGTTTTCAATTTTAGCCATGTGAATTTATTAACAAGAACTCTTGGGAGGATATTAATAAACTCACATTGAGTGTGTTACCAAGTTATCGACCTTCAATATAATCCCTCACGAATATCCCTCCTTTGGGAGTAGATATCGTTTGGGCTAATTGTCTAGTTGTTGGCGTTGATTTCTTGATTGTATCAGAAAAGCCAACAAGGATTGGATTTCAGCTATCAATTAAAAGAGAAAGAGATTAGAGAAAGTAATCAAGACATAAGTTTTACGTGGTAAAACTCCGATGACCGGAGAAACGTCCACGGGTGGTTGAAGGATCAACCAAGCCAAAATCCACTATGAAAATATGATGTTTACAAGCTCTTGATCTCTCTTTCTTCTCTCTGTATTTTTCTATTGCTAGTTGTCTCTGTCTTTTTGAGATTATGTGTCTATTTATATGTTTATAGAGCCCTAATCTACCTTGTACGAGTAATGGATCTGCGTATTTAATTACAATTATTTACTTGCTTAAGGCTGATTGTCTTCTTTCCTGTTTTGGAGTCTTGTATGAAAGTCGAATGGGATTCTAGTAGTGTAGTCCAGTTTGGACTTGTTTCCTTACATAAGAATGTAGTCTTTTTAAAGAAATAAAGTTATTGCCTGATTAGGAACCCTTCTAGCTCAGTATTATGTTCTCTTTGGGATTCCTTCCTGGTGGATATATTCGTCATAATGTAACATTTAGCCATCTCATCAGAAGACTCCAACTGCTGATACTCATCTCTTTTTTCATGAGTAGATTCATTAGTAGGAGTAGGTCGTTTAGGAGTGCATAGAACGAACTTATGCTTTTCGGATTGCAATAAAAGCCCAATTTTCTTTTTTCATGTGACATAATTATCAACAGTTAAAGTATTGTCTTTAAGGATGTTGATTAGGAATGAGGTCATGATTTCTTAACAATAAAAAAAGATATATAAGTAAATAATCATGATTAAGCACTTTTAAATATTTAACTTGAATTAAATTAAATAATTCAATCGTAAAAATTCAATGGTATTCCAACACCACGCCTCCTTTGGGAGTTCGCAATATTTACTAGTTGGACTAGGTCCCACCTAATTGTTAACATAACAACCAACGTTTTCAATTTTAGCCTTGTGATTTTATTAACAAGAACTCTTGGGAGGATATTAATAAACTCACATTGAGTGTGTTACCAAGTTATCGACCTTCAATATAATCCCTCACGAATATCCCTCCTTTGGGAGTAGATATCGTTTGGGCTAATTGTCTAGTTGTTGGCGTTGATTTCTTGATTGTATCAGAAAAGCCAACAAGGATTGGATTTCAGCTATCAATTAAAAGAGAAAGAGATTAGAGAAAGTAATCAAGACATAAGTTTTACGTGGTAAAACTCCGATGACCGGAGAAACGTCCACGGGTGGTTGAAGGATCAACCAAGCCAAAATCCACTATGAAAATATGATGTTTACAAGCTCTTGATCTCTCTTTCTTCTCTCTGTATTTTTCTATTGCTTGTTGTCTCTGTCTTTTTGAGATTATGTGTCTATTTATATGTTTATAGAGCCCTAATCTACCTTGTACGAGTAATGGATCTGCGTATTTAATTACAATTATTTACTTGCTTAAGGCTGATTGTCTTCTTTCCTGTTTTGGAGTCTTGTATGAAAGTCGAATGGGATTCTAGTAGTGCAGTCCAATTTGGACTTGTTTCCTTACATAAGAATGTATTCTTTTAAAATAAATAAAGTTATTGCCTGATTGGGAACCCTTCTAGCTCAGTATTATGTTCTCTTTGGGATTCCTTCCTGATGGATATATTCGTGTATTTAATGACCTAATCCACGTGAACTAAGCACTAAGCTTCTTATTCAGTTTTCATATTTATCCCGAGTAAAAGCAATACCTGCTGGTCCCGAGTAACTCTTTTTGAGCCCGGGTGGAAGCGTTATTTGACCAGTCCCGAGTGTCGTTTAACTGATCCTGAGTAGGTTCCATTCAACATCCACTTACTAAGGTTTTCTCTTCTTCGGCACTGTCTTGTAGGATATTTTTTGTGGAGCCGACCAGGGGTTCTCTACCCCCGAGGTTGAGAATCTAGTGGCTGAACCCTCGAGGGTTTCTTCACATCCTTGTCCCCAGGACATGCTGCAGGAGATGTCATCTGGTCGGGATTTTATCAGGAAAGACCGTTGGAGCAGTTTTAGGGATGGTTCCCTGACCGAACGTCTTAAAAAAAATTTAAACGGTGCATCTTATATAAGTTACCCTTTATTGTTTTGCCTGTTTACCCGATTTTTAGATTTTTAATTATACTCCTTTGCAGATGGTGGCCAATTTTGCTTAGCTAGTTTGGACGCAACAACATCAAGCTGATCGAATAAGGCATTTGGGGGCTCAGTTGAAGGAAAGTGAGGAGGGCCACGCTCGGGCCGAAGCGACTTACCGGCAAGAGGTTGGCTCTGTACAAATATTCACGAACCATTGTCTGGCGAAGCAAGTTAAGGCCGAGGAGAGGGCATTTTTGTCAGATGAAAAGGTAGCATCACTTCAAAATCTCTTATCCTCTGTCGAAGAATCCATGCTTAAGGCCGAGTAGGAGGAGCAGCAGTTGAGGTCGGTGTATGAGCAAAAAATTGAAGACCTAGAGCGCCAAGTGTTGACAGTTGGATCCTTATCCCGAGAGGTCAGGCTGGAACTTGAAGTACAAGGGGTGGATCACTTTAAAAGATCCTCTGCTTATGATGCCCTACTCCTTCGGGAGTTTCAGCCCAAGCTAGTTTCAGCCGGCGAGTTCTTTAAAGTTAAGGATAGGGCGACTGAGAATGCCCGAGCCAATTGGGAGCTGTCTATCAAACATCACGTGGACTGTTCCTTAGAGTCTCTTCGGACTCAGATGAAGGAATGGAGAGCTTACTGCCTTAGTCAAGACAAAGAGCCCCATCCTATGCACTTAGAAATTCCATCCGAACAGTCCCTCTCGACCTTTTACGCTAGTCAAGAGTCGATCGAGGGTGTGGTTCCAGATGTTGGACCGGTCCCGGGCGAGGATTACTTCCAATGGAAGGATGATACTGTTGATACTATTGCTTGGCCGTCTAACGAAAGCCTGCTCCGTGAATACGAGATGGTGCCAGACCCGAGTATCGGCAAAAGCTCGAAATCCTCGCAACCTTAGTTTTTGTAAACTGTAACCATTCTTTGATCAATAAAATTCTATCTTATTCTGAATTGAATGGTTTTGATCTTTTTCATTGCTGCTTGTTGCCGAGTGTTTTATTAAACTGACTGACGTTTGGGTAACTTAACCGAGTATCTTATTAAACTGGCTTCGATGTTCGGGTAACTTAACCGAGTATCTTATTAAACCGGTTGTTAGCCGAATAACTTCAATTGCCAAGTATCTTATTAAACTGGCTTCTTTGATGTTCGGATAACTTATCCGAGTATCTTATTAAACCGGTCATTATCTGAATGACTTCAATTGCCAAGTATCTTATTAAATTGGCTTCGTATTATTAACCGAGTCATCTTAAAACATACAAGTTTATACTTGTGTTTTATACCCCGGTTGCTACCCGAATATAACATCAAGGCTCACCATGATTATATGTTCGAGTTCTTACGCAATACCAAGGACGTCTCCCCAGTTTTTATGCTCAAGGGTTTGCTGAATCTTTGAGCTCTTTAAATAAAAATTGCTCAACACAGCTACGCATTTCACCAAAATTTCTCCCAATAGCGTCCCGAGCATTTTTCCAGAATTTGGTGCATTAGGTTTGCCTTTTTGCTAAGGTCGATTTGACCTTTCTCTCACCCATTTAGGATTTGATGGTCCTGAGTATTCTATTTGCATGTTTTTATTATCATGTTCTTCCATATGCTCTTATTATCATATGTTGTTGGAAATCCCGAGTAATTTTTATTTATCACTGCAAAATCGACAAAGATTTAAATTCCATAGCTAACTTTTACTAACTAATACTGTCCTGACTAGAAAAAAAAACAAAAAGAATAAAAACAATTCAAGGATAGAAAATCTTAAGACATGGGGCATTATATGGTCGGGGTAAAACCCCTTCATTGGGTCGTGCAATCCAATACGCTCCATGGCCAGCTATTCCCTCGATCTTGTATGGGACTTCCCATTTATCAGCTAGGGAACCTACAACTTTATTGTTTGTGTTCAATGACACCTTCCTGAGTACCAGGTCTCCTAGCTGGAAATTCCTGACCCGAACATGAGAGTTGTAGTGGCGAGCTACTCTTTGTTGATATGCCATATTTCTTATTCGGGACTTCTCCCTTTTCTCTTCTAGCTCATCCAGACTTTGTAATAGCATATCAACGTTCTGTTCTTCATCATATAGCCTGACCCGGGGTGATGCATACGATGTTTTTATGGGGATAACAACTTATGTTCTGAATTCCAAAGTGTACGGAGTCTCTCATGTTGAAGTCCTTGTTGTCGTCCGGTATGCCCATAATACTTCGGGAAGCTTTTCAACCCAACTTCATTTTTTGGCATCTAACTTTGCTTTGATAGTGTGCTTGATGATTTTATTTACTGCTTCTACCTGCCCATTTGTTTGAGGGTGGGCCGGTGTGGCATAGTAATTGGTAATCTGATATTCCTTGCACAGCTGTCTGAATTTTAGGTTATCAAATTGGGTGCCGTTGTCAGTGATTATAGTGTCTGGAACTCTAAATCTTTAAAGTATATTCTTTTTCAAAAAATTTATGGTGTTTGCTTCTGTGATATGCACTAGTGCTTCAGCTTCTGCCCACTTTGTGAAATAGTCAACAGCTACTATGACGTGTTTTGCTCCACCCCTGTTCCAGCAGGTATTGGGCCAATCAGATCTAAACCGCACATGGCGAACGACCGAAGGGCTGTGAGGTTTCTGATTTTTTCAAGGTGCTGCCGGATATCGTTGGCAATTCTTTGACAAGTATTGCAACTTTCCGACCACTGGTGTGAATCTGAGAAAAGTGTAGGCCAATAATAGCCTTGCCTGAGCACCTTGTGTGCTAAACTTATACCCCTAGTGTGGTTTCCGCAAACTCCTCCATGGATCCCTTGAAGTATTCGATATGCATCTTCTTCTGGTACACATTTTTGGAGAGCTTGGGAAACCCCCCTTCTGTATAATTCTCCTCTGATCAAGTTGTATCTTGTTGATCGATACCTTATGCGCTTTTCTAATACGGGATCTTCTGGGAGCACGCCTTCTTCCAGAAACCTTTTTAGCTGAATCATCCAACTGTCTTATGGTGTTTGGATTTTTGAAATTTTCAAGTGCTTCGGTTAAGCTGAACTCAGTTTAAGGAGATGTGCGACCGGAATGGTCTTCGGTCTGATTGTAGTTGTTGCTGAGGCTAGTTTAGACAATACGTCTGCCTTTTCATTCTCCTCCCTAGGATCTGAGCAATCTTGTAATCTTTAAATTTTTGGAGGAGTTGTTTTGCGATGTCACGGTAGGCTATCATACCTTCATCTTTGGCTTGGTACTCGTCCATGACCTGGTTGACAACTACCTGTGAATCGCTGAATATCTCAACTTCGTCTGCCTAAAGAGCTATGCAGACTCTGAGTTCAGCTAATAGTGCCTCATACTTGGCTTGATTATTAGTTTCTTAAAAATCAAATCTCATGGCACATTCAACATTATCTCCTTCTGGAGTGCATTTTACGATCCTGGCCCCGCTGCCATGAGTGTTTGAAGAACCATCAACATACAGTTTCCATGGGAAATCTTTACCCAACCTTCTTTTTGCTTCTAGGTTTGGTTCTGTGAACTCGGCTATGAAGTCTGCCACAGCCTGTCCTTTGAGGGATGTTCTGGGGACATAATGAATGTTGAATTCACTTAGTTCGATTGCCCATTTGATCAGTCTTCCTGAGATTTCTGGCTTTTGTAAAATTTCTCTTAATGGACAGTCGGTGAGAACCTGGATTGTACGGGTCTGGAAATATGGTCTTAGCTTTTTTGCTACTGAAACCAATGCTAAGGCCATTTTCTTTGCCTGTGAGTACCTGGTCTCAGCTGGTAGAAGTGCCTTGCTGATATAATACACTGGTTTTTACACTCCATATTCTGTTCGAACTAAGACTGAGTTTGCTGCAAGCTCGGTTATTGACAGATATAACTGAAGTATTTCTCCCGTTTGTGGTTTTGAGAGAATCGGGGCCTGCCCCAGGTACTCTTTTATTTTTAAGAATGCCTGCTCGCACTCTTCATTCCGTTCAAGTCCTTTCCATTTTTTGACTATTTTGAAGAAAGGTGTGCATCTGTCTGTAGCTTTTGAGATGAAGCTTCCCAAGGAAGCTAAACACCTTGTTAGACGTTGCACTTCTTTTAACGTTTTCAGTGAGGTCATTTTCTGCAGGGCCTGGATCTTCTCGGGATTAACTTCGATTCCTCTTTGGTGAAGTTGAAAACCCAGGAATCTTTCTGAAAAGACTTCAAAAAAAATTTGTTCGGGTTCAACTTCATCTGGTATCTCCTTAGAACATCAAATGTTTCTCGGAGATCCAGGGCATGCTTATCTGCCGAGACACTTTTAGTCAACATGTCATCAATGTATACTTCCATGTTCCTTCCTATTTGCCGAGTGAAGATTCTGTTGACCAGCCTTTGATATGTAGCACCCGTATTTTTCAAACCGAAGGCCATTAATGTGTAACAGTAAAACCCTGATCTGTTGTGAAGGTTGTCTTTTCCTCGTCGGCCTTGTTTATCCTGATATGGTTGTATCCTGAGTAGGCATCCATGAAGATGAGCAATTTGTGGCTTGCTGTGGCATCCACAAGCTGGTCTATCCTTGGAAGTGGGAAGCTGTCTTTCGGGCATGCTTTGTTCAGATCCGTAAAATCTATGCACATCCTTTATTGCCCTTTTTTCTTTTGGACGAGGACTACATTGGCTACCCATTGAGGGTAGTTGACCTCTTTAATTGATTCTGCGGCAAGTAGCTTTTCCACCTCTTGTTTGATTGCCAGACTCCTTTCGGGATTGAACGATCTTCTCTTTTGTCTCACTGGTTTCGCATTTTGGTCTACTGGAGATGGTGAGACATTATTTGGGCATCTATCCCGACCATATCTTCGTGACTCCAGGCGAACACATCTTTGTACTCTTTAAGCAGATTGGTGAGGTCTTGCTTGACTTTCCTTCCCAGGTTAGCCCCAATCTTGACCTTCTTATCTGGTTCACATTCTTTTAATGCCACTTCTTCAACTGGTTCTGTTTTTGTTTCATTCGACCCTTCCCTTGGATCAAATTCAAATGATAAGAATTCTCTGGGCTGACCTGGCTGCGTTATGGTGCACACCTGTTCAGTATCATTTTTATCTTTGTATACTGACAAGTTTGCTCTTCGGGCCATCTCTTGGGATCCCTTGACTACCCCGACCCCTTGCTCTGTCAGGAACTTGATCATTAATGCATAAGTGGCTGTCACAGCTTTTGTTTTATTTAGGAATGGTCGACCCAATAATAGATTTAAGGTCATTTATCTAAATCTACCAGCACAAAGTCGAGTAGGACAGTTCTTTGGCATGGTGTCGTTCCAACTTTTACGGGTAGCTTGACTGTCCAGAGTGACCTTACCACAATCCCACAAAGCCCTCTAAGTAGAGTATGGAAGGGTTATAGATCTTTTCGGTATAACCTGAGTTTATCATAGACGGCTACATTAAGAATGTCTGTTGAACTCCCATTATTTATCAGCATTCTCCTAACTTCCCGGTGACCAATCCGAGCACTTATGACCAATGCGTCATTGGGCCGAACATTGACGCCATAGGAATCTGCCTCAGTAAATATTATCGAGTCCCATCCTTTCTTTACCCTTTTCGGGTCTGGCTCAACCGAGTTCACGTCAAAGTTATTCCTTGCTTCTATTGCTTCTCTGATTTCTTGAGTTTGTTCTCGGTTGCTTTTCCCAGTAGATGGTCCTCCAAATATTGTATGTATTATTTGATTGGCTTCGGGACTGGCTCTTTGATTTCGACCAGGGTTGAGATCAGCCTTAACTCTTTCTTAGTTTCTGATCTCTCATCTTTTTTCAAGATTATATCCCGCAGGTGCCCTTCCCAAATAAGAGTCTCTATGTAGTCTCTGAGCTGGTAACACTTTGAAGTCTCGTGACCGATTTCCTTATGAAATCTATAATACTTGGTTGTATCTTTCCGGGCAAACTGAGACTGTCGTCGTGGCTCTTGCACCATATTCTTCTCTTCTATGATGGCCAGGATTTCCTCTTATTTTTTTCGAAGAGGGGTATAATTGGTGTATTTGCCTAAATACTTCTCTGTGGATTGTTCAGCATTGCGCCCGTTACCCCAGTCTTTGCTTCTCTCCATACCGTTTCCCTTCTATTTTCCCTTTTGATTATGCCCCTTGGATTCGGCATCCTTCTGCTCGGGCATTCCTCCGTGCATTTAGCTTCCTCCTGTAGCTAACTCTTCTTCCTCGGCCAGTGCGTATCCTCCCACCATATCCATCATGTCAGCATACCTGGTCAGCCGAGCTCTTCTTAAATCAAAAGATAGTTGTCCATTTTGTAAGTTGTTGACGAATGCAGCGATTATTGCTTCATCATTTGCACTGCCAATCTCTGATACCGTTTGGCCGAATCTCCCTTGGTATTTCTTCAGTTACTCATCTTTCCCTTGTTTTATTAGAGCAAGGTGAGCCACTGACTTTTTCCTGTGAACATTACTAAGGAATTGCCTTAAGAAGCTCCTACTCAGTTCACTGAAATTTTTGATGGTTGTTGTGGGTAACCTCCTGAACCACCTTGAACCCATATCTCCAAGAGTTTGTGGAAAGTTGAGACATAGCAAAGGATCGCTGTGGACATATTGAGCCATAACAGTTTTACAGCGTCTGAAGTGCTCATTTGAGTCTGTTTCTTTCTTGAACTGCTCCACATGCGGCATCCTGAACCTTTCTAGGAAAGAAGTTCGTAAGATTTCCCTGGTGAATGGACTATCAGAGTCATCTTCAGATAAATCGTTATGGCCATAACGTCTAACCAACGCATCCATCTGGCGTCTGTTGTTTTCGACTTCTCGGGGTAGGCTCTGGATTATAACATCTCTGTTTCTTACCGGGCTTCTCCGACGGTTAAGCCGCTGGGTGATCGTCATTCCTTTTTCTAGCTCTTCACTCTGATGCCGAGTTTCTCATATATTTCCGTGATGACGATTACGATGGTGCCAATCACTATCTTCTGATGATGATCGATCCCTGTACCGGTCATATTTGTGGTGTCTAGCACGTACTGTCTGATCCTTGTTCTGCCTCTGGTGTGGTTGTTCCTCTTCAGGCGTTTAATTTCCAGTCTAGTTGATTGGGGTGGAATTCCTTCCGATTTATGGCATAGTTATTCATGGCCCTACTACCATCGAACGAAGCCTTACAGGTGGAAGGTTAGGAGTCTGCACTTCTGCAGTCAATAGATCAACAGTCTGTGCTTCTGCAGCCAATAGATCAAACTCTTCCCTTACTGCGTCTGCCACCAATTGCTGCAACGCCTCTTGGAAATGCAGCGTCAAGTCTCTATTGGTCAAAGGAACTTGCTGGATCCCTACCAGGTGTGTGGGTTACTTTTTCGTGTTTGCTATAGGATCTAATGGTGTATTGCCAACATGGAAGTTATCCGGTGACTTTTGGCCATTCCTTGAATTTCTTCTGCTTCCTGTCATGGCTGTTAATTAAATTGGAGGTTCAACCCCTCCTTCTAGTGCCAATTGTTGGCGTTGATTTTTGGATTGTATCAGAAAAGCCAAGAAGGATTAGATTTCGGCTACCAATTCAAAGAGAAAGAGATTAGAGAAAGTAATCAAGACACAAGCTTTACATGGTAAAACTCTGATGACCGGAGAAACGTCCACGTGTGGTTGAAGGATCAACCAAGCCAAAATCCACTATGAAAATATGATGTTTACAAGCTCTCGATCTCTCTTCCTTCTCTCTGTATTTTTCTGTTGCTTGTTGTCTCTGTCTTTTTGAGATTATGGGTCTATTTATATGTTTATAGAGCCCTAATCTGCCTTGTACAAGTAATGGATCTTTGTATTTAATTACAAATATTTACTTGCTTGAGGCTGAATGTCTTCTTTCCTGTTTTGGAGTCTTGTATGGAAGTCGAATGGGATTCTAGTTGTTCAGTCCAATTTGGACTTGTTTCCTTATATAAGAACGTAGTCTTTTAAAGAAATAAAGTTATTTCCTTGTTGGGAACCCTTCTAGCTCAATATTATGTTCTCTTTGGGATTCCTTCCTGATGGATATCTTCGTATATTTAATGACCTAATCCGCATGAACTAAGCACTAAGCTTCTTATATGATTTTCATATTTACCCCGAGTAAAAGCAATACCTGCTGGTCCCGAGTAACGCTTTTTGAGCCCGAGTGGAAGCGTTATTTGACCAGTCCCGAGTGTCGTTTAACTGATCCCGACTAGGTTCCATTCAACATCCGCTTGCTCGGGTTTTCTCTTCTTCGGCACTGTCTTGTAGGATATTTTCTGAATGCCTTTTTGTTGTCCATCTGGCAATTTATCTTATATTTTATGACGTGTCCATCCGATATAATTTACTTATAACACTAGTCTATCCTTGTAAGGAAGTATCTTGCTAAATTCCATTTATGAATACCTCTTGAGAGGTTATTCACGAAACATAAAGCTCAACTAAACTTGGAGGCCGTAGGTGTTCAAAAACATCTTCTCCCACTCAATTATTTAAGGCATGTGATTGAATTCCAAAGATTGATTTACAAGTTATCTAGATGCCAATATAGATACTTAAACCATTCAATGCATGTTCATACCAAAAGAGATATATGAGTGGCACTCCTATTCTATATGACATGTTATCAAACAATGACAAACATTGCATTATTTATAAAAATAAAAATAGCTACAATTTTGGTCCATCCTAGAAAAACAAGTAAATTACATATATCTTGGAATACAAGAACTCCTTTCTTAACGAACAAGTCTTCACGCGACCTTCGTCGTTCGGACTCCCTTTGCTACCTCCCATGGGCATGCGCCCCCCTCGCCCTTTACCCAAGGGCATGCGCATGCCACAAACTCATAAAGGGCTGCCATGCACAGCCCATGGCTACCAAAGGGCTGCCGTGTGCATCCCATGCCACAACAAACGTGGTTGCACTCTATTTGCACGCACGTTCGTTGTTACGACTCGCACAGTCCCAAACTTTTTCCGATTGCTCCTAATTTTTCAAACCTTCGAGTCTTCGAAACTTGAATGTATTACAGAAGAATTTAAATAATAAAATACTGCATTGTTTATTATTATTATAACAACAAAAATAAAATAAAAACTTAGCAATTACCAAGAAGGAAATTATGCCGATGATAGACCACCCTTCTTGTTACAATCCCAAAATAAAATTACATTGAAATTCTAGGACCAAAATTAAGCAATAACAATCCATATATAAAACATATATATATCCTTACATTCCAATGTAAATATATATGCGAATACCTAGAGTGTCATCTCTTTCTAAAACATGCATATATACAATAAAAAGAAAAAGATTCACGTACACATACTTCAATTAATCAAGGGAACAACTAGGCTCTGATACCAACTATTGTAGGGAAAAAAACGGTTCAAAACGCAACGGAAGCATGAGAAAACAAAAATTAGGGTTTGCGTATAAATAATATTTTTTTCCCTTTTATCAAATGAGAACCTTAACCTTAGATTAATTGACATATATAAAAGTATCGTACCTTTTTCTCGTGACGATTGAACAAGTGCCGAATTGATTCTATAAGATCTTCCAATCCAATCACGAACGTGAATCACCTAGAAGAGTGGGCTCCCTTTCTTTAATTTGTTTGCCTAAGGATGGAGACAAAACAAAATCTTTTCTTTGTTAGTTACAAATATCCTCCAAGAGTAAAATCCAAGAACGTCCGGTCAGTTGTGAATTATCAATCAACTTGATTGAGACTCATGTGAACCTCGATTCAATGTTGTACACAAAACCCTTTTGATGTAAAGTGTAAAGTCCTCATTTATTGATTGGCTTATTTCGTGAACAAACCACATTTTTAGGGTTTATATAAGGGTAGCTTAGGTTCTCAAGACATCAAGAGGAGAAGCACCAAAGGGAAAATTCTTATGCTTACTTGCTTTGAAGAGATAGTTGCACACACTCACAAATTCATGCATAACTCTTATTCATATATGTTGTGTGTTTATACTTGTGTGCATTTTGGTTTAAATGACTCTTGTTGATATATTTGCATCTTGTATTTAAAGTTTTATGTCATGTTAGGCATTAGTATATGATGCATCTTCATCACTCAGCGACTTGTTGAAAATGTGTGTTTGAGTGTTGAAAATGTGGAGCCTCACTAACGCAAAATTCTAGTTGATCGCCGCTTGTCATGCGCCATTGAGCTACGCCACTCCACCCATGCAACATTGAAAAAGTGGGCAGTGCCCTGGTAATACGTTACTCGACTAGCGCAGCCTCACCAGTGTAACATTCCAATGGATCATCGCATGTCTTGTGCCACTGAGTTGCACCACTCCACCAGCACCTATTGAAAATTTAGGTTGTGCGCTAGTGGTGCGCTACTCGACTAACGTACCTCACCAGTGCATATAGCGGAAACTGGAACATTTTTTCCAAAACAGCCTCACTTTGGTTGAAACTCATATATATATATATATATATATATATATATATATATATATATAACGCTTTGTATTCAGGTCATGTAAGAGTTTAGAACATCATATATTTTCCTTAGAACACATTTCAAAAGGAAAAATCTTGCAAGAACTAATCTTTAAACAGTCAAAGCATTCCCATGTGCATAAAAACTTCAGCTTGCATCATCTAATATCATTTAGAGTGCATCAATGGATAGTTTTGCTTCATCACATCTTGTTTGGTAAGTTCTTCACTGTCTTCTTACAAGTTAAGTGTTTTGCTTGCTAAGCCATCTCTTCAATCATTTGTATGCTCTTAGAAACTCTAGATACAAATTAGAGATTGTTGTGATGACATGATTGAGTGTTGTATTGTGATAGCTTCTTATGATTGTTTGATCTATGTTTAGCTAAGCTTTTTAAACATATCATTTAGCTCTCTTGATATCTAGGATTGCATTAATTGTCATCTCATTATCCTAGATAAGCATATAAGGTTTCCTAGCCTTGTTTGTTCTTTGAATATCATCATATATTCACATAGTCTATTTTATCTCTTTAATGAGAAGTAAGACTTGTGTCGCATCCGAGAGTAGCTTTCTTAAATCACAAGCAAGATGAACTAGGTTCACTTATACCTGGATTAGGTAGTGGTGGTGGATTTTAAACCGGGATTAGGTTGTAATTTCTTTGCCATTAGTGGATTCGAGGTTCGAGTATGGTGCACTTATCAGCCCGTGGTTTTTCCCATTTGGAGGGTTTCCACGTATATCTCGAGTGTCTTTACTATTTCCGCACTTATTACACTTGTGATATTATTGTAACTAGCTAGGGGTATTTTCGTCTAATTAACCATTAACGAAAATTGGGTAAAATGTGATTAAAATCTATTCACCCCCCTCTAGATTAATATTAAACACACCATAATATTTGTTTCAATTGGTATCAAAGCAGGTTCCTAGACATACATAGGTGATCCTTGCTCACTTTGGTGTGTGTTGCATTTTGTGTGTTTGTGTTGATCATTCATACACTTGCATTCGTATCATTCATTCATAATCACAATGAGTGGAAACAGTGGCAACGAGGGAGCTTCTAGCACTAGACCTCCACTTCTCACCGGGTTGAATTATGCCTCTTGGAAAGGCAAAATGGCGTCATATATTTGCCAAATTCATGACAGGGCATGGATAGCGGTTGAAGATGGCTACACTCTACCCATGATGACTCCTACGGATGGAGGAGATGATGTACTCAAGCCAAAGGCACAGTGGAACGCACAAGAGTTTGATGCATCAAAGTGGAATAGGAAGGCAATGCATGCCATCCTATGTGCAATGGATGAGAACCAATACAAGTTGGTTCAAAATACTAGGATAGCTGGGAAGGCATGGGATATCCTAGAAGTTGCACATGAAGGAACCGATGTGTTTAAGGAATCGAAGCTTCAAGTTCTCGAAACACAATTTGAATTGCTCAAGATGGATGAGAACGAGTGCTTTAATAACTTTGAAGTGAGGTTGATGGACATTGTGAGCCAAAGTCATCAACTTGGTGATCCTTATTCGGATAGGAAGATCAAGCAGAAGATTATGAGATCTCTACCAAATAGATTTGAGTCTAAGGTGACAACTTTAGAAGAGAATAGTGGTTACAAGGATATGAAGCCGAGTGAAGTGATTGGGAGGCTTCTAGCTTATGAATCTAGAAAATGTCCTAATCCCACAACACCGAAAAAATAAAAGGATATTGTTTTGAAAGCCTCCAAATTTGAGAAGGAGGAAAGTGATGACTCAGATGAGGAAATGGATTTACTAATGATAAAGTTCTGTAAATTCTACAAATCCGAGAGGAAAGATTTCGGATCCAAGGGTCAAGACTTGAAGAAAAAGGCTCCCTTTAAAAAGGTTGAGCCTAGGCAAGAAAAGACCGAAAAGAAAGGAGTCAAATGCTATGAATGTGGTGGGATAAGTCACTTTGGCCCCGAATGTGCGAATCACAAAGTCAAGAAAAAGGGAAAAGTGATGGCGCCACTTAGAGTAAAAGTGATAACTCTAATGAAGGAGATGAGTCTTCAGACAATGAAGAACTCATGGTTAACTTCATAGCCTTTACGTCCTCTCATAGAAGCAAAGATGCTAGTGAAGAAGAAAATAAGAGTCAAGAGGAAAACTACTCAAGTGATGATGGATCTTCATCAAAATCCACAAATGGAAATGTGGATAGGATGGATCTCAAGGACTACATGGCTAGGTTTTAGAGTTCAAGGTTAAAGAACAAGAATGAAATTAAAAGATTAAAAGATTAAAAGAAGAAAACCTAGAACTCTCAACTCAAGTTGATCAACTAAATGAAGAGTTGGTGAGAACCATGAAGAGTGAAGATAAGTTAAGAAAGGAATTAGACTTATCTAAGAGGAGTGAAGAAGGGTTGAAGAAAGAGCTTGAAGATGCTAGAGAGTTGATGGCCAAGATGAACTGTAGCACTAAAAAAACTTGATCACAGGTTAGATGTTGGAAAGAGGCCAAGTGATAAGAAGGGGCTTGGGTTTGACGATGACAAGATGTCCTCCACTCCAAACAAGACCATTTTTGTAAGAAGAATGAACCTCAATGGGTCCTCTTCTCATCAATCTCCTAGGAAGATACTTGTCCTAGGAGAGTGCTTAACTAGTGCTCAAGTGAAGGTAGTACCAAGAAGCCTACCTCAAGCTCATCCTACAAGGGATTTTCAAGTTAACTTCCCTCAACCGAAAGCTCATAAAGGGAAGATAACTATCATGCAAGCTCAATCAAGGAAGCAATCAAGTCTTGCTCAACAACAAAGAAGGAAAGTTCCTCAACAACAATCAAGACAACCACAAAGATATGGGACGGCTCAAATGCATCCTCAATGTTATGGTATGATTCCTAACTTCATTCCTACATGTCATTTTTGTTGTATTGATGGTCATATTAGACCAAATTGCTTTAGATATATTAAATTGTGTAGAATTGAAAGCATGATAGAGAAGAAAAAGGCTAAAGCCGAGATGCATGTCACTAGGAAAAATGGAACACTTTTGCATGATTCTAGGACATTTAGAGCCAATGTACCATTGACCACTAGGAAGGAAAATGTCGCACCTAGATAGATTAGAAAAGATGAACACTTTTGCCATGTTGAACAAATTGCCTTGAAAGTTCATTCTTCTAATTTTTTGTATTTGGATAGTGGGTGCTCTAGGCACATGACTGGAGATAAGAGTTTCTTTGAGACTCTTATGATGGAGGAGGGAGGAAATGTCACCTTTGGTGATGGATTCAAAAAGAAAGTTAAAGGAAAGGGAACTATTTCCATTCCCGGATTACCCTCCTTGTCCAATGTCTTGTATGTTGATGGTCTAAAAGCAAATTTGATAAGCATTTCACATCTTAGTGATGAAGGACTCTCCGTCTTGTTTAGGAAAAATGATGGTTCTATCCTGCTGCCAAATGGACAAACCTTGTTAAAAGGTATGAGATCCAGCAACAATTGTTATTGTCTTGAAGCTAGAGGTGTCACTTGCATTTTGTCCAAGAATGAACAAATTTAGTTGTGGCACAAAAGACTTGGTCACATGAACTATCAGAATTTACGAATCTTAGATAAGTTCAATGTTGTGCGAGGCCTTCCCAAGCTTGGGAAAAAGGTAAATGGTGTTTGTGGACGTTGCCAACAAGGGAAGCAAACCAAATGTATGCACAAAAAGGGCAAGTATTTATCCACTAAGAAACCTCTAGAGCTTCTTCACATGGATCTTATGGGTCCCATGCAAACCGAGAGTTAAGGTGGAAAGAGGTACATTTTTTTTTGTGTAGATGACTTCTCTAGGTATACTTGGACTTATTTTCTTAGAGAAAAATCTGAAACCTTTGACAAGTTTAAGATGCTTTGTTCCAAAATTCAAAATGAAATGAACTCCAAGATTAAAAGCATTAAACGGATTATGAGTGACCTTGGGAAGGAGTTTGAGAATGCCCACTTTGAAAACTACTGCAATAGTCTAGTCATTTCTCATGAACTCAAAAGAACCTGCTCCATGGGTTAGGAAACTCCATGACAAAGATGACATCATTAGAGAGGTGAATGAGGGTGTTAAGACTAGGTGTCAAATGTATAATCTAATTAGCTACACTTGCTACACCTCTCAAATAGAACCCAAGAAGGTTGATGAAGCCTTAAATGATGAATTTTGGGTTCTTTCCATGCAAAAAGAGCTTAACCATTTGAAAGGAATGAGGTTTGGACTCTAGTTCCTAGGCCCAAGAACACCAATGTGATAGGCACCAAGTGGGTATATAGGAAAAAATCTGATGAGGATGGCAACATTGTGCAAAACAAGGCTAGGCTCGTAGCACAAGGGTACTCTCAAATTGAGGGTATTGACTTTGAGGAGACATTTGCTCCTATTGCTAGGATTGAGTCCATTAGGCTTCTTTTATCCATCTCTTGTTTGCACAAGTTCAAATTGTATCAAATGGATGTTTAAATTGCCTTTCTCAATGGTTTCTTGCAAGAGGAAGTGTTTGTTGAGCAACCCAAAGGGTTTGTGGATCCTCACCACCCTAATCATGTCTATTATCTCAAGAAGGCTTTATATGGGTTGAAACAAGCACCAAGGGCTTGGTATGAGCGCCTCACTAAATTTTTTATAGACAATGGCTACATTAAGGGTAGTGTTGACAAGACTCTATTCATCAAGAAAGATAAAGATGAGCTCTTTATAGCTCAAATATATGTTTATGATATAGTTTTTTGCTCCACAAATAACCCCAAAGTCCAATAATTTGTTGATGTCATGTCTCATGACTTTGAAATGAGTCTTGTTGGTGAGCTAAGTTACTCTCTAGGTTTACAAATTAAGCAAATGGATGATGGGATTTTCATATCCCGAGCTAAGTATGCTAAAAACCTAGTGAAGAAATTTGGCCTTGAAAATGCCAAACATTGTGATACACCCATGAGTACCACTTTAAAGCTAAGCAAGGATGCTAGTGGTAAAAGTGTGGACAAAACTTTGTATCGTGGCATGATTGGTAGCTTGCTCTATTTGACCGTAAGTAGGCCCGATATCTCTTTTAATGTGGGTGTGTGTGCTGGGTACCAATCAGATCCTATGGAGTCCCATCTCTCTTCCGTTAAGAGAATCATTCGCTATGTGAGTGGGACATCTAACTATGGGTTTGACACTAATGCTAGTCTTGTAGGCTTTAGTGATGCAGATTGGGCAGGAAATTGTGATGATAGGAAAAGTACATCTGGCGGTTGCTTTTTCCTTATGAACAACCTTGTTTCTTGGTTTTACAAGAAGTAAAATTCAATTTCTTTGTCCACAGCTGAGGCCGAATACATAACTGCTGGGAGTGGATGCACACAACTCCTTTGGATGAAGCAAATGCTAGTCGACTATGGATTCAATCAAGGTACTCTTACTTTTCTTTGTGATAACATGAGTGCTATTAATATTTCCAAGAATCCGGTTCAACATTCTAAAACTAAGCATATTGGCATTTGTCATCATTTCATTAGAGAACTAGTTGAGAGTAAATGTATAGTACTTGAGCATATAGGTACTAATGATCAACTAGCGGATCTATTTATTAAACCCTTAGATGCTACTCGATTCAAAACTTTTAGTAGGTCTATTGGGATTTATCTCATAGAGTGTATACTTGTTGCATGCTAAAATTTTGGAAATGTTTATGCTCCTTTATTGATTGCTTGAGTAGCTTGGCTGCACTTATATTATATTATATTGTATTTTCTTCAATAATTGTGAACTTTGCTTTGATTACAATCCATGTCATATTTATGCTCAAACATGCATTTTTGGACTAGTATCTACATAGGAAGTACATATTGAATGACCTATAATTATCTCCATGACATGATGATTCTTTAACGACATGCTAATGAAAAATGATCAAGCATGAATTGATGATTGCAATGTTAAATGCAAAACATTGTGTGAAAATGCTAGTGAGACTAAAATGTTTATTCAATGTCTCTCTTTCTTTATTAGTTGAACATGGCTACTATCATACAGGTATTCTACTCGAAAGAATCAAAAAGGGTGCAGAGTCGCTCATGCCATGTTTCACTTATAAAGTTGGATATAGTGCTATTAAAACTTGTTATCTATAAAAACTCTATATCCTAGCCTCTCTCATGACAAATGGTGAATTTGGTTTGAATTCTATTGGAAACCTTTGTCATTTGCTTTGCCAAATACCATTGTTTTGGACTTGAATGCAACATGTCTTGTATGCAAAGCATTTTCGATTCACACATTTTCTTCAAATAAATCTCCTTGTTTCTCTCCTATTAATTGAGTTGCATAAATGTGGCTTATATGATTATGCAAATATCTTGTATCCTTTCTTTCTTTGCCTTGAGTGACCCGGTTGGGGACTTCTCATTTGCCTATATCATGACAAAAAGGGGGAGTAGCATTATGGTGTTAGGGGAGTAGTACTTGTTGGGGAGATTACATTTAGGGGGAGTAACCCTTTGAAGGGGAGCATTGCATGATGTGGTGCATTACTCATATTCTTAAATGCAAATGCTTTTGTTTTATATTCACTTGATCATCTCCCATGCACTTGGTTTGGAAAGTGTACTTGTTGTTTGCTTTGTGTGTAGAGTTGATAGTTCTACAAGAAATTGAATATTTGAAGTTTTTTTTATATATCTCTATGTAATGTAGAATATCTTCCCGGTGTTTTATTTTGTTTTGTAAGGATCAATGTGAGTGGTGGTTTTGTCACGAAATAGCCAAATGGGGAGATTGAAAAGTCCTTATTTGTTGATTGGCTTATTTCGTGAACAAATCACATTTTTTGGGTTTATGTAAAGGTAGCTTAGGCTTTCAAGACCTCAAAAGGAGAAGCACCAAAGGTAAAATTCTTGTGCTTACTTGCTTTGAAGAGATAGTTGCACACAATCACAAATTCATTCATAACTCTTATTCATATATGTTGTGTTTTTATACTTGTGTGCAATTTGGTTTAAATGACTCTTGTTGATATATTTACATCTTGTAATAAAGTTTTATGTCATGTTAGGCATTACTATAGGATGCATCTTCATCACACAACGACTTGTTGAAAATGTGTGTTTGAGTGTTGAAAAAGTGGGCAGTGCGCTGGTGGTGCGCTACTCGACTAGCGGAGCCTCACCAAAGCAACATTCTAGTGGATCGCCGCTTGTCAACCGCCACTGAGCTTTGTCACTCCACCCGTGCAACATTGAAAAAGTGGGCAGTGCACTGGTGGTGCGCTACTCAACTAGCGCAGCCACACCATCACAATATTCAAGTGGATCGTCGCATGTCATGTGCCACAGAGCTGCACCACTGAGCTGCGCCACTCTACCAGCGCCTATTGAAAATTTAGACTGTGCGCTGGTGGTGTGCTACTCGACCAACGCACCTCACCAGCGCACATAGCGAAAGCTGGAAAGTTTTTTCCAAAACAACCTCACTTTGGTTAAAACTTATATATATATATATATATAACTCTTTGTATTCAGGTCGTGTAAGAGTTCAGAACATCATATCTTTTCCTTAGAACACATTTTAAATGGAAAACTCTTCCAAGAACTCATCTTTAAACACTCAAAGCATTCCCCTATGCTTAAAAACTTCATCTTGCATCATCTAAGATCATTTAGAGTGCATCCATGGATAGCTTTGCTTCATCACATCTTGTTTGGTAAGTTCTTCACTATCTTCTTACAAGTTAAGTGTTTTTCTTGCTAAGCCATCTCTTTAATCATTTGTATGCTCTTAGAACGTACTCTAGATACCAATTAGAGATTGTTGTGATGACATGATTGAGTGTTGTATTGTGATAGCTTCGTAGGATTGTTTGATCTATGTTTAGCTAAGCTTTTTGAACATCTCATTTAGCTCTCTTGATATCTAGGATTGCATTAATTGTCATCTCATTATCCTAGATAAACATATAAGGTTTCCTAGCATTGTTTGTTCTTTGAATATCATCATATATTCACATAGGCTATTTTATCTCTTCATTATGAAGTAAGACTTGTGTTGCTTCCGGAAGTAGGTAGCTTAAATTGCAAGCAAGATGAACTAGGTTCACTTATACCGGGATTAGGTAGTGGTGGTGGATTTTAAACCGGGATTGGGTTGTAATTCCTTTACCATTAGTGGATTCGAGGTTCGAGTGTGGTGCACTTATCAGCTCGTGGTTTTTCCCATTTGGAGGATTTTCAAGTATGTCTCAAGTGTCTTTACTATTCACACTTATTACACTTGCGATATTATTGTAACTAGCTAGGGGTAATTTTTTCTGATTGACCATTAACAAAAATTGGGTAAAATTTGATTAAAATCTGTTCACCCCCCCTATAGATTAATATTAAACACACTATAATATTTGTTTCATAAAGGATACTAGTGTACTATTGAAAACAAAAATGTTCCCTTTTTATCTCTTCTTGGCTGAATTCAAACACTTTTGCTTAGAGATGATTGAATTTTGTCTAGAGTAAAATCAAAATTTTCTCCCTCAAAATTCCTATGATGACCGAATTCTTCTCTTAGAAAAATAGGGCTCGCCGAAATTCCCTTCTAACTGCCTTAAGGCTGGCCGAATTTCTTATACACATATATATAGGATCATAAATCCTCTCCTATGAAGGATTTACTTGGTTGGCAAGAATCCTTTCCTTAGGTGGATTTATTTGGTAGTTAAGAATCCTTGTCTAAAAGGAAATCCAACCTCTCCTATATACACATGGGCTGGCCGAATTTCTCTTTGATATAGATTATAAGAGTTTATTATTTATTAAGAAGAATTTACTTGATGGACAAGAATCTTATCCTTAGGTAGATTTACTTGGTGGTTAAGAATCCTTTTCAAAGAAGAATTCTACCATTAGGTAGTTTTACTTGGTGAGCAAGAATCCTTTTCCAAAAAGAATTCTTTCCTACACCAAGACTCCTAATCCAACTCAATAGTGTATTTGTAATCATATTAAGGACATCCTAATTTGATTAGATAAATAATTCATTTCATTTATCTACTTATCAAATATAATCTTTAACATTTGAAAGTTCCCTAAAAAACGTGTGTGTCTATACCTAGAGGGGGGGAGGGTAGTCAATATTCAAAATTCACCCAATAAAACAAACATACAACATCAAGTGTAAAGTGAGGAAATATAAACAACATAAGATGTATACGTGGAAACCCTCAAAATGGGAAAAACCACGGGCTATTAAGTGCTCCACACTCGGTCACATAAATACACTATACGAATAAAAGGTTACACACTCAAGTGATACTCGGACTCTCACTTTCGACAACTTCAGGCCATGGACACCGCGACTACCATTTTTGGTTCAATCCCTAGTGATATACCCCGATCCACTACTCTTGGCGTGAGCACCTCCTACTCTACCCCTCGGGCCTTTTACAGTGGATACCTAGCCAATTGCTTGCCAACCTACCCTTAGTTGCAAGGCTTCTCTTGCTTGTGCAACTTCACACCGAAGCCACAAGACTTTAACTCAAGGAAGAGTATATGTTCTAAGTGTATATATGACACTATTCTTAAATGCAATTATGTGTAATATCAAACACAAAATGCTTAACTAGATGTAGATAGTGCAATTAAACATCCTAGTTATCAAACAATGCCTACATGCCCATACCAAGGACTCAATTAGATGTGTAGATAAAATCTAACAACCTAATTGTCAATAAAAGTCCAACCAACACAAGTTGTCACAACAAATAATCAAGGGCAATTTTGTAATCAAGAAATGAAATCAATGAGGCATGCACATAAATGTTCATAGACTAGACTAGATGCACAAAGTCAACCTAATCATCAATTATGTATACATGAACATTCATGGATTAGCTATTTAGGCATAAATGACCTAATAATGCAAGCTATCACAATACAAACCCCAAACATGTCATAATTTCTATAAATATGCAATAAATATGAAGAAATGCTAATTTCAGCAATAAATGACATGTCTTGGTAAGGTAGAACAATAAATGAACAACAATGGTGGTTCTACTTACCAATCAATGAAAACTCACGCTTGGAATGATGCTTGAATGCAAGATGAATATGTGTTTCGGGCTTGGAGAGTCAAATAACAAAGCTTGAAGCTTTTTATCTCTAATGAAGGTTCTCTCACTCTAAAGATGGGTTCTTTGAGCTCTAAGAAGGCAAGGAAGAAGAAGAGAACATATATAAAGATGCACTACACAAAACGGCATCCTTTTGGACTTAGGAGACAAAGTCTCGCATGACCACTATGCATGTCACGGCCTAGGCAAGCATTCAAACCGCAGTCAGTGCAGCATGGAACGGCTGGACATTACAGCTGCCTAGGTCGCTGGCTAGGCATGGCACCAACAGCGGTCTAGGCCGCGGTACACGCCCGACAGCACAACAGCTCTAGCTTTGAGCTACCCAAAACATGACCAAACGACATCCAAACCTTTTGTATAATATACCGTTGGAAAGGTTTGGAAGTATAAATTCTACTCCAATTTATAAAACATAATTTGGATATCTGTAGAAAACATTATGGTCATTTTAGTGACCAAAGGTCAGAAACGTACACATCAGAGATGCCCTGTTTTGTGGTCACTTTGGAGATTTCAAAACCAATCCAAACGGCCATAAAATATTACGAATAATATACCGTTGGAAAGGTATGGGTGTCTAGTTTGTACAGAAATTTTTAAAACTCATTTTGAATCATTGTTTAAAAAGATATGGTCACAAGACCATACAAAGGTCAGTTTTGAAAAACATTAAATCATTGAAATACACTCTTTTGAAACTAGACACCTTACTCCATATAACCAAACCAAGAGAAGAATGAGACCTTCTCATACGGTCACTCAACGCGCTAAAACAAGCACACCATCATGCAAGCATAAACACAACACAATACCACACTTAAATCTATTAAAGAAGTTCAATTGTGATTGTGAAGAGATGCACACATATAAACAATATCAACACAAATACAAGATCAACAAGGCATGCATGAGGTGCGTGTGTGCACCTAAACTCTTCAAGAGGCAGAGTCAAGTGAATATACATTTTGCTCTTGAAGTCATGGAGATGCTTGGAAGCTTTCAAATGAGGACCTAAGCTACCCATTACACAATCATCCCCAATGTGGTGTGGTTTGTCATGAAATAAGCCAATCATAAAATTGAGGTCCTTACAATCTCCCCCTTTTGCTATTTCATGACAAAATAACCACTCACAAATAAATCCTCACAAAACAAAAAATAATATAGCTATTGTTCATAAGAGTCCATTCTACGTTTTAAAAAGAGATACCTAAGAATCTAAGTCTTCAAGGTCTTCAATCTCTTAGTAGATCATCATAACTACACACAATAGCAAGAAAGCACTTTCCAAGAACAAGTGCATGTGAGGTGAACAAACATAAAAAGAAATTACACTCAATAAAGCAATATAAACAAATGCATGTGCAAAGCTCCCCCTAAATGGGTTACTCTCTCTCATGATCTCTCCCCAAAACATAACCAATGCTCCCCCTATATTTCTTAAGACTTCTCCCATTTTTTGTCATGAGATAGGCAAAAGAGCTCCTCTTATCGGGTTGCTTTAGCAAAGAGAGCTATTCGCACAAGAACATTGCATAATCATATACATAAACTTTATGCAACTTAAATAATTAAGAGAGATTCAGGGAGTTTGATTTAAAGAAAAAATGTGTGACAAGGATGCTTTGTAAGCAAGACAAGTTGCATTCAAATCCAAAACAAAAGGTATTTGGAAAAACAAACATCAAAAGGGTTTTCAAAAGAATTCAAACCAATTTGTACCCTTTTGTCATATGCAAACAAGATATAGTTTCCAAAAATTTGAAAATAAAGCAACTATACTAATCCTTAAAGGCAAACCAAGACATGAGTGACTATTGCACCCTTTTTTTATTTTTCCAGATAATTATCTGTATGATAGTAGTCTTGTTTAACCATTAATAAAAGAGAGAAGACTAATTTGGATATAAATTCCTTATTAATTGCATGGATACAAGATCCTTATCGCCTAGTCCTCTCATTTGCACTCACACATATTTGCATTAAAGCAATCAAACTCAATTCATGCATATCATTTTAAAGCATGTCATTAAAAAGCAAGTTCACATGTCATGGAGCTAAATTATAGGTCATTCAAATGTACTTTCCCAATTAATTCTCCTAGTCCAAAAATACATGTTTGAACATAAATATGACATGGATTGCAAACAAAGCAATGTTGCGCACTTATTAAAGAAAAATATATAAGCATATATGTGCAACCATAAATCTCAAGCAATTTTCAAAAGATCATAAAATTAATCAACTTTTTGCACATAGCAAATCATACAAGTTTGCTCTCTTTGCTTGAGCTCCTCAACCGAGTCAATGGAAGGCATGAGCCCCTATAAACTTACCAAGTCCAAAGAACTTAGTTACATCTACGGGTGTCTCATGGGCACTAAGGCAAGCAGGTTCATTCTTTCTAACCCACCTAGGTTTCACCTTTTCATTTTTAGTGGTCATAAGAAAATTTCTAAACTCCCTAGGTTCATGCAAACTTGCCCCCTTTTTCAGCTGTTTTACTTTCATGCTCTCTAATCTACACCTCTTAATGTATTTAAAGCAATTTGGTCTTAAGTGACCAATCATACCATAAAAATGACAAGTAGGTACAAAGTAAGAATTTATACCATTGCATTACGTTCTCATCGAGGCATCGCCATGTTGATGAGGTTGTCTTTGATGATGCATCGGTTGGCTTCTCCTTATAGCTTGAGCCGATTGGTGGCACATTTATGGTCTAGCTTCTTGAGGTGGTTCAGCGGGTTGATCTTACCTCCTTAGTTGGTCATGCTTTCTTGTGGTCACCTCCTTTCCTCATAGTTGGTTTGTTAGAGGAGGTAATTGACTTCTCAAGAACTTGTCCTTTCTTCTTATACTGCCTAGGCTTTGGTTGAGTTGCCAAGGCTTGTGTGGACTTTCCTTGAGTTGAAGATTTCTTAGATGAAGCTTTGATCTTGCCTTGAGCTTGAGGTTGTTTGACCTTGGCCTTCTTTAATTCTTCAAGGCACCTCATCTCTCTTTCCTTGACAATTTTTGAGGACTTTTCTTTGTTGGCAAGCTCATCTTTCAATGCCTTCATCCTTTGGTGGCCATCTTCAATCTCCTTCTCATACTTGGACACATCAATCTTGTCCATCATCAATAAGTCATCATTGGAGGTCATTTTCTCCATGGTCATCAATTTGGAGACAAGAATGAAGATGTATTCCATTTGGTCTTTCATGATCTCTTTGTATCGATGAAGTTGAATTTGACAATTTTGCTTGCTTTCTTCAAGGGTACTGATCTTTTCCTCTGAGGAAATCTTCCACATTCTTAAAATCTCATTCTCCTTGGAGAGCTCTTCATTTTGCTTCGATACTTTGAGAATGGTCACTTTACATTCCTCATATGAGTCAATTTCCTCATCAAGAACTTTGCCTTGGTCACTTGTTACCACACCAAAATCTTCCACATAGGAAGCACCCAAGGCCATGAAGTTAATCACATGCTCTTCACTATTCTTGAGCAAGGTCTTCTTGTTTACCTCCTTCACTTTGGAGTTCATCCTTTTCTCCTCCTTTACATTTGAGGTCATACTCTTCTTGTGAGATTTTGTGAATCTCCTAAATCTCTCAACCATGAGAGTCATCTACTCATCGAAGTCATATTTCTTCCTCTCAACTTTAGAGGTCAAATCTCCCTCTATCATCTCAATGCCACTCATATTGTTTAGTGAATGAGATGAATGCAAATGAATGCAACAAACAAATGCAAACAAATGTAAGACACACAAACAAGAGCTTGGATCACTTAAGTATGTCTAGAAACCCGCTCTGATACCAATTGAAAGTTCTATAAAAACGTGTGTTTATACCTAGAGGGGGGGGGGGGAGGTGAATAGGTTTTAATTAAGTCAATTACCAATTTTTATTGATTAGCCAATATTCAAAATTCATCCAATATAACAAACATACAACATCAAGTGTAAAGTACGAAAATATAAACAACACAAGATGTATACGTGGAAACCCTCCAAATGAGAAAAACCACGGGCAGTTAAGTGCGCCACACTCGGTCACAGAAATCGACTATATGAATAAAAGGTTACACCCTCAAGTAATACTCGGACTCTCACTCTCGAAAACCTCAGGCTATGGACACCGCCACTCACCACTCTTGGTTCAATCCCTAGTGATATCCCCCGATCCACTACTCTTAGCGTGAGCACCTCCTACTCTACCCCTCGAGCCTTTTACAGTGGATACCCGACAAATTGCTTGCTAACCTACCCTTGGTTGCAAGGCTTCTCTTGCTTGTGCAACTTCACACCGAAGCCATAAGACTTTAACTCAATGAAGAGTATATGGTCTAAGTGTACATACGACACAATGCTCAAATGCAATTATATGTAATACCAAACACAAAATGCTTAACTAGAAGACGATAATGCAATTAAACATCCTAGTTATCAAACAATGCCTATATGCTCATACCCAAGACTCAATTAGATGTGTAGATAAAATCTAACAACCTAATTGTCAATAAAAGTCCAACCAACACAAGTTGTCACAACAAATAATCAAGGGCAATTTTGCAATCAAGAAATGCAATCAATGAGGCATACACATAAATGTTCATAAACTAGACTAGATGCACAAAGTCAACCTAATCATCAATTATGTATACATGAACATTCATGGATTAGCTATTTAGGCATAAATGACCTAATAATGCAAGATATGACAATACAAACCTCAAACATGTCATAATTTCAATATATATGCAATTAATATGAAGAAATGCTAATTTATGCAATAAATGACATGTCTTGGTAAGCTAGAACAATAAATGAACAACAATGGTGGTTCTACTTACCAATCAATGAAAACTCACGCTTGGAATGATGCTTGAATGCAAGATAAAGATGAGTTTGGGGTTTGGAGAGTCAAATAACAAAGCTTGAAGCTTTCTCTCTCTAATGGAGGTTCTCTCACTCTAAAGATGGGTTCTTTGAGCTCTAAAAAGGCAAGGAAGAAGAAGAGAACCTATATAAAGAAGCCCTACACAAAACGACATCGTTTTGGACTTGGGAGACAAAGTCCCTCATGACCGCTGTGCGTGCCGTGGACTAGGCAAGTGTCCAGACCACGGTCAGTGCAGCATGGCATGGCTGGACATTACCGCTGCCTAGGTCGCTGGCTAGGCATGGCACAAACAGCGGTCTAGGCCGCGGTACACGCTTGACAGCACAACAGCTCGAGCTTCGAGCGACCCAAAAATGACCAAACGACATCCAAACCTATCGTATAATATACCGTTGAAAAGGCATGGAAGTATACTTTCTGCTCCAATTTAGAAAACATGATTTGGATGTCTCTAGGAAACGTTATGGTCATTTTAGTTACCAAAGGTCAGAAACGGACAACAACAGAGATGCCCTGTTTTTGTGGTCATTTTGGAGATTTCAAAACCAATCCAAACGGTCATAAAATATTACGAATAATATACCGTTGGAAAGGTATGGGTGTCTAGTTTGTACAGAAATTTTTAAAACTCATTTTGAATCATTTTTTAAAAAGATATGGTCACAAGACCATACAAAGGTCATTTTTGAAAAACATTAAATCATTGAAATACACTCTTTTAAAACTAGACACCTCACTCCATATAACCAAACCAAGAGAAGAATGAGACCTTCTCATATGGTCACTCAACGCGCTTAAACAAGCACACCATCGTGCAAGCGCGAACACAACACAATACCACAGTTAAATCTATAAATAAGGTGCAAGTGTGATTGTAAAGAGATGCAAACATATAAACAATATCAACACAAATGTAAGATCAACAAGGCATGCATGAGGTATGTGTGTGCACCTAAACTCTTCAAGAGGCAGAGTCAAGTGAATATAACTTTTGCTCTTGAAGTCATGGAGATACTAGGAAGCTTTCCAATGAGGACCTAAGCTACCCATTACACAATAATCCCCAATGTGGTGTGGTTTGTCATGAAATAAGCCAATCATAAAATTGAGGTCCTTACAACATTAATTATACTACCAACAATAGTATAATTTTGGGAGACCATCTCCTACAAGGAAAATAATTTCGATTTTTAATTAAATAATTAATTAATCAACAAATTAATTAATTACAATTTAATTAAATAAAAAAAAATTAAGCTATTCTTAATAGCCTTGCTGCCCATACCACATATATGGGCCATATATTATTTTTCTTCTTTTATTAAATCCATTGGACCTTAATAAAAAGTCCACATGTGAACTAGACCTATTCTTACAAAAAGAAACAAGTTCACATGCCTGAATACAATTCTAGATGGACCCCTAAATTGGTCCAGTAGAATATATCAAGTGATACATGGAAGTTCGTGTGGATTGGGGATCTTGGCAGGCTATCTAAATTTAAACTCTAATAGACACAACTTAATCACAATCAACAAATGATTCACTTAGGTCCGATCTATTTAATTTTAGTTCATTCCACTAAAGAACTAAAATTGAACTCTTAAATGAAGGTAGAATAAGTTGATGTTACTCACTCATACCCTAGACAACCTTATTGGAGAAAGTGTATCCTCGTGAAGAATACAAGTAATCGCCAAGAGCTCATAGACCGGCTATATCTCTCCAAGTTACCATATTTACTCATATGGCCACATTTTGAACTTGGATATTTTGACTTGTCTAGAATCCATGTTTCAATAGACGCTATTGAAAACTTAACGTTAAGACTTAATATCCAATACCTCAAAACATCCATATGACGGTATTCTAGTCTCATTCAATAAATGGAGCCACGATGTTCGTATCTCTAAATAAAGTCCTCTATCGATTAACAAATGAATACCACAAAACTATCAAGGATAGACTATGCTATATAATCGTACTCATTGATAGCTCAAATGATAACACTTGCAACCATAAGTCCATCATTTATCTCAGGATTGAGATAGACTCTCTGATTGTCTTCAAATGAAAACTTTTATCCATTGACTGTTATAGATTAAAGTATTTCATTTTGATCCTATTCAATGCACCCAGTGCACTAGATTCTTTTGCCCAAAGACCCCAAGCTTTAATGATTTTAGACTCATCATAACACATTTAATCCCACTTAAATGCTAGCAAAAGAATCTACAACTTTGACAAGATAAAGGTGCCCAACCCTTTATCTTAAGTTGTGAATATTATTCAAGACTAACTAAAGAATTGTGTTTACCTCATACATATCTAGATGTATGAACAATTCTTCTTTTCTCAGTCTTTTAACCTTATGATTATTTACTTTTAAAAATTATAATAATTAAACTATAAATGCTATAAGATTTGCTAAACTAGAAATCACTTTATTAATATGAAAAGATTGTCAATTGCAATATTACACTCTTGCTATCGAGCATAATCCTAACAAGGGCTGCCATGCGCAGCCCATGGCTTCCATAGGGCTGCCGTGCGCAGCCCATACAACAACAAATGTGTCCGTGTGTTTTTCATACGCATGTTTGTTGCTACGGCTTGCACGGTCCCAAACTTATTCAGGTTGCTTCTAATTCTTCAAACCTTCGAGTCTTCGATACTAGAATGTATTACAGAAGATTTTTTTTTTAAAAAAATACTGCTGTTTTTTTTATTACAACAAGTGCAGTTTATTTATTACAACAAGTTCAGTTTTTTTTTAATGACAACAACAAAATATAAAAAACTTAGCAACTACCAAGAAGGTAATTATGGAGATAATAGACCACCATTCTTGTTACAATCCCAAAACAAAAATACATTGAAATTCTATGGCCAAAATTGAGCAATAACAAACCACATATAAAACAATATATATCCATACATTCAAATGTCAGTATATATGCAAATACCTAGAGTGCCGTCTCTTTCTAAAACATTCAAATACACAATAAAAAGAAAAAGATTCACGAACACATACATCTATTAATCAAGGGCACAACCAGACTCTGATACCAATTGTAGGGAAAAAATCACGCGCAACGGAAGCGTGAGAAAATTTATGAAAATCAGGGTTTGCGTATAAATAAAAAATTTCCCTTTTAACAACAAGAACCTTAACCCTAGATTAATTGATGTATATAAAAAAGTATCGTACCTTTTTTTTCGTGACGATTGAACTAGTGTCGAATTGAATCCGTAAGATCTTCCAATCCAATCACGAATGTGAATCACGTAGGAGTGTGGGCTCCCTTTCTTTAAATTGTATACTAGAGGATGTTAACAAACAAAATCTTCTTCTTTGTTAGTCACAATAATCCTCTAAGAGAAAAACCAAGAACGTCCGGTCACTTTTGAATTATCAATCAATTTGATTGAAACTCACGTGAACCTTGATTCGATGTTGTACACAAAACCATTTTAATGCAAAGGATACTAGTGTACTATCGAAAACAAAAACGTTCCCTCTTTTCTCTATGCTTGGCCGAATTCTTCACACAATGAGTTGGGCGAAGTTTATATATATATATATATATATATATATATATATATAACAATAAAAAACAACTTCTCACACCAAAAATTGGTTCTTGGTCGAAATTTATAGGTAGTATATATAGGAGGCCAAATCCTCTCCGAAGAAGGATTTACTTGGTGGGCAAGAATCATTTCCTTAGGTGGATTTACTTAGTGACCAAGAATCATTTTCCAAAAAGAATTCTTTCCTACACCAAGACACCTATTCCAACCCAATAATCTATTTGTAATTATATTATAGACATCCTAATTTGATTAGATAAATAATTCCTTTTCTTTATTTACTTATCAAATATAGTATTTAATATTAATTTTACTACCAACAATAGTTTAATTTTAGGAGACCATCTCCTACTAGGAAAATAATTTTGATTTTTAATTAAATAATTAATTAATCAACAAATTAATTAATTTCCATTTAATTAAATAAAAAAAAATTAAGCTATTCTTAATAGCCTTGCTGCCATACCACATATATGGGCCATATATTATTTTTCTTCTTTTATTAAATCCATTGGACCTTAATAAAAAGTCCACATGTGAACTAGACCTATTCTTACAAAAAGAAACAAGTTCACATGCCTTAATACAATTCTAGATGGACCCCTAAATTGGTCCGGTAGAATATATCAAGTGATACATGGAAGTTCGTGTGGATTGGGGATCTTGGCGGGCTATCTAAATTTAAACTCTAATAGACACAACTTAATCACAATCAACAAATGATTCACTTAGGTCTGATCTATTTAATTTTAGTTCATTCCACTAAAGAACTAAAATTGAACTCTTAAATGAAGGTAGAATAAGTTGATGTTACTCACTCATACCCTAGACAACCTTATTGGAGAAAGTGTATCCTCATGAATAATATCAGTAATCGCCAAGAGCTCATAGACCGCCTATAGCTCTCCAAGTTACCATATTTACTCATATGGCCACATTTTGAACTTGGATATTTTGACTTGTCTAGAAGCTATGTTTCAATAGACACTATTGAAAACTTAACGTTATGATTTAATATCCAACATCTCAAAACATCCATATGATGATATTCTACTCGCATATCATAAATGGAGCCACGATGTCCATATCTATAAATGAAGTCCTCTATCGATTAACAAATGAATACCACCAAACTATCGATGATAGACTATGCTATATAATCGTACTCATTTATAGCTCAAATGATAACACTAGCAACCATAAGTCCATCATTAATCTCAGGATTGAGATAGACTCTCCGATTGTCTTCAAATGAAAACTTTTATCCATTGACAGTTCTAGATAAAGTATTTCATTGTGATCCAACTCAATGCACTAGTGCACTATATTCTTTTGCCTATAGACACCACACTTTGATGATTTTAGACTCATCATAACCCTTGATACCACTCAAATGCTAGAAAAGAATCTACAACTTTAACAAGATAAAGGCGCCCAACCTTTTATCTTAAGTTTTGAATATTATTCAAGACTAACTAAAGAATTGTGAATACCTCATACATATCTAGATGAATGAACAATTCTTCTTTTCTCATAGTCTTATGACCTTATGGTTATTTACTTTTGACAATTATAATAATTAAACTATAAATGCTATAAGATTTGTTAAACCAGAAATCATTTTATTAATATGAAAAGGTTGTCAAATACATTATTACCCTCTTGCTATAGAGCAAAATCCCAACATGAAATTCATCTTGATCTTCAATTGAAGCAACCTACAAATCTTCTCAAAAACACAATGCATATACAAGAAAAAACAACAAATGACAACTTATAATATGGATAAGAATTTACAATTAAAGTCCTCAAATACATGTATCTCCCCCTAAATATATGCCAAATCGTAAAAATTCTTAACCAAATCTTAAACCTAAATATTACATGCCATAAGTTCAAGAGTTCACAAAAGCAACATATAAAAGGTAAAAATAAAAACATGAATCACAGTAACTAGTCATACTTTTTCTACCCCTTTTTGACATGAAATGACGGCAAAAAGTTAGGAATTATATCGCAATGTACAAATACTAGCCACTTGTTTCACCAAAGAAAGCATTGTGCTTGGTTGCCCTCACATAATGCTTGAGTAGTGGTCTTGAGACTCTTTAATCCGAGCATCTTGTTGAACAACTCTAGCATTCAACTCGTCAACCTTCTCTTTCAATTGTATAGCCCAATCCGGAAGAATATTTGTGCTAAATACATGACTATCAACTTGAGAACTACTAAATGGTCCAAAAGTATCACAAGCCATCCCCTTACTTTTGTATGACATAAAAGATGCACGTTTATCACAATATTTTTCCAAGGGTTGAACTAACACATCATCTTCTCTACTCTTAATCCCACTAGCTAAACACAATTGAGTTATAAACCCCGGTAATGTAAGCTTTTTATCCATTTCAGTAGCAAAAGCCGCACTATCAATGTAATACATGAGGATATCTCCAAGGTTTATCGAATGATTAGTAACTAAAGCATACACTATTTTGATCTTGTCCTCATTCAACTCAGTTGAATTCAAAGATCCAATAATGTTAGTGCAAATGAATAAATGCCAAAATACACTAGCCGTAGTTAACTCATATTGACTGATGTATGCTCTATTTTTCCACTCAAAGGAAGCATTATCACAAAGAGTCCTACCCATGATATTAGATTCTCAATAACATCCACATCTTGACAATTTGAATATATATCATTAGATAGCCGAAGAAATTGTTAATATTTTTCGGGCTAAGTCTAAATACAATACCCCTTATTTCCATCAATGCATCTAACAAGGTGGCACTTTCCTTATATTCAAGGTAAAATTCTCTAACAAGAGTATCATTTACAATACCTAGCATGCATACCCAAGATTCCCATTTTCTATCTTTTAAGCACTTAAGAACATAAGAATCTTTACACTTACCAAAGTCAATGCCTCTCTCTTGAAATATATTTTTTGTATTAAAGATCCCTAAATCCTTTGTCTTTGAAGTTTTAGATCTTTTTGAGGTAGACTTGGCTTTTACAACGGGATTCAATTGATTTCCACTTCTGGTAATCTTAGTTCCCCCCATTATCTTGTGTAGTAAGATGCTAAATACATACAAACAAAGTGTGTGGAAACAAATTAATCAATTTAGTCATAAAAATATAATAAGAAAGACATATGACTTAAAATGAATCATCATTCAAGATACAAATAACAAGTAATATCTTACACATATCATTAAATCTAGAATATACGAACATACAACAAAATGTAGCATGTGAACAAATCACAAAAGATAACAATGTCTAGCATACAATGCTCCCCCTCGATAAATGCCATAACTAAAATCAATTATACCATAAAGTACACAAGGATATTCACACAATCACACATCTAAGCAATTTGAAGAAATCATCAAAATAAGCTTCATATACTAAGAGAGATACACAAATATTTTCAAGCCCTCTCATAATTCTTTTGTTAGGATTATGCTCATTAGCAAGAGTGTAATAATGTTTTTGACAATCATTTCATATTAATAAAGTGATTTCTAGTTTAACAAATCTTATAGCATTTATAGTTTAATTATTATAATTGTCAAAATTAAATTATCATAAGGTCATAAGACTATGAGAAAAGAAGAATTGTTCATGCATCTGGATATGTATGAGGTGGACACAATTCTTAGTTAGTCTTGAACAATATTCACAACTTAAGATAAAGGTTGGGCGCCTTTATCTTGTTAAAGTTGTAGATTCTTTTGCTAGCATTTGAGTGGGATCAAAGGTGATATGATGAGTATAAAATCATCAAAGTGTGTTGTCTTTGGGCAAAAGAATCTAGTGCACTAAGTGCATTGAATAGGATCACACTGAATTAATATATCCACAATTGTCAGTGGATAAAAGTTTTCACTTGAGGACAATCGGAGAGTCTATCTCAATCCTGAGATAAATTATGGACTTATGGTTGCAAGTGTTATAATTTAAGCTATCATTGAGTATGATTATATAGCATAGTCTATCCTTGATAGTTTGGTGGTATTCATTTGTTAATCGATAGAGGACTTAATTAATAGATACAGACATCGTGGCTCCATTTATTAAATGTGAGTAGAATACCATCATATGGATATTTTGAGATATTGGATATTAAATATTAACATTAAGTTTTCAATAGTGCCTATTGAAACATGGCTTCTGGACAAGTCAAAATATACAAGTTCAAAATGTGGTCATATAAGTCAATATGGTAACTTGGAGAGCTATAGGCTGTCTATGAGCTCATGGCGATTACTAGTAATCTTCATGAGGATAGACTATCTCCATAAAGATTGTCTACGGTATAAATGAGAAATATTAACTTATTCTATCTTTATTTAAGAGTTCAATTTTAGTTCTTTAGTGGAATGAACTAAAATTAATAGATTGGACCTAAGTGAATCATTTCTTGATTATGATTAGGTTATGTCTGTCAAGATCACCAATCCACACGAACTTGGATGGATCACATGATATATTCCACCGGACCAATTTAAGGGTCCATCTAGAATTGAATTGAGGCATGTGGGTTTGTTTCCTTTTGGAAGAATAGGTCTTGTTCACATGTGGACTTTTTATTAAGGTCAAGTGGATATAATAAAATAAGAAAAATAATATATATGCCCATGTGTGGTCTTGGGCGGCAAGGCTAAATATTTTAGCTTAATTATATTCTTTTTATTTTATTATTTAATTAAATAGAAATTAATTAATGTGTTAATTAATTAATTATTTAAGTAAAGGTTCAAATCTTTTTCTTAAAAGGAGATGGTCTTCTAATATTATATTATTGTTGGTAGTATAATTATTATTATAGACTATATTTAATAAGTAGATAAATAAAAGGAATTATTTATCTATTCAAATTAGGAAGTCTTTAATATGGTCACAAATACACTATTTAAGTTGGATTAGGAATCTTGGTGTAGGAAATAATTCTTTTTGGAAAAGGATTCTTGGTCACCAAGTAAATCCACCTACGGAAAGGATTCTTGTCAACCAAGTCAATCATTCTTAGGAGAGGATTAAGTCTCGTAAACTAAATACAAGTTGAATTCGGCCAACCCTAAATATATTAGGGCAAGGAATTCGGCCATTATATATATGGCTTACACAATTCAATCAAGGGGAATGAATTCTTCTAAGGGAGAGATTTAGAGAGATTTCAGCAACCATAAGAATTTTGAGAGAAAAAATTATTTTTTTGCTCTAGACAAACTCGGTCAACTCATAGAAATAGTTTGAATTTCGGCAAAGAAGAAAAGGAAGAAAGAACGTTTAGTTTTCTATAGTGCACTAGTAGCGTTTACATTAAAAGGTTTTGTGTATAACATCGAATCAAGGTTCACGCGAGTTTCAATCAAATTGATTGATAATTCACAAGTGACCTAACGTTCTTTGTTTTTCTTCTTGAAGGATTATTATGGCTAACAAAGAAAGAGATTTTGTTTGTTTCCATCCTCAGGTATACAATTTAAAGAAAGGGAGCACATACACCTAGGTGATTCACGTTCGTGATTGGATTTGAAGATCTTACAGATTCAATTCGACGTTAGTTCAATCGTCACGAGAAAAAGGTACGATACTTTTAATATACATCAATTAATCTCGGGTTAAGGTTCTTTCTATTAAAAAGGAAAACTTTGAAAATATTTCAAACCCGAATTCACGCTACTGCCGCGTTTTGATCCGATTTTTTCCTACATCTTCAACAATTACTAGAATATCAACATACTCATAAAAAAAAGTGTGTGTGTGTGAGATATGCTTCAAATATATATAAAGAAGTAGTTTTATAATCAACATGCAAACAAATTTCAACATCTATTCATTGTAAGCTTTTTCCATAAAATGTCAAACCGATTATCATCCGAAATTTTTGCTTGTAAGAGAATAGAATTCAATACATGAGTGTGTGTGTGTGTGGCTCTTTTTCTCGTTTCTATTTTTCAACCCAAGCTGTTTTGATTTTTTTCAACTATACTTCTTTTTAAGCCTTTTTCCTTTTTTTTTAGGCTTTGAATCAAAGAATTTCCATTTTATGATTCCAATTCAACACTTCTTTGATTTTTACAAACATAAACAAAAAAAACACTTCATGACAGCTTTCACTCATCGCAATGGTGTAGCTCTTTCCAACATTGGTAGCTTTCACAACCAATGTGTGTAGCCCATTTCATGAAGATGCTCCTTGAGTTCTATGCATTTGACGAAGCAAAATGGATACTAACCATTGGTCATTTTAAATGTACTCTAGCATAAAAACTTCAAGGTGTATCAATAGTTTACATATTAGTAAACTCAGCCTACTTAACCAAACATATATGAGAAGCAAAGTGCAATTTTGAAAACCAAGATTTCATGGCTCATAAGCACATGATCTAAGAGCACTAAGTAGAGACTTATTCAAGATCATTGCTTCTCTAATGAGTAGCTTTCAAAAAATATGAAGCTTTTATTTTCAAAAATAATGCCACTCAATAACTAAACACAAACAATCATCAAAGTTAAGAACAATGTGAACAATATCACTATTAGATCCGAAAATAGCAAATGTCAATAAGAACCATATATATGCTATACAAAATTCTCTAATATGACATTCTATGAGATGTATATCAAAGATTGAGTGATAAGATGAATATCTAAGAGAACATGTATTAGAGTACAGTGATACCTTTTGCACATCGTATTCACCCAATATCATACTTCTGCCCTTTTTATGAGCACTCTTGCCTTAAATGTCCTCATGACATCAAGTTGATGATATTTCACAGCAAGAGTATAAAAAGCATAATATTTCAACTCAACCAATACATATATAAAAAGAACTTCTCAAAAGTTAACCAACAAATTTCGACCATCATATTAAACATGACGTGAGAAAACCAAATTCATATCAATAAATTGAGTATTCAAAACCAGCAAGCTAGAATTCACAACACATTTGATATATTGCCTCAAAGTTAACTCACATGTGCTTCTTACATTAGTGGTAAGAGCACTCACCCTGGAACCACTTGTTCTTGGGTGAACCTACACAAACATTTCCAATATCATCCTTTACAACAATGTTAAATCTAGAGTAAAGTCCTTCAATGACTTGATTAACAATTATATCATTAATACTCTTTTCCTTAACATTTTCAACACAAGGTTTGTCAGGTTGAACAAGATTAGCTTTCTTCCTACTCCATAACTTATTCTCATGCTTAGCAATAAAATCACACTTATCTAAGTTCAAAGCACTAGCATGTTCAAGTTGAAGTTTAATATCATTATCTTTAGATGCATATCCTAATTTGCATTTTTCAATGAACTTATAACACTAAGGCTTAATATGACCTATTGTGTTACAATAATGGCAAATAGGAACAAAAGATGCGATTGTACCTCTTGGAGTTGAAGTAGTGTCACTAGGAGTTTGCAAAGATACCTTGTTTGCCAACTTCTTCTTGGCTTTGATCTTCTCTTCTTGTGTTGTTTCTTGTCAATCACAACTTCATCCAAGTGAGTAGGAAGTGGTGCTTCCAAAGGCTTCTCTTCAACTACAAATTCTTCTTCACCACTATAAGAGTTAACAAGATTCCTAACATTAGACACACTTACCAAATCATTCACTTAGTCCTTGATGGCCTCCGTAGCCGTGTCTATCTCTTCCATTAAATCTTATTCTCTCTTCTTTAAAGAAGATATCATTCCATCCTTCTCAAGGTTTATCTATTCAAGTTCTCTAAACTTCTTTATAATATAATCTTTCTCACCAAGAATTCTACGAGTAACTAACACAAACTCAACAAGTTGCTTCCTGATCAAATCATCATTTTCAACAACTTCTCTTAGAGCACTATCCCTAACTTCTTCAAGCTTTTCTATCTTAGCCAATAGCTCAAGATTAGTGAAACTATTACTTCCATGATAATCTGTAGCAACATTCTTGTTCAAAGATATTGAACTCTCAACCTCAAGTGGAATGTGAGAAGCCGTTAGAACTACAAAGTTGCTCACCAACTCTTTATCACTTGAAGACTCCTTACTAGAGCTCTCATCATCACTAGAGTCATCATCACTCTAAGTAGCCACTAATCATTTTCCCTTCTTATCCTTTTTAGATGGTTCTTGGTACAATCATTAGTAAAGTGACCAAAACCATGACAATTGTAGCATTGTACACCATTATTGTTCATGGCTTGACTATTCTTCTCATTCCTTAGATATGATTGTTTTCCAACTCCCTTTTTCTTAGAAAACTAGCCTTTAGGCTTAGCATTTATCCTTAGAAACTTTTTAAATTTCCTAACCATAAGTGCCATCTATTCATTTTCATCATCACTCTCTTCCATAATGGCATTGAGAGCAATTCCCTTACTCTTGGACTTTGGCTTCAAGCGTATCTCATAAGTTTGGAGCCACCCAACCAACTCATCAATGCTCATACTATCCACGTCCTTGCTTTCCTCAATGGTCATTACCTTCGCCTTGAACTTCTTAGGAAGTGACCTAAGGATTTTCCAAATTAAGCGCTCTCCTAAGATTGGGACTCCAAGTGCTTGACATTGGTTAGCTATGTTAAGAAGCTGGAATTGGAAGTCTTCAAACTTTTCTTCACCACTCGTACATAAACCTTCAAATTGTGAAGTCAACATTTGAAGCCTTGATTTCTTCACCGCCAATGTTCCTTCATTAGTGACGTAAAGAGTATCCCAAGCCTCCTTGGATGATTCAAGATTTTGAATGCAGGAGAATTGATGCCCATCAACTCCTCGAATGATGGCATTCATAGCACGATGGTGCCATTTAGCAACCTCAAACTCATTCGTTGTCCATTCACTCACTGACTTGAGTATATTGGTTCCATCCTCTTGAACCTTAGTATGAGGACTATAACTTTCCTCCACTACCATCCACGCCCTCTCTATAGGGAAAATCGCACAACGGAAGCGTGAAATTAGGGTTTTGTCATATTTTTTAAAAGAACTCCCATTAAAAGAAAAAACCTTAACCTTAGACTAATTTATGTATATTAAAAGTGTCGTACCTTTTTTTTTGTGACAATTAAATTAACATCGAATTGAATCCGCAAGATCTTCCAATCCAATCACGAACGTGAATCACCTAGTAGTGTGAGCTCCATTTCTTTAAATTGTAAACCTGAGGATGAAAATAAATAAAATCTTCTTTTTTGTTAGTCACAATAATCCTCCAAGAGAAAAACAAAGAACGTCCGGTCACTTGTGAATTACCAATCAATTTGATTGAAGCTCGTACAAACCTTGATTCGATGTTGTACACAAAACCCTTTTGATGCAAAGGATACCAGTGTACTATCGAAAACAAAAACGTTCCCTCTTTTCTCTATGCTTGGCTTAATTCTTCACACAATGAGTTGGACGAAGTTTTTTTTTAACAATAAAAAAGGAAAATAACAATTTCTCACCCCAAAAATTAAGGCTTGGTCGAAATTATATATAGGAGTATATATAGGTGGCCGAAAATTCTCTTTGAAAGAGGATTTCTGCTTATCCAAGACTCCTATCAAAATTTGGATTCAATCCTCTTAAAAAGAGGATTTCTTTTACACAACAAGATTCCTAATGTATTGAGTTTAGGAGACGTAATCCTCTCCTAAGAAAGATTTACTTGGCAGGCAAGAATCTTATCCTTAAGTGGATTTACTTGGCGACCAAGAATTCTTTTCTACACCAAGACTTCTAAACCAACTCAAATAGTGTATTTAGTCAATAACCAGTTATTGAATATAATTAAATTGTGACGAAATTAAAACTTCCTTATTTAACCAATTGTCATTTAGAGTTTTAAGAGAAATCAAATACTTCATAATTTTACTAGATAAATAAATTCGTATTATTTATCAACTTATCAAATATTGTATTTGATACTTATCATATTACCAACAATAATATGACAATAGGAGGCCTATTCCTACAAGGAAAAGGATTTTGACTTTAAAATAAAAAACAATTAATTCATTCATTCATTAATTAATTTCCATTTAATTAAATAATAAAATAAAAAACAATATATTAAGCTAATATTTTTAGCCTTACCGCCCAAGACCACACATGGGCATATATATTATTTCTCTTATTTTATTAAATCCGTTGGACCTAAATAAAAAGTCCACATGTGAACTAGACCCATTCTTACAAAAAGAAACAAGTCCACATGCCTCAATACAATTCTAAATGGACTCATAAATTGGTTCGATAGAATATATCAAGTGATCCATGCATGTTCATGTGGATTGGGAATCTTGACGGGCTGTCTAAATTTAAGCTCCAATAGACACAACCCAAACATAATCAACAAATGATTCACTTAGGTCCGATCTACTAATTTTAGTTCATTATACTAAAGAACTAAAATTGAACTCTTAAATAAAGATAGAATAAGTTAATATTTCTCCTTCAATCACTAAACAATCTTTATGGAGTTTGTGTACCCCTGTGAAGAATATCAGTAATCGCCAAGAGCTTATAGACAGCCTCTAGCTCTCCAAGTTACCATATTTACTCATATAACCACATTTTGAACTTGGATATTTTGACATGTCCAGAAGCCATGTTTCAATGGACACTATTGAAAACTTAGCATTAAGATTTAATATCCAATACCTCAAAACAACCATATGATGATATTCTACTCTCATTTAATTAACGGAGTCACGATGTCCATATTTATAAATGAAGTCCTCTATCGATCAACAAATGAATACCACCAAACTATCGTGGATAGACTATGCTATATAATCATACTCATTAATAGCTCAAATGATAACACTTGCAACCGTAAGTACATCATTTATCTTAGGATTCAGATAGACTCTCTAATTGGTTTCAAGTGAAAACTTTTATCCACTGATGGTTATGGATAAATAGATTCACTGTGATCCTATTTAATGCACCTAGTGCACTAGATTCTTTTGTCCAAAGACACCACACTCTGATGATTTTAGACTCATCATAACCCATTTGATCCCACTCAAATGCTAGAAAAAGAATTTACAACTTTGACATTATAAAAGCGTCCAACCTTTATCTTAAGTTGTGAAATTATTCAAGACTAACTAAAGAATTGCAACTACCTCATACATATCTAGATGTATGAACAATTCTTCTTTTCTCATAGTCTTTTGACCTTATGATTATTTACTTTTGATAATTATAATAATTAAACTATAAATGCTATAATATTTGTTAAACTAGAAATCACTTTATTAATATGAAAAGATTGTCAAATACATTATTATACTCTTGAGCATAATCCCAACAATCTCTCACTTGCTCTGTAGCAAATGTGTCATATCTCTCTTCCCCATGATCTCTAGACGCTCTTCAATACTCTTTTGTTAAAGTGCCTTTGTAAAGGGATTCGCTAGATTATTTGTTGACGAGATATTGGTAATCCTCACGTCACCCCTAAGCACAATTTCCCTCAGAAGGTGATACTTTTTTTCATTGTGTTTCCCCCTATTATGACTTCTTGGTTTTCTCGAATTAGCCACTGATCCACTATTGTCGTAATAAATAGTGACCTGCTTATTTTCATCAGGAACCACTTCCAAGTCAATCAAGAATTGGCAGAGCCAAACAACCTCTTTAGCAGCTTCGCGTGCTGCAACATACCCAGCTTCCATGGTGGAATCAACAATACAAGATTGTTCGATACTCCTCCATATGTCTGCCTTTCCTCCGATAGTAAACATAGATCCTGAAGTTGAACTCCTAGAACCAGAATCTGACTGAAAATCAGAATCTATATACCCAATGGGAATTAAATCTCCTCCAGAGTATACAAGCATATAATCTCTTGTTCTCTTGAAATACTTGAAAATATGCTTGAATGTCGTCCAGTGATCAGGACCAGGTTTTGAAATTTACTAACTATGTCGATAGCAAAACAAATATCTAGTCTATTACAGAGCATTGCATACGTCAGACTTCTAACTGTCGATGCATATGGAACCCTACTCATCAATTGCTTTTCATGCTCATTCTTAGCAACTTGTTCCATAGAAAGTTTGATTCCATGTCTGAATGGTAACATACATGTCCTAGAATCTTGCATGGAAAGCCTAGACAATATTTTATCTATGTTTGAAGTTTGGGATAATGCAATCATTCTATTCCTTTTATCCCTTATGACTGGATACCAAGGATATAACTTGTTTCTCTTAAGTCTTTCATATCAAGTTGTTTTGCTGGCCATTCTTTTAATAATGTTATTACACCTATATCATTTCCGATGAGTAGTATATCATCAACGTATAGAACTAGGAAAACCAACTTGTCACCTTTAATCCTTTTGTACACACAGGGTTCGTCAAGATTTTGAATAAATCCAAAACTTTTCACTGCTTGATCGAACTTTATGTTCCAGGATTTGGATGTTTGCAACTTGCATACTCTTTCCTCTTTGCCTTTTCAATGAATCCTTTTAGTTACATCATATAGATGCTTTCGTTAAGACTTCCATTAAGGAAAGATGCCTTGACGTCCATTTGCTAAATCTCTAGATCTAGAGATGCCACAATGGATAAGAGTATCCCAATGGATTTAAGAATGGCCACAGAAGAGAAGGTTTCTTCATAATCAATACCTTCCTTCATTGTGTAACCTTTAGCTACCAATCTAACTTTAAAGGTTTCTACCTTTCCACCCATTCCATCCATTCCTTTCCTCCTCTTGTATACCCACTTGCACCCAATGGGTTTTATCCCTTTAGGCAAGTCTACAAGAGACCAGACATTGTTTTTGAACATAGATTCAATTTCGGTTTGCATAGCCTTTTGCCAATGGTGACAATTAACATCTTCCATTGCTTCCTTGTACGTATAGGGATCATCATCGTCTGAGAGATTCTCTACAGATGAGGTATGGTAGATTGTTGATCTTGTGTTGGTGCGAAACTTACAATTGGGCTAGGTCGTGAAACCTCTTGTGGAATTGTATCACCTGAAAGCTCATTCAGGACAATTATACTTTTAGGCACAAAAGTATTCATATACCCTATCAGAAATTTAGCATTTGTCGAAACAAATACTTTAAGATCTGAACGGTAATAGAAATACTATGTTGTTGTTCCTTTTGTATACCCTTCAAATATGCATGTTTTTGAACGGGATTCCCTCTTTTCTTTCTTTTCTTTTAACACGTTCTCAGGATATCTAAATATCCTTAAGTGTTGTAAACTAGGCTTTCACCCGGTCCACAACTCATGCGATGTTTTAGGAACCAACTTACATGGTACATCGTTTAGAACGTACATAGCGGTTTGTAAAGCATATCCCCAAAAGAATTAGGTAGCGTTGAATAACTCAATATAGACATAACCATGTCCAAAAGAGTTCTATTTCTCCTATCTACCACCCCATTTTGTTGACGTGTACTTGGCGCAGAAAACTGAGAAATTATCTCATTATCAGTAAGATATTGCTGAAACTCACCAGATAGATATTCTCGCCCACGATCAGACCTCAAGATTTTTATGCGTTTCTCAAACTGATTTTCTACTTCATCTTTAAATGCTTTGAACATGTAAAAAGTATTTGACTTATGTCTCATGAGATACACATCGCCAAATCTTGAGTAATCATTTGTGAAAGTGATGAAGTACTCATATTCACCTTTAGCTTGAATGCTCATAGGACTACACACATCAACGTGTATCAATCCTAAACATTCGATGGTTCTTGTGCATTTGGTCGTGAATGACCTTGTGGTTATTTTACCTTCCAAACAAGATTCAAAAGTTGGTAAATCATCAACCTTTAAGTCACTTAGAGGTTCGTCACTAACAAATCTTTGAATCCTATTTAGGTTAATATGACCTAGGCCCAAATGCCATAGGTAGGTTTCATCTTTTGATAATTTTACTCTTTTATGATTAGGTTCCGTTGATTCTGTGTCTAACAAGTGAGAGATATTTCTATGTGAATAAAATAAACCATTTTCTAATGTACCTTTACAAATAATTTTGTCGTTATTACCAATAATAAAAGATTTATTAAAATTAACCGAATAACCAAATTTATTTAAACAAGAAACTGAAATTAAATTCCGATTGAATTGAGGTACATAATAAACGTCTATTAAATCTAAATGCCTATAAGAATCTAAACTAATTCTAATATCTCCCACTGAACTAGCAGACACCAACGCTCCATTACCTAAATGCAAGTTGAATTCGTTCTCATTTAGGCTTCTCCTTTCCTTGAACCCCTTTAAGGAAAAACAAACATGATTGGTGGCTCTGGAGTCTATGATCCAAGAATCCATTTAATCCTCCAAAAAACATGTTTCAAGATAATTAATATTACCTTCTTCCATCTTGTTCTGAGACTTTGGGCAATTTCTTTTCCAATGTCCCTTTTCACCCCAAAGGAAACACTTACCTTTGATCTTGGTTACTTTCTTTGTATCCTTCTTAGTAGGTCCTAGTTGTTTTTTCTTCTGTTGTTTCTTAACCTTCTTACGGGTCTCAACAGTGGCAGCTTTACCTACGGTATGAATCTCTTGTATCTTGTCTGTCACAATTATTTTCTTGCTGCTTTGAACATCTTGCATCAAGCCTTGCAAGGTGTATTCCTTATTATTCAAGGTATAGTCCAACTTGAACAGATCAAAGGAATCCGAAAGTGAGTTGACGATCATGTTAATTTTCATCTCACCATCTATCTCAGCACCATTTAGTTGAGCAATGTTGAGATGTGCTATGACTTTCATCATGTGATCTTTCACAACCTATCCAGGTTTCATCATAAGATTCATGAAAGCAGTTACTGCCTCTCTTATAGTCATCCTAGACCTCATAGCAAACATCGTCTCTAGAGACATCATTATATCGGTAGCAGTCTCCATTCCTTCATGTTGTTGTTGCAACACGTTAGAGATGGTGGCCATAATGTAACGTTTAGCCATCTCATCTGAAGACTCCCACTGTTGATACTCATCTCTTTGCTCCTGAGTAGATTCATTAGTAGGAGTAGGTAATTTAGGAGTGCACATAACGAACTTATGCTTTTCGGATTGCAATAAAAGCCCAATTTTCCTTTTTCACGTTACATAATTATCACCAGTAAAAGTATTGTCTTTTATGATGTTGATTAGGGATGAGGTCATGATTTCTGAACAATAAAAAAAATTATATAAGTAAACAATCCTAATAAAGCACTTTCGAATATTTATCTTGAATTATATAAAATAACTCAATCGTAAAATTCAACGGTGATCCAACACACCAAAATGTCACGCCTCCTTTGGGAGTTCGCACAATTCACTAGTTGGACTAGGTCCCACATAATTGTTAAAATAACAAGTAATGTTTTCAATTTTAGCCTTGCAATTTTATTAACAACAACTCTTTGGAGGATGCTAATAAAATCACATTGAGTGTGTTACCAAGTTATCAACCTTCAATATAATCCCTCAAGAATATCCCTTCTTTGGGAGTAGATATCGTTTGGGTTAATTGTCTAGTCTATCCTTATAAAGAAGTATCTTGCTAAATTCCATTCATGAATACCCCTTTGGGGGTTATTACACGAAACATAAAGCTCAACTAAACTTAGAGGTCGTAGGTGTTCCAAAATACTTTCTCCCACTCAATTATTTAAGGCATGTGATCGAATTCCAACGAATGATATACCAAGTTATCTAGATGCCAATTAAATACCTAAACCATTCAATGCATGTTCATATCAAAAGAAATATATGAGTGGCACTCCTATTCTAAATGACATGTTATCAAACAATGACAAACATTGTAATATTTACAAAAATATAAATAGCTTCAATTTTGGTCCATCCTAGAAAAGCAAGTAAATTACATATGTCTTGGAATACAAAAATTCATTTCTTGGCGAACAAGTCTTAACTTGACCTTCGTCGTTTGGACTCGCTCGGCTGCGTCCCACGGGCGTGAGCACCCTTGGCCCCATCCCATGGGCGTGCGAATGCTACAACCCTATAAAGGGCTGCCATGAGCAGCCCATGGCTTCTATAGGGCTGCCGTGCACAGCCCATGCCACAACAATCGTGGCCGAGTGCTCTTCGCACGCAAGTTTGTTGCTATGGCTCGTACGGTCCCAAACTTGTTCTGGTTGCTCCCAGTTCTTCAAAACATCGAGTCTTCGATACTTGAATGTATTATAGAAGAATTTTAAATAAAAAAATACTGCAGTTTTTTAATACAATATAGTGCAGTTTTTTTTATCACAATAGTAAAATAAAAAAACTTAACAACTACCTTGAAGAAAATTATGGTGATGATAGGCCACCCTTCTTGTTTCTGAAACATGCATATATACAAAAAAAAAAATCACGTACACATACATCAATTAATCAAGGGTATAACCTGGCTCTGATACCAATTATAGGGAAAATCGCATAAAGGAAGCGTGAAATTAGGGTTTTGGTATATTTTTTTAAAAAATCTCTTTAAAAGAATGAACCTTAACCCTAGATTAATTGATGTATATTAAAAGTTTCGTACCTTTTTTTTGTGACGATTAAACTAGCGTCGAATTGAATCCGCAAAATCTTCAAATCCAATCACGAACATAAATCACCTAGGAGTGTGGGCTCCATTTCTTTAAATTGTATACCTGAGGATGGAAACAAACAAAATTTTCTTCTTTGTTAGTCACAATAATCCTCCAAGAGAAAAACCAAGAACGTCCGGTCACGTGTGAATTATCAATCAATATGATTAAAAATCATGTGAACCTTGATTCGATGTTGTACACAAAACTCTTTTGATGCAAAGGATACTAGTGTACTATCGAAAACAAAAACGTTCCCTCTTTTCTCTATGCTTGGCCGAATTCTTCACACAATGAGTTGGACAAAGTTTTTTTTATTAACAATAAAAAATTAAATAAAAAACAACTTCTCACCCCAAAAAATATGGCTTGGTCGAAATTATACTTAGGAGTATAGGTGGCCGAAAATCCTCCTAGAAAGAGGATTTTTTCGTCACCAAGACTCCTATCAAAATTTGGATTCAATCCTCTTAAAAATGGGATTTCTTTTACACACCAAGACTCCTAATGTATTAAGTTTAGGAGACCTAATCCTCTCCTAAGAAGGATGTACTTGGTGGGCAAGAATCCTATCTTTAGCTGGATTTAATTGGTGACCAAGAATCCTTTTCCGAAAAGAATCCTTTTCCGAAAAGAATTCTTTTCTACACCAAGACTCCTAATCCAACTCAAATAGTGTATTTATTCAATAACCAATTATTGAATATAATTAAATTGTGACTAAATTAAAACTTCCTAATTTGACCAGTTGTCAATTAGAGTTTTAATAGAAATCAAATACTTCCTAATTTGACTAGATAAATAAATTCATATTATTTATCTACTTATCAAATATATTATTTGATACTTATCATATTATCAACAATAAAATGATAATAGGAGGCCTACTCCTACTAGAAAAAAGATTTTAACTTTTAATTAAACAATTAATTAATAAATTAATTAATTAATTAATTAATTAATTTCCATTTAATTAATTAATTAATTAATTAATTTCCATTTAATTAAATATTAAAATAAAAAACAATATATTAAGCTAATGCTTTTATCCTTGCCACCCAAGACTACACATGGGCATATATATTATTTTTCTTATTTTATTAAATCCTTTGGAATAAAAGGTCCACATGTGAACTAGACCCATTCTTGCAAAAAGAAACAAATCCACATGCCTCAATATAATTTTAATTGGACCCATAAATTGGTCCGGTAGAATATATCAAGTGATCCATGCAAGTTCGTGTGGATTAGGGATCTTGGTGGGCTATCTAAATTTAAGCTCAAATAGACATAACCCAATCACAATTAACAAATGTTACACTTAGCTTCGATCTATTAATTTTAGTTCTTTCAACTAAAGAACTAAAATTGAACTCTTAAATAAAGATAGAATAAGTTAATATTTCTCATTCATACCCTAAACAATCTTTATGGGGTTAGTTTATCCTTATGAAGAATATCAGTAATCGCCAAGAGCTCATCGACCGTCTATAGCTCTCAAAGTTACCATATTTACTCATATGACCACATTTTGAACTTGGATTTGTCCAGAAACCGTGTTTCAATAGACACTATTGAAAACTTAACGTTAAAATTTATTATCCAATACCTCAAAACATCCATATGATGATATTCTAAGAATAACAAATGAATGCCACCAAACTATCGAGGATAGACTATGCTATATAATTATACTCACTGATAGCTCAAACGGTAACACTTGCAACCGTAAGTCCATCATTTATCTCAGGATTGAGATAGACTCTCCGATTGTCTTCAAGTGAAAACTTGTATCGACTGACAGTTGTGGATAAATAGATTAACTGTGATCCTATTAAATGCACCTAGTGCACTAGATTCTTTTACCTATAGACACCGCACTTTGATGATTTTAGAATCATCATAACCCATTCGATCCAACTCAAATGCTAGCAAGAGAATCTACAACTTTGACAAGATAAAGGCGCCCAACCTTTACCTTAAGTTGTGAATATTATTCAACACTAACTAAAGAATTGTGTCTACCTCATACATATCTAGATGTAAGATCAGTTCTTATTTTCTCATAGTCTTTTGACCTTATGATTATTTACTTTTGACAATTATAATAATTAAACTATAAATGCTATAAGATTTGTTAAACAGAAATCACTTTATTAATATGAAAAGATTGTTAAATTATTATATTCTTGCTATCAAGCATAATCCCAACACTCTCATCAATGGAGCAGATGTAGGCCTTCTTCCTCAACTTCCAATACACATAGTTAGTGTCTCTAAGCAATGGTGGCCTAGTATTTGAGGTTCCTTCTACAATTTCATCATCTTGTAAACCCATGGCTCTAATAGATAAACAAATAACGTGAATGTATCACCTGGATACTAACTAAGTGCAATCTAGTGTCCAGTTCTGATACCAATTGAAAATACAAACATGGTTAAATGCTCAAAGCTAACCTAGAGGGGGGGTGAATAGGTTAGATACCTTTTTCGACTCCCTTGAAACAAATAAAATTTTGTACATTTAAATTTCTTGTGTCACAAAATATATATCAATCAATATACAAAATATAAAGAATGTGATACAATCAACACATACACAAACTAAGATATAATATGGAAGTCTAATTTCAAAGTATAATATTGAAAACATATGAATTATATGTATAAATATAAGAGATAGAGTTTAGAGAAATTTTACAAAAGATATGTGTATTGTAAACCTCCTAAGAGTAAACATCCACGGGTTAAATCCACAACCACCGGCATACACAATCCACTAGTAGATAAAATGAGTACAATCTCTCAAGTGACCCTTCACCTAGAAACTACCCTTCTATCATACTCAATGAACTTGTTGCCATCTTGCTCAACATTCTGAGGCCTTACACCCTTGTCGAGACTTCCACGCTCAACTTGAAGAATCACTCTCCAAATGAGACTTCCAATGTACAAGTCAAAGACTCACTAAGACATGTGACTTCTGCTTGCACAATCCAAAGAATTACTCTAAGGAATGTGACTTCCACTTGCTCAACAAATCATAGGCCTCACACCTATTGTCAAGACTTCGTTCTCACAAGGCATCTAAGGTGATCATGAATGCATGATATGCAAACAAGCACACAACATAGAAAATGATGATCAACACTTTCTATGGAAACTAGATCTAAACATGAAAGTGCATTTATCAAAATAATTTAGTTTTAATGCATGAATGAAAAATCTAGATTATATGTAAAGTATAGAATGTAATCACATTAACTAGATTCATTCATGAATACAAAACTTGTAAAATCAACATATGGTCATTCATGAACACAAAACAAGTTTTGTTCACATATACAAATTATCTAAAATCATATGATCAAGTCGTGTAGATTTATAGCATAAGTTCTAGAGCATATTACCTATTCGTAAAATCAATAAAGCACATAAATAGCTCACACAAACACAAGCACATGTATCATACAAAAATTTTAGCTAAAGAGAGCCTAATGCATGTGAGAACTATTTTTATTCAAAATAAATCAATCAAAGATCACAAAATAGTCCTAGATGCAAAGCTAGCACAATACAATCTCAAACATGTGAAAACATATGCAAATCAAAACCTAACTCAACATATGAGATTTCAATTGAAAAGCAAACTTGCTTTGAATGAGTTCAAAACTCAAATCAAACTAATCACAATACATATACATTCATTGAAGAAGAAAACCCAAGGTGATTGACCAAGTTTTAAAAGAAAACTTTGAGAGAAAATCAATACCTTAGTTGATTTGGTGCAGACCCGTTTTTGTGAGGATAGACTCCAAAAATAGCAACAAAACTAACTTAAACCTTCAGAGAAGAGATGGAGGATGAATAGACAAACACTCTCAACTTCTAATCACTCAAATCGGAGTTTAAATGAAGAAGTTACGGTGTTTGGAAGATGAGAAAATTTTGAAAATTCAGCACTCAAATTTTTAATCTCTTCTTAGAATGAAAAGTGAGAGAGATGGGATATATAAAGGTGAGAGAAAGGAAAACATGTGAAATGACAAAAGAGGGCATGAAGGCACCAAGCATGCTTGTTGCCTGAGATGGTGCGTGGGCATCTCGGGGAAGCAAGCATTCTTGCCCGAGATGGCCACGCGCCATCTCGGGAAAGAGTGCTTGGTTGAATTTCTTTTCCTCGCATTCCATTCGCGTTCTTCGACAGTTCTCTGGCTTCCGAACTCAGAATTTGAATCTGTTAACATATAAGATAATCAACCCAGAAAATAAGAATTTGACTCGATATATGAATACAAAGATAGTGTACACAACATGACTGAAAAGTATCATATCTTTTGACTTATAACTTAAAATTAAGAGTATAAGTGACCAACGTTTTTGAAACTCAATCAAGAATGATTAAGACTAAAATCAAGTTCAATATTCATTTTTTACAAATATATACACATACAAACACAATTCACATTAGAATGCAAACTACATAGACATAGTCTCTAATCATGCATTTTCCAAAACATGTTATTTCCATACCAATGCATGGGCATTCAACTTTAAGTGTGTGAATGTGTTATAAATGCTGCACAAAAATGCAAGGACACAAATGTATGATATGTGTGTGTACCTTAACCTTGAAAAAGAAAAGAAAGGTCTAAATATACCTTTGTAGAACCATGAAGCATTCTTTTTCTTTAGACTTGAACTTGCTTTGACTAGCTGTTATTTCTTCTTTGAACCTTGAACCATCATGAACTAAACAACTAACTCTTTACAAATAAACATCATTTTGATATGGAATTAATGCCGACATAATATAAAACCTAACAATTTTATCCTTGCGATTTTATTAATATCTATTAACAAGAACTCATGGGAGGATATTAATAAAATCACACTGAGTGTGTTACCAAGTTATCGACCTTCAATATATTCCCTCATGAGTATCCCTCCATTAAGAGTAGATATCGTTTGAGTCAATTGTCTAGTCTATCTTTGTATGGCAGTATGTTGCTAAATTCCATTCATGAATACCCTTTCAAGGGTTAATACAAGAAACATAAAGCTCAACTAAACTTGGAGGCCATAGGCGTTCCAAACACCTTCTCTCACTCAATTGTTTAAGGCGTGTGATTGAATTCCGTAGAATGATTTACCAGGTTATCTAGAAGTCAATTAGATACCTAAACCATTCAATGCATGTTCATACCAAAAGAAATATACAAGCGACACTCCTATTTTATATGACATGTTATCAAACAATGACAAACATTGCAAAATTTTAGAAAAATAATTAGCCACAATTTTGGTCTATCTTGGAAAAACAAGTAAATTACATTTGTTTGAAATTCAAAACCCTAATCCTAACTTGGCATACAAGTCATCAAGCGGTCATCATCCAAAGGTCTCGTGTTTGGGCACTTGTGCGGTCGAACCCTTGTGCGGCTACTCTGGGTTACTCCGTTGCTACTTTTTCTGCTTCGAATTCTTCAATTTTTTGATTATTTGAAAATTGAATATATTACAATAGAATTGTTTTCTATTACAACAATAAAAATTTTAAAAAAACTTGCCAAACTAACTACCATGAAGGAAATTATGGCGACGGTAGGCCACCCTTCCTGTTACAATTCCAAAAAAAAATACATTGAAACTCTATGACCGAAATTGATCAATAACAAATCGCATTTTAAAAACATACTGTTAATAAAAAATTCCTACTAGGTGAAAAATCATGATTAACATCCTCAACCCGCTACCAGGTAAGCGGTGGGCGGTAGGTACCTCATACCTTGGTGATCTTGTAAGAATATAAATGATGGTATAGACAAGTCATCCCACCTATCAGGCTTTGTGCATATGGAGAAGATATGGGGCTTGAAGTTCCTCTATTGGTGCGTTAGATTCTGATCCCTGGTCCATGTACTGGTCCTGGTACTCGATCTCGGTATTTGATCTCCTGTCTAAGTGTCCTCAATCAAAACATCGAGAAAGGAGGTAGGATTGGTGCTTCAGGATGATGTAGATGTGTTCATGAAATATTAGGCCACCGGTAGTGATTATTTACCTCTAGGTACTTTCGGTCGGGGTCAAAACTCATCCTAGTACCTGGAGCTTAGTCCTAGACCCCGATATCCTCCTGTGGTTCCCGTAACTAAATCACAAGTAAGGAGAGGGGAATCATCTAGTTCCGATGTCGTATCCTTATCTGCTTCCACAAAGAGGATGCAGAAGATCTCATTGACTCCCTTCAAATGGGTCTAGGTGGTTTATCCTCATCTTGACATGGGACTTGGCAAGCAGATAGGTGTATAAAAGCGCTAGGTCCAACGGCGTAGGAATCTAGCTCACACAAATACATACATGCATAATACAAGAGATAAATAGGAGAAAGACAAGTAATATGTACAGGTGGACTGACCAAGGGGAAAAAACATCATGAATGATCATATGCTGATGAACACCATGGCAGCGTCCAGAGGAAAGAGAAAGACCCTTCCTTATATATATAAATATATATATATATATATATATATATATATATATATATCTAGCGGTGCTTTTAGGAGCTTATAAAAGTGGTGAAGTGATACAGTGGGGATGCTCCGGATAGCTTATAATAGTAATCGAGTGTTTACCAATACCGGTACATTTATGGTAAAGGTTTGTATACAATGATTGTGTAGGGAGAATTTGGGCGAAGCATATAGGATTCTCTCGGGTTGGTCGATTTCCGGATCCGAGATGAGATGTGAGATCTCTCAAGAATCTATTTTGGATCTTCTCTTAACAGGCGATTTCATCATCCGGCCCCACCTATCAGACACCAAATCCAGTCTATTTATACATGGTGTAACTAGGGTTCATTCTTGGCGTGCAAGTAGAAGATCAATGAATTCACTTTCCTTCCTTGATATGTGGGCTTTTATGTTTAATGTAGTTGACCCTAAAAAATCTGTTGTCGAGGATATCTTGGAGTCAAGGGTGTTTGTTTCCTCTTTGTACTCTTTCTTGTTGTCCACTCCATTAATTTAGCCAATCAACTCGTAATCATAGGAACATTGATTGAATTGACTTATTAATGGCGTTATTAAGGATTTGACTGATCTTCCATTAATGGTGTTGATTATCTCCATTAATAGGGTTGACTTTCTCCACTAATAAGGTTGACCTCATTAATGGTATCTTAAATGTCATGAAAGTCAACCCTCTCGTCCTACGTTGTTTGGAGGAGAACTCTGGTTTTGCATGTCACTTGGATGAGGTACTCTATGGAGGTTGCCTGAGGTGATGTTTGGCATATCTGGTGTCAAGGTACGCTCGAGTACCGCTCTTGTTACTAGAAACTTGATTTAACCATGTCGGGATCTACTGTGGATATTGCCTTAACCATATTGGCGTTTCACAATCGTATTGGAGCTTTTATGAGCTTTTTCTCTCATGTTAGGAAGGGTTGGGTACATATCTCGATAGGGCAGAAAGGCCATACTGGATGAGCTTAGTGACAGAGAGGTCCTCTGGTGGAGATGAATAAGTTAGCTTGCTCCTGGAGTGATTGAAGGGTATCATGGATGGCAAGGTACTTCAAGGTATCAGTCTGAGGGAGAGATATCTAGAGGTATCAGGCTGGCTATGGAGGGCTAGATTCGATCACGATTGGGCTTCTTATGGAGCTCGATTCTGAGCTTTCTCTTTCATGCTGGAAAGGTCAAAAATATACCTTGATGTGATAGTGCGGAAATGTCGACTAGTCCGGGTATGAGTCGATCCTTTTACAGAGGTGGTTACTCTCTGTCTGCTTCCAAGAGGTTTATAAGGCACCTTGATCATGTGAATCTCGGTACCTCAAGGTAGTTGGTAACCTATTATGTTATCCGGTACTAAGTAGTGCTTTCTACCGAGTAGGCTCTACCAGGTACTAGGCAGATGGAAAATTCTTCTTTAGACCCCTACCTAAAAAGGTTGTTAACAGAAGTCCCTCTGACTTTAACATCGGTACATAGTTGTGGTTGGAGTCAGGATATGTAACGCCTAAAGAATTTTCCTATCTCTTCTTATATGTAAGCTATTACTTGAAATGAAAACAATTCCTAGTGTACTTGGCTTAGGCGAGTCAGCGTACTTGACATTCTTGCAAAACAAATGAGCAATAGCGAACCACTAATAGGGATACTCCCTTGGGTGGAATTTCCAACGCTCTATTCAGTATAAAACCTGATAAGTAAGAGAGGTAATATATTACAAATCGTACTGATCGGTTGTTTGGGATAAGGCTCATGTGGCAAATCTGGAAACCTGGCTTTCCTTTTCCAAGAATCATGGTACTTAGGCGAAAGCATGTTGGCTAACCTGGGCACCCGGCATTCCTATTGTAGGAGTCCTAGTACTTAGGCAAATTGGAAAAATGATCATGGTAGGCAATTTTACCATCCAGATCCTTCTTGGCAAGGGGTTGTCCGACCAAGGTAGCAGGATGGCCATTTGGCTGTCCTGGTCTTGTGGTCTAGCTGGCAATTATGCACTTATGCTCAGACTCATCTTGGGGGTGGTAGCTCGGCCAAGGCATCAGGATGGTATGGGGGGTTCGCTGACCAATCCCTATTCTTAAGATCTGCCAGGCAGCTATACCTTGCAAAAGAAACCCTTTCTAGAGGGGAGTAGTGCCAGGCCAAGGCATCATAGGTAGTAAGGGGGCTTCCTCGACCAATCTCTTGTCTTGAGGTAATCATTATCAAAATAACATGGCAATCCTCCAAGAAGGATTAATCCGATCCAGGACATCGAGAGTGTTGTGTAGCTCTCCAAGTCAGAGCAATCCTCTTAAAGGAACAAATCTGGTTCAGGGTATCAGAAGTGATGTATAGCTCTCCCAGTCATGGTGAACCTTCTGGAGGGATTAATCTGAGCCAAGGCATTAGGAGTGCTATGTAGCTCTCCTGGTCAGGGCAAACAACCTGGAGGGATTAATCTGGTCCAGGCATCAAGAGTGCTATATAGCTCACCTAGTCAAGGCGATCCTCATAGAGAGATTAATCTGGTCTAGGGCATCAAGGGTCCTTATAGCTCTCTTGGTTAAGGTGATCCTTCTAGAGGGATTAATCCGGGTCCAAGGCATCAGGAATGCTATGTAGCTTTCCTGGTTAAGGCGATCTTTCTAGAGGGATTAGTCTGGTCTAGGGAATCAATAGTGCTTATAGCTCTTCTGGTCAAGGTGAACCTGATAGAAGGATTAATCCGGTCCAGGGCATCATGAGTACTGTGTAGCTCTCCTGGTAACAGCGATCCACCTGGACGGATTAATCTGGTCCAGGGCATCAGAAGTGCTATGTAGCTCTTCTGGTCAAAACGGTCCTCCTGGATGGATCAATCCGGTCTAGGGCATCCGAAGTGTTATGTAGCTCTCCTAATCAAGGTCATCCTCTCGGATGGATTAATCTGATCCAGGGCATCAAGAGTGTTATGTAGCTCTTTTGGTCAAGGCGATCCTCTTTGATGGATTAATCCGGTCCAAGGCATCAGGAGTGATATGTAGCTCTCCTAGTCAAGACGATCCTCCTGGATGGATTAATCCGATCGAAGGCATCAGGAGTTCCATGAAGCTTTCCTAGTCAAGGCTATCATCCTGATGGGTTAATCTAGTCCAGGGCATCAAGAGTGTTATGTAGTTCTCCTGGTCATGTTGATCCTCCTAGAGGGATTAATCTGGTCCAGGGAATCTAGAATATTGTGTAGCTCTCCTGATCAAGGTGATCCTCCTAGATGGATTAATCCAGTCCAAGGCATCAGGAGTGCTTGTAGCTTTCCTGGTAATGGCGATCCTCCCTGAGGGATTAATCTTGTCTTGGGAATCAGGAACGTTGTTTAGCTCTCCTGGTCAAGACGATCCTCTTGGATGGATTAATCTGGTCCAGGGCATTAGAAGTTCTTATAGCTATCCTGGTCTCGATCATTAGCGAATGGTGATCATAAGCGAACTTGATACTACGGACTTCAAGTGTAACACCTTTGAGTCGATCCGTGTTCCAGGTAGCAGAGTAAATTTCTACTAAAGCACTCATAATTAGGGACTAGTCACTTGGAGAAATCGTCTCACGTTTTGTCTCATAGGGGTACTAGAGAGAGAAATGAGCTTCTGGTCCCCAAGTGATATAACTGGTTCAGAAGCCTGCTCGAGGTATATGAGAGTCTTCAACAATCAAAATGGAGCTTGAGGCCCCACTGTGAATAAACCGGGACCTCTATAGTTTATCGGGGCGCTGACTGACATGGTACAAGAAGTTAGAAGCTGTTAGTCCTCCTCCGATGGTACTTGTCCAAAGGCATGCCTGGGTTTCAAAAAGACCCTAGCAACTGAGAAGGGGCTCTAGATTTCGCTTAAACAAAACAGAATCTTGGTAGCTCACTTGGGTGTTGAGTGGTCCACCAGTGAACCTACCTTGATGTCTCTTAAAATGGGAAGCCTCTTGGCTTTCCTCAAATGAATCTGGACTTCGATGGCTTGCTAGGATATTGAATGGCCCAATATAAAATGGAGTAGAACCACCAGCATAATGCTCTTTGGGAGAAGGCAGATGCTGCTAAAGTCGAGCTTGCACAGGCCAAGGAGAAGATTACCAAGTTAGTAAGGGGGAACGATCATCCTGAACAATGCCATGACCAGAGCTGAGGCAACCGAGGTTGTGGTGTCGATAGATAGAGAGCTGATGAATATGATATGGAGAGACTCAACTCCATATGTCATGCCTTATAAGGATCACTCCAAAGTAGGAGAAAAAATCTGGAGGAAGAGGTCCAAAGTCTATTCAGTAACGTTGCTGCTTTGGAAGCCGTGGTGAACGCTTCCTATGTTAAAAGACACCTCTGTACTGTTTACTAGGCAGTTTAAGCTTTTCCATCCTCTGTCATGGTCATCATTGGAGGATGGATTCCTAGCAAAAATAATAGGGGAAGTTGCAGAGTTAGCTCAGTCAGTACCTACTGAAACTAGTCTTTCTAGAGCCGCTGTGTTCGTAGGTGATGAGGAGGACTCGGTGCCCATCTCTACTTTAATGTCTAGTCATACTGAGGTAGGATCTTCCTCGAAGTGCCCAACTAATATAGAAGCTTAGTATGTAAGATGAGCTTTAAACTCGCCTACCTATCCATCTAAACCCTGTCAAGAAGTTAGAAGTCCAGATCGATCCTACCAAGGAAGGGGATGTCTGAACTGGTCGGGCAAATGTGGGCTGCTGCACAAGTTAGGACTGTTGGTGGAGCTTCTAACTTCTGTATTTGTCCATCTAAATTGGTTAAGACAGTAGAGTTATTGACCGACCTTACAATGAAATGTGAGGTTTATACTAATGTCATAGTAGTGAAAGAGGTCCCCGATCGATCTAGCTGAGGAGATAGTCATCAAGGATGATTGAAGCTGATCCAACCAAGGTGGTGGAAGCTAGCTCTAATGTAGCGGTACTAGGGGATGGTGACCTTTCCTCTAACCAAGCAGTGGGACCAGGTAAGAAGGAGCTACTATTGTCGAGAAGACTAACAAGAGAGGTGGATCGAGACCACGGTAGCTCACTAGGGCGATGAATGACCCATTACAAATGGTATAGAGATACAAGTATGGTACTAGTCTAGTGTCATGCTTAAGATCTTAGAGGTCCCTAAGAACATTAATAAAGCTCTAGACCCTCCTAGATTAAATTGGGACCGTAATGGCTTACTCAGGCATTGACCGGCCTAATACACGAAGTGAGGAGCCACTGGCCATCTGTCGGCTGCTTACTTGGGCATGCAGAAAGCCTCAACAAAAGTAGAAGCCTATAGGCTCTTCCCGATTTGATCGGGGCATCGGTGGCTTGCTAGGGCATTGAGTGGCCCGGTATGGATAGTGAGGAGCCATTGGTCTCATACTGGTCTAGAGGCACGCTTGGGATCCCAAAATTCTTTAGATACTGAGAGAAGGCTCTGGACCCCTCCCGAATGAGTAGGAACCATGGTGAATCACTTGGGCGTTGTATTGCCTGATACAAATGGAGAAGAGCCACCTACCTGGTTCTGGTCAAGAGGCATGCTTGGGATCTAAGGAGTCCCCAGCAACCAAGAGTAGGTTCTGGACCATGCTGGAATGAATTGGGACCGCAGTGGCTCACTTGGGCATTAGTCATCCCGGTACAAGAAGTGAGGAGCCACTGGTATTCTACATGTACTGCTGATCTGGAGACTTGCTTGGGCATGTAGGAAGCTTCAGTAAAAGTAGAAAGCCTCTAGGATCTTCCATAATGGATAGGGACACCGGTGGCTAGTTAGGGCGTTGAATGGCCTGGTATAAATTGTAAGGAGCCACCGGTCTAGTACCATTCCAGAGGCATGCTTGGGATCCAACGAGTTCCCAACAACAAAGAGTAGGCTTTGGACCCCTCCTTGAATTAACCAGGAGCTCAATGGCTCACTTGGATTTTGACTGGCCCAATATGCGAATTGAGGAGCCATTAAGCCTCTACCAGTCGTGATGCTCCTGCGATCACACAGTTGAGTTGGTTTCTCGGGTACATCTATTGACCTGTTACCTAGGAGCTTTTAAAGAGTGGATCTAGTGATTAGGGGATCTGTATGAACAGGTACAGGTTTAGTGGATCTGCAGGATATGAGATATACCAGTAGCAGAGTAAATCTTTTGCATGGAAACAAGAGAGATGCACCACCACTGCATATATGACATAGATGTACCAGAGCGGATTTGTTGTAAAGGAGCTAGACAGGCACATAGCTGCTGTAGAGGAGGTCTATTAGTGAATAAGCATCTTTGACACATAGGGGTAGCATAGTAAACCGGTTCCACAAGGAGTCTCAAGTACGAAATTTGTTTAGGGAAAATCGGTTCAAAATGCAGCGAGAGCATGAAATTTTTGAAATATTTTAATTTTTTTTCTTTTAGTAGAAAGAACAGTAACCCTAGATTAATTGATATATATTAAAAGTATCGTACCTTTTTCTCGTGACGATTGAACTAGCATTGAATTGAATCCGTAAGATCTTCCAATCCAATAACGAACGTGAATCACCTAGGAGTGTGGGCTCCCTTTCTTTAAATTGTATACTTGAGGATGGAAACAAACAAAATCTCTTTCTTTGTTAGTCACAATAATCCTCTAAGGAGAAAAACAAAAAACTTTAGGTCACTTGTGAATTATCAATAAATTTTATTGAAACTCACGTGAACCTTGATTCGTTGTTGTACACAAAACCTTTTATTGTAAAGGCTACTAGTGCACTATCAAAAACAAAACGTTCTTTCTTCCTTTTTCCCTTTGCCGAATTTTTCACACAAATATTTAGAGCTGGAAGAATTTATCTAGAGCAAGACCCAGATTCTCTCCAGTTAAAATTCCTCTTTGGCTGAAATTTACTCCAAGAAAAAATACCTTGGCCGAATTCTACTCTTGTAATTCTAGATTGAATTTCAGTCTAAGAAATACTAGGGTTGACCGAATTTCAACAAGAGTTATATATAGGTTTTCAAATCCATTCATAAAGAGGATCTACTTGGTAGGCAAGAATTCTATCCTTAGGTGGATTTACTAGGTGTCAAAGAATACTTTTGTAAAAAGAACTCTTTCCTACACCAAGACACCTAATCCAACTCAAATAATGTATTTGTGACCATATTAAAGATTTCCTAATTTGGCTCGATAAATAATTCCTTTTATTTATCTACTTATCAAATATAGTCTTTAATATTAATTATACTACCAAAAATAGTATAATATTAGGAGACCATCTCTTAGTAAGAAAAATATTTTAACATTTAATTAAATAATTAATTTTTAAACAAATTAATTAATTTCTATTTAATTAAATAATAAAATAAAAAATAATTAAATTAAGCTAAAATATTTAGCCTTGCCGCCAAAGACCACACAAGGGAATATATATTATTTTTCTTATTTTAATAAATCCATTGGAACTTAATAAAAAGTCCACATGTGAACTAGACCCATTAAAATATAAACATGTCCACATGCCTTTATACAGTTATAGATGGACCCCTAAATTGGTCCGGTAGAATATATCAAGTGATTTATACAAGTATCTATGGATTGGGGATCTTGACAGGCTATATAAATTAAAGCTTCAATAGACATAACCTAATCAAAATCAACAAATTATTCACTTAGGTCCAATCTATTAATTTTAATTCATTCCACCAAAGAACTAAAATTGAACTCGTAAATAGAGGTAGAATAAGTTAATATTTCTCATTCATACCCTAGACAATCTTTATGGCGATGGTGTATCCTCGAGAAGAATACCAGTAATCGCCAAGAGCTCATAGACCACCTATAGCTCTCCAAGTTATCATATTTACTTATATAACCACATTTCGAACTTGGATAGTTTGACTTGTCCAGAAGCCATGTTTCAATGACACTATTGAAAACTTAACGTTAAGATTTATTATCAAACACCTCAAAATATCCATATGATGTTATTCTACTCACATTTAATAAACGGAGCCACGATGTCCATGTCTATAAATGAAGTCCTCTATTGATTAACAAGTGAATACCACCAATCTATCGAGGATAGACTATGCTATATAATCGTACTCATTGATAGCTCAAACGATAAAACTTCCAACCATAAGTCCATCATTTATCTCAGAATTGAGATAGACTCTCCAATTGTCTTCAAATGAAAACTTTTATCCATTGACGGTTCTAGATAAAGTATTTCATTTTGATCCTATTCAATGCACCCAGTGCACTAGATTCTTTTGCCTAAAAACACCACACTTTGATGATTTTAGACTGATTATAACACATTTGATCCCACTCAAATGCTAGCAAAAGAATCTATAACTTTAACATGATAAAGATGCCCAACCTTTATCTTAAGTTACGAACATTATTCGAGACTAACTAAAGAATCGTGTCTACCTCATACATATCAAAATGTACGAACAATTCTTCTTTTCTCATAGTCTTTCGACCTTACGATTATTTACTTTTGACAATTATAAGATTTGTTAAACTAGAAATCAATTTTATTAATATAAAAATATTATCAAATACATTATTACACTCTTGCTATCGAGCATAGTCCCTACAATCTCCCGCTTGCTCTATAGCAAATGTGTCATATCTCTTATCCCCATATTCTCCAAGTGGCCATCAAAACTCTTTTGTGGAAGAGCCTTTGCAAAGGGATCCGCCAGATTTTCTGCTGATGCGATCTTGGTTAGCGTCACGTCTCCCTTATGCACAGTTTCCTTTAAAAGGTTATACTTTCTTTAAATGTGTTTCCCTCTCTTATGACTTCTTGGTTTTCTCGAATTAGCCACTGTTCCTTTATTGTCATAATAGATAGTGATCTGCTTATTCGTATCAGGAACCACTTCCTTGTCAATCAAGAATTGGCAGAGCCAGACAACCTCTTTAGTAGCCTCGTATACGGCAACATACTCAGCTTCCATGATGGAGTCAGCAATACAAGATTACTAGATTACCAGATACTCCTTCTTATTGTTGTCCGTCCTCTAAGTGTAAACACAGATCCTGATGTTGATCTTCTAGAGTCAGAATCTTATTGGAAATCAAAATTGGTATACCCAACAGGAATTAAATCCCCTCTATAGAATACAAGCATATAAGCTCTCGTTCTCTAGAGATATTTGAAAATATGCTTGACTGTCGTCCAGTGATTAGGACCAGGTTTCGATTGAAACCTGATAACTATGCCAACAACAAAACAAATATCTAGTCTAGTACAGAGCATTGCATACAAGAGACTCCCAACTACTGAGGCATATGCAACCCTACTCATGAATTGCTCTTCATGCTCATTCTTAGGAATTTGTTCCTTAGAAAGTTTGATTCCATGTCTGAAAGGTAACATACCTTTCCAGAAATCTTGCATGGAAAACCTAGACAAGATTTTATCTATGTATGAAGCTTGGGATAATGCAATCATTATATTTCTTCTATCCCTTATGTCTTGATACCAAGAATATAACTTGCTTCTCCTAAGTCCTTCATATCAAATTGTTTTGCTAACCATTTTTTTTTATTGATGTCAATACACCTACATCGTTTCCAATGAGCAGTATATCATCAACACACAGAACTAGGAAAACCAACTTGTCACCTTTAATCCTTTTGTACACACAGGGTTCGTCAAGGTTTTGAATAAATCCAAAACTTTTCACGACTTGATCGAACCTTATGTTCCAGGATCTGGATGCTTGCTTCAATCCATATATGGATCTTTGTAACCCAAATACCCTTTTTGTCTTGGCCTTTTTTAATGAATCCTTCTTGTTGCATCATGTAAATGCTTTCGTAAAGACATCCATTAAGGAAAGCTATCTTGACATCCATTTTCCAAATCTCTAGATCTAGAGATGCCGCAATGTATAAGAGTATCCCAAAGGATTTAAGCATGGCCAAAGAACAGAAGATTTCTTCATAATCGATACCTTCCTTCTGTGTGTAAAGCTTTAATGATTTCCACCTTTCCATCCATTCATCTTTTCCTCTTGTATACCCACTTGCACCCAATGGGTTTTATCCCTTTAGGCAAGTCCATAAGAGACCAGACTTTGTTTTTTAACATAGATTCAATTTCGAATTGCATTTCCTTTTATCAGTGGCGACAATCAAAATTTTCCATTTCTTCCTTGTACGTTTAGAGATCATCATCGTTCGGGAGATTCTCCACAGATTCTCTTAGACCGATGTATCTCTCGGGTTGTCTACTAACCTTCCCACTACGACGAGGTATGGTAGATTGTTGATCTTGTGTTAGTGCGAAACTTACAATTAGCCTAGGTTATGTAACCTCTTATGGAATTGTATCTCCTGAAAGCTCATTCAGGACAATTCTACTTTTTGGCACAAAATTACTTATATAGTCCTCGTCCTGAAATTTAGCATTTGTTGAAACAAGTACATTAAGATCAGAAGAACTGTAGAAATGATATCCTTTTGTTCCTTTACCATACAATACAAATATGCATGTTTCTGAACGGGACTCCACATTTGGTCTTTCCTTTTAACACGTGCGTAGGACATCCAAATATCCTTAAATGTAGTAAACTAGGCTTCGCCCGATCCACAACTCATGCGGTGTTTTAGGAACCTGTTGGGATTATGCTCGATAGCAAGAGTGTAATAATGTATTTGACAATCTTTTCATATTAATAAAGTGATTTATAGTTTAACAAACCTTATAGCATTTATAGTTTAATTATTATAATTTTCAAAAGTAAATAATCATAAGGTCAAAAAACTATGAGAAAAGAAGAATTGTTCATATATCTAGATATATATGAGGTAGACACAATTCTTTAGTTAGTCTTGAATAATATTCACAACTTAAGATAAAAGGTTGGGCGCCCTTATCTTGTCAGAGTTGTAAATTCTTTTGCTAGCATTAGAGTGGGATCAAATGTATTATGATAAGTCTAAAATCATCAAAGTGTGGTGTCTTTGGGCAAAAGAATCTAGTGCACTAGGTGCATTGAATTGGATCACGGTGAAATACTTTATCTAGAATCGTCAATAGATAAAAGTTTTTCATTTGAAGACAATCGGAGAGTCTATCTCAATCCTGAGATAAATGATGGACTTATGGTTACAAGTGTTATCATTTGAGCTAGCAATGAGTACGATATAGCATAGTCTATCCTCGATAGTTTGGTGGTTTTCATTTGTTAATCGATAGAGTACTTCATTTATAGATATGTACATCGTGGCTCCATTTATTAAATGAGAGTAGAATACCATCATATGGATGTTTTGAGGTATTGGATATTAAATCTTAACGCTAAGTTTTCAATAGTGTCTATTGAAACATGGCTTCTGGACAAATCAAAATATCCAAGTTCAAAATGTGGTCATGTGAGTAAATATGGTAACTTGGAGAGCTATAGGCAGTCTATGAGCTCTTGGCGATTACTGGTATTCTTCACGAGGATACACTTCCTCTAATAAGGTTGTTTAGGGTTTGAATGAGTAACATCAACTTATTCTATCTTTGTTGATTGTGATTGGGTTGTGTCTATTGGAGCTTAAATTTAGATAGCCCCGCCAAGATCCCCAATCCACACAAACTTGCATGGATCACTAGATATATTCTACCGGACCAATTTAGGGGTCCATTTGGGATTGTATTGAGCAATGTGGACTTGTTTCTTTTTATAAGAATGGGTCTAGTTCACGTATGGACTTTTTATTATGGTCAAATGGATTCAATAAAATAAGAAAAATAATATATATGCCTATATAATGGTGTTGGGCGGCAAAGCTTTATAGTTTAACTTAAATATATTTTTTTTTTTATTTTTTTTTTAATTAAATGGAAATTAATTAATTTGTTGATTAATTAATTATTTAATTAAAAGTCAAAATCTTTTTCCTAATAGGAGATGGTCTCCTAAAATTATACTATTGTTGGTAGTATAATTAATATTAAAGACTATATTTATAAGTAGATAAATAAAAGAAATTATTTATCTATTCAAATTAGGAAGTCTTTGATATGGTTATAAATACACTATTGAGTTGAATTAGGAGTCTTGGTGTAGGAAAGAATTCTTTTTGGAAAAGGATTCTTGGTCACCAAGTAAAACTACCTAATGGTAGAATTCTTCTTTGAAAAGGATTCGTAACCACCAAGTAAATCCACCTAAGGAAAGGATTCTTAACTACCAAGTAAATCTTTCTTAAGAGAGGATTTATGATCATATATATAGTACCTCTAAATTTCGGCCAAGGCATGATTTTAAGCTCCAAATTTCATGCAAGCCAAAGCAAATTTAGAGAGAGGAAAAATTCGGCCATTAGATAATTCTAAGAAGAAAAATTAGCCAAGCCCTGATTTTTTCTAAAAGAGTTTTCGGCCACCATTGAATTTTGAGTATAGAGAATTTGGTTCTTGCTCTAGATAAATTCATCCAACTCAAAATATTGGTGTGTGATAATCCGGCAAAGAGGAAAAGGAAGAAAGAACGTTTTGTATTCGATAGTGCATTAGTAGCCTTTACATTAAATGGTTTTGTGTACAACATCAAATCAAGGTTCACGCGAGTTTCAATCAAATTGATTGATAATCCACAAGTGACCTGACATTCTTTTCTTTCTTCTTGGAGGATTATTGTGACTAACAAAGAGAAAGATTTTGTTTGTTTCCATCCTCAAGTATACAACTTAAAGAAAGGGAGCCCACACTCCTAGGTGATTCATGTTCAAGATTGGATTGAAAGATCTTACGGATTCAATTCGGCACTAGTTCAATCGTCACAAGAAAAAGGTACGACACTTTTTATATACATTAATTAATCTAGGGTTAAGGTTCTTGTTATTAAAAAGGGGTTTTTTTAAATTTATACGAAACCCTAATTTTAATTTTTCACGCTTCCATTGCACGTATTTTCCCTATAGAACCGACTTAGATGGTACATCATTTAGAATGTACATAGCAGTTTGTAAAGTGTATACCCAAAAAGAATTAGGAATCGTTGAATAACTTAACATAGACCTAACCATGTCTGAAATAGTTCTATTTCTAGTTTCTGCCACCCCATTTTGTTGAGGTGTACCTGGTGTAGAAAACTAAGAAATAATCCCATTATCAATAAGATATTGTTGAAACTCACCAGATAGATATTCTCCACCACGATCAGACCTCAAGATTTTGATGTGTTTCTCAAACTGACTTTCTACTTCAGCTTTAAATGCTTGAACATGTCAAAAGCATCTGACTTATGGCTTATGAGATACACATAGCCAAATCTTGAGTGATCATCCATGAAAGTGATGAAGCACTCATATCCTCCTCTAGATTGAATGGTCATAGGACCACACACATTAGTGTGTATCAATCCTAAACATTCGATGGCACTTGTGCCTTTGGTCGTGAACGACCTTTTGGTCATTTTACCTTCCAAACAAGATTCACAAGTTGGTAGATCATCAACTTTTAAGTCACTTAGAGGTCTATTACTAACAAATCTTTTAATCCTATTAAGGTTAATATGACCTAGGTGCTAATGCCATAGGTAGGCTTCATCTTTTGATAATTTTACTGCTTTATGATTAGGTTCCATTGATTCCATGTCTAACAAGTGAGAGATATTTCTATTCAAATAGAATAAACCGTTTTCCAATGTACCTTTGCAAATAATTTTGTTATTCTTACTAATAATAAAAGCTTTATTAAAAGTAACCGAATAACCAAATTTATTGAAACAAGAAACTAAAATTAAATTCCACTTAAATTGAGGTACATAATAAACGTCTATTAAATCTAAATGTTCATAAGAATCTAAACTAATTCTAATATCTCTGACTGAACTAACAGACACCAACATGCCATTGCCTAAACACAAGTTGAATTCGTTCTCATTAAGCCTTCTCCTTTCCTTGAAACCCTACAAGGAAAAACAAACATGATTAGTGGCTCCGGAGTCTATGGTCCATGAATCCATAGAATCCGCCAAAAACCATGTTTCAAGAAAATTAATATTACATTCTTCCTTCTTGTCCGGTGACTTTGGGCAATTTCTTTTCCAATGTCCCTTTTTACCACAAAAGAAACACTTTCCTTTGATCTTGGTTACTTTCTTTGTCTCATTCTTAGTAGGTCCTAGTTGTTTTTTCTCCTGTTGTTTCTTGACCTTCTTACAGGTCTTAATAGTAACAACTTTACCTACGATCTGAATCTCTTGTACCTTGCCTTTCACAAGGATTTTCTCGGAGCTTTGAACATCTTGCATCAAGCCTTGCAAGGTGTATTCCTTATTATTCAATGTGTAGTCCAACTTGAATTGATCAAAGGAATCTGATAGTAAGTTGACAATCATGTCAACTTTTGTCTCACCATCTATCTCAGCACCACTCAGTTCAGCAATGTTGAGATGTTCTATGACTTTCATCATGTGATCTTTCATATCCTGTCTAGGTTTTATCCTAAGATTCATGAAGGAAATGACTACCTCTCTCTTAGTCATCCTAGACCTCATAGCAAACATCTTCTCTAAAGACATATTTATATCGGCAACAGTCTCCATTCCTTCATGTTGCTGTTGCAACACGTCGGAGATGATGGCCATAATGTAACATTTAGCCATCTCATCTGAAGACTCCCAGTGCTGATACTCATCTCTTTGGTCTTGAGTAGATTCATTAGTAGGAGTAGATGGTTTAGGAGTGCATAGAACGAACTTATGCTTTTCGGATTGCAACAAAAGCCCAATTTTCCTTTTCCATGTGACATAATTATCATCAGTTAAAGTATTATCTTTTAAGATGTTGATTAGGGATGGGGTCAGGATTTTTAAAAATTAACAAAAATTATGTAAGTAAATAATTTTGATAAAGCATTTTTGAATATTTATCTTGAATTATATTAAATAATTCAATCTTAAAATTCAACAGCGATCCAATACCTATAAATGTCACACCTCCTTTAGGAGTTCGCACTATTTACTAGTTGGACGAGGTCCCATCTAATTGATAATATAAAAACCAATATTTTCACATTGAGTGTGTTACCAAGTTATCGAACTACAATATATTCCCTCATGAATATCCCTCCTTTGGGATTAGATATCGTTTGGGTTAATTGTCTAGTCTATCCTTGTAAGGAGGTATCGTGCTAAATTCCATTCATGAATACCCCTTGGGGGGTTATTACACGAAACATAAAGTTCAGCTAAACTTGGAGGTCGTAGGTGTTCCAAAGCACCTTCTCCCACTCTATTATTTAAGGTGTGTGATCAAATTCCATAGAATGATTTACCAAGTTATCTAATAGCCGGTTAGATACCTAAACCATTCAATGCATGTTCATACCAAAAGAGATATATGAGTGGCACTCCTATTATATACGACATGTTGTCAAACAATGACAAACACTACAATATTTATAAAAATATAAATAGCTACAATTTTTGGCCATCCTAGAAAAGCAAGTATATTACATATGTCTTGGAATACAAAAAAAAATTTCCTTCCTTGGCGAACAAGTCTTCACGCGACCGTCGTCGTTTGGACTCCCTCGGCTGCCTCCCATGGGCGTGCGTGCCCTTGGCTCCCTCCCATGGGTGTGTGCAGCCCACAACCCCATAAAGGGCTGCCATGTGCATCCCATGGTTTTCATATGGCTGCTGTACGCAGCCCAAGCTACAACAATCGTGGCCGCGTGCTCTTTACACGCACGTTTGTTACGAAGGCTCGTACGGTCCCAAACTTGCTCTGGTTGCTTCCAATTCTTCAAACCTTTGAGTCTTCGATACTTGAATGTATTACAAAAGAATTTTAAATAAAATAATACTGCAGTTTTTTTTTCATTATTAGTACAGTAGTTTTTTTTTATTACAATAGCAAAATAAAAAAAATAGCCATTACCAATAAGGAAATTATGGCGATGATAGGACACCCTTTTTGTTACAATGTCAAAATAAAAATACATTAAAATTCTAGGACCAAAATTGACCAATAACAATCCACACACACATACATATATATATATATATATATATATATATATATATATCCATACATTCCAATGTAAATATATATATGTGAATACCTAGAGTGCCATCTCTTTCTAAAATATGCATAATCACAATAAAAGGAAATCGGTTCACGTATATATACATCAGTTGATCAAGGGTACAACTAGGCTCAGATACCAGATACCAATTGTAGGGAAAAAACGGTTCACAACGCGTCGGAAGTGTGAAATTAGGGTTTGAAATATTTTAATTTTTTTACCTTTTTGATAGGAAGAACCTTAACCATAGATTAATTGACGTACATTAAAAGTATGTTACCTTTTTCTTGTGACGATTGAACTAGCGTTGAATTGAATCCACAAGATCTTCCATTCCAATCAGGAACGTGAATCACCTAGGAGTGTGGACTCCCTTTCATTAAACTGTATACCTGAGGATGGAAACAAACAAAATCTCTTTGTTTGTTTTGTTTGTTTGTCACAATAATCCTCCAAGAAGAAAAACAAAAAACGTTAGGTCACTTGTGAATTATCAATCAATTTGATAGAAACTCGCGTGAACCTTGATTCGTTGTTGTACACAAAACCTTTTAGTGTAAAGGCTACTAGTGCACTATCGAAAACAAAACGTTCTTTCTTCCTTTTCCTCGATACTTGAATGTATTACAAAAGATTTTTAAATAAAAAAATAATGTGGTTTTTTTTTATTATTAGTACAGTAAAGAGAAGTTTTTTTTTATTACAATCGCAAAATAAAAAGAAATAGCGATTACCAATAAGGAAATTATGGCGATGATAGACCACCCTTCTTGTTACAATGCCAAAACAAAAATACATTAAAATTCTAGGACCAAAATTGACCAATAACAATACACACACACACACACGCACACACACACACACACACACACACACATATATATATATATATCCATACATTCCAATGTAAATATATAAATGTGAATACCTAGAGTGCCATCTCTTTCTAAAATATGCATAATCACAATAAAATGAAATAGGTTCACATATATATACATCAGTTAATCAAGGGTACAACTAGGCTCAGATACCAGATACCAATTTTAGGGAAAAATTGTTTCAAAACATGTCGGAAGCGTGAAATTAGGGTTTGAAATATTTTAAATTTTTTCTCTTTTTAATAGGAAGAACCTTAACCCTAGATTAATTGACGTAGATTAAAAGTATCTTACATTTTTCTTGTGACGATTGAACTAGCGTCGAATTGAATCCACGAGATCTTCCATTCCAATCACGAACGTGAATCACCTAGGAGTGTGGGCTCCCTTTCATTAAAGTGTATACCTGAGGATGGAAACAAACAAAATCTCTTTGTTTGTTTTGTTTGTTTGTCACAATAATCCTTCAAGAAAAAAAACAAAAAATGTTAGGTCACTTGTGAATTATCAATCAATTTGATAGATACTCGCGTCAATTTTGATTCGTTGTTGTACACAAACCTTTTAATGTTAAGTCTACTAGTGCACTATTGAAAACAAAACTTTCTTTCTTCCTTTTCCTCGATACTAGAATGTATTACAAAAGAATTTTAAATAAAAATATACTTCAGTTTTTTTATAATTATTAGTACAGTAAAGTTCAGTTTTTATTTATTACAATCGCAAAATAAAAAAAAAATAGCAACTACCAATAAGGAAATTATGGCGATGATAGACCACCCTTCTTGTTACAATGCCAAAACAAAAATACATTAAAATTCTAGGACCAAAATTGACCGATAACAATCCACACACACACATACACACATATATAAATAAATATATATATATATATATATATATATATATCCATACATTCCAATGTAAATATATATATGTGAATACCTAGAATGCCATCTCTTTCTAAAATATGCATAATCACAATAAAATGAAATAGGTTCACGTATATATACATCAGTTAATCAAGGGTACAACTAGGCTCAGATACCAGATACCAATTGTAGGGAAAAATCGATTCACAAAGCGTCGGAAGTGTCAAATTAGGGTTTGAAATATTTTAAATTTTTTACCTTTTTTAATAGGAAGAACCTTAACCATAGATTAATTGACGTATATTAAAAGTATCTTACCTTTTTTTTGTGACGATTGAACTAGCGTCGAATTGAATCCACGAGATCTTCCATTCCAATCACGAACGTGAATCACCTAGGAGTGTGGGCTCCCTTTCATTAAAGTGTATACCTGAGGATGGAAACAAACAAAATCTCTTTGTTTGTTTTGTTTGTTTGTCACAATAATCCTCCAAGAAGAAAAAAAAAAAACGTTAGGTCACTTGTGAATTATCAATCAATTTGATAGAAACTCGCGTGAACCTTGATTCGTTGTTGTACACAAAACCTTTTAGTTTAAAGGCTACTAGTGCACTATTGAAAACAAAACGTTCTTTCTTCCTTTTCCTCGATACTTGAATGTATTACCAAATATTTTTAAATAAAAAAATACTGTAGTTTTTTTTATTATTAATACAGTAAAGTGCAGTTTTTTTTATTACAATCGCAAAATAAAAAGAAATAGCAAATACCAATAAAGAAATTATGGCAATGATAGACCACCTTTCTTGTTACATTGCCAAAACAAAAATACATTAAAATTCTAGGACCAAAATTGACCAATAACAATACACACACACACACACGCACACACACACACAAACACACACAAATATGTATATATATATATATCCATACATTCCAATGTAAATATGTAAATGTGAATACCTAGAGTGCCATCTCTTTCTAAAATATGCATAATCACAATAAAATGAAATAGGTTCACATATATATACATCAGTTAATCAGGGGTACAACTAGGCTTAGATACCAGATACCAATTGTAGGGAAAAATTGTTTCAAAACATGTCGGAAGCGTAAAATTAGGGTTTGAAATATTTTAAATTTTTTCCCTTTTTAATAGGAAGAACCTTAACCCTAGATTAATTGACGTAGATTAAAAGTATCTTACCTTTTTCTTGTGACGATTGAACTAGCATCGAATTGAATCCACAAGATCTTTCATTCCAATCACGAACGTGAATCACCTAGGAGTGTGGGCTCCCTTTCATTAAAGTGTATACCTGAGGATGGAAACAAACAAAATCTCTTTGTTTGTTTTTGTTGTTTGTTTTGTTTGTTTGTCACAGTAATCCTCCAAGAAGAAAAACGAAAAACGTTAGGTCACTTGTGAATTATCAATCAATTTGATAGATACTCGCGTGAACCTTGATTCGTTGTTGTACACGAACCTTTTAATGTAAAGTCTACTAGTGCACTATTGAAAACAAAACGTTCTTTCTTCCTTTTCCCCGATACTTGAATGTATTACAAAAGAATTTTAAATAAAAAAATACTTCAGTTTTTTTATTTTTATTAGTACAGTAAAGTGCAGTTTTTTTTTATTACAATCGCAAAATAAAAAAAAATAGCAATTACCAATAAGGAAATTATGGCGATGATAGACCACCCTTCTTGTTACAATGCCAAAACAAAAATACATTAAAATTCTAGGACCAAAATTGACCAATAACAATCCACACACACACACACACACACACACAGCCATATATATATATATATATATATATATATATATATCCATAAATTCTAATGTAAATATATATATGCATAATCACAATAAAATGAAATAGGTTCACGTATATATACATCAGTTAATCAAGGGTACAACTAGGCTCAGATACCAGATACCAATTGTTGGGAAAAATTGTTTCAAAACATGTCGGAAGCGTGAAATTAGGGTTTGAAATATTTTAATTTTTTTTCCTTTTTAATAGGAAGAACCTTAACCCTAGATTAATTGACGTAGATTAAAAGTATCTTACATTTTTCTTGTGACGATTGAACTAGTGTCGAATTGAATCCACAAGATCTTCCATTCCAATCACGAACGTGAATCACCTAGGAGTGTGGGCTCCCTTTCATTAAAGTGTATACCTGAGGATGGAAACAAACAAAATCTCTTTGTTTGTTTTGTTTGTTTTTTTTGTTTGTTTGTCACAGTAATCCTCTAAGAAGAAAAACAAAAAACGTTAGGTCACTTGTGAATTATCAATCAATTTGATAGAAACTCGAGTGAACCTTGATTCGTTGTTGTACACAAAACCTTTTAATGTAAAGGCTACTAGTGCACTATCGTAAACAAAACGTTCTTTCTTCCTTTTCCACTTTTTCAAAATTTTCTCACACCAATATTTAGATTTGGAAGAATTTATCTAGAGAAAGACCCGGATTCTCTCCACTCAAAACTCCCCTTTGGCTGACATTTCTCTAAGAAAAAAATACCTTGGTCGAATTCTACTCTTGTTAATTCTAGCTTTACCGAATTTCACTCCAAGAAATACTAGGGTTGGGCGAATTTTAACAAGAGTTATATTTAGGTTTTCAAATCCTTTCCTAAATAGGATTTACTTGGTGGGCAAGAATCCTATCCCTAGGTAGATTTACTTGGTAACAAATTATCATTTTCCAAAAAGACTTCTTTCCCAGACCAAGACTTCTAACCCAACTCAAATAGTGTATTTGTGACCATATTAAAGAATTCATAATTTGATTAGATAAATAATTCCTTTTATTTATCTACTTATCAAATATAGTCTTTAATATTAATTATACTACCAACAATTGTATGCTATTAGGAGACTATTTTCTAATAAGAAAAAGATTTTAACTTTTAAGTAAATAATTAATTAATTGACAAATTAACTAATTTCTATTTTATTAAATAATAAAATAAAAAACAATATAATTAAGATAAAATATTTAGCCTTGCCGCCCAAGACCACACATGGGCATATATATTATTTTTCTTATTTTATTAAATCTATTGAACCTTAATAAAAAGTCCACATGTGAACTAGACCCATTCTTATAAAAAGAAACAAGTCCACATGCCTCAATAAAATTCTAGATGGACCTTTAAATTGGTCCGGTAGAATATATCAAGTGATCCATGCAAGTTCGTCTGGATTGAGGATCTTTGAGGGCTATCTAAATTTCAGCTTTAATAGAAATAACCTAATCACAATCAACAAATGATTCGCTTAGGTCCAATCTATTAATTTTAGTTTATTCCACTAAAGAACTAAAATTGAACTCTTAAATAAAGATAGAATAAGTTAATATTTCTCATTCATACCCTAGACAATCTTTATGGAGATAGTGTATCCTCGTGAAAAATACCAGTAATTGTAAAGAGCTCATAGACCTCCTATAGCTCTCAAAGTTACCATAATTACACATATGACCACATTTTGAATTTGGATATTTTGACTTCTCTAGAAGCCATGTTTCAATAGACACTATTGAAAACTTAACGTTAAGATTTAATATCCAATACCTCAAAATATCCCTATGATGGTATTCTACTCACATTTAATAAATGGAACCACGATGTCCATATCCATAAATGAAGTCCTTTATCGATTAACAAATGAATACCACCAATCTATCGATGATAGATTATGCTATATAATCGTACTCATTGATATCTCAAATGATAACACTTGCAACCATAAGTCCATCATTTATCTCAGGATTGAGATAGACCCTTCGATTGTCCTCAAGTGAAAACTTTTATCCACTGACGATTGTGGATAAATTAATTCATTGTGATCCTGTTCAATGCACCTAGTGCACTGGATTATTTTGCCCAAAGACACCACACTTTGATGATTTTAGACTCATCATAACACATTTGATCCCACTCAAATGCTAGCAAGAATCTACAACTTTAACAAGACAAAGGTGCCCAACCTTTATCCTATGTTGCGAACATTATTCAAAACTAACTAAAGAATTGTGCCTACCTCATACATATCCAATTGCATGAACAATTCTTCTTTTCTCATAGTCTTCTGACCTTATGATTATTTACTTTTGATAGTTATAATAATTAAACTATAAATGCTATAAGATTTGTTAAACTTGAAATCACTTTTATTAATATGAAAAGATTGTCAAGTACATTATTACACTCTTGCTATCGAGCATAGTTCTAATAATTTGCTTCACAATAAACCGAGCTTGTTAAACCATAAAAAGAGCACCATACGTGGTGCGTAAGCGACATAGGAACATATAGAGAAAGGATACCATAAACAATGAACGTTAAATCTGTCACCTGAAAAGTATAAGGATGCTCAAGTAGAGACATGGAAGCTTTAAAAAGGGGTGTTAAAACTTCCCACTGACAGCGCCAACAAGTGTTAACTGAAAATTCCCACTGGGTGGAAATTCTTGATTAACACCATCAACTCGCTGCCTGGTAGGCGGCGGGGGGTAGGTACCTCATACTTTGGTGATCTTGTATGAATATGAAGGAAGGTGCAATAGGTAGGAGATAAGTCATCCCACCCATCGAGCTTTGTGCATATGGAGAAGATATGGGGGGGCTTGATGTTCCCCTACTTGTGTAAAAGGGCAGATCATGGTCCTCGGTCCTGGTCCTGATCCTTGATCACGGTACCCGGTGCTGATATTTTGTCTTCTCTCAAGGAGTCCTCAATTCAAATAGGGAGCAAGGATGTAGGATTGGTGCTCCAGGATGATGTAGATATATTCTTGAAAGATTGGGCCATCTAGGTACTTTCGGTCGGGGTCGAAACCCATTTTGGTACCTAGTGCTCGGTCTTAGACCCCAATTTATTCCTGTAGTTCACGGAACTAAATAGTGAACAAGAAAGGGAGCTCATCTAGCTCAGGTGTTGGATCCTTGTCCGCTCCCGAAATGGGTCTGGATGGTTTCTCCCTATCTTGACATGCGACTTGGCAAGCAGATAGGTGGATAAGAGCGATAAGTCCAGCGGGGTAGGAATTTAGCCCACACACATACATACATGCATAATACAGGAGATAAATAGGAGAAAAACAAGTCTTAGTAGTGGTGGACTGACCAAGGGGGGAAAAGCATCATGAATGATCATATGCTGAAAAACCCTAAGGTAGTATCTAGAGGAAGGAGAAAGACCATTCCTTATATATACATATATATATATAACAAGCTATGCTTCTAGGAGCTTACAAAAATAGTAAAGTGGTACAGTGGGGATGCTCCAAAGAGCTTATAATAGTAATCAAGTGTTACCCGATACCGGTACAATCCTGGTAAAGGTACGCATGCAATGATCGTGTAGGGAGAATTTGGGTGAAGCATGTAGGCTTCTCTCGAGTTGGTCGATTTCTAGATCCAAGATGAGATGTGAGATCTCATAGGAATTCATTTTGGATCTTCTCTTAATAGGTGATTTCTTCCTCTATCCCTCCTCCTGTCAGACATCGAATCAAGTTTATTTATACACGGTGTAACTAATGTTCATTCTAGGCTTGTAAGTCGGAGATCATTGAATTCATCTTCTTTCCTTAATAGGCGGGTTTTTCTGTTTAATGTAGTTGACCCCAAATAATCGGTTGTGGAGGTTATCTTAGAGGCAAAGGTGTTTGTTTCCTCTTTGGACTCTTTCTTGTTATCCACTCCATTAATTAGTCGATTAACTTATAAGCATAGGAACATTGATTGAATTGACTTATCAATGGCGTTATTAAGAAGTTGACTAATCTTCTATTAATGGTGTTGATTATCATCATTAATAGGGTTGACTACCTCCATTAACATGATTGACCTCATTAATGGTATCTGAAATGTCATGAAAGTCAACCCTCTCTTCCTATGTCACTTTGGTTAGGTACACTATGAAGGTTGCTTGAGGTGATGCTTGGAATATTTGGTGTCGAGGTACGCTCGAGTACCACTCTTGTTACTAGAGACTTGATATAACCATGTCAGGATCTACAGTAGATCTTGCCTTAACCGTATTGGCGTTTTAAATTTCTATTGGAGCTTTTATAAGCTTCTTCTCTCGTGTTAGGAAGGGTTAGGCACATATCTTAGTGACATAGAGGTGTTTTGGTGGAAATGTATAAATTTGCTTGCTCCTGGAGAGATTGAAGGGAATCTTGGATCGCAAGGTACTTCGAGTTATTAGTCCGAGGGTGGGATATCTTGAGGTATTAGTCTGATTGTTGAGGGCTGGATTCGATCACGCTTGGGCTTCTCATAGAGCTCAATTGTGCTTGATCATGTGAATCTCGGCTCCTCGAGGTAGATGAGAGCCCATCATGTCGTTAAAAGGTTTTTAGATTGTGTTAGCATTAATTCCATATCAAAATGATGTTTACTTGTAATGATTTAGTTTTTTAGATTCATGATGATTCAAGCTTCAAAGAAGAAGGAACAACTAGTCAAAGTAAGTTCAAAGTCTTCAAAGAGAAAGGATGCAACGGTTCTACAAAGGTATACTAAGACCTTATCTTTCTCTTACAAGGCTTAGGCACACACACACAATTCATACATTTGTGTCCCTGCATCATTGTACACCATTATAGGCAAACACATACAATTCATTCATATGAGTCCCTGCATCGTTGAGCATCATGTATAACATATTCACACACTTGAAGATGAATGCTCATGCATTGGTATGGAAATAACATGTTTTTGGAAAATGCATGATTGGAGACTATCTTTGTGTAGTTTGCATTCTAGTGTGAATTGTGTATATGTTTGTATAACATGGATATTGAACTTGAATTTAGTCTTAAATCATTCTTGATTGAGTTTGGTCATTTCGGTTACTCATACTATTGATTTCATGTTCTAAATCAAAAGATACTACACTTTCAACTCATGTTGCATACATTGTCTTCATCTTCATATATCGAGTCAAATTATTATTTTCTAGGTTGAGTATCTTATATGTCCATGTCCGTGAGAGAGTTATAGTTCATAATCCACAAACGGATTCGAATTCTGAGTTCGGAGACCAGAGAACTGTCGAAGAAAGCGTGAGGAGTGAAAGGGAGTTGCACCATGGCCAAAGGCCATTCATTGGTGCAAGCCCGAGATGGTGCGTGGCCATCTCGGCTGCAAAACCTTGCTGCCCTGGGATGCCCACACACCATCTTTCATTCCCTCTCCTTTATACTCATCTTCCCTCTCAAATTCAATCTAAGAAGAAATTTAATCTTGTGTGTAAAAAATTTCTATCTACATTTTCTCACCTTCCAAACATTATAACTTCTTCATTTGAACTTTGATTTGAGTGATTTAAAGTTGAGAGTGTTTTTCTATTCATCCTCCGTCTATTCTTTAAGGGTTTGAGTGAGTTTTATAGCTGTTTTTGGAGCCTAAACTCACAAAAATGGGACTTCACTAAAATCAACTAAGGTATTGATTTTCTCTCAAAGTTTTCTTTTAAAACTTGGTCAATTGCCTTGGTTTTTCTTCTTCAACATATATGTTTGTATTGTGAGTGTTTTGATTTGAGTTTTAAACTCTTTTAAAGCTAGGTTGAGTTTCAATTGAAATCTTACATGTTGAGTTAGGTTTGGATTTTGCCTATGTTTTCACATGTTTGGGATTGTATTGTGCTAACTTTGATTCTAGGACTATTTGATGATCTTTGATTGATTGATTTTATGAAAAATAGTTCCTCACATGTATTAGGATCTCTTGGCCAAATTCTCACATTAATACATGTGCTTATGTTCTTTTGAGCTATTCATGTGTTTTGTTGAATATATGTATAGGAATATGCTCTAGAACTTTAGCTTTAATCTAAATGACTTTGTCATATGATTTTAGCATGTTTGTGGCTTATGTGATTTAAACTTGATTATATGTTAATTGAATATATCTTGTGATTCAAGTTTTAGATCTACGCATGTATCTAGGTTGTAATTAATGTTGAATGTATCTTACATGATCTAGATGATTTAAACATGCATGATTGACTAGACTATATTTGTTTTGTGCATTCATGCTCATGTCTAGTATTTTCCATAGGATGTGTTGATCATAGCATTCTATGTTGCGTGCTTGTTTGCACTTTGCATTCATGATCACCTACATGCCTTGTGAGAAGGAAGTCTTGACAATAGGTGTGAGACCTATGTTGTTGAGCAAGTAAGTGTTGGCAAGAGGTGTGAGACCTTGGATTGTCAATCAAGGAAGTCTTGGCAAGAGTCGGGAGGACTCGAATAGTCGAGCAAGAAGTCTTGCCAAGGGTCACAAGGATCCGGAAGGGTGAGCGAGGAAGTCTTGACTAGAGTCAGGAGGACTCGGATAGTTGAGCAAGAAGTTCTGCCTTGGGTCGTGAGGATCCAGTAAGGTGAGCGAAAAAGTCTTGACAAGAGGTGTGAGGCCTCGGATTGTTAAGCATGAGGGCGACATCTTCATGAGTAGGATATAAGGGTAGTTTCTAGGTGAAGGGGTCACCTGAGAGATTGTACTTGTCTTATCTACTAGTGGATTTTGTTTGTCGGTGGTTGCTAACCAGTGGATGTTTCCTCTTTGGAGGTTTACCACGTTATATCTTGTGTTAACTTTTTCTATCCCTATCTCTCTTGTATTTGTATTTGTTATTTGAATACTATGGATATAACTTTTACTTCCTTTCTATAATATAGAATGTGTATGTGTTGCCATTACTTGTTTGTATCACACTTTACTTGTTTTATATATTGATTAAGTGTCTTTAATTGATATATATATTATGATACAAGCAATCTAGAGAGACAAACTTTTGTTTGTTTCTAAGGGAGTCGAAAAAGATGTCTAACCTATTCACCCACCCCTCTAGGTTAGCCTTGAGCATATAACCGTGTTTGTATTTTCAATTAGTATTAGAGTAGGACACTAGATTGCACTTAGTGAGAGTCCAGGTGATATATTCACGGTTTTTGTAAAGCATTTAAAGTCATGGGTTTACAAGATGATGTAATGACTGAAGGAGCCTCAAATACTAGACCATCATTACTTAGAGGCACTAACTATGGGTATTGGAAGTTGAGAATGAAAGCCTACATCTACTTTATTGATGAAAGGGCTTGGATGGTAGTGGAAGAAGGTTATAATCCTCCTACCAAGGTCCAAGAGAATGGAACCATGATACTCAAGCCAAAGAGTGAATGGACAATGAATGAGTTTGAGGTTGCTAAATGGCACCATCGTGCTATTAATGCCATCTTTGGAGGAGTTGATGGGCATCAATTCTCCTACATTTAAAATCTTAAATCCATAAAGGAAGCTTGGGATACTCTCCAAGTTACTAATGAATGAACCTTAGCGATGAAGAAATCGAGGTTTCAAATGTTGGCATCATAATTTGAAGGTTTAAGTATGGGTGAAGAAGAAGAGTTTGAAGACTTCCAATTCTAGTTTGTTAACATTGCTAACAAATGTCAAGCACTTGGAATACCTATCTCAAAAGTGCGTTTAAATTGGAAAATCCTTAGGTCTCTTCCTAAGAGATTCAAATCAAAGGTGAAGGCCATTGAGGAAAGCAAGGATACGGATAGTATGAACATTGATGAGTTGCTTGGGTCTCTCTAAACTTATGAGATGTGCTTGAAGCCAAAGATTAATAGTAAGAGAATCGCTCTTAATGCTATAGAGGAGGAGAGTGATGTTGAAAATAAAGAGATGGCTCTTTTGGTTAGAAGGTTCAAGAAGTTTCTAAAGAAGAATGCCAAGCCTAAAGGCAAGTCTTCTAAGGAAAAGGGAGTTAAGAGAACATCATCTTTAAGGAATGAGAAGAATAGTCAAGCCAAGCAACAAGAAAGATGTTAAATGCTATAATTGTCATGGTTTCGATCACTTTGCTAGTGAGTGCACCAAGAAGCCATCTAAGAAAGACAAGATAGGCAAAGTGTTGGCAGCTACTTGGAGTAATGATAACTCTGGTGACAATGAGAGCTCTAGTAGTGAGTCTTCAAGTGATGAAGAATTTGTGAGCAACTTTGTAGCTCTAACGGCTTCTCATTCTCCACTAGATGTTGATGGTACAATATCTTTGAACAAGAACTTTGATGCAAATCATCGTGGAAGATCTAGTTCCATTCCTAGAAATCTTGAGTTGTTGGAAAAGATAGAAAAGATTGAAAAAGCTAGAGATAATGCTCTAAGAGAGGTAGTTGAGAAGGATGATTTGATCAAGAAACAACTAGATGAGTTTGTGGTTGTCACTCGTAGACTTCTTGGTGAGAAAGGTGATATTATGAAGAAGTTTAGAGAACTTGAAAAGATAAACCTTGAGAAGGATAATGTGATATCTTCTTTGAAGAAGAGAGAACAAGAATTGATGGAAGAGATAGACACGGCTAGGAGGCCATCAAGGACTTAGTGAATGATTCGGTAAGTGTGTCTAGTGTTAGGAATCTTGTTAACTCTTATAGTGGTGAAGATGACTTGGCAGTTGAAGAGGAGCCCTTGGAAGCACCACTTCCTACTCACTTGGATGAAGTCGTGATTGATAAGAAACCACACAAGAAGAGAAGATCAAAAGCCAAGAAGAAGTTGGTAAACAAGGTATCTTTGCAAACTTCTAGTGAAGCTAGTTCAACTCCAAAAGGTACAATCTCATCTTTTTTTCCAATTTGCCATTCTTGCAACAAAATAGGTTGCATTAAGCCTAGGTGTTATAAATATATAGAAAAATGAAAATTAGGAAATGAATATAGAGATAAGGAGATTAAACTTCGACTTGAACATGCTAAGGATTTAAAAGTTGAAAAACGTGATAATTTTGCTAAGCATGAAAAGAAGTTTTGGAGTAGAAAGAATACTAATCTTGTTCAACTTGACAAAGCTTGTGTTGAAAATGTTAAGAAAGAGTGTGTTAATGATATTCTTGTTAATCAAGTCATTGAAGGATACTCTAGATTTAACATTGTTGTCAAGGATGATATTGGGAATGTTTGTGTAGGTACACCCAAGAACAAGTGGTTCAAGGGTGAGTGCTCTTATCACTAATATAAGAAGCACATGTGAGATAGCTTTGAAGCAATATATCAATTGTGTTGAGAATTCTTGCTTGCTAGCTTTGAATACTCCATGTATTGGTATGAACTTGGTTATCTCACATCATGTTTGTTATGATGGTAAAAATTTGTTGATTAACTTTAGAGAAGTTCTTTTGATACATGTGTTGATTGAGTTGAGATATTTTTCTTTTTATACTCTTATTGTGAAACATCGTCAACTTGGTGTCATGAGGACATTCAAGGTAAGAGTGCTCATAAAAAGGGCAGAAGTATGATACTTGGTGAATATAATGTGCAAAAAGGTATTTCTATACTCTAATGCATGTTCTCTTAGATATTCATCTTTTGACTCAATTTTTGATATACATCTCATAGCATGTCATATTAGAGAATTTTGTATAGCATACATATGGTTCTCATTGGCATTTGCTATTTTAGGATCTAATAGTGATATAGTTCACACAGATCTTAACTTTCATGATTGTTTGTGTATAGTATATTCAGTGGCATTACTTTTGAAAATATGAGCTTCATATTCTTTGAAAGCTGTTCATTAGAGAAGTAATGATCTTGAATAAGTCTCTACTTATTGCTTTTAGATCATGTGCTTATGAGACATAAAACCTTGGTTTTCTAAAAATTGCCCCTTGCTTCTCTTATATGTTTTGCTAGTAGGTTGAGGTTACTAATATGTAAACTTTGGATACACCTTGAAGTTTTTATGCTTAAGTACATTTAAAATGACCTATTGTTAATATCAATTTTGCTTCGGCAAATACATAGAACATAACGAGCACCTTCATGAAAAGGTCTACACACATTGGTTGTGAAAGCTACCCAATGTTGGAAAGAGCTACATCATTGTGATGAGTGAAAGCCGCAAGAAGTGAATTTTTTTTATGTTTTAAAAAAAATAAGGAAAAATCAAAGAAGTGTTGAAATGGAATCATAAAAAAAAATTCTTTGATTCAAAGCCTAAAAAGAAAAGGAGGAAGGCTTAAAAAGGAGTATAGTTGAAAATCAAATGAGCTCGGGTTGAAAAACAAAAATGGGATGACGAGCCACATGCACACACAAACTCATATGTTGAAATATATTCTTTTAAAAGCAAAAATTCTGGATGATAATCGGTTTGACTTTTTATGGAAAAAGCTTAAGATGAATAGTTGTTGGAAATTGTTTGCATGTTGATTATCAAACTACTTCTTGATATATATTTGAAGCATATCTCACACACACACACACACACTTTGTTTATGAGTATGATGGTATTTTAGCAATTGTTGAAGAATTATGAGAGAACTTGAAAAATCTTTGTGTATCTCTCTTAGCATATGGAGCTTATTTTGTTGATATTTCTTCAAATTACTTGAATGTGTGATTGTGTGAACATTTTTGTGAACTTTATACTATCATTGATTTTAGTTATAGCATTTATCAAGGGGGATCATTGTATGCTAGACATTGTTCTCTTTTATGATATGTTCACATGCTTCATTTTGTAACATGTTGGCATATTTTGACTTAATGATACTTGTAAGATATTACTCTCTATCTTTGTCTTGCATGATGATTCATTCTTAAGTCATATGTCTTTGTTTTTTATATATTTGTGACTAATATGCTTGTTTTGTCTTTCACTCACTTTTGTTGTATGTATATAGCATCTTATAACACAAGAACAAATGGGAAGAACTAAGGTTACCGGAAGTGGAAATCAATTGAATCCCGTTGTGAAAGCCAAGTCTACCTCAAAAGGATCCAAAGCTTCAAGGACAAAAGATTTAGGAATCTTTGAAACTAATAAGATGTTTCAAGAGAGAGGCATTGACTTAGGTAAGTGTAAAGATTCTTATATTCTTAAGTGCATTAAGGATAGAAATTGATACTCTTATTAGAGTGTTTTATCTTGAATATAGAGAAAGTGCCACCTTATTGGATGCTTTGATGGATATTAGGGGTGTTGTGTTTAGAGTTAACCCGGAAAACATTAACAAGTTTCTTGGGCTATCTAATGATATAGATTTGAATTTTCTATCTGCAGATATCATTGAGAATCTTAATATCATGGGTAGAACTCTTTGTGACAATGCTTCTTTTGAGTGGAAAGGTAGAGAATATACTAGTCAACATGAGTTAACTAAGGCTAGTGCATTTTGGCATCTATTCATTTGCACTAACATTATTGGATCTTAGAATTCAACCGAGTTGAATAAAGACAAGATCAAAATAATGTATGCCTTGGTGACTAATCAACCTATAAACATTGGGGATCTACTTATGCTTTATATTGATAGTGCGGCTTTCTCTACTAAAGGAGATAAAAAGCTTGCATTACCGGGGTTTATAACTTCTTTGTATTTAGCTCGTGGTGTTAAGAGTAAAGAAGATGATGTGTTGGTACAACCCTTGGAAAAGTATAGTGAAACGTGTGTCATACATGTCATATATGGATAAGGGTAAGACATGTGATACTTTTGGACTATTTAGTAGTTCTCAAGTTGATTGTCAAGAGATTTGCACAAACATTCTTCCGGATTGGGCTTTACAATTGAAGAAGAAGGTTGATGAACTTAGTGCTATAGTTGTTAAACAAGATGCTAGAATAAAAGAGTTGGAGGAGTGTATTGCTTCAAGTTCAAGACCACCTCTAAAGCATTATGTTAGATCAACTACACGCACATCTTTCTTTGGTGGACCAAGTAGCTAGTATTTGAGTCTTGTGGCATATTTCTTACCTTTTGGCATCATTTCAGGTCAAAAAGAGGGAGAAAGAGATGCTAGTTACTTAGTTTCTTTTTTTATGTTGTTTTTCTGAACTTTTGAACTTTCAATGGCATGTAATAATTAGTCTTAAGGTTTGGTTAAGAATTCTTGTATTTTGGCATGTATTGCGAGGGAGATACATGTATTTGTGATACATGTATTTGTGGACTTAATTGTATATTCTTATCCATATTATATGTTGCCATTTGTTGTTTTTCTCTTGTATATGCATTGTGCTTTGAGATGATTTGTAGGTTGCTTCAAGAGAAGATCAAGAGTTGGTGAAGATTAGTTATAGGAATCTTACTCATTGTAATGTAAGGGAGTGTTTTTGTGATCTATCTTCATTTTTATATTTGTAGTAAATGTATAGGTGTTTTGACATGGAATATGCCAAAGGGGGAGATTATTAGGTTTTTAGATTGTGTTGGCATTAATTCCATATCAAAATGATGTTTACTTGTAATGATTTAGTTGTTTAGATTCATGATGATTCAAGCTTCAAAGAAGAAGGAACAACTAATCAAAGCAAGTTCAATTTCTTCAAAGAGAAAGGATGCATTATGGTTCTACAAAGGTATACTAAGACCTTATCTTTCTCTTACAAGGCTTAGGAACACACACAATTCATACATTTGTGTCTCTGCATCATTGTGCACCATTAAAGGCATACACATACAATTCATTCATATGTGTCCCTGCATCTTTGTGCACCAAGTATAACACATTCACACACTTGAAGATGAATGCTTATGCATTGGTATGGAAATAACATGTTTTTGGAAAATACATGATTGGAGACTATCTCTGTGTAGTTTGCATTCTAGTGTGAATTGTTTTTGTTTGTGTGTATGTTTTTATAACATGGATATTGAACTTGAATTTACTCTTAAATCATTCTTGATAGAGTTTTGGTCATTTCGGTTACTCATAATATTGATTTCAAGTTCTAAGTCAAAAGATACTACACTTTCAACTCATGCTGCATACATTGTCTTCGTCTTCGTATATCGAGTCAAATTATTATTTTCTGGATTGAGTATCTTATATGTCCATGTCCATGAGAGAGTTACGGTTCGTAATCCATAAACGGATTCGAATTCCGAGTTTGGAGGCTGGAGAACGGTCGAAGAAAGCGTGAGGAGTGCAAGGGAGTTGCACCATGGCCAAGGTCATTCATTGGTGCAAGCCCGAGATGGCGCGTGGCCATCTCGGCTGCAACATCTTGCTGCCCCGAGATACCCACACTATCTCAGGGAAGCAATAACAAAGGAGGCTATTTTGGTCTTTTAAGCTTCTTTCATTCCCTCTCCTTTATATTCCTCTTCCCTCTTACATTTCATTCTAAGAAGAAATTTAAACTTGTGTGCAGAAATTTTCTCTCTAAATTTTCTCACGTTCCAAACACCATAACTTCTTCATCTGAACTCCGATTTGAGTGATTTAAAGTTGAGAGTGTTTGTCTATTCATCCTCCATCTTTTCTCTGAACGTTTGAGTGATATTTATTGCTGTGTTGGGAGTCTAAACTCACAAAAACGGGACTTCACTAAAATCAACTAAGGTATTGATTTTCTCTCAAAGTTTTCTTTTAAAACTTGATCAATTGCCTTGGTTTTTCTTCTTCAACATATATGTTTGTATTGTGAGTGTTTTGTTTGAGTTTTAAACTCTTTTAAAGTTAGGTTGAGTTTCAATTGAAATCTTACATGTTGAGTTAGGTTTGGATTTTGCCTATGTTTTCACATGTTTGGGATTGTATTGTGCTAACTTTGATTCTAGGACTATTTGATGATCTTTGATTGATTGATTTTGTGAAAAATAGTTCCTCACATGTATTAGGCTCTCTTGGCCGAATTCTCACATTAATACATGTGCTTATGTTCTTTTGAGCTATTCATGTGTTTTGTTGAATCTATGTATAGGAATATGCTCTATAACTTTAGCTTTAATCTAAATGACTTTGTCATATGATTTTAGCATGTTTGTGGTTTATGTTATAAACTTGATTATGTGTTAATTAAACATATCTTGTGATTCAAGTTTTAGATCTATGCATGTATCTAGGTTGTAGTTAATGTTTAACATATCTTACATGATCTAGATGATTTAAACATGCATGATTGACTAGACAACATTTGTTTTGTGCATTCATGCTCATGTCTAGTATTTTTCGTAGGATGTGTTGATCATAGCATTTTATGTTGCGTGTTTGTTTGCGTTTTGCATTCATGATCAACTAGATGCCTTGTGAGAAGGAAATCTTGACAATAGGTGTGAGACCTATGTTATTGAGCAAGTAAGTATTGGAAAAATGTGTGAGACCGTGGATTGTTAAGCAAGAAAGTCTTGGCTGGAGTCGGGAGGACTCGGATAGTCGAGCAAGAAGTCTTGCCTAGGGTCGTGAGGATCCGGAAGGGTGAGCGAGGAAGTCTTGACTAGAGTACGGTGGACTCGGATAGTTGTTCAAGAAGTCTTGCCTTGGGTCGTGAGGATCCGGTATGGTGAGGGAGGAAGTCTTAACAAGAGGTGTGAGGCCTCGGATTGTTGAGCATGAGGGCAACATCTTCATGAGTAGGATAGGAGGGCAGTTTCTAGGTGAAGGGGTCACTTGAGAGATTGTACTTGTCTTATCTACTAGTGGATTTTGTTTGCCTTTGGTTGCTAACCCGTGGATGTTTCCTCTTCGGAGGTTTACCACGTTATATCTTGTGTCAACTTTTTCTATCCCTATCTCTCTTGTATTTGTATTTATTATTTGAATACTATAGATAGAACTATTTATGTAAGTTGATTTCCTTTCTATAATATAGATTGTGTATGAGTTACCATTATTTGTTTGTATCACACTTTATTTTATATATATATTGATTAAGTGTCTTTAATTGACATATATATATTATGATACAAGCAGTCTAGAGGGACAAACTTTTGTTTGTTTCTAAGGGAGTCGAAAAAGGTGTCTAACCTATCCCCCCCCCCAAACTAGGTTAGCCTTGAGCATATAGCCGTGTTTGTATTTTCAGTCGTCTTGGTGCTAAGTAGTGCTTTCTACTAGGTAGGCCCTACCAGATACCAGGTAGATGGAAAATTCTTCTTTGGACCTCTGCCAAAAAAGGCTGTTAACAAACACACACGCACACACGCACACACCTATATATATATATATATATATATATCCATACATTTCAATGTAAATATATATGTGAATACCTAGAGTGTCATCTCTTTCTAAAGCATGTATATTTACAATAAAAAGAAATAAATTCATGTATATATATTGTTTGGGTTTATGCATAAAGATGTAATTTTTAAATGGATTTATAAAATAAATAAAATGAATGTTCAATTCATTATTGTTTTGTTGTTTATTTTATAACTTGTGCACATATTTAACATCGAAGATTGCCATATATTATCTCAAACGGTGTATATGAATGATATGCACAAATGGATATAGTATGAGACGTGCAATCTAAAGAGTCAGTAGAAAGTAAATAAAGTTGGGCACTTTATTTGTGGTTAATCTACAGCTTCAGTCCCTTCTGTAGTGTATGGTGATCCTATCCTGGATCATTCATATGGAGATATGAGAATGGAGGCACCTTATATGATGTGATCATATAGGACTGGGCCATGATCTATAAAAATCTCTCACCAAGATCCGCTTACCAAAAAGTTTCATATATATCAACTAATGATGGCTATATGTGGGTGATCTTAATCCTGAGTGTCTTATCGACTCCTTCAGGTTAGATCGTGGTCTTTGATATACTATGGTGAGGTCGGATGCATTTCCTAATCAATATGCTCCGTATGTTGTGATTGTGGTTTGACATGTGGTTGGGAAGGTTTGTATACAATAGTTCTCTAAAGGGTTGATTCGGGGCTTAGACAATATGAGCGCTCTCCTAATTCCATAAGGAAATAGGATTTACTGTTCATTAGAGAATCAACGGTACTTAAAGGTTATATGTAATTAGAGGGGTATATTGGACATTGTGACCCAGCTCTAATTATGAACTAATTTGGAGGATCACACCATGTGTAATAGCTATATCGATAGACACCGAGTTTTATTGGTCTGTGTAAAAGCATCTACAATTGGGAAAGTGTACCTTCGGGTTTTTAGTGGAACAACACTGGAGTTAATAATCAAGGAATATTAATTAAAGAGTTTAATTAATGATTCCTATGATTATTGAAGCTCAAAATATTGTGGGTCCATTCGGTCCCTTTTGCTAGCTTGATTGATTTAGGTAACAAGGGTCATGGTTAATTAACAAGATTTTCCAATTAATTGTGTTACGAAAGTGACACGTATTTATTCAGGGATTAATTGAATAATAAGATTATTTAATTAAATAATAATGGAGATTAAAAAAAATAAATAATAAGATTATTTAATTATGTTACTAATCACTAAATGTAAGGTGTTAGTGGATATTTGATTTAAAATGGAATAAGAGAATATGATTATTTTATTAAATTAAATTAAGTGTTTGAATTGAACTTAAAATGTTTAAATTCAAAAATAAATATTTAATTATCTTTTAAAGATATGAGATATTTTTAAAATGTTTGAAAATCAAATTAAGATATCATTTGTTTTTTAAAAGGTTAAAATTATATTATATATATATTAATTCTTTGAAAAACCTATGAAGAGATATCAAATATCAAAGACACATTAACACACATTAAAAACAAAAAAAACAAAAAACTGATCATGTCTTCAATTTACATTTGATACAATTGATGCGGGTTAAATACATATATTAAATATGTATGCGTTGAAGTGTTAAACAAATAAAATGAAGGCATCAATTTTATTTTTGTGGGATAAGTGCATGCAAGTGTGCATGTGTTAAAAGAGAAAAGAACGCATCAGTTTTGTAGAGAAAGTGATAACATACAGGTGAGCATGTTATAATAGAAAGAAAAGAAATTTTTTTTGATGCTTTTTAAAAGTGCGTTCGTGCACTTTGAAACTAAAGAGAAAAAGAAAATATAAGATATTTTTTTAACAACTAGAATTGCTCTAAGTTGTTTTCTCTAAGAAGAAATAGTTTCTTCGATTTTTCTCTACATCCTCCATTTAAGTTTTTGAGACCGTGACGCGCCCACACACAGTTACCAGTCCCGGGATATAGCGAGGAAGATCGAGTGGTAAAGATCAGGAGCATAGCAAGAAGTGAAGGAGCCTCCAAAGGTTCTAATTTTTTGGGATTATGCTCGATAGCAAGAGTGTAATAATGTATTTGACAATCTTTTCATATTAATAAAAGTGATTTATAGTTTAACAAATCTTATAGCATTTATAGTTTTATTATCGTCAAAAGTAAATAATCATAAGGTCAAAAGACTATGAGAAAAGAAGAATTGTTCGTACATCTGGTTATGTATGAGGTAGACACAATTCTTTAGTTAGTCTTGAATAATATTCATAACTTAAGATAAAGGTTGGGCGATTTTACCTTGTCAAAGTTGTAGATTCTTTTACTAACATTTGAGTAGTGGGATCAAATGTGTTATGATCAATCTAAAATCAACAAAGTGTGGTTTCTTTGGGTAAAAGAATCTAGATCACTGGGTGCATTGAATAGGATCACAGTGAAATACTTTATGCAAGAACCATCAATGGATAAAAGTTTCACTTGAAGATAATCGGGGAGTCTATCTTAATCCTGAGATAAATGATGGATTTATGGTTGCAAGTGTTATCATTTGACCTATCAATGAGTACGATTATATTGCATAGTCTATCCTTGATAGTTTGGTGGTATTCATTTGTTAATCGATAAAGGACTTCGTTTATAGATATGGACATCGTGGCTCCGTTTATTAAATGAGAGTAGAATATCATTATATGGATGTTTTGATGTATTGGATATTAAATCTTAACGTTAAGTTTTAAGTGGTGTCAATTGAAATATGGCTTCTGGACAAGTCAAAATATCCAAGTTCATAATGTGGTCATATGAGTAAATATGGTAACTTGTAGAGCTAAAAGCGGTCTATGAGCTCTTGGTGATTACTGGTGTTCTTCACAAGGATGCACTTTTCAATTAAGAATGTCTAGGGTATGAATGGACAGTATTAACTTATTCTATCTTTATTTAAGAGTTCAATTGTAGTTCTTTAATAGAATGAACTAAAATTAATATATCAGACCTAAGTGAATCATTTGTTAATTGTGATTAGGTTATGTCTATTGGAGCTTAAATTTAGATAGCCCGCCAAGATCCTTAATCCACATGAACTTGCATGTATCACTTGATATATTCTGCCGGACCAATTTATGGGTCCATCTAGAATTGTATTAAGCCATGTGGACTTGTTTCTTTTAGTAAGAATGGGTCTCGTTTAAATTTGGACTTTTTATTTAAGTCCAATAGATTTAATAAAATAGGAAAAATTTTATTTGACCAATATATATAGGCTTGGCCGGCAAGGGGCTATTTATTAGTCTTATATATTGTTTTTTTATTTTATTATTTAATTAATTGGAATTTAATTTATTTATTTATTAATTAATTCTTTAATTAAAAATTAAAATTTTTTTCCTAGTAGGAGATGGTCTCCTAGAGTCATATTATTGTTGGTAATACGATAACTATCAAGTATTGTATTTGATAAGTAGATAAATCATTGAAATTTATTTATCTAGTCAAAGTAGGAAGAATTTTATTTATATTAGGAAGTTTTTGATTTAGTCACAATTTAATTATGTTCAATAATTGGTTATTGAATAAATACATTATTCGAGTTGGATTAGGATTCTTGGTGTGGAAAAGAATTCCTTTTAGAAAACGATTCTTTGTCACCAAGTACATCCACCTAGAGATAGGATTCTTGTCCACCAAGTAAATCCACTCTAGGATAGGATTTATGAAACCTATATATATCTATAGGTAATTTCGGCCAAGGCAATTTTTGGCTATAGAAAATTCGGCCAAGGCAATTTTAGGTGAGAGAAAATTCGGCCAAGAGAGAATTTTGAGCGTAGAGAATTTGGTTCTTGCTCTAGATAAATTCGTCCAACTCTTAAGATTGGTGTGTGAAAATTTGGCAAAGAAGAAAAGGTTTTGGTTTCGATAGTGCACTAGTAGCCTTTACGTTAAAAGGTTTTGTGTACAACATCAAATCAAGGTTCACGCGAGTTTCAATTAAATTGATAGATAATTCACAAGTGACCTAACGTTCTTTGTTTCTACTTCGAGGGTTATTATGACTAATACAGAAATAGATTTTGTTTGTTTCCATCCTCAAGTATACAATTTAAAGAAAGGGAGCCCACACTCCTAGGTGATTCACGTTCGTAATTGGATTGGAAAGTTTTGCAGATTCAATTCGACGCTAGTTCAATCGTCGCGAGAAAAAGGTATGATACTTTAAATATACGTCAATTAATGTAGAGTTAAGGTTCCTTCTATTAAAGGGAAAATTTCGAAATATATCAAACCCTAATTTTTACACTTTTGTCATGTTTTGAACTGATTTTTCCCTACTCTAATATGTTCTTCTTATTATATTGATTTCAATTTCCTGAATATATGTATATTTTACTATTGTAATAATTTTATATGTATAAGTTCCGTAAAAAGTTACGATCCTAAGTTCACTGGTTCCAGATCGTTTAATATATGTATAAAAAAATTAAAACCAATTTCTGCTACGTAACCTGTGAACGGGGTTCCAACATATACATCTATTAATCAAGGGTACAACCAAACTCTGATACCAATTGTAGGAAAAATCGCACGTCAGAAGTGGAAAATACGATTGGTAAATTTTAAAAATAAATCCTTTAAAAGGAAGTACCTTAACCCTTGATTAATTAACATATAATAAAAGTATCATACCTTTTTCTTATGGCGATTTAAGTTGCACCGAATTGAATACGCAAGATCTTTCAATCCAATCACGAACGTGAATCACCTAGGAGTGCGGGCTCCCGTTCTTTGAATTGTATATCTAAGGATGGAAACAAACTAATTCTTTTTGCTTTGTTAGTCACATTGAGACAAGCATATTTGGACACTTGTGAATTATCAATCTATTTGATTGAAACTCTCGTGAACCCGATTCGATTTTTATACACAAAATCCTTTTGATGTAAAGGATACTAGTGCTCTATTGAAAATAAAAATGTTTCCTCTTTTCTCCATGCTTGGCCCAACTCTACACACAAAGGGTTGGATGAAGTTTTTTTTTTTTAAACTACAATAAGCAAATAAAAAAAAACTTCTCACAAGACTCCTACAAGGCTTGGCCGAAATCTCTATATTGATTTCATTAGACTTGGGCGAATTCTTCAAGGCCATATATATAGGTGGTCAAATCCTGTCCTAATGTGCAATTACTTGGTGGGAAAGAGTCCTCTCTCTAGGAGGATTTAATTGGTGGCCCAGAATCCTCACTCGAATAATTCTTTTCCACACCAAGATTCCTATTCCAACTCATTAGTGTATTTATCCAATAACTAATTATTGAATATAAATTAAATTGTGACTTTATCAAAAAACTTCCTAATTTGACCAATTGTCAATTAGGGTTTTGATAGATATCAAATATTTATATTTTTACTAGATAAATAAATTCCTTTTATTTATCTACCTATCAAATCAAATCTTTGATACTTATTATACTACCAACGGTATTATAACACTAAGAGACCTTCCCCTACTAGGATTTTTTTTTTCACTTTTAGTTAATAAATAAATTAATTTCTATTTAACTAAATAATAAAATAAAAACAATATATTAGGCTATTATACTTAGCCTTGCCGCCCAAGCCTTATATATGGGCAATATATTGATTTTCAATTTCGTTAAATCAACTGGATTTTAATAAAAAGTCTACATGTGAACTATACCCATTTGTACTAAAAGAGAAATAAGTCCACATGCCTTAAATTAATACATTGAAATAATTTAAACAGCTCATTTAAATAAAATGTGCAAATTATATTCTTAATGTATTAATGGAATGTTAAACGCACCCCATCAGGGCCACCCATGGAATCCCACATCCTTGGCCACCCAATCCAGGTATTTTGAACAGTTCCCGTGTGTCTTGATCACATATGACCGCAACTCTCCAAAACTTTTGGATTTCAAAATCCAAAAACAATTATAGATGGACCTAGAAATTGGATCGGTAAAATATATTAAGAGATCCATGCAAGTTCATATGAATTGGGGATCTTGGCTGGCTATCTAAATTTAGGCTCCAATAGACATAACCTAATCACAATCAACAAATGATTCACTTAGGTCTGTTCTATTAATTTTAGTTCATTCCACTAAAGAACTAAAATTGAACTCTTAAATAAAGATAGAATAAGTTAATGTTCCTCATTTATACCCTACACAATCTTAATGGAGACAGTGTATCCTCATGAAGAATACCAGTAATCGCAAACAGCTCATAGACCTCCTATAGCTCTCGAAGTTACCATATTTACTTATATGACCACATTTTGAATTTGGATATTTTGACTTGTCCAGAAGCCATGTTCCAATAGACACTATTGAAAACTTAACGTTAAGATTTAATATCCAATACCTCAAAATATCCATATGATTGCATTCTACTCACATTTAATAAATAGAGCTACGATGTCCATATCTATAAATAAAGTCCTCTATCGATTAAGAAATGAATACCACCAAACTGTCGGGGATAGACTATGCTATATAATCGTACTCATTGATGACTAAAATGATATCACTTGTTACCATAAGTCCATCATTTATCTTAGGATTGAGACAGACTTTTTGATTGTCCTCAAGTGAAAACTTTTAACCTTTGACGATTCTGGATAAAGTATTTCACTATGATCCTATTCAATGCACCTAGTGCACTAGATTGTTTTGCCCAAAGACACCACACTTTAATGATTTTTGACTCATCATAACACATTTGATCTCACTCAAATGCTAGCAAAAGAATCTACAACTTTAACAAGGTAAAGACGTCCAACCTTTATCTTAAGTTGTTAATATTGTTTGAGACTAACTAAAGAATTGTGCCTACCTCATACATATCTAGATGGATGAACAATTCTTCTTTTCTCTTAGTCTTTTGAGCTTACCATTATTTACTTTTGACAATTAAATAATTACACTATACATGCTATAATATTTGTTAAACTAGAAATTATTTTGTTAATATGAAAAGATTCTCAAATACAATATTGCACCCTTGCTATTAAGCTTATTACCAACATGATGTGTATACCCATACCTCTAGTCTTTTCCCAATTCATGCCACAAATTTTGATAGTGGGGTTAGGCTTCCTCTCCACCCAACACTCCGCAGGTTTCTCCTAGCCTTACAACTTAAACCTCTATAGTTGACCCTGGGATTTTGGAGGCACTTGGTTAGGTTTTTATTATTGAGGAAGGAAAAATACGAGAGGATTAAATCGATCGGGAACCGGTAACTGACGAATTGAGGTTCATTTTTCAGGTTGCCAAAATATCTCCTTGTCCAAAAGGACAAATATACGCTAGGTTGAAGAACAGTTTGAACATCATTGTCCCTTGTGCCACAAAGAAGGATACCCTCTAGAAGGATGAATGGGTCGTAATTGGCAAAGATTGGGGGAGCTCTGTTTACATTGATGGGAGGTAGTTTGAGGTCCCTACCCAGTTTAGTGGCGAACCGATCTGGGAGAAAGCTTTTCTCTTCACTGAATCTAGGGGAATCTTGAAGGCGATTGTAGACCGAAGTTATGTCAACCTAGAGTATCCCACCTAGAGTTCTTATGATCTAGGTAGGTTAAACCGGTATCTACACATCTTTGTTGCTTCACTAAGTATGAAAAACCTCTTTGTTTCTATTGATACTTGTTTCTTACTTATCATTGATGTATTCTAACTCTATGTAGATTTTGTTGTTTCTAGCATCCCATCACCGATTCATAGGAAGCCTAGACTGCTAGAAGATCAACTCTTCCCTCTGATTCCTACCCTACATAGATCTCTCATCGTCGAGGTTGCTAGAACAATTTTTGTGCAGGCCAGAAATCTGAGAACTCCTACCCTGGCCGGAGAAGTCTGTGCTAGTCGAGGTAACAAGGGTACATCTTTCTCCCTCTTTTAAGCCCTCTACCCAGATTAATGTATTCATATCCAGGCTGAAGAGGGTGGTGGGTTAGGGTCTTGCTGCTCTCACTACCCCTACTACGGAGATTGCCACTTCTACTGCCGCTACTTCTACAGTTGTGGCATCTGGTTCTACCTCTACTGATTCTGCTATTCAACCTCTCCCGCCTATTTGAATACCTTATAGAATAGATGGGGGTTTGGAAACTGCCATTGCAACCACTATTATGCCTTCTTATGAGTGAACCCGATCCAGACCAAGGGTTACTGGTCAAAATGAGGTTAGGGATCGGTTCATTACGTCTTGTCCCGGTGGGAGTCTATCCTTTAGAACTTTGATATGTACAGACATTCTGCTCACCAAGGGCTCTGCCCTCATAGCCAAGGTTAAAAAGGAATGTCCAGCTTCATATTATTTTATTGCATACATGATTAGTACTTGGGTCGTGGCTAATTTGACTGTTGTGACTTGCAGACTTTCAATGAGGAAGCACTCTAAGAATGCTGAGGCAAAGCTTGAGAAAGCCTAGAATGAGCTCGCTCAGCTGTAGACTGATAACTAGGGTTTAAGCCAGGCCTTGGACTAGACCATCAAATTCCTCAAGGACATCTAAGGTAGCGAGAAGTGAAACAAATGCATATATTATATCGAGGTTCGTTTGGTCAAACTATTGCACCTTGGAAAGGAACATCACGATGGATAGGGTCCGAGAACTAGAGAGTCAGAATCACTCTTTACACGATAAGGTGGCAAGCTTGAAGGCCGATGTAGATTCCTCATTCAGAGATGGCTACTTCTACGCAGCCTATAGGGTAACCCATGCTTTACCTCTCCCTTTTGACTTGAAGGTCATTAAGAACTGGGATATAGAAGAGATCCTGGACAAGGCAAGGAAGATGTTTTCCCAGGCTACCGATGGAGCAGTTCGTTCACGAAGTACTGGAATCAGAGAAGGTTAACGTGATGATGAAAACCAACAGCTCATCTCATCTCATCTCCTTTACCAAAAAAGGGAAATACTAGTGCTGATTCTTTCGCTGTTAAAGTTGCACCCCAGGTTGAGAAGAGAGTTTCGACCTTGCTTGCTATTCCATCTAGGCTTGATGAGGTCGTAGAGGTTCAGCCAACTTTAGTGGAGGTAACTGATACCCAGTTGATGATCAGAGAAGTGGTGAAGGGTCAAGCCGACCAATCTCAGGTTAGGATTTCTACCAAGGATACCCAGATTAAGGTAGAGGGGCAGGTTATTGGTGAATCTTTAAAGGTAGCAGATGAGCAGGTACTAGAAGATGGAGAAAGAGAATGAGGCCACCAGTGAGGAGTCGATACGTGAACCAACCAACTAATTCATTTTCTCTTTATATTGCCCAGAAATGAGGGTGGGCCCTGCTTGATCAAGGAGAAAGAAAAACTCTATCAAGTTATTGTACATTTTTTTAAGGATGTAGCCCAATAGCAGGGGATGGGACCTCTGCTTGGTATAAGTAGAATAATCTTTCTTTCTTGCATTCTTGTATCTGGTTGAATCCTCCCTTAGCTAGATCTATATTGCTTCATCTCTTGATTTGATCCTAGAATGCAGTCCCCTATGTATACCTAACTTAAACAGGTTCTAGTAATACAAGAAAAGATTTAACATCTACCAAACACATGAAGTCCAATAGACATGACAGCTGGTTCTAACTTCTGGTGCTTAGTAAAAATTCAATCCCACGAGTTGTAACTCATAAGGCTTTCTATTTGAGTAATCTTCTGGTTCCTTTAGGACTCTACACTCATAGCTTGGATCATCCCTGTATTAGTATTTAGGTGAAATGACGTGCAGTAAATGCTTAGGTACTAGAGTCTCCCCTTCATCGTGGTATCCTGGTACTCAGGTGATACCTTGATTGAGATGTTCACTGCCATCACTTCAAGTCACCAGTGCATGCCTGATTTAAATGATCCCTGATAACACAAACAACTTAAAGATAGGTGAAAGAATAAATGGAGTAAATAAATGACCGGTACCAAGTTAACGAGGTACTTGGTCTAGTTAATCCCCCAAGGACCTTCAACCACATTGATTTTCTTTTTCTAGGAGGATAAAGGTTCCAGACATTCCTTCTATTAGGAATTTTGGTAATTAGACTAAAAAAGTCAACTGAGCTAATCTAGGTATCCCTCCTTCTTATATCAGGGAGGTCCGACACCATGGCGATCTAGATCTAGCGGGCAAATATGCACTTACACCTAGATCCTTCTTAGGGGTGGCAACCTGACCAAGGCAGCAGGAATGCCATTTTTCCTATCATTATCTTATGATCTGGTTAGTAACTATGCGCTTACGCTCAGACCCTTCCAAGGGGGGTCGCCCGACCAAGGGCATCAGGAGTACTATCTAGCTAGCCTAATCTTGAGATCTGATTGGCAACTATAAAATTACGCTCAGACCTATCTTGGCGGGGTGGTGCCCGACCAAGGCATCAGGGTAGCCATATGGTTTCTGCGGTTCATGGCAATCAAGGCAAAATACTGTTGTCAAAAACATAAATAAATGGAGATGGAGAAACAAATGAAGACTTTCTTGATGATCAAATTATGAGTACAATGCTTGCGGGGTACCTATCTAAGTTTGATTAGGAGCTCTCATCCTTCTACGAGTAGAACCTTTTTAGGTGGTCTACATTCCAAGTATGGTTTATAAGACTTCCATCCATATCTTCTAGCTTGTAGGTATCGTTTAAGACGACAGCCTTCACCATGTAGGGGTCCTCCCTGCTTGGGGCCAGAACCCCGTCCGACCGGGTCCTGGTGTTTTGGGTTACCTAACAGAGCACTAATACCCCTTTCCTTGAAACTGTGGGCTTTTAACCTTTCTATTGAAGTACCTTACGATCCCACTTTGGTAAATGGCAATCTTTTCTCCTCCCTTTCTTGTTTTTCTTCCAGTAGGTCTAACGTGGCCCTTAGCATTACCTCATTGCTTTCTAGCTCAAAGTGTTGAACCTGAACGAGGTTATCTTTTACTCGATCGATAGGACTACCTCTACCCCAAAAGCTAAAGAGTAACTAGTTTAACCAGTCGCGGTCCTTTTAATGGTTTGGTATACCTAGAGTACGTCGGGGGAGCTCTTCGGCCCATTTACCCTTATTCTATTGTAGCTTCCTATCTAGGAGCTTCTTAGTTATTTTGTTGGTAGCCTCTACTAGGCTATTGGTTTGGGCCATGTGTTATCAAACTGTTTGCCAAGGTTAGTGATAATGACTATCGGGGTACCAAACTGGCAAACCACAATTATATTAATAAAGTTGGTGGTTTTTTCCTCTATTATCTTGGTAAGATGTCCAACTTCTACCCATCGGGTGAAGTAGTCACCTACGATTGTGGCCTGCTTGGTTTGATTATAAGCAGTAGGATGTGGTCTGATCAAGTCAACCTTCCAGATAGCAAAAAGGTAAAGCGAACTGATCAATGAGAGACGATATGAAGGTAGATGGTTAAAATAAGAGGTCCTTTATCAAGGTTCACATGACCGTATGAACAACCTCGTATCACGGTGCATGGTTAGCCAGTAGTAACCCATACAAAGCACCAGATATACCAATGCTTCTTCTCCAGTATGGTTCCCGCATTCCCATGAATGAACCTCTTTGAGTGCACAATTAGCATCATCATGATATAAGCATCGGAGTAGGGGGAAGATCTTTCTCTGCGGTAGAGGTCTTCATCAACCAAGCAGCAGCAGACTAAGGTTCGTTTGAAGTTTCGAGCATAATCTGGGACCTCTAGGAGCTTTCCTTCTTGAAGTTAAGCAATTATCGAGTCCATCTTGCATGGGTGACAATCAACCAGACTAACTTCTTTGCCATTTGCTATGTTGGATTATGAGATTATCTGGAGAGGTACACATTTAGGTAAGGTCGGTCCCCTATTAGCAGCTACCTTGGCTAGGGTGTCAACTCAATGATTCTCTTAGGGGAAGAATATGCTTTATCTTGAACCCCTTAAACCAGGACTTGAGCTTCTGGACCAATTTGAGGTAAGCTATCATATTGTCACCATTTGCCTGGTACAATCCGGTGACTTGGTTAACGATGAGCCCAGAATCACTTTTCACCATGAGGTAGTCTGCCCTCAATTCAATAGCTACTCTCTTCCTAGCTATGAGAGCTTCATATTTCGCTTCATTATTGGTGGCCTTGAACTTAAACCTGAAGGAATGGCATCATTCCATTTTTTCTTGATCAATTAGGACAATGCCCACTCAACTTCTTGATTGACCAGATACTCCATCAATATAAAGGATCCAGAATTTTTGGTTTGTTGGCCAGTCACCGAGCTTGTGATCCTTTTGGAGGATTAGATCCGGGTTTTCGGAGGTACCAGGATCAAGAAGAGCTAAGAATTTGGCCAAAAAATCTGCTAGCAGTTAGGCCTTGATGCTAGTCCTAGCCTTGTACTTGATGTCGAATTGAGTGAGTTCTAGAGCCCAAAGCATTGATCACCTGGATTTGTTAGGCCTTTGTAAGAATTGGCGGTGAGGTTGATTAGTCACTACAAGAATCGTATGAACTTGGAAGTAAGGACAGAGCTTCCTTACTGAGGTCACCAAGGCAAAAGCAAGCTTCTCCAGGAAAGTTTAATTCTTTTTTGGCTTTTTTAAGATGTGGCTCACATAGCAGTTTGGCCACTGAACCCCATTTCCACATTCTTTCACCAAGGCCCCACTAACTGTTGTCTCAGATACAGCAGGGTAGATCTGTAGATCCTCTTCTGGTATTGGCTTAACTAATAATTGTGGGATAGCTAGGTACTTCTTTATTTACTAGAAGGCATTCTCACTGTCTAGGACCCATTTCATGTTTCTCCCCTACTTAAATACCTTAAAAAAAGGGAGGCACTTGTCGGTCAATTGTGACATTAAACGATTGAGTTTCGCTACTCGACATGTCAATAACTATACTTGTTTGAGAGAGCTGGGGGATTCTAGGTCTAGGATGGCTTTGATCTTTACTGGGTTTGCTTCTATGTCCCTTTCATGGATCATGAATCAAAGGAATTTCACTACAGTTACCCTAATGACGCATTTGGCAAGGTTCAATCTCATATGATTTTCTCTGATGAATTGGAAAATTTGGCGGAGGTGGTACTGGTTCTGGTCAGACTCCTGCGACTTGGTGATCTTGTCATTTATGTAAACCTTCATCGTTCTTTGTATCTCATGCTTGAACGACCGATTGCCCAGTCACTGGTTAATGGCTCATGCATTCTTGAGACCAAAGGGTATGGCAGTGTAGCAACAGAGGCCATTCCCAGTGATAAAGTTGGTATTGTCTTGGTTTGCGGGATGTATCATAATCTGATTGTACCTCGAAAATGTATCCATAAAGCTTAAAAGTATGTTCCCTACTATGGGGGTCTACCAGTTTGTCAATCTTTGGCAGCGAGAAGCTATCTTTTGGACAAACACAGTTGAGGTTGGTGTAGTTGACGCACATAAGCCACTTTCTATTGGCATTAGTGACCATGACCACGTTAGCGATCCATTTCGGGTACCGGGACTCCTTGATGAATCTGGCTTTCAGTAGTTTTTCTACCTCCCCTTGGACCGTAGAATTCCTCTCGGGATTGAAATTCTACCTCTTCTTGTTGATGGGCTTGAAGGCAGGATCAACTGCTAGCCTATGAGCTGCAAAGGAAATCAGGATTCCTGGTATCTCGTCATGGCTCCAAGAAAAGATACCATTGTACTCACAGAGTTGCTTGATTAATCCTTCATTCACTCATGCTTTTAGCGTGGCTCTAATTTTTACTATCTTGGAGGGATCATCATCCTTTACTGGTACTTACTCTAATGTATCAACCGGGTGGCCACTGGCCCACCCTCTATCTTCCTCTATCACTTCTTCAAGTAGGATCTATGACTCGGGCTTCTTTACTACTACTCCCGCCACTCCCTCGGTACTGGGTGTATTAAGATACTCCTCTAATTACTCATGTTCCTGTATAACTTCTACCTGTGAAAATTGTTTGGCTAAGACCATCAGGTTAGTTGATACGCCGTAGCATTTAAGGGTTGCTTGATGGTCACCGCATACCTTGTCTACCTCTTTTTGTACTAGAAACTTCAGGTTGTCATGGTAGAAAGACAACACCCCTTTGAGAGCCGAAAGAAAATACCTTCCGAGGATAGCGTTGTATGCTGAGGGGGTGTCCATTACAACGATATCAGTCATCAGGTTCTGTTGGACGGTTGTCATCCCTACAATCACTGGTAGAATCTTAGACCTAACTGGTATGATTAAGTCCCCGGTGAAGCCATTCAGCGGGGTGGTGTAGCTGCTGTAATACCACTACTTCATATTCAGTTTATCTAAAGTGTCCTTAAAGAGGATGTCTACGCTGCTACCTTTATCAATCAGCACGCAGTGGACTAAGTAGTTGGCAATCTGTATCGTGACCATCACAGGATCAACATGTGGTTGCATGGTGTTCTATACGTCCTCCTCAGTGAAAATAATCTGGCCTGACTAGGAGGTCCCTACCGAACCCAGTTGACCTTGAAGAATTCTTGTCCTTCTTTAATCCGGGGTACCTTCTTGGCATTGTTCATCCTAGAATTATTGGAAGTACCAACGAAGGTAGGTCCCCTGCTGATGGTGTGTATGACCTAGATTTGTTGCACCAGGTCTTTCTTTTTTCCTTTTATTTTCTCCTCATCTTCCCAGATTTCATCATGCACTTCATTCCCTGTGTGAAAGTGTTAGGTTCTAGATTTATGTTGGCTTGATTCCATAACAAAACTTCATTTCTTTGTAATGCTTAGTTGCTTAAGTGGTTCATGATGATAAGAGCTTCAAGTAAGAAAAGCAACTTCTCATGATGCAAATTTTGTCTTCTTGAGGATTGGTACTATTCTTGGATGCTAAGGTATCGAGATCTTTCTTCCTCTTTCAAGGCGTAGGCGCACATACACACAATTCATTCATATGTGTCCTTACTTTGTTATGCATCATTATATGCGCACACACACATAATTCATACATTTGTGTCCCTGCATCATAGCACATCATTTGGTTTAACACATTCACACACTAGAAGTTGAATGCTCATGCATTGGTATGAAAGTAGCATGTTTTGAGAAATGCATGATTGGAGACTATCTCTATGTAGTTTGCATTCTTGTGTAAAATGTTTTTGTTTGTTTATGTGTTTGTATAACTTGGATCTTGAACTTGATTTTATTCTTATATTGTTCATGATTGAATTCCGGTCATTTCGGTTACCATTCTATTGATTTCAAGTTCTAAGTCAAAAGATACTACACTTTCAACTCATGTTGCATACATTGTCTTCGTCTTCGTATATCGAGTCAAATTATTATTTTTTGGGTTGAGTATCTTATATTTCCATGTCCTTGAGGGAGTCTCAGTTTGCAATCTTCAAACGGATTCAAATTCGGAGTTCAAAGGCCAAAGAACGGTCGAAGAACGCCAGGAGAGCGCAAGGGGTGAGGTGCGATGGCTTAAGCCATCATCATTCACCAACCCGAGATGGCGCGTGGCCATCTCGGCCCCAAGAGTGTTCTGCCCCGAGATGCCCACGCGCCATCTCGGGGTGACACTAAGGAAGAAGGGTGTTTTGGTCATTTGGTCTTTTCACTCTTTAAAACCTCTCATTCCCTCTCATTTCAAAAGATAAGAACAAGTTGAGAAATTGAAGAAGAATTGCAGAATTTTTCTCACCACATTTTGATTTTTATTTTTGTGATAACTTCTTCATTTCTACTCCGAATCACTTGATTCAAAAGCCGATTTCGAGTGTCTTGAAGAGTTCTACAAACCCCAAGCATTTACAGAACCAAAGTATGTCTACATTGTTCGTTGTGATCTGATCTTCAGTTCGTGATTGCATCCTTGTTGGTAAAATCATCTTCTTCTTAGTTTTCTTCGTAGATCTTCTTATTGATTGATGTTATTTGATTAAGAAGCATGAATAGGATGATTTTGATATCATTTTGTGGTTTTTTGATTTGATTTTCTAGTTTAGCTAGATTTGTGATATATTGAATGATTTATGCTAAACTTGATAAACATGAAATTGTTTCTAGAAATCCTTTGTTCTTATGCTTGATTGATTGTTTCTAGATCTAATTTCATTTTTCTAAGTACTAGGTTTTGTTTCAATTGATGTATATATCTTCATATCTATGTTCTTAGTTGATAACATGCTTAAGTTGTCTAGATGCATTTGTGATTGATCTTTGAAAGCATAATCTAGTCATCTAGTTGCATGTCCATAGAATTTGTTGATCATTATATTCTATGTTAAGTACTTGTTTGCATTTTGCATTCATGATCACTTAGATGCCTTGTGAAGAGGTTGAAAGTCTCATATCTTAGAGTGATTCTTTGATTTGAGCAATTGTAAGTCTTAGCTAGAGTCGAGAGGACTTGGATAGCTAAGCAAGAGGAAGTCTTGACAGGAGGTGTGAAACCTCGAATTGTTGAGCAAGAAAGTCTTGGCAAGAGGTGTAAAGCCTTGGATTGTCAAGCAAGGAAGTCTTGGCTAGAGATGTGAAGGCTTGGATAGTCAAGCAAGAAGTCTTGCCTAGGGTTGGGAGGATCCGGATAGGTGAGCAAGAAATCTTCCTAGAGACAGGGGGTCTTGGATAGGAAATCGGCTTAGTAGATCACTAGGTTCAAGATAGAGTGAGAGTGAAAGCTTGTAGAGCATGTGTGATTGCTTGAGTGTGTAACTCTATTTGAGATAGTGGATTTGCTTTTTCCAGTGGTTGTGGAATCAAACCATGGATGTTTCCTCTTTGGAGGTTTTACCACGTAAATATCGTGTGTCTTTGTTTGCAATTTTCATTATGCATTGTTAGAATTGCATTGTTTTAAAAGAAGATAAAAATTCGAGCATATACCTATTCACCCCCCCCCCCCCCTCTAGGTATATCACACTATAAAGATAAAGGGAATTTCAAAATGTTGTCCCTTACCTATTGTAGGAGCTCTACCAGGCAACCTCATCTTACAAAAGCCACAATATGGTTTCGCAAGCTATAGCATTCCGAAGTATTATGCCCCACATTCTTATGAAAGTCTCCTCATGTCAGTTGGTGCTTTCTTGGGACTAGGTTTCTTAAGCAGTCCCTTGTCATGAATGGTGAGGTAGACCTATTAGAATTATGCTTGATAGCAAGACTATAATAATGTAGATGACAATTTTTTCATACTAATAAAGTGATTTCTATTTTAACAAATCTAATAGCATTTACAGTTCAAATATTATAATTGTCAAAAGTAAATAATCATAAGGTCAAAAGACTATGAGAAAAGAAGAATCGTTCATACATCTAGATATGTATGAGGTAGACATAATTCTTTAGTTAGTCTTGAATAATATTCACAGCTTAAGATAAAGGTTGGGCGCCTTTATCTTGTCAAAGTTGTAGATTCTTTTGCTAGCATTTGAGTGGGATCAAATGTGTTATGATCTAAAATCATCAAAGTATGGTGTCTTTGGGCAAAATAATCTAGTGCACTGGATGCATTGAATTGGATCACAGTGAAATATTTTATTTAGAACCATCAATGGATGAAAAATTTCACTTGAATAAAATCGGAGAGTCTATCTTAATCCTGAGATAAATGATGGACTTATGGTTAATAGTGTTATCATTTGAGCTATCAATGAGTACGATTATATAACATAGTCTATCCTCGATAGTTTGGTTGTATTCATTTGTTAATCGATAGAGGACTTCCTTTATAGATATGGACATCATGGCTCCAGTTATGAAATGAGAGTAGATTATCATCATATGGATGTTTTGAGGTATTGGATATTAAATCTTAATGCTAAGTTTTCAATAGTGTCTATTGAAACACGGCTTCTAGACAAGTAAAAATATCCAAGTTCAAAATGTGGTCGTATGAGTAAATATGGTTACTTGGAGAGCTATAGGCAGTCTATGAGCTCTTGGCAATTACTGGTATTCTTCACAAGGATACATTTTTCTCCAATAAGGTTGTCTAGGTTATGAATGAGTAACATCAACTTATTCTATCTTTATTTAAGAGTTCAATTTTAGTTCTTTATTGGAATAAACTAAAGTTAAATAGATTGGACTTAAGTGAATCATTTGTTGATTGTGATTGTGTTGTGTCTATTTGAGATTAAATTTAGATAGCCCGCCAAGATCCCCAATCCATACGAACTTCCATGGATCACTTGATATATTCTACCGGACCAATTTAGGGGTCCATCTAGAATGGTATTGAGGCATGTGGACTTGTTTCTTTTTTTAAGAATGGGTTTAGTTCACATGTGGACTTTTTATTAAGGTCCAATAGATTAAATAAAATAGAAAATATAGTATAATGGCCCATATATGGTGTTGGATGGCAAAGCTATATAGTTTAGCTTAATTTTAGTATTTTTATTTTATTATTTAATTAAATATAAATTAATTAATATGGTAATTAATATTAAATAATTTATTTGATAAGTAGATAAATAAAAGGAAGTATTTATCTAGTCAAATTAAGAAACCTTTAATATGGTTATAAATACACTATTTGAGTTGGATTAGGAGTCTTGGTGTAGGAAAGAATTCTTTTTGGAAAAGGATTCTTGGTCACTAAGTAAATCCACCTAAGGATAGGATTTTTACCCACCAAGTAAATCATTCTTAGGAAAGGATTTGTGATCCTATATATATATATATATATATATATATATATATATATCTCCAAATTTTGGCCAGCCCCAAGAAATTGCAAGAATGAATTTCGGCCAGCCCTATATATTTTTAGAGAGAGAATTTCGGCCAACCTTGTAATTCTACTTGGAGAGAATTCGGCCATCATAAGAATTTTGGGAGAAAAATTTGTCTTTGCTCTAGACAAAATTCGATCAACTCAAAGAAATAATGTGAGATTCGACAAAGAAGAAAAGGAACAAAGAACGTTTAGTTTTCGATGGACTTTTCGGCAAAGAAGATGGCCGAATTCTTCTCTTAGAAAAATAGGGCTGGCCGAAAATCTCTATGAAATTAGCTTAGAGCTAGCCGAAATTTCCAAACCTATATATATATGATCAAATGTCCTCTCCTCAGAAGGATTTACTTGGTTGGCAAGAATCCTTTCCTTAGGTGGGTTTATTTGGTAGTTAAGAATCCTTTTTAAAAAGGAATTCTGTCATCCTCTTATTTATACATAGTTGGCCAAAATTTCACTTAATATAATTAGGCGACTTAATTCTTTTCCTAAGAAGGATTTACTTGGTAGTTAAGAATCCTTTCCTTAGGTGGATTTACTTGATGGTTAAGAATCCATTTCTAAAAGGAATTCTATCCTATACCAAGACTGCTAATCCAACTCGATAGTGTATTTGTAACCATATTAAAGACTTCCTAATTTGATTAGATAAATAATTGCTTTTATTTGTCCAATTATCAAATATAGTCTTTAACATTAATTATACTACCAACAATAATATAATTTTAGGAGACCAATTAGGAAAAAGATTTTGACTTTTAATTAAATAATTAATTAATCAACAAATTAATTAATTTCCATTTACTTAAATAATAAAATAATATAATATAATTAAGCCATTCTAAATAGCCTTGTCGCCCAAACCATATATATGGCCCAATATATTATTTTCTTATTTTACTAAATCCATTTGACCTTTATAAAAAGTCCACATGTGAACTAGATACATACTTACAAAAAGAAACAAGTCCACATGCCTCAAAATAATTATAGATGGACCCCTAAATTGGTCTGGTAGAATATATTAAGTGATCCATGCGAGTTCGTGTGGATTGAGGATCTAGGCGGGCTATCTAAATTCAAGATCCAATAGACACAACCCGATCAGAACAAATAAATGATTCACTTAGGTCCGATCTATTTAATTTTAGGTCATTCCAATAAAGAACTAAAATTGAACTCTTAAATAAAGATAGAATAAGTTGATGTTACTCATTCATACCCTAGACAACTTTAATGGAGAAAGTGTATCCGTATGAAGAATATCAGTAATCGTCAAGAGCTCATAGACCGCCTATAGCTCTCCAAGTTACCATATTTACTCATATGACCACATTTTGAACTTGGATATTTTACTTGTCCAGAAGCCATGCTTCAATAGACACTATTGAAAACTTAACGTTAAGATTTAATATCCAATACCTCAAAACATCCATATGATGACATTCTACTCTAATTTAACAAATGGAGCCACGATGTCCATATCTATAAATGAAGTCCTCTATCGATTAACAAATGAATACCACCAAACTATCGAGGATAGACTATGTTATATAATCGTACTCATTGATAACTCAAATTATAACATTTGCAACCATAAGTTCATCATCTATCTCAGGATTGAGATAGACTCTCTGATTGTCATCAAATAAAAGTTTTATCCATTGACGGTTCTAGATAAAGTTTTCATTGTGATCCAATTCAATGCACTCGGTGCACTAGATTCTTTTACCCAAAGATACCACACTTTGATGATTTTAGACTCATCATAACATGTTTGATCCCACTCAAATGCTAGCAAAAGAATTTACAACTTTGACAAGATAAAGGTGACCAACCATTTATCTTAAGTTGTGAATATTATTTTAAGACTAACTAAAGAATTGTGTATACCTCATACATGTCTAGATGTATGAACAATTCTTCTTTTCTCACAGTCTTTTGACGTTATGATTATTTACTTTTAACAATTATAACAATTGAACTATAAATGCTATAAGATTTGTTAAACTAGAAATCACTGTATTAATATGAAAAGATTGTCAAATACATTTTTACACTCTTTCTATCAGGCATAATCCCAACAATATCCCACTTGCTCTATAGCAAATGTATCATATATCTCATCCTCATGTTCTCTAGATGAACATCAAAACTCTTTTATGGAAGAACCTTTGTAAAGCAATCCGCTAGATTGTCTATTGACGTGATCTTAGTAATCATCACGTCACCCCTATGCAGAATTTCCCTTAGAAGGTGATACTTTCTTTCAATGTGTTTCCTTTTCTTATGACTTATTAGTTTTATCGAATTAGCCACTGCTCCACTATTGTCATAATAGATAGTGATCTGCTTATTCTCACCAGGAACCACTTCCAAGTCAATCAAGAATTGGCGGAGCTAGACAGCCTCTTTAGCAGCCTCACATGCGGTAACATACTTGGCTTCCATGGTGGAATCGACAATACAAGATTGCTTGATACTCCTCCATATGACTGCCCTTCTCCAATAGTAAACACAGATCTTTATGTTGATCTCCTTGAGTCAGAATCTGACTGAAAATCAGAATCTGTATACCAAACTGGAATTAAATTCCCTCTAGAGTATACAAGCATATAATCTCTCGTTCTCCTAAGATACTTGAAAATATGCTTGACTGTCGTCCAGTGATCATGACCATGTTTCAATTGAAACCTGCTAACTATGCCCACAGTAAAACAAATATCATGTCTAGTGCAGAGCATTGCATACATAAGACTTCCAACTACAGATGCATATGGAACCCTACTCATGAATTGCTTTTCAGACTCATTCTTAGGAACTTGTTCCTTAGAAAGTTTGATTCCATGTCTAAAAGGTAACATACCTTTCTTGGAATCTTGCATGGAAAACCTAGACAAGATTTTATCTATGTATGAAGCTTGGGATAATACAATCGTTCTATTATTTCTATCCCTTATGACTTGGATACCAAGAATATAACTTGCTTCTTCTAAGTCCTTCATATCAAATTGTTTTGCTAACTATTCATTTATTGATGTCAATACACCTACATCATTTCCGATGAGTAGTATATCATCAACGGAAAGAACTAGGAAAACCAACTTGTCACCTTTAATCCTTTTGTATACACAAGGTTCATCAAGGTTTTCAATAAATCCAAAACTTTTCACGGTTTGATTGAACCTTATGTTCCAGGATCTGGATGCTTGCTTCAATCCATATATGGATCCTTGCAACTTGCATACCTTTTCCTCTTGGCCTTTTTCAATGAATCCTTCTAGTTGCATCATGTTGATGCTTTCGTCAAAACTTCCATTAAGGAAACCTGTCTTGACGTCCATTTTCCAAATCTCTATGTCTAGAGATGCCGCAATGGATAAGAGTATCCTAATGGATTTAAGCATGGCCACAGGAGAGAAGGTTTCTTCATAATCGATACCTTCCTTCTGTGTATAACCTTTAGCTACCAATCCAGCTTTAAAGGTTTCCACCTTTCCATCCATTCCTCTTTTCCTCTTGTATACCCACTTGCACCCGATGGGTTGTATCCCTTAAGGCAAGTCTACAAAAGACCATACTTTGTTTTTGAACATAGATTCAATTTCAAATTGCATTGCCTTTTGCCAATGGCGACAATCAACATCTTCCATTGCTTCCTTGTACGTATATGGATCATCGTCGCCCAAAAGATTCTCTACAGATTTCCCTAGACCGATGTATCTCTCGGGTTGTCTAACAACCCTCCCACAACGACGAGGTATGGTAGATTATCGATCTTGTGTTTGTACGGAACTTACAATTGGGCTTGGTTGCAAAAACTCTTGTTGAATTGTATCATCTAAAAGCTCATTCGGGATAATTCTACTTTTGGGCACAAAATTATTCTTATAGTCCTTTTCCAGAAATTTAGCATTTGTCGAAACAAATAGTTTAAGATCTGAATGACTATAAAAATAATATCCTTTTGTTCCTTTTGGATACCCTAAAAATATGCATGTTTCTGAAAGAGACTCCCTCTTTTCTGTCTTTCCTTTTAACACGTGCGCAGGACATCCAAATATCTTTAAGTGTTTTAAACTAGGCTTTCGCCTGATCCACAACTCATGTAGTGTTTTAGGAACCAAATTAGATGGTACATCGTTTAGAATGTACATTGCGGTTTGTAAAGCATATCCCCAAAAAGAATTAGGGAGTGTTGAATAACTCAACAAAGACCTAACCATGTCCAAAAGAGTTCTATTTCTTCTTTCTGCCACCCCATTTTGTTAAGGTGTGCCTGGTGCAGAAAACTGAGAAATTATCCCATTATCAATAAGATATTGCTGAAACTCACCAGATAGATATTCTCCACCAAGATCAGGCTTCAAGATTTTTATGCATTTCTCAAACTGATTTTCTACTTCAGCTTTAAATGCTTTGAACATGTCAAAAGCATCCGACTTATATCTCATGAGATACACATAGCCAATTCTTGAGTGATCATCCATGAAAGCGATGAAGTAATCAGATCTACCTCTAGCTTGAATGCTTATAGGTCTACATACATCAGTGTATATCAATCCTAAACATTCGATGGATCTTATGCCTTTGGTCGTGAACGACCTTTTGGTCATTTTACCTTCCAGACAAGATTCACAAGTTGGTAGATCATCAACCTTTAAGTCACTTAGAGGTCCGTCACTAACCAATCTTTTAATCCTATTTAGGTTAATATGACCTAGGCGCAAATGTCATTGGTAGGTTTCATCTTTTGATAATTTTACTCTTTTATGATTAGGTTCCTTTGATTCCATGTCTGACAAGTGAGAGATATTTTTATGCAAGTAAAATAAACCATTTTCCATTGTACCTATACAAACAAATTTGTTATTCTTACTAATAATAAAACCTTTATGAAAAGTAACCGAATATCCAAATTTATTTAGACAAGAGATCGAAATTAATTTCTTCTTGAATTGTGGTACGTAATAAATGTTTATTAAAACTAAATGCCTGTAAGAATCCAAATTTATTCTAACGTCTCCCACTACACTAGCAGACACCAACGCTCTATTGCCTAAATGCAAGTTGAATTCATTCTTATTCAGACTATTCCTTTGACAATTTTCACCACAAAGGAAACATTTCCCTTTGTTCTTGGTTACTTTCTTGGTCTCCTTCTAAGAAGGCCAAGTTGTTTTTCCTGTTGTTTCTTGACCTTCTAACGGGTCTTAACAGTAGCAACTTTACTAACCATAAGAATGTCTTGACCCTTACCTTGCATAAGGATCTTCAATGCTTTGATCATCTTATATCAGGCCTTACAAGATGTTTTCCTTATTGTTCAAGGTGTAGTCCAACTTGAATTGATCAAAGGAATCTGATAGTGAGTTGACAATCATGTCACTTTTCATCTTACCATCTATCTTAGCACCATTCAGTTTTGTAATATTGAGATGTGCCAGGACTTTCATCATGTGATCTTTCACACCTTGTTCAGGTTTCATCCTAAGATTCATAAAAGTAGTCACTACCTCTCTCTCTTAGTCGTCCTGGACCTCATAGCAAACATCTTCTCTAAAGACCTCATTATATCGGCAGCAGTCTCCATTCCTTCATGATGCTTTTGTAACATGTCGGAGATGGTGGCCACTATTTAACGTACATTTAGCCATCTTTTCTGAAGACTTCCAATATTGATACTCATCTCTTTTCTCTTCAGTAGATTCATTAGTTTGGTGGTTAAGGAATAAACATAATGAATTTATGTTTTTCCGCTTGCAATAACATCCCAATTTTCCTTTTCCATGTGACATAATTATCATCATTTAAAGCTTTATCTTTTAGGATATTGATTAGGGATGGGGTCATGGTTTCTTTTTAATAACGAAAATTATATAAGTAAATAATCATGATAAATCACTTTCGAATATTTACTCTGAATAAAATAAAATAATTCAATCGTAAAAATTCAATGGTGATCCAACACACATAAATGTCACGCCTCCTTTGGAAGTTCTTAACATTTACTAGTTGAACTAGGTCCCACCTAGTTGTTAACATAACAAACAACGTTTTCAATTTTAGCCTTGCAATTTTATTAACAAGAACTCTTGGGAGGATATTAATAAAATTACATTGAGTGTGTTACCAAGTTATCGACCTTCAATATAATCCCTCACGAATATCCCTCATTTGGGAGTAGATATCGTTTGGGCTAATTGTCTAGTCTATCCTTGTAAGGAAGTATCTTGCTAAATTCCATTCATGAATACCTCTTGGGAGGTTATTAAATGAAACATAAAGATCAACTAAACTTGGAGGCCGTAGGTGTTACAAAACACCTTCTCCCACTCAATTATTTAAGGCGTGTGATTGAATTCCAAAGAATAATTTACCAAGTTATCTAGATGCCAATTTAAATACCTAAACCATTCTATGCATGTTCATACCGAAAGAGATATATGAGTGGCACTCTTATTCTATATGACATGTTATCAAACAATGACAAACATTGCAATATTTACAAAAAATATAAATAGCTTTAATTTTGGTCCATCCTAGAAAAGCAAGTAAATTACATGTCTTGGAATACAAAAAACTCATTTCTTGGTGAACAAGTCTTCATGCGACCTTTGTCGTCCGGACTCTCTCGGCTACCTCCCATGGGCGTGCGCACCCTAGGGCCTTACCCATGGGCGTGCGCATGCCACAAACCCTTAAAGGGCTGCCATGAGAAGCCCATGGCTTCCATAGGGCTGCCTTGCACAGCCCATGCCACAACAAACATGGCTGCATGCTCTTAGCACGAACGTTCGTTCCTACGGCTCGCACGGTCCCAAACTTGTTCCGGTTGCTCCTAATTCTTCAAACGTTCAAGTCTTTGAAACTTGAGTGTATTACAGAAGAATTATAAATAAAAATACTGCAGTTTTTTTTATTATTGCCACAACAAAATAAAAAAAATAGCAACTACCAAGAAGGAAATTATGGCGATGATAGACCACCCTTCTTGTTACAATCCCAAAACAAAAATACATTGAAATTCTTGTACCAAAATTGAGCAATAACAAACCACATATAAAACATATATATAGCCATACATTCCAATGTAAATATATATGTGAACACCTAGAGTGTCATCTCTTTCTAAAACATGCATATATATAATAAAAGGAAAAAGATTCACGAAAACATACAACAATTAATAAAGGGTACAACCAGGCTTGGATACTAATTGTAGGGAAAAATCACGTGCAGCAAAAGCGAGAAGATTTAATAAAATTAAAAATTAGGGTTTGCGTATAAATAAAAATTTTCCCTTTGACTAACAAAAACCTTAACCCTAGATTAATTGATGTATATAAAAAGTGTCGTACCTTTTTCTTGTGACGATTGAACAAGTGCCAAATTGATTCCACAAGATCTTCCAATCCAATCATGAACATCAATCACCTGGGTGTGTGGGCTCCCTTTCTCTTAATCGTAAACCTGAGGATGGAAAAAAACAAAATCTTCTTCGTTGTTAGTTACAATAATCCTCCAAGAAGAAAATAAAGAACGTTATATCACTTGTGAAGCGTGAACCTTAATTCGATGTTGTACATAAAACATTTTGATGTAAAGGATACTAGTGTACTATCGAAAGCTAAAAGTTCTTTCTTCCTATGTCTTCTTTCCCGAATCACACACTATTTCTTAGAGTTAATCGAATTTTGTCTAGAGTAAAATCAGATTTTTCTCCCTCAAAATTCCTATGATGGCCGAATTCTTCTCTTAGAAAAATAGGGCTGGCCGAAAATCTCTATGAAATTAGCTTAGAGCTGGCTGAAATTTCTGAACCTATATATATAAATGATCATAAGTCCTCTTCTAAGAAGGATTTACTTGGTTGGCAATAATCCTTTCATTAGGTGGATTTATTTGGTCGTTAAGAATCCTTTTTTAAAAAGAAATTCTATCCTCCTCTTATATATACATAGCTGGCTGAAATTTCACTTAATATAATAAGGAGACTTAATTCTTTTCCTAAGAAGGATTTACTTGGTAGTTAAGAATCCTTTCCTTAGGTGGATTTACTTGGTGGTTAAAAATCCTTTTCTGAAAGAAATTCTATTCTATACCAAGACTCCTAATCAAACTCAATACTGTATTTGTAACCATATTAAATACTTTCAAATTTGATTAGATAAATAATTCCTTTTATTTATCTACTTATCAAATATAGTTTTTAATATTAAATATACTACCAACAATAGTATAATTTTAGGAGACCATCTCCTACTAGGAAAAAGATTTTGACTTTTAATTAAATAGTTAATTAAACAACAAATTAATTAATTTCAATTTAATTAAATTATATAATAAAATAATATACTTAAGCTATTCTAAATAGCCTTGCAGCCCAAACCAAATATATGGGCCAATATATTATTTTCTTATTTTATTAAATCCATTTGACCTTTATAAAAAGTCCACATGTGAATTAAACCCATTCTGGCAAAAACAAACAAGTCCACATGCCTCAATACAATTCTAGATGGACCCCTAAATTGGTCTGGTAGAATATATCAAGTGATCCATGCAAGTTCGTGTGGATTAGGGATCTAGAGGCTATCTAAATTTAAGCTCCAATAGACACAACCCGATCACAATCAACAAATGATTCACTTATATCCGATCTATTTAGTTTTAGTTAATTCCAGTAAAGAACTAAAATTGAAATCTTAAATAAAGATAGAATAAGTTAATGTTACTCATTCATACCCTAAAGAGAAAGTGTATCCTCGTGAAGAATATCAGTAATCGCCAAAAGCTCCCGCCTATAGCTCTCCAAGTTACCATATTTATTCATATGAACACATTTTAAACTTGGATATTTTGACCAGAAGCCATGTTTCAATAGACACTATTGAAAACTTAACGTTAAGATTTAATATCCAATACCTCAAAACATCTATATGATGGTATTCTACTCTCATTTAATAATTGGAACCATGATGTCCATATCTGTAAATAAAGTCCTCTATCGATTAACAAATGAATGCCACCAAACTATCGAGGATAGACTATGCTATATAATCATACTCATTGATAGCTCAAATGATAACACTTGCAACCATAAGTCCATCATTTATCTAAGGATTGAGATAGACTCTTTGATTGTCTTCAAATAAAAACTTTTATCCATTGACGGTTCTAGATAAAGTATTTTATTGTGATCCAATTCATTGCACCCGGTGCACTAGATTCTTTTGCCCAAAGACACCACACTTTGATGATTTTAAACTCATCATAACACACTTGATCTCACTCAAATGCTAGCAAAAGAATCTACAACTTTGACAAGATAAAGGCGCCCAATCTTTTATCTTAAGTTGTGAATATTATTCAAGACTAATTAAAGAATTTTGTCTACCACATACATATCTAGATGTATGTACAATTTTCTTTTCTCATAGTCTTTTGACGTTATGATTATTTACTTTTGACAATTATAATAGTTAAACTATAAATGCTGTAAGATTTGTTAAACTAGAAATCACTTTATTAATATGAAAAGATTGTCAAATACATTATTACACTCTTGCTATCGAGCATAATCCCAAAAGTTAGAAGGTTTATTTTGAACCTTCTTTATAGGTGTTGGATAGGGAGCTTCATTATTTTGGCGCTTTGTAGCTTTCATCTGTTCATTTTCAATTTTGACTCTAAGTTTGTCATCTATCTCTTTCTGCTTAAGGGCTTTATCGTAGGCCTCCTGATAGGTCTCTGATGGACGCTTGGCGAAAGACCAAAAAATCTTCCTGCCCATAAATTTCTACAGAAGTTAGATAGGGTCTCATTCATAGCAAAAACCCTCATCTAGATCACCTTCTTCTTGAACCACTTCACGTAGGACCTGAGTGTCTCACCTTGCGCTTGAATCACATACTATAAGTGGATCAGGTTCTTCGGTTGTTGCTTTATCCCTTGGAACTACGAATAAAAATCACTAAACAATCTGGCAAAGTTGTCCATACTACCTGTGGGTAACTCTATGAACCATTTCTTGTCATAATCGGTCAGTGTGGTTGGGAACATCCTACACATGGCTTCCCTAGTCGAATTCTGGACCTTAATCTACTAGACAAAGCTATTCAGGTGGCTCAAGGGATCCTCTATGCCACAATACTTATCTGTTGGCATTTTGAATTTAAAAGGGAGTTATGATTCCCTAATCCACCTAAAGAATGGGGCGTTCATCTCACATGAGGTGTTATTTTGGTTCTCTTTGTGTTTGCCCCTCTTCAACTTTTGGATTTCCTTCTGCATCCGAGCTAGCTGATCACGTAGGCACTTATTGCCAATGTTTTTTTTTCTCGACCTTAGAATCTTCATTGCAAAATCCCTAGGATCAGATAGAGACCTCACAAAGGTTATTCTCACGGGGTGAATTTTCCCAGACATCTTTTCTACTAACCATAACTTCGGATGGAGGTTTGTTTCTGGTAGTCCCTGATTGGGATGGGTGACTGGGTTCCTCTGGCGGGACATCAATGGCTAATTTCATCTGTCAAGGTTGGTAACAGGCTGGCCTTTATGGATCCTGGGGCATGGGCCGTAGTCTATCTCGAACTGAGGGTAGGGAATCTAACCTATCACGGACCGGTACCGATGGTGGTTATCCCAGCCTATCGAATGCGGTTGTCCTAGCTCTCAATCTACTAGGATCCTCTCGTGTTCCATTCTCTGTCGGCTAAGGGGCGTTACCCTCTGTAACCAACTGGAGACATATGCTTTCTACAAAAGCTATAGCTTGCAGCTCTAGAATGGCTTGGCTGATCACCGGTGGGACCGGAGCCTGAGTGGTACCTCGGTACCAGTCGGCACTAGAGCTGAAATTTGATGCTTTCATCTCTTACCCTTCCTTTGAGCTTTCCTGGTGCAAGCTACGGATTGGTGCCCAGATGCCTCATGTTGCACCTAGGATGATCAAAGTTTCATGATGTTGTTACACTTGAAAAAACTTAAAATTAAAAAAGGGTGTGGAATCTCCCCCCACAGACGATGCCAAAAAGTTTTAGCGAAAAATTTACTCTAGGTAAGGAATCTCAATTAACACCCTCGGGACCGTACCTAGGCAAATCGTTATCGGGGTAGGTACCTTTGGTACCGATTTCACATGTAAAAATGAATGAAATATGTAAGTAGGATGACGACGAACCAAATGGTGCTACTTTATTCAATAATGAAATAGGTACAATAGTATAAAATAACTCTCAACCTCTCTTCACTCCTTGGCGAACTAAGTAGAGGTGGTGAACTCTTATGAATGGTTTAATTGTGATGACAGAAATAAGTGATAGCTCTTAAGGCTTTAGTGGTCAATTTTCTGATCCCTTTCTTCGTGATGTTACTGTTGTAGTTATGCACGTTGTCACTAGGGTTTTTCCTTGGTGTACAAGTCGAAGATCACCGGATTGATCCTCTCCCTCATTTGGCGGGATACTCTGTTTAAATGTAGTTGACCTTAGAGAATCGACTTATGGCGAATATCCTGGCAAAGATGTGTTTGTTTCCTCTTTAAACTCTTTTGTTATGGCAGTGTTCATGTAGAGCTTGTTACAGTTTGGAGAATAACTCCAATCTTGAATATTAATTTGCAAGGTATCTTAATATACCTGATCTGATAAACTGGAGCCCGAACGTTCTAGTGGCGCAGTACCTCATGGTGCTAGGTTTGAAGAAATAGTGCTTGATCAACCTGATGGTGAGGTACCGGTTGGATGGTATGGGACCTTAAGGTACCCGTTTGATGATGTGGCACTTTATGATGATCTAGGAGCTCTATGGCCATCTTTCTTTCTGCTAGTAAGGTAGGATTTGCACCATGACTGAATAGCAGTATATAGTGTATGGTATTTAGGTATTAGTTGGGTGATCTATGGAGACCTATGAAATTTATCTTGTTTTAACAGTGACATCGAGGTCCCTCGGCTATGTTAGACCCGGTATCTCGAGGTAGATCATAGCATGTTACTCCTACCTGGTATGAGGAGATATTTCCTACCAGGTGCAAGCCAGGTGGAACATTTCACTTTGACCCTTTACTAAAAAGGTCAATTAAAAAAAACTATTCTAGGGTATGAGTTGAATTCTTGAGTTAATTGTACGATTAGATAATGCTTTCAACTCTTAGTTGACATTCATTATGTGTTGTGATGTTTGGATTCAATTGTGTGCATAAAAACTTGATGGAATCGTGGCTAGGTATACCCTATGTCGTCTGCTGTGTAACTGTAAATCGCTAGATGCGCGGGTCATGTACGGGTTCTTACCTATGCATAACCCACGCACTGCAGGCAGAATGTGTAAAATTCTTGATTATTTTCCTACTTTCCATGAGTCCATTTCCTACTATAAGATCTACTCTCGTGCTATAATGAGGTGTTTTTGTTACAGATGTCATCAGGATTCAAGCAAGCAGCCAAGAAAACAAGCCAAAGGAAAAGGAAACTTCAAGTTCCTCAGTGTCTCCGGAATGAAGAATAGAGCATTTCAGAATGGGAGAATCATTCTAGATAGAGGGATTGATTTGGTAGACTTGGGTGGCACTACTATTAACAACACAGTAGAGATGAGGGAATGGCAAACACTAGTAGCCACCCCAGTGAAATACAACAGAGAGATCCTATAGGAGTTTTATGCAAGCATGGTGTTAGATCACTTTCAGTGCCACTCCACAGAGTTAGTGAGAGGAATTGAGGTGAAATTATCTATTGATGACCTCAATGACTTTTATAACACTTGGCTTCCAGATGATAAAGAGAGATCAAATAGAATGAGGAACGGTGACACTTGGAATGACATTTTTGTCAAGCAAAATGTAGAGTTTGCAAACCAACTGGTGATCCAACCGATGGACTTTTGGGTAGCCCTTGCCTTCCATATCTAACACAACAATCTGTAACTTGAACAAGGCCTATGGAACATTTTCATTTCCTATTCCCTAAGACCTAGGACACATAGGACCCTAGTACCTTTTGAGGTGGCCATAATCCTCCATTGTATCAAATATAACCAACAGATTAATTTGGTCTCACTCATCGCATGGGAGATAGTGCAAGTAGGGCGAATGAGGGTGGAAAAGTAGCCACTCATTTTCCCTTGCCTTATCACCGACATCTGTAGGAGATCAAGAGTAGATTTTGAAGATGTACAGTTGGAATGGCCACAAGATGACATTAGTATGACTACATAGACCAGTTTTATAGTTGAGAGAGACCTCACAAGTGGTAAGAGGAGAACAGGAAAGAAGAATAGAGGAACGGAAACAAGCTAATGCAGAGCAAAACAGATGGAGCCATAGGACATAGACCTTGAGAACTAGCAGCATGGATTAGATCAAGGAGTTCCTCCTCCAGTTACAGATGATCAGGGTAGACCCTAGTCTTCGGGATAACAGATCTCCAGACTTCCATGAACACAGTAAACTCTAGATTCTCTAAGTTTCAGGAGGACAATGCAATAAATTTTGATGATCTATTATCCAACATTACTGGCCTAATGAGGGAGCTGAAGGTTATCCCATACGAGAGAAGAGGCAAGAGGTCCACCACATCCGCTTTCCCTACAAAAGTCTCGGTGAATGATCTTTTTGCTACAGAGTTTAGGCCGACACATGAGATATCCAGGAAGGAAGATGAAGAGAGAGCGAGGGTAGAGAGAGATCTAAAGGGTAAGGGCCTGCACTAGGATGCACTATTTTTGTGCATTACCTAGTTTTAGTACCTTTATACAATCGTGACTGTTTTTATTACTCATAACTTGTTAAAATTTAGGTACTCTTAGTATTGTCTTTCAGGCCTGTCAATTTACTCTTATTTTTATTATTATTAGCATAGTTGTTGGTGTATGACTATTTTTTATGATTTTAGAGATCATGAGTTTGAGAGTATTCATGGTTTGAGATATTTGTATCAATATTAACCCTTGTGATTAAGATTATAATTCAAGGTTAGGTTCTTCATCTCTAGGAATAGACACACCGGCCACTTGCAAGTCTTGGATGGATAAGCAAGCCAAGAGTGATCATAAAAAAGGCAGGAACCTACTCAAGTGTAGACAAATGAACAATCGAATCCGTTTTATCTTTCTATCTCAACTTCAATATTTTTGCACTCTATCTCTAAATCTTTGTGTATACAATTGTGGATATGGATGGTTGTGAATATTTATTTGATAGTCAATTTTGGGTTGTTGATGTTAATAATTAAGAATGGAAACTTGTGAATGTGTTACAAATTTTTGGTTTTTGCAATTTTGTGCTCATTGACTATTACATTTTTTAGGGAATGAGCTGAAGGCTCTTGTGGATATGCATTGGATTAACAGGTTTTATTTTTATATAGCCCAACTTGGTTTGGGGGTTTTGAATCATGCATATATATATATATATTCTGTATAGATTTTTTAGCATAAAATAGGAAATTGGTTTGGGGGTTGTTTTACCTTCTTGCCATCAATTTCGAATGAGAATGCTTGATGTGATTTTATTTTCCCTAACTTAGATGCATGTTCTTCAGTTATATCGTATCATATTGCCAATAATACACGTGTACCCCGACACTATTTCACTGGTCAGTCATGGTACATACCTTACCCCTCTTGTAGGAAGTAAGATGCCCATAAAGCTCCTAGGTGATCATAGAGCCCCGATGCGATTGATCAAGAGCCATGTCATTAGAATGGTACCTCAGGGGTAACTCGCTAGCATACTAGTGCTGGTTCCGGGAAATGAAAATCGGCATCCACATAGCAAGAGAGTGATGGGCCCGATTTCTTCACCAAATTAAAAACGTTTTAGCTAGATCGTTGTGATTATATTAATTCTAATATTTAACTATAAATATTAGGGAAAGAAATTGTTACCCTTGTAGACTTTTCGTGATTCCCTTGATCCAAGTTCTTCCATTTCTGAATCTTCGTGATTCCCCTAAACCAAGTTCTTCAACACCGAATCTCCAACATAAAAGAACCGACGGGTGGGCGTCTTGGCAATCAATAGAAATTTTCACTCTCGAATTTCTATTGAAGTTATGTACTCAACTCTTGAGACAACAAGAAAAATATTGAGAGACTGTCTCACAATATTCTTTAGAGGCTAGTATTAAAAAAACTTTATTTTCTTTCTATATATAGACATCTATCTACTAAGAACAAAGAACTCGTCTTTGTTCCTTTTTCTCAAACCAAAAAAACAAAAACACTTTCTCTTCCCTTTGTTCTTTCTTCTTTATGGTCTTTTTTAAAACGAGAGAGAGCTAGGGTGGGTGGCATAAAGAAGCATAGAAAATGAGCTTCAATTCAACTTGGTTTAAATGTCTGTCTAGAAAACAACATAAAAACAATTTTCATTGTCAAAGGAAGAAGACTTCACAGTGGCGTTATGAATCCAAAACCAGAGCAATGATCATTTACTTTCATTATTGTTGTCTTTCTTTTTTGTGGTATTTTTTAAAACGAGAGAGAGCTAGGGTGGGTGGCATAAAGAAGCATATAAAATGAGCTTCAATTCAACTTGGTTAAAATGTCTGTGAAGAAAACAATATAAAAAAAAAATCATTGTCAAAGGAAGAAGACTTCACGGTGGCGTTATGAATCAAAAACCAGAGCAATGATCGTTTGCTTTCATTATTGTTGTTTTTCTTCACCTGACCTAACCATTAGTCATTGCTGGATAAGAGTTTGCTTTCATTATTCATATTTCATAGTCATAATATGCGGCCATGGATAAGAGTATGTGAATGGATTTGAGCATAGCTACTGTCGAGAAAGTCTCTCCATAGTCAACTCCCTCTTTTTGGGTAAGACCCTTTGCCACTAGCCAGCTTTGAAAGTTTCCACTTTCCCATCCACTCCTCTCTTTCTCTTGTAGATCCATTTACAACCAATAGGTTTAACCCCTTCAGGTAGGTCTACAAGTTTCCAGACTGAGTTGGAATACATTGACTCCATCTTGAGATTCATTGCTTGTTGCCAATTTTTATTGTCAGAATCTTCCATTGCACACCGATATGCCATTGGATCATCTTTACCAAGATCAAAAATTACAACTTTGCTTCCCCGATTTGTTCATAGAGAAAAGGTTGTCTCGCAACCCTCTCACTACGACGAGGTGGTAAATCATTATGATTTTGAGTTGTGGTCCACTCACTTTGTCGTTGGACAACAGTTGTCGTTGTTTGTCTGATCTCATCAGAAAGTAACTCCTTAAGTAAAATTTTACTACGAGGTTTGAAGTCTATCATATAGTTGTTTTCAAGAAAAGTTGCATTTGTCGATATAAATACATTATTATCTTGAGGACTATAAAAAAAATCTCCTCTCATTCCCTTTGGATATCCTACAGATATATATATTTCAAATCCAGGTTCTAGTTTCCCAATCTTACCTTTAATTACATGTGTAGGACACCCCCATATGCGAATGTGTCACAAACTAACTTTGCTACCATTCCACAGCTCTAAAGGTGTCTTAGGTATAGACTTAGATGTAACTAAATTAAGTATGTAAACAGAAGTCTCTAGTGCATATCCCCAGAATGACATAGGCAATGATGAGTAACTCAACATGAATCTTACTATATCAAGCAAAGTTGTATTTCTTCTTTCTGTGACACCATTTTTTTAGGGTGTCCCCGGTGTAGTCAATTGGGATAAGATCCCATGTTCGATTAAATGATCCAAGAATTCTATATCAAGGTATTCACCTCCTCGATCTGATCGTAGAGTTTAATCGATTTATTTAACTGCTTTTCAGCCTCAGCTTAGAATTCCTTACACTTTCCAAAAGTTTCAGATTTCCTTTGCATTAAATAAATATAACCATACCTAGAATAATCATCAATGAAAGTGACAAAATATTCATAACCCATCTTGCTTGTACATTAATCAAACCAGACACATCAGAAAGTATCAATTCAAGAGGTTCTTTGGCTATTTGACCATTTGCCAAAAAAGATCGTCTGGTCATTTTACCTTCAAGACAAGATTCACAGATCGGAAGAGTGCCAACTTTTAGCTCTCGTAAACGACCTTCCTTTACCAGTCTTTCAATCCTATTTAGGTTTATATGACTCAGTCTAAGATGCCATAGGTATGTGTTATCATCAAGAGAAATCTTTTGCCTTTTAAACTTTGGTTGTTTGACTTTGAACATTTCAGTGTTAAGTAGTGTATTAGACGTTGGTCTTAAAAAATAAAAACCAATATCTAAAGTTCCAGAACAAATATTTAAACCCTTTCTAGAAATAATAACAACTTTATTATGAAAATAAATCTTAAATAGTTGTTCATACAGTCTAGAAATAGAAATCAAATTTCTACTAAAAACAGGCATAATAAACAATGTTTTATTTGTTTATTATGCCTTCTAGAAGTCGGTGCACTGTTCACTATTCACTTTCACATATGTGTTTACTGTTCACTGCACTGTTCACTTTCACTGATGGCGTGGTGAAATCTAGATGATATATCTGATCTTTGATGAGCTTAGTGTTATAGTTGAAAAACAAGATGCTAGAATAAAAGAGTTGGAGGAGTGTATTGCATCAAGTTCAAGACCACCTCTCAAGCATTATGTTAGGTCAACTACACACACATCTTTCTTTGGTGGATCTAGTAGCTAGTATTTGAGTCTCATGGTATGTTTCTTACCTTTTGGCATCATTTCATGTCAAAAAGGGGGAGAAAGAGTTGTTATGAATTGCTAGTTACTTAGTTTCCTTTTTATGTTGTTTTTGTGAACTTTTGAACTTTTAATGGCTTGTAATAATTAGTCTTAAGATTTGGTTAAGAATTCTTGTATTTGGCATGTATTGAGGGGGAGATACATGTATTTGTGGACTTAATTATATATTCTTATCCATATTATATGTTGCCATTTGTTGTTTTTCTCTTGTATATGCATTGTGCTTTGAGATGATTTGTCGGTTGCTTCAAGAGAAGATCAAGATGAAGTTCAAGAGTTAGTGAAGATTAGTTATAGGAATCTTACTCATTGCAATGTGAGGGAGTGATTTTGTGACCTATCTTCATTTTTTAATTTGTAGTAAATGTATTGGTGTTTTGTCATGGAATTTGCCAAAGGGGGAGATTGTTAGGTTTTAGTTTGTGTTTGCATGAATTCCATATCAAAATGATGTTTAATTGTAATGGCTTAGTTGTTTAGGTTCATGATGATTCAAGCTTCAAGGAAGAAGAAACAACAAGTCAAAGCAAGTTCTAAGTCTTCAAAGAGAAAGGATGCAATTTGTTTCTACAAAGGTATACTAAGACCTTATCTTTCTCTTATAAGGCTTAGGCACACACACACATATCATACATTTCTGTCCCTGTATCATTGTGCACCTTTATAGGCACACACATACAATTCATTCATATGTGTCCCTACATCGTTGTGCACCATGTATAACACATTCACACACTTGAAGATGAATGCTCATGCATTGGTTTGGAAATAACATGTTTTGGAATATGCATGATTGGAAACTATCACTATGTAGTTTGCATTCTAGTGTGAATTGTGTTTGTGTTTGTATATGTTTGTATAACATGGATATTGAACTTGGATTTAGTCTTAAATCATTCTTGATTGAGTTCCGTTCATTTCGGTTACTCATACTATTGATTTCAAGTTCAAAGTCAAAAGATACTTCACTTTCAACTCATGTTTCATACATTGTCTTCGTCTTCGTATATCGAGTCGAATTATTATTTTCTGGGTTAAGTATCTTATATGTCCATGTCCGTGTGAGAGTTACGGTTTGGAATCCACAAACAGATTCAAATTCCGAGTTCTGAAGGCCGGAGAACGGTCAAAGAATGTTAAGGAGGATCGAAGGAGAAAGAAGCAATCATATACTTCTTTCCCGAGATGGCACGTGGCCATCTTGGGGGAGAAGGCTTGCTGCCTCGAGATGCCCATGCACCATCTCGGGCAGCAAGCTTGCTTGGCTTCATTTTTCCCCTCTTGGTCATTTCACATGTCCAAGTCTCCCACTCCTTTATAAACTCTTTCCCTCTCACATTTCATTCTAAGAAGAAATTCAAATCAAGTGTGCAGAATTTGCTTTCTAAATTTTCTTACCTTCCGAACAACATAACCTCTTCATTTGAACTCCGATTTGAGTGATTTGAAGTTGAGAGTGTTCATCTAATCATCCTCCATCTTTTCTCTGAAGGTTTCATTTTATTTTTCTGTTGTTTTTGGTGTCTAATCATACAAAAACGGGACTGCACCTAGATCAACTAAGGTATTGATTTTCTCTCTAAGTTATCTTTTAAAACTTGGTCAATTGCCTTGGGTTTTCTTCTTCTACATATATTTGTATATTGTGAGTGTTTTGATTTGTGTTTTGAACACTGTCAAAGCTAGATTGAATTTCAATTGAAATCATTCATTTTGAGTTAGGTTTTGATTTTGCCTGTGTTATCACATGTTTGGGATTGTATTGTGCTAGCTTTGATTCTAGGACTATTTTGTGATCTTCGATTGATTGATTTTGTGAAAAACAGTTCATCACATGTATTAGGCTCTCTTGGCCGAAATTCTCACATAATACATGTGCTTATGTTCTTTTGAGCTATTCATTTAATTTGTTGAATCTATGATTAGAAATATTCTCTAGAACTTTTGCTTATATCTATTTGACATTGTCATATGATTTTAGCATATTTTAGGTTTTTGTGATATAAACTTGATCTTGTGATTTATTTATCATATCTTGTGATTCAAGTTTAGATATATGCATGAATCTAGTTTGTGATTAATGTTGATCATATCTTACATAATCTAGATTGACTACTCATGCATGATGAACTAGACTATATAAGATTTGTGCATTCATGCTCATGTCTAGTATTTTCCATAGGATGTTTTTATCATAGCATTCTATGTTGCGTGCTTGTTTGTGTTTTGCATTCATGATCACCTAGATGCCTTGTGAGAAGGAAGTCTTGACAATAGGTGTGAAACCTATGGTGTTGAGCAAGAAGTCTTGGCAACAGGTATGAAACCTCGGATTGTCGAGCAATGAAGTCTTGGCTAGAGGTGTGAAGCCTTGGATAGTCGATCAAGAAGTCTTGCCTAGAGTTGGGAGAACTCGGATAGGTGAGCAAGGAAGTCTTGACTAGAGTCGGGAAGACTCGGATAGTTGAGCAAGAAATCTTGCCTTGGGTTGTGAAGATCCAAATAAGGTGAGCAAGGAAGTCTTGACAAGAGGTGTGAAGCCTCAGATTGTTGAGCATAGGGCACCAACTTCTAGAGTAGGATAGAAGGGTAGTTTCTAGTTGAAGAGGTCACTTGAGAGATTGTACTTGTCTTATCTACTAGTGGATTTTGTTTGCCGGTGGCTGCTAGCCCATGGATGTTTCCTCTTTGGAGGTTTACCATGTTATATCTTGTGTCAACTTTTCTCTATCCCTATCTCTTTAATATTTGTATTGCGGATAGAAATCTTTATGTATGTTGACTTCCTCTTTATAATATAGATTGTATACGTATCATAATTGCTTGTTTGTATCACACTTTACTTGTGTTTATATATTGATTAATTGTCTTTAATTAATATATATATTGTGATACAAGCAATCTAGAGGGACAAACTTTTGTTTGTTTCTAAGGGAATCGAAAAAGGTGCCTAACCTATTCACCCCCCCCCCCCCATAGGTTAGCCTTGAACATTTAACTGTGATTGTATTTTCACTTTCATGCTTTCTATTCTACACCTCTTAATGTATTTAAATAAATTTGGACTTAAATGACCAATCATACCACAAAAATGACAAGTAGGTACAAAGTAAGAATTTATACCATTGCATTGAATTCTCATCGAGGCATCGCCATGTTGATGAGGTTGTCTTTGATGATGCACCGATTGGCTTCTCCTTGGAACTTGAGCTGATTGGCGGCATCTTTGTGGTCTAGCTTCTTGAGGTGTTTCAGCCGGTTGATCTTGACTCCTTGGTTGGTCATGCTTCTTGTAATCGCCTATTTTCTTCATTGTTGGTTTGTTGGATGAGGTGATTGACTTCTCAAGAACTTGTCATTTCTTTTTGAATTACCTAGTCTTTGGTTGAGTTGCCAAGGCTTGTGTAGACTTTCATTGAGTTGAAGGTTTCTTGGATGAAGCTTTGCTCTTGCCTTGAGCTTGAGGTTGTTTGACCTTGGCCTTATTTAATTATTCAAGGTACCTCATCTCTCTTTCCTTGACAATATTCAAGGACTTTTATTTGTTGGCAAGCTCTTCTTTCATTGCCTTCATCCGTTGGTGGCAATTTTCAATATCCTTCTCATATTTGGACACATCAACCATGTCCGTCTTCAAGGAGTCATCAATGGAGGTCTCTTTCTCTATGGTCTTCAACTTGGAGATAAGAATGGAGATGTCTTCCATTTGTTCTTCCATGATCTCTATGTACTGATGAAGTTGAATTTGATAATTTTGCTTGCTTTCTTCAAGGGTACGAATCTTTTCCTCTGAGAAAATCTTCCACATTCTCAAAATCTCATTCTCCTTAGAGAGCTCTTCATTTTGCTTCAATACTTTGAGAAGGGTTACTTTACATTACTCAATTAAGTCAATTTCCTCATCAAGACCTTTGCCTTGGTCACCTGTTACCACACCAAAATCTTCCCCATAGAAAACACCTAAGGCCATGAAGTTAAGTACATGCTCCTCACTATTCTTGAGCAAGGTCTTCTTGTGTACCTCCTTCACTTTGGAGTTCATCCATTTCTCCTCCTTCACATTGGAGGTCATACTCTCCTTGTGAGATTTTGTGAATCTCTTAAATCTCTCAACCATGAGAGTCATCTCCTCATCGGAGTCATAATCCTTCCTCTCAACATTAGAGGTCAATCTAGCAATACATGCTCTAAGTGTTTCACTCTCACACATGATGTTTGGTGAAGCGAATGAATGTAAATGAAATGCAACAAACAAGTGCAAATAAATGCAAGATACACAAACAAGAGCTTGGATAACCTATATATGTCTAGGAACTCGCTCTGATACCAATTGAAAATTCCCTATGAAAGTGTGTCTAATAACCTAGAGAGGGGGGGGGGGGGGAGTGAATAGGTTTTAATCAAGTAAATTACCAAATTTTCTTGATTAGTCATTATTCAAAATTCAGCAAATAAAACAAACATACAACATCAAGTGTAAAGTGCGGAAATATAAATAACACAAGATGTATACGTGGAAACCCTCCAAATGGGAAAAACCACGGGCTGTTAAGTGCGTAACACTCGATCGTAGAAATCCACTATATGAGTAAAAAGTTACACCCTCAAGTAATACTCGGACTCTCACTCTCTCGACAACCTCAGGCTATGGCTATTGGGGTTTATGCCCTAAAGATGTAATTTGTAAATAAATTTACGAAATAATTAAAAGGAAAAGTTTAATTCATTCTTACTATGTTGTTTATTTTATAACTTGTGCTTATATTTAACATCCAAGATTGCCGGATGTAATCTTGAACTTTGTATATGAATGTCATATACGGAAGGATACAGTAAGAGACGTGCAATCTAAAGAGTCCATAGATAGCAAATAAAGCTGGGTACTTTATTTATGGTTAATCTATAGCTGCGGTCCATTCCGTAATGTACGATAATTCTATCCTGAATCATTCATATAAAATATGAGAATTGAGGCACCTTGTATGATGTGATCATATAGGACTGGGTCATGATCTATATAAATCTCTCACCAAGATCCGTTTACCGATGAGATTCATATATATAAACTAATGATAGCTATATAAGGGTGATTTTAATCCTAAGTGTCTTATCGACTCCTTCAGGTTAGATCGTGGTCTTTGATATACCATGGGTGAGGTCGGATGCTATTCCCGATCAATATGCTCCGTATGTTGGGATTGCGGTTTGGCTTGTAGTTGGGAAGGTTTGTACATAATAGTAGAATCCACTCCTTCTTGTGAGAAGTAGATGGTAGTTCCCTTAAGGATTGATTCGGGGCTTGGACAATATGAGCGCTCTCCTAATTCAGTAAGGAAATAGGATTTATTGTCCATTAGAGAATCAACGGTACTTAAAGGATATATGTAATTAGAGGGTATAACGGATATTATGACCTAGCTCTAATTGTGAACTACTGTGAAGGATCACACCATGTCTAATAGCTATATCGATGGACACCGAGTTACATCGGTCTGTGTAAAAACGTCTACAGTTGAGAGAGTGCAACTTCGGGTTTTTAGTGGAATAACACCGGAGTTAATAATCAAGGAATATTAATTAAAAAGTTTAATTAAAGATTCTGAGGATTATTGGAGCTCAAAATACTGTGGCTCCATTAGGTCCCCTTGCTAGCCCGATAGATTTAGGTAACAAGGGTCACGGTTAATTAATTGGATTGTCCAATTAATTGTGTTACGAAAGTGGTACGTATTTATTCAGGAATTAATTGAATAATGAGATTATTTAATTAATGAATAATGAGATTATTTAATTAATGAATAATGAGATTATTTAATTAATGAATAATGGTGATTAAATAAATTAAATAATAAGATTATTTAATTATGTTATTAATCGCTAATTGGAGGATGTTAGTTGATATTTAATTTTAAATAGAATAAGATAATGTGATTAATTTATTTTGTTAAATTAAATATTTGAAATTGAATTTAAAATATTTAAATTCAAAAATAAATATTTAATTTTTTAATAAAAGATATGAGATATTTTTTATTTGAAAGAATTTTAAATCAAATAAATATATGATTAGTTTTTTAAAAGATAAAATAATATATATTGTTTTTTTTTAAATGAATAAGAGTCATATTAAACTAAAACATAAAAAATGTGAGACAATGCAGTGTTGGCATGAGATGCAAATTGACTGTGCGTAAGAAATGCCCCTTGATATAAACGCAAAGACATCAAAACAAGGAGAGATATACACAGGATGCTTGATTTAGGTAAGGTGTGTGCGTTGTATTTTTTTTTTTGGTGAAGTCTGCACATTTGTCTTATAGAGAGAAGTCAAAAAGAGTTTTTAAAAAAGATATGTATATGTTCGTGCACTGTTCAGTTCAAAAAAACAAAATATTGCTAGAAAAATATTGGCAATATTTTTATATACTAGAATTTTTCTAGTTTGTGAACATAGAAGAAAGAGTTTCATCAATTCTCTCTACATCCTCCATTCAAGTTCCTTAGACCGTGATGCTCCCACACGTAGTTATCAATTCCGGGAGATAGAGAGGAAGATCGAGTGGTTCAGACAGGAGCATATCTAAAAGTGAAGGAGCCTCCAAACGCTGGTAAGATTTTCTTCTCGATTATATCGATTTCAATTTTCTGTGTTTACCTATTGTATGTATTAGTTTCGAAAAATAATTACGATCCCAAGTTCACTAGTCCCAGATACTAATTATGATCTGTATAAAAAAAATTAAAACCTAGTTCCATTGCGTAACCGATGAACGGGGTTCCAACAATTGGTATCAGTTTCAGAGCCTGGTTATTTTTCGGAACAGGAAATTGTTTTCGAAGCTCCTGTATGCATGATTGTGTAGGCACCATCTTTATGACTGTTTGAACGTTTATAATTAAATTGTTTAATTTAAACATGGTTGATCGTAAATTTTTATGGCACTGTTGATTTAGGGTTTATGGGTTGTATATATATATATATTATTATATTTTTATTTTACTGTTTTGTATTGTAGATAAAAAAAATGTAACCTGTAAACGAAGAGCTGGAAACGAGCACGACGCGGGTACTGTTCACCGACACTGTTCACCGGGTATTGTTCATGCGGTACTATTCACGCACGGTTCCGTTGGCTAGTGTTGCCTAGTGCGTTCCGTGCAGATTTCCCGTATTGGATTCATGATATGAATCAGAGTGACCTGAAGAGATTGGAATATATCTGAAGTTACTAGTAGACCAAGGAATGCCTTGTGATATTTTTTGTAATTTTAGATTCCAATTTTGTTGGTTAAATAATCCACAGTACTCTATCAATTCATTTATGCTTTATATTATGTGATGATAAAAGCACTGCCATGCATACGTATGTCATTTAGATTAGATGTTCCTACACAAATATATTTGATATGTCATACATGCATCATAGCCTGATACTTTATGTATTTTTTTTAATGTGATTAAAATAGGTAAATACATAAATGGCTATGAATAATGAGAATAGTTTTTTAACGGTTAGAAAACTTGGTAATTCTCATTAATATTAATCTAGTTATTAAAGTGTTTAAAAAAAATAGATTAATAGGGTCATTTATTAGGATTAATTTGATTAATAACCTAATAATAAATGATCTGAATAAAGTGTTAGGGTTATAATAGTTAAAACTTGGTAAACACTAACATAATTAGTAAATAGTTTACAAAGGCTTAGATTATTCACTAATAGATTAAATTTTTAATTGTTAAAAGTCATTAATAATTTATTAGTTTATTAGAATTTGATTCTAATTAGTTAATGCGCTAGATAACTTGATTAAAGTTAGTCGTTTAATCCTGTAGAATCTAGGTGCAATAACGGTTAACAGAAAACCCTAATTTTAAAATAGTGAGTGGGAGAGGGATATATGACATATATATCCCACGGTCTCCATCATTAGTTCAACACCGTGAGATCCGAGTGGGGACTCGTGACGGCTTTGCTTTCATCCTCCCTAAGGAGAGTTTCCATAAAGGTCAATACCAAGGTTGACTTCCTAACGGATAGGATTTCTGAGGGTATTTCGAGATTGACCGACCCTAAGGCAGCAATTCTTGAGTTAAGCTCGTGAGATCTGAAATGGTAGGTTACACTAACGAAGGTTTTGATTAAGTTTGTTAATTAAAAACCTGACTGAATGAACGATGGCTGAATGATATGGATAAGAGTTATTCTAGAATATCAATTTATTGAGAATGTCTCTGTCCAACATGCAAAGACTTGACCGACCCTACAGCGACAATTCTTTGTGTTATGTTGGATTGTTGTGGTATAGTAACTAGTTTTAGGGTAGTTCTAGTTCATTAAACATGTGCATGCATCATGTTTAAATTTATGCCAAAGCACTCGCACTTGTTTTAAATAAATAACTGAATGAATGTTTTTTTTATTTCAGCAATAATGTCTTCTACATTACTTCAAATTCTCGTAAACAACAAATTAACTTGTGATAACTACATTAAGTGGAAACTTAACATTAATACAATATTGGTCACCAAAGACCGCAAGTTTTTGCTTACGGAGGAATGTCCTCCAGTGCCTGCTACCAATGCCACACGAACTGTTCGTGAGGCATACGAGCGATGGGTCTCATCTGATGAGAAGGCCTAAACATATCTGTTGGCTTCTATAACAGACGTGCTTGTCATAAAGCATGAAGCAATGACTTCAGCATTCAAAATCATGGAGTCATTGCAAGCTATGTTCGGGCAGCCCTGTGAGCAAAAGCGACACAAAGCTATTCCTTCCGCTATTCTCGCTCGTATGAAGGAAGGTACGTCAGTTTGGGAACATGTCCTAAGCATGATGTGATACTTCAACACAGCATAAGTCAATGATGGGGCCATTGACAAACATAGTCAAGTGAGCATCATACTGATGACTCTTTCGAAGAGTTTCGATTAGTTTAAAAGCAACTACGGGATGAACATGTTAAAGTTCAATCTCACACAGTTGCTCAATGAGCTCACTACCTTTGAGTCCTTGACTAAGGACAACAAGGGTAAGACCGATGGGGCAAATGTTATCGAACCATATTTCTACTCTAATAATAAGAAGAGAAAGAGGTCTATTGGGAAAGTAAAGGGTAAGCCCAAACCCAAGAAAGCCTAAACCAAAGAAAAAGTCTAAGAAAAGTAAATATGATTTACTTGTTCTTGAGTCGTGTTTAGTGGACGATGATTCTTCACCCTGGATAGTTGATTCGGGGGCCACTAGCCATGTTTGTTCTTCTTTACAATGAACTGATTCTTGGACATAGCGAGTGGAGCAAGCCTTCTCAATGCGTGTGGGGTCAAGGGATGTCGTGTCAGCACGAGCAGTGGGCGTAATTAGATTACGTTTTTTATAATAATTTTATATTGTTGGACAATGTTTTTTATATTCCTTAATTTACATGGAATTTGATTTCCATTTCTAAATTGTTAGAACAATCATATTCTGTTTCTTTTAATAATAAATTTGTTATTATTTGAAAGAATGGTCTTAATATTTTTTCATGAATTAATGAAAACAGTTTGTATGTGTTAAGATCGTTAATACATACCACATTGCTCAACACCGAAATGTTTAAGGTTGAAAAACCAAAAAAAAAAACAACATAAGATTTCTCCAGATAATGACACGTATCTCTATCATCTAAGGATGGGTCATATCAACCTTAACCGGATAGACAGACTAGTAAAAAGCAGACCTTTAAGTGAGTTAAAGGTTGGCACCTTACCTGTCTGCGAATCTTGTCTAGAAGGTAAGATGACTAAGAGACCTTTTACTGGAAAAAAGGCTTATAGCTAAAGAACCGCTAGAGCTTATACATACAGACGTCTATGGACCGATGAATGTTAAAGCTAGGGGTGGTTATGAGTATTATGTCACCTCTATAGATGACTACTCAAGATACGAATATGTCTACCTAATACAACGGAAGTCGAAAAATTTTTAAATGTTCAAAGAATTCCGAGCTGAAGTTGAGAATCAATTAGGTAGGACTATCAAGTCACTACGATCTGATAGTGGAGGTGAGTACCTTGACCAAGAGTTTAAAGACTTCATGGTCGAGCATGGAATAGTTTCCCAACTCACAACTCCCGGTACACCTCAGCAAAATGGTGTAGCGGAAAGGGAAATAGAACCCTGATTGAAATGGTGAGATCTATGATTAGTTTTTTATCATTACCAAATTCCTTTTGGGGATATGTGTTACAAACAGTGGAATACATTTTGAATGTAGTGCTATCCAAATCTGTTCCTAAGACTCCCCTAGAGTTGTGGAATGATCATAAAGCTAGTTTGTGACATTTCTGCATATGGGGGTATCCAGCACACATGCTGAAGAACAGAACTGGAAAGCTAGACTCCAAGTCTGTTGTCTGCCAGTTTGTAGGATACTCCAAGGAGACCAGAGGTGGACACTTCTAAAGGGAAAAAACGATTAAAAAATGCAATGGAAGCGTGAGAAAAATGAAAATTAAGGTTTGCGTATAAATAAAAATTTTCCCTTTTAATAACAAGAACCTTAACCCTAGAATAATTGATGTATATAAAAAGTATCGTACCTCTTTTTTTTGTGACGATTGAAATAACGTCGAATTGAATCTGTAAGATCTTCTAATCCAATCAACATATACCTAACCATGTCCAAAAGAGTTCTATTTCTCCTTTCTGCCGCCCCATTTTCTTGTGGTCTGGCTGGTGCATAAAATTGAGAAATTATCTCATTATCAATAAGATATTGCTGAAACTCACCAGATAGATATTCTCCACCATGATCAGACCTCAAGATTTTTATACGTTTCTCAAACTGATTTTCAACTTCAGTAAATGTTTTGAACATGTCAAAAGCATCCGACTTATGTATCATGAGATACACATAGCCAAATCTTGAGTGATCATCCGTGAAAATGATGAAGTACTCATATCCACCTCTAGCTTTAATGCTTATAGGTCCACACACATCAGTGTGTATTAAACCTAAACATTCAATGGATCTTGTGCCTTTGGTCGTAAACGACCTTTTGGTCATTTTACCTTCCAAACAAGATTCACAAGTTGGTAGATCATCAACCTTTAAGTCACTTAGAGGTCCGTCACTAACCAATCTTTTAATCCTATTAATGTTAATATGACATAGGCGCAAATGCCATAGGTGGGTTTCATCTTTTGATAATTTTACTTTTTTATGATTAGGTTTCGTTGATTCTGTGTCTAACAAGTGAGAGATATTTCTATGCAACTAGAATAAACCATTTTCCAACGTACCTTTACAAACAAATTTGTTATTCTTATTAATAATGAAACCTTTATTAAAAGTAACCGGATATTCAAATTTATTTAAACAAGAAACTGAAATTAAATTCTTCTTGAATTGAGGTAAATAATAAACATTTATTAAAACTAAATGCCTATAAGAATATAAACTGATTCTAATATGTCCCACTACACTATTAGACACCAATGCTCCATTGCCTAAATGCAAGTTGAATTCATTCTTATTCAGTCTATTCCTTTGACCCTTTTCACCACAAAAGAAACACTTTCCTTTGATCTTGGTTACTTTCTTGGTCTCCTTATAAGAAGGCTCAAGTTGCTTTCTCTTTTGTTGTCTCTTGACCTTCTTATGGGTCTTTAACAGTTGCAACTTACCAAGCATATGAATCTCTTGACCCTTGCCTTTCACAAGGATTTTTTTTCACGCTTTAAACATCTTGCATCAGGCCTTGCAAGGTGTATTTCTTATTATTCAAGGTGTAGTCCAACTTGAATTTATCAAAGGAATCTGATAGTGAGTTGACAATCATGTCAATTTTGGTCTCGCCATCTATCTCAGCACCATTCAGTTCAGCAATGTTGAGATGTGCTATGACTTTCATCATGTGATCTTTCACACTCTGTCCAGATTTCATCCTAAGATTCAAAAAAGCAGTTACCTACCTCTCTCTTAGTTGTCCTAGACCTCATTGCAAACATCTCCTCTAAAGACATCATTATATCGACAGCAGTCTCCATTCCTTCATGTTGCTGTTGCAACACGTCAGAGAAGGTGGCCATAATGTAACGTACATTTAGCCATCTCATTTGAAGACTTCCACTACTGATACTCATCTCTTTGATCCTGAGTAGATTTATTAGTTTGGTTGTTAAGGAATAGATATAACAAATTTTATGTTTTTCAATTTGCATTAACAACCCAATTTTCCTTTTCCATGTGACATAATTATCATCAGTTAAAGTATTATCTTTTAAGATGTTGATTAGGGATGGGGTCATGATTTCTTTTTAATAACAAAAATTATATAAGTACATAATCATGATAAAGCACTTTTGAATATTTATCTTGAATTAAATAAAATAATTCAACCGTAAAATTCAACGGTGATCCAACAACCATAAATGTCACGCCTCATTTGGGAGTACACACCATTTACTAGTTGAACTAGGTCCCACCTAATTGTTAACATAACAACAAATGTTTTCTATTTTAGCCTTGCAATTTTATTAACAAGAACTCTTGGGAGGATATTAATAAAATTACGTCGAGTGTGTTACCAAGTTATCGAACTTCAATATAATCCCTCGTGAATATCCCTCCTTTGGGAGTAGATATCGTTTGGGCTAATTGTCTAGTCTATCCTTGTAAATAAGTATCTTGCTAAATTCCATTCATGAATACCTCTTGGGAGGTTATTCACGAAGCATAAAGCTAAACTAAACTTGGTAGCCGTAGGTGTTCCGAAAACACCTTCTCCCACTCAATTGTTTAAGGCGTGTGATCGAATTCCAAAGAATGATTTACCAAGTTATCAAGGTGCCAATTTAGATACCTAAACCATTCAATGCATGTTCATACCAAAAGAAATATATGAGTGGCTCTCCTATTCTATATGACATGTTATCAAAGAATGACAAACATTGCAATATTTACAAAAATATAAATAGCAACAATTTTGGTCTATCCTAGAAAAACAAGTAAATTACATATGTCTTGGAATACAAAAACTCATTTCTTGGTGAACAAGTCTTCATGCTACCTTCGTCGTCCGGACTCTCTTGGCTGCCTCCTATGGGTGTGCACACCCTTGGCCCTTACCCATGGGCATGCGCATTCCACAAACCAATAAAGGGTTACCATGCGCAGCCCATGGCCTCCAAAGGGCTGCAATGCGCAGCCCATGCCACAACAAACATGGTTGCGTGATCTTCGCACGCACGTTCGTTGCTACAGCTCACACGGTCTTAAACTTGTACCGGTTGCCCCTAATTCTTCAAACCTTCGAGTCTTCAAAACTTGAGTGTATTATAGAAGAATTATAAATAAAAATACTGCAGTTTTTTTTTTTTTACAACAACAAAATAAATAAAAAACATAGCAACTACCAAGAAGGAAAGTATGGTGATAGACCACCATTCTTGTTACAATCCCAAAAAAAAAATACATTGAAATTCTAGGACAAAAATTTAGCAATAACAAACCACATATAAAGCATATATATATCCATACAATCCAATGTAAATATATAAATAAATAAATAAATATATATATATATATATATATATATATATATATATATATATATATATATATATATGCGAATACCTAGAGTGCCATCTCTTTCTAAAACATGCATATAGACAATAAAAAGAAAAAGATTCACGAACACATACGACAACTAATCAAGGGTACAACCTGGCTCTGATACCAACTGTAGGGAAAAACGGTTCAAAAACGCAACGGAAGTGTGAGAAAAAAGAAAATTAGGGTTTGCGTCTAAATAAAAAATTTCCCTTTTAATAACAAGAACCTGAACCATAGATTAATTGATGTATATAAAAAGTATTATACCTTTTTTTTTGTGACAATTGAACTAGCGTCGAATTGAATCCGCAAGATCTTCCAATCCTATCACGAACGTGAATCACCTAGGAGTGTGGACTCCCTTTCTTTAAATTGTATACAGGAGGGTGGAAACAAACAAAATCTTCTTCTTTGTTAGTCACAATAATCCTCCAAGAGAAAAATCAAGAATGTCCGGTCACTTTTGAATTATCAATCAATTTAATTGAAACTCACGTGAACCTTGATTCGATGTTGTACTCAAAACCCCTTTGATGCAAAAGATACTAGTGTAGTATCGAAAACAAAAACGTTCCCCTTTTTCTCTTCTTGGCCGTATTTGTTGGGGTTTATACGCTAAACATGTAATTTGTAAATGGATTTATGAAATAAATAAAAAGAAAGGTTCAATTCATTCTTGTTGTGTTGTTTATTTTATAACTTATGCATATATTTAACATCCAAGATTGTCGGATGTAATCTCGATCTGTGTATATGAGTGTTATATACTGATGGATACAGTAAGAGACGCGCAATCTAAAGAGTGCATAGATAGCAAAGAAAGCTGGGTATTTTATTTGTAGTTAATCTGTAGTTGTGGTTCATTCCGTAATTTACGATGATTCTATCCTGAATCATTCATATGAGATATAGGAATGGAGGCACCTTGTATAATGTGATCATATAGGACTGAGCCATGATCTATATGAATCTCTCACCAAGATCCATTTACCGATGAAATTCATATATATCAAATAATGAAGGCTATATGTGGGTGATCTTAATCCTGAGTGTCTTATCGACTCCTTCAGGTGAGATCATGGTCTTTGATATACCATGGGGGAGGTCTGATGCAGTTCCCGACCAATATGCTCCATATGTTGGGATTACGGTTTGGCTTGTGGCTGGGAAGGTTTGTACACAATAGTGGAATCCATTCATTCTTGTGATAAGTAGATGGTAGTTCCCTTAAGGGTTGATTCGGGGCTTGGACAATATGAGCGCTCTCCTAATTCCGTGAGGAAATAGGATTTATTGTTCATTATAGAATCAACGGTACTTAAAGGATATATGTAATTAGAGGGGTATAATGGACATTTTGACCTAACTCTAATTATGAACTACTGTGGAGGATCACACCATGTGTAATAGCTATATCAATGAACACCGAGTTGTATCGGTCTGTGTAAAAGCGTCTGCAGTTGAGAAAGTGCAGCTTCGGGTTTTTAGTGGAATTACACCAGAGTTAATAATCAAGGAATATTAATTAAAGAGTTTAGTTAATGATTCCGAGGAATATTGGAGATCAAAATACTATAGGTCTATTAGGTCCCCTTGCTAGCCCAACCGATTTAGGTAACAAGGGTCACGGTTAATTAATTGGATTGTCTAATTAATTGTGTTACAAAAGTGACACGTATATATTCGGGAATTAATTGAATAATGAGATTATTTAATTAATAAATGTTAATAGTTAAATTAATTAAATATTTGGATTATTTAATTATATAGATAGTTATGAATTATTAATTAACTATTAATTGGAGGGTGTTAGTTGATATATGGATTTGGGTGAAGATAAAATAATAGGATTATTTTATTTTACTTAATCATTTATCTAAGTACTTGAATTTAAGTTTAAATTTAAAATACTTATTATCACTTTTAATATATTAGATATATTTGAAAAGGATAATTAAAAGATATATATCAATTATAACACAAGATATTGCATTTGTGGCAAATTGGTGTGTGCACATATATAAGTGTTGGTATAGGATACAAACAATATATATATATATATATATATATATATATATATAAGAGGTTGATTTTTTATAATATATTATATATGTAAGTATAGGCGTGATTTTAGTTTTGAGAAAATAAAGGTTGATTTGTTTTTTTGTGTGTACCTGATACACATGCAAGGGAAAAAAAATGCAACGTGCGTGTATCAATAAAAGCAAATGGTGCAAGTGAAACAACACCACATCAACACGATTCAGCTAATTGTTTTTTTCGCTTCGTGTGCATGAGGCGCATATGTATGATATAAGTGTTGTGTATTGATATTGAAGAAAGAGTTTCTTTAAGGTTTCTCTTTACATCCTCCATTCAAGTTCTTGAAATCATGACGCGCTCACACGTAATTACCAGTTCTGGGAGATAGCGGGGAAGACCGAGTGGTTCAGACAGGAGCATATCATAAGGTGAAGGAGCCTCCAAAAGTTGGTAAGATTTTCTTCTTCTGATTATATCGATTTCAATTTCCTATGTATACATATTGTATGTATTGGTTTTGAAAACTAATTACGATCCCAAGTTCACTGGTCCCAGATACAGATTATGATCTGTATAAAAATTTTAAAACCTACTTCCGCTGCGAGACCGGTGAACAAGGTTCCAACAGAATTCACACTATCTCTATGAGTTGGTTGAATTTTGTCCAGAGTAATAAACAATTTTTTCTCCCTCAAAATTATCTCTTGCTAGGCCAAATTCTCTTCTTGAAAATTGCTTAGCATGGCCTAAATTTATCTCATAGAAAAACTTAGGCTGGCCGAAATTAACATACGTATATATATAGGATCATAAATCCTCTTCTAAGAAGGATTTACTTGGTTGTCAAGAATCCTTTCCTTAGGTGGATTTATTTGGTAGTTACGAATCCTTATCTAAAAGGAATTCTATCCTATTATATATATATATATATATATATATATATATATATATATGGGTTGGCCGAAATTTCATTGGATATATATTGGGATCACAAATCCTTTCCTAAGAAGGATTTACTTGGTAGTTAAGAATCCTTTCCTTAGGTAGATTTACTTGGTGGTTAAGAATCCTTTTCTAAATGAATTCTATCCTACACTAAGACTCATAATCCAACTCAATAGTGTATTTGTAACCATATTAAAAGACTTCTTAATTTGATTAGATAAATAATTACTTTTATTTATCTATTTAACAAATATAGTCTTTAATATTATTTATGCTACCAATAATAGTATAATTTTAGGAGACGAACTCCTATTAGAAAAAAGATTTTGACTTTTAATTAAATAATTAATTAATCAACAAATTAATTAATTTCCATTTAATTAAATAATAAAATAAAAATAATATAATTTAAGATATTCTTAATAGCCTTGCCGCCCAACACATTTATACAGGCCATAAATCATTTTTCTTATTTTATTAAATCCACTGGACCTTAATAAAAAGTCCACATCTGAACGATACCCATTCTTACAAAAAGAAACAAGTTCACATGCCTTAATACAATTCTAGATAGACCCCTAAATTGGTCCGGTAGAATATATCTAGTGATCCATGCAAGTTCGTGTGGATTGGAGATCTTGGCGGGTTATCTAAATTTAAGCTCTAATAGACACAACCTAATCACAATTAACAAATGATTCACTTAGGTCCGATCTATTTAATTTTAGTCCATTCCACTAAAGAACTAAAATTGAACTCTTAAATAAAGATAGAATAAGTTGATGTTACTCACTCATACCCTAGACAAACTTATTGAAGAAAGTGTATCCTTGTAAAGAATACCAGTAATCGCCAAAAGCTCATAGACCGCCTATAGCTCTCCAAGTTACCATATTTACTCATATGATCACATTTTAAACTTGGATATTTTGACTTGTCCAGAAGCCATGTATCAACAGACACTATTGAAAACTTAACGTTAAGATTTAATATCCAATACCTCAAAACATCCATATGATGGTGTTCTACTCTCATTCAATAAATGGAGCCACGATGTTCATATCTATAAATGAAGTCCTGTATCGATTAACAAATGAATACCACCAAACTATCGAGGATAGACTATGCTATATAATCGTACTCGTTGATAGCTCAAGTGATAACACTTGCAACCATAAGTTCATTATTTATCTCAGGATTGAGATAGACTCTCCGATTGTCTTCAAATGAAAAATTTTATCCATTGACGGTTCTAGATAAATTATTTCATTTTGATCCTTTTCAATGGACCCAATGCACTAGATTTTTTGCCCAAAGACGCCACACTTTGATGATTTTAGACTCGTCATAACACATTTGATCCCACTTAAATGCTAGCAAAAGAATCTACAACTTTGACAAGATAAAGGCGCCCAACCTTTTATCTTAAGTTGTGAATGTTATTCAAGACTAACTAAAGAATTGTGTCTACCTCATACATATCTAGATGTATGGACAATTCTTATTTTCTCATAGTCTTTTGACCTTATGATTATTTAATTTTGACAATTATAATAATTAAACTATAAATGCAATAAGATTTGTTAAAATAGAAATCACTTTACTAATATGAAAAGATTGTCAAATATATTATTATATTCTTGCTATCAAACAATGCCTACATGCCCATACCAAGGACTCAATTAGATGTGTAGATAAAATCTAACAACCTAATTGTCAATAAAAGTCCAACAAACACAAGTTGTCACAACAAATAATCAAGGGCAATTTTGCAATCAAGAAATGCAATAAATGAGGCATAAACAATAATGTCTAAATGCAATGCATAAAGACTTAACTAGATATAGTTATGCAACATTATATCCTAGTTATCAAACAAAGTCATTTCAACATATGTTGTCATTAAGCATGGCATGGTCATTAATGCAATCATCAAAATGCAATTAATATGACCTAATTAGCTAGAGGGCAAATATGTCCTAAATGCTAGCTATCAACAAACAAACCCAATCATGTTATAACTCATCGATAAACGCATTCAACACAAGATTTTAACAAATCATATGCATAAAAATGAATTCTTGAACAATAAGAACAATAAATGAAGATGAGATGTTTGTTCTTACTTACCAAGTCAAGATTGATGAAGACCCATGTGTGATTAATGCAATGGATGCATGTGTTTTGGGTTTGGAGAGTTAAGGAACCACTCTTGGAGCTTCTCTCTTGAAGAAAATACTTTCTCACACTAAAAAATGGTTTGGAAGCTCTGAAAAACGAGTGAGGAAGAAGATGACATGTAAATATGAGCCCTAGAACAAAACTACATTGTTTTGAAAATGCCAAAATTTTACTTAGTGCGTTGGTGAGCTGCACTGGTTGAAAAGCACCACACCAGCACACACCTACTGTCCAGGGGCGCTGGTAAGGTGTGCTTGTGGACCAATGCAGCTGCTACAGCACAAAAGCTTGAGATTCGAGCAACCCAAAACATGACCAAATGATATCCAAACCTTTTGTATAATATACCGTTGGAAAGGTATGGAAATATAATTTATATTCCAATTTATAAAACAAGATTTGGACGTCTGTAGAAACAGTTATTGTTATTTGAGTTACCAAAGGTCAAAAACGGACAACAACAGAGATGCCCTATTTTTGTGGTCAATTTGGAGATTTTAAAACCAATCCAAACGGTCATGAAATATTACCAATAATATACCGTTGGAAAGGTATGGGTGTCTAGTTTGTACAGAAGTTTTCAAAACTCATTTTGAATCAATGTATAAAAAGATATGGTCACAAGACCATACAAAGGTAAGTTTTGAAAAACATTTAAATCATTGAAATACACTCTTTTAAAACTAGACACCTTACTCCATATAACCAAACCAAGAGAAGAATGAGACCTTCTCACATGGTCACTCAATGAGCTAAAACAAGCACACCATCATACAAGCACGAACACAACACAATACCATACTTAAAACTATAAATGAAGTGCAAGTGTGTTTGTGAAGAGACGCACACATATAAACAATATCAATACAAATGCAAGATCAACAAAGCATGCATGAGGTGTGTGTGTACCTAAACTCTTCAAGAGGAAAAGTCAAGTGAATATACCTTTAGGTCTTGAAGTCATGGAGATGCTTGGAAGCATGCCAATGAGGACCTAAGCTATCCATTACACAATCATCCCCAATGTGGTGTGGTTTGTCATGAAATAAGCCAATCATAAAATCAAGGTCCTTACAATTGTTATTTTTAATTTTTTGTTGTAAAGAATGATTGAATCTAATATGGTCATTTGAGATTCAGTACGGACAAAATCGTTTTTTCTTTATGATTTTGTACTTTTGATTAAAAAAAAAAAACCGATTCTGAAAATTTTTGAGTTGTTGGGATTCAACCCAGACCCATTTGGTTTTCCAAAAATCTCCCACTAGGCCACATATGTAAATATTAAATGTGTTGTGCTATATTTTGGTTAAGCCTAAATTAAAGTGATCTAATTAAGATTTAAAGAATTAAGGCTTAAGGGTATAATTGTCATGGAATTAATGTGTAGATACCTGAGTGCTATTTCTAATTTGATGAGGGGCCGAATTAGAAATAGAAAAACATATAATAATTTGATTATTAGATATATTTAGGGTTATGGTCCCCAAATTACACGATGCTTTTATTTTTTCTGTATCCCCGTCAACAGAGCAAAATAGAACACTTTAGGGTTCATAAAGGTCGTGATAATTTGGAAGATCACAGCCCATCCACCAACCTTCGGTAATGGATTCAGGTACGCTTCCGCTTTCTCGATTTACTTCTTTTCTCTTGAATTGACATGGGCTATATTATGTATATTAGGGTTTGATTAATCATGATATAGAAACATGTTTAGGTTGTTCAGATTAATTATGTGCCTATGCTTGTTGTTATTTGTATTAATCGAATCCTTTACAAGTGGTATCAAAGCCACCCGTGATCGTTTCTTGAGAATTTAAATTTTTTTGGAGATTTGTTGTGTTTTTCAACCACTGTTATATGATATATGTTGTTTTATACATCGATTCATGGTATTAGAGGATCTCTGATCACGTTTTCATCTAAATAAAGAAATATCATGTATTGTTTGTTCTTTCTCTGGGTTTAGATATTCTGTTTGAGTTTCGTTTTTAAGATAAAAAAAATTTGTACTTTGTTTGTCGGCTGTGTCTTGATGCACATTTATTGTTAAATATATATGTTGAATCGATAAACAAAATATTATGTGTGTTTGATTTTGTGAGTTCTGTGACGGCTTTGTTTGGTGGATGAACACGGGGATAAGGTTGAGGAATCAGATCACGTTTTGATCATTAGATCACTTGATCTGGGTATTCTGAGTTGGTGGGTTTCTCGATCTAGATTCAGGTATTGAATCAAATCAACCCAAATCTATGGTTCTTAGGTTTGATGGGGTCACACCCTTACTTGATTCCATCTCCTTAAACCCACATCCATCGCCGACCCGATCTCAGCCAACCCAAACCCGTTTTCTCTTGGTCAACGCAGTTTTTTTTCCAGTGTGATGTCACGCGTTTTGCGACGATGACGACGATCGTTGTTGGTCCATTGTGATCTGGTTCAGATCAAGCCACCACTGTTTGATCGGTTTTTTCATCTTCGTCGATAGACGATCTTCATTTGTGGGCCGTCGACCACTACTTCGCCGTGCATCATTGCCTCAAGCTGATGAAATGGTGACCTTTAGTGTGGTGAACGACGAAGAACTATGGTTTACAGACCTTGGTTTATGTTAGGCCTTCTTTAGAAAATATGAAATTCTTGAGGGACTGCTTGTAATTTCTTTAGGCCATTATGTGATTTTGATAAACTTTTAGGGTCAATTTATAATTTCCAAAACTTTCTGGGACTGTTTTCAATTATGGAAAACTTTTGGGGCAGGTTGCGTGGTCACTTTGTAATTTTTAAAATTTTTAGGCTAAATTTTAATTTATAAAGCTTAAGAGGCCTTTATGTCGACTGTGTTTTGATGCACATTTATTTTTAAATATATATGTTGAATCGATTAACAAAATATTATGTTTGTGTTTGATTTTGTGAGTTCTGTGACGGCTTTGTTTGGTGGATGAACACGGGGATAAGGTTGAGGAGTCAGATCACGTTTTGATCATTAGATCACTTGATCTGGGTATTCTGAGTTGGTGGGTTTCTCGATCTAGATTCAGGTATTGAATCAAATCAACCCAAATCTATGATTCTTTGGTTTGATGAGTCACACCCATACCCGATTCCATCTCTTTAAACCCACATCCATCGCCGGCCCGATCTCAGCCAACCCAAACCTGTTTTCTCTTGTCAACACCATTTTTTTCCGGTGTGATGTCACGCATTTTGCGACGATGATGACGATCGTTGTTGGTCCATTACGATCTGGTTCGGATCAAGCCAAGAACGTACCACCGTTCGATCGGTTATTTCATCTTTGTCGATCAACAATCTCGGTTTGTGGGCCTTCGACCACTACTTCGTCCTGCGTTGTTGCCTCAAGGCGATGACGTGGTGACCTTTAGTGTGGTGAACGACGAAGAACTATGGTTTACAGACCTTGGTTTCTGTTGGGCCTTCTTTAGAAAATTTAAAATTCTTGAGGGACTGTTTGTAATTTCTTTGGGCCATTATGTGATTTTGATAAACTTTTAGGGTCAATTTATAATTTTCAAAACTTTCTAGGCCTGTTTGCAATTGTGGAAAACTTTTGGGCAGATTTATTATTATCGAAAGGTTACGGGGTCACTTTGTAATATTTAAAAGTTTTGGGCCAAATTTTAATTTATAAAGCTTAATAGGCCTATATGTCATTTTACAAAATCAGAGGCAGTTTTGTAATTTTGATAAAATAAAATATGTTTTATTTTATTTTATTTTAAGGATCAACTCAAATTCAAATATTTTGTGGTATACCTTGTATGGTTAAATAAAGTAGTCCATCATTCTAAATGAGCTAATTGAAATAAGATGTCACAAAAGTGACCTCTCTTGTGTAGATTGTTCATGAGGGATGTTGGATGTTTGTGTGTGTGTGTAAAATTCATACGGGTATTAGCTGGTCTAAAGGAAGGTTAATACTTGGCCAAATTGTACACACATCTGTGGTAGTAAACATGTGATGATTATAAGGTTTTACATGTGAATAATAAGTTGATCAAAAGATAGATTTAGTATTTAACATAAATTATTGTCAATGGTTGATCACTACAACAAGAGTACCACTTACAATTAATATTATTGTCCAAAGACTTGATATTAATGTTGTACTAGGTATCTTATGATGGGACCAACCATTATTTGGTATATCTTTATGGTTTAATAAAGTGGTCTGTCATTCTAAATGAGCTAATTGAAACATGATGTCACCAAAGTGACCTTTCTTATGTCGATTGTTCATGAGGGATGTTGGATGTTTTTGTGTGTGTAAAATTCATGCCGGTATTAGCCGGCCCAAAGGAAGGTTAATACTTGGCCGAATTGCATACATATCTTTGATGGTAAACATGTGATGATTATAAGGTTTTACATGTGAATAACAAGTCGATCCAAAGATAGATTTATTATTTAACATAAATTATTGTCAATGTTTGATCACTACAACAAGAGTACCACTTACAATTTATATTACTGTCCAAAGACTAGATATTAATGTTATGCTACATATCTTGAGATGGGACTTACCATTATTTGAATTTATTAATTATTGTATTTGGTTATTAATCTGAGCATGTTTATGTTATTGTTTTGTTCTCTTTCAAGATAATGTTTTACTATATCTACTAATACCAACTCCATACACATGCTTAATAGGATAAACTTTAAGGATTTGGAAGGAGAACATACTCATTGTTCTCGGCTGCATGGATCTGGACCTTGCATTTTAGGTTGAGCAACCCGCTTCTCTTACGGATGCAAGTTCTCCTGATAATATGAAGAACATGGAGAAGTGGGATCGCTCAAATTTCATGAGTCTTATGATCATCAAGCACGGCATTCCAGAGGCATTTATGGGCGCTGTATCTGAAAAGATAACCAAAGCCAAAGGGTTCCTATCCGAAATTGAAAAGTGTTTTACCAAAAAAAAACGATAAAGCTGAAACAGGCACGCTTTTGCAAAGCTTGATTCTATGGAGTACAAGGGCAAATGGAACATAAAGGAGTACGCTATGGAAATGTCTCATATTGCTTCTAAGATTAAGGCACTAAAGGTCGAGTTGTCTAACGACTTGCTCGTGCATTTGGTATTAATATCACTTCCTACACAATACATTCAGTTTAAGGTCAGTTACAACTGTTAAAAGGAGAAATGGACTCTTAATGAGCTCATTTCTTACTGTGCGCAAGAGGAAGAGAGGTTGAGCGAGATAGGACTGAAAATGCTCATTTGGCTAGCACCTCTAAGGATAAGGGCAAATAGAGGAAGAATAACGAAGCTACAAAATACCTTATGTACTTTGGAAAGGCAAAAGGCCGAGTCTAAAGCATTTTCACATTTGGGGATGTCAAGCTAAGGCAAGGCCTTACAGCCATATGAAAGGAAATCGGACTCCAAAACTGTGAGCAACTATTTCACTGGCTACTTTAAGCGATCAAGGGGCTATAGGTTTTATGATCCCACACTTAGGTCAATTTTTGAAATGGGAACTGCAACATTTTTTTGAGGATGTTGAGTTTGGGGGAGAAATAAGGTTAGAGACATTGTCTTTGAGGAAGAATCAATTTTGATTCCCATACTAGCTTTTGACAATGTGCAGGCTTCAATACAATTCATTGATCAAGAAGCGAATCTTGATCCTCAACAAGATAATATTGAACAACCCCTCATTCAAGATGAGATAATTTTTCCCGAGGAACAACCTCAACAACCTCTAGAACCAGTGTCATTAAGGCGATCCATTAGAGAAAGGAAAAATGTTATTCCGGACAATTTTGAAGTATTTATCTAGGAACATAAGAAAGACATTGGAATGATGGAAAATGATCCAATCAACTTCCATCAAGCCATACAGAGTTCCAACTCTTAAAAGTAGATTGACGTCATGAATGAGGAGTATAAGTCTATGCAAGACAATAAGGTTTGGAAACTTGTCCCATTACCAGAAGGTGCAAAGCCCATTGGTTGTAAATGGATATTTAAAACCAGAAGGGATTCAAAAGGTAATGTGGAAAGGTATAAGTCTTGTCTTGTAGCTAAAAACATTACCCAAAAGGAAGGGATTGACTATAAAGAGACTTTCTCTCCGATTTCAACGAAAGACTCTTTTAGGACAATCGTGGCACTTGTTGAACATTTTGACCTTGAGCTTCATCAGATGGAGGTCGAGACGGTGTTTCATTAATTTTTTATATGGTGCAACTAGAAAGCTTTGAGTCGGGAGACCCAAAGAATATGGTTTGCAAATTGACAAAATCCAATTATAGACTCAGGCAAGCTTCTCGTCAGTGGTACCATAAGTTTCATCAAGTGATTATCTCGTTTGGTTTTCAGATAAACGTTGTTGATAATTGTGTGTATCACAAATTCAGTAGGAGTAAGCACATATTTTTGGTTTTTTATGTCGATGACATACTACTTGCCACAAATGATATAGGCATGTTGTATGAAACCAAGAGATTTCTATCAAAGAATTTTAGGATGAAAGATCTTGGTGAAACCTCATTTGTATTAGGGATCCAGATACAACGAGATTGCTATTGGGGTATTCTTGGATTATCACAAAGGAGCTATATCGATACAGTGCTCAAAAAAGTTTGGCATGCAGGACAGCAAACCAAGTGACACCCCTGTCGCTAAGGGAGACAAGTTCAGTCTCAATCAGTGCTCTAAAAGTAACCTTGAAGTTATGAAAATGTAGAAGATTCCCTATGCATCAGCTTTAGGGAGTCTAATGTATGCTCAAGTGTGTACGCATCCGGATATTGTGTACACTGTTGGTATGTAAGGCAGATATTTAAGTAACCTTGGGATGGATCATTGGATAGCAGCTAAGAGGGTTATGAGGTATTATAAGAGAACAAAAGATTACAACTTCACATATAGGAGATCGGATCAATTGGATATCATAGGGTATTCCGACTCCGATTTTGCTGGATGCCAAGACAGTAGGAGATCCACATCAGGCTACTTATACTTGTTGCCATGGTGGAAGAAGCTATGGGTGTCTATTTGGCACTCCTCCATATTTGGTATATCTTTTATGGTTAAATAAAGTGGTCTATCATTCTAAATGAGCTAATTGAAACAAGATGTCACCAAAGTGATCTCTCTTGTGTAGATTGTTCATGAAGGATGTTGGATGTTTATGTGTGTGTAAAATTCATGCGGGTATTAGTCGGCCTAAAGGAAGGTTAATACTTGCCCGAATTACACACATATCTGTGGTGGTAAACATGTGATGATTATAAGGTTTTACATGTGAATAATAAGTCGATCCAAAGATAGATTTATTATTTAACATAAATTATTGTCAATGTTTAATCACTACAACAAGAGTACTACTTACAATCAATATTACTGTCCAAAGACTTGATATTATTGTTATGCTAGGTATCATGAGATGTGACTTATCATTATTTGAATTTGTTGATTACTGTATTTGGTTATTAATGTGAGCATGTTTGTGTGTTTTTTTTGTTCTCTTTCAAGTTAATGTTTTACTATATCTGCTAATACCAACTATATACCCATGCTTAATGGGATTAACTTTAAGGATTGGAAGGAGAATATAGAAATTATTCTCGGCTGTATGGATCTGGACCTTGCACTTCGGGTTGAGCAACCTGCTTCTCTTACGGATGCAAGTTCTCCTGAAGATAGGAAGAACTTTTTTAAGGTGGGATCGCTCAAATCGCATGAGTCTTATGATTATCAAGCGTGGCATTCTAGAGGCATTTAGGGGCGTTGTAACTGAAAAGATAACCAAAGCCTAATGGTTCCTAGCTAAAATTGAAAAGTGTTTACGAAAAGCGATAAGGCAGAAACAAGCACGCTTTTGTAAAGCTTAATTCTATAAAGTACAAGGGCAAAGGGAACATAAGGAAGTGAGTTGTGAAAATGTCTCATATTGCTTCTAAGCTTAAGGCACTTAAGCTCGATCTGTCTAACGACTTGCTCATGCATTTAGTATTAATATCACTTCCTACACAATAAAGTCATTTACAACTGTCAAAAGGATAAATGGACTCTTAAAGTGCTCATTTCTTACTGTGTGCAAGAGGAAGAGAGACAGGAGCGAGACAGGACCGAAAGTGCTCATTTGGCTAGCACCTATAAGGATAATGGCAAATAGAGGAAGAATAGTGAAGCTGTAAAATACCTTATGAGCTTTGCATAGGCATAAAGCCTAGTCTAAAGCATTTTCACATTTGAGGATGTCCAACTGAGGCAAGGCTTTACAGAACACATGAAAAGAAATTAGACTCCAAAACTGTGAGCAGCTACTTGATTTGGTACTCTAAGCGATCAATGGACTATAAGTTTTATAATCCTACACTTTGGTCAATTTTGTTGAAATAGGAACTGCAACATTTTCTGAGGATATTGAGTTTGGGGGGATAAATAAGGTTAGAGACATTGTCTTTGAGGAAGAATCGGTTTCGATTCCTAGTAACAATTTTGACAATGTACAGGTTTATATACCTGTCATTGATTAAGAAGCGAATCTGGATCCTCAACCAGACAATGTTGAACAACCCCCATTCAAGATGAGGTAATTATTCCTGAGGAACAAACTCAACAACATCAAGAACCAGTGCCATTAAGGCGATCCACTAGAGAAAGGTGAAATTCCATTCCGGACGATTTTTACGTATTTATCCAGGAACATGAGGAAGACATTGGAATGATGGGAAATGATCTAATCAACTTCCATCAAGCCATACAGGATTCCAACTCTTAAAAGTGGATTGATGCCATGAATGAGGAGTATAAGTCTATGCAAGACAATAAGGTTTGGGAACTTGTCCTATTACTAGAAGGTACGAAGCCCATTGGTTGTAAATGGATATTTAAAACCAAAAGGGATTTGAAAGGTAGTGTGGAGAGGTATAAGGCTTGTCTTGTAGCTAAAGGCTTTACCCAAAAGGAAGGGATTGACTACAAAGAGACTATCTCTCCGGTTTCAATGAAAGACTCTTTTAGGACAATTATGGCACTTGTTGCACATTTTTACCTTGAGCTTTATCAGATGGATGTCAAGACGGTGTTTCTCAATGGTGACATTGACTAAACAATTTATATTGTGCAACCATAAAAATTTGAGTCGGGAGACCCAAAGAATATGGTTTGTAAATTGAAAAAATCCATACATAGACTCAAGCAAACTTTCAGTCAGTGGTACCATAAGTTTCATCAAGTGATTTTCTCGTTAGGTTTTGAGATAAACGTTGTTGATAATTTTGTGTATCACAATTTCAGTGGGAGTAAGCACATATTACTGGTTTTATATATCGATGACATACTGCTTGCCACAAATGATATAGGCATGTTGTATGAAACCAAGAGACTTCTGTTAAAAAAAAATTAAGATGAAAGATCTTGGTGACGCCTCATTTGTATTAGGGATCCAGATATAATGAGATCGCTCTCGGGGTATTCTTGGATTATCACAAAGGAGCTATATTGATACAGTGCTCAAAAGGTTTAGCATGCAGGATAGCAAAACAGGTGACACCCTGTCGCTAAGGGATACAAGTTCAGTCTTAATCAGTGCCCTAAAAATAACCTTGAAGCTAAGGAAATGCAGAAGTTTCCCTACGCATCAGTTGTAGGGAGTCTAATGTATGCTTAGATGTGTACGCGTCCGGATATTGCGTACATTATTGGATGAATCATTGGTTATCAGCCAATCGAGTTATAAGGTATTTGAAGAAAATAAAAGATTACATGCTCACATATAGGAGATCGGATAAGTTTGAGATTAGAGAGTATTCCGACTCCGATTATACTGGATGCCAAGATAGTAGGAGATCCACATCAGGCTACATATACTTTGTGGTTTGTGGAGCTATTTCTTGAAGGAGTGCCAAATAGACACTCATAGCTTATTTTACCATGGCAACAAAGTGTGTAGCATGCTATATGGCATCCAACCATGGAATTTGGCTGCGGAATTTTGTCACTGGCTGCGCATTATGGAGGGTGTTGAAAGACCACTCAAACTATATCATGATGATCAAAGCATATTGACATTAAGTTCCTAGTTGTGAAGGAAAGAGTGCAGAGTGGACATATATCCATAGAGCACATTGGGACAAACTCCGTGATAGCGGATTCGCTTACAAAGGGATTACCACCCAAGGTCTATCATGAGCACACTGCTCATATGGGTGTTATTTTATGTGAGGATATCACATTATAGTGGGAGTTTGAATAATTTTGTATTTTATTGCTTTATTTTTTATTTTGGATATACTTATGCATTTATGTATTTGGATATTTTTATGATCATAAATAACGTATTCGGTTAACTACACTCTGTTACATTGTGTTAAGTATTGATCTCACTAAGGAATAAAGTAGGACTAGTTGGAACAGACATGTATAGATCACATTGCATGTAATTTCTATGCTACGCATCCATGATTGATCTATGTCATTTGGTTATGTTGGTATACTTGACCATTGATGGGTTTAGTCACACTAAATGTGACGAAAATGGCTTTGATCCTATGTCGGCATAATCAATGGACGAGATTGTTCGGATATACCTTAAAATTGTGATAGCAAAATTTTAGAGCTTATAAAGTCATACATATTTGTAAAGTTACATATGTGGCCCAGTGGGAGATTGTTGGACAATTCCATCATATGGAGCCACACATGTAAATATTAAATATGTTGTGCTATCTTTTGGTTAAGCCTAAATTAAAGTGATCTAACTAAGATTTAAATCATTAAGGCTTAAGGTTATAATTGTCATAGAATTAATAGTGGATACCAGAGTGCTATTTCTAATTTGATGAGGGGCCGAATTAGAAATAGCAAAACAAATAATAATCTGATTAATATATATATTTAGGGTTATGGTCCCAAAATTACATGATGCTTTTGTTTTGTCTGTAACCCCGTCAACAGAGAAAAATTGAAAATTTTAGGGTTCATAAAGGTCGTGATAATTTGGAAGATCACAACCCATACACCAACCTTTGGTAATGGATTCAGGTATGCTTCCGCTTTCTCGATTTACTTATTTTCTCTTGAATTGACATGGGTTATATTATATATGTGTAGGGTTTGATTAAGTATAATATAGAAACATGTTTAGGTAATTCAGATTAATTATGTGTCTATGCATGTTAATTTTGTATTAATCGAAATCCTTACAAAATCCTCTCCTAAGAAGGATTTACTTCATTGGCAATAATCATTTCCTTAGGTGGATTTATTTGGTAGTCAAGAATCTTTTTCAAAGAAGAATTCTACTCTACACCAAGACTCCTAATCCAACTCAATAGAGTATTTGTAACCATATTAAGGATTTTCTAATTTGACTTGATAAATAATTCCTATTATTTATCTACTTATCAAATATAATCTTCAATATTAATTAACTACTAACAATAGTATAATATTAGGAGATCATCTCCTACTAGGAAAAAGATTTTGACTTTTAATTAAATAATTAAATAATTACCAAATTAATTAATTTTCATTCAATTAAATAATAAAATTAAAAATAATATATTTAGGCTTTTATACATTAGCCTTGCCGCCTATAACAATATATAGGTATATATATTATTTTTCTTATTTTATTAAATCCATTGGACCTTAATAAAATATCCACATATGAACTAGACTCATTCTTACAAAAAGAAACAACTCAACATGCCTCATTACAATTCTATATGGACCCCAAAATTGGTCCAATAGAATATATTAAGTGATCCATGGAAGTTCGTATGGATTGAGGATCTTGGTGGGCTATCTAAATTTAAGCTCCAATAGACACAACCCAATCACAATCAACAAATGATTCACTAAGGTCCGATATATTAATTTTAGTTCATTTCACTAAAGAACTAAAATTGAACTCTTAATTAAAGATATAATAAGTTAATAATTCTCATTCATACCCTAGGCAACCTTATTGGATAAAGTGTATCCTCGTGAAGAATATCAGTAATCGTCAAGAGCTCATAAACCGCCTATACCTCTCCAAGTTACAATATATATTCATATGACCACATTTTGAGCTTGGATATTTTGACTTGTCCAGAAGCCATGTTTTAATAGACACTATTGAAAACTTAACGTTAAGATTTAATATCCAATACCTCAAAAGATCCATGTGATGATATTCAACTTTCATTTAATAAATGAAGCCACGATGTCCATATCTATAAATGAAGTCATCTATCAATTAACAAATGAATACCACCAAACTATCGATGATAGACTATGCTATATAATCATACTCTTTGATAGCTCAAATGATAACACTTGCAACCATAAGTCCATCATTTATCTCAGGACTGAGATAGACTCTCCGATTGTCTTCAAATGAAAAATTGTATCCATTGACCGTTCTAGATAAAGTATTTCAATGTGATCCAATTCAATGCACCCAGTGCACTAGATTCTTTTGCCTAAAGACACCACACCTTGATGATTTTAGACTCATCATAACACATTTGATTCCACTCAAATGCTATCTAAAGAATATGCAACTTTAACAAGATAAAGGCGCCCAACCTTTATCTTAAGTTGTGAATATTATTTGAGACTAACTAAAAAATTATGTCTACCTTATACATATCTAGATGTATAAACAATTCTTCTCTTCTCATAGTCTTTTGACCTTATGATTATTTACTTTTGAAAATTATAATAATTAAACTATAAATGCTATAAGATTTGTTAAACTAGTAATCACTTTATTAATATGAAAAGATTGTCAAATACATTATTATACTCCTGCTATCGAGCATAATCCCAACAAAATGGTGATAAAACCATTGAGTTCTCAGGCAATCCACAAAATGGAAAGATTGACAAGATTATTATATTTTTCAAGGTTGATTCGGTGCATGTTGTATTCATAATGGATGGATAATGAATAAGACTGTAGTAAAGTGATAGGTGTTACACCCATTGGGCTAACTCATTGGTTGGTATATTACTGGACTAGCACCCTTTAGGGGCTCCTTCCCTTCTCACTAGCATTAATTAGCATTTTTTTGTTGTGAATATTGCTTCTATTGTATTAACTTTTTTTTTAATATTTTAATTTGAACAAGGAATCGTGGTCTTTGGTAGGAATAAAATTTCATACTTTAAAGGAGCAACATGCTAAAAGAAGTCCAGAAGACCTTGAAATTGACTATGGTACATCTCAGACAACTCCAAGAACCCATTTCTCATTAAATGATTGTTAATAGTGCATCTACTAAAAGAATTGCTTGCGTATCGGACTATATTATTATTATTATTTTGCAATACAAATTCATTTTGTTTTACATGTTGATCTAACGCTTTGTTTTTACCGTGTTAGATGATCTAGTTAAAGCACAAGCTGAAGCTGAAGCTGAACTTATGCCATATGAGGAAAAGGGTCTAGTTTGTTATGACTCTGATGCTATTGAAAATGATGATGAGGATGATAGCGATAAAGATCTAATGGAAAAGGAAGAAGAAGAAACAAACCATACTGATCTCGGTGGTGGTTGGGGAAGGATTATCTTCCCTCCAGTCTGAAGAGGCAGACAAGTGGCATTGAATGTTTGTTGATCAACCAAACAGGATGGCTCATAAGGATAATTTGAGCATATGGCCCTTTCAAACCAAATTAACACATTTGTTGTCCCATTCAACACTCTTATAATGTAAATCTAGATTGTGTATGCCAAATGGTGTTAATTTTGTTGGTATTTGTGGGTTTGGAAAGGATTTTGTTTATATTTCATGATTGAATTTTGTTTGTGATTGGATTCTTAAACAGGAAAACCACTAACCAAACGACTAATCGACCTAGATCTTAGGTGTCATGATTCTGTAAGACAAACATCTGGCGCTAACTAGAACATTGACTTTGAGAAATATAAGTAGACTAACATTGATAGATGTTGAAAACTTGAAATCAACAAGCTCTTCATAGATTACCCAAATGTGGTTGCCACTACGGCACTACCTAATCTCAAAAACAAAATTAGCATTGTTAGATGGAAATAGAACCCTTCCATATCATATATACATCTCCACATTATATCTAATAATTAGACCACTCACATGGCTTTGATTATGGTTAGAGAAAATAGAGAAATGAAGCTTGAAGAAGTCAATTGTAAAGAAATGTGTACTTAGGCAAATAAGTGTAAATTGTACAAAGAGAAAAAGACTATTAACATACTTGAAACATACTTGTCTTTTCAAACATACTTAAAAAGAATTTGAATGCTAAGTAGGAAATTGATTAGTGTAAGGAAAAAATAATGTACTTACCACAATAGTATAAGTAGTTATAAATTTTGAAGGAACCATGATACAGTATAATAACTAATACAAAAATAAAAAAAATAACAGGTTGCTTTAACACAACGCCGAGTTGATATCATTCTAAAGAAAAATAAACTTCAAACTTACTTCTAGAGAATGAAATTGTTTCCATATGATTGATATCATTCTCAGATAATTCTTACAGATGATTGATATAAATGTCAGACAATTAATGCAAAAGTAATGTCATTCGTAGACAAATCTTCCAGAGGTTTGATATCAATAGTTCTTCCATATGATTGATATCTTCCTCAAACTATTCCATAATATATTTACTTTGTACAAGATTTTTTTTCCTTAAATTGTATTATAATATTAATAATTTTCACAAAGGAAAGAAAAAAGAATACAGTAAAATTTAAAAATGTGGAGTATAAATAGACCTATAAGGGGTGTGCCAATAGCACCACTCATTTATTATTTAATATTCTAAATTTTATAATCACAATTAAAGTTTAGTTTATATTTGGAGTCAAATCACCTGTCCAAAAATGGTGTGCCCAACTTGAATCCTACCAAAGGGGAAAGCTTTAAAAATAATAATACATGATCCCAAATTAATAGATATTGTTAAAAAGCCGTAAAATGGTTACTGAAGCCGTAAAAATAGTTACCATCGCCGTGATAATAGTTACTGTAACCGTGAGAATAGTTACAACTCAAAATATCAAAAATATCAAAAATTAAAAAGTGGTTACCAAAACCGTAAAATGGTTACTAGATCCGTGAAAATGGTTACCATCATCGTTAAAATGGTTACAAGTCAAAATATCAAAAATTAAAAAGTGGTTACCAAAGCTGTAAAATGGTTACTACAGCCGTGAAAATGGTTACAAGTCAAAATATCAAAAATTAAAAAGTGGTTACCGAAGCCGTAAAGTGGTTATTGAAGTCGTGAAAATGGTTACCATCACCGTAAAATGGTTACAAGTCAAAATTTTAAAAATTAAAAATTTGTTACCAAAGCCGTAATATGGTTATTGGAGCCGTGAAAATGGTTACCAATGTCGTGAAAAATGTTACAAGTTAAAATTTTAAAAATTAAAAAGTGGTTACCAAACCCATAAAATGATTACCGGAACCGTGAAAATGGTTACCATCGCTATGAAATGGTTACAAGTCAAAATCTAAAAAATAAAAAAAATGGTTACCAAAGCCGTATAAATACTTACCAGAACCGTGAAAGTGGTTACTAATACAGTGAAAATGGTTAGAAGTTAAAATTTTAAAAATTAAAAAGTGGTTACCAGAGCCATAAATTGGTTGTTGGATCCATGAAAATGTTACCATCGCTATAAAAATGGTTACAAGTTAAAATATCAAAAATTGCAAAGTGGTTACTGTTGGGATTATGCTAAATAGCAAGAGTGTAATAATGTATTTGACAATCTTTTCATATTAAGAAAGTGATTTTTAGTTTAACAAATCTTATAGCATTTATAGTTTAATTACTATAATTGTCAAAAGTAAATAATCATAAGGTCAAAAGACTATGAGAATAGAAGAATTGTTCATACATCTAGATATGTATGAGGTAGACACAATTCTTTAGTTAGTCTTGAATAATATTCACAACTTAAGATAAAAGGTTAGGCGCCTTTATCTTGTTAAAGTTGTAGATTCTTTTGCTAGCATTTGAGTGGGATCAAATGTGTTATGATGAGTCTAAAATCATCAAAGTGTGGTGTCTTCGGACAAAAGAATCTAGTGCATTAAGTGCATTGAATTGGGTCACAATGAAATACTTTATCTAGAACCGTCAGTGAATAAAAGTTTTCATTTGAAGACAATCGGAGAGTCTATCTCAATCCTAAGATAAATGATGGACTTATGGTTGCAAGTGTTATCATTTGAGATATCAATGAGTACGATTATATAGCATAGTCTATCCTCGATATTTTAGTGGTATTCATTTGTTAATTGATAGAGGACTTCATTTATAGATATGGACATCGTGGCTTCATTTATTAAATGAGAGTAGAATATCGTCATATGGATGTTTTGAGGTATTGGATATTAAATCTTAGCGTTTAGTATTCAATAGTGTCTATTGAAACATGGTTTCTTGACAAGTCAAATATCCAAGTTCAAAATGAGGTCATATGAGTAAATATGGTGACTTGGAGAGCTATAGGCGGTCTATGAGCTCTTGGCGATTACTGATATTCCTCATGAGGATACACTTTCTCCAATAAGGTTGTCTAGGGTATGAATGAGTAACATCAACTTATTCTATCTTTATTTAAGAGTTCAATTTTAGTTTTTTAGTGGAATAAACTAAAATTAAATTGATCGGACCTAAGTGAATCAATTGTTGATTGTGATTGTGTTGTGTCTATTGGAGCTTAAATTTAGATAGCCCGCCAAGATCCCCAATCCACACGAACTTGCATGGATCACTTGATATATTCTACCGGGCCAATTTAGGTGTCCATTTAGAATTGTATTAAGGCATGTGAACTTGTTTCTTTTTCTAAGAGTAGGTCTAGTTCACATGTGGACTTTTTATTAAGGTCCAATGGATTTAATAAAATAAGAAATAATATATGGCCCTTATATATGTGTTGGGCGGCAAGGCTATTTAGAATAGCTTAACTATATTATTTTTATTTTATTATTTAATTAAATGGAAATTAATTAATTTTTTAATTAAAAGTCAAATCTTTTTCTATTAGGAGATGGTCTCATATTATTATACTATTATTGGTAGTATAATTAATATTAAATACAATATTTGATAAGCAGATAAATAAAAGGAATTACATATCTAACCAAATTAGGAAATTTTTAATATGGTTACAAATACACTATTGAGTTGGATTAGGAGTCTTGGTGTAGGAAAGAATTCCTTTTGGAAAAGGATTTCTAACCACCCAGTAAATCCACCTAAGGATAGGATTCTTAACCACCAAGTAAATCCTTCTTAGGAGAGGATTTGGTCTCCTACATATATATATATATATATATATATATATATATATATATATGTATATGTATATATATATGTATATGTATATATATACTTGTAAATTTCGACCAAGCATGAATTTTTGGTGTGAGAAGTTGTTTTATTTTTTATTTTTTATTGTTACATAAAAAAAAAATCGTCAAACTCATCGTGTGAAGAATTCGACTAAGCATAGAGAAAATAGGGAACGTTTTTGTTTTCGATAGTACACTAGTATCCCTTGCAATTAAAGGGTTTTGTGTACAACATCGAATCAAGGTTCACATGAGTTTAAATCAAATTGATTGATAATTCACAAGTGACCGGACGTTATTGGTTTTTTCTCTTTGAGGATTATTGTGACTAACGAAGAAAAAGATTTTGTTTGTTTCCATCCTCAGGTATACAATTTAAAGAAAGGGAGCCAACACTCCTAAGTGATTCACGTTCCTGATTGGATTGGAATATCTTACGGATTCAATTCGACGCTAGTTCAGTCGTCACGAAAAAAAAGGTACGATACTTTTTATATACATCAATTAATCTAGGGTTAATGTTCTTGTTATGAAAAGGGAAAATTTTTATTTATACGCAAACCCTAATTTTATTAAATTTTATCACGCTTACACTGCGCGGGGTTTTATTTTCCCTACAATTGGTATCAGAGCCTGGTTGTACCCTTGATTAATTGATGTATGTGTACGTGAATATTTTATTTTTATTGTATATATGCATGTTTTGGAAAGAGATGACACTCTAGGTATTCGCATATATATTTACATTCGAATGTATGGATATATATATATATATATATATATATATATATATATATATATATATATATATATGTCTTATATGTGGTTAGTTATTGCTCAATTTTGATCCTAGAATTTCAATGTAATTTTTTTTTGGGGTTGTAACAAGAAGGGTTGTCTATCATCGCCATAATTTCCTTCTTGGTAGTTGCTAAGTTTTTTTTTTATTTTGTTGTTGTAATCAAACAAAACTGCACTATTGTAATAAAAAAAACTGCAATTTTTTTTTTATTTATAATTCTTCTATAATACATTCAAGTATCGAAGACTCGAAGGTTTGAAGAATTGGAAGAAACCTGAACAAGTTTGGGACCGTGCGAGCCGTAGCAACGAACTTGCGTGCGAAGAGCACGCAGCCGCATTTGTGATGGCATAGGCTGCGCACGGCAGCCCAATGGAAGCCATGGGCTGCGCATGACAGCCCTTTATCGGTTTGTGGCATGCGTACTCCCATAGGAGGTAGTCGAGAGAGTCCGGACGATGAAGGTCGCGTGAAGACTTGTTCGTCAAGAAAGGAGTTTTTGTATTCCAAGACATATGTAATTTACTTGTTTTTCTAGGATGGACCAAAATTGTAGCTATTTATATTTTTATAAATATTGCAATGTTTGTCATTGTTTGATAACATGTCATATAAAATAGGAGTGCCACTCATATATCTCTTTTGGTTTGTACCTGCATTGAATGGTTTAAGTATCTAAATTGGCATCTGGATAACTTGGTAAATCATTCTTTGGAATTCGATCACATGCCTTAAAACAATTGAGTGGGAGAAGGTGTTTTGGAACACCTACGGCCTCCAAGTTTATTTGAGCTTTATGTTTCGTGAATAACCTCCCAAGAGGTATTCATGAATGGAATTTAGCAAGATTCTTCTTTACAAGGGTAGACTAGACAATAAGCCCAAACGATATTTACTCCCAAAAGAGGGATATTCACTAGGGATTATATTGAAGATCGATAACTTGGTAACACACTCAATGTAATTTTATTAATATCCTCCGAAGAGTTCTTGTTAATAAAATTGCAAGGCTAAAATAGAAAACGATGGTTGTTATTTTAACAATTAGATGGGACCTAGTCCAACTAGTAAATGGTGTGTACTCCTAAAAGAGACGTGACATTTATGGGTGTTGGATCACCGTTGAATTTTTATGATTGAATTATTATTTTTTAATTCAAGATAAATATTCAAAAGTGCTTTTTCATGATTATTTACTTATATAATTTGTGTTATTAAAAAGAAATCATGACCCTATCCCTAATAAACATCCTAAAAGATAATACTTTAACTGATGATAATTATGTCACATGGAAAAGGAAAATTGGGTTTTTATTGCAAATAGAAAAACATAAAATTCGTTATGTCTATTCCTTAACAACCAAACTAATGAGCTACTCAAGAGCAAAAAGATGAGTATCAGTAGTGGAAGTCTTCAAAAGAGATGGCTAAATGTACGTTACATTATGGCCACCATCTTCGACCTGTTGCAACAGCAACATGAAAGAACAGTGACTGCTGCCGATATAATGATGCCTCTAGAGAAGATGTTTACTATGAGGTCTTAGACGACTGAGAGAGAGGCAGTAACTGCTTTTTTGAATCTTAGGATGAAACCTGGACAGGGTGTGAAATGATGACAGTCATAGCACATCTCAACATTGTTGAACTGAATAGTGTTGAAATAAATGGTGAGACCAAAATTGACATGATTGTCAACTGACTATTAGATTCCTTTAATCAATTCAAGTTGGACTACACCTTGAATAATAACGAATACACCTTGCAAGGCCTGATGCAAGATGTTCAAAGTGTGGAAAAAATCCTTGTGAAAGGCAAGGGTCAAGAGATTCATATGCTTGGTAAGTTGCTACTATTAAAGACTCGTAAGAAGGTCATGAGACAACAGAAGCAAAAACAACTTGAGCCTTCTTAGAAGGAGACCAAGAAAGTAACCAAGGTCAAAGGAAAATGTTTCTTTTGTGGTGATAAAGGTCAAAGGAATAGATTGAATAAGAATGAATTCAACTTGCAATTAGGCAATGAAGCGTTTGTGTCTACTAGTATAGTGGGAGATATTAGAATCAGTTTAGATTCTTATAAGCATTTAGTTTTAATAAATGTTTATTATGTACCACAATTCAAGAGGAATTTAATTTCGGTCTCTTGTCTAAATAAATTTGGATATTCGGTTACTTTTAATAAAGGTTTTATTATTAGTAAGAATAACAAACTTGTTTGTAAAGGTACATTGGAAAACAGTTTATTCAACTTGCCTAGAAATATCTCTCACTTGTTAGACACGGAATCAACTGAACCTAATCATAAAAGAGTAAAATTATCAAAAGATGAAACCTACCTATGGGATTTACGCATAGGTCATATTAACCATAATAGGATTAAAAGATTGGTAAGTGACGGACCTCTAAGTGACTTAAAGGTTGATGATCTACCAACTTGTGAATCTTGTTTGAAAGGTAAAATGACCAAAAGGTCGTTTACGACCAAAGGTGCAAGAGCCATCGAATGTTTAGGATTGATACACACTGATGTATGTGGACCTATGAGCATTCAATCTAGAGGTGGATATGAGTACTTCATCACTTTCACAGATGATCACTCAAGATTTGGTTTTTTTATCTCATGAGACATGATGCTTTTGATATGTTCAAAGCATTTAAAGCTGAAGTAGAAAACCAGCTTGAGATATGAATAAAAATCTTGAGGTCTGATCGTGGTGGAGAATATCTATCTGGTGAGTTTCAGCAATATCTTATTGATAATGAGATAATTTCTTAGTTTTCTGCACCAGGCACACCTTAACAAAATAGGGTGGCAGAAAGGAGAAATAGAACTCTTTTGGATATGGTTAGGTCCATGTTGATTTATTCTACGCTTCCTAATTCTTTTTGGGGATATGCTTTACAAACCGTAATATACATTCTAAATGATGTACCATCAAGTCGGTTCCTAAAACACCGTATGAGTTGTGGACCGGGGTGAAAGCCTAGTTTAACAACACTTAAGGATATTTGGATGTCCAGCGCACGTGTTAAAAGGAAAGACAGAAAAGATGGAGTCCCGTTCAGAATTATGCATATTTGTAGGGTATCCAAAAGGAACAAAAGGAAATTAATTTTACAGTCCTTCAGATCTTAAAGTATTTGTTTCGACAAATGCTAAATTTCTGGATAAAGACTATATGAATAATTTTATGCTTAAAAGAAGAATTGTCCTGAATGAGCTTTTAGGAGATACAATTCCACAAGAGGTTTCGCAACCAAGCCCATTTGTAAGTTCTGTACCAACACAAGATCAACAATTTACCATACCTCGTCATAGTGGGAGGCTTGTTGGAAAACCTGAGAGATACATCGGTTTGGGAGAATCTGTAGAGAATCTTTCGGACGACGATCATCCCTATACGTACAAGAAAGCAATGGAAGATGTTGATTGTCGCCATTGGCAAAAGGCAATGCAATCCGAAATTGAATCTATTTTCAAAAACAAAGTCTGGTCTCTTATAGACTTGCCTAAAGGGATAAAACCCATCGGGTACAAGTGGGTATACTAGAGGAAAAGAGGAATGGATGGAAATGTGGAAACCTTTAAAGCTAAATTGGTTGCTATGGTTATACATATAAATAAGGTACAGATTATGAAGAAACCTTCTCTCTGGTGGTCATGCTTAAATCCATTAGGATACTATTATGCATTGTGGCAACTCTAGACTTAGATATTTGGCAAATGGATGTCAAGACAGCTTTCCTTAATGGAAGTCTTGACGAAAGCATCTATGGATTGAAGCAAGCATCCAAATCCTGGAACATAAGGTTCAATCAAGCCATGAAAAGTTTTGGATTTATTCAAAACCTTGATGAACCTTGTGTATACAAAAGGATTAAAGGCGACAAGTTGGTTTTCCTAGTTTTTTACGTTGATGATATACTACTCATCGGAAACGATGTAGGTGTATTGAAATCAATAAAAAAAATGGTTAGCAAATCAATTTGACATGAAGGACTTAGGAGAAGCAAGTTATATTGTTGGTATCCAAGTCATAAGGGATAGAAAGAATAGAACGATTGCATTATCCCGAGCTTCATACATAGATAAAATCCTGTCTAGGTTTTCCATGCAAGATTCCATGAAAGGTATGTTACCTTTCAAACATGGAATCAAACTTTATAAGGAACAAGTTCCTAAGAATGAGCATGAAGAGAAATTCTTAAGTAGGGTTCCATATGCATCGGCAGTTGGAAGTCTCATGTATGCAATGCTCTATACTAGACCAGATATTTGTTTTGATGTAAGCATAGTTAGCAGGTTTATATCAAAACCTGGTCCTGATCACTGGCAATAGTTAAGCATACTTTCAAGTATCTTATGAGAAGGAGAGATTATATGCTTGTATACTCTGGACGGGATTTGATTCTCGTTAAGTATACAGATTCTGATTTTCAGTCAGATTTTAACTCCAGGAGATCAACATCAGGATCTGTGTTTACTATTAGAGGAGGAGCAGTCATATGGAGGAGTATCAAGCAATCTTGTATTGTCGATTCCACCATGGAAGCCGAGTATGTTGCAGCATGTTCCAGCATGTGAGGATGTCTGGCTCTGCCAATTCTTGATAGACTTGGAAGTGGTTCCTGATGCGAATAAGCAGATCACTATCTATTGTGATAATAGTGGAGTAGTGGCTAATTTGAGAGAACCAAGAAGTCATAAAAGAGGGAAACACTTTGAAAGAAAGTATCACCTTCTAAGGGAAATTGTGCATAGGGGTGACGTGACGATTACCAAGATCGCATCAGCAAATAATCTAGCGGATCCTTTTATAAAGGCTTTTCCATAAAAGAGTTTTGATTGGCTTCTAGAGAACATGGGGATGAGAAATAAGACACATTTGCTATAGAGCAAGTGGGAGATTGTTGGGATTATGCTCGATAGCAAGAGTGTAATAATGTATTTGACAATCTTTTCATATTAATAAAGTGATTTCTAGTTTAAAAATTCTTATAGCATTTATAGTTTAATTATTATAATTGTCAAAAGTAAATAATCATAAGGTCAAAAGACTATGAGAAAAGAAGAATTGTTCATACATCTAGATATGTATGAGGTAGACACATTTCTTTAGTTAGTCTTGAATAATATTCACAACTTAAGATAAAAGGTTGGGCGACTTTATCTTGTTAAAGTTGTAGATTCTTTTGCCAGCATTTAAGTGGGATCAAATGTGTTATGATGAGTCTAAAATCATCAATGTGTGGTGTCTTTGGGCAAAAGAATCTAGTACACTGGGTGCATTGAATTGGGTCATAATGAAATACTTTAACTAGAACCGTCAGTGGATAAAAGTTTTCATTTGAAGACAATCGGAGAGTCTATCTCCATCATAAGATAAATGGTGGACTTATGGTTGCAAGTGTTATCATTTGAGCTATCAATGAGTACGATTATATAGCGTAGTCTATCGTCGATAGTTTGGTGGTATTCATTTGTTAATCGATAGAGGACTTCATTTATAGATATGGACATCGTGATACCATTTATTAAATGAGAGTAGAATATCATCATATGGATGTTTTGAGGTATTGGATATTAAATCTTAACGTTAAGTTTTCAGTAATGTCTAATGAAACATGGCTTCTGGACAAGTCGAAATATTCAAGTTCAAAATGCGGTCATATGATTAAATATGGTAACTTAGAGAGCTATAGGCTGTCTATGAGTTCTTGGCAATTACTGATATTCTTCACGAGGATACACTTTCTCCAATTAGGTTTTCTAGGGAATGAATGAGTAACATCAAGTTATTCTATCTTTATTTAAGGGTTCATTTTTAGTTCTTTAATGGAATGAACTAAAACTAAATAGATCGGACCTAAGTGAATCATCTGTTGATTGTGATTGGGTTGTGTCTATTGGAGCTTAAATTTAGATAGCCCTTCAAGATCCCTAATCCACACGAACTTGCATGGATCATTTAATATATTCTACTGGACCAATTTAGGGTTCCATTTAGATATGTATTAAGGCTTTTGAACTTGTTTCTTTTTGTAAGAATAGGTCTCATTCATATGTGGATTTTTTATTAAGGTCCAATGGATTTAATAAAATAAGAAAAATAATATATGGCCCAAATATATGTGTTGGGCGGCAACGCTATTTAGAATAACTTAATTATATTATTTTTATTTTATTATTTAATTAAATGGAAATTATTTAATTTTTTGATTAATTAATTATTTAATTAAAAGTAAAAAAAAATTCTATTAAGAGATGGTCTCCTAATATTATACAATTTTTGGTAGTATAATTAATATTAAAGACCATATTTGATAAGTAGATAAATAAAAGGAATTATTTATCTAATCAAATTAGGAAGTTTTTAATATGGTTACAAATAAACTATTGAGTTGGATTAGGAGTCTTGGTGTAGGAAAGAATTCCTTATGGAAAAGGATTCTTAACCACCAAGTAAATCCACCTAAGGATAGGATTCTTAACCACCAAGTAAATTCTTCTTAGGAGAGGATTTGGTCTCCTATATATATAATTGTAAATTTCGACCAAGCATGAATTTTTGATGTGAGAAGTTTTTTTATTTGTTTTTTACTGTTATAAGAAAAAAATTCCGTCTAACTCATCGTGTGAAGAATTCGGCCAAGCATAGAGAAAAGAGGGAACATTTTCCTTTGCATCAAAAGGGTTTTGTGTACAACATCGAATCAATGTTCACGTGAGTTTTAATCAAATTGATTGATAATTCACAAGTGACCGGACGTTCTTGGTTTTTTCTGTTGGAGATTATTGTGACTAATAAAGAAGAAGATTTTGTTTGTTTCCATCCTCAGGTATACAATTTAAAGAAAGGGAGCCCACACTCCTAGGTGATTCACGTTCGTGATTGGATTGGAAGATCTTACGGATTTAATTCGATGCTAGTTCAATCGTCACGAAAACAAAGGTACGATACTTTTTATATACATCAATTAATCTAGGGTTAAGGTTCTTGTTATTAAAAGGGAAAATTTTTATTTATACACAAACCCTAATTTTATTAAATTTTATCACGCTTCCGCTGCGCGGGGTTTTATTTTCCCTATAGTTACCATAGATGTAAATTGGTTACTAGAGCTATGAAAATTGTCACAAGTCCAAATATCAAAAAATTAAATATTGTTACTAAAGCCATATAAATGGTTTACGGAGCCGTGAATGTGGTTACCAATGCTGTGAAAATGGATACAAGTCAAAAATTAAAAAATTAAAAAATTAAAAAGTGGTTACTAAAACCGTAAATTAGTAACTTGGAACTGTGAAAATGGTTATCATTGCCGTAAAAATGGTTACAAGTCAAAATTTTAAAAAATTAATATGTGATTACCAAAGGTGTAAAATGGCTGCTTGAGCTATGAAAACGGTTATTTGTCAGAATTTCAAAAAAAAAAAAGTGGTTACCAGAGCCGTAAAATGGTTGCTGGATCAGTTAAAGTGGTTCTCAATGCCGTGAAAATGGTTACAATTCAAAATTAAAAAAATTAAAAAGTGGTTATCAGAGCCGTGCAAATGGTTATTGGAGCCATGAAAATGGTTACAAATCAAAATTTCAAAAAAACAAATGTGGTTACCAAAGCCGTGAAATGGATACCGAATCCGTGAAGGTGGTTATCAATGTAAATTCCCTTAACCAATTATAGTGTATAATATACCTAGAGGGGGGGGAGTGAATAGGTATATGCTCAAATTTTAATCTTCTTTAAAAACACAATCAATCTTATACAACACTTAGTGTAATATCCAAAATGATTTATGACAAAGCAAATGTTCAAGCAATACAAATCAACTAAGTAAAGAAATTAAAGATGCTAAAAATCAACACAAGATATTTACGTGGTAAAACCTCCTAAGAGGAAACATGTCGTGAAAGTCCCAAGCTTGGCCAAAATTAATTCTTGCGATTAATTAGAGCTGGCCAAAATTTCCAAACCTATATATATAGGATCATAAGTCCTCTCCTAAGAAAGATTTACTTGGTTGGCAATAATTCTTTCCTTAGGTGGAATTATTTGGTAGTTAAGAATCCTTATCTAAAAGGAATTCTATCATCCTCTTATATATACATAGCTGACCGAAATTTCATAGAATATAATTAGGATACTTAATTCTTTTCCTAAGAAGGATTTATTTGGTAGTTAAGAATCCTTTCCTTAATTAGATATACTTGGTGGTTAAGAATTCTTTTCAAAATGGAATTCTATCCTACACCAAGACTCCTAATCCAACTCAATAGTGTATTTGTAACCATATTAAAGACTTCCTAGTTTGATTAGATAAATAATTCATTTTATTTATCTACTTATCAAATATAGTCTTTAACATTAATTATACTACCAACAATAGTTTAATTTTAGGAGACCATCTCCTAATAGGAAAAAGATTTTGATTTTAATTAAATAATTAATTAATCACCAAATTAATTAATTTCCATTTAATAAAATTATAAAATAATATAATATAACTAAGCTATTCTAAATAGCCTTGTCGCCCAACACATATATATGGGCCAATATATTATTTTCTTATTTTATTAAATCCATTTGACCTTTATAAAAAGACCACATGTGAACTAGACCCATTCTTACAAAAAGAAACAAGTCCACATGCCTTAATACATCTCTAGACAATTGGTCCGGTAGAATATATCAACTGATCCATGCAAGTTCGTGTAGATTGAGGATCTTGGCGGGCTATCTAGATTTAAACTCCAATAGACACAACCCAATCACAATCAATAAATGATTCACTTAGGTCCGATCTATTTAATTTTAGTTCATTCCACTAAAGAACTAAAATTGAACTCTTAAATAAAGTTAGAATAAGTTGGTGTTACTCATTCATACCTTAAACAACCTTATTGGAGAAAGTGTATCCTCGTGAATAATACCAGTAATCGCTGAGAGCTTATAGACAGCCTATAGCTCTCCAAGTTACCATATTTACTTATATGACCCCATTTTGAACTTGGATATTTTGACTTGTCCAAAAGTCATGTTTCAATAGACACTATTTTAAACTTAACGTTAAGATTTAATATCCAATACCTCAAAACATCCATATGACGCTATTCTACTCTCATTTAATAAATAAAGCCACGATGTCCATATCTATAAATAAAGTCCTCTATCGATTAACAAATGAATACCACCAAACTATCGAGGATAGACTAAGTTATATAATCATACTCATTGATAGCTCAAATGATAACACTTGCAACCATAATTCTATCATTTATCTCAGGATTGAAATAAACTCTCCGATTGTCTTTATATGGAAACTTTTATCCATTGACGGTTCTAGATAAAGTATTTCATTGTGATCCTATTCAATGCACCCAGTGCACTAGATTATTTTGTACAAAGACACCACACTTTGATGATTTTAGACTCATCATAACACATTTGATTCCATTCAAATGCTAGCAAAAGAATCTACACCTTTGACAAGATAAAGACGCCTAACCTTTTATCTTAAGTTGAGAATATTATTCAAGACTAATTAAAGAATTGTGTCTACTACATACATATCTAGATGTATGAACAATTTTTCTTTTCTCATAGTCTTTTGACCTTATGATTATTTACTTTTGATAATTATAATAATTAATCTATAAATGCTATAAGATTTGTTAAACTAGAAATCACTTTATTAATATGAAAAGATTGTCAATAACATTATTACACTCTTGCTATCGAGCATAATCCCAACAATGTGTTATACCAAATGATGCATAACTATGTAGGGACACAAATGTATTATATGTGTGTGTGTACGCCTATGCCTTGCAGGAGAAAGAAGAATCTTGATACCTTAGCATCCAAGTAAGCACATATCCTCTAGAAGACGAACTTTGCATGCGAAGTTGCTTTCCTTCCTTGAAGCCCGATTTAATCATGAACAACCTAAGCAACTAAGCAATACAAACAAAGAGCATTTTATTATGTAATCAAGCCAACACAAATCTGAAACCTAACAATCAATGCCGTGAAAGTGGTTACAAGTCAAAAATTTATAAATTAAAAAGGGGTTACCAGAGCCATAAAATTGTTACTAGATCTATAATATGGTTACCATCGCCATGAAAATGGTTACAAGTCAAAATTTTTAAAATAAAAAAGTGGTTACCACAACCATTAAATAGTTACTGGAACCATGAAAATGGTTACCATAGCCGTTAAAATGCTTACAAGTTAAAAAAAATGGTTACTAAAACCGTACAAACAGTTACTGGAGCCATGAAAGTGGTTACTATTGTCGTGAAAATGGTTATAAGTCAAAATTTCAAAAATTAAAAAGTGGTTACTATATCCGTAAAATTGTTACCATAGCTGTGGAAATGGTTACCATTATCGTGAAAATGGTTACAATGCAAAATATCAAAAATTAAAAAATGGTTACCGAAACGGTATAAATAGTAAATGAAGCCGCGAAAGTGGTTATCAATGCCGTGAAAATGGTTACAAGTTAAAATTTTAAAAATTAAAATTTTGTTACCAAAACCGTAAAATGGTTATTGGATCCATGAAATAGTTACCATCATCGTGAAAATGGTTACAAGTCAAAATTTCAAAATTGAAAAATGGTTACAAAAGCCGTAAAAATTGTTACCGTAGTGATGGTAGTTACCAAAGCCGTAAAAATGGTTATAAGTTAAGATTTCAAAATTATATGAAAATATAAAATTTATTAATTTATCTTAATTAAATATATATTTTAAGTATATAACTTTTTTATTTGGGTTTCATTTTAATTTTTGAAATTTTATAATTATAAATTTAAAGGAGTTGGAATTTTTCTTTTTAAAAAATAGAGTTATTTTTTGTGGCATCCTGTTGGAAACCGGCTTCCCCATTCCTTTTTTTAAAAATTATTGTGTTACTGTTTATGACTGTATGATACAACCAACTGCACAGCAGCCGATCCTTTTTTTTTTCTTTTCTTTTCCATCAATCGAAACATAACATTCGTCTTTACTTTTAGTATTATTTATTAAAGTAAAACTAATCTAATTATAAAAGTATAATTAGCATTGAATATTTGCGTGAGGACCATTTTAGTTCGTTGTTTTGTTGATATGTCAACATTATTTACGTACAGAAAATCGTACATTTTCTTACACACAACCGTAACTATAGAAAACAAATAATCTAATTATCTCGTTGGTCTGAATGGTAAGTTCATTGAAATCTATTTAAAAATAAAATTTTAGAATATTTCAAGTACTGGAACTAATTTTTTTAAATTTATTTTATTTCTTATATTTTTCCAATATCTTCATATTTAACAAAATCAGGATAAATGGTTATATTGCTTGAAAAGGTCTCAAATTTTAGTCATAGATAGGTTTCATTAAACTTTTTATCCATAAAAAAATTCAAATCAAAATTATAAAAGTTGATATAATTTCATTATGGTACATAACGAAATTAATATAAGGAATCCCTCACTTGATAATTACGATATATCTAAAGAAGTAATAACAATAAATAAAAAGTGCAAGTTGAAGAAAGATGTTCAATATTTTATATAATTGTTGAGTCTATCCATTAGTCATATATTACAAAAATTATAATATTCATCATGGGTAGGGGTAGGTGGTCTAATTGAAAGAAAAAAAAGGGACAAAAAATAACAAAGTTGAAGAACTTCCTATACGTAGTGAATAATAATATTGTGACTATTCTTTATGTTTTTTTTTAAATATTATAATAATTTGAGTTTTGAAAGGAATAAAGACTCTAACCTGTAATATTTTAATGTGGAAGTAAATAATATATCGGCCAACTCATCATAACCTGTAAAATTCAGTCTATTTCAAAAATAAACAAAAGTTAAAATTCAATCAAGTTAATTATTTGAACTACTTGTGTTTTTTTCTAACAATGAGAATAAAATAAACCCATTTAATCTTTTGATATGAATAAAAATGAACAATAAGAATAAAAGTTAATCTTTTTATATGACAGATTTACGTTGCATTATCCTATGATTGGAAAGTTGAAAAGAAGTGAACTTTTATTCCTTTTCTCTCGTGAGATGTAAATACAAAATTTGAATGCTCGAGGGTTTGTGACTTAGATAATCATGATTTCACATTTCAATGAAAATTCCATATATATTTCTCCTTTTGGGTTTGCTTTTCCATCATCCTCGCATTTAAAATTAAAAGTGTCCAAATCATTGTACAACTGTTTTGGTGATTTAACATGAGACCTACCAAATTAGAAAATCTTAGTATTAGAGTTTGTTAAAAGGTTTGAATAACAAGAAAAAAAATATCCAAAATTAGTTTGTTATAATATTAGGATTTATTCTCAAATCTCAATCTAAGATCCCGTCCTATAGCTGGTTTTAGTCTGTTTTTGTTTTTATTTTTCAAAAATAATTTCGAATTCGCGTTCGTTAACTGTTTTTCATTTTATTTTCGGAAAACGAAAAACAAAATGAAAAACAAAATCATTGTTAACAGTGAAAATTTTGAAATATACATAATTCATGTTTTCTTTGTTTTTGTTTTTCACTTTTCTTATTTATTTATTTTTTTCTTTTTTTTTCTTTTCCGATGCTTCTTCTTTCCCAATCCTTCTTCTTCTTCAATCCTCTTCCTCCACTTCTTCTTCGATCTTCTTCCTTTCTTTTTCTTCTTTACTTCTTTTATTCTTTTCTTCATCTTGACTTATCTGGTTTCCTTTCTTTTTCTTATTTTTAATTTTTTATATCTATATTTTATTACTGTTATTTATATTTATTAAAATAATACTTATTTATAATTTAAGAGTTTATTTTTGATTAATTGATTTTTTGATTTTTTTTCTTCAGTAATTTGTGATGTGTTACTTTTGTTTAGTTTAAAAATTATAATAAAAAAATTATACTGGTAAATTATTTAATCAATTTGTTTAAAATTGTATTAATATTAAACAAAATGCAAAATTTAATATTTCAATTTTCAATAGTTTTCAGTTAACCTGCCAGACGCGTTTTTTCCGTTTTTATTTTCAAAATGCAGCTTTCGGTATATACTACCAGATGCATTTTTAAAATTTGAAACTAAAACCAAAAACACTGTTTTCATTTTCATTTTTATTTTCAAAAAACAGCATATACCAGACGCGTTACAGGACGGGCCCAAAATCATTATGATTTAGTGGTCGAAAAACAGTTTAGTTTAGAATACGGAAATTATGAAAATTGTATTATTGTGCATACACATATACCATAAGGTCCATAACTAAGGGTGGAAATATGAGCTACGACCCGGTGATACGATATGATATTTGTGGGTTTGGGATAAGTCATATTGGATTTGGGTCACTAACGGGTCAATACGTTAAACTCGTTAAGTAAATGGGTCGTATTTGGATTGAGCCCCTCCTAACAAATTAACCCATTTAACATGATTAAATATCAAAGATAAATATGTAAATCACAACTATATAGAGAAAATTTAAATATTGATTTAACAAATCAATCATAAAATACTTTAGATTATTCATTCTCTCTTTCACGGTTTACTTATAATTACTTATCAAATGCTGCAAGTTGTTATATGTATATTTTATTGAATGTACACGCCACTAACAGGTAAGACAATCCCCAAAAGAGATTGCCAGATGACCATCCGAGCTAGCATCTAGAAGACGCCATCCATGACTTTACTAAGAAACAAGAACCCGAGTAAGCCTGAACACGGGTACTTGGCACATTATGTTCTACTCTGGACAACATAAGAAACCCGAATAAAGAGGTTCGATACACGATCCATATACATGAATAAGCCCAAGAAAGAATCTAGAACTATACTTCCATCAATATTTCATCCCCGTATCAAAGGAGGAAAGAATTTACGAAGTTTCTAGAAGGATAAAATACCAAACAGGAAGCGAGTCCAAATCAAGCAACAACTCTATTCTTCTAGAAGACTGCACACCGAGAAAGAAATAAGTCTTAAACAGTCTGTGCCACCAAAGTCCCATGAAGATTCATATTCAATCCATAAGATCTCAAAAACAGGAAAGAACATAAAGACGACCTTGATAGGTAGCCAATTTTAATAAAATACAATCACTTTTCTTACTTGTGTAACACGGATTAGAGTTCTATGCACATATAAATAGACCCATAATCTGGTTATAAAAAGGGAGAGAGGCAAAAAAAGAGAAGAAGGAAACACAAAATACATAGGACAAAATAGAAAATAATCACTATAAGAGAGAGGAAAGAGAGATCGAGTGGTGTAACTGATTATTCAATAGTGGATTTAACTTGGTTGATCATTCAATCTCCCGTGGACGTTTCTCAGATCATCTGATTTTTACCATGTAAACTCGTGTCACTGACATATCAATTGCATTATTTTTCTCTTTCTCTTTTAATAGGTCATAACCAAATCCAACACTGTTGACTTTCTTGACCATCAAGAAATCGACATCGACATCAACAATTGGTGCTAGAATAGGGGGCTTGAACCTTCGATCTTTTTATGCAATGACTGGTAGTGGCAGTAAGGATAGTTTTAGAGACATTTAGAAATCTCCAAATAATGCTCATATAGGCGGAACCACTCAAGATCCCACCATAACCACCAGGAGGCAACCTATATCCCTAGCCGGCATCCAGTAAGTCCCACCTACAAGTGAGGACATAACGCGTCACTTCCATGATGCATTGTAACAGTTGCTGATAGATACGACACAAGAAGGAATAGATCTATTGGCGGTAGGAGAGGCACATTTGCCAAACCCTCTATCACCCCTTAGGATCCGATCGATGGTTGTTGGGCCAAAACTAGAGGCGCTGACAGCAGTCAGAAACTCAGATCCTATCAACCAGACTGGGGGTATGACGCATAACCAGGATAAGGATCGTGAAACACCTGTAGAAGAATAGCCACAACAAAGATAAAACCACTATTAAGCGGGCCTTGATAGGCACCGTAAATACGACCGGTGAAGAGGTCGATCATCGTCATCAGAAGACAATGATCGACACCATCGTAAACATCGATGTGGAACCACACGTCTGCAAGGGTTAGCCCATGAGACTCGAAAGCAAGACGAAGAGGAGATGATGACTGATATGAAAATCACACGAAGGGTCGACCATCTGAGAGAGTCGGTGGACAATAAAGATGTCTTAATTCAGAGCCTGACCCGGAAAGTCGAGAACAACAGACATCAAATGGATGCGTTGAATAGGCAATATGGATAAGATGAGTTGTCTGACAATGATTCTGATAGCCTTTTTACTAGAAACATTCTATGAACGCCATTCCCAGAGAGATTCAGGATGCCACACGTGGAACAGTTCAAAAAGGATACAAATCCTAAAGAGCATGTCAGACGATATAAGAGCGCAATGGCCTAGTATGCTCACAGTGATCCTTTGTTGTGCCTTAACTTCCCATAAACACTCGAGGATACAGGTTCAAGATAGTTTAGGAGATTGTCTCTGGCAAGTATTGGGAGTTTCAGCGAGTTGAGCAGAAGCTTCTCAAGACAATTTCTAGAGAATGTACATGCCTTAATACAATTCTAGATGGACCCCTAAATTGGTCCGGTAGAATATATCAAGTGATCCATGCAAGTTCGTGTGGATTGGGGATTTTGGCGGCCTATTTGAATTTAAGCGTCAATAAACACAACCCAATAACAATCAACAAACGATTCACTTTGGTCCAATCTATTTAATTTTTGTTCATTCCACTAAAGAACTAAAATTGAACTCTTAAATAAAGATAGAATAAGTTGATGTTACTCATTCATACCCTAGACAACCTTATTGGAGAAAGTGTATCCTCGTGAAGAATATCAGTAATCGCCAAGAGCTCATAGACCGCCTATAGCTCTCCAAGTTACCATGTTTACTCATATGACCACATTTTGAACTTGGATATTTTGACTTGTCCAGAAGCCATGTTTCAATAGACACTATTGAAAACTTAACGTTAAAATTTAATATCCAATACCTCAAAACATCCATATGATGATATTCTACTCTCATTTAATAAATGGAGCCACGATGTCAATATCTATAAATGAAGTCCTCTATCGATTAACAAATGAATAACACCAAACTATCGAGGATAGACTACGCTATATAATCGTATTCCTTGATAGCTCAAATGATAACACTTGCAACCATAAGTCCATCATTTATCTCAGGATTGAGATAGACTCTCCGATTGTCTTCGAATGAAAACTTTTATCCACTGACGGTTCTTGATAAAGTATTTTATTGTGATCCAATTCAATGCACCCCAGTGCACTAGATTATTTTGCCCAAAGACACCACACCTTGATGATTTTAGACTCATCATAACACATTTTATCCCACTCAAATGCTAGCAAAAGAATCTACAACTTTAACAAGATAAATGCGCCTAACCTTTTGTCTTAAGTTGCGAATATTATTGAAGACTAACTAAAGAATTGTGTCTACCTCATACATATCTAGATGTATGAACAATTCTTCTTTTCTCATAGTCTTTTAACCTTATGATTATTTACTTTTGACAATTATAATAATTAAACTATAAATGCTATAAGATTTGTTAAACTAGAAATCACTTTATTAGTATGAAAATATTTTCAAATACATTATTACATTCTTGCTATCGAGCATAATCCCAACAATCTCCCACTTGTTCTATAGCAAATGTGTCATATTTCTCATCCCAATGTTCTCTATATGCCCAACAAAACTCTTTTGTGGAAGAGACTTTATAAAGGGATCCGTTAGATTATCTACTGACGCGATCTTGGTAATCGTCACGTCACCCCTATGCATAATTTCCTTTAGAAGGTGATACTTTCTTTCAATGTGTTTCCCTCTCTTATGACTTCTTGGTTCTCTTAAATTAGCCACTGCTCTACTATTGTCATAATAGATAGCAATTTGCTTATTCACATCAGAAACCACTTCCAAGTCAATCAAGAATTGACGGAGCCAGACAGCCTTGCATGCTGAAACATACTCGGTTTCCAAGGTGGAATCGACAATACAAGATTGCTTGATACTCCTCAATATGACTGCCCCTCCTCCAATAGTAAACACAGATCCTAATGTTGATCTCCTGAAATTAGAATCTGACTGAAAATCAAAATCTGTATACCCAACGCGAATCAAATCCCCTCCAGAGTATACAAGCATATAATCTCTAGTTCTTCTAAGATACTTGAAAATATGTTTGACTGCCGTCAAGTGATCAGGACAAGGTTTCGATTGAAACCTGCTAACTATGCCCACCGCAAAACAAATATATGGTCTAGTACAGAGCATTGCATACATGAGACTTGCAACTACCGATGCATATGGAACCCTACTCATGAATTGCTCTTCATGCTCATTCTTAGGAACTTGTACCTTAAAAAGTTTGATTCCATGTCTGAAAGGTAACATACCTTTCCTGGAATCTTGCATGGAAAATCTAGACAAGATTTTATCTATGTATGAAGCTTGGGATAATGCAATCGTTCTATTCTTTCTATCCCTTATGACTTGGATACAAAGAATATAACTTGCTTCTCCTAAGTCCTTCATATTAAATTGTTTTGCTAACCATTCTTTTATTGATGTCAATACACCTACATAATTTTCGATGAGTAATATATCATCAACGTAAAGAATTAGGAAAACCAACTTGTCGCCTTTAATCCTTTTGTAAACACAAGGTTCATCAAGGTTTTGAATAAATCCAAAACTTTTCACGGCTTGCTTGAACCTTATGTTCCAGGATCTGGATGCTTGCTTCAATCCATATATGGATCCTTGCAACTTGCATACCATTTCCTCTTGGCCCTTTTCAATGAATCCTTCTGGTTGTATCTTATAGATGCTTTTGTTAAGACTTCCATTAAGGAAAGCTGTCTTGACGTCCATTTGCCAAATCTCTAAGTCTAGAGATGTCGCAATGGATAAGAGTATCCTAATGGATTTAAGCATGGCCACAGGAGATAAGGTTTCTTCAAAATTGATACCTTCCTTATGTGTATAACCTTTAGCTACCAATCTAGAGTTAAAGGTTTCTACCTTTCCATCCATTCCTCTTTTCCTCCTGTATACCCATTTGCACCCAATGGGTTATCCCTTTAGGCAAGTCTACAAGAGACTAAACTTTGTTTTTGAACATAGATTCAGCTTCGGATCACATTGCCTTTTGCCAATGGTGACAATCAATATCTTCTATTGCTTCCTTTTAGGTATCGGGATCATCATCATCACAGATTTTCCTAGACCGATGTATCTCTCGGGTTGTCTAACAACCCTCCCACTATGACGAGGTATGGTAGATTGTTGATCTTGTATTGGTACAGAACTTACAATTGGGCTTGGTTGCGAAACCTCTTGTGGAATTGTATCTCCTAAAAGTTCATTCAGGACAATTCTACTTCTAGACACAAAGTTATTCATATAGTCATTTTCCAGAAATTTAGCATTTGTCAAAACAAATACTTTAAGATCTGAAGGACTATAAAAATAATATCCTTTTGTTTCTTTTGGATACCTTACAAATATGCATTTTTCTGAACGAGACTCCATCTTTTCTGTCTTTCCTTTTAACACGTGTGCAGGAAATCCATATATCCTTAATTGTTGAAAACTAGGCTTTCGTCCGGTCCATAACTCATGCAGTGTTTTAGGAACCGACTTAGATGGTACATCGTTTAGAATGTACATTGCAGTTTGTAAAGCATATCCTCAAAAAGAATTAGGGAGCGTTGAATAACTCAACATAGACCTAACCATATCCAAAAGAGTTATATTTCTTCTTTCTGCCACCCCATTTTGTTAAGGTGTGCCTTGTGCATAAAACTGAGAAATTATCCCATTATCAATAAGATATTGCTGAACTTCACCAGATAGATATTCTCCACCATGATCCGACCTCAAGATTTTTATGCGTTTCTCAAGCTGATTTTCTATTTCAGCTTTAAATGCTTTGAACATATCAAAAGCAGCCGACTTATGTCTCATGAGATATACATAGCCAAATCTTGAGTGATCATCCGTGAAAGTGATGAAGTACTCATATCCACCTCTAGCTTGAATGCTCATAGGTCCACACACATTAGTGTGTATCAATCCTAAACGTTTGATGGCTCTTGTGCCTTTGGTCGTAAACGATCTTTTGGTCATTTTACCTTCCGAACAAGATTCACAAGTTGGTAGATCATCAACCTTTAAGTCACTTAGAGGTATGTCACTTACCAATCTTTTAATCCTATTTAGGTTAATATGACGTAAGCGCAAATGCCATAGATAAGTTTCATCTTTTGATAATTTTACTCTTTTATGATTAGGTTTCGTTGATTCCGTTTCTTACAAGTGAGAGATATTTCCATGCAAATAGAATAAACCGTTTTCCTATGTACCTTTGCAAATAATTTTGACATTCTTACTAATAATAAAAGCTTTATTAAAAGTAACCGAATAACCAAATTTATTTAAACAAGAAACTGAAATTAAATTCCTCTTGAATTCAGGTATATAATAAACGTTTAATAAATCTAAATGCCTGCTAGAATCTTAATTGATTCTAGCATCTCCCGTACACTAGTAGACACCAAGCTCCATTGCCAAAATGCAAGTTGAATTCATTCTTATTCAGTCTATTCCTTTAACCCTTTTCACCACAAAGGAAACACTTCCCTTTGATCTTGGTTACTTTTTTGGTCTCCTTCTAAGAAGGTCCAAGTTGTTTTTTCCTTTGTTATTTCTTGACCTTCTAACGGGTCTTAACATTAGCAACTTTACCAAACATATGAATTCCTTGTTTAGAGATATCATAATATCAACAGTAGTCTTCATTTCTTCATGCTGCTGTTGCAACACATTGGAGATGATAGCCATAATGTAACGTACATTTAGCCATCTCATCTAAAGACTTCCACTATTGATACTCATCTATTTGCTACTGAGTAGATTCACTAGTTTGGTGGTTAAGGAATATACAGAATGAACTTTTACTTTTCAGCTTTGCAACAACAACCCAATATTCCTTTTCCATGTGACTTAATTATCATCAGTTAAAGTATTATATTTTAGGATATTGATTAGGGATGGGCTCATGATTTCTTTTTAATAACAAAAATTATATAAGTAAACAATCATGATATAGTACTTTTGAATATTTATCTTGAATTAAATAAAATATTTCAATTGTAAAAATTCAACAGTGATCCAACACCTATAAATGTCACGCCTTCTTTGGGAGTACGCACCATTTACTAGTTGGACTAGATCCCACCTAATTGTTAACGTAACAACCAACGTTTTCAATTTTAGCCTTGCAATTTTATTAACAAGAAATCTTGGGAGGATATTAATAAAATTACATTGAGTGTGTTACCAAGTTATCGACCTTCAATTTAATCCCTCACGAATATCCCTCCTTTGGGAGTAAATCGTTTGGGCTAATTGTATAGTCTATCCTTGTAAAGAAGTATCTTGTTAAATTCCATTCATGAATACCTCTTGGGAGGTTATTCATGAAACATAAAGCTCAACTAAACTTGGAGGTTGTAGGTGTTCCAAAACACTTTCTCCCACTCAATTGTTTAAGGCGTGTGATCGAATTCCAAAGAATGATTTACCAAGTTATCTAGATGCCAATTTAGATACTTAAACCATTCAATGTATGTTCATACCAAAAGACATATATGAGTGGCACTCCTATTCTATATGACATGTTATCAAACAATGACAAACACTGCAATATTTACGAAAATATAAATAGCTACAATTTTGGTCCATCCTAGAAAAACAAGTAAATTACATGTCTTGGAATACAAAAACTCCTTTCTTGGAGAACAAGTCTTCAAGCGACCTTCATCGTCCGGACTCTCTCGATTACCTCCCATGGGCATGCGCACCCTTGGCCCCTACCCATGGGCATGCGCATGCCACAAACCCATAAAGGGCTGCCATGCGCAGCCCATGGCTTCCACAGGGCTGCCGTGCGCAGCCCATGCCACAACAAAATGTGGTTCCTTGCTCTTCGCACGCACGTTCGTTGTTACGGCTCGCACGGTCCCTAACTTGTTCCAGTTGCTCTTAATTCTTCAAACCTTCGAGTCTTTGATACTTGAATGTATTACAGAACAATTGAAATAATAAAATATTGTAGTTTTTATTTATTACAACAACAACAAAAAAAACTTAGCAACTACCAAGAAGGAAATTATGGCGATGATAGACCACCCTTCCGGTTATAATCCCAAAACAAAATACATTGAAATTCTAGGACCAAAATTGAGCAATAACAAACCACATATAAAACATATATATATATATATATATATATATATATATATATATCCATATATATATTTATGTATATATATCCAATTATATATTTATGTATATATATATATATCCATACATTCCAATGTAAATATTTATGAGAATACCTAGAGGGCCATCTCTTTCTAAAACATGCATATATACAATAAAAAGAAAAAGATTCACATACACATACATCAATTAATCAAGGGTAAAATCAGGCTCTGATACCAATTAAAGGGACAAAAATGGTTCAAAACGCAGCAGAAGCGTGATAAAATCAAAATTAGGGTTTGCGTATAAATAAAAAATTCCCTTTTAATAACAAGAACCTTAACCCTAGATTAATTGATGTATATAAAAAGTATCGTACCTTTTTTTCGTGACTATTGAACTAGCGTCGAATTGAATCTGCAAGATCTTCTAATCCAATCACAAATGTGAATCACCTAGGAGTGTGGGCTCCCTTTCTTTAAATTGTATACTTGTGGATGGAAACAAACAAAATCTTCTTCTTTGTTAGTCACAATAATCCTCCAAGAGAAAAAACCAAGAACGTCCGGTCACTTGTGAATTATCAATCAATTTGATTGAAACTCACGTGAACCTTGATTCGATGTTGTACACAAAACCCTTTTGATGCAAAGGATACTAGTGTACTATCGAAAACAAAAACGTTCGCTCTTTTCTCTACGCTTGGCCGAATTCTTCACACGATGAGTTGGACGAAGTTTTTTTTTTATAACAAAAAAAACAAATAAAAAACAACTTCTCACACCAAAAAATTCATGCTTGGTCGAAATTTTCAAGTAGATATATATAGGAGAGCAAAGCCTCTCCTAAAAAGGATTTACTTGGTGGTTAAGAATCCTATCCTTAGGTGGATTTACTTGGTGGTTAAGAATCATTTTCCAAAAGGAATTCTTTCCTACACCAAGACTCCTAATCCAACTCAATAGTGTATTTGTAACCATTTTAAAGACTTCCTAATTTGATTAGATAAATAATTCCTTTTATTTATCTACTTATCAAATACAGTCTTTAATATTAATTATACTACCAACAATAGTATAATATTAAGAGATCATCTATTTTTTACTACAAAAAATAGTAAATGGACCATATATTATTTTTCTTATTTTATTAAATCCATTGGACCTTAATAAAATATCCACATGTGAACTAGACCTATTCTTACAAAAAGAAACAAGTTCACATGCCTTAATACAATTCTAAATGGACCCCTAAATTGGTCCGGTAGAATATATCAAGTGATCCATGCAAGTTCGTGTGGACTGGGGATCTTGGCAGGCTATCAAAATTTAAGCTCCAATAGACACAACCCAATCACAATCAACAAATGATTCATTTAGGTCCGATCTATTTAATTTTAGTTCATTCCACTAAAAAACTAAAATTAAACTCTTAAATAAAGATAGAATAAGTTGATGTTACTCATTCATACCCTAGACCACTTTATTGGAGAAAGTGTATCCTTGTGAAGAATATCAGTAATCGTCAAGAGCTCATAGACCGCCTATAGTTCTTCAAGTTACCATATTTACTCATATGACCACATTTTGAACTTGGATATTTTGACTTGTCCAGAAGCATTGTTGCAATCGACACTATTGAAAACTTAACGTTAAGATTTAATATCCAATACCTCAAAACATCCAAATGATGATATTTTACTCTCATTTAATAAATGGAGCCACGATGTCCACATCTCTAAATGAAGTCCTCTATCGATTAACAAATGAATACCACCAAACTATCGAGGATAGACTATACTATATAATTTTACTCGTTGATAGCTCAAATGATAACACTTGCAACCATTAGTCCATCATTTATCTCAGGATTGAGATAGACTCTCTGATTGCCTTCAAATGATAACTTTTATCCACTAACGGTTCTAGATAAAGTATTCCATTGTGATCCAATTCAATGAACCCAGTGCACTAGATTCTTTTGCCCAAAGACACTACACTTTGATGATTTTAGACTCATCATAACACATTTGATCCCACTCAAATGCTAGCAAAAGAATCTACAACTTTAACAAGATAAAGGCGCCTAACCTTTTATCTTAAGTTGGGAATATTATTCAAGACTAACTAAAGAATTGTGTCTACCTCATACATATCTAGAAGATTGTCAAATACATTATTTACTTTTATCTTCTTTTCACATAGTTTTTTGACCTTATGATTATTTACTTTTGACAATTATAATAATTAAACTATAAATGCTATAAGATTTGTTAAATAAGAAATCACTTTATTAATTTTAAAAGATTGTCAAATACATTATTACACGCGTAATTAAATTATGTTTCTGTAATAATTATATGTTGTTGGACAATGTATTTTATATTTCTAGATTTACACGGAATTTGATTTTTGTTTCTAAGTTGTTAGAACAAAAATATTCTGTTTCTTTTAATAATAAGTCTGTTATTATTGGAAAGAATAGTCTGAATATTTGTTCAGGAATTAATGAAAACAATTTGTATGTGTTAAGACCGTTAATACATACTACACTGCTCAACACCGAAATGTTTAAGGTTGAAAAACCAAAAACTAAACGATATAAGATTTCTCCAGATAATGACACGTATCTCTGGCATCTAAGTCTTGGTCATATCAACCTTGACCGGATAGACAGACTAGTAAAAAGCAGACCTTTAAGTGAGTTAAAGGTTGACACCTTACCTGTCTGCGAATCTTGTCTAGAAGGTAAGATGACTAAGAGACCTTTTACTGGAAAAGGGCTTAGAGCTAAAGAACCGCTAAAGCTTATATATACAGACGTCTGAGAACCGATGAATGTTAAAGCTATGGGTGGTTATGAGTATTATATCACCTTTATAAATGACTACTCAAGATACGGATACGTCTACCTAATGTCACGAAAGTCAGAAACATTTGAAATGTTCAAAGAATTATGAGCTGAAGTTGAGAATGAATTAGGTAAGACTATCAAGTCACTACGATCGGATTGTGGAAGTGAGTACCTTGACCAAGAGTTTGAAGACTTCATGGTCAAGCATGTGATAGTTTTCCAACTCACAGCTCCCGGTACACGACAGCAAAATGGTGTAACGGAGAGGAGAAATAGAACCCTGATGGAAATGGTGAGATCTATGATTAGTTTCTCATCATTACCAAATTCCTTTTGGGGATATGCGTTACAAACAGCGGCATACTTTTGGAATGTAATGCTATCCAAATCTATTCCTAATACTCCCCTGGAGTTGTGGAATGGTCGTAAAGCTAGTTTGCGACATTTCCGTATATAGGGGTGTCCAGCACACGTGCTAAAGATCAGAAGTGGAAAGCTAGACTCCAAGTCTGTGGTCTGCCCTATTTGTAGGATACTCCAAGGAGACCAGAGGTGGGGACTTCTAGAGTCCTGAAGACAACAAAGTATTTGTATTGACAAATGCAACGTTTCTTGAGGACAATTATATTAGTGACCGTAAAACTCGTTCTAAAATTGTATTAAATGAGTTAGAGCTTGGTGAGACTAATGCTTCATCAATAAGAGTTGTTGATCTACAAACATCTGAGAGTCAGATGGTTCTTGATCAGGATACACTACCACCTAGACGTAGTGAGAGGGTTTTGAGACAACCTGAATGCCATTTAGGTATAGGTGAGGGACAATGTGTTGTCTCTACTGATAGTGTTGATGATCCATTGACATTTAAGAATGCAATGGAAGATTCTGATAAAGAGGAATGGCTTAAAGCCATGAATCTCGAGATGGAGTCCATGTACTCTAACTCAGTCTAGGATATTGTAGACTTACTGGATGGGGTAAAACCAATAGGGAGTAAGTGGATCTATAAGAGAAAGAGAGGAGTAGACGTGAAGGTAGAGACCTTCAAGGCAAGGCTAGTGGCCAAGGGTTATACCTAGAAAGAGAGGGTCGATTATGAAGAGACTTTCTCGCCAGTAGCCATGTTAAGTCTATTAGGATTCTCTTATCCATTGCTGCCTATTTCAATTATACAATTTGGCAAATGGACATCAAGACTGCATTCTTGAATGGTAATCTTGATGAGAGAACCTATATGATGCAACCAGAGGGATTCGTGTCTCCAGATCAAGAGCAAAAGGTTTGCAAGCAGCAAAGGTCTATCTATGGACTTAAGCAAGCATCTAGATCTTGGAACATTAGGTTTGATGATGTGATCAAAACCTATGGCTTCAAGCAGAACGTTGATAAGCCTTGTGTCTACAAGCGCATCATTGATAATAAAGTAGTTTTCTTGGTCCTATACGTAGATGATATCCTACTCTTTGGGAATGATGTGGGAATGTAGTCGGATGTAAAGGGTTGGTTGGCTAGCCAATTCAAAATGAAAGATTAATGGGTCGTAAGAACAAACTCATAACACTGTCTCATGCATCATATATCGACAAGATTCTTGTGCGATTTTCGATGCAGAACTCCAAGAAAGGTAATTTACCTTCCAAGCATGGAGTTCACTTGTCTAAGGAACAGTGTCCTAAGATGCCTCAAGATGTTGAGGATATGAGACGCGTACCCTATGTATCGACAGTAGGTAGTCTCATGTATGCTATGTTATGCATGAGACCGGACATCTGCTATGCAGTGGGAGTAGTCAGTAGATACCAATCCAACCCAGGACTGGATCATTGGGTTGCTGTCAAGATAATTCTCAAGTATCTTCAGAGAACGCGAGACTATATGCTAGTGTATTCTGAGCAGGATTTGATCCCGTAAGGATACACGGATTCTGATTTTCAGTCAGACAGGGATTCTAGGAAATCCATGTATTGATCAGTATTCATCCTGGGTGGTGGAGCCATTGTGTGGAGAAGTATCAAGCAATCTTACATTGCTGACTCCACCATGCAAGCCGAATATGTAGTTGTTTATGAAGCTGCTAAAGAGGTTGTTTAGCTCTATAAGTTCTTGAGTAATCTGAAAGTTGTTCCAGATTTGGATATGCCCATCACATTTTATTGAGATAACAGTGGTATTGTGGCTAATTCCAAAGAACCAAGAAGCCACAAAAGAGGGAAGCATATAGAGAGAACGTATCATCTCATTAGAGAGATAATGTAGAGAGGAGATGTGATCGTCACTAAGGTAGCCTCACAAGACAATCATGCTGATCCATTTATGAAGACCTTACTGACTAAAGTGTTTTTGGGTCACCTAGATGGTCTAGGGTTACGAGACATGCCTTACATGCTTTAGTGCAAGTGGGAAATTTTTGGGGTTTATGCCCTAAAGATGTAATTAGTAAATGGATTTACAAAATAAATAAAAAGAAAATTTCAATTCATTCTTGTTATGTTATTTATTTTATAAATTTGTGCATATATATAAACATACAAGATTGCCAGTTGTAATCTCAAACTGTGTATATGAGTGTCATATATGGATGGATACAGTAAGAGACGGTGCAATCTAAAGAGTCCATAGATAGCAAATAAAGTTGGGTACTTTATTTGTGGTTAATCTATAGCTGTGGTCCATTCCGTAATGTACGATGATTCTATCCTGAATCATTCATATGAGATATGGGAATGGAGGCACTTGTATGATGTGATCATATAGGAATGGGCCATGATCTATATGAATATCTCACCAAGATCCGTTTACCGATGAGATTCATATATATCAACTAATGATGGCTATATGTGGGTGATCTTAATCCTGAGTGTCTTATCGACTCATTCAGGTTAAATCGTAGTCTTTGATATACCTTGGGTAAGATCAGATGCATTTCCTGATCAATATACTCTGTATGTTGGGATTACGGTTTGGCTTGTGGCTGGGAAGGTTTGTACACAATAATGGAATCCACTCATTCTTGTGAGAAGTAAATGGTAGTTCCCTTAAGGGTTGATTCGGGGCATGGACAATATGAGCGCTCTCCTAATTCCATGAGGAAATATGATTTATTGTTCATTATAGAATCAATGGTACTTAAAGGATATATGTAATTAGAGGGGTATAATGAACATTATGACCAGGCTCTAATTATGAACTACTGTAGAGGATCACACCATGTGTAATAGATATATCGATGGACACCGAGTTGTATCGGTCTGTGTAAAAGCGTCTACAGTTGAGAGAGTGCAGCTTCAGGTTTTTTTAGCGGAATAACACCCGAGTTAATAATCAAGGAATATTAATTTAAGAGTTTAATTAATGATTTCAAGTATTATTCGAGCACAAAATACTGTGGGTCCATTAGGTCCCCTTGCTAGCCCGATCGATTTAGGTAACAAGGGTCACGGTAAATTAATTGGATTGTCCAATTAATTGTGTTACAAAAGTGACACATATAAATTCGGGAATTAATTGAATAATGAGATTATTTAATTAATGAATGTTAATAGTTAAATTAATTAAATAATTAGATTATTTAATTATATTGATAATTATGAATTATTAATTAACTATTAAATGGAGGGTGTTAGTTGATATATGGATTTAGGTGAAGATAAAATAATATGATTATTTTTTTTTACTAAATCATTTATCTAAGTATTTGAATTTAAGTTTAAATTTAAAATACTTATTATCACTTTTAATATATTAGATATATTTGAAAAGGATAATTAAAAGATATATATCAATTATAACACAAAAGATTGCATTGGATGCAAATTGGTGTGTGCACATATATAAATGTTTGTATAGGATATAAACAAGGATATATACATAAAAGAGAATAATATATATATATATATATATATATATATATATATATATAAGTTGACTTTTTTATCAAACATACAACTATAGTTCAACATATATATATATATATATATATATATATTTGGTGTAAAGATACAGAGGAGAGGCAATTGTTTTTTCTTTGGGTTTGTGAAAAAGAGTAGGCGAGATATATATATAGATATATTTGTGATAAGAAGTGCAGGCGTGAAACAAAAAAAAACAAGAGTTTGTGTGCGTTTATAAAGAAGAATAATATATACAGATTTCGTGCGCTGTTAACGCAAACTAGAAAATAATATATATATATATATATATATATATATATATATAGAGATATTAACTACTAGAATGGTTCTAGTTAATTTTCTTTTAGAAGAAAGAGTTTCTTCAATTATCTCTACATCCTCCATTTAAGTTCTTGAGACCGTGACGCGCTCACACGTAATTACCAGTCATGGGAAATAGCGAGGAAGATCGAGTGGTTCAGACATGAGCATATCGAAAAGTGAAGGAACCTCTAAACGTTGGTAAGTTTTTCTTCTTCAGATTTTTGTTGATTACAATTTCATGTGTATACATATTGTGTGTATTAGTTCCAAAAAATAATTACGATCCAAAGTTCACTGGTCCCAGATACAGATTATGATCTGTATATAAAAAAATTTAAACCTAGTTCCGCTGCGTAACCGGTGAACGAGGTTCCAACAAAAACTAACTATTGTGTTTCTTTGGTTGTTTTTAGGTTGAACTTATGTTTCATTCACCCATATATATCGAGCTTTCAGGTGTTATAATATATGTTGAAGAAATAATTGTAAAAAGAAGTTGAAATTATCTATTACATTGGTTATAGTCTTATAGATGTTTATCATGAATGAATAAGTTACAGATTTTATTAACCGATTTTACGTTTCTTTGATACTTTTTGGGTTTTTATATTAACATGCTCTTGTATTTTTATTCCCGGTAAAAAATGTCCTATTAATAGATATTTTTGACGAAGGACCAAAGTGGAATTTTCAACTTGTCTGGTACCAGGTAGGGCATGACGCTTGATACCAGGTGAGACATACTTGGTAGAACCTACCAGGAGAAAATAACGTTGGGACCAATCCCTCTGCTACCTAGGTACGTCGGAACCACTATCTAGGAAAGGGACAACAATAAATCTCCAATACTACTACACTTCAAAAAAGAATTAGCTCCAAGGTTCTGTCTACCCGGAACCTAGGTATCAAAATGTCTACATGGCATCTTAATATCATGACACTAGCTTATGACCCATCCGAGGTATACCTCCTACAATGAACTTTGATACTGCGATGTCAAACTGATACCCAAATACCTCGGCTGTCTCATAACCCCTCCATGGTACATATCCAGCATGCCAAGCAAGAAGAATACCATCTAGGAAAGTGCCAACGAGGAAGAACAAGTGCCACGCTAATAGGCCGGTACATCAAGGTACCATGCCAGTAGGAAAGTAGGCCAGGATTCACTCTAAGCAATAGGGTTGACCTTTACATAATTAAAGCACCGTAAAAAGACCAAATAGGTCAACAGATTCACCATATAAACTCAAACGGAAATGTGACGTAATCTAAGAGAGTAATTCCCATGTAATTTAATACCCCTATCATCATCAGTCAATTCCGGTATTTCGGCCAAGAAATTAGTCTAAATTATGGGGATTCAGTTGACGAGAAAGTGAGGGTATAAATACTACTTCCCATTTTACGAAAAGGCATCGAAAAATTGAAAGAGAAAGGGCAAAGCAGCATTGCCAATTGTTTCACCATAGAAGAATTAGTCGCTTATCGACACACATGAATTTGCCACCTCCAGTTGTGTCTGTGAGGTAGAGAGAACGAAGGATATGATAGTGGAATAAGCTTAAAATTGCAATTTCCATTATTGTTTCCCATTGTACTTGGGTTACTTTATTAATAAAATAACCTCCCGTTTGCATTTTCATTGTTCCTCACTTATACCTCCCTCTCACCTTCCATTTCACTCAATCACCTAGATACGAGGAGCCTACCCCGACAGTAACCTACCAAGTAGTGGTTATGAGGGTGTTAAATGAGATTCCTCACCTCGAGTGAAATTCTAGCTAACACTTTTTAGCACCATCCGTGGGAAGTTTCCATACCCCTTTTTGAAAGCATGTGAAATCACGTGTTTAATTTTACAGTATATAGCATTAAGAGACTTCAATCTTCCCAAGGGCAGCTTGAGACATCAGGGCACCAGTCGATAGCGTCCACCCAGAAGGCCTAGAAAATGGGAAGAGATCGAAGCATTGCGACCTGGCTCCCGTCACTACCTGCTGCCACACAAGTTACACCATAGGTCCCAGTCTTCCCAACAGTAAGTTAGACCAACTGGGAGTAGCAAGCCGTGACCTTCATGGAGAATGTTCACCTTAGATTAGCCGTGGAAGGTATCACCCCTTAACAAACAGCACTAGAAGCTAGAGGAGATACAAGTAGGCCAGGTACTAGGGTACCTGCCTTTTACAGATTGAGACCACTGCCTGAGATGCCAGTCCATGATAGGCTAGGGCTATTGCCCTCAGTTCTAGATAGGCTAGGCCCTACGCCCCTAACACTGGACAGGCCAGTAAACTGTCAATCCCGATAGGTAAAGTCAGCTATTGACCTCCCACTTAAGGAACCTTATCTACCGATAAAACTGGTAGCCACTAGAAGGCAACCTCGATCTCTATGAAGGAAGTACGAGAAGTGCCCAAGAGAACCCTCCTTAAGAGGAGAACCGAGACAAAGCCTTCATAGCATCAGAGGAGTCTGGTAACGAGGACTCCGAGTTTGAATCCAAGAATGCTAGAAACAAGCACTTATGGGACCAGGTAGCCCATATGGCAAAGGAGATCCAAGAACCAAACAAGGGAAAACATCGAGAAAATCAGACAGATCCCTTAGGCGAGATGAGTGCCTCTATCTCCAGAAGGATCAGAGAGGCAGAGCTCCCATTAAAGTTCAAGATGCCCATTGAGAAGTACTTCTGCATGGAGGACCCCTTAAGACGTGGTTTCGAAAGTTACCCTCAAGTAATGTCGATTACTTTACTAAGCTATCTTGTTCCTTTTGTGCTCAATTTAAGGGTGTCAAGCCAAGTTCCAAGGATATCATCCACCTATAATACATGATCTAGGAGCGGGGTGAGTCGTTAAGATCCTATGTGGAGAGATTCTATAAAGTTATGATCTAGATGGGGGTCTTTATCGAGAAAGAAACCCCAACCATTTTCAAAAGAAACCTATAGGTTAGTAGGTTATTCCAATCATTTGTCAAGCGTCCATCGAAGACATACCAGGACCCTATGATATGACACTAGAGTAGATAAAGATAGATGAGCAAGTATGGGTCAAGATAGAGGATGATGACCAGAGGACTTCCAAGCGCCAAAAGAAAGAAGCGCCCAAGCCTACGTCGATACAGAAGGCCCAGAACAGACCTCGTAACCGGTTTACATACCGCCCCCACCTATCCAACCCCATCGAGAGTGGTACTCAGTAAGGAGAACCCCTCCATGAGCTCCGCTTTGCTTTCTTCTCAGATAGGTAGCACGAATAACCCAAGAAGAGAAGGGATATAGCTACTGTACCCCACTCAATGCATCACATGCGGCGATCAACCTTATCGTCCATGACAAAGGGCTACTTAAGAAGCCCAACCTCATCAAATCACGAACTAATATGAGGAATTGGTATAAGTATTGTGACTTCAATAAGGATGTGGGATATAACACCTCAAAATGCTACAACCTGTGTAACCAGATTAAGGCTCAAGTGAAAGGCGGTTGCTTGGTAGGATTCTTATAGCTGGTGCATGACAACATCTACACGAGGAATGAGGTGTAGGCTAAAATCAAGAAGAGTACAGAAAGAAGGAAGATGAAGGGTATAGATATAATGCAACAGATCTAAGTCATTCACACCATCAACAGAGGTCCTACCCTGGCAGGAACTTCTAACAATTCCTAAAATAACCACGCTAGGAAAGTACATCGGATTGAAGACAGGTGATGCATGTTCAATGTTGCCAAGGGTTTGATAGAGACCTCTTGGTTAGCCCAGATAAACTTCACCGAAGAAGACATATACAACACAGTGCAGCCTCATGATAACCCTATGGTAATTACCGTGCAAACCACTAACCTAGTCCACCGAGTATTGATGGACATCGGTAGTAGCTTGGACATCCTCTTCAATGGCCCCTCCAAAGTGGTCAAGATTAAAGCTACGCTAGAAGTAGGAGTGAAAGAGTGTCTGGTCATACTCCTCCGTGAATACAGTGATATATTCGCTTGGAGCCATGATAAGATGCCAGAGATTTCCATCTCTTTAGTGGCTCATAGATTAGCAGTTGACCCCACCTTCAAACTGATCAAACAGAAGCGATGACATTTCAATCATGAAAAAATGTCATGGTGTAGGAAGAGGTCAACAAGCTATTAAAGGTCGGATTCATCCGAGAATCTCGATACCTAGAGTGGATTACCAACGTGGTGATAGTCACCAAAGCTAATAGGATATGGTGCATGTGCGTCGACTATATTGATCTCAACCATGCCTACTCAAAGGATAGTTTCCCATTACCCAAAATTGATCAACCAGTAGACTCAACCGCGAGAAACAAACTCTTCTGCGTTATGGATGCATTCTTAGGGTGCAACCAAATCATGATGCTCTATACTAACCAAGATAAGACCAGTTTCAATACCGGGCAAGGCCTTTACTGCTATAAGGTAATGCCCTTCGTTCTCAAGAATGTAGGTGCCACCTACCAATGCTTGGTCAACCTGTTGTTTAAGCAAAAGATAGGAAAAATGATGGAGGTCTACATCGGTCACATGATCACCAAGTCTCAGGTGGCTACGGAACATCAGGACCATCTCCATCGGACTTTCCAAATAGTAAGAGAAAACCAGAAGCGGTTGAACCCTACCAGATGCACCTTCGGTGTTACAGCAGTGAAATTTCTCAGATTCATGATCCGTTAGAGGGGTATAGAAGCCAACCCAAAGAGGATCCGAGCCATCTTGGACCTTGAATCTCCAAACTTTCTTAAGCAGGTACAAGTTTTGACCGGTCAGGTAGTAGCTCTCAACCGCTTCATATCGTGGTCCACTGACAAATGTCTCCCTTTCTTTAAAGTCATTAAATAAGAGAGAAACAAGAAGTAGGACCAAGACAATAAGCTAACCTTCTAGTCGATGAATGAATATTTAGCTAGCCCACCGATGGTAGTCAAGCCGACACAAAAGAAGAAGCTATAAATATACTTGGTTATATCAGAGACAACGATTAGCAGGGTACTGGTTAAGAAATGTGAATGCGGGATTCAGTTACCCATCTACTATGTGATTCTTGCCTTAACCAAGTAAGAAAGAAACTATACCATCTTTAAGAAGCTCACATTCACGTTGGTAACTTTTGCCAGGAAGCTTCACCCATACTTTAAAGCTCACTCAGTAGCAGTATTAACCGATCAACCTCTCCACCAATTTCTATAATGACTGGATGTATCAGGAAGGCTGGTTCTATGGGTCCTCATGTTTTCCCAATATGGCATTAAGTATAAAGCCAAGACCACCATTTAAGCTCAAGCATTAGCAGCCTTTATGGTTGAGTTCTTAACACTTTCTGATCCAACTCCAAACATGGACTCGGCCTCCTAGGATGATCATGAGCCTGAAGGCTGGCTGGCAGACCAAGATACTTAGATCCTATATACGGATGATGCATCCAGCCAAGTGGGTAGCAGATCTGGAATAATCTTTATCGATCCAAAGAAGGTCTAGTGTTACCACTATTTTTTATTGGAGTTTGATGCCACCAATAACGAAGCCGAGTATGAAGCTTTGCTGGCAATGATGAGAGTGGCAGTAGAGCTCAGAACAAATTTATCTCCTCATTAGGAGTGACTCACAGTTGGTCGTCAACTAGGTAGCTGGACTCTATCATGCCGAAGGGGACAATATGGCAACCTACCTCGAAATGAGTCCAGAAGCTTAGGTCTCGATTCAAATGTTTCAAGATAAAGCAGATACCTCTCCAATAAAACCACCGGGTAGACATCCTTGCCTAAATAACTGCTAGCTGGGGACAGACGCTGTCTAAGGGGGTACCTCTTCAATTAGTCTCCTAGTCAAGCATAATTGAAGGAAAAGAGGTAAGCCCAATAGACCGCATTCCATACTGAATGGATCCGATAGTAAACTATCTCCAAGAATGGAAGCTTCCCGAAGATCCTGACCAAGTCCGTAAGCTTAGAAGGGTCTCAACTTGCTACTGCATGATGGGTAACTCTACCGTAAAGGGAGGTCCATTCCTCTACTCCGATGCCTATATCCCGATGACGCTAGCTGGCCATTCAGAGAGGTGCACTCAGGGGATTGTGGTAGCCACGCAGAGGGAGAAACACTAGCTTATCAGGTACTGTACATGGGATACTACTAGCCAACCCTTCACTACTACGCATGATAGTTCATTCAGTCCTGCGAGCTTTGCTAGAGGATATACAATTTGAACAACTTACCACTAGAACGACTCTCTTTCATTAGTTCACCATACCGTTTTGCTAATCATGGAGTTGACTTGATCAGGCCTCTCCCCACTGCTCTTGGTAAAGCCAAGCATGCCGTAATTACTATCAATTACTTCAGCAGATGGGTGGAAACAGAATTGCTCTATAAGATAACGGAGGAACATACCACCAAATTCATCAACAAGAACATGGTTTGTAGGTTCGGTACCCCAATGATCATTATTACTGACCCCAGTAAACAGTTCGATAATGCAAGGTTAAGATAATTATGCGACGACTTAGGTATCGACCTCTATTTTGTCTCTATAGCTAACCCTTAAACCAATGGCCTGGTGAAGGCTACAAATAAAACCATCAATAAGTTCCTAAAAAATAAATTGCAATAGAAGTAGGACAAATGGGCAGAAGAGCTCCCTTTTCATGATTATTTACTTATATAATTTTTTTTATTAAAAAGAAATCATGACCCCATCTCTAATCGATATTCTAAAAGATAATACTTTAACTGATGATAATTATGTCACATGGAAAAGGAAAATTGGGTTGTTGTTGCAAGCTGAAAAGTATAAGTTCATTATGTATATTCCTTAACCACCAAACTAATGAATCTAACTCTGGAAACAAAGAGATGAGTATCAGTAGTGGAAGTCTTCGGATGAGATGGCTAAATGTACGTTACATTATGGCCATCATCCCCGACTTGTTGCAACAACAACATGAAGGAATGGAGATTGTTTCCGATATAATGATGTCTCTAGAGGAGATGTTTGCCATGAGGTCTAGGATGACTAAAAGAGAGAGGCAATGATTACTTTTATGAATCTTAGGACGAAACCTGGACAGGGTGTAAAAGATCACATGATAAAAGTCATAACACATCTCAACCTTGCTGAACTGAATGGTGCTAAGATAGATGGTGAGACCAAAATTGATATGATTGTCAACTCACTATCGGATTCCTTTGATCAATTCAACTTGGACTACACCTTGAGTAATAAGGAATACACCTTGCAAGGCCTGCTGCAAGATATTCAAAGCACCAAGATAATCCTTTTGAAAGGCAAGGGTAAAAAGATTCATATGCTTGGTAAGTTGCTACTGTTAAAGACCCGTAAGAAGGTCAAGAGACAACAGAAGAAAAAGCAACTTGAGCCTTCTTAGAAGGAGACTAAGAAAGTAACCAAGATCAAAGGAAAGTGATTCTTTTGTGATGAAAAGGGTTAAAGGAATAGACGAATAAGAATGAATTCAACTTGCATTTAGGCAATGGAGCGTTGGTGTCTACTAGTGTATTGGGAGATATTAGAATCAATTTTGATTCTTATAGGCATTTAGATTTAATAGACGTTTACTATGTGCCTCAATTCAAGAGGAATTTAATTTCAGTTTCTTGTTTAAATAAATTTGGTTATTCGGTTACCTTTAATAAATATTTTATTATTAGTAAGAATGACAAAATTATTTGCAAAGGTACATTGGAAAATGGTTTATTCTATTTGCATGGAAATATCTCTCACTTGTTAGACACGGAATCAACGGAACATAATCATAAAAGAGTAAAATTATCAAAAGATGAAACCTACCTATGAAATTTGTGCATATGTCATATTAACCTTAATAGGATTAAAAGATTGGTAAGTGATAGACCTCTAAGTGACTTAAAAGTTGATGATCTACCAATTTGTGAATCTTGTTTGGAAGGTAAAATGACCAAAAGGTGGTTTACAACCAAAGGCGTAAGAGCCATCAAATGTTTAGGATTGATACACTCAAATGTGTGTGGACTTATGAACATTCAAGCTAGAGGTGGATATGAGTACTTCATCACTTTCACGGTTGATCACTCAAGATTTGGCTATGTGTATCTCATGAGACATAAGTCGGATGCTTTTGATATGTTCAAAGCATTTAAAGCTGAAGTAGAAAATCAGCTTGAGAAACGCATAAAAATCTTGAGGTCTGATCGTGGTGGAGAATATCTTATTAATAACGAAATATTTTTATAGTCCTTCAGATCTTAAAGTATTTGATTCGACAAATGCTAAATTTCTATAAGAGGACTATATGAATAATTTTATGCCAAAAAGTAGAATTGTCCTAAATGAGCTTTTAGGAGATACAATTCCACAAAAGGTTTCGCAACCTAGCCCAATTGTAAGTTTCGTACCAACACAAGATCAACAATCTACCATACCTCGTCGTAGTGGGAGGGTTGTTAGACAACCTGAGAGATACATCTGTCTAAGAGAATCTGTAGAGAATCTGTAGAGAATCTTTCGTACGACGATGATCCCTATACGTACAAGGAAGCAATGGAAGATGTTGATTGTCGCCATTGGCAAAAGGCAATGTAATCCGAAATTGAATCTATGTTCAATAACAAAATCTGGTCTCTTGTAGACTTGCCTAAAGGGATAAAACCCATAGGGTGCAAGTGGGTATACAAGAGGAAAAGAGGAATGGATGGTGAGGTGGAAACCTTTAAAGCTAGATTGGTAACTAAAGGTTATACACAGAAGGAAGGTATCGATTATGAAGAAACTTTCTCTCATGTGGCCATGCTTAAATCCATTAGGATACTCTTATCCATTGCAACATCTCTAGACCTAGAGATTTGGTAAATGGACGTCAAGACAGCTTTCCTTGATGGAAGTCTTGGCGAAAGCATCTACATGATGCAACCAGAAGGATTCATTGAAAAAGGCCAAGAGGAAAGGGTATACAAATTGCAAAAATCCATATATGGATTGAAGCAAGCATCCAGATCCTGGAACATAAGGTTTGATCAAGCCGTAAAAAGTTTTGGATTTATTCAAAACCTTGATGAACCTTGTGTATACAAAAGGATTAAAGGCGACAAGTTAGTTTTCCTAGTTCTTTACGTTGATGATATACTACTCATCGAAAACGATGTATGTGTATTGACATCAATAAAAGAATGGTTAGCAAAACAATTTGATATGAAGGATTTACGAGAAGCAAGTTATATTCTTGGTATCCAAGTCATAAGGGATATAAAGAATAGAACGATTGCATTATCCCAAGCTTCATACATAGATAAAATCTTGTCTAGGTTCTCCATGCAAGATTCTAAGAAAGGTATGTTACCTTTCAGACAGGGAATCAAACTTTCTAAGAAACAAGTTCCTAAGAATGAGCTTGAAGAGCAATTCATAAGAAGGATTCCATATGCTTCGGCAGTAGAAAGTCTCATGTATGCAATGCTCTGTACTAGACCAGATATTTGTTTTGCAGTGGGTATAGTTAGCAGGTTTCAATCAAAGCCTGGTCCTGATCACTAGGCGACAGTCAAGCATATTTTCAAGTATCTTATGAGAACGAGAGATTATATGCTTGTATACTCTAGAGGGGATTTAATTCCCGTTGGGTATACAGATTCTAATTTTCAGTCAGATTCTGACTCTAGGAGATATACATCAGGATCTGTGTTTACTATTGGAGGAGGAGCAGTCATATGGAGGAGTATCAAGCAATCTTGTATTGCTGATTCCACCATGGAAGCTGAGTATGTTGCCACATGTAAGGCCGCTAAAGAGGCTGTCTGGCTCCGCTAATTCTTGATTGACTTGGAAGTGGTTCCTGATGCGAATAAGCAGATCATTATCTATTTTGACAATAGTGGAGCAGTGGCTAATTCAAGAGAACCAATAAGTCATAAGAGAAGGAAACACATTGAAAGAAAGTATGACCTTCTAAGGGAAATTATGCATAATGGTGACGTGACGATTACCAAGATCGCGTTAGCAGAAAATCTAGCGGATCCCTTTACAAAGGCTCTTCCACAAAAGAGTTTTGATGCGCATCTAGAGAACATGGAGATAAGAGATATGACACATTTGCTATAGAGCAAGTGGGAGATTGTTAGGATTATGCTCGATAGCAAGAGTGTAATATTGTAATTAATAATCTTTTCATATGAATAAAGTGATTTCTAGTTTAACAAATCTTATAGCATTTATAGTTTAATTATTATAATTGTCAAAAGTAAATAATCATATGACCAAAAGACTATGAGAAAAGAAGAATTATTCATACATCTAGATATGTATGAGGTAGACACAATTCTTTAGTTGGTCTTCAATAATATTCACAAGATAGAAGGTTGGACGCCTTTATCTTGTAAAAGTTGTAGATTCTTTTGCTAGCATTTGAGTGGGATCAAATGTGTTATGATGAGTCTAAAATCATCATAGTGTGGTGTCTTTGGGCAAAAGAATCTAGTGCACTGGGTGCATTGAATAGGATCACAATGAAATACTTTATCTAGAACTGTCAAAAGATAAAAGTTTTTCATTTGAAGACAATCAGAGAGTCTATCTCAATCCTGAGATAAATGATAGACTTATGGTTGCAAGTGTTATCATTTGAGCTATCAATGAGTACGATTATATAGCATAGTCTATCCTCGATAGTTTCATGGTATTCATTTGTTAATGGATAGAGGACTTCATTTATAGATATGGACATCGTGGCTCCATTTATTAAATGAGAGTAGAATATCATCATATGGATGTTTTAAGGTATTGGATATTAAATTTTAACGTTAAGTTTTCAATAGTGTCTATTGAAACATGGCTTCTGGACAAGTCAAAATATCCAAGTTCAAAATGTGGTCATATGAGTAAATATGGTAACTTGGAGAGCTGTAGACGGTTTATGAGCTCTTGGCGATTACTGGTATTCTTCACGAGGATACACTTTCTCGAATAAGGTTGTCTAGGGTATGAATGAGTAACATCAACTTATTCTATCTTTATTTAAGAGTTCAATTTTAGTTCTTTAGTGGAATGAACTAAAATTAAATAGATTGGACCTAAGTGAATCATTTGTTGATTGTGATTGGGTTGTATCTATTGGAGCTTAAATTTAGATAGCCCGCCAAGATCCCCAATCCGCACAAACTTGCATGGATCACTTGATATATTCTACCGGACCAATTTAGGGGTCCATCTAGAATTGTATTAAGGCATGTGAACTTATTTCTTTTTATATGAATCGGTCTAGTTCACATGTGGACTTTTTTATTAAGGTCCAATAGATTTAATAAAATAAGAAAAATAATATATGGCCCTTATATATGGTATGGGCGGCAAGGCTATTGAGAATACCTTAAATATATTATTTTATTTTATTATTTAATTAAATTGAAATTAATTAATTTGTTGATTAATTAATTATTTAATTAAAAGTCAAAATCTTTTTCTTAGTAGGAGATGGTCTCCTAAAACTATACTATTGTTGGTAGTATAGTTAATGCTAAAGACTATATTTGATAAGTAGATAAATAAAAGAAATTATTTATCTAATCAAATTTGGAAGTCTTTAATATGGTTACAAATACATTATTGAGTTGGATTAGGAGTCTTGGTTGAGGATAGAATTCTTTTTTGAAAAAGATTCTTAACCACCAAGTAAATCTACCTAAGGAAATGATTCTTAACTGCCAAGTAAATCTTTCTTAGGAAAGGATTTGTGATCCTAATCTATATCATATAAATTTCGACCAGCCCATATCTACATACAAAAGGATAGAATTCCTTTAAGATAAGGATTCTTAACTACCAAATAAATCCACCTAAGGAAAGGATTCTTGCCAACCAAGTAAATCCTTCTTAGGAAAGGATTTATGATCATATATATATATGTGTGTGTGTGTGTGTGTGTGTGTGTATGATTTTTGACCAGCCCTGAGATTTCTATGATGAAAATTTTGGTCATGCTAGGTAATTTTCAAGAGAGAATTTGGCATAGCAAGAGAGAATTTTGAGGGAGAAAAAATAGTTTTTGCTCTAGACAAAATTCAATCAACTCATAGAAAAAGGGTGTGGAATTCGGCCAAGGAGAAAAGAGAAAAAGAGAACGTTTTTGTTTTCGATAGTACACTAGGATCCTTTACATCAAAAGGGTTTTATGTACAACATCGAATAAAGGTTCACGCGAGTTTCAATCAAATTGATTGATAATTCACAAGTGGCCGGACGTTCTTGATATTTCTCTTGGAGGATATTTGTAACTAACAACGAAATAGATTTTGTTTGTTTCCATCCTTATGTATACAATTCAAAGAAAGGGAGCCCACACTCCTAGGTGATTCACGTTCGTGATTGGATTGGAAGATCTTGCGGAATCAATTCGGCGCTTGTTCAATCGTTACGAGAAAAAGGTACGACACTTTTATATATATCAATTAATCTAGGGTTAAGGTTCTCGTTGCATAAAGGGTTTTTTTTTTGCATAAAACCTAATTTTCATTTTTATCACGCTTCCGTTGCATTTTGAACCCGTTTTTCCCTACATTTTATACCTCGGCCAAGACGGTAGAGCCCTTGGTGATTAGAATGTCCATCGGCATGGAGGTCATAACTTGAATTTCCCTTTATCTTTATAGTGTAAATATACCTAAATGGGGGGGGGGGGGGGGGGGTGAATAGGTATATGCTCAAATTTTAGTCTTATTTTAAAACAATGCAATTATAATAATGCTTAGTGAAAATTGCAAACAAAGACACAAGATTTTTACATGGTAAACCTACGACGTGGTAAACCTCCGAGGAGGAAAAATCCAAGGGTTAGCAACCACCGGCAAAAGCAAAGCCGCTAGTAGATAAAACAAGTGCAATCTCTCAAGTGACCCCTTCACCTAGAAACTACCCTCTATCCTGCTCAATGAACTTGTTGCCACCTTACTCACCTTTCCGGATCCTCCTAACCCTAGGCAAGACTTCCTTGCTTAGTTAATCGAGTCCTCCAGACTCTAACTAAGACTTCCTTACTCAACAATCCAAGGTCTCCTACCTCTTGTCGAGACTTCCACTTGATTAGCTATCCGAGTCCTCTCGACTCTAGCTAAGACTTCCGATTTCTCAAATCAAAGAATCACTCTAAGATATGAGACTTCCTACCTCCTCACAAGGCAATGATCAAAGTGCTTATGTAAATGATGCAATCACACACAAATAGACTATATTGATCAAACACAATCTATGAACATGCAACAAGATAGCTAAATTTTGCTTTTAAAGAACAATCACAAATGTATCTAGAAAACCTAAGCATGTTATCAACTAAGAAAATAGATATGAAAATAGAGAAATCAATTGAATACAACCTAGTTCTTAGAAAATGAAATCAATCTAGAAATCAACACTTAAGCACACAAGTAAAACATATTTCTATAATCAATTTCATGAAAATCAAGCTTAGCTAAAAATCAATCAAATGGCCACAAATCATGCTAAGCTGGAAATTTGAAAGATCAAACAACAAAATGAAATCAAAATCATCCTAGTCATTCTTGTTAATCAAATAAGATCAATCATTAAGAAGATCAAAGAAGAAAACTAAGAAGTAGATGATTTTACCAAACAAGGATGAAATCTCGAACTGAAGATCTGATCACTGTGAAAAAACAAGATATCTTTTGGTTCTGGAAATGCTTGGGGTTTATATATAACTTTAAGATACTCAAAATCAGTTTTTGAATCAAGTGATTCGGAGTAGAATTGAAGAAGTTATCACAAAAACTAAAATAAAAAAGTTGAGAGAAAAATTCTGCACTTGCTCTTCATTTTTCAAAACTACCCAACTCGTTATAAAATGAGAGGCAATGAGTGGATTTAAAAGAGACAAGACCCAAATGACCAAAATGAACCTTTGCAATATATCCTCCCCGAGATGGCACATGGGTTTCTCAGGGAAGCAAGGCTTCTAGGCTGAGATGGCCACGCGCCATCTCGGGGGCACACCATGTGATGGCCTTCGGCCATGGTGCTCATCCCTTGCGCTTCTCTCGCGTTCTTCGACCGTTCTTTGGCTTTCAAACTCCGAATTCCAATCTGTAAAACAGATTTGAACTGGGACTCCCTCAAAAACTTGGACATATAATAAACTCAATACAGAAAATAAGAATTTGACTCGATACACGAAGACAAAGACAATGTATGCAACATGTTTGGAAAGTTTCATAACTTTTGACTTAGAACTCGAAATCAATAGTATGAGTAACCAAAATGACCGGAACTCAATCATGAACAATCTAAGACTAAAATCAAGTTCAATATCAATGTCATACAAACATATAAACATGCAAACACATTTCACACTAGAATGCAAACTACAAAGACATAGTCTCCAATCATGCATTTTCAAAACATGTTACTTTCATACCAATGCATGAGCATTCAAAGTCAAGTATGTGATTATGTTATATCAATTGATGCACAATGATGTAGGGATACAAATGTATGATATGTGTGTGTGTGCGCTTACACCTTGCAAGAGAAAGAAGAATCTCGATACCTTAGTATCCAAGAATAGTACAAATCCTCTTGAAGACGAACTTTGTATGGGAAGTTGCTTTTCTTCCTTGAAGCTCTTATCATTACGAACCACCTAAGCAACTAAACATCACAAAGAAATGAAGTTTTGTTATGGAATCAAGCCAACACAAATCTAAAACCTTACATAGCTCCTAGCCCCTCATCTGGGAAAGAAGCTGTAAACTGATTCAGGACCTCATCAAGGCCATTACTCCTTGATCAGGGTCGGGTTTGTTATTGAGGAGCAACGACAACAGTAGTAGCAATAGGATCAATACCCCTATTCTGCCCTGGTAGAGATTGTAGTAGGTATGGGGAGAGGGGAGGGGGAACAACAGTAGAAGCGGTAATAATAGTAGAAGTGGTAAAGGCAGTAAAGGAGGTAGTAGTTGCAACAAGAGCAACATCAGTAGTAGGGGCAACATAATCTTGACTCCTTACCCTAGCTAACCTGGCTATAAATTCTACCATCAGAGATCTGGGACCAGAAGGTGGAAGGGGTGCCCTTAGAACCTCAACTAGGGTAGACCCACGCCTTTCATCTCTTGTCGAGGCAGAAAGAGAAGGGGTTCGTGCAGTTCTCAGAGAATGAGGAGGGGCTCTAGCAGCCTTGGTGATAGGAGACCCATGTGGAGAGGGGTATGGAGAAAAGGATGGGCCTTCAGGTAGCGTAGGTTCTCATTGAACCGGTAGGGAAACTGTGGAAACTATGAGAAACAGGAAAGGTTATAATCCATAAAAATCAACGAAACAACTCAACAGTACGTAAATGAAATTTTTTATCTACCTGGAGAAACGAGGGAGATGCAGAGGTAGTGGTCTATCCTCTAAGCATCAAAAGCATCTGAGGTTGGATAGTAGAGGTTGACATATGACCACTTCATGATGGCCTTCAAGATATTCTCTGACTTAGTGGAAATGTGGCTCTTCTCTCAAGCGGGCTTACCATTGAATCGAGTGGGAACCTTAAACTCTGTTCCTCCTGTATGGATCGAGTTTCCCCAGTCGCCACCAACCATAACTCACTCCTTCTTCCAAGAGGCATCCTTCTTTGTGGCTCCCGATACTATGAACTTTAAATTATTCTTTGGCCGAGCGTAAAATTGTCCCCTTGGACTAGAAGAGTTGACTGTGACCTGGAATACATATCTCTGCTCGTTTGCACTATTCCTTCCATAATACTAGGAACCCAAAACCCCAGGGTCAATTAAAAAAGGGCAAGCTGTAAGGTATGAAGCACCTTGTGGCTGGTAGGATGAAAAGGAAGTCTAACCCCACTTTTAAAATCAGCAATATGGATTGGGAGCTCACCAGGAATGGGGTACAGACATCGTACCCTCGATGATGCTATTGTGAATCAATAAATTTTTCCTTAGATGTCTGATTGAGTTGGTTGTGGCTATGGAGTCGGGGACATACCGAAAACCATAAGAATGAGAAAGTACCCCTTCAGGTATACTAGCAGCAACCTCGGCCAGGTACCTACCAGTCCTAACCTCAACCGACCCCTCACCTGAGTCTCCCTCAACTATCTCGTGTGGGGTATCAGGATTATTTGAAAACCCGACCCCTATAGGTATATTCTGGCTTGAACGACAACACTAGAGTAAGAGGTGTCACTTCTACCACTATCCTCTGTGCGAGCTTGCTTTTTATGAGCCAACCTCGAGGAATCATCATCAAAGATCTTCTCAAAACTGTTAGATGAAGACAAGAAAGCAGTAGAAGACTGAAAAGAAGTGAATGATGGAAGATTGAGGATGAAGAAGGAGGAAGCAAAATGCAACCAAGGTAGAGTTTTTGAATTTTGAAAAAAGAGGTTATGAATGCGTGAAACGATGGGTTGGTGATGGAAGCGTGATTCGAAAGAATGAGATTTTTGACTAAACAGAAAGAGTAGTTTTGACATATGTGCGACTTTCTATTTTTCAACCCCAATCGATCACTGGTGTTAAAGTCAGGGGGACTTCTATTAATAGATATTTCTAGTGAAGGACCAAAGTGAAATTTTCCACCAATCTGGTATTTGGTAGGGCATGGTGCTTGATACCTGGTGAGACATACCTTATAGAACCTACAAGGAGAAACTAGCATGGAGACCAATCCCTCTACTGCCTAGGTACATCGAAACCATTATTTGAGAAGAAGACAACATTAATTCTCCAATACTACCAAACTTCAAGAAAGATTAGCTCCAAGGTACTATCTACCCAGAACCTAGGTATCAGAATGCCTACCTGGCACCTAAATATCATGACACTAGCTTATGACCACCTCCTATAAGAAACTTTCATACCAAGATGTTAGACTGATACCCAAGTACCTCGGTGTTGACTCATAACCCCTCCAAGATACATATCAAGCCTACCAAGCAAGAAGGACACCACCAGGGAAAGCGCCAGCGAAGAAGAACAAGTGCCACGCCAACAGACCGGTACTTCAGGGTACCCACACCACCAGGAAAGGTGGCTAGGATTCACCTCCTAGCCATATGGTTAACCGTTACGCAATTAAAGTGCCATAAATAGACCAAATAGGTCAACAAATTTGCCATATAAACTCAAACGAAAACGTGACATAATCAACGGGAGAAATTCTCGCTTAATTTGATACTCTCCATCATCGTCAATCAATATCAGTAATTCGGCCAGTCAATTGGTCTAAATTATGGGGATTCGGTTGATGGGAAAGTGAGGGTATAAATACAACGTCCCAGTTCAGGGAAAGGCATCGAAAAATTGAGAGAAAAATGTAGAGCATCTTCACCAATTGTTTCACCATAGAGGAATTAGCAACTTATCGACATGCATGAATTCTTCATCTCTAGTTGTGCCTGTGAGGTAGAGAGAATGAAAGATATAATAGTGGAATAAGATTAAAATCACCATTTCCATTATTGTTCCCCATTGTACTTGCGTTACTTTAATTATTAATAAAATAACCTCTCATTTGAATTCTCATTGTTTCTCACTTATACCTCCCTCTCACCTCCCTTTTCACTCAACCACCTAGGTACGAGGTACCTACCTCGACCGGAACCTACCAAGTGGCGGTCTTAAGGGTTCTAATTGAGGTTCCTCACATTGAGCAAATTTCCAGCTAACATGTCTTTTTATACTAGTTTCGTAAATACGTTTTTTTTTAATAAAACTGTCAAGTTAACTAAAATAGATATTAAATATTTAAATACATTTTTCTTTAAAAAAACCAAATGTAATATGTCCATTTAATTAAAATAATAAATGTAATGGTAAAAAAATAAACTGCAATTAAAATGATAAACAAAAACAAGCTTCAAAAATATGATTAATAAAAATATTCAAAATGACATTATATCGTTGATAAAGTCAAATAACAATTATTCACTTATTTATAATTTAAATTTATCATTATACTTATTAAGAAAAATTAACTTATAATAGCAACCAACAAAATTCAAATAAATTAATTGAAATAAAATATATATAATTTTATTGGGGATGAAAGAAAGAAATAAAATTGGTTGGGATAGGATATAAATAAAATTAACTAAAACCTATTTTTATGGAACGGAGAAATAATTGTGTGTGTGTGTGTGTGTATATATTAAAATATTGGGAGGAGTCAAGGAGTTGTAATTGTATAGGTTAATATCCATTTTAGGCAAGGGCTTAAAGTGAAATTTTCAGCTTGATTGGTACTGGGTAGGATATGCCTCCTGATACTGAGTGGAAATTACCTGCTATGATCTACCTCGAAGTACCAGGATCTCACACAATCGAGGTACCTCGACATCATTGTTGAAGCAAGATACAACTCTTACGCCTCTATAAACTACTCAACCGATGCCTGAGTACCATGACACAACTATGCTATTCACTCATGGTGCATATCTTACCCCACTAGCAGGAAGAAAGATGCCCATAAAGCTCTTAAATGATCATAAAGCTCCAATGCGAGATATCATGTGCCATATCTTTAGAATGTCACCTCGAGGTACCTCGCTATCGGGATGATCAAGCGTCATATCTCCAGGGCGATACCTGGAGGTATCTTGCCCCTGATATAGAAATAAGAATCATTCTCCAAACCATAACAAGCTCATGAATGCATAACCATAATGAAAGAATCCAGAAAGGAAACAAACACAATTGTCTCCAAGATATCCTCCATAAACCGATTCTCCAAGGTCAACTACATTAAACAGAAAATCCCTTCTAATAAGGAAGGAGATCAATCTAGTGATCTTCATCTTGTACGCCAAGGAAAAACCCTAATGACACCATGCATAAATACAAAGATAATAACATGAAGAAAAGGATCGAAAAATCGACCCCTAGAACCTTATGAGCTATCACTTAGTTCTGTAATCAGAATTAAGCCTAAGCATCACCATTGATAGTTGTATCCATTTATCAACATATACGAGTTCGCCACCGCCAGTTAGTTAAAGAGAAAAGAGAGATTGAGAGTTATTTTCATGTCACTACACTTACTTTATTGTTGAATAAAATAACACCACTAGGTTCACCATCTTTATTTTCATACTTGTCATCCATTTTTACACGTGAAATCGATATCGAAGGTACCAACCCGGACTTCGATCAACCTAGGTAGCAGTCATGATGGTGTTAACTGAGATGCCTCACTCATAGTCAATTTCGGTTAACAACATACGTTTTTCATATTGTTAAATTTTATACACAAGTGTTAAAACAATTTTTTCATTAGTTTGTAGGCCATGGACCCTTCGAGTCTATTTCTACCTTCGCCTCTGCCCAAGCATATTTATGGTTGTCGACTAAAAATAAATTTTACAATATGGCTATCAACAGTTAAAACCGTATATGTGGTTAGAACAAGGGCGGACACAAAAGAAGGTCTACCCCAAAAGGAGGTCTACCCCGAGCTATAACCGGGGTAGCTTTCTAAAAAAAATTACAACACAACTGTATTGTAGATAAAACACTATTTAAATTTACCCTTAATTTCAGTCAATATTAGTAAACTTCCTCTTAATTAAGACATTTTTCATTATGCTTTTTATTTTCACCCAATGTTAATTTCACATGTGTATGATCCTATTATATGAGTTTTTCTCTGGTAGGCATATAACCATGAACATACTTAAAGTGCACTTATCCACCTCATCAGTTTTGCTAGAAAAAAACAATGCATTTTGGTCAAATAATATTTACATAGTAAAAAATGATAAGGTGGATAAGTGTGTTATAAGTATGTTTATAGTTATATGCCTATCAAAGAAAAACTACCTTTATATAACATAATATCTTTCAGCATTTCAACTATTTCTTTGAGTCAAAGTTTAATGAATTGTAAATATCTTCTGTTAATAATCACTTTTAGCGAGGGTCTAAAGAAGATTTTTTCATTGAGATGACACCTGGTAGGACCTGAAACGGGACCGATCCTAGTTTTCAGGTACTAGAAAATAATGATATCGCGACCTTGGAAGGTCGGTGGAACATTTTGTCATTCACCTGGTATAAGGGAGAATCAGTGCCACGATACCGCCTACCTAATATCTAGGTATCGCGACACCAACCTAGTACCCAAGTACCGCAATATCTACCCAAGACCAACCCAATAGATGAGTCTCATTTGTCCAATAGGAAGAATGGTACCGAGAAGGTACACAAGGGATAAGGGTCCAGTATCGTGCCTAGAGGAATGAAGCTAGCATTCGTCTCTAACACGGCAACAATTCCTGTGCTAATTTACAATCTCATTCAACTCCAATCAACTTCGTTGATTGCAGATCGATTGGCCCGATTTATAGGGATTGACTGGAAGAATCAAAGACCATAAATACAATGACAGAATTCAAAGTAAAGGATCCAGAAATTAATCGAAAACTTGATCACCTATAGGGAGTATTCACCATTAACGTATATAAAGTATTTGCCACCTTTAATAGTGAAATATCCACTTATCGACTAGCATAAGATCACCACTGCCAACTGTATGAGAAAGAGAGTGAGAGAGGGAGAGAGAAAGAGAGTTCTACAATGAAAACTGCTACCATTATTGTATCTATAAATCTTACAATTAATAAAATAGGCAATCCCCTTTGTTCACTTGAAACATATTGCATCCCTCCATTCTATTGTAACTTTCTTATCAAAATCACGGTACCTAGAGAAACCTAACCCATTGCAGCCTCCTAGGTTATAGCTTGAGGGTGTTTATCAAAATTCTACACCCAGAAAAAATTTTGGTTAACACTTTTTGGCACAGTATATGGGGATTCCCACACCCATATAAAAACCCGTAAGGTCGATTATGTAGCGTACCATTATGAGGCTTCGAACCTCCCAAGGGCAGCCCGATCCACACCAATTTTTCAATTCAACTCGAAAGGTTCAAAAGCTAGGTAAACAATTTGAACACTGCAACCCAGCATTAATCACTTCATCAAACGCGTGGACCATGCCTTAAGGCCTAGTTGCTCCGGTAGCGGGCCAGGCCATTCTTAAACAATAGGCTGCAGCGTTCATGGAGAGTATCCACCTTCGGATGATCTCAAAAAGAATCATACATAAATTTTTGATACATAGTACTATGGGTGACACTGCTAAACCATGTAATCAGATACCGGCCATCGACAGACTTAGGCCACCACCCCCAGTTCCAAATCGACCCATGAACTTTCAACCTTTGCAGGTGAGATCCACATTTGATATCCCACCTAAAGAGTGTCTCCCCCCAGCCAGATCGGTAGAGGATAAGAGGTGATCGCAGACTGCCGTTGGTGGAAGCATTTGTCCAAGAGGGAGTACCCAAGGAAACCCCCCCTCGAGGGGAGGACTGGGATGAGGCATTCATAGCATAGAAAGGACCAGACAATGAAGATTCAGAGGTTGAGTCCAAGAATAGTGGATCCAAGTGCCCTAGGTAAGATGAGTGCACCTTTCTCAAGGAGGATTAGGGAGGCAAAGTTGCCTCCTAATTTTAGAATGCCAGCTAGAAATTTCTTAAGGACAGAGGATCCTTTGAGCCACCTAAAAAGTTTTGGACACTAGATGTAGGTCCAGAACAGTACATGATCCCCGATGTATATGATGTTCCTAACAACCTTGACTGATTGCTTAAAGGTATGGTTCAAAAAGTTACCTTCATATAATGTTGATTCTTTTACACGATTAAAAACTAATTTTAGAAAGTTACCTTCAGATAATGTTGATTCTTTTATACGATTAAAAACTAATTTTCGTGCTCAGTTCCAGGGAACTAAACCTCGCCTCAAGGATCACATCCTACTCTAGTACGTGATCTAGGAGCGAAGAGCACCATTGAAGTCTTATGTATAGAAGTTCCATAAAGAGGTAGTTCGGATGAGGGTATTTGTAGAGATAGAATCTTAGCCAGTATAAAAAAAACCTATGGGCTGGTAGATTGTCCTAGTCTTTTACGAAGCACCCACCTGAGATGTACCAGGAGGCTTACGGTAGGCCTTGGAGTACGTGGAAATAGATGAATAGCTAAGAGTCAAGATTGAGTACTATAACTTAAGATCTGCCAAGCTCTCGAAGAAGGAGGCACCTAAAGCAGAATCGGTTCAGATGGTTCAGAATCAACCTCCCAACTGATCTCGTACCGGCTATCTCCCATCACACCAAGACAAGAGTGTTATCAACCCAAAAGGATCTATCATAGAGCAACACCATTATTGAGGGAAGTAGCACGGATAGTAAGTAAGGTGGAGAGATACAACCATTATACCTCTCTTAATGCTTCGTGAGAGACCATATATCTCACCATTTGAGACAAAGGTTCACTTAGGAAGCCTGATTATATGAAAGTCCCATCTGGTCAGTGGAACCCTTACAAGTATTATGACTTTCATGACAACGTGGGGCATAACACTGTAAGTTCCTCGGTGTTTGATTGGCTTATTTCGTTGACAACCACATTTTAAGATCAAGCATCAAAGGTAAAATCACTTGCTTAACTTTTATTGAAGAGGTATTAGTGCACACACACGCTCATGCATTTTATTTTAATTATCTTGCTTGCATGCTATTAGCCATTTTGTGTGCCTTGTGTGTCTTATTTTTATTTGAGTGTTGAATGTATGTTTGTGCCCTAAAACGATGATTTTTTCCTCTATACCGCGGTCTAGACAACTCTCAGTGCAGTTCCCCCCCGCGGCCTGTACAACGGTGTTTACCAGAGGATACACGCTGTGGCTACCGCGGTCTGTACTTGTTGCATACGCCGTGGTCTCCCAAACAGAGTTTCACAGATGTTGCATGATGTCCAGACTACGGTCTGTTCACACTGCATGCACAGCAGCCTACAGAGTGGCGTTATCCATGCAATACACTGCTCTGTGCCATAATCTGGAAACTTACCTGGACCTCGGTACAGCCAGCGGTCCTGACAGGTTTTGGTTGCCTTTCGCCTAAAATGACGCAGTTTAACTTTAGGCTTCATATAAATATACCATCTTCTTCCCAACTCATTTTCATAGCTTCCTAACCTATTTTGAGAGAGATAAGGTTCTTTAGTGAGAGAAGCTCCAAGAAGCCATTTTTACTCAACCATCCTTAAAATCCAAATCATCAAGCATCTTTCAAGCATGGATTTCTTGTGTGTTCATAACTAGGTATTCTCTACATGCTCTAAACTTTATGGTTTCATTACTAAGACATGTATACCTAGGGTTTTAGCCTTTATTGCATATTAATTGCTTGCTTGTATGTTTAATTGCTTTTATGACATGATTGTGTATTGATTGTTGGTTGAGATGCATTAATTTGTGATAGCTAGAATTTAGGACGGTTTTACCCTTCTAGCTAAGTCTTCTTGCCTTTGGATTTAGAATATTGATATCTAGGATTTGCTTTAATTGTCATTATTAATCCTAGATAAGCATGAATGTCTTGACCTAGCATTTTTGCATATAGAATATTCTTGCATATTCACTTAGGTTGCCATTATCTCTTCATTGTTTGTTAAGCTTGTGGCTATGTGATTAGTGCACAAGGTTTGTGATCCAAAATCACTATTAAAGCTCGTTGGTTAGAGTGAAAGGGTTAGTAACTGGAGGATTAGACGGGAGGTCAACCCAGGTTGTAAACTTTTACTCAATAGTGGATTTTGAGGATCAAGGGTGGCGCTCTAAACAGCCCGTGGTTTTTCCCATTTGGAGGGTTTCCACGTATATATTGCGCGTTGTTATTGTTTTATGTTTGTTGTCTTTTGTTTGAACATTTAGTAGAATGGGGTAGAATTGTTAATATTGATTAATTTGCAAAATTGGTAATCTATCGAATTAAAACCTATTCACCCCCCTCTAGGTTATAGACACACACTTTCTAGGGAATTTCAATTGGTATCAGAGTCGGTGCCTAGATATACTTAAGTAATCCGTGCATTGTGTGTGTCTTACCTTGGGCATTTTCATTGTTTGATTTTGCTTGGGTGTTTTTGCATATCATTTGCATCTCATTTATAACCCAAACACTACGAGTGTGCTTAGGATAAGTAAAGAGGGAGCTTCAAGCTTAAGACTACCTTTGCTTAAGGGTGATAATTACGCCTCATGGAAAGGCAAGATGGAGGCTTATATTTTCCAAATAGATGACCGTGCATGGATGGCAATTGAAGATGGCCACACTTCTCCAACAATGACCACAGAAGAAGGAGATAAAGTTCCAAAGCCTAAGTCTCAATGGAGCACACATGAATTTGAAGCTTCCAAGTGGAACAACAAGGCAATGCATGCCATCTTATGTGCCATGGACGACAATCAATACAAGTTGGTTCAAAACACTAGGAATGCAAATGAGGCTTAGGAGATTCTTCAATCGGCTCATGAAGGAAACGAAGTGGTTAATGACTCTAAACTTCAAATCCTCCCAACACAATTTGAGATGATTAGGATGGAGGAGGAAGAGTGCTTTAATGACTTCCAAGTGAAGTTGATGGATATCGTAAATCAAAGCCATCAACTAGGTGACCCATATTCAGATAGAAGGATCAAGCAAAAGATCAGGAGGTCACTTCCTCCTAGATTCGAATCCAAGGTGACAGCTCTTAAAGAAAATAGTGATTATAAGTCAATGAAGCCGAGTGAAGTGATTGGAAGGCTTGTAGCCTATGAGTCGAGGTGGACCTCTACATCTACACCATCCATGAAGCAAGAGAGCATGGCTTTGAAGACCTCTAAAGTGGAGAAGAAAGAGGATGACTCAGATGGGGAGATGACCCTTATGGTGAAGAAATTTAAGAAGTTCATCAAATTTAACAAGAAGGGGTTTGGATCTAAAGGAAAAGAATTGAAGCAAAATAATCCTTTTAAAAAGGTGGAGAAATCTTACAACATGGATTCCAAGAAGGGAATTCAATGCTATGAGTGTAGTGGGTTCGGTCACATTGCCACCGAGTGTGCTAATTTGAAGAAGAAGAAGAAGAAGAGAGGAAAGATGGTGGTTGCCTCATCTAGTGATAGTGGAAGTGAAGGAGATTCCTCAAGTGATGAAGAGGTTGTTCTTAACTACATGACTTTTGGAGCCTCCTTTGTGGAAGATGTAGAAAAAGGCAACAAAGCCTTAAGTAGTGACCTTTGAAAAAGGAGTAGGTGAAGAAGTAGCTAGAAATAATTTTTATGAAGCTACTAAGAGGAAAAGTGATGAGAGTATCACATCTTCAAGTGATGAAGATGTGGAAATACAAAAAGAATATGACACAAGTAATGAGAGTTCCTTATCTTACTCTACAAATGGAAATGTAAAGAGTATTGACCTTGAAGGGTTCATTGAGCATTTTCAAAGCTCAAGGTTGAAGATGAAGAAAGAGGTTCGAAGGCTAAGGGAAGAGAACCTCAATCTATCAACCGAGTTGACTCACTTAAGTGAGAAAGTGAATAATGGAAGAAAGCTTAAAGGAGGAGCTTAGAGAGGCTAGAGAGTTGATTGCTAAGATAACCTCTAGTATGAAGAAGCTTGACCATATGTTAGGAGTTGGCAAGAAGCCAAATGACAAGAGAGGTTTAGGGTTTGAAGATGACAAGGATATTCCTAGCAAGATGGAATTTGTCAAGAGCATGAATTTCAAAGAACCTCTTCATCCTAGAAATAAAATTGAACTAGGAGAGTGCTCTAAAAATGCCCAAGTCAATATGGCATCAAGTAGTCAAGCTCAAGCTCAAACAAAGAGAGCACATCAAGCATGTCTTCCTCAACACAAATTTCACCAATCGAGGAAGCAAACTTCTCCAACTAAACAACAAAGGAGAAGAGCACCAATACAACACCAAAGGCAAGCTCAAAGACATGGGAAAACTCATTTGTTCTCACAAAGGAATGGTATGACCCCTCATTTTATTCCTACATGTCATTTTTGTGGTAAAGATGGTCATATTAAACCAAATTGCTTCAAGTATATTAACATGTTTAGAACTAGAAACATGATTGAAAAGAATAGAGCTAGAGCCAATATGCATGTGCCTAGAAAGTCTAGAATTAATGATCCTAGGCATAATATGATGACTATGGCCACTAGGAATGACATTGTGTCACCTAAATGGATTAGAAGAGATGAACCAACATGTCATTGTGCTAAGATTTCACCCATAGGCTCAACTAGGTCCAATAGACTTGGAAAGTCTATAGGGACTCATAACCTCTTTTGACATGATTTCAATTGACCCTTTATGTGGAATTCAAGCAAAGAGAGCGACCTTGCATTGGAATGAGCAAAAAATTGTTCAATTTTATGCTCTTTAATTAATTGGTTGAGTATCTTGGATGCATATATTATAAAATGTCTTTTTATTCAATAAGTGTGTTTTTGCCTTATTTGAAATGCTTGTCTCATTTGTGTTCAAACATGTATTTTTGGACTAGGAAACTTGATTGGGAAGAACATTTGATTAACCCAAATTTTATCTCCATGTTTATGAAAACTTGATCTTGACATGTTTGAAGTGTTATGCATGATGAATTTATTGAATGCTTACAAAATGATTGCAAATATATGTGCAAGTGACATTTGAGACTTCATTCACTACGGATATTGTATCCATCTCAAGGATTTCACACTCTTATAGTCTCTCCCACTTTACTTATTGAACTAGGCTACTATCATTCGGGCATCTTGCCCGAAAAAATCTAATAGGGTTCAATGGTCACTCGTGTCTTGTTCAACTTGTAAAGTTTGATAGTTGTTTTTTTTTTGTTAAACTATATCTTGTTTTCCATTGACAATTTGGTGCAAATTGGTTTGACTTCTCTTGGAACCTCATGTGTTATTTTCCTTTGCCAAATACAAGGCTTTTGGAAGTTGATGTTGCATGTACTTCATTCAAGGCAATCTTTCGCACATGTTCCAATCAATAAAACTTCAATGAATTTCTCTCTCTCTTAATTAACCTGCATAAAGTTGTTGTATATGATTATGAATTTATATTGCAAATATCTCTCTTTGCTAAAATGTCCCAGTTGGGGAATACTCCTTTGCCTATCTTGTGACAAAAAGGGGGAGTAGTATTGGATTTAGGGGGAGTTGATATTGGCATGATTTAAGGGGAGATTGACCTTTTGAGAGGGAGTGGATCTATTTAGGGGGGGCGTTTGCTATGTTCATTGGAAAGTGTAGTTCTTTGTTTTGTAGGGATGATCATTCTACAAAGGATGAAAGATTTGAAGATTTAGCTTTAGGGTATCTCTTGTAATATAGAATGTTTTTGTTGACCTCTTGCTTTTTCTTGTTGTTTGTTATGAGGATACTTTATGAGTGAGTGGTTTTGTCACGAAATAGCCAAAGGGGGAGATTGTAAGTTCCTCGATGTTTGATTGGCTTATTTTGTTGACAAACACATTTTGGGATCAATATGTAAGGGTAGTTTAGGGCTTCATTGTTTGTAACCAAGCTCAAGCATCAAAGGTAAAATCACTTGCTTAACTTTTATTGAAGAGGTATTAGTGCACACACACACTTGTGCATTTTCTTTTAATTATCTTGCTTGCATGCTATTTACCATTTTGTGTGCCTTGTGTGTCTTATTTTTATTTAAGTGTTGAATGTATGTTTGTGCCTTAAAAAGAGGATTTTTTCCTTTATACCGTGGTCTAGACCGCTCTCTTTGCAGTGCCCCTACCGCGGCCTGCACAACGCTGTTTACCAGAGGATGCACGTTGTAGCTAATACGGTCTATGCGTGTTGCGTACGCCGTGGTCTCCCAAGGGGAGTTTCACAGATGTTGCATGCTGTCCAGACAGCGGTCTGTGCACACTGCATGCACAACAGCCCATAGAGCGATGTTGTCCAGGCGATACACCGCTCTCGGTGCCGCGGTCTGGACACTTACCTGGACCGCGGTACAGCCAGCGGTCCTGACGGGTTTTGGTTGCCTTTCGCCTAAAACGACGCAGTTTCACTTTAGGCCTTATATAAATATACCATCTTCTTCCCAACTCGTTTTCATAGCTTCCTTACCTATTTTTGAGAGAGAGATAAGGTTTAGTTAGAGAAGATCCAAGAAGCCATTTTTACTCAACCATCCTTAAAATCCAAATCATCAAGCATCTTTGAAGCATGGGTTTCTTGTGTGTTCATAACTAGGTATTCTCTACATGCTCTAAACTTTATGGTTTCATTACTAAGACATGTATACCTAGGGTTTTAGCTTTTATTGCATATTAATTACTTGCTTGTATGTTTAATAGCTTTTATGACATGCTTGTGTATTGATTGTTGGTTGAGATGCATTAATTTGTGATTGCTAGAATTTAGGACGGTTTTACCCTTCTAGCTAAGTCTTCTTGCCTTTGCATTTAGAACATTGATATCTAGGATTTGCTTTAATTTTCATTATTAATCCTAGATAAGCATGAATGTCTTGACCTAGCATTTTTGCGTATAGAATATTCTTGCATATTCACTTAGGTTGCCATTATATCTTCATTGTTGGTTAAGCTTGTGGCTATGTGATTAGTGCACAAGGTTTGTGATCCAAAATCACTATTATGGCCCGTTGGGTAGAGCGAAAGGGTTAGTAACTGGAGGGTTAGATTGGATGTCAACGTAGGTTGTAAGCTTTTAATCAATAATGGATTTTGAGGATCAAGGGTGGCGCTCTAAACAGCCCGTGGTTTTTCCCATTTGGAGGGTTTCCACTTATATATTGCGTGTTGTTATTGTTTTATGTTTGTTGTCTTTTATTTGAACATTTAGTAGAATGGGGTTGAATTGTTAATATTGATTAATTCACAAAATTGGTAATCTATCGAATTAAAACCTTTTCACCCCCCCTTAGGTTATAGACACACACTTTCTAGAGAATTTCAAACATGTTATAGTGTTTCAACCTTTGCAACTAGATAAGAGAATTTGTAAGAGGGGGCTACTTGGTTGAGTTCTTACAATAGGTATGTGTTAGCATTCGGGTAGGGAAGGAGGTATAGGTAGAGATCAATGTGTTGGGGTTATGCTCGATAGCAAGAGTGTAATAATGTATTTGACAAGCTTTTCTCAATAATAAAAGTGATTTCTAGTTTAACGAATCTTATAGCCTTTATAGTTTAATTATTATAATTGTTAAAAGTAAATAATCATATGGTCAAAAGACTATGAGAAAAGAAGAATTGTTTGTACCTCTGGATATGTATAAGGTAGACACAATTCTTTAGTTAGTCTTGAATAATATTCATAACTTAAGATAAAGGTTTGGCACCGTTATCTTGTTAAAGTTATAGATTCTTTTGCTAGCATTTGAGTGGGATCAAATGTGTTAAAATGAGTCTTAAATCATCAAAGTGTTGTGTGTTTGGGTAAAAGAATCTTGTGCACTGGGTGTATTGAATAGGAGCACAGTTAAATACTTTATCCAGAACCGTCAGTGGATAAAAGTTTCACCTGAGATAAATGATGGACCTGTGGTTGTAAGTGTTATCATTTGAGCTATCAATGAGTACGCTTATATAGCATAGTCTATCCTCGGTAGTTTGGTTGTACTCATTTGTTAAACGATGGAGGACTTCATTTATAGATATGGACATCGTGGCTCCATTTATTAAATGAGAGTAGAATATCATCATATGGATGTTTTGAGGTATTGGATATTAAATCTTAACAATAAGTTTTCATTAGTGTCTATTGAAAAATGGCTTCTGGAAAAGTTAAAATATCCAAGTTCAAAATGTGGTCATATGAGTAATTATGCTAACCTGAAGAGCTATAGGCGGTCTATGAGCTCTTGGAGATTACCGATATTCTTCATGAGGATACACTTTCTCCATTAAGATTGTTTAGGGTATGAATGAGCAACACTAACTTATTATATCTCTATTTAAGAGTTTAATTTTAGTCATTTAGTGGAATGAACTAAAATTAATAGATCGGACCTAAGTGAATCATTTGTTGATTGTGATTAAGTTATGTCTATTGGAGCTTAAATTTAGATAGCCCGCTAAGACCCCCAATTCACAGAAGCTTGTATTGATCACTTGATACATTCTACCAGACCAATTTATGGGTCCATCTAGAATTATATTAAGGTCTGTGGACTTGTTTCTTTTAGTAAAAATGGGTCTAGTTCACATGTGAACTTTTTGTTTAAGTCCAATGGATTTAATAAAATAGGAAAAACAATATTTTACCCATATATATAGGCTTGGGCGGCAAGGGATTATTTATTAGTCTTATATATATATATATATATATTTATTTATTTAATTAACTGGAAATTAATTAATTAATTAATTAATTAAAAGTCAATCTTTTTCCTAGTAGGAGATGGTCTCCTAGATTCATATTATTGTTGGTAATATGATAAGTATCAAATACTATATTTGATAAGTAGATAAATAATAGGAATTTATTTATCTAGTCAAATTAGGAAGTATTTGATTTCTATTAGGAAGTTTATTTTCTATTTAGTCACAGTTTAATTTATATTCAATAATTGGTTATTGAATAAATACACTATTTGAGTTGAATTAGGAGTCTTGGTGTGTAAAAGAAATCTTATTTTTAAGAGGACTGAATCCAAAATTTGATAGGAGTCTGGGTGAAGTAGAAATCCTCTTTCAATGAGGATTTTCGGCCACCTATATATACTCATACATAGAATTTCGACCAAGACCTAATTTTTGGTGTAAGAAGTTGTTTTTTTTTTTATAATTATAGTTATAAAAAAAAAACCGTCCAAATCATAGATATTGTGCATTGAATTCAGCCAAGGAGAAGAGAAAAGAGGAATGTTTTGTTTTTGATAAGGCACTAGTAACCTTTACATCAAAAGGTTTTGTGTACAACATCGAATCAAGGTTCACGCGAGTTTCAATGAAATAAAATGATAATTCACAAGTGATCGGACGATCTTGGGTTTTCTCTTGGAGGGTTATCGTGACTTACAAACAAGAGGATTTTTTTGTTTCCATCCTCAGGTCTACAATTAAAAGAAAAGGACCCAACAATCCTTGGTGATTCACGTTTGTGATTGGATTAGAAGATCTTGCGGATTAAATTCGACGCTAGTTCAATCGTTATGAAAAAAAAGGTACGATACTTTTAATGTACGTCAATTAAACTAGGGTTAAGGTTCTTTTTCATTAAAGGGGGGAATTTTTAAAATATACCAAACCATAATTTTGTGCTTCCGCCGCGTTTTGAACCGATTTTTTACTACACAATGAAGCTTAAGGGGGAAAGAAAGAGAAAGGGAAAGATCTGATGCAGCATATCCAGATAGTCCATACTATTAATAGAGGTCCTACGCTAGCAGAAACTTCCAACAACTCTATGAAGAATCACGCTATGAAGGTACCTCAACTTGATGCGGGCCAAGACGTTCTCAGGATCGCTAGAGGGTCACCATGACCTTCTTGCTCCATCAAGATTGTTTTAAATGAGGAGGACTTCTATAAATGGTGCAACCACATGATAACCTCATGGTCGTCACGGTGTAAATAGTCAACTGCATGGTCCACCGCATTCATGACAATACCGGGAGTAGCATTGATATCCTCTTCATGGATGCATTCGAGAAATTTAACCTAAACACTCTTGCTACAACAGTTGTACCATGCCTGTGTATGGGCTTACTGGGGAATTATTGGTACCTACCGGGTCGATGATCCTACCAGTGATAGTTAGGCAAGCGCCTCTCTAGTAAAATCTCATGACGGATTTTTTTACGGTCGATACCACATCCGTCTATAACGATATCCTAAGAAGGCCATACCTGTCATCAATCAAGGGAGTGTTGTCTATCTACCAAAGTGTCTTAAAGTACCCAGTAGATGACAAGGTAGGAGAGGTACGAGGGGACCAAAAAGCAGCACGCAAATGCTATGCAGTGTCTACCAATCCAGCGACATTGGCCAAACAATGTGCACATGTGACACTCATGCAAGCCATGGAGTTACTAAGAGGAGACCGTGAGAACCTTGGTACGACATGGGAGTTAGGGGTGATCAAGGAAGTGACCAAGGTAGAAGTTCTAGTTGTAGAGGAAATAAAGGAAGAAGAGAGATGGTAGGCTAGTGGTCACCCTATTGATGAGCTAGAGGATGTGCCTAACAAGGGGGATGATCCCTCAAAGGTGGTGAGGATAGGAACCGAGCTAGAGAAAGGAGTGAAGAAAGTGCTAGTGGAACTCCTTCATGAGTTTAATGATATAATTACCTAGAGACACAATGAGATGCAGGGAATCTCGCTTACCCTAGCAGCCCACAGGTTAGTAGTGGATGCAACGTTCAAGTCAGACAAGTAGAAGCGGTAACATTTAAACCCAGAAAGAAATGCCACGGTGCATGAGGAAGTAGATAAGCTTCTGAAGGCCAACTTCATCAGGGAATCCCAATACCCTGAGTGGATCGCTAACGTAGTCATGGTGACCAAGGCAAATGGGAAATTGCGCATGTGTGTTGATTACATATATCTAAACAGCGCCTGCCTGAAGGGCTGCTCTCGCTACCAAAGATAATCCGGCTGGTATATTTTACCACTGAAAATAAGCTCTTAAGCTTCATGGATGCCTTCTCGGGGTTTAATTAGATCATGATGCACCCCATCAACCAAGACAAAACCAGTTTTATCACCGGGCAAGGTATTTTTTGCTATAAGGTAATGTCGTTAGATCTTAAAAATACAGGTGCTACTTACCAGTGGTTGATGAACAGGTTGTTTAAGAAGCAGATAGAGAGAACTATAGAGGTGTACATAGACAATATGATCACCAAGTCCCACGTAGCTGATCAGTACTAGAATCATATGTGATAGACCTTATAGGTGATCAAAGAGAACCAGATGCAGTTAAACCTCACCAAATGTACCTTTAGGGTAGCATCGAAAAAGTTCATAGGGTTTATGGTACATGAAAGAGGGATTGAAGCCAATTCGAAAAAGGTCAAGGCAATCTTAGACATCGAATCTCCTACTTCCCTCAAACTGGAGAAGGGTTTAACCGGCTGAGTAACAGTTTTGGACTGTTTCATATCACTATCTATTAATACATTCATTCCCTTTTTTAAAGTCATCAAACATGGAAAAAATATGAAATGGGACAGGGACAGTGAGTTGGCCTTCTAGTCTCTAAAGGATTATCTAGTTAGCCCCAGCTACTAGTTAAGCCGGTACCGGGAGAGGAGCTGTGACTGTACCTAGCGATATCGGAGACCGCTGTTAGTGAAGCCCAGGTAAAAGAGTGTGGAGTTGTAGTCCATAGACCCATCTACTATATGAGCCATACCTTGACAAAGCTGGAGAAGAACTACACATTTCTAGAGAAGCTTATTTTTGCACTCGTGACCACAAGCTTTCCTTAATTCCAAGCTCACTCGATCGCCGTGGTTACTAATGAACCCTTGAGACAGTTCCTCTAGAGACCATATTTGTTAGAAAGATCGGTGCTATGGGATTTGGAACTCACCTAGATTGATATCAAGAACAAGATCAGAACCACCATCAAAGCCCAAGCTTTGACAGACTTTGTGGCAAAATTTAGTGTGATTCCTGGCCCTAATACTAGTCTTAGCTCAGACCCAGTTCCTCATCCAGAAAAAGGAGCCATATAATGGCCCGCTAACCACAAAATATACGTACTACATACATATGGAGTGTTAAACCAGGCAGGCGATAGAGTAGGGTTGTCTTGACCGATCTAAAGAAAGTCAAATGTTGCCATTACTTCAGGTTTAAATTTAGCACCACTAACTACGAGGCTAAGTATGAAGACTTGCTAGCAAGGATAAAGGTAACGGTGGAGCTTGATACAGATTCCACGTTAAAAGCGACTCACAATTGGTGGTTAACCAAGTGATAGGGTAGTATCAGACCAAATGAGAAAACATGGCGTCATACCTTCAAAAGGTCCAAAAACTCTTGACCCGATTCAAGGAAGTGAAGGTAAAATAGATACCTCGGTAGAAGAACCATCGGGCAGATATCCTAGTCAAGATTGCTGCAAGTGGAAGAAAGGCTCTACCAAAAGGGCTACTACTCTAGCTGATTTCCTGATCCAACATAGCCAAAAGAGAGAAGGTATGCCTGGTAGACCAAGCACGCAAGCTCAAAAGGATCGCAACCCAGTACTGCCTAGTAGATGGGTACCTCGACCATAGGGGATAGTCCCTCCATCTTCTGTGGTGTTTGCACCCTGATGATGTAAGTTGGGCACTTAAGGAGATGTAGCCAGGAGACTTTGGGAACCATGTAGAAGGTAAATCGTTGGCCTACCTAGTACTTTGCATGGGGTGCTTTTGGCCCACATTATACCGTGATGCAAGGCAGTTTGTACGATCTTGTGAAACTTTCCAAAAGATAGCACACTTGAATCACCAGCCACTTGAACAACTCTCCTTCATCAGTTCGCCTTATCCATTTGCTATCTAAGGGGTAGATCTTATCGGACTACTCCCTACAGTGCCTGGTATGGTGAAACATAAGATAATAGACATTGACTACTTTAACCGGTGGGTGGAAGTGTAGTCCCTCTTTTGGATAACAGAGGAGAATACGACAAGTTCTTAAAAAAATATTATATTTCAATTCGGTACCCCGATGGCCATTATCATTGATCTGGGTAAGCAGTTCGATAACACACGATTTAGGGACTTTTATGAGAACCTGGGAAACAAGCTCCACTTCGTATCAAAAGCTTGCTCTAAGACCAACGGATTGGTCAAGGCCATGAACAAAACGATCAAGAAGCTCTTAAAAAAAAGCTCTAATAGAAGAATGGGAAATAGGCAGAAGAGCTCCCAGTTGTGTTGTAGACTTACCGAACCACGAAAATGATGATTGTTGGAGAAGCCCCATACTCGTTAACTTTAGGGGTAAAAGTAATCCTATCAATCAGGCACAAACTAACCTCCTTCAAGGTTCAACATTTTGAACAAAAAGATAACGAGGCCTAGTTGAGAGCAAATCTGGACCTCCTAGAAGAAAAGCGTGACAATGTAGTAGAGAAGGAAGCAGTCTACCAGAGTAGGATTGCCCGGTACTTCAACAAGAAGGTCAAAAATTGAAACTTTAAAGAAGGGGAATTAGTTATCAGAAAAGTCACACAGAATACCCGGAAGAGATCTGATGCGGTACTAGCCCTAAATTGAGAAAGACCCTACCTGATTAAGAGGGTAGTCCGTAGTAGGATCTATAAGATGGAGGACATGGAAGGTCACCCCATTGACCATACCTGGAACACAGATCATCTCAGGAGGTTCTACCCGTGAAGGCCCTTGAAGTAAGGTTGATCACTGACCAGTATCACCTTGCACTTGTACCTCTATAAATTTGTATTGTCTGATGAATAATCAGTAAAGAAGTATTTCCTTCTCCTCCTACAATTTCATCTTGTTTTTATTTTCATATATAATCACCATGGTAATTCATCTATGATCGCCTTGAAACTGGGAAAGCCACATGGCATTCATGATGCCTCAGACAAGACTCATCCCTCTCTAGGAAGGGTCTGGTACATAAAGACATAGTTGCGTACTAGACCAAGGATACAGATTTGTGGCCCTGGTTGTTTACCACATCATCAAGACCAGGATAGCCAAACGACACTCTTGATGCCTTGAACAGAACCTAATCTCTTCAGGAAGGGTCTGGTACATAAATGGTATAGTTGCCTATTAGACCAAGGGTGCAGACTCGTAGCCCTAGTTGCTCACCGCATCCTCAAGACCAGGGAAGCCTATATGGCACCTCTGAAGCCTTGGTTAGAATCCAATCTCTCCAAGGAAAGGTTTGATACATAAATGGCTTAGTTGCCTGACAGTATCTTTTCGCCTAGGTATTGGGATTCCTTAAGCTGGAACGCCAGGTACCATGATTCGCCTATATGTTTTCACCTAAGTACCTGGATCCCTAAAATAGGAATGGCCAGTACCGAGATTCACCTATGTGGTTTTGCCTAAGTACAAGGATTCCTGAAGCAGGAATACTAGGTACTCTGTTTCACAGTTATGTGTTTTTGCCTAAGTATCAGGATTCCTAAAGCAGGAATGCCAGGTACCATGATTCTCCTATATGGGAGAGTTGGTCATTAAAGTGCTTCTCAAATAGCCTACCAGGTTTTCACCACCTAAGTATTAGGAATCCTAGTAAAAGAATACCAGGGGATCTTAACACTAATTATCTGTTATGTCTCATATATATCCTTAACAGTTTAAGGTATTGCCATTATTAGATATTTTTAAGTCAGATATATACAGGGGACTTGTTCTCATAATCAAGGCTATATTCCTACTACAAATCAAGCATGATGCAAGATGCTACCAAGTCATCCAAATTGAAGTAAACAAAAAAAAAAATCATTCATCAATCAGGATGCCTAATCCCTTTTTCCGGGCTACATCCAATGAAAATAACTAATCAAGTATCAATAAAAAATAAGTGACATGAAAATTTGGTCAAGTTGCACTTTCAAAAATGGCTTCATCCACAGCTTTCTGCCCACTTTCATGGTTGGCTTCACCAGTAACACTGGCTTCCTCTTCCCTAGTCCCAGCTACTTGGTCAGTAGAAGGATTGCTACCCTCTGGCACTGCCACCTCAGTTTGAACCTCTACCACCTTAGCTGGATTAGCCTTGACCTCTACCACCTCAACTGGATCGGCTTGGTCCTCCACCAAATCTGTTGGATCGGTCTGGACCTCCGCCTCTTTTGCATCATCGGTTTGGACCTTAGTTACCTTAGTTGATTCATATGGAGAGGTAGATGGATTTGATTTCCTTCCTTCAGCCTGATCTCCTATAGCAGCTGGGGACAGTAAGCTAAGTCCAGTTTTAGTGTCGCTTTGCATCAAGGTAGAGATAGGTACTAGGTCAGCCACATCAACAATGGAGCCAGCAGCTCAAGAAGGCCTTGCTTCAGTTGGAGTGGTCTCAGATAGCTTAGTAGCCTTGTCTAAGATCTCTGTGCGATCCCAACAACCATTCGAGCTCATGTCAAAAGTGGGAGGAAACGCCCGTGCCACCTGGTAATCAGTAAAGAAGTACCCATCTCCGTAGGAGACGTCTACCTTGGCCTCTAAAGCTGCCACGCTCCTACGTAGAGTTTGGATCTCCTCATTCGGTTGCTTCTTCTCTTGCGACAATTAATTTCTCTCAGAATCACGATTAATGGACTTTAGTTGCTCTGTATTATAGGCGTGCTAGATCCGCTACATATCGACCTTTACCTTGGATATAGTTACCTCAGCTACATCCACGACATGATTCGGGACGATCAAGCCCTTCGATGTTTTATCCAACTACTTTTTTGCCTCTCCAAGCTCAGCTTTTGCAACATGGTTTGTTCCCAGATGGTCGCTACCTATTGATTCATTAAAAGTTTCCCGATACCTAATCTAGATAGAAAACTCAGTGAACTTGGCTACCTCATCCAAGAGAGCAGACCCCTCTGGTAATCAGGATATCCACTGGCATTGAGGTAATGGCTTGCAACCCTCTACCTGGACAGGCAGTCGTGAACCTAGACATAACTTCATCCTGACTAGTGCTCCTTGACCGCGAGCTCGATCGATCTTAAGGAACAACGAGAGGAGTAGAGTAAGGATCAGGCACACTCTCAACCCAACTAGGTCGATCAGCGATCACAGTAAGAGGAAGAGAGGGGGACCGGTTGAAAAGGTCAAACAGTAGGAGTAGCAGGGACTTGACTCCAAACCTGACCTGAGGAGCCCCTAATATTGGCGAGTCTGGTTACCATCTCAGCTAAGTTGGACCACTTTGAAGGAGGTGGATGAATAGGAGATCTAGTTGGTACTAGGACTGGAGTCGCCACATATATAGTTGGTCCCCCCGAGGTCTATCGAGAGGCAGACCGATCATTAAATTGGGAAGGTACTTCTAGGACCGGTTGAGTTACCATATAAACTACCATAACAAGAGAGTTAGTACCGACAATTATAAAAAGTCAAAAAGTTTGTAGAGGTTATTGGGGTTTATGTTTTAAAGATGTAATTTATAAATAAATTTATGAAATAAATAAATAAAAAAGTTTAATTCAATCCGGTTGTGTTATTTATTTTTATAACTTGTACATGCTAACATCTTGGATTGCAGAATGTAATCTCGAACTACAGTAATTGCATATTAATATGCATATTAATGTGCATATTTTATACGGTCCATTCCGTAAGGTACGGTGATTCTATCCTGAATCATTCATATGAGATATAGGACTAGAGGCACCTTGTATGGTGTGATCATATAGGACTGACCATGATCTATATGAATCTCTCATCAAGATCCATTTACCGATGAAATTCATATATATCAACTAATGATGGCTATATATGGGTGATCTCAATCCTGAGTGTCTTATCGACTCCTTCAGGTCAGATCGTGGTCGTTGATATACCATAGGTGAGGTCAGATACATTTCCTGATCAATATACTCCGTATGTTGGGATTACGGTTTGGCTTGTGGTTGGGAGGGTTTGTACACAAAAGTGGAATCCACTTATTCTTGTGAGAAGTAAATGGTTGTTCCCTTAAGGGTTGATTCGGGGCTTCAGGTATTTAGTGGAATAACACCGAAGTTAATAATCAAGGAATATTAATTAAAGAGTTTAATTAATGATTCCAAGGATTATTGGAGCGTAAAATATTGTGGGTCCATTAGGTTCCCTTGCTAGTCCGATCGATTTAGTTAACAAGGGTCACGGTAAATTAATCGGATTGTCCACTTAATTGTGTTATGAAAGTGACGCGAGTTTATTCGGGAATTAATTGAATAATGAGATTATATTTTATTAATGAATAACGGTGATTAAATAAAGTAAATAATGAGATTATTTAATTATACTATTAATCACTAAATGAAGGGTGTTTGTTGATATTTGTTTTTGAATAAAATAAGATAATGTGATTATTTTATTTTATTAAATTAAATATTTAATTTTGAACTGGAATAGTTTAAATTCAAAATAGATGGTATCTTTTAATGAAAATAAAATAAAAATTTTGTTTTGAATAAAAAGATACCATGAGGTTTTTAAAAAAGGAAATATATTCTTTAAAAACTGACAAAAACAAGATACCAATTAAAAAGGATATATATATATATTATATTCTTTAAATAAATAAAAAACAAAAAGGAAGTTTTGGTTTTTGGCACAAAAGTCGTGCACATTGTGAAACAATATATAATATATATATTTGTGTTTGTTGAAAAAGGCTACCAGAGATATGCACACGCAATAGTACATTCAAATGGAATGAATGAGAGAATGTGTATGTGATTTGACAAAAAAGTGAGCGAGTGATTTTTTGTGTAGCGTGAGACGCACAAAAACATATATTTCGTTATTTTTTTAAAGCGCAAGTGTTGCACAAGAACATTTTTTTGTGTCCAAGTGTTGTGTACTGATGTTGAAGAAAAAGTTTTTTTAAGTTTTTTTTTTCTACTTCCTTTATTCAAGTTCCTAAGACTGTGATGCACCCATACGCAGATGTCAATCCCGGGATATAGAGAGGAAGATCGAGTGGTTCAGACAGGAGCATAACGTAAAATGATAGAGCCTCCAAACGTTGGTATGATTTTCTTCTCTTTATTATGATTTCAATTTCCTGTATATACATATATTTTATTATTGTAATAACTTTTATGTATAAGTTTCGAAAAATAATTATGATCCAAAGTTCATTGGTCCCAGATCGTTTACGATATGTATTAAAAATTTTAAAACCTACTTCCGCTGCGTGACCGGTGAACATGATTCCAACAATTGGTATAAGTGCTAAAAAAAAGTCGGAAAAGGAAATTGTTTCGGATGCTTCTGTAAGTGTGAATTAGTAGGCACAATTTAAAATAACTATATGATGTTTTTGTATATATATTAATTTTTTAACTTACAAAAACATGATTTATCGTTAATTATAAGATACTGTGAATTTAGGGTTTATGGGTTGTATAATTTTTTTTTTTTATTGTTTTGTAAAAAAAATGTAGCCTATATTGAAGACCTGGCAAAATCACGAAGAAAGATTCATTAGATGAATCGGAGTGACTTGAAGAGACTGGAAATCTCGAAAATTACAAGAAGACCAAGGAATGCCTTGGGGGTATTTTTGTGATTTTAGATTCCATTTTTTTTAGGTTAAATAATCCACAGTACTCGGTCAATTCATGTATGCTTTATATTATGTGATAATAAAAGTATTGTTATGCATACGTATGAATCCGCAAGATCTTCCAATCCAATCACGAACGTGAATCACCTAGGAGTGTGAGCTCCCTTTCTTTAAGTTGTATACCTGAGGATGGAAACAAACAAAATCTTCTGCTTTGTTAGTCACAATAATCCTCCTAGAGAAAAACCAAGAACGTCCGGTCACTTTTGAATTATCAATCAATTTAATTGAAACTTGCGTGAACCTTGATTCGATGTTGTACACAAAACCCTTTTGATGCAAAGGATACCAGTGTACTATCAAAAACATAAAACTTTCCCCGTTTTCTCTTCTTAGCCGAATTCACACTATCTCTATGAGTTGGTCGAATTTTGTCTAGAGTAAAAAACAAATTTTTCTCCCTCAAAATTCTCTCTTGATAGGCCAAATTCTCTTCTTGGGAATTGCTTACCATGGCCGAAATTCATCTCATAGAAAAAATTAGGCTGGCCGAAATTTACATACGTATATATATAGGATCAAAAATCCTCTCCTAAGAAGGATTTACTTGGTTGGCAAGAATCCTTTCCTTTGGTGGATTTATTTGATAGTTAAGAATCCTTATCTAAAAGGAACTCTATCCTATTATAATATATATATATATATATATATATATATATATATATATATATATGGACTGGCCGAAATTTCATTGGATATATATTAGGATCACAAATCTTTTCCTAAGAAGGATTTACTCGGTAGTTAAGAATCCTTTCCTTAAGTAGATTTACTTGGTGGTTAAGAATCCTTTTCTAAATGAATTTTATCCTACACTAAGACTCCTAATCCAACTCAATAGTGTATTTGTAACCATATTAAAGACTTCCTAATTTGATTAAATATATAATTCCTTTTATTTATCTATTTATCAAATATAGTCTTTAATACCGTCGTATGTAAATTTTATTAGATGTACACGTCATTGACAAAGAGGATAAAATTACCAGGTGGACATCCGAATAAGCATTCAGAAAATATCCCGCAAGATATCTCCAAAGAAGAGGAACCCGAGAAAATATAAGAATAAGTATTGAGCAAAACCTACTCGGGATCAATTGACGTCATATTCTACTCGGGATCAGTTAACGTCGCTCAGGGTTGGCTGACGTCATGTTCTACTCGGGATCAGATGACGTCATTCGGGACCAGCTAACATCATGTTCTACTCGGGACAAACATGAAGAAAACCGAATAAAGAAGCCCAGCACATAACTCGCACACGAACCAAGAATCATGTTTAAATACCCAAAGATATCCACGTCAAAGAAGAATTCCAAGATGAACAGAATACCAAACCAGACAACAATTTTATTTCTTCAAAAAGACTATGCATTTATAAGGAAATAAGTCCTAACTGGACTATATCAGTAGAGTTCCATTCGATCTCTATACAAATCTCTAAAATAGGAAGGAAGACAGACTACTCCAAACAAAGTAACCAAATCATAATTAAATACAAGAACCTTTCATTACTTGTACAATAGGGATTAAGGTTCTATGTACATATAAATAGACCCATAACCTCGTCATAAAAAAGGGATATATAGTACAGAGAGAAAAAAGAGAGATCGAGAGTTGTAAATCTTTTTCAACAAGGGATTTTTAGCTTGGTTGTTTATTCAACCACCCGTGGACGTTTCTCCGGTTATCAGAGTTTTACCACGTAAAACTTGTGTCCAATTACTCTTCTTCTTTTTCTCTTTGAGATCACAGCTAAAATCCGATCTTGTTGACTTTTCTCACACATCCAGAAATTGACGTCAACAATTGGAGCTCGAAGGAGGGGCTGAACCTCTGATCTAATTAAAATTGATGGCGGGAAGCAGAAACAGTCATGGGGATATCCAAAAATCTCCAGATAATATCCATATTGACAGTAGTTCACGAGATCTCGCCGCAACCATTGAGAACCAACCAGCATCCCTAGCGGGGATCCAATAAATCCCTCCGACCAGCGAAGACCTGACACGACGCTTTCGTGAGGCGCTGCAACAGCTGTTGGCAGACGCGACAAAGGAAGGAGTTGATCTACTAGTTACAGAAGAAGCGCAACCTCCTAACCTCCCACCTACAAGGCTTCGTTCGGTTATAGTTGGGCCAGAACCAGATGCACCAGAAGCCGGAAGGAACTCTATTCGAATTAATCAGGCTGGAGGTGAAACACCCGAAGAGGAGCAACCACCCCAGTCACTAGGTGGTTTAACCATCATGGAGATCTGGTGGGAGATAGAGATGTCGTAATTCAGAGCCTGACCCGAGAAGTTGAAAACAATAGGCGTCAAATGGACGCACTGGTTAGACGTTATTTGTACAATGACTTGTCTGACAACAATTCTAATAGTCCATTCACTAGGGACATCTTGCGAACTCCAATCCCAGAAAGATTCAGGATGCCGCACGTGGAACAGTTCAAGAAGGATACAGATCCTAAAGAACACGTCAAACGGTATAAATGTGCTATGGCTCAGTATACCCACATCGATCCCTTATTATGTCTCAACTCTCTATAAACTCTATGAGATACAGGCTCAAGATGGTTCAGAAGATTGCCCCCGGTAAGCATTAGAAGTTTTGGTGAATTAAGTAGAAGTTTCTCAAGACATTTTCTGGGCAACGTTCACAGGAAGAAATCAGTGGCTTACTATTCTCAGCTGAAACAAGGGAAAGATGAGTCGCTAAAGAAATACCTGGGGAGATTCGGCCAGGAGGTATCAGAAATCGGCAGTGCAAACGACGAAGAAATAATTGATGCATTCATCAACAATTTACAAAATGGACGACTATCTTTTGACTTAAGAAGGGCCCGTCTAACCAGATATACAGATATGATAGACATGGTGAGAGGATATGTACAAGCCGAAGAAAAAGAGTTAGCCACGGGAGGATCCTACATGCATAGAGGAAAACCCGAAAAAGATGCTGAGTTAAAAATACATAACCAAAAGGGAAAACAAAAAGGAAACAGTAAAGAAAAAAGCAAGACGGAGGAAGCAGGCGTAATGCCGACCCAACAACGAAGAAATTCTAAGGAAAATACGCAAACTACACCCCTCTCCAAAAAAAGTAGGAAGAAATCCTGACCATACTGAAAGAAAAGAATCTGGTAAAAGAGCCACAACGAAAGTCTCAGTTTGCCCGGCGAGATACAACCAAATACTGCAGATTCCATAAGGAAACCGGTCATGTGACTTCCAAGTGTTAACAGCTCAGAGATTACATAGAAACCCTCATTCAGGAAGGACACTTACAGGATATAATCTTGAAAAGGGATGAGAGGTCAGAAACAAAGAAAGAGACCAGAGCCGATCATAGCTCTGGTTGAAACCAAAGGGCCAGTACCGAGGTCAATGAAGTAATACAAAAAATCTTTGAAGGACCATCAACTGGAAGAAGTAACCGAGAGCGAACATAGGAAATCAGAGAAACGATGTAGGTGAGACAGAACTTTGACGTGAACTCGGTCGAATCAGACCTGAAAAGGGTAAAGAAAGGATGGGATCCAATAATATTCACAGAAGCTGACTCGTATAGGGTCGATGTTCGACCAAATGACGCCCTGGTCATATATGCCCGAATTGGACACAGAGAAGTCAGGAGAATCTTTATAGACACTGAAAGTTCAGTAGACATTCTCAATGTAGCTGTCTACGATCAACTTAGGTTGGACCGAAAGGATTAACAGCCTTTTCATACCCCACTCAAAGGATTCGGGGGAGTTGAGGTCAGGGCTCTCGGGACGGTAAAGTTACCCGTAAAAATTAGAGTGGCACAGTGTTAAAGAACAGTTTAACTCAATTTCGTAGTGGTATACTTAGGTAATTGGCCATATAACGCATTGTTAGGTCGATCATTCTTGAATAAAACAAAGGTTGTAACAGCTACTTACGCTCTAATGATCAAATCCCCGACCGAATAGGGGGTCGAAATAGTCAAGGGGTCCCAAGAGATGGACCGAAGAGCTAATCTATCTATTTACAAAGATAAAAGCGATGGTGAGCAAGTATGCACCATAACACAACCAAATCTGAATAAAGAGTCACTATCATTCGAATTTGATCCGAGGGAAAAAAAAAATGAGCCCAAAAACGAACCGGTCGAAGAATTAATCTTGAAAGAAGATGAAACCGATAAGAAGATTAAGATCGGGGCTAACTTGGAAGGAAGAGTCAAACAAAGCCTCACTGATTTCCTTAAAGAATACAAGGATGTGTTCGCCTGGAGTCATGAAGACATGATCGAGATAGATGCCTAAATAATATCTCATCATCTCACCGTAGACCCGAATGTAAAACCAGTAATACAAAAGAGAAGGTCTTTCAATCTCGAAAGAAGCAAGGGAATCAAGCAGGAAGTAGAAAAGTTACTCGCTGTAGGGTCAATTAGAGAGATTAGCTATCCTCAATGGGTTGCTAATGTGGTCCTCGTCCAAAAGAAAAATGGTCAGTGGGGAATGTGCGTAGATTTCACAGATTTAAATAAGGCATGCTCAGTTTTATGGACGTCTACTCAGGATATATAACCAAATCCGGATGAACAAGGCTGACAAAGAAAAAACGGTGTTCACAACCGATCAGGGCTTATACAGTTACACAGTAATGCCCTTTGGATTAAAAAATGCAGGGGCAATGTACCAAAGGATGGTCAACAGAATCTTTGCACGACAAATAGGGAGAAACAAGAAAGTCTACATAGATGACATGCTGACCATGAGTATCTCGGCAGACAAGCATACTTCAGACCTACGAGAGACGTTCGATGTTTTGAGGAGATACCAATGAAGTTGAATCCGAACAAGTGTTTATTCGGAGTTCCTTCAGGAAGGTTCCTGGGTTTCCAAGTTCATCAAAGGGGAATCGAAGTAAATCCCGAAAAGATCCAAGCCCTACAGAAAATGACCTCACCAAGGACGCTAAAAAAACTGCAGCGCTTATTAGGATGCTTAGCTTCCTTTGGTAGATTCATCTCAAAGGCCACAGACAGATGTGCTCCCTTTTTTAAAGTAATTAAAAAGGAAAATGACTCGAATGGAATGTAGAATGCAAGCAGACATTCTTAAAAATCAAAGAGTACCTAGGGCAAGCTCCCATTCTTTCGAAACCAAAAAGGGAGAGATAATCCACTTATACTTATCAATTACAGAATTACCAGTAAGCTCAGTTCTAGTCAGAACAGAAGATGGAGTACATATGCTAGTGTATTATACCATCAAGGCACTTCTACCAGTCGAAAACTTTAAAATCTCAGGAAGACTAACCAAATGGGCAATCGAGCTAAGTGAATTCGATATCTAGTACATCCCCAAGACATCTCTCAAAGGCCAAATAGTGGCAGATTTTAAAGCAGAATTCATAGAACCAAACTTGGAAGCAAAAAAGATGTTGGGCAAAATTTTCCCATGGAAATTATACGTCGATGACTCTTCAAACACTCACAGTAGTGGGGTAGGGATCGTAGTAGGCACCCCGGAAGAAGATGATGTCGAATGTGCCATGAAGTATGACTTCAAAGCAACAAATAATCAAGCCGAGTATGAGGCGCTGCTAGCTGGACTCAGTTTGCATAGCCCTCGGAGCAGATGAGGTTGAGATATTTAGTGATTCATAGATAGTCGTCAACCAAGTCCTGGACGAATACCAAGTCAGAGAGGAAGGCATGATAGCTTATCGTGACATAGCAAAACATCTCATTCATAAATTTAAAGAATATAAGATTGCCCAGATCCCCAGGGAGAAGAATGAAAAGGCAGATGCCTTGTCCAAACTAGCTTCAGCAACGACCACAATTAGGCCAAAAACTATTCTGGTCGCACATTTCCTCAAACCGAGCATAGCTGAGCAAAAAAACTTTGAAATGTTAGAAATCCGAACACCGACAGACGGTTGGATTAATCAGTTGAAAAGGTTCCCAGAAAAAGGTGTGCTCCCGGAGGATACCCTACAAGCTAAGCGTATCAGGTATCGGTCAACAAGATATACATTGATTTAGGGAGAACTATACAGAAGGGGATTTCCCGAACACTCCAAAGATGTGTATCAGAGGAAGATGCATGTCGGATATTACAGGAAATCCACAGGGGATTTTACAGAAACCATATTGGGGGTAAAAGTTTAGGACACAAGGTACTCAGGAAAGGTTATTATTGGCCCACTTTATTCTCAGATGCACGACAATGTTCAGAGAGCTGCAATACTTGCCAAAGGATTGCCAATGATATCAGACAACCCCTTGAACAACTTAGAAACCTTACGTCCCCATGGCCATTTGCCATGTGGGGCTTGGATTTAAGTGGCCTAATGCCAGCAGGGACAAGGGGTGGAGCGAAGCATGTAATAGTAGCCGTTGACTATTTCATGAAGTGGGCAGAAACTGAAGCCTTAGTGCATATCACAGGAGCAAATACCATAAATTTTGTGAAGAAAATTATACTCTACAGGTTTGGAGTCCCAAACACTATCATCACTGACAATGGCACCCAGTTCGATAATCTGAAATTCAGACAGTTGTGCAAAGAGTACAAAACTGCCAATTACTATGCCACACCTGCCCACCCTCAAACAAACGGGTAGGTTGAAGCAGTAAACAAAATCATCAAGCATACGCTCAAAGCAAAGCTAGATGCCAAGAAAGGAAGTTGGGTTGAAAAACTTCCCGAAGTGTTAAGGGCATATCGGACGACAGCAAGAATTTCAACAGAAGAGACTCCATTCACTTTAGCGTTTGGAACAAAAGCTGTTATCCTCGTAGAAACATCATATGCATCACCCCAGGTCGGTATATATAATGAAGATCAGAATTTTGATGTGCTGTTACAAAGTCTAGATGAGCTAGAAGAGAAAATGGAGAAATCCCGAATACGAAATATGGCATACCAACAAAGAGTAGCTCGCAATTACAACTCCCATGTTCTGGTTAGGAGATTCCAATTAGGAGACCTGGTACTCAGAAAAGTGTCATTGATTACAGAAAAAAAAGCTGCAGGTTCCCTGTCTGATAAGTGGGAAGACCTGTACAAAATTTAAGGAATAGCTGACCATGGAGCATATTGGATTGCATGACCCGATGGAGGGGTCTTACACCGACCATGCAATGCCTAATACCTGAAGATTTTCTATCCTTAAAACTGTTATTTGTTTCCTTTTTTAGTTATGACAATTTTTGTCAGATCAGTTATTAGCTTTGGAATTTAAATCATTGTTGGTTTTGCAGTTATAAATAAAAATCACTCGGGATTTCCAAAAAATAAAGCATATGACAATAAGAACATATGAAAAACGAGCATGATAATCAGAACATGCAAATAGAATACTCGAGACCATTGATTACCGAATGGGTGGAGAAGCTCGAAGGAGCATGCCAACCGAGCAAGGTCAGTCGACCTTAGCAAAAAGGCAAACCCGATGCACCAAATTCTGGACAACGGCTCAGGGCGTTATCGGGAAAATTTTCGGTAAAATGCACAGCTGTGTTAAGCGGTTTGAAAAGATTAATGATTCGGCAAACCCTTACACTGAAAACTAGGGAGACGTCCTTGGTAATGTGTGAGGACTCAAACATATGATCATGGTGAGCCTTGATGTAATGTTTGAGTAATAACCCGAGTATGAAATACGAGAAAATCTACTCGTTTGTTTCAAGATGGCTCAGTTAGCGAAAGCCAGTTTAATAAAATACTTGGCGTTGAAAGACAAGATAACGAAACCAAGTTGAATAGGATACTCGGTGAAGTTACTCAGACGAAAATAGCCAGTTTAATAAGATACTTGGCATAAAAGAATTGCATTAGCTAGTTTAATTACTTGGCATAAAGATTGAAATAGCCAGTTTAATAAGATACTTGGCACGGATTGCAGTAAGCCAGTTTAAGATTTGATAGTGATTACGTTAGCCAGTTCAGTAAGATACTCGGCATTAGAAGCAATAATAAAACAAAGTTAGATAAGATACTCGATTAAATTTCTTGAGCAATGAATTGGATTAAACCACTCGGTTTTTTGAATTACAGTTCATAAAATTTCAACGATACAAGTCTTTACAAGTGAATCTTCACAAAAATAAATCAAGGTTGGGAGAAGGATTTGTAATTCTTGTCGATGCTCGGGTCAAGCACCATTTCGTACTCACGAAGGAGACTCTCATTTGAAGGCCAAGTAATTATGTCAACCGTATCATCCATTCATTCGCTATAATCTTTTCCAGGGATCGGGCCGACATCAGGCACCAAACCTTCCACGCTGGACTCCTAGCTGGCATAAAAGGTCGAGAGAGAGTGCTCTGATGGGACCTCCAAATGAATAAGATGGAGCTCTTTACCTTGACTTGGCAATAAGCTCTCCACTTTTTCAAAGAGATCCATGGACCGATCCACGTGGTTCTCAATCGACAGCTCCCAGTTGGTTCAGGCTTTTTCAGTTACCTGATTCTTGACCTTAAAAAATTCACCAGTTGAAACTAGCCCTCACTGAAATTCTCGAAGGAGAAGGGCGTCATAAGCAGGGGATATTTTAAAATGATCAACCCCCTAGACTTCGAGTTCCAGCCTGGCCTCTTTGGATAGGGACTCGACAGTCAAAGCTTGGCGTTCCAAGTCCTCGATCTTCTGTTCATATGCCGACTTGGACTACTCCGCTCCCTATTCGGCTTTATGCATCGATTCCTAGGAAGAAGATAATAATTTTTGAAGTGATATGGCCTTCTCCTCTGCCAAAGAAGCTCTTTCTTCAACCTCCACTTGGTTTTCCAAACAGTGGTCGGCAAACACTTGGGTGAAGCCCACCTTCTTTTGATAAGCATATTCAACCCGAGCACGACTATCCTCACTCTCTTTCAGCTGAGCTTCAAGATGCCTTATTCGATCAACTTAATATTGCTGCGTCTTAACCAGCTCAGTAAACTCGACCACCATCTACAAGGAAATAAAATTAAAAATCTAGCAAGCAAGACAAAATAAGAGTTGGGAATAAAACTTACATAAGATGCGCCGTTGAAAATATTCTGAAGATGGCTCCTCAAAGAAGCATCCCTAAAATGGCTCCAATGATCATCCTCGATGAAAGCCTGACCAGATTACATTGCTCTAAGCATATCCTAGAGAGAATGATAGGAAGAACCTCCCGAAGATTCAGCCCTTACATTTTCAAACTCGGAGGGGAACGAGCCTCTATTCAAGTCAGAAGTCTCCGCACCCACCGATGCTTCAACATCAACGCTCGGGGGAATCTCAGCCCCAGTGTCTTCGTCACTGGAGTCAGTGAATGAAACCACCCGAGGAACATTATAAAGATGAGCAGGAGAATCGACCGCCTTCCGTTTCTCAACCTGAGAATGATGGAAGCCAAGATCAGCTGAGGGATCTTCCTAATCATCCTCCCCTGAAGGATTCAAAAAAGTCAAAATCTGTATTTACTCATCCATCAGAGGTTTTCGCATTCAGCAACATACTCAGCTTCCATGGTGGAATAGGCATTACAAGATTGCTTGATACTCCTCCATATGATTGCCCCTCCTCCAATCGTTCTATTCTTTCTATCCATTATGATTTGGATACCAAGAATATAACTTGTTTATCCTAAGTCCTTCATATCAAATTATTTTGCTAACCATTATTTTATTGATGTCAATACACCTACATCATTTTCGATGAGTAGTATATCATCAACGTAAATAACTAGGAAAACCAGTTTGTTGCCTTTAATCCTTTTTCTATACAGAAGGTTCATCAAGGTTTTGAATAAATCAAAAATATTTTACGGCTTTATCAAACCTTATGTTCCAGGATCTGGACGCTTGCTTCAATCCATCTATGGATCTTTACAACTTGCATACCCTTTCCCCATGGCCCTTTTCAATGAATCCTTCTAGTTGCATCATATAGATGCTTTCAGCAAGACTTCTATTGAGGAAAGCTGTCTTGACGTCCATTTGCCAAATCTCTAGGTCTAGAGATGCCGCAATGGATAAGAGTATCCTAATGGATTTAAGCATGGCCACAAGAGAGAAGGTTTATTTATAATTGATATCTTCCTTATGTGTATAACCTTTAGCTACCAATCTAGCTTTAAAGGTTTCCACCTTTCCATCCATTCCTCTTTTCCTCTTGTATACCCACTTGCACCCAATGGGTTTTATCCTTTAAGGCAAGTCTACAGGAGACCAGACTTTGTTTTTGAACATAGATTCAATTTTGGATTGCATTTCCTTTTGCCAATGGCTACAATCAACATCTTCCATTGCTTCCTTGTACGCATAGGGGTCATCGTCATCCAAAAGATTCTCTTCAGATTCTCCTAGACCGATGTATCTCTCGGGTTGTCTAACAACTGTTAGGTTATAGTTTGTGTTGGCATTAATTCCAAATCAAAATGATGTTTACCTTGTAATGACTTAGTTGTTTAGGTTAATGATGATTCAAGCTTCAAGGAAGAAGAAACAACAAGTCAAAGCAAGTTCTAAGTCTTCAAAGAGAAATGATGCAATTTGGTTCTACAAAGGTATACTAAGACCTTATCTTTCTCTTACGAGGCTTAGGCACACACACACATATCATACATTTGTGTCCCTGCATAGTTGTGCACCATTATAGGCACACACATACAATTCATTCATATGTGTCCCTGCATCGTTGTGCACCATGTATAACACATTCACGCGCCATCTCAGGGGAGCACTTCCAAAGAGGGCTATTTTGGTATTTCTTGCTTTCTTCTTTCCCACTCCTTTATAATCTCTCTCCCTCTCACAATTCATTCTAAGAAGAAATTCAAATCAAGTGTGCAGAATTTTTCTCTTTAAATTTTCTCACATTCCAAACACCATAACTTATTCATTCGAACTCCGATTTTAGTGATACTAAGTTGACAGTGTTCATCTATTCATCCTCCATCTTTTCTCTTAATGTTTGAGTTTTTTTTTACAGCTATTTTTGGTTTCTAATCATACAAAAACGGGACTGCACCCAGATCAACTAAGGTATTGATTTTCTCTCTAAGTTTTCTTTGAAAACTTGGTCAATTGCCTTGGGTTTTCTTCTTCTACATATATTTGTATATTGTGAGTGTTTTGATTTGTGTTTTGTACACTTTCAAAGCTAGGTTGAGTTTCAATTGAAATCATTCACGTTTAGTTAGGTTTTTATTTTGCCTATGTTATCACATGTTTGGGATTGTATTGTGTTAGCTTTGATTCTAAGACTATTTTGTGATCTTTGAATGATTATTTTTAAGAAAAATAGTTCTTCACATGTATTAGGCTCTCTTGGCCAAAATTCTCACATAATACATGTGCTTATGTTCTTTTGAGCTATTCATGTGATTTGTTGAATCTATGATTAGGAATATGCTCTAGAACTCTTGCTTAGATCTATTTGACTTTGTCATATGATTTTAGCATGTTTTAGGTTTTTGTGATTTAAACTTGATCTTGTGATTTGTTGATCATATCTTGTGATTTACGTTTAGATATATGCATGAATCTAGTTTGTGATTAATGTTGAACATATTTTACATGATCTAGATTGCTTACACATGCAGGATTAACTAGACTATGTGATTTGCGCATTCATGCTCATGTCTAGTATTTTCCATAGAATGTGTTGATCATGGCATTCTATGTTGCGTGCTTGTTTGCGTTTTGCATTCATGATCACCTAGATGCCTTATGAGAAGGAAGTCTTGACAATAGGTGTGAGACCTATGGTGTTGAGCAAGAAGTCTTGGCAAGAGGTATGAAGCCTTGGATTGTCGAGCAAGGAAGTCTTGGCTAGAGGTGTGAAGCCTTGGATAGTCGAGCAAGAACTCTTGCTTAGTGTTGGGAGAACTCGGAAAGGTGAGCAAGGAAGTCTTGACTAGATTCGGGAAGACTCAGATAGTTAAGCAAGAAGTCTTGCCTTGGGTTGTAAAGATCCGGATAAGGTGAGCAAGGAAGTCTTGACAAGAGGTGTGAAGCCTCAGATTGTTGAGCATAGGGCGACAACTTCTAGAGTACAATAGAAGGGTAGTTTCTAGGTGAAGAGGTCACTTGAGAGATTGTACTTGTCTTATCTACTAGTGGATTTTGTTTGCCGGTGGCTGCTAACCCGTGGATGTTTCCTCTTCGGAGATTTACCACATTATTTCTTGTGTCAACTTTTCTCTATCCCTATCTCTCTAATATTTGTATTATGGATAGAACTTTCTTTGTATGTTGACTTCCTCTTTATAATATTGATTGTGTATATGTTACAATTACTTGTTTGTATCACACTTTACTTGTGTTTATATATTGATTAATTGTCTTTAATTAATATATATATTGTGATACAAGCAATCTAGAGGGACAAACTTTTGTTTGTTTCTAAGGGAGTTGAATAAGGTGTCTAACCTATTCACCCCCCCTTCTAGGTTAGCCTTGAGCATTTAACCGTGATTGTATTTTCAATTGGTATCAGAGCAGGACACTAGATTGCATTTAGTGTGAGTCTGGGGTGATACTTTCACGGTTTTTCTAAGGCGTTGAAAGTCATGGGTTTTCAAGATGATGTAATGGCGGAATGAGCCTCAAATACTAGGCCACCATTACTTCGTGGCACTAACTATAGGTATTGGAAGTTGAGGATAAGCCTACATTCGCTCTATTGATGAAAGGGCTTGGATGGTTGTGGAAGAAGGTTATAGTCCTCCTACCAAGGTTTTAGAGGATGGAACCATGATACTCAAGCCAAGCAATGAATGGACATTGAATGAGTTAGAGGTTGCTAAATGGCACCATCGTGCTATGAATGCCATCTTTGGAGGAGTTGATGGGCATCAATTCTCCTACATTTAAAATCTTGAATCCATAAAAGAAAGCTTGGGATACTCTCCAAGTTACTAATGAAGGAACCTTAGCGGTGAAGAAATCAAGGCTTTAAATGTTGGCAACACAATTTGAAGGTTTAAGGATGGGTGAGGAAGAAAAGTTTGAAGACTTTGAATTCCGGCTTTTTAACATAGCTAACCAATGTCAAGCACTTGGTGTACCTATCTCAAAAGAGCGTTTAAATTGGAAAATCCTTAGGTCTCTTCCTAAGAGATTCAAATGAAAGGTGACGGCCATTGAGGAAAGAAGGATGTGGATAGTATGAACATCGATGAGTTATTTGGGTCTCTCCAAAATTATGAGATGTGCTTGAAGCCAAAGATCAAGAGTAAGGGAATTGCTCTCAATGCTATTGAGGAGGAGAGTGATGATGAAAATAAAGAAATGGCACTCTTGGTTAGAAGGTTCAAGAAGTTTCTAAAGAAGAATGCCAAACCTAAAGGCAAGTCTTCTAAGGAAAAAGGAGTCAAGAGAACATCATCTCCAAGGATTGTGAAGAATAGTCAAGCCATGAACAAAAAGGAGGTTCAATGCTATAATTGTCAAGGTTTTGGTCACTTTGCTAGTGAGTGTACCAAGAAGCCATCTAAGAAAGACAAGAAAGGCAAAGTGTTGGAGGCTACTTGGAGTGATGATAATTCTAGTGACAATGAGAGCTCTAGTAGTGAGTCTTTAAGTGATGAAGAGTTGGTGAGCAACTTTGTAGCTCTAACGGCTTCTCGTTCTTCACTAGATGTTGGTAGTACAATATCTTTGAACAAGAACCTTGATGCAAATCATGATGTAAACTCTAGTTCCATTCCTACTAATCTTGAGTTGTTGAAAAAGATAAAAAAGCTTGAAGAAGCTAGAGACAATGCTCAAAGAGAAGTAGTTGAGAAGGATGATTTGATCAAGAAGCAACTAGATGAGTTTGTGGTTGTTACTCGTAGACTTCTTGGTGAAAAAGGTGATATTGTGAAGAAGTTTAGAGAACTTGAAATGATAAACCTTGAGAAGGATATTGTGATATCTTTTTTTAGGAAGAGAGAACAAGAATTGATGGAAGGTATAGACACGGCTAAGGAGGCTATCAAGGATTTAGTGAATGATTCTGTTAGTGTGTCTAGTGTTAGGAATCTTGTTAACTCTCATAGTGGTGAAGACGACTTGGTAGTTGAAGAGGAGCTTTTGGAAGCATCAATTCCTACACACTTTGATGAAGTCGTGATTGATAAGAAACAACACAAGAAGAGAAGATCAAAAGCCAAGAAGAAGTTGGCAAACAAGGTATCTTTGCAAACTCCTAGTGAAGCTAGTTTAACTCCAAAAGGTACAATCTCATCTTTTATTCCAATTTGCCACTATTGCAACACAATAGTTCACATTAAGCCTAGGTGTTATAAATATATTAAAAATTACAAATTAGGAAATGAATCGAGGGATAAGGAGATTAAACTTCAACTTGAACATGCTAAGGCCTTGAAAGTTGAGAAACATGATAATTTTGCTAAGCAAGAGAAAAAGTTGTGGAGTAGAAAGAATTCTAATCTTGTTCAACTTGACAAAATCTTGTGTTGAAAATGTTAAGGAAGAGTGTGTTAATGATATTCTTGTTAATCAAGTCATTGAAGGACTTTACTCTAGATTTAAAATTGTTGTCAAGGATGATATTGGAAATGTTTATGTAGGTAGACCCAAGAACAAGTGGTTCAAGGGTGAGTGCTCTTATCACTAAAATAAGAAGCACATGTGAGATAGCTTTGAGGCTATATATCGAGAATTCTTGCTTGATAGCTTTGAATACTCCATGTATTGAAATGAACTTGGTTATCTCACATCATGATTGTTATGATGGTTAAAATTTGTTGATTAACTTTGAAGAAGTTCTTTTGTTATATGTGTTGACTGGGTTGTGATATTATGCTTATTATACTCTTGTTATGAAACATCGTCAACTTGGTGTCATGAGGACATTCAAGGCAAGAGTGCTCATAAAAAGGGCGGAAGTATGATATTTGGTGAATATAATGTGTAAAAATGTATCTCTATACTCTATTGCATGTTCTCTTACATATTAATCTTTTGACTCAATTTTTGACATACATCTCATAGCATGTCATATTAGAAAATTTTGTATAGCATACATATGGTTCTCATTGACATTTGCTATTTTAGGATCTAATAGTTATATTGTTCACATTGATCTTAACCTTGATGATTGTTTGTGTATGGTATATTGAGTGGTATTACTTTTGAAAATATGAGCTTCATATTCTTTGAAAGCTACTCATTAGAGAAGTAATGATCTTGAATAATTCTCTACTTATTGCTCTTAGATCATGTGCTTATGAGCCATAAAATCTTGGTTTTCTAAAAATTGCGCCTTACTTCTCTTATATGTTTTGCTAGTGGGTTGAGTTTACTATTATGTAAACATTGGATACACCTTGAAGTTTTTATGCTTAAGTACATTTAAAATGACCTATGTTTAGTATCCATTTTGCTTCAGCAATTACATAGAACTCAACGAGCACCTTCATGAAAAGCGCTACACACATTAGTTGTGAAAGCTACCCAATGTTGGAAAGAGCTATACCATTGTGATGAGTGAAAGCCATCATGAAGTGAATTTTGTTTATGTAAAAAAAATGGAAAAATCAAAGAAGTGTTGAAAGGAATTCATAAAAAAAATCTTTGATTCAAAGCCTAAAAATGAAAAGGTGGAAGGCTTAAAAAGAAGTTTAGTTGAAAATCAAATGACCTCGGGTTTAAAAACAGAAATGGAATGTCGAGCCACATGCACACACACGCTCATATGTTGAAATCTATTCTCTTAATAGCAAAAATTCCGGATGATAATCGGTTTGACTTTTTATGGAAAAAGCTTAAGATGAATATTTGTTGGAAATTGTTAGCATGTTGATTATCAAACTACTTCTTGATATATATTTGAAGCATATCTCTCACACACACACTTTGTTTATGAGTATGATGATATCTTTGCAATTGTTGAAGAGTTATGAGAGAACTTGAAAAATCTTTATGTATCTCTCTTAGCATATGAAGCTTATTTTGTTGATATTTCTTCAAATTGCTTGAATGTGTGATTGTGTAAATATCTTTGTGAACTATATGCTATCTTTGATTTTAGTTATAGCATTTATCAAGGGGGAGCATTGTATGCTAGACATTGTTCTCTTTTATGATATGTTCACATGCTTTATTTTGTTACATGTTGGCATATTTTGACTTAATGATACTTGTAAGATATTACTCACTATCTTTGTCTTGCATGATGATTCATTCTTAACTCATACGTCATTGTTTTATATATTTGTGACTAATAAGCTTGTTTTGTCTTTCACTCACTTTTGTATGTTTATAGCATTTTATTTTACAAGAACAAATGGGAAGAACTAAAGTTACCGGAAGTGGAAATCAATCGAATCCCATTGTGAAAGCCAAGTCAACCTCAAAGAGATCCAAAGCTTCAAGGTCAAAGGATTTAGGGATCTTTACAACTAAGAAGATATTTCAAGAGAGAGGCATTGACATAGGTAAATGTAAAGATTCTTATGTTCTTAAATGCATTAAGGATAGAAATTGGGAATCTTGGGTGAGCATGCTAAGAATAGTGAATGACACTATTGTTAGAGAATTTTAAATAGAGAGAGTGCCACCTTATTGGGTGCTTTGATGGATGTTAGGGGTGTTGAGTTTAGAGTTAACCCGGGAAACATTAACAAGTTTCTTGGGCTATCTAGTGATATTGATTCAAACTTTCTAGATGTTGATATCATTGGGAATCTTAATATCATGGGTAGAACTCTATGTGACAATGCTTCTTTTGAGTGGAAAGGTAGAGCATATATTAGTCAACATGAGCTAATTAAGGCAAGTGCATTTTGGCATCTTTTCATTTGCACAAATATTATTGGATCTTTGAATTCAACCGAGTTGAATAAAGACAAAATCAAAATAGTATATGCCTTAGTGACCAATCAACCTATAAGCCTTGGGGATTTGCTTATGTTTTCTTCGGATAATGCGGCTTTCTCAACTAGAGGAGATAAGAAGCTTGCATTACTGGGTTTATAACTTCTTTGTGTTTAGCTCGTGGTGTTCAAAGTAGTGGAGATGATATGTTGGTACAACCCTTGGAAAAGTATAGTGATAAACGTGTGTCATACATGTCATATAAGGATAAGGGTAAGACATGTGATACTTTTGGACTATTTAGTAGTTCACAAGTTGATTGTCAAGTGACTAGCATGAACATTCTTCCGGATTGGACTTTACATTTGAAGAAGAATGTTGATGAGCTTAGTGCTATAGTTGAAAAACAAGATGCTAGAATAAAAGACTTGAAGGAGTGTATTGCATCAAGTTCAAGACAACCTCTCAAGCATTATGTTAGGTCAACTACACACACATCTTTCTTTGGTGGATCTAGTAGCTAGTATTTGAGTCTCATGGTATGTTTCTTACCTTTTGGCATCATTTCATGTCAAAAAGGGGGAGAAAGAGTTGTTATGAATTGCTAGTTGCTTAGTTTTATGTTGTTTTTATGAACTTTTGGACTTTCAATGGCTTGTAATAATTAGTCTTAAGATTTGGTTAAGAATTCTTGTATTTGGCATTATTGAGGGGGAGATACATGTATGTGTGGACTTAATTGTATATTCTTATCCATATTATATGTTGCCATTTGTTGTTTTTCCCTTGTATATGCATTGTGCTTTGAGATGATTTGTAGGTTGCTTTAAGAGAAGATCAAGATGAAGTTCAAGAGTTGGTGAAGATTAGTTATAGGAATCTTACTCATTGTAATGTGAGGGAGTGATTTTGTGACCTATCTTCATTTTTATATTTGTAGTAAATGTATAGATGTTTTGACATGGAATTTGCCAAAGGGGGGGATTGTTAGGTTTTAGTTTGTGTTGGCATTAATTCCATATCAAAATGATGTTTACCTTGTAATGACTTAGTTGTTTAGGTTTAAGATGATTCAAGCTTCAAGGAAGAAGAAACAACAAGTCAAAGCAAGTTCTAAGTCTTCAAAGAGAAATGATGCAATTTGGTTCTACAAAGGTATACTAAGACCTTATCTTTCTCTTACAAAGCTTAGGCACACACACACATATCATACATTTGTGTCCCTGCATAGTTGTGCACCATTATAGGCACACACATACAATTCATTCATATGTGTCCCTGCATCGTTGTGCACCATTTATAACACATTCACACACTTGAAGATGAATGCTCATGCATTGGTTTGGAAATAACATGTTTTGGAATATGCATGATTAGAAACTATCTCTATGTAGTTCGCATTCAAGTGTGAATTGTGTTTGTGTGTGTATAACATGGATATTGAACTTGTATTTAGTCTTAAATCATTCTTGATTGAGTTTCGGCTATTTCGATTACTCATACTATTGATTTCAAGTTCAAAGTCAAAAGATACTACACTTTCAACTCATGTTTCATACATTGTCTTCATCTTTGTATATCGAGTTGAATTATTACTTTCTGGGTTGAGTGTCTTATATGTCCATGTCCGTATGAGAGTTATGGTTTGTAATCCGGAAACAGATTTGAATTCCAAGTTTGGAGACAGAAGAACGGTTAAAGAATGTGAGGGAAGCGCGAGGGGAATGCACCATGGCCAAAAGGCCATGGAGGTGTGCATGCCCGAGATGGCGCGTTGCCATCTCGGCCGCACAACTATGCTGCACCGAGATGTCCACGCACCATCTTGGGGGAGCACTTCTAAAGAGGGCTATTTTGGTGTTTTTTGCTTTCTTTTTTCCCACTCCTTTATAATCTCTCTCCCTCTCACATTTCATTCTAAGAAGAAATTCAAATCAAGTGTGCAGAATTTTTCTCTCTAAATTTTCTCACCTTCCAAACACCATAACTTATTCATTTGAACTTTGATTTGAGTGATTCGAAGTTGAGAGTGTTCATCTATTCATCCTCCATTATTTCTCTGAAGGTTTGAGTTTATTTTTCTGCTTTTTTTGGTGTCTAATCATTCAAAAATGGGAATGCACCTAGATCAACTAAGGTATTGATTTTCTCTTTAAGTTTTCTTTTAAGACTTGGTCAATTGCCTTGGGTTTTCTTCTTCTACATATATTTGTATATTGTGAGTGTTTTGATTTGTGTTTTGAACACTTTCAAAGCTAGGTTAAGTTTCAATTGAAATCATTCATGTTGAGTTAGGTTTTGAGTTTGCCTATGTTATCACATGTTTGGGATTGTATTGTGCTAGCTTTGATTCTAGGACTATTTTGAGATCTTTGATTGATTGATTTTGAGGAAAATAGTTCTTCACATGTATTAGGCTTTCTTGGCCAAAATTCTCACATAATACATGTGCTTATGATCTTTTGAGCTATCCATGTGATTTGTTGAATCTATGATTAGAAATATGCTCTAGAACTCTTGCTTAGATCTATTTGACTTTGTCATATGATTTTAGCATGTTTTAGGTTTTTGTGATTTAAACTTGATCTTGTGATTTGTTGATCATATCTTGTGATTCAAGTTTAGATATATTCATGAATCTAGTTTGAGATTAATGTTGAACATATTTTACATGATCTAAATTGTTTACACATGCATGATTAACTAGACTATATGTGATTTGTGCATTCATGCTCATGTCTAGTATTTTCCATAGGATGTGTTGATCATAGCATTCTATGTTGCGTGCTTGTTTGTGTTTTCCATTCATGATCACCTAGATGCCATGTGAGAATGAAGTCTTAACAATAGGGAGACCTATGGTGTTGAGCAAGAAGTCTTGGCAAGAGGTGTGAAGCCTTGGATTTTCGAGCAAGGAAGTCTTTGCTAGAGGTGTGAAGCCTTTAATAGTCGAGCAAGAAGTCTTGCCTAGAGTTGGGAGAACTCGGATAGGTGAGCAAAGAGGTCTTGACTAGAGTCGGGAAGACTCAGATAGTTGAGCAAGATGTCTTGCCTTGGGTTGTGAAGATCCGGATAAGGTGAGCAAGGAAGTCTTGACAAGAGGTGTGAAGCCTCGGATTGTTGAGCATAGGGCGACAACTTCTAGAGTACAATAGAAGGGTAGTTTCTAGGTGAAGAGGTAACTTGAGAGATTGTACTTGTCTTATCTACTAGTGGATTTTGTTTGCCGGTGGCTGCTAACCCGTGGATGTTTCCTCTTCGGAGATTTACCACATTATTTCTTGTGTCAACTTTTCTCTATCCCTATCTCTCTAATATTTGTATTATGGATAGAACTTTCTTTGTATGTTGACTTCCTCTTTATAATATTGATTGTGTATATGTTACAATTATTTGTTTGTATCACACTTTACTTGTGTTTATATATTGATTAATTGTCTTCAATTAATATATATATTGTGATACAAGCAATCTAGAGGGACAAACTTTTGTTTGTTTCTGAGGGAGTCGAAAAAGGTGTCTAACATATTTACCCCCCTTTCTAGGTTAGCCTTGAGCATTTAACTGTGATGGTATTTTCAACAACCCTCCCACTACGTCGAGGTATGGTAGATTGTTGATCTTGTGTTGGTACGGAACTTACAATTGGGCTTGGTTGCGAAACCTTTTGTGGAATTGTATCTTCTAAAAGCTCATTCAGGACAATTCTACTTTTAGGCACAAAAGTATTCATATAGTCCTTTTCCAGAAATTTAGCATTTTTTGAAACAAATACTTTAAGATCTGAAGGACTATAAAAATAATATCCTTTTGTTCCTTTTGTATACCCTACAAATATGCTTGTTTCTGAACGGGACTCCATCTTTTCTGTCTTCCTTTTTAACACGTGCGCTGGACATCCAAATATCCTAAAGTGTTGTAAACTAGGCTTTTGCCCAGTCTAAAACTCATGCGGTGTTTTAGGAACCGACTTAGATGGTACATCATTTAGAATCTACATTGCGATTTGTAAAGCATATCCCCAAAAAGAATTAGGGAGTGTTCAATAACTAAACATAAACCTAACCATGTCCACCTAACCATGTCCAAAAGAGTTATATTTCTCCTTTCTACCACCCATTTTGTTGAGGTGTGCCTGGTGTAGAAAACTGAGAAATTATCCCATTATCAATAAGATATTGCTGAAACTCACCAGATAGATATTCTCCACCACGATCAGACTTCAAGATTTTTATGGATTTCTCAAGTTGATTTTCAACTTTAGCTTTAAATGTTTTGAACATGTCAAAAGCATCTGACTTATGTCTCATGAGATACATATAGCCAAATCTTGAGTGATCATCAGTTAAAGTGATGAAGTACTCATATCCACCTCTAGCTTGAATGCTCGTAGGTCTACACATATCAGTGTGTATCAAACCTACACATTCAATGGCTCTTGTGCCTTCGGTCGTAAACGACCTTTTGGTCATTTTACGTTCCAAACAAGATTCACAAGTTGGTAGATCATCAACCTTTAAGTCATTGAGAGGTCCATCACATACCAATCTTTTAATCCTATTAAGGTTAATATGACATTGGCGCAAATGCCATAGGTAGGTTTCATCTTTTGATAATTTTACTCTTTTATGATTAGGTTCCGTTGATTCCATGTCTAACAAGTGAGGGATATTTCCATTCAAATAGAATAAACTGTTTTCCAATGTACCTTTGCAAATAATTTTATCATTCTTACTAATCATAAAAGCTTTATTAAAAGTAACCGAATAACCAAATTTATTTAAACAAGAAACTGAAATTAAATTCCTCTTGAATTGTGGTACATAATAAACGTTTATTAAAACTAAATGCCTATAAGAATCTAAATTGATTCTAATATTTCCCACTATACTAGTAGACACCAACGCTCCATTGCCTAAATGCAAGTTGAATTCATTCTTATTCAGTCTATTTCTTTTGACCCATTTCACCATAAAGGAAACACTTCTCTCTGATCTTGGTTACTTTCTTGGTCTCATTCTCAGAAGGACCAAGTTGTTTTTTCCTCTGTTATTTCTTGACCTTCTAACGGGTCTTAATAGTAGCAACTTTACCAACCATATGAATCCCTGTCTAGAGACATCATAATATCAACAGCAGTCTCCATTCCTACATGTTGTTGTTGCAACATGTTGGAGATGATAGCCATAATGTAACGTACATTTAGCCATCTCATCTAAAGATTTCCACAACTGATACTCATCTCTTTGCTCCTAAGTAGATTCATTAGTTTGGTGGTTAAGGAATATACAGAATGAACTTATACTTTTCATCTTGCAACAACAACCCAATATTCCTTTTCCATGTGACATAATTATCATCAGTTAAAGTAGTATCTTTTAGGATATCGATTAGGGATGCGGTCATTATTTCTTTTTAATAACAAAAATTATATAAGTAAACAATCATGATATAGCACTTTTGAATATTTATCTTGAATTAAATAAAATAATTCAATCGTAAAAATTCAACGGTGATCTAACACCCATAAATGTCACGCCTCTTTTGGAAGTTCACAACATTTACTAGTTGGACTAGGTCCCACCTAATTGTTAACATAACAACCAACGTTTTCAATTTTAGCCTTGTAATTTTTATTAACAAGAACTCTTGAGAGAATATTAATAAAATTACATTGAGTGTAATAATAAGTTATCGACCTTCAATATAATCCCTCACGAATATCCCTCCTTTGGGAGTAGACATCGTTTGGGATAATTGTCTAGTCTAACCTTGTAAGGAAGTATCTTGCTAAATTCGATTCATGAATACCCCTTGGGTGGTTATTCACGAAACATAAAGCTCAACTAAACTTGGAGGCCGTAGGTGTTCCAAAACACCTTCTCCCACTCAATTGTTTAAGGCGTGTGATCGAATTCCAAAGAATGATTTACTAAGTTATCTAGATGTCAATTTAGATACTTAAACCATTCAATGCATGTTCATACCAAAAGAGATATATGAGTGGCACTCCTATTCTGTATGACATGTTATCAAACAATGACAAACATTGCAATATTTATGAAAATATAAATAGCTACAATTTCGGTCTATCCTAGAAAAACCAATAAATTACATATGTCTTGGAATATAAAAACTCCTTTCTTAGCAAACAAGTCTTCACGCGACCTTCGTCGTCCGGACTCTCTCGGCTATCTCCCATGGGCATGTGCACCCTTGGCACCTACCTATGGGTGTGTGCATGCCACAAACCCATAAAGGGCTGCCATGCGCAGCCCTTGGCTTCCATAGGGCTGACGTGCGTAACCCATGCCACAAAAAAATGTGGTTGCGTGCTCTTCGCACGCACGTTCGTTGTTATGGCTCGCACGGTCCCAAACTTGTTCCGGTTGCTCCTAATTCTTCAAACCTTCAAGTCTTCGATACTTGAATGTATTACAGAAGAATTTAAATAATAAAAAACTGCAGTTTTTTTTATTATTACAACAACAAAAAAAAATAACTTAGTAACTACTAAGAAGGAAATTATGGCGATGATAGACCACCCTTCTTGTTACAATCCCAAAACAAATAACACTGAAATTCTAGGACCAAAATTGAGCAATAACAAACCACATATAAAACATATATATATATATATATATATATATATATATATATATATGCGAATACCTAGAGTGTCATCTCTTTCTAAAACAAGCATATATACAATAAAAAGAAAAAGATTCACGAACACATACGTCAATTAATCAAGGGTACAACCAGGCTTTGATACCAATTGTAGGGAAAAAATGGTTCAAAATACAACGGAAGCGTGAGAAAACAAAAATTAGGGTTTGTGTATAAATAAAAAATTTCCCTTTTAATAACAAGAACATTAACCCTAGATTAATTGATGTATACAAAAAGTATCGTACCTTTTTTTTCTTGACAATTAAACTAGCATCGAATTGAATCTGTAAGATATTCCAATCCAATCATGAACGTGAATCACCTAGTTGTGTGGGCTCCCTTTCTTTAAATTGTATACCTGAGAATGAAAACAAACAAAATCTTCTTCTTTGTTAGTCACAATAATCATCCAAGAGAAAAACCAAGAACATCCGGTCACATTTGAATTGTCAATCAATTTAATTGAAACTTAGGTGAACCTTGATTTGACGTTGTACACAAAACCCTTTTGAGGCGAAGGATACTAATGTACTATCGAAAACAAAAATGTTCCCCGTTTTCTCTTCTTGGCCGAATTCACACTATCTCTATGAGTTGTTCGAATTTTGTCCAGAGTAGAAAAAAAAAATTCTCCCTCAAAACTATCTCTTGCTAGGCCAATTTCTCTTCTTGAAAATTGCTTAACATGGCCAATATTCATAGAAAAACTTAGGGTGACCGAAGTTAACACACGTATATATAGGATCATAAATTCTCTCATAAGAAGGATTTACTTGGTTGGCAAGAATTCTTTCCTTAGGTGAATTTTTTTGGTAGTTAAGAATCCTTATTTAAAAGGAATTCTATCCTATTAGATATATATATGGGTTGGCCGAAATTTCATTGGATATATATTAGGATCACAAATCCTTTCCTAAGAAGGATTTACTTAGTAGTTAAGAATCCTTTCTTTAGATAGATTTACTTGGTGGTTAAGAATCCTTTTCTAAATGAATTCTATTATACACCAAGACCCTTAATTTGATTAGATAAATAATTTATTTTATTTATCTTTTTATCAAATATAGTCTTTAATGTTAATTATACTACAAACAATAGTATAATTTTAGGAGACCAACTCCTATTAGGAAAAAAATTGACTTTTAATTAAATAATTAATTAATCAAATTAATGGATTTCCATTTAATTAAATAATAAAATAAAATTAATATAATTTAAGTTATTCTTAATAGCCTTGCCGCCCAACATATGTATATAGGCCATATATTATTTTTCTTATTTTATTAAATCCATTGGACCATAATAAAAAAGTCCACAAGTGAACTAGACCCATTCTTACAAAAAGAAACAAGTTCACATGCCTTAATACAATTCTAGATGGACCCCTAAATTGGTCCGGTAGAATATATCAAGTGATCCATGCAAGTTCGTGTGGATTGGGGATCTTGTCGGGCTATCTAAATTTAAGCTCCAATAGACTCAACCCAATCACAATCAACAAATGATTCACTTAGGTCCAATCTAATTAATTTTACTTCATTCCACTAAAGAACTAAAATTGAACTCCTAAATAAAAATAGAATAAGTTGACGTTACTCATTTATACCCTCGACAATCTTATTTGAGAAAGTGTATCCTCGTGAAGAATACCAGTAATCGCCGAGAGCTCATAGACCGCCTATAGCTCTCCAAGTTATCATGTTTACTCATACGAGCACATTTTGAACTAGGATATTTTGACTTGTCCAGAAGCCATGTTCCAATAGACACTATTGAAAACTTAACTTTAAGATTTAATATCCAATACCTCAAAACATCCATATGATGGTATTTTACTCTCATTCAAAAATGGAGCCACGATGTCCATATCTATAAATGAAGTCCTCTATCAATTAACAAATGAATACCACAAAACTATCGATAATAGACTATGTTATATAATCGTACTCATTGATAGCTCAAATGATAACACTTGCAACCATAAGTCCATCATTTATCTTAGGATTGAGATAGACTCTCCGATTGTCTTCAAATGAAAACTTGTATCCATTGACAGTTCTAGATAAAGTATTTTTTTTTATCCTATTCAATGCACCCAGTGCACTAGATTCTTTTGCCCAAAGACACCACACTTTGATGATTTTAGACTTATCATAACACATTTGACCCCACTCAAATGCTAGCAAAAGAATCTACAACTTTGACAAGATAAAGGCTCTCAACCTTTTATCTTAAGTTGTGAATGTTATTCAAGACTAACTAAATAATTGTGTCTACCTCATACATATCTAGATGTATGAACAATTCTTCTTTTCTCATAGTCTTTTGACCTTATGATCATTTACTTTTGACAATTATAATAATTAAACTATAAATGCTATAAGATTTGTTAAAATGGAAATCACTTTATTAATATGAAAAGATTGTCAAATACATTATTATACTATTGCTATCGAGCATAATCCTAACATAACCTACCTAAACATGAAAGAAGAATCTCGCCTAATCTACACTACCCCAATCTACACTACCGCTAATAAGTGCCTACAAGACCGTCCCAAGCTTCTGAGACCAGAACTAAAGCATGGATCTACCTCGCTCTACGAAACAACGAGCAACTAACTCGATGACCTCCATGAAGAATCATGCCATGAATACACACAAGATCATATCTACATTATAACGAACATTAAATTCTGCATACGTGTAAGACAAGAATTTGTTTCCAAAGAGGAAACAAACTTATCTCCACCAACGATAATACTGAGTCCGTTATTCACTCGAAGTCAACGATTTTTAAATAGAGGATCCCGCCCGGTAAAGAATCAAGGTGGGAGATACACCCGTTAAAATTATTTCAGCCATGTATAAATATACCCAAGCATTCCCACGGAAGGAGAGGAGAAAAAAAATAAAAAATAAAAATCATATAAAGAGAAGATTAAGAGGACAATGAGAAAAAGAAAATGAGGAAGGCCTAAATTATGGGATCAGAACACGACCACCATTGTTCCACTGTTCGACTGGCACGAGGTTGCCACCCATCTATGCCTTAGAGAGATTGTGAGTGTATGTGAGAGTTTACTATATACCACAAGTGATCAATAATAAAACTCTCATCTGCTATCACATTATCATTCAAATATTCGTTTCTATCTTATCAGGTCAGATATCTGAGGTACTGACCCAGGACACCACCTCTGTGGTAGTGGTCTTGAGGGTGTTAGTTGGAATTTCTCATCTTGAGTAAATTTCCCGTTAACACTTTCTGGCACCGTCTGTGAGAAATTTCCACACCACCATTCTTATATTCACAAGTTTGTTGTTTTTACAGTAATTGAAATTTCCTAGAAAGTGTGTGTCTATAACCTAGAGGGGGGTGAATAGGTTTTAATTCGATAGATTACCGATTTTACGAATTAGTCAATATTATTAATTTTACCCCATTCTACTAAGTGTTAAATTAAAAGACAACAAACATAGAACAATAAAAACACGTAATGTATATGTGGAAACCCTTCAAATGAGAAAAACCACGGGTTGTTTAGAGCGTCACCCTTGATCTTTAAAATCCACTATTGAGTAAAAGTTTACAACCTAGGTTGACCTCCCGTCTAACCCTTAAGTTACTAACCCTTTCACTCTACCCAACGAGCCTTAATAGTGATTTTGGATCACAAACCTCGTGCACTAACAACTTAGACAAAAACTAAATCAACAATGAAGAGATAATAAAAACCTAAGTGAATATGCAAAAATGCTAGGTCAAGACATTCATGCTTATCTAGGATTAATAATGACAATTAAAGCAAATCCTAGATATCAATGTTCTAAATAAGAAGGCAAAAAGAATTAGCTAGAAGGGTAAAATCGTCCTAAATGCTAGCTATCATGAAAGCATAAATCTCAACCAACAAACAACTACTCAAGCATGATATAATACAATAAAACTTAAAAGCATACAGTCAATGAGCAATTAATGCTATTTCTAGGTAAACATAGCCTAGTAATGAAACAATTAATTCTAGGTCATGTAGAGATTACCTAGTCAATAAAAACAAGAAAAAGCCATGCTTGGAAGATGCAAGAAGATATTAGATGCTCATGGATTGATGGTTGGATGAGTCAAGATGAGTTCTTGGAACCTCTTTCTCTAGGAGTTACTTTCCCTTTCAAAGATGTGATTTTTGGCTCATCAGCCCGAATGAAGAAGAAGATGATACATAAATATGAGCCTTAAATGAAACTACATCGTTTTAACAAAATTGCCCAAAAAGTTACATTGTGCACTAGTGGTGGCGCTGGTCTAGTAGCGCACAGCCTAATTTTTATGCTGGGCGCCAGTGGAGTAGCGCAGGGCAGTGGCGCACAACCAGCGACAAACCACTAGACGAGTAGGGCTGGTGTGGTGAGCATGACGACCAGCGCACCACCAGCGACAGACCACTGGAAAGTTGCGCTGGTGTTGGTGCTGGTGAAGGTGCTACTCGAGTGGTGCACTGCTCACTTCCTTCACACTCATACACAAATTATGTAAGAGAAAAGAGGTGAAGGGAATGCATCCTAATGCCTAACATGACATGGCATTTTAATCACAAGATGCAATCAATTTAATCAGCAAAAGAGAACAAAATTAGGCACACCGCAAGACAATTAAGCACAAATGCAAAGTGATCAAAACATGCATGAGAGTGAGTGTGTGCACTAAATCTCTTCAATGAATTTAAGCAAATGATATACCTCTGAAGCTTGAACTTGATCGTGAGCAAGGTCGACCTAAACTACCCTTACATAATTCTCCACAAATATGGTTTGTCAAACAAAATGAGCCAATCAAAAACCGAGGAGTTTACAATCTCCCCCTTTGGCTATTTCGTGACAAAATCACCACTCACAATTCATCCTCACCAAAAAACAAAACAAAAGACAGAGGTCAACAAAATTTTCTTCATTACAAAGAGATGCCTAATAAACTAGATCTTCAAGTCATCCATCTCTAGTAGAATCAACATCCCTACAAAACAGAATAACTACACTTTCCAAGACAAGTGTAAGAGAGAGATCAAGATAAATACACACAAGCGCAATTTGCATGAATTAGAAACAACATGCAATCAACAATGCACATATCAAAAACTCTCCCGAAATAGGTCAACTCCTATGAATTAGAAACAAGTAACATGCAATCAACAATGCACATAGCAAAAACTCCCCCTAAATAGGTCAACTCCCTCAGAATAGGTCAATCTCCCCTTAAATCATGCCAATATCAACTCCCCCTAGAACCAATATTACTCCCTCTTTTTGTCACAAGATAGGCAAAGGAGTATTCCCCAACCCGGACACTTTAGCAAAGAGAGATATTTGTAATGTAAATGCATAATCATATACAACAACTTTATACAGGTTGATTAAGAGAGAGAGAAATGCATGGAAGTTTTATTGGTTGGAATATGTGCAAAAGATTGCCTTGAATGAAATACATGCAACATAAACTTCCAAAAGCATGGTATTTGGCAAAGAAAATAACACATGAGGTTCCAAGAGAAGTCAAACAAATTTGCACCAAATTGTCAATGGAAAACAAGATATAGTTTAACAAAAAAAAAATAAGAGCAACTATCAAACTTTACAAGATGAACAAGACAAGAGCGACTATTGCGCCCTTTTAGATTTTTCCAAGCAAGATGCCCGTATGATAGTAGCCTTGTTCAATAAGTAAATAATAGAGAGACTATAGTAATGTGAAATCCTTGAGATGGATACAATATCCTTATTGAATGAAGTCTCAAAAGTCACTTACACACATATTTGCAATCATTTTGTAAGCATTCAATAAATTCATCATGCATAACACTTAAAGTATGTCAAGATCAAGTTTTCATAAACATGGAGATAAACTTTGGGTCAATAAAATGTACTTCCCAATCAAATTTCATAGTCCAAAAATACATGTTTGAACACAAATGAGACATGCTTTTCAAATAAGGTAAAAACACACTTATTAAATAAAAAGACATATAATAATATATGCATCCAAGATACTCAAGCAATTAATTAAAGAGCATAAAATTGAACAATTATTTGCTTATTAAAATGCAAGTTCACTCTCTTTGCTTGAGCTCCCCATATAAGGTCAAACGAAATCATGTCAAAAGGGGTTATGAGTCCCTATAGACCTTCCAAGTCAATTGGACCTAGTTGAGCCTATGGGTGAAATCTTAGCACAATGACATGTGGGTTCATCTCTTCTAATCCATTTAGGTGACACAATGTCATTCCTAGTGGTCATTGTCATCATATTTCTCCTAGGATCATTATTTCTAGACTTCCTAGGCACATGCACACTAGCCCTATTCTTTTCAATCATGCTTCTAGTTTTACACATGTTAATATACTTGAAGCAATTTGGTTTAATATGACCATCTACACAATAAAAATGAAATGTGGGAATAAAATAAGGGGTCATACCATTCCTTTATGAGAACAAAAGAGCTTCCCTATGTCTTTGAGCTTGCCTTTGGTCTAGTATTGGTGCTCTTCTCCTTTGTTATTGAGTTAGAGATGTTTGCTTCCTCAATTGGTGGAATTTGTGTTGTGGAAGACTTGCTTGATGTGCTCTCTTTGTTTGAGCTTGAGCTTGACTACTTGATGCTATTGACTTGGGCATTTTTAGAGCACTCTCCTAGTTCAATTTTCCTCCTAGGATGTTGTGGAGGAAGAAGTTCTTTGACGTCCATGCTCTTGACAAATTCCATCTTGCTAGGAGTTGAGGTCTCCTTGTCATCTTCAAACCCTAAACCTCTCTTGTCACTTGGCTTCTTGCCAACTCCCAAAATATGGTCAAGCTTCTCCGTACTAGAGGTTATCTTAGCAGTCAACTCTCTAGCCTCTATAAGCTTCTCCTTCAAGCTTTCTTCTAGCTTTATTTCATTTTTCACTTTCTCACTTAAGTGAGTCACCTCGATTGATAGATTGAGGTTCTCTTCCCTTAGCCTTCGAACCTCTTTCTTCATCTTCAATCTTGAGCTTTGAAAATGCTCAATGAACCCTTCAAGGTTCATACTCTCTACATTTCCATTTGTAGAGTGAGATGAGGAACTCTCATTACTTGTATCATCTTCTTTTTGTATTTCCACCTCTTCATCACTTGAGGATGTGATGCTCTCATCACTTTTTCTCTTGGTAGCTTCATAAAAATTACTTCTAGCTACTTTTTCACCTACCCATTTTTCAAGGTCACTACTTAAGGCTTTGTTGCCTTTTTCTACATCTTCCACAAAGGAGGCTCCAAAAGCCGTGTAGTTAAGAACAACCTCTTCATCACTTGAAGAATCTACTTCACTTCCACTATCACTTGATAAGGCAACCATAATCTTTCCTCTCTTCTTCTTCTTCTTCGAATTAGCACACTCGGTAGCAATGTGACCGAACCCACTGCACTCATAGCATTGAATTCCCTTCTTGGAATCCATGTTGTGAGATTTCTCCACCTTTTTAAAAGGATTCTTTTGTTTCAATTCTTTTCCTTTGGATCCAAACTCCTTCTTGTTAAATTTGATGAACTTCTTAAAATTCTTCACCATAAGGGCCATCTCCCAATCTGAGTCATCCTCTTCCTTCTCCACTTTGGTGGTTTTCAAAGCCATGCTCTCTTGCCTCATGGATGGTGTATATGTAGAGGTCCACCTCGACTCATAGGCTAGAAGCCTTCCAATCACTTTACTCGGCTTCACTGACTTATAATCACTATTTTCTACAAGAGCTGTCACCATGGATTCGAATCTAGGAGGAAGTGACCACATGATCTTTTGCTTGATCCTTCTATCCGAATATGGGTCACCTAGTTGATGGCTATAATTTACGATTTCCATCAACTTCACTTGGAAGTCATTAAAGCACTCTTCCTCCTCCATCCTAATCATCTCAAATTATGTTTGGAGGATTTGAAGTTTAGAGTCCTTAACCACTTCGATTCCTTCACGAGCCGTTTGAAGAATCTCTCAAGCCTCATTTGCATTCCTAGTGTTTTAAACCAACTTGTATTGATTGTCGTCCATGGCATATAAGATGGAATGCATTGCCTTGTTGTTCCGCTTGGAATCTTCAAATTCTTATGTGCTCCATTGAGACTTAGGCTTTGGAACCTCATCTCCTTCTTCGGTGGTTATTATTGGAAGAGTTTAGCCATCTTCAATTGCCATCCATGCACGGTAATATATTTGGAAAATATAAGCCTCCATCTTGCCTTTCCATGAGGCGTAATTATCACCCTTAAGCAAAGGTGGTCTTAAGCTTGAAGCTCCCTCTTTACTCATCCCAGGCTCACTCATAGTGTTTGGGTTATAAATGAGATGCATATGAGATGCAAATGAGATGCAAATGAAATGCAAAAACAACCAAGCAAAATCAAACAATCAAAATGCACGAAGCAAGACACACACAGAGCACGGATCACCTAAGTATATCTAGGCACATGCTCTGATACCAATTGAAATTCCCTAGAAAGTGTGTGTCTATAACCTAGAGGGGGGGGGGGTGAATAGGTTTTAATTCGATAGATTACCGATTTTACGAATTAGTCAATATTATGAATTTTACCCCATTCTACTAAGTGTTCAATAAAAAGACAACAAATATAGAACAATAAAAACACGCAACATATACGTGGAAACCCTCCAAATGGAAAAAACCACGGGCTGTTTAGAACGCCACCCTTGATCCTCAAAATCCACTTTTGAGTAAAAGTTTACAACCTAGGTTGACCTCCCGTCTAACCCTCCAGTTACTAACCCTTTCACTCTACCCAACGGACCTTAACAGTGATTTTGGATCACAAACCTCGTGCACTAACCACTTAGTCACAAGCTAAATCAACAATGAAGAGATAATGGCAACCTAAGTAAATATGAAAAAATATTCAATATGAAAAAATTCTAGGTCAACACATTCATGCTTATCTATGATTAATAATGAAAATTAAAGCAAATCCTAGATATCAATGTTCTAAATGCAAAGGCAAAAAGAATTAGCTAGGTTGTTAAAATCGTCCTAAATGCTAGCTATAATGAAAGCCTACATCTCAACCAACAAACAACTACTCAAGCATGTTATAAATGCAACAAAACTTAAAAGCATACAATCAATGAGTAATTAATGCTATTTCTAGGTAAACATAGCCTAGTAATGAAACAATTAATTCTAGGTCATGTAGAGATTACTTAGTCAATGAAAACAAGAAAAATCCATGCCTGGAAGATACAAGAAGATGTTAGATGCTCATGGATTGATGGTTGGATGAGTCAAGATGAGTTCTTGGAAGCTCTTTCTCTTTAGAAGTTACTTTACCTCTCCAAAATGTGATTTTTGGCTCATCAGCCCGAATGAAGGAGAAGATGATACATAAATATGAGCCTTAAATGAAACTACATCGTTTCAACAAAACTGCCCAAAAAGTTACATTGTACGCTAGTGGTGGCGCTGGTCAAGTAGCGCACCACCAGCGCACAGCCTAATTTTTGTGTTGGGCGCCAGTGGAGTAGCGTAGGGCAGTGGCGCACAACCAGCAACAAACCACTGGACGAGTAGCACTGGTGTGGTGAGCATGACGACCAGCGCACCACCAGCGATAGACCACTAAAAAGTTACGTTGGTGTTGGCACTGGTGAATGCGCTACTCTAGTGGGGTAATGCTCATTTCCTTCACACTCATACACAAATTATGCAAGAGAAAAGAGGTGAAGGGAATGCATCCTAATGCCTAACATGACATGGCATTTTAATCACAAGATGCAATCAATTTAATCAAGCAAAAGAGAACAAAATTAGGCACACGGCAAGACAATTAAGCACAAATGCAAAGTGATCAAAACATGCATGAGATTGAGTGTGTGCACTAAATCTCTTCAATGAAGTTAAGCAAATGATATACCTCTGAAGCTTGAACTTGATCGTGAGCAAGGCTGGCCTAAACTACCCTTACATAATTATCCACAAATGCGGTTTGTCAAACGAAATGAGCTAATCAAAAATAGAGGAACCTACAGTAATCGTGAGGCTTCGCTCCTCCCAATGACAGCCAGACACATCGGGACAACCTTCAGCTACGTCGACATGAAAAGTCTAGAAGAAAAGAAGAAAATCCTGGCTCCGTAGCCAGGTCCCATACTAGCCAGTCACTGTGCGGGCTTTAGATCCCCCTATGGGAAGCCAGGTCATGCTTGGCCAACAAGCGGCGGCCTTCTTCGAAAATGTCCGCCTTCGACTACTCGTTGAGGGTATTACTGTCTAGCAAGCAAACCTCTGCAATCGAGGATAACCAAATAGGCTCGGGACTCGTTAACCCACCTTTGATTGCCTGGGACCTACCCCTCCGGAGCCAACTCATAATAAAACTGGACCTTAGCCTCAATCCGTGATAGATTAGGACCCAAGCCCCCCGTTCCCGAAGTACCACCACGTTACCAACCTAGGCAAGTTAAGTCCGCGACGGACGTCCTTCCCCGGGACCGGTGAGAGTTTCTTCTCCAAACGACTTCAAGAAGGAAAGCCTGGGCTAGAGAGGAAGAAAGCTAGCAAAGTTCCCAGGCAGATCCCATTCGTAGAAGGAGTAGAGTAGAAGTCGCCAGCTCATCAGAAGGGTCTGACAATGAGGAATCCGATATTGATTCAAGGAAACCCGAGAACAAGCGCTTGCGAGACCAGTTGGTAGAACTTCAGAAAGAGATCCAACAGATGAAGAAGTGGAAGTACAATGAAGACAAGGAAGATCTTCTAAGTGAGATGAATGCTCCCTTTACCAGAAGGATCCGGGAGGCAAAGCTCCCGCCAAAATTCAAAATGTCGATTGATAGATTCTCCAGGACCGAGGATCCCTTGAGCCACTTGGAGAGCTTCATCCAACAGACGGAGGTTCAGAACATGACCAGGGTCACCATGTGTCGGATGTTCCCAACCACGCTAACGGATTATGCTAAGACCTGGTTCAGAAAGCTACCCGCTGGCAGTGTGGATTCCTTTATGAAGCTGTCAATTGATTTCTGCTCATCATTCCAGGGAGTTAAACGAGATTGAAGGATCCAATCCATTTACAGTACGGAACCAAGAGAGAGGGGAAACCCTCCTAACTTATGTCGAGCGATTCCACAAGGAAGTCATCCAGATGGAGGTCTTCACTGAAAAAGAAACCCTCACCAATTTCAGGAGGAACTTATAAGCGGGAAAGCTTTTCAGATCTTTTACCAAGCGGCATCCAAAGACCTACTAATAAGCCTATGATCGGGCTCTAGAGCAAATTGAAGTCGACGAAAAGCTCAAGGTCAAGATGGAACACGACGATAAGAGATCCAAAAAGCGACAGAAGAAGGAAGCTTCCAAACCAGAGCAAGCACAGAAGAATCAGAACAAACTCCCCAATAGGTCGGCGTATCGCTTCCCCAAAGGTAGCTAGTAAAACTAACTCCTCTACGGGCTTCGCCTTCTCCTGGGATAGTGGCCTTAATATCTCGAGATGAGAGAGGATATGATTATTACACCCCCTTAAATGTATCCCGTGAAACAATCTATCACACCATTCAGGATAAAGGGTTGCTACAGAAGCCCACACCCATGAAAGTCCAGTTGATAAGATGAATCGTTATCAGTATTGTGACTTTCATGAAGACGTGGAACACAACACTTCAAAGTGCTATAACCTGTAAAATTAGATCGAGGCTTTTATAAGGGGAGGATGTTTGGTAGAATTCTTACAGCAGATCAAGGATAACATTCAGACTGAAAGGGAAATGCAAACAAAGATCTGTGAGCACGTTGAGAAGAGAAAGGGGGAGTAGACGGATCTGATGCAGCAAATTCAGATAATACATACCATCAGCGGAGGGCCTACTCTGGCGGGCACCTCTAATAATTCCAGGAAAAACCACGCGAGGAAAATCCCTCGTGTGAACGAAGGGCGGGGTATCTTCAATGTTGACAAGAGTCTGGCCAACCCTTCCCAGATGTCACAGATCATTTTCACCGAATCGGATGTCTATAACACCGTGCAGCCTTATGACGATCCCATGGTGATCACGGTAAAGATTGCCAACTACATGGTATACCGTGTGCTCGTAAACACAGGCAGCAGCGTTGATGTCTTATTTAAAGATACTTTAGATAAGCTGGATTTTAGACAATGGTGCTATAATAGCTGCACTACCCCACTGTATGGGTTCACTGGGATTCAATCATACCCGTGGGATCAAAAATCCTGCTAGTAATCATTAGAGCCACACCTCTCTAGCAGAATGTTATGACAGACTCTGTGGTGGTGGATACCCCATCGGCCTACAATGAGATATTAGGAAAACCATTTTTATCATCCTTGAAAGGGGTCATATTTATCTACCACAACGTCCCAAAGTTCCTAGTAGGAGACAATGTGGGGGAAGTGCGGGGTGACCAGCAATCAGCCAGGAGATGCTATGCAATGTCTGCCAACCCAACAGCTCTAGCAAAATAACTTGCCCAAGTAACAACGATCCAGGATCGGGCAACACCTGTATTGACCTTGGAAGATGTAGGGCCCATAAATCACCCAGAGGATGACCTTGTGGTGCCAGACAATAAGGAGCTGAGAAGGGAATGGCCTATCAGTAATTTAGCGGATGAGCTGGAAGAGATTCCCATCCGGATAAGGGATCTCTTGAAGGTCATCAAAGTCAGAGCCACCCGTGAACCGGGAGTGAAGAAGGGTTTGATCAGGCTCCTTAAAGAATTCAATGACATCTTCTCTTGGAGTCATGACGAGATGCCCGGGATCTCAATATCTTTGGTTGCTCACTGATTGGTAGTGGATCCGACCTTCAAGCTAGTCAAACAAAAACGATGTCACTTTAATGCTGAAAGAAATGTTACGGTTCAGGAAGAAGTGAACAAATTGACCCAAGCGGGCTTCATCAGAGAAGCACGTTACCCCGAATAGATCACCAACGTGGTCATGGTCACAAAGGCAAATGGGAAGTGGCGCATGTGGGTCGATTATACCGACCTCAGCCTGGCATGCCCCGAAAGACAGTTTCCTTCTACCAAAATTAGATCAGTTGGTTTACTCTACCTCTGGAAACAAGCTTCTGAGCTTTATGGATGCGTTTTCAGGATACAGCCAAATTATAATACACCCTACTGAGTTGGAAAAGACCAGTTTTATCATCGGACAGGGTCTGTATTGCTACAAGGTGATGACATTCGGGCTTAAGAACGTAGGGGCTATATATCAATGGTTGGTTAATCGGTTGTTCAAAACCGAAATTGGAAGATCAATGGAGGTGTACATCATCTACACGATCACCAAGTCATCAATAGCTGAATGCCATCTGAGCGATCTTCGTAGAACTTTCGTGATCTTAAGAGAGAACCATATAAGATTGCTCCAAATGCACCTTTGGGGTTACTGCGGGAAGTTTCTAGGCTTCATAGTTTAGAGAGAGGCATAGAGACTAACCTGGAGAAGATTAAGGCTATCTTGGATCTAGAGTCCACCATGACACTTAAACAGGTTTAAGTTTTAACCGGGCAGGTAGCAGCGCTGAACAGGTTCATTTCTCGATCTACCGATAAATGTCTCCCATTCTTCAAAGCCATTAAGCATGGAAGAAACATGAAATGGGACCATGAGAGTGAACAAGCTTTTCAAGCTTTGAAGAAATATCTATCAAGCCTTCAGCTATTGGTCAAGCCAGAACCTGGAGAAGAGCTATAAATCTACTTAGCTGTTTCAAAGACTGCAGTAAGTGGGGCCTTGGTCAAGGAATGTGGAGATAGGGTCCTGCGGCCTATCTACTACATGATTCATGCTCTAACCAAACCAAAAAAGAATTATACCCTTCTAGAGAAGCTCGCTTATGCATTGGTAACCTCGGTAAGAAAGCTCTATCCCTACTTTCAAGCTCACTCAATAGCAGTAGTGATGGACCAACCCCTCCGTCAATTCTTGCAAAGGCATGGTGTATCCGGAAGGTTGGTTTTATGGGCACTGGAGCTCACCAATTTTGATTTAAGGTATAAGCCCAGGGCCGCAATTAAAGCCCAGACTTTGGCGAACTTCGTAGTAGAGCTATCAGTGCCCCCAGGCCAAGCGACCTCCGCAGCGACAAATATAAGCCCTTAGATGATTCCAGAATCCAACAGCTGGCCAAAATGTTGTAAGTCATGGATCCTCTACAATGATGGAGCGTCCGGGCAAGCCGGGGGAGGAGCGGGCATAGTTATAATTGACCCAGAGGGGATTGAGTGCTGCCACTGTTTCAGATTTGAATTTAAAGCCACTAACAATGAGGCAGAGTATGAAGCCCTCTTAGCCGGGATAAGGGCGACCACAGAGCTCGGGGTCAATTACCTGCAGGTCAGGAGTGACTCGATGCTCATAGTCAACCAAGTCTCTGGAGATTATCAAGCAAAAAAGGATTGTTAGGTTTTAGATTTGTGTTGGATTAATTCCATAACAAAAATTCATTTCTTTGTAATGCTTAGTTGCTTAAGTGGTTCGTGATGATAAGAGCTTCAAGGAAGAAAAGCAACTTCTCATGATGCAAAGTTCGTCTTCAAGTGGATTAATACTATTCTTGGATGCTAAGGTATCGAGATCCTTCTTCCTCTTGCAAGGTGTAAGCACACACACACATAATTCATACAGTTGTGTCGCTGCATCGTAGCGCATCATTTGGGATAACATATTCAAAAACTTGAAGTTGAATGCTCATGCATTGGTATGAAAGTAACATGTTTTGGAAAATGCATGATTGGAGACTATCTCTATGTAGTTTGCATTCTTGTGTGAAATGTGTTTGTTTGTTTATATGTTTGCATAACATGGATCTCGAACTTGATTTTAGTCTTAGATTATTCATGATTGAGTTCTGGTCATTTTGGTTACTCGTCTCGTACTATTGATTTCGAGTTCTAAATCAAAAGATACAACACTTTCAACTCATGTTGCATACATTGTCTTTGTGTTCATATATTGAGTCGAATTCTTATTTTCTGGGTTGAGTATCTTATATTTCCACATCCATTAGGGAGTTCTGGTTTGTAATCTTTAAACGGATTTGAATCCAGAGTTCAGAGACCAAAGAACGATCGAAGAACGCGAGAGGAGCGCAAGGGAAAAGGTGCGATGGCATGAGCCATCACTTGGCACCATCCTGAGGTGGGGCGTGGCCATTTCGGCCCCAAAGTTGCTCTGTCCTGAGATGCCCATGTGCCATCTTGGGGAGGCACTAAAGCATGGGGGATTTTTGGTCTTTTGATTGTTCTCTCTTTAAAACCTCTCATTTCCTCTCATTCATTAATAAGTAACGAATTTGAAGAACAAGTGCAGAATTTTTCTCTTAACATTTTGATTTTTGTTTTTGTGATAACTTCTTTATTTCAACTCCGAATCACTTGATTCAAAAACATATTTCGAGTGTCTTGAAGAGTTCTACAAACTCAAAGAATTTCCAGAACCAAAGGATATCTATAATATTCGTTGTGATCAGATCTTCAGTTCGTGGTTTTCATCCTTGTTGGTAAAATCATCTTCTTCTTAGTTTTTCATCTTAGATCTTCTTATTGATTGATATTATTTGATTAAGAAGCATGACTAGGATGATTTTGATATCATTTTGTGGTTTGTTGATTTGAAGTTTCAAGTTTATCTAGATTTGTGATAAGTTGATTGATTTGTGCTAAACTTGATATACATGAAATTGTTTCTAGAAATCTTTTGTTCTCATGCTTGATTGACTATTTCTTGATCTAATTTCATTTTCTAAGAACTAGGTTGTGTTTCAATTGGTGTCTATGTCTTCATATCTATGTTCTTAGTTGATAACATGCTTAGGTTGCCTAGATACATTTATGATTGTTCTTTGAAAGCATAATCTAGATATCTATTTGCATGTCCATAGAATTTGTTGATCATCATTTTCTATGTTGAGTGCTTGTTTGCGTTTTGCATTCATGATCACTTAGATGCCTTGTGAAGAGGTAGAAAGTCTCATATCTTAGAGTGATTCTTTGATTTGAGCAATTGGAAGTCTTAGCTAGAGTCGGGAGGACTTGGATAGCTAAGCAAGTGGAAGTCTCGACAAGAGGTGTGAGACCTCGGATAGTTGAGCAAGGAAGTCTTGACTAGATTCGGGATGACTCGGATAGTTGAGCAAGAAGTCTTGCCTAGGCTCTGGAGGATCCGGATAGGTGAGCAAGGAATCTTCCTAGAGACAGGAGGTCTTGGATAGGAAGTCAGCTTAGTAGATCACTAGGTTCAATGATAGAGTGAGAGTGATAGCTTGGAGAGCATGTGTTGATTGCTTGAGTGTGTAACTCTTATTTGAAATAGTGGATTTGCTTTTACCGGTTGTTGTGGTATCAACCCATGGATGTTTCCTCTTCGGAGGTTTACCATGTAAATATTGTGTGTCATTGTTTGCAATTTTCATTAAGCATTGTTAAAATTGCATTGTTTTAAAAGAAGACAAAAATTGGAGCATATACCTATTCACCCATCCCCTTCTAGGTATATTTACACTATAAAGATAAAGGGAAATTTCAATTGGTATCAGAGTCGGTGTCTAGACGCACTTAGATAGATCTTCTTTGTAGTGTTTGTTATCTTCTTTTGTTTCATCATGATTAAAGAAATGTATTCTTTTGTGGCTTCTCTTGTTGAAGGTGAGTCTATTGACTTAGATGATCAAAAGATCAAAGATCTTATTCAAGAAAATGAAAGGATCTCTAAGATCAATAAGTCTCTCACTAAGAAGTTAGAATATCATGATTGTAGCTCAAAATGTGTTATTGATCTTAATGACAAAATTCTTAATCTTGAGAAAAACTTGATTGATAGCAATGATAGATTAAGTATTTTGAAGCATGAAATTGAGCAAAGAGATGAATCTCTTGATCGTGCTAGGAGAATTGAAAATATGCTTAGAGCAAAACTTAATGAGCATGAGAATCAAGAGAAAGCGCTTAATGACAAACTTAATGAGGCTAAAGAGATGATTAACAAGATGTTATCTAGCTCTAACAAAGTGAAAGCTCTCATTAAGGTTGGAAAGCCTTCAAGCGACAAAAGAGGTTTAAGATATGTTAAAGAAAAATCAACTCCTTCATCTAACAAATCTACTTTTGTCAAAGCTTGTAGCAATTTAATTTTAGGTACACTCTCTAACAGTAAAGGCACGATGTTCGGATTATGCTCGATAGCAAGAGTGTAATATTGTAATTAACAATCTTTTCATATGAATAATAAGATTTCTAGTTTAACAAATCTTATAGCATTTATAGTTTAATTATTATAATTGTCAAAAGTAAATAATCATAAGGTCAAAAGACTATGAGAAAAGAAGAATTGTTCATACATCTAGATATGTATGAGGTAGACACAATTCTTTGGTTAGTCTTGAATAATATTCACAACTTAAGATAGAAGGTTGGACGCCTTTATTTTGTCAAAGTTGTAGATTATTTTGCTAGCGTTTAAGTGGGATCAAATGTGTTATGATGAGTCTAAAATCATCAAAGTATGGTGTCTTTGGGCAAAAGAATGTAGTATACTGGATGCATTGAATAGGACCAAAATGAAATACTTTATCTAGAACCGTCAATGGATAAAAGTTTTCATTTGAAGACAATCGGAGAGTCTATCTCAATCTTGAGATAAATGATGGACTTATGGTTGCAAGTGTTATCATTTGAGCTATCAATGAGTATGATTATATAGCATAGTTTATCCTCGATAGTTTAGTGGTATTCATTTGTTAATCGATAGAGGACTTCATTTATAAATATGGACATCGTGGCTCCATTTATTGAATGAGAGTAGAATACCATCATATGGATGTTTTGAGGTATTGGATATTAAATCTTAACGTTAAGTTTTCAATAGTGTCTATTGAAACATGGCTTCTGGACAAGTCAAAATATCCAAGTTCAAAATGTGGTCATATGAGTAAATATGGTAACTTGGAGAGCTATAGGCGGTCTATGAGCTCTTGGCGATTACTGGTATTCTTCACGAGGACACACTTTTCTCCAATAAGGTTATCTAGGGTATGAGTGAGTGACATCAACTTATTCTATCTTTATTTAAGAGTTCAATTTTAGTTCTTAATGGAATGAACTAAAATTAAATAGATCGAACCTAAGTGAATCATTTGTTGATTGTGATTGGGTTGTGTCTATTAGAGCTTAAATTTAGATAGCCCGCCAAGATCACCAATCCACACGAACTTGCATGGATCACTTGATATATTCTACCGGACCAATTTAGGGGTCCATCTAGAATTGTATTAAGGCATGAGAACTTGTTTCTTTTTTTAAAAATAGGTCTAGTTCACATGTGGACTTTTAATTAAGGTCCAGTGGATTTAATAAAATAAGAAAAATAATAAATGGCCCTTATATTTGGTATGGGCGGCAAAGGCTATTGTGAATAGTTTAAATATATTATTTTTATTTTATTATTTAATTAAATAGAAATTAATTAATTTGTTGATTAATTAATTATTTAATTAAAAGTCAAAATATTTTTCTTATTAGGAGATGGTCTTCTAAAACTATACTATTGTTGATAGTATAGTTAATGTTAAAGACTATATTTGATAAGTAGATGAATAAAAGGAATTATTTATCGAATCAAATTAGGAAATCTTTAATATGGTTACAAAGACACTATTGAGTTGGATTAGGAGTCTTGGTGTTGGAAAGAATTCTTTTTGGAAAAGGATTCTTTTTGGAAAAGGATTCTTGGTCACCAAGTAAAACTACTTAGTGGTAGAATTCTTCTTTGAAAAGGATTTTTAACCAGCAAGTTAATCTACCTAAGGATAGGATTCTTGTCCATCAAGTAATCCTTTTTAGGAAAGAATAAACTCTCCTAATCTATATCAAAGAGATGAATTTCGGCCAACACATAAGGTTATAGGAGAAGTTAGATTTCCTTTTAGATAAGGATTCTTAACTACCAAATAAATCTACCTAAGGAAAGGATTCTTGCCAACCAAATAAATCTTTCTTAGGAAAGATTTATGATCCTATATATATGAGTATGAGAAATTCGGCCAACCCTAAGGCAATTAGAGGTGAATTTCCGCCAGCCCTATTTTTCTTAGTGAAGAATTCAGCCATCATAGGAATTTTGAGGGAGAAAAATCTGATTTTACTCTAGACAAAATTCGTCCATCTCTAAACTATATTGTGTGAATTCGGCCAAACAGAGAAAAAAAGGGAATGTTTTTGTTTTCGATAGTATACTAATATCCTTTACATCAAGAGGTGTGTTCAACATCAAATCAAGGTTCACGTGAGTTTCAATCAAATTGATTAATAATTCACAAGTGACCGGATGTTCTTGGATTTTTCTCTTTGAGGATATTTGTAACTAACAAAGAAAATATTTTGCTCTTTCTCCATACTCAGGTATACAATAAAAAGTAAGGGAGCCCACACTCCAGGGTGATTCACATTCATGATTGGATTGGAAGATCTTGGGGAATCAATTCGGCACTTGTTCAATCGTCACGAGAAAAAGGTGCGATACTTTTGTATACGTCAATTAATCTAGGGTTATGGTTCTCGTTGCATAAAGGAATTTTTTTTTATTTATACGCAAACCCTAATTTCGTCTTTCTCACTCTTCCGTTGCGTTTTGAACCCGTTTTTTCCCTACACACGAATGCTACCAGAGGTGCCTCAACATCAACAATAAAAGTCAAGGAAAAGACTCAACAATGCCAAAGACAAACTACATCATCACCAAATGCAAAGGCAAGACATCTAGCGTTGCACGCTAAAGAGGTAAAAGTGTGAGAAGACAAAATGAGTTTAATGCTCAAGCAAATGGTAAAATTCTCAAATTCATACCTATTTGTCATTATTGCAACATGGTAGGACACATATAAGGTAATCTAATAAGCATCACTCACATGTGTGAAATTTTTAAAGAAGTTAGCTTTAACAAGGATGTGTGCACGATAATCGATAAAAAGGAAAAAATTGTTTTGAAAGTCAAAATGTCTTCAGACAATTGATATTGTTTAGAGGTTGATCCACTAACATGTAATGGCACATGAGTGCAACAAGCTTGAATTATTGCATGAAAGATTGGACCACATGAATTATAAAGATTTAAAGAAGCTTGAGAAATATAACATTGTTAGAGGTCTTCCTTGTCTTGGTAAAAAGCTTGATGGTGTTTTTGAACCATGTCAATTAGGTAAACAAACCAAAGTGTCTCATAAAAAGAACACTAATTTTTCTATCAAGAAGTCCTTAGAACTTGTGCATATGGACCTAATGGGACCAATCCAAACCGAAAGCATAAATGGTAAAAAATACATTTTTGTATGTGTTGATGCTTTTTCTCGGTTTGCTTGGCTATATTTTCTTAGAGACAATACCGAAACTTTTGGTTACTTCAAGAAGTTTTGTAATCAAGTTCAAAATGAAAAAGGTTTAGGGGTCAAGAAAATATGTCGCATTAGGAGTGATCATGGGAGTGAATTTGAAAATGCTAGATTTAGTGAGTTTTGTGATGATTATAGGATTTCACATGAGTTCTCGGCTCCTAGAACTCCTCAACAAAATGGTATTGTTGAGAGGAAGAATCGTGTCTTGCAAGAGATGGCTAGGGTCATGCTCAATAGTAAGAAAGTCCCTAGAAATCTTTGGGCCGAAACGGTCAATACCGCATGCTATGTCACTAATAGAGTTTTTAGATGGCCCGGCACAAAACAAACCTCCTATGAACTTTGGAAGGGCAAGAAGCCCAATGTGAGTTACGTCCACACTTTTGGGAGTAAGTGTTTTTTTTTAATGAAAGAGATCACTTAGGAAAGTTTGATGCTAAAAGTGATATTGGTCTCTTTCTCGGGTATGCTAATAATAATCGTGCATATAGAGTGTTCAATTTGAAAACTAAGACTATTATGGTGTCTATTAATGTGAAAATAGATGATCATAGCATGCTTGATTTGTGTGATAACAATGGTATCAATGAACCTTGTCGTATGTAAATTTTACCAAACGTTCACGTCATCGACAAAGAGGATAAAATTGCAGGTGGACGTCCAAAAAGGCATTTAGTAAATATCCTGCAAGACATCACCAAAGAAGATAAGCCTGAGTAAACAAGTATTGAACAAAACCTACTCGTGGTCAACTGACATCATATACTAATCGGGGTCAGTTAATGATACTCGGGGCTGGTTGATGATATTTTCTACTCAGGATCAGATGAAGTCACTCGGGACCAGCTGATATCGTGTTCTACTCGGGACAAACCTGAAGTAAAAAAAGTAAAAATCCCAGCATGTAGCTCACACGAATCGAGTCATTAAAATACGCAAAGATATCCATATCAAAGAGGAATTCCAAGAAGAACAAAATATCAAGCAGAAAGGGTTCCTTATCAGGCAACAGTTTTATTTCTTCAAAAAGACTGCGATATTATAAGGAAATAAGTCCTAACTGGACTACATTACTAGAGTCCCATTCGATCTCAATACAAGTCTCCAAAATAGAAAAGAAGACAAACTACTTTGAACAAGTAAACAATCATAATTAAATACAAAGATCATTCATTACTTGTACAAAGAAGATTAGGGTTCTATAGACATATAAATAGACCCATAATCTCATCACAAAAGATATATACAGAAATCATATAGAAAAATACAGAGAGAAAAAGAGAGATCGAGAATCGTAATTATTCTATTCATAGTGGATTTTTGCTCGGTTGATCATTCAACCACCAGTGGAAGTTTCTCCGGTCATCGGAGTTTAACAACGTAAAAACTTGTGTCTGATTACTTTCTCCTTCTCTTTCTCTTTAAGATCACAGCTGAAATCCAAATCTTGTTGGCTTTTCTCATACATCCAAACATCGACGTCAACAATTGGCACTAGAAGGAGGGGTTGAACCTCTGATTTAATTAAAGGTAATGACAGGTAGCGGAAGCAATTTTGGGGATGTCCAAAAATCTCCAAATAAAGTCCATGTTGGCAGTAGCTCATGAGATCTCACTGCAACCATAGAAAACCAACCGACATCCCTAGCGGGGATCCAACAAGTTCCTCTGACCAGCGAAGACCTGGCACAACATTTTCGAGAGGCGCTGCAACAATTGGTGGCAGATGCAGCAAAAGAAGGAGTTGATCTACTAGTTGCAGAAGAAGTACAACCTTCAAACCTTCCACCAACAAGGCTTCGTTCGGTTATAGTAGGGCAAAAACTAAATGCACCGAAGCCGAAAGGAGCTCTGTTCCAATCAATCAGGCTGGATGCAAGACACCCAAAGAGGAACAACCACGCTAGAGGCAAAACCATGATCAGATAGCCCATGCAAGACACCGTAAATATGACCGGCATAGGGATCGGTAGTCGTTATTGGGAAATAGTGATCGGTACCATCGTAAGAGTCATCACGGAACCATACGCCTGTAAAAATCAAAGTGAAACTCGGCATCAAAGTGAAGAGCCAGAGAGAGGAATGACAATCACCCAGCGGTTCAACCATCATGGAAGTCCCGTGGGAGACAGAGATTTCATAATTTAGAGCCTAACTCGAGAAGTCAAAAACAATAGGCTTCAAATGGACGCACTGGTCAGATGTTATGGGTATAACGATTTATCTGACGAAGATTCTGACAGTCCATTCACTAGGGAAATCTTACGGACGTCATTCCCAGAAAGGTTCAGGATGTCGCACGTGGAGCAGTTCAAGAAGGATACAAACCCTAAAGAACACGTCAAACGCTATAAAAGTTCTATGGCCCAGTATGCCTACAGCGATCCCTTATTATGCCTCAACTTTCCACAAACTCAAGGAGACACGGGCTCAAGATGGTTTGGGAGATTTCCCCCAGTGAGCATCGGAAGCTTCAGTGAACTAAGCAAGAGTTTTTCAAGGTAATTTCTAAGCAACATTCACAGGAAAAAATCAGTGGCTTACCTTTCTCAAATAAAACAAATTAAAGCTGAGTCGTTGAAAAAATACCTGGGGAGATTTCGGCCAAACGATATCAAAAATCTGCAGTGCAAACGACGAAGCGATAATTGCTGCGTTCATCAACAATCTATAAAATGGACGGTTATCTTTTAACCTGAGAAGAGCCCGTCTTACCAGATATGCAGATATGATGGACATGGCGGGAAGATATGCACTAGCCGAAGAATAAGTGTTAGCCACTGGAGGATGCTACATGCATGGAGGATAACCAGAAAAGGACGCTGAGTCCACGGTGCAGAACCAAAAGGTAAACCGAAAGGAAACAGCAAAGAAAAAAGCAAGGACAGGGAAAACAAGCGTAATACCGAACAGACCACGGAGAAATTCCGACGTAGATACGCCAACTACACCCCGCTTCGGAAAAGTCAGGAAAAAATTCTGGCCATACTGGAAGAGAAAAATCTGGTAAAAGATCCCCGCCGACAGTCTCAGTTTGCCCGGTGAGATGCAACCAAATACTGCAGATTTCATAAGGAAACCGGTCATGAGACTTCCAAATGTTACCAGCTCAGAGATTGCATAGAAACTCTCATTCGGGAGGGACATCTTCAGGATGTTATCTTGAAAAGAGATGAGAAGTCAGAAACAAAGAAAGAGATTAGGGCTGATCACAGCTCTGGTCAAAATCAAAGGGCAAGTCCATAGGCCAATGATGTAATACAAACAATCTTTAGAGGACCATCCACTGGGAGAAGTAACCGAGAGCGAATGCAGAAAATCAGAGAAGCAGTAAAAGCATGAAATAACTTTGACATGAACTCGGTCGAGCCAGACCCGAAAAGGGTAAAGGAAGGATGAGACCCAACAATATTCACAGAATCAGACTCATATGGGGTCGATGTCCTGCCAAATGACGCCCTGGTCATAAGTGCCCGGATTGGTCACCGAGAAGTCAGGAGAATCTTGATAGATAATGGAAGTTTGGCAAACATTCTTAATGTAGCCATCTACGATCAACTCAGGTTAGACCAAAAGGATCTACAGCCTTTCCATACTTTGCTATGAGGATTCGGAGGAGTTGAGGTCAGTTCACTCGGGATGGTAAAGCTACCTGTAAAGATTGGAGTGGCACCTTGCTAGAGAATTGTACTACTCGACTTCGTGGTGGTAGACTTAGACAATTGGCTGTATAATGCGTTGTTGGGTCTGCCATTCTTAAATAAACTAAGGCCGTAACAGCCACTTATGCATTGATGATCAAGTTTTCGACCGAATAGGGGGTCGGTGTAATCAAGGGATCCCAAGAGATGGCCTGAAGAGCTAACCTGTCAGTATACAAAGACAAAAATAATGGTGAACAGGTATGAACTATAACGCAGCCGAGTCAGAACAAAGAGTCACTGTCATTCGAATTTGATCAAAGGGAAGAGTCGAATGAGTCCAAAAATGAACCGGTCAAATAAATTATCTTGAAAGAAAATGAACCAGATTAGAATGTCAAGATCGAGGCTAATTTGGAAGGAAAAGTAAAACAAAGCCTCGCTGATCTGCTTAAAGAATAAAGAGATGTGTTCGCCTGGAGTCATGAAGACATGGTCGGGATATATGCCCGAATAATATCTCACCATCTCGGAGTAGACGCGAATGCAAAACCAGTAATACAAAAGAGAAGATCATTCAATCTCGAAAGAAGCCAGGCAATCAAACCGGAAGTAGAAAAGCTACCCGTCGTAATGTCGATTAGAGAAATCAACTACCCTCAATGGGTAGCTAATGTAGTCCTCGTCCAAAAGAAAAATGGACAATGGAGAATGTGCGTAGATTTCATAGATTTGAACAAGGCATGCCCAAAAGACAGTTTTCGACTTCCGAGGATAGATCAGTTTGTGGACGCTACATCAGGCTACGAATTGCTCAGTTTCATAGACGCCTACTCGGGATATAACCAAATCCGGATGAACAAGGCTGACGAAGAAAAAACAATAATCTTAACTGATCAGGGCTTGTACTGTTACACAGTAATGCCTTTCGGGTTAAAAATACAGGGACAATATATCAAAGGCTGGTCAACAGAATCTTCGCACGGCAAATAGGAAGGAACATGGAAGTGTACATTGATGACATTCTGACCAAGAGCATCTCGACAGACAAGCATACCTCAGACCTGCGAGAGACATTTGATATTTTTAGGAAATACCAAATGAAACTCAATCTGAACAAGTGTTTATTCAGGGTTCCTTTAGGAAGGTTCCTGGGTTTTCAAGTTCACCAAAAGGGAATCGAAGTCAATCCTGAAAAGATCCATGCCCTGCAGAGAATGACCTCACCAGGACATTAAAAGAAGTACAGCGCTTAACAGGATATTTAGCTTCCTTGGGAAGATTCATCTCAAAGGCCACGGACAGATGCCCACCCTTTTTTCAGAGTAACAAAAAAAAAAGACTCGAATGGAATGAAGGGTGCAAGCAGGCTTTCTTAAAAATCAAAAAGTACCTGGGGCAGACTCTTATCCTTTCAAAACCATAAATTAGAGAGATACTCCATTTATACTTATCAATTACAGAACTAGCAGCAAGCTCAATCCTAGTCAGAACAGAAGATGAAGTACAGAAGCCAGTGTATTATACCAGCAAGGCACTCTCACCAGTCGAGACCAGGTATTCACAGGCAGAGAAAATGGCCCTAGCATTGGTTTCAGCAGCAAGGAAGCTAAGGCCATACTTTCAGGCTCATACAATCCAGGTTCTCACCGACTGCCCATTAAGACAAATTTTTACAGAAGGTAGAGATTTTAGAAAGACTAACCAAATAGGGCAATTGAGCTAAGTGAATTCGATATCCACTACGTCCCCAAGACATCCCTCAAAGGGCAAGCAGTGGCAAACTTTATAGCAGGGTTCACAGAGCCAAACCTGGAAGCAAAAACGATGTTGGGAAAAAATTTCCCATGGAAATTGTATGTTGATGGCTCTTCAAACACTCATGGCAGCTGGGCAGAGATCGTAGTATGCACTCCAAAATAAGATGATGTTGAATGTACCATGAGGTTTGACTTCAAAGCAACCAATAATCAAGCCGAGTATGAGGCTCAACTAGTTGGACTCAGAGTCTGTATAGCTCTCGGGGAAGATGAAGTCGAGATATTTAGCGATTTACAGGTAGTTGTGAACCAAGTCTTGGACGAATACCAACAAAGGATGAAGGCATGATAGCCTACCGTGACATTGCAAAATAGCTCCTCAAAAAATTCAAAGAATATAGGATTGCCCAAATCCTTAGAGAGGAGAATGAAAAGGCAGACGCTTTGTCCAAACTAGCATCAGCAACAACCACAATCAGGCCAAAAACTATTTTGGTTGCACATCTTCTCAAACCGAGCACAACTGAACCGAAAAACTTTAAAAAATTTAGAAATCCGAACACCGCCAAATGGTTGGATAACTCAGCTGAAAAAATTCCTGGAAGAAGGCGTGCTCCCGGAAGTTCCTTTATAAGCAAAACGTATCAGGTATCGATCAGCAAGGTACACGTTGGCTAGAAGAGAACTATACAGAAGGGGGTTTTCCCGAGCACTCCAAAGATGTGTGTTAGAGGAGGATGCATATCGGATATTACAGGAAATCCACGGAGGAGTTTGCGGAAACCACACTAGGGGTAAAATTTTAGCACACAAGGTACTCAGGCAAGGTTATTATTAGCCTATTTTATTCTCAGATGCACAGCGATGTTCGGAGAGTTGCAATACTTGCCAAAGGGTTCCTAATGATATCCGACAACCCCCTGAACAACTCAGAAACCTCACATCTTCATGGCCATTTGTCATGTGGGGTTTGGATTTAATCGGCCCAATGCCTGCTGGGACAGGGGATAGAGCAAAACATGTCATAGTAGCCGTTGACTATTTCACGAAGTGGGCAGAAGCTGAAGCATTGATGCACATCACAGAAGCAAATACCACAAATTTTGTGAAAAATAATATACTTTATAGGTTTGGAGTCCCAAACACCATAATCACTAACAACGACACCCAGTTCGATAACATGAAATTCAGACAGCTGTGCAAAGAATACAAGATTGCCAATTACTATGTCACACCTGCCCACCCTCAAACAAATGGGCAGGTTGAAGCAGTAAACAAAATTATCAAGCACAGAGTCAAAGCAAAGCTAGATGTCAAGAAGGGAAGCTGGGTTGAAAAACTACCTGAAGTATTATGGGCATATCTGACGACAGCAAGAACTTCAACATGAGAGACTCGATTCACTTTAGCATTTGGAACATAAGCTGTTATCTCCATAGAAACATCATATGCATCACCCCGGGTCAAGTTATATGATGAAGAACAGAATGTTGACATGCTATTACAAAGTTTAGATGAGCTAGAAGAGAAAAGGGAGAAGTTCCGAATATGAAATATAGCATATCAGCAAAGAGTAGCTCGCCACTACAACTCTCATGTTCAGGTCAGGAAATTCCAACTAGGAGACCTGGTACTCAGGAAGGTGTCGTTGAACACAAAAAATAAAGCTTTAGGTTCCCTGAGTGATAAGTGGGAAGGCCCGTACAAAATCGAAGGAATAGCTGGTCATGGAGCATATTGGATTGCACGACCCAATGGAGGGGTTTTACCCCAACCATGCAACGCCCAATATCTGAAAATTTTCTATCCTTAAATTGTTTTCTGTTTTTCCTTTTCTAGTCAGGACAATTTTAGTTAGGTCAAATATTAATTTTTGGAACTTAAATCTTTGTTGATTTTACAGTTATAAATAAAAAGCAAATTCGGGATTTCTTAAAAATGAAGCATATGATAATAAGAACATGAAAATAGAATATTCGGGACCATTGATTCCGAATGGGCAGAGAAGCTCGAAGGAGCATGCCAGCCGAGCAAGGTCAATTGACCTTAGCAAAGAGGCAAACCCGATGCACCAGATTCTGAAGAAAGGCTCGGGACGCTGTCGGAAAAAATTCCGATAAAATACGTAGCTGTGTTAAGCAATTTGAAAAGCTTAACGATTCGGTAAACCCTTGCACAGAAAAACTGGGGAGACATCCTCGGTAATGTGTAAGGACTCAAAACAGATGATCATGGTAAGCCTTGATGTGATGTTTGGGTAGCAACCGAGTATGAAACACAAGTATAAATCTATTTGCCTGTTTTAAGATGACTCTGTTAATAATACTAGCTAGTTTAATAAGATACTTGGCGTTAAAAATTATTTAGGTAACAAAACCAGTTTAATAAGATACTCGGTGAGGTTACCCGTACATCAAAAATAGCCAGTTTAATAAGATACTTGGCGTTAAAAATTATTCGGGTAACAAAACCTGTTTAATAAGATACTCGGTGAGGTTACCCGAACATCAGAAATAGCCAGTTTAATAAGATACTTGGCAGTAAAAATTATTCGGGTAACAAAACCAGTTTAATAAGATACTCGGTGAGGTTACCCGAACATCAGAAATATCCAGTTTAATAAGATACTCGGCATGAACTGTGATAGCCAGTTTAGTAAGACACTCGGCAACAATAGAAATCAAGATAAAGAAGATGAAATTCCTAGAGCAATGAATCAGATCAAAACTACTCGGTTTTCAGAATTAGTTAACTCGGGATTTCATTAATTTTTACAAAGAATCATTACAAAGAATTGTTTCAAAGAATTGTTACAAAGAATCTTTACAAAATAAATCAGGAGGATTTTAAACTCTTGCCAATGCTCGGGTCAGGCACCATCTCGTATTCGCGGAGCAGACTTTCATTGGAAGGCCAAGCAATCGTGTTGACCGAATCATCCATCCATTGGCTGTAATCTTCTCCTAGGATCGGTCCGACATCAGGCACCACATCTTCCACGACCGATTCTTGACTAGCATTAAAGGTCGAGAGGGAATGTTAGGATGGAACCTCCAAATGCATGGGATGGGGCTCTTTGCCTCGGTTGCTGCAGTAAGCTCTCCACTCTTTCATCTGAGTTTGAAGAGATTCTATGGACCGATCCACATGATTTTTGATCGACAGCTCCCAGTTGGTTCGGGGTTTTTCAGTTGACCGATTCTTAGAAGAACTCTCCGGCTAAAACTAGCCCTCGCTGAAACTCCAGAAGAAGAAAGGCATCGTAGGCAGGGGATCTTTTAAAATGATCAACCCCTAGACTTCAAGTTCCAACCTGGCTTCTTTGGATAGGGACTTGACTATCAAAGCTTGGTGTTCCAAGTCCTCGATCTTCTGTTCATATGCAGACTTGGACTGCTCCGCTTTCTGCTCGGCCTTAAGCATTGATTCTTGGGCAGAAGACAATAAGTTTTAAAGTGACGTAGCCTTCTCTTCTGCCAAAGAATCCCTCTCTGCGGCCTTCACTTGCTTCGCCAAATAGTGGTTGGCAAACACTTGGGCAGAGCCCACCTTCTTTTGATAAGCTGCCTCAACCCGAGAATGGTTGTCCTCACTTTCCTTTAACTGAGCCTCAAGACGCCTTATTCGATCAGCCTGATGTTGATGCATCTGAACCAGCTCAGCAAACTCGGCCACCATCTACAAAGAAGTTTAATTAAAAATCTGGTGAACAAGCAAGACAATTAAAGAGTTAGGAATAACTTACATAAGATGTGCCATTGAAAACATTCTAAGGACGCTCCGTTAAAGAGCCATCCCAAAAACAGCTCCAGCGATCATCCCCAATGAAAGCCTGACCATATGACATCGCCTGCAACAGATCCTTGGGGGAAGGATAGGAAGGACCACTCGAGGGTTCAGCTCTAGCATCTTTAACCTCGGGGGGGGAAGAGCCCCTGATCGGGTCTGAAGTCTCTACACCCGCCGATGCTTCAACATCAACGCTTGGGGGAATCTCATCTCCAGATTCTTTATCACTGGAGTCGATAAATGAAACCACTTAAGGAACCTTATGAGGGCGAGCGGGAGAATTAATCTCTTTCTTTTTCTCGGCCCGAGAGCTATAAAAGCCGAGATCAGTTGAGGGATCTTCCTAAACATCCTTTCGAAAGGATTCAAAAAAATCAAGTTCTCTATTTCCATGTCCCTCAGGGTTTTTTCCTCCATCACTGACGTTCTAGACCATAACCGGGGAGCTTGGTCCACCAGGCCGTTCACCAAGACCCTCACTTTGCCTCTTCCCGTCATTAGGCAACTCCTGAGTATGATCTGTTGGGCCACTCGGACCACTATACTCCCCTACGGTCGGTCGAACGACTTTCTCGGGGACATATTCGGGGACTTGGTCCTCAGCCACATCAGGTTCCTCGTCAGACTCAGGCAGGGCAATACCATCTTCGCTCTAACTAGAAGCTTCTTTTAGGCTCGCTTGAAGAATCGAATTTACTTGGCGAACCTGAAGGTCGCAGACGATGTCTGTATCATACACTTAGAAGGAAAAGGGGAATCCCGTCAGAATATAAAAAAATATATTAAAAAAATAGGGGGTTACAAAGACCACTTACATCTCCTGCGGTAGCCTAAAATATGGCTGAAGAAGCCGAGCTCTATCATTTTTTTCTCATTAAAAAGATAAGTTCTGCTCCTCTTCTCCAGGGTGCAAACTGCTGCCCAAGCAAGTTTGGTCAGCTCAGTATTGCTGAATTCAAGCTTTTTCTTGTTCCATACCTCAGGAGAACAAAAAAAATAGGGAACCTTCAACACACTCTGAGTTTTCCTAGCTGAGAGAGCGAATTCAAGACCGAGATTCCCTCTAGTGAAAAACCAATTGTTCTTCTAGAATTTGTTGGTTGAAGGGAATCCCTATACAAAACCCCTCTTTTTTGGGGTCATCAGAGGTCTCAACTCTCTGATTCATCTTTGTCCCCTCGGGGACCCAGCAATCTGGCAGATTAGACATGAGGAAATAGGTCCCTATCATACCAGACTGCCTCAGCTTGAAGAAGTGTATGATTTAACTTGGAGAAGGCGGCGACAAGTTCATTCGGCTCCATATGTGCCATATGCACATCAAGATCTTGTAGCTTTTCGGGGCCAGTTGAACCGGAGCGATCCCTGCTTCAGCTAGAAACCAGGCAATGAACGGCTGAAGAGGAAGAGTGACGCCGCAGCAGAGCATGGATCCATAGATTGCCACCATGCCCCGGGGAGGATTCCACGCAGCCCTATCACCCACAGGAATCAAAGTAATCGAATTACCCAGGTCGAATCTGGCATGATATTTCCCGATCTTATCTACCCCGATCACATTCGGTTCAGCATCAAACCCACTCAGGCGATCATTAGAGAAGGAAAGATAAGACACTCTGAACGCCTCTTCGACATCATTCTCTTCAACTGTCTGATCCCTGATCTGAACGTCGCCTAAGTTATGCTTATGGACTTCACTTTTGCTTTGAAGCTTTCCCATCCTTGATAGAAGTGGTACCCTATGATTAGAAACGACAGATTCATAACTAGATGAATCAGAATCAGAACTGGATACAGAACTAAAATGAACGTCAGGGTGAAGCCAGAAACATCGACCTTTAAAAAAAAAGGTTCATCAGGGGGGATTTTCCCCAATAATCTTCGAACGCAGGAAACCAATTGAAAATCCCCACGATCGAGCGCTTCGAGAGCAATAGTAAAAAGTCAATGACGGGAATACGGATTCATTAAAACTAACCTTGAACGAAGAAAACTGATGCAAATCCTTCAACAGAGAATGGCGATTTTCTACGTAAAGAAATTTGGGCTGGAAAAATTTCTCGTTTGAGTTTTTGAGAATGAACCAGCGCAACCCCTCAGTGAAGAATTTAAAGGGGTAATAGCACGAAGCCCTAGAACCTCAAGGCGAGAAAAATCAATTACAAATTTGATGATGTAGGTGGCGCATAGGGAGACACATAGGTCGTTTCTCATAAATGGTATCAAAAAATGAAGCGGCAAAAGACACGTGTTAAGAAAAGAACTGGCTTTCACCGCCAGAACTCCAAAACGTCGCCATCATTGAGATCTTGAGTGAGGGGGGAAATCGAATTTACAGGGTCACCAATAAGACACACCATTATGACAAGACATTTACCCTGGCATTAAAAAGATGTAAAAATTGAAGAATTGATTAAAATACTTTTGCTCAAAATGAAACCCTGTTCGGCAAAAATATTTTAAGGGGGTATTGTCGTATGTAAATTTTACCAGACGTACACGTCATCGACAATGAGGATAAAATTGCCAGGTGGACGTCCAAAAAGGCATTCAGAAAATATCCTGTAAGACATCACCAAAGAAGAGAAGCCTGAGTAAACAAGTATTGAACAAAACCTACTCGGGGTCAACTGACGTCATATAGCTGCCAGAACTCCAAAACGTCGCCATCATTGAGATCTTGCGTGAGGGAGCAAATCGAATTTACAGGGTCACCTTTAAGACACGCCATTATGACAAGACATTTACCCTAGCACTAAAAAGATGTAAAAATTGAAGAATTGATTAAAATACTTTTGCCCGAAATGAAAATGAAACCCTGTTCGGATAAAATATTTTGAGGGGGTATTGTCGTATGTAAATTTTACCAGACGTACACGTCATCGACAAAGAGGATAAAATTGTCAGGTGGACGTTTAAAAAGGCATTCAGGAAATATCCTGCAAGACATCACCAAAGAAGATAAGCCTGAGTAAACAAGTATTGAACAAAACCTACTCGGGGTCAACTCACGTCATATACTACTTGAGGTCAATAATGATACTCGGGGCTAGTTGATAACATTTTCTACTCTGGATCAGATGACATCACTCGGGACCAGCTGATATCGTGTTCTACTCGAGACAAACATGAAAAAAACCAAATAAAAAGCCAAGCACGTAGCTCACACGAATTGAGTCATTAAAATACACGAAGATATCCATATCAAAGAGGAATTCCAAGAAGAACAGAATATCAAGCAGAAAGGGTTCTTTATCAAGCAACAATTTTATTTCTTAAAAAAGACTACGCTATTATAAGGAAATAAGTCCTAACTGGACTACATTACTAGAGTCTCATTCGATCTCAATACACGTCTCCGAAACAAGAAAGAATACAAACTACTTCGAACAAGTAAACAATCATAATTAAATACAAAGATCTTTCATTACTTGTACAAATAAGATTAGGGTTCTATGGACATATATATAGACCCATAATCTCATCACAAAAGATATATACAGAAATCATATAGAAAAATATAGAGAGAAAAAAAAGAGATCGAGAATTGTAATTATTCTATTCATAGTGGATTTTGGCTCAGTTGATCATTCAACCACTAGTGGATGTTTCTCCAGTCATCGGAGTTTTACCACTTAAAAACTTATGTCCAATTTCTTTCTCCTTCTCTTTCTTTTTAAGATCACAGATGAAATCCAAATCTTGTTGGCTTTTCTCATACATCCAGAAATCGTCATCAACAAACCTAAAGAACAGTTGTTGAATGACACTAAAGCACCTATTGATGTGACTAGTTGTGATGAAAGTGAGTTTAGTCATAATGATGATAATGGTAGTGTTGCTAGAGAAGAAAGTCAAGAGTTAGAAAACGGTTTAAATGATGACCAACAAGATGTTGAAAATTCTAATTGTAGACTTAGGAACATGTATTACCAATAAGACATCATAGGTGATTTGAATGAAGGGGGAACTAGAAGGCAACTAGCTAACCAAATTTCATATGCTTGCTACACATCTCAAATTGTGCCCAAAAATATTAATGAAGCAATTATTGATGAATATTGGGCTAATGCCATGCAAGAAAAACTAAATCAATTTGAGAGGAATGAAGTTTGGTCCTTAGTTCCTAGACCAAAATATGTCAATGTGATTGGTACAAAATGGTGTTTAGGAATAAGACTGATGATTGTGGCAAGATAGTGAGAAATAAAGCAAGACTAGTGGCTCAAGGATACACTCAAGTTGAGGGTGTAGACTTTGATGGGACTTTTGCACCTGTTACACGTCTTGAGTCCACTGGGCTTTTGTTGTCCATTGCATGTCTTAAAAAATTCAAATTGTTTCAAATGGATGTCAAAAGTGATTTGCTCAATGGATATCTTCAAGAAGAAGTGTATGTTGAACAACCTAAGGGCTTTGTAGACCAACACTCTCCTAGTCATGTGTTTAAGTTGAAAAAGGCTATTTATGGCCTTAAGCAAGGTTGACTCAATATCTTATTGACAACCAATATAGGAGAGGTGGCATTGATAGAACATTATTTGTCAAGCATTATAACAATGACATTTTTGTTGCACAAATATATGTTTATGACATTGTGTTTGGGTCTACATGTAAAACCAAGGTTGATGATTTTGTGAATGTTATGTCAAGAGAATTTGAAATGAGTATGGTAGGTGAACTCAATTATTTTCTTGGTATGCAAGTGAAACAATCTAGCAATGGTATCATGTTGTCTCAATCTAAATTTGCTAGAAATCTTGTTAAGAAATTTGGCCTTGAAAGTGGAAAAGAATTTGAAACACCTATGAGTACTACTTTAAAACTTGACAAAGATGAAAAAGGAAAAAAATGTTGATCCATGATAGGTAGCCTTCTCTACCTAACGGCTAGTAGGCCGAATATTTGTTTTAGTGTTTATTTGTGTGCTAGGTTTAAAGCCAATCCAAAAGAATCTCACTTGAAAGCGTTAAAAGAATCATTAGATATATAAAAGGAACACATAATCTTGGTTTATTCTATTCTTTTGATACTAATGATATTCTTGTTTCCTATTGTGATACGGATTGGGCAGGAAACATTGATGATTATAAAAGCACATCGGGCGGTTGCTTTTTCTTGGGGAACAATTTGGTTGCTTGGCAAAGCAAGAGCAAAATTCCGTCTCTCTTTCTTCATCCGAAGCCGAGTACATTGCGGCTGCAAGTGCTTGCACACAACTTCAATGGATGAAACAAATTCTCAAGGATTATGAGATTGATCAAGGTAAAATGACTCTCTATTGTGATAGTATGAGTGTCATAATTTCTAAAAATCAGGTTCAACACTCACGCACAAAGCATATAGACATTAGGCATCATTTCATTAGAGAACTTGTTGAACATTCAATAGTAACTCTTGAATATATGTCTACTAAAAATCAACTTGCGGACTTGTTCACAAAGCCCTTGGACAAAGAGAGATTTGTATCTCTTAGAAGATCCATTGGCATGATTTGTGTTGATTAATGCTTGTTTGTGGTTATGAGTGGCTTGATAAGAAAAACTATATTGCATGTCAATTTCTTTGAGAGCTACTCATGTGAGAAGTAATGACCTTGATAAAATAGCTTTGATTGCTTCTAGATCATGCACTTGAGTCTTTGTAAATCTTGTTTTTAAAAGTGCACAAATACTTCTCTTATATGTTTAAGTTTGAGTAATTGAGTTTGAAAGCATGTAGATTATGGATGCATCTTGAAGTTCATTGTCTAGTACATGATAGATGACCTATGGTTAGTATCCATTTTGCTTCGGCATCTACATAGAACTCAACGAGAACCTTCATGGAAAGGGCTACACACCTTGGTTGTGAAGTCACCCAATGTAGGAAAAAGCTACACCATTGTGATGAGTGAAAGCCGTCATGAAGAGTATATGTTTATGTAAGAAAAATCAAATAAGTGTTGAAAAAGAATCATTTTAAAAAAAAAATCTTTGATACAAAGCGTAGAAAGAAATGGCGGAAGGCTTAAAATGGAGTATAGTTTAAAATAGTGATTGCGTGGGTTAAAAAACAGAAATGGGATGACGAGCCGGATGCACCCAAACACTCACATGTTGAAATCTATTCTCTTTAAAGCAAAAATCCGTATGATAATCGGTTTGACCTTGATTGGAAAAGCTTTAGATGGATAGGTTTTGAAGTGGTTTGCATGTTGATATCACAATCACTCCTTTTATATATGCCAGAAGCATTTTCACACACACACATTTTTGTTTAATGTGCTTGATTCATTAGCAATGAGAGATTATTTTTGAGAGAATAATGAAAATCTATGATTCTCTTATTAATTTTGAAAAATAATGGTTAACTATCTTTTATTACTTGAGATGTGTGATTGTGTGATTCCCTTTTGAACAAGTTATCTTGCTTATTAATATGTGGAGCATATGTTAAGGGGAGCTTATTTTGTTAAACTTAGTTCTCTATACAACATGTTTTCTCATTATCTCATGATTTTATTATGCATCCCTTAATACCTTGTACGTATTTTCAATTGCCATTTATCTCTCTCTCTAGGTTTTGTAATATGTTTTTGCCTATTCCTTGCCAAAAAGGGGGAGAAAGTGTTTTCTTCACCATGTTACTTACTTCTGATATAAAAAGGGAGACAATTCATTAAGGGGGAGAAATTTTATCTTGAGGGGGAGAAAGAATTCTTGTTTGCATGAGATAAGAAGAGATAAGGGAATTTTTGTTTTGTTTCGTATATTGTTTGTTTATCTCACCTATCTTCTTTGTAGAAGATTTATTTTGGTTATTCTTGTCTCACAGGTGCTTTGAATATGTGAAGATATTCTTGAAGATTCTTGAAGATTCTTGAAGACATGTTAGTCTAGGAATATCTCCTTCTAATGTGAGGATGTGAGAATGCAATCAACATTGATTATGAGTGATCTTTGTATAATGAGGTTGAGGTTTTGTCATGGAATAGCCAAAGGGGGAGATTGTTAGGTTTTAGATTTGTGTTTGCTTAATTCCATAACAAAACTTCATTTCTTTGTAATGCTTAGTTGCTTAAGTGGTTCGTGAAGATAAGAGCTTCAAGGAAGAAAAGCAACTTCTCATGATGCAAAGTTCGTCTTCAAGAGGATTGGTACTATTCTTTGATGCTAAGGTATCGAGAACATTCTTCCTCTTGCAAGGCGTAAGCGTACACATACACAATTTATAAACTGGCGTCCCTACATCGTAACGCATCATTTGGTATAACATATTCACACACTTGAAGTTGAATGCTCATGCATTGGTATGAAAGTAACATGTTTTGGAAAATACATGATTGGAGACTATCTCTATGTAGTTTGCATTCTTGTGTGAAATGTGTTTGTTTGTTTATATGTTTGTATAACATGTATCTTGAACTTGATTTTAGTCTTAGATTATCCATGATTGAGTTCCGGTCATTTCGGTTACTCATACTATTGATTTCGAGTTCTAAATCAAAAGATACTACACTTTCAACTCATGTTGCATACATTGTCTTCGTCTTCATATATTGAGTCGAATTCTTATTTTTTGGGTTGAGTATCTTATATTTCCATGTCCATGAGGGAATCCCAGTTTGTAATCTTTAAACGGATCAAATTCAGAGTTCAGAGGCTAAAGAACGGTCGAAGAATGAAAGAGGAGCGCAAGGGAAGAGGTGAGATGGCATAAGCCATCACTTGGCACCGTCTTGAGATGCCGCGTGGCCATCTCGGCCCCAAAGTTGCTCTACCTCGAGATGCCCACACGCCATCTCAGGGAGGCACTAAATCATAGGGGCTTTTTGGTCTTTTGGTTGTTCTCTCTTTAATACCTCTCCTTCCCTCTCATTCATTAATAAGTTGAGAAAAACGAATTAGAAGAACAAGTGCAGAATTTTCTCTTAACATTTTGATTTTTGTTTTTGTGATTACTTCTTTATTTCTTGAAGATTCTTTGAATGTGTGAAGAATCTTCCCTCACAGGTGCTTTGAATGTGTGAAGATATTCTTGAAGATTCTTGAAGACATGTTAGTCTAGGAATATCTCCTTGTAATGTGAGGATGTGAGAATGCAATCAATATTGATTATGAGTGATCTTTGTATGGTGAGGTAGAGGTTTTGTCATGGAATAGCCAAAGGGGGAGATTGTTAGGTTTTAGATTTGTGTTTACTTAATTCCATAACAAAACTTCATTTCTTTGTAATGCTTAGTTGCTGAAGTGGTTCGTGATGATAAGAGCTTCAAGGAAGAAAAGCAACTTTTCATGATGCAAAGTTCGTCTTCAAGAGGATTGGTACTATTCTTGGATGCTAAGGTATCGAGATCCTTCTTCCTCTTGCATGGCATAAGCGCACATATACACAATTCATACATTTGTGTCTCTGCATCATAGCGCATCATTTGGTATAACATATGTACACACTTGAAGTTGAATGCTCATGCATTGGTATGAAAGTAACATGTTTTGGAAAAGACATGATTGGAGACTATCTCTATGTAGTTTGCATTCTTGTGTGAAATGTGTTTGTTTGTTTATATGTTTGTATAACATGGATCTTGAACTTGATTTTAGTCTTAGATTATTCATGATTGAGTTCCGGTCATTTCGGTTACTCATACTATTGATTTCGAGTTCTAAATCAAAAGATACTACACTTTCAACTCATGTTGCATACATTGTCTTCGTCTTCATATATTGAGTCGAATTCTTATTTTCTGGGTTGAGTATCTTATAATTCCATGTTCATGAGGGATTCTCAATTTGTAATCTTTAAACAGATCAAATTTTGAGTTCGGATGCCAAAGAACGGTCGAAGAAAGCTATAGGAGCACAAGGGAAGAGGTGAGATGGCATAAGCCATCACTTGGCACTGTCTTGAGATGCCGCGTGGCCATCTCGGCCCCAAAGTTGCTCTGCCACGAGATGCCCACACACCATCTCAGGGAGGCACTAAATCATGGGGGCTTTTTGGTCTTTTGGTTGTTCTCTCTTTAAAACCTCTCATTCCCTCTCATTCATTAATAAGTTGAGAAAAACGAATTTGAAGAACAAGTGCAGATTTTTCTCTTAACATTTTTATTTTTGTTTTTGTGATAACTTCTTCATTTCAACTCCGAATCACTTGATTCAATAGCCGATTTCGAGTGTATTTAAGATTTCTACAAACCCCAAGCAATTCCAGAACCAAAGGATGTCTAGAATTTTCGTTGTGATCAGATCTTCAGTTCATGGTTTTCATCCTTGTTGGTAAAATCATCTTCTTCTTAGATCTTCTTATTGATTGATGTTATTTGATTAAGAAACATGACTAGGATGATTTTGATATCATTTTGTGGTTTGTTGATTTGAATTTTCAATTTTAGCTAGATTTGTGTTAAGTTGATTGATTTGTGCTAAACTTGATAAACATGAAATTGTTTCTATAAATCTTTTGTTCTTATGCTTGATTGACTATTTCTTGATCTAATTTCATTTTCTAAGAACTAGGTTATGTTTCAATTGATGATTATATTTTCATATCTATGTTCTTAGTTGATAACATGCTTAGGTTGCCTAGATACATTTATGATTGTTCTTTGAAAGAATAATCTAGCTATCTACTTGCATGTCCATAGAATTTGTTGATCATCATTTTCTATGTTGAGTGCTTGTTTGCGTTTTGCATTCATGATCACTTAGATACCTTGTGAAGAGGCAGAAAGTCTCATATCTTAGAGTGATTCTTTAATTTAAGCAATTGGAAGTCTTAGCTAGAGTCGAGAGGACTTGGATAGTTAAGCAAGTGGAAGTCTCGACAAGAGGTGTGAGACCTCAGATTGTTGAGCAATGAAGTCTTGACTAGAGTCGGGAGGACTCGTATAGTTAAGCAAGAAGTCTTGCCTAGGGTCAGGAGGATCTGGATAGGTGAGCAAGGAATCTTCATAGAGACAGGAGGTCTTGGATAGGAAGTCAGCTTAGTAGATCATTAGGTTCAAGGATAGAGTGAGAGTGATAGCTTGGAGAGCATGTGTTGATTGCTTGAGTGTGTAACTCTTATTTGAAATAGTGGATTTGCTTTTTCCTGTGGTTATGGTATGAACTCAAGGATGTTTCCTCTTCGAAGGTTTAACACGTAAATATTGTGTGTCATTGTTTGCAATTTTCATTAAGCATTGTTAAAATTGCATTGTTTTAAAAGAAAAAAAAATTTGAGCATATACCTATTCACCCCCCCCCCCCCCCTCTAGGTATATTTACACTATAAAGATAAAGGGAAATTTCAAAGATAACATGGTTGCCTACCTGAAGCTAGTTCAACAGCTTAAGAGTAAATTTAAAGGATTTAAGATTGAGCAGGCACCTCGACAACATAATCATTGAGCTGACATCCTAGCCAAAATAGTTGTGAACGATGGTCAAACCTTACCACAGGGAGTCCCTCTCCAAGTGATCCCCCTACTAAGCATAGTAGCAGGTAAAGAGACTTATACCCTGGATCGGCAGCCATGCTGGATGGACCCAATAATGGATTATCTCCAGGAAGGGAGGCTTCCCAGGGAGCCTGACCAAGCTAGGAGAATCAAGAGGATCTCAGTCCAGTATTGCTTGGTAGATGGTTACTTATACAGGAGGGGCAGATCCCTTCCACTGCTACGATGTTTACATCCTGATAATGACAAACGGGCATTGAGAGAGGTTCACTCCGGGGAATGCGGGAACCACACTGGTGGGGAGGCTCTGGCATATCAGGTACTCCTCATGGGGTATTATTGGCCAACCATCCATCAAGAGGCAAAGATCTTAGTATGATCCTACGAAGCATGCCAAAAGACCGTAAACTTGAGTCACCTTCAGCCGGAGCGGTTTTCTTCCCTTAGCTCACCTTACCCCTTTACTATGTGGGGAGTCGACTTGATTGAATCGCTTCCTACTGCTCCTGGTCAGACCAAACATGCTATCATGGCAATTGACTATTTCACAAGATGGGTCAAAGTCGGACTGCTCTCCCAGATATCGGAAGAAAATACAACAAGATTCATCATAAATAATGTAATTTACAGGTTCGAAACCCCTCTTGTCATTGTAGCTGACCTCGGCAAGCAGTTTGATAACGGCCGGTTCAAGGACTTTTGTGAGGACTTGGGAATTAACCTTAGATTCACTCCAGTAGCCCACCCTCAGACTAACGGGCTGGTGGAATCCACCAATAAGACTATTAAGAAGCTGTTGAAAAAGAAGCTGCAGTAGAAAAAGGGCAGATGGGCTGAGAAGCTTCACGAGGTCCTCTAGGCTTACCGTATTATGAGAAGAACGGCCACCGGAGAAATGCCTTATTCTTTGGCCTTCGGGGTTGAAGAAGTTCTTCCTATTGAGCATAAACTGACCTTCTTCAGAGTTTAACATTTTGAACAGGGAAGCAACGAGGACAAGCTCCAAGCTAGCTTAGATCTCTTGGAAGAAAAACAAGGTCGGGTAGCTGAGAAGGTAGCAATTTACCATATCAAGATTGCTAGATACTTTAACAAGAGGGATTTAAGCCCGGAACATTAAGGAAGGGGACCTAGTTCTCAGGAAAAATGACATTGAATACTAGGAAGAGGTCAGACGGGGTCTAGGACCTAACTTGGAAGGACCTTATTTGGTAAAGGTGGTGGTCCGCAACGAGGGGTACAAGCTCGAGAACATAAATGGCCGACTCATCGATCATACTTGGAATGCAGATCACCTGAGAAAATTCCACCCCTAAACAGGGAACTCGTGAGCAGGCTACCTCCGCCTAGTTTTAGTCACCAACAATAATATACTTCATTCTTTTTTCTTATCAATAAAGCCTATTTTCTTCATCTTCAACTATGTTCTACAGTGATTTGGTTCTACATGGGAAAATTTGACATTATCATCCGAAGACCAGGGATCAGCCGGGGAAGCCCTCTCGCTATCCCTAATGCCTCGGTTGGGCACTACCCCCGCCAAGAAGGATCTGAGTGTAAGAGCATAATTGCCATCCAGATCTCAAGACCAGGAAATAACTTGATAGCCCTCCTGATGCCTTGGTCTTGCTACAACCCTCAAGAAGGATCTGAGTGTAAAAGTATAGTTGCCATCTAGATGTCAAGACCAAGAAATAGCTAGATAGCCCTTCTGATGCCTTGGTCGGGCTACAACCCCCAAGAAGGTTCTGAGTATAAGAGCATAATTGTCAACCAGATCTCGAGTCCATGATATAGTTAGATAGCCCTCCTAATACCTTGGTTGGGCTACCGCCCCCAAGAAGGACTCGAGTTTAAGAGCACGATTGCCATCCCGATCTCAAGGCTTTGAGATGGCTAGATAGCCCTCCTTGATGACTCACTCGGGCTATAACCCTCTGGAGGGGCTTGAGAATCGAAAGTTCTTTTACTTAAAACTCCAATGTCCCAGTTATTACTAGTCGCTAATTCTTTGTGTATATGTGGTTGCTTACTGTGACAGGTGCGAACTAGCCTGCAATCACGTAAATGGGCTATTTACTAAAGTCACCAAGCTACAAGTTTCTGTTGAGAGTTGAAAGCTCGAGCTAGCTATATACTTTCACACTTAAGCAGTTTTTTTATCTTATTGCTTTTCCCAAGTTGAGTTAAGTCAAGTTATTTTAAAGGCTGCACCTAGATCGAGATCAAAAATGAAGCAAGTACATGCCAATCAAGTCAAAGTTCATTGAAAAAAATAGGAACAAGACCTAAAGTCAGTTTTCATTAATGGAATGGGGAGCCTATCCCCTGGTAAGGCTACAACAATCAAGCAGGGAGCCCAACACCAAGTTTTAGGCTATAAAAAAAACAATGACGATGATGATCAAGCATGAGTAAAGTGATCAAGCATGAGTAAAGTTGGGATGCCCACCCCCCTTTCCTAGTATTCAGAATAAGTTACAAGAAGATGGATTCAAACTTCTGCATCCTCCTGATTTCCTCCAGCTTCCCCTCTCTCAGGATGGACCTCGCCCCTTGTGCCTCCTTCAGGTAACTGCTCATTTTGGAAAGTCATCTCTACTACCTCTACCGTCGGAGGATTCCCGAATGCCTCCTGCTCAATGGGGTCTTCCTCTAAGACCTCATTAACCACTGTCATAACCTCAGGAGTGATGGCGGCGTCAAGAAGGTTTACTAGAGATTCTGCCCAACTTGGTTCAACATCTTATCCTTTTTTAGGGGTTTTTGTCATGGCGATTGCGGGTCTCACCTCGGGCTCCTGGAAGGTCCCTCTTGGGTTGGGCTGATCGAACCCCACTAGAGGTCTCCCCAGGATATGAGACTGGAAAAACTGGAGGAGAAAGACGATGATCGATTACGGTTATGTGTTTCCCAGCTCCAGCCCCATCACCCTCAAGATGAGACATCTCTGTAGCATTAGACATAATCTTCTCCCTATCCCAGTTAGCAATAATTGACAGGTCAAAAAGGGAAGGGAGGGCTTCAGCAACTTGGTATGAGGCATAGAAGTATCCTTCACTGAAGGAGGCATCCACCTCAGTCAGAAGCTTGGCAACTTGGGCTTGCAGATCTTGGTTCTCAACATCCAGTGCCTTCGCTTCTTCCTTCCAATTATTCCACTGAATGGCTCGATGCTGAGACCTAAGGGTTTCTTGATCGAAAGACCGCTACAACCTCTCATGGTCGCACTGAAGCTCGACCAGTTGTGCTTCCATCCCCCTTTGGCTAGAGGTCATCTCTTGTACCAAGGCTTGAGCCCACACCAACAATCCCATGAGTCGCTCAACTTCAGTTTCAGCCTTGGCTGCTCGGTCATGGAGAGAAGCTACCTGGTGACCCATGGCTACTTGAAATTTGAAGGCCTGCAGAGAGAGTTCAAGTTAGGAAACGACAAAGCAAATTATTGCATGAGAAATAAAGACGATGACTACCTCGGCTAAGAGGACAGACACCTTGGTGAGCAAGACATCCACGGGCATTGAAGCCATCCTAGAAAGCCCGCCACCCGGGTAAGATGCAACAAACTGCTTCAAAACCTCATCCTGACGAACCGAGCCCGACTGATGGTATAGGCGGTTAGGGGGAACCTCAGGGATACCAGCCTCGGGATCCTTTGAAGTCTGAACTACTTGGGGTATAGATGAAACAGTTGAGGTAGTGGGTAATATGACTAAAGAAGCAGTAGCTGTAGTGGAGGCCACCGATGAAGAAGCGAAGGTGGTCGCATTATCGGCAAGAAGAGCAGGCCCTCGTCAATTTAGAGCTCTAGCAGCCCGCGATGCAAGAATAGCCAACTTACAGCACACCTGGGAAGCGATGGAAACGAAGCAGACGAAACCCTAGCTGGATAAATAAGCACTTTTTTTTTCCAAGGTGGCCAAGAGGGCTTCCCAAGGAAGTCTAGCATGAGGAGAAGAGGTACGAGCCTGCTGGGATTCACGAGAAGCTGGAGCAACAACAAAAACTGTTTAAAAAAAAAAAGATGTCATAGGCGAACCAGTTAACAGAATGAAGCATAATTACTTGGGATTACTTACGAGGGGTAGCATCGAAGATCCGTAAGTGTCGATTCACCTTACAGGAATTGAAGGGATCAGCAGTTGGATACTTCAAGTTCAGGTAGTTCCTGGCGAGGAAAGTCCTCAACACCGCCTCAGATTCGGTGGGTAAGGAGTCCCGATCCTACGATGGTTTGTCATTGAAAGCCGTGGGGACCGTAAACTCGTGCCTACCTATGAAGATCGTGATCCCCCAATCATCACCATCCAATATTCGCTCCTCTTTCCAGACTGAGTCCTTCCTTAAAGCTCCAGGGATGATGAAGTTAAGCTTGTTCTTGGCCTACGTAGAACTGACCTCGGGGGGCCCTGGCCAGGCTCCTAATTTGAAAGAGGAAAACCAGCTCCTCTGCTCTAAGCTCCCTGGTTATCTTTCTTAGCTCGCATTGCTCCATCCACAGCACGAGGAAGCCAATTAGGTGACTCCAGAAGCCAGGCATCAACTAGAGAGGGGCTGGTTGAAGGGCATTGATGACCCGCCGTAGGGTAGAATAGAGGGGAAACCTGACCCAATTCTTGAGGGCCGCCACATGAATTGGGAGGAAGCCCTTGGAAGGGTTAAAAACATCATAGTCTCTGTAAGAGATTGTGAGGGAGACGCTGTCAGGAATGCCATATTTGGACCTCATGCGACTGATCGACTTTGGGTCAATGGTGGAGTCTGGAATAACCCTAAAGTCATAGGGAAGATGCCTCTCTAGAGCAGAACCGACAACCGTGACTTGGTCTTTTCCTGTTTTCCTTACCAGAATCCTCATCAACCAAGCTTAGGGGGTTATCCGGTTAATTAGAAAATCCCAACCCGATTGCCATGTTCCTGTTCGATCGACGAAGTTGCGGGGTTGGAGGTGAATCGTCCCTATCTAGGTCTCATCGGGCCCTCTTTCCTCGAGCAAGACTAGAAACCTATATACCGTCAATGAGGGAGTCGATAGAGTCATGGCTAACTTTCAACTTAAAGAATAGGGCTTGAAGGTGGAAGAAACGAGCTTGAAGGTGGATGAAAAACAATGACGTAGTTGAAAAAGATAGAGAGAGAGTGAAAGTCAGAAAATTCAAAATTGAAAGAATGAATAAGGAAGTCGGAGTTAAATAGAGGTGGAAGAGCCTTTAACGTCGATGAAATCCTCGGGAAGATTACCTAGAACCAAGAAGATGGGCGAACACAGCCTGATTTCTTCAATGAGTACACAAGTCCGTACTCGCCATATCAATTGAGCAATTAATGAGAAGATTTCATTCGAGTAACTAAGTAATGATTTGGTAACAGAAAATTTCCCAATTCAAAAATAAAGAATCTAACTGCAACCCCAACTCTACCACCGGTGTTCAAGTCAAATGGGACTTCTGTTAATAGTAAAATTTGGCTAGGGTATCAAAGAGAAAATTTTCATTCTCCTAACTCGAATCAAAGCTCGAATTCACCATTCATGGGATCCCGAATGAACCATAAAGCAACCCCACAGAGGCAGGGAAGGATCATCGGGCTTCAGAATTATCAGGGATGAAGTCAGGCATGACCAGGTCTAGTCCTCACGTGAACACTGGAATTCGAGATTCTCGGGATCACCTATCTTGGAACCTCGGTTCCTAGGGTCGGGCTCCAAAACCACCCGGTGAATGCGAGAAAGAATCGCCGAGCTTAAAAAGCACTCGAAGTGAAGCCCGACATAAAAAGAGTGAGCTCCTTCCAGACCAAGGCTTCCCGATGTTAGATTTAACTCCCAGCATAAGCGAGAAGCCTACCTACCTCTCCATAAGCTCGTTGTCCCTGTCAGATAGGAATAGAGAGCCTCTAAGTGGATAATATTCACTAATTTGCTAAAGGGCGCTTATAACCTACCTAAACATGAAAGAAGAATCTCGCATAATCTACACTACCCCCAGTAAGTGCCCACAAGGCCGTCCTAAGCTTCTGAGACCAGAAATAAAGCATGGATCTACCTAGCTCTATGAAACAATGAGCAACTATCTCTATGACCTCCACGAAGAATCATGCTATGAATACAAATAAGATCATATCTACATTATAATGAACATTAAATTTTGCATACGTGTAAGACAAGAATTTGTTTCCAAAGAGGAAACAAACTTGTCTCCACCAACGATAATCTTGAGTTCGTTATTCACTCGAAGTCAACGACTTTTAAATAGAGGATATTGCCCGATAAAGAGGGAACAAGTTCACAGAATCAAGGCAGGAGATACACCCGTTCAAATTATTTTGGCCATGTATAAATATGACCATGCATTCCCATGGAAGGAGAGGAGAAAATAAAAACATATAGAGAGAAGATTAAGAGGACAATGAGAAAAACAAAGGAAGGAAGGCCTAAATTTAGAGATCAGAATACGGTCACCATTGTTTCTACTTACAAGTTCCTCGGTGTTTGATTGGCTAATTTCGTTGACAACCATAATTTGGGATCAATATATAAGGGTAGTTTAGGGCTTCATTGTTCATAACCAAGCTCAAGCATCAAAGGTAAAATCACTTGCTTAACTTTTATTGAAGAGGTATTAATGCACACACACACTCATGCATTTTCTTTTAATTATCTTGCTTGCATGCTACTTGCCATTTTGTGTGCCTTGTGTGTCTTATTTTTATTTGAGTGTTGAATGTATGTTTGTGCCTTAAAAAGAGGATTTTTTTCCTCTAGACCGCTCTCTGTGTAGTGCCCTCGCCACGGCCTGCACAGTTACCAAAGGATGCATGTTGTGGCTACCGCGGTCTGTACATGTTGCATACGCCGCGGCCTCCCAACCCAATTTTCACAGACGTTGCATGCTGTCCAGACTGTGGTCTGTGTACACTGCATACATAGCGGCCTACAGAGCGGTGTTGTCCAGACGATACACCTCTCTCTGTGCCGCTGTCTGGACACTTACCTGGACCGCGGTACAGCCAGCTGTCCTAACCGATTTTGGTTGCCTTTCGACCAAAACGACGCAGTTTCACTTTATGCTTCATATAAATATACCATCTTCTTCCCAACTCGTTTTTCGAGCTTCCTAACCTATTTTTGAGATAGTGATAAGGTTCTTTAGTGAGAGAATCTCCAAGAAGCCATTTTTACTCAACCATCCATAAAATCCAATTCATCAAGCATCTTTCAAACATGGGTTTCTTGTGTGTTCATAACTAGGTATTCTCTACATGCTCTAAACTCTATGGTTTCATTACTACGACATGTATACCTAGGGTTTTAGCCTTTATTGCATATTAATTGCTTGCTTGTATGTTTAATTGCTTTTATGACATGCTTGTGTATTAATTATTGGTTGAGATGCATTAATTTGTGATAGCTAGAATTTAGGACGGTTTTACCCTTCTAGCTAATTCTTCTTGCCTTTGCATTTAGAACATTGATATATAGGATTGCTTTAATTGTCATTATTAATCCTAGATAAGCATGAATGTATTGACCTAGCATTTTTGCATATAGAATATTCTTGCATATTAACTTAGGTTGCCATTATCTCTTCATTGTTGGTTAAACTTGTGGCTATATGATTAGTGCACAAGGTTTGTGATCCGAAAATCACTATTAAGGCCCGTTGGGTAGAGTGAAAGGGTTAGTAACTGGAGGGTTAGACGGGAGGTCAACCTAGGTTGTAAACTTTTACTCAATAGTGGATTTTGAGGATCAAGAGTGGTGCTCTAAACAGCCCGTGATTTTCCCATTTGGAGGGTTCCCACGTATATATTGTGTGTTGTTATTGTTTTATGTTTGTTGTCTTTTATTTGAACATTTAGTAGAATGGGGTAGAATTTTTAATATTGATTAATTCACAAAATTGGTAATCTATCGAATTAAAACCTATTCACCCCCCCTAAGTTATAGACATACACTTTCTACGGAATTTCAATTGGTATCAGAGCCGATGCCTAGATATACTTAGGTGATCCGTGCATTGTGTGTGTCTTACCTTGTTCATTTTGGTTGTTTGCATTTTATGTGTTGCATTACATTTAAATCTTCATATCATTTATTACCCTCAAACACTATGAGTGGAAACGGAAATAGTCATGAGGGAGCCTCAAGCACCCCTTTGCTCAATGGGGTGAATTATGCTACTTGGAAGGGCAAGATGGAAGCCTATCTTTGCCAAATAGATGATTATGCTTGGATGGCTATTGAAGATGGGTATACTCCTCCAACAATGACCATTGACGATGGTGTAGAAGCTCTTAAGCCCAAGTCTAATTGGAGTACTCAAGAGTTTGAAGCATCCAAGTGGAACAACAAGGCTATGCATGCCATCCTTTATGTCGTGGATGATAATCAGTACAAGCTGGTCCAAAACACTAGGATTGCAAAGGAGGATTGGGACATTCTTCAAACGGCACATGAGAGAACCAAGGTAGTCAAGGACTCAAAGCTCTAAGTCCTCCAAATGCAATTTGAGATGATTAAGATGGAGGAGCATGAATGTTTTAATGACTTCCAAGTGAAGTTGATGGATATTGTCAACTAAAGCCATCAACTTGGTGACCCCTATTCGGATAGGAGAGTTAAGCAAAAAATTATGAGGTCACTTCCGTCAAGGTTCGAATCAAAGGTGACGGCACTTGAAGAGAATAGTGAGTATAAAAATATGAAGCCAAGTGAAGTCATTGGAAGACTTCTAGCTTATGAGTCAAGAGGGAACACCACACCCACACCTCCAAAGAAGCAAAAGAGCATTGCCTTGAAGACCAATAAGGTTGAAGAATAGGAAGAGGATTCAGATGAAGAAATGGCTCTCATGGTTAAAAGATTCAAGAAATTCATGAAGTTTGAGAGGAAAGGATTTGGGTCCAAGGAAAAGGAAGTGAAAAATAAAACTCCTTTCAAGAAGATTGAAAAGTCTCAAGAAAGTGACTCCAAGAAGGGCATTCAATGTTATGAATGCAGTGGTTTTGGTCACATAGCTCTAGAATGTGCAAATTTGAAGAAGAAGAAGAAAAAGAAGGGGAAGGAAATGGCGGCCACTTGGAGTGATAGTGAAGACTTAGAAGAGGAAGAAAAACCTTCGGATGATGAAGATAGAGTTGCCAACTTCATTGCCTTCACAACATCTCATAATGGCAAGAAAGTTGTGAGTGATAAAGAATAAATAAGTGACTCTAGTAATGAGAGTACCTCTTCCAACTCTAGATTTGATATTGATAAGGAAATGGACTATGTAGACTTTATGAGGTTTTTTGAAAAGTCTAGATTGAAACAGAAGAAGGAGATTCAAGAGTTGAAAAAGGAGAACCTAGAGTTGACTTTTAAGATTACTCACTTGAGTGAGAAAGTAAAGAGTGGAAAAGTGTTAGAAGAGAGTTTGAAGTTGGAGCTTTTGATCACTAAGAAGAGTGAAGAGAACTTAAAGAATGAGCTTAAGGAAGTAAAAGAATTAGTTGCCAAGATGACATCCGGAACCGAGAGACTTGACAAGATGCTATCATGTGGGAAGAGTCATAGTGATAAAACTGGCTTAGGATATGTAGAAGGCAAGGATGCCACTTCCTTGAAGAATACCATTTTTGTCAAGAGTCAAGATGATAAAAAGACTCAAGGTTCATACCAATAAATGAGATTGAATGAAGTTGGAGAATCTTCAAAGCAAGCTCAAAAGAAGGCTCAAACAAATTCTCAAGCTAAAGCTCATCCACTAAAAGCTAGAACTCATCAAACAAGACCTCAACTTCCAAGGAGCTCTCAAAGTCAATAAAGGAGTTTTAACCTACAACCAAGAAGAGAAGCTAATTTTGCTCAAACATAAAGGGTGTTTCAAATAAGAGATTCGGCTCAACACCAAAGGAAAACTCAAAGGAGAGGGAAATCTTCCATGCTTGCACAAGGATATGGTATGAATTCTTACTTTACTCTCATTTGTCATTATTGTGGTGTTGGAGGTCACATAAGGCCGAATTGTTTTAAATTTATTAAGTTGTGTCATTTTGAAAGCATGATTGAGAAGAATATGCTTAGAAGAGCCAAAATGCATGCACCTAGGAATTTTAGAGCCAATGAACCCAAGGCTCCTAGAAATGACAATGTTGCTACTAGGTGGACTAGAACAAATGAGTATGCTTGTCATGTGGCTCAAGTGGCCTTGAAGACGAAAGCCTCTAACATTTGGTATCTTGATAGTGGGTGTTCTAGGCACATGACATGAAATAAGAGTTTCTTTGATACTCTTGTTATGGAAACTGGTGGATTTGTCACCTTTGGTGATGGTTCACGTAAGAAGGTTTTAGGAAAAGGAAACATTTCCATCCCCGGTTTGCCCTCCTTACCTAATGCTCTTTATGTAGATGGCTTGCAAGCAAATCTTTTTAGCATATCACATTTAAGTGATGAAGGGTTTTTGGTCATGTTTGGTAAAGTTGATTGTTCTATTCTAAGAGAAGATGGACAAGTCCTAGTGAAAGGAAAGAGATCAAGTGACAGTTGTTATTGTCTTGATTCCAATGGCATCTCTTGTAATTTGTCTAGTTGTGATCAAGTTGAATTGTGGCATCAAAGGTTAGGTCATATGAATTTCAAAGACTTGAAAGTTCTTGAGAGGTTGAAAGTTGTGAGAGGCCTTCCAAAGATTGGAAATAGGATAGAGGGAGTTTGTGGACCTTGACAACAAGGAAAGCAAACTAAGGGTGTGCATAAGAAGGGTAAGTATCTTGTCACTAAGAAGCCATTAGAGCTTCTTCATATGGACCTTATGGGTCCCATGCAAACCGATAGTCTCGATGGAAAGAGGTACATTTTTATGTGTGTGGATGATTTTTCTAGATTTACTTGGACTTACTTTCTTAGAGAAAAATCTGAAACGTTTGAAACTTTCAAAATGTTGTGCACGAAAATTCAAAACAAGAAGGATTCTCATATAAAATGCATCAAGAGAATTAGAAGTGATCATGGGAGAGAATTTGAGAATGTTAGCTTTGAAAACTTTTGTGATAGTCTTGGCATTTCACATGAGTTCTTAGCTCCTCAAACTCCTCAACAAAATGGGGTAGTAGAGAGGAAGAATAGAGTCTTTCAAGAGATGGCCCGTGTGATGTTGCATAGCAACAATGTGCCTAGAATCTTTGGGCTGAAGGTGTCAATACGGCTTGTTATATAGGCAATAGAGTTTTTCTTAGGCCCGGGACTAAACAAACCTCCTATGAATTATGGAAGGGTAGGAAGCCAAATGTTAGCTACTCATTTGGAAGCAAGTGCTACATTCTAAATGACCGTGATCAACTTGGGAAGTTTGATGCTAATAGTGATGAGGAGATTTTCATTGGTTATGCCCTAAATAGTAAGGCCTATAGAGTTTTTAATTTGAAGACATGAAGTGTAATGGAATCATCTATTGTGGTCATAGATGATTGTAGGCCTAAGTTAGTAACCATGATGAGGAGATTAGTGTGGTTGATGATACTCCTTTGGAGAAGATTGATGAGATTTCAAGTGATGAAAAATCAAATCTTGAAAAAGAGGTCTCTCAATCACTTGATAAAGATCCTACCTCGGGTTAGACATCTCCACAACAAGAGTGACATTCTTGGAAATAGAGCATTATCTCTATCTTCTTCAAGCTTCTCTATCTTGGCCAACAACTCAAGATTAGTAGAATTGGAAATAGAGCTTCCATGATGATTTGTATCAAAGTTCTTGCTCAAAGATATTGTACCATCAACATCTAGTGGAGAATGAGAAGCCGTTAGAGCAACAAAGTTGCTCACCAACTCTTCATCACTTGAAGACTCACTACTAGAGCTCTCATTATCACTAGAATTATCATCACTCCAAGTAGCCGCAAACACTTTGCCTTTCTTGTCTTTCTTAGATGGCTTATTGGTGCGCTCACTAGCAAAGTGACCAAACCCATGACAATTAAAGCATTGAACACCTTTCTTATTCATGGCTTGACTATTTTTCTCATTCCTTGGAGATGATGGTTTCTTAACTCCTTTTTCCTTAGAAAACATGCCTCTAGGCTTGGCATTCTTCTTTAGAAACTTCTTGAACTTTCTAACCAAAAGAGCCATCTCTTCATTTTTATCATCACTCTCCTCCTCAATAGCATTGAGAGCGATTCCCTCACTCTTAATCTTTGGTTATAAGCACATCTCATAAGTTTGGAGAGACCCAATCAACTCATCAATGTTCATGTAATCCACATCCTTGCTTTCCTCAATGGCTGTCACCTTTGATTTAAATCTCTTAGGAAGAGACCTAAGGATTTTCCAATTTAAACACTCTTTTAAGATAGGTACTCCAAGTTCTTGACATTGGTTAGCAATGTTAAGAAGCCGGAATTGGAAGTCTTCGAACTTTTCTTCTTCACCCATATTTAAACCTTCAAATTGTGATGCAACCATTTGAAGCCTTGATTTCTTCACCGCTAAGGTTCCTTCATTAGTAACTTGGAGAGTATCCCAAGCTTCCTTTGCGGATTCAAGATTTTGAATGTAGGAGAATTGATGCCCATCAACTCCTCCAAAGATGACGATCATAGCACGTTGATGCCACTTAGCAACCTCAAACTCATTCGTTGTCCATTCACTCAATGGCTTGAGTATCATGGTTCCATCCTCTTGAACCTTGGTAGGAGGACTATGACCTTCTTCCACTACCATCCAAGCCCTTTAATCAATAGAGTGGATGTAGGCTTTCATCCTCAACTTCTAATACCCATAGTTACTGCCTCAAAGTAATGGTGGCCTAGTATTTGAGGCTCCTTCCGCCATTACATCATCTTGTAAACCCATGACTTCAAAAGCTTTGCAAAAACCATGAATGTATCACTTGGACTCTCACTAAGTACTATTTAGTGTCCTGCTCTGATACAAATTGAAAATACAAATACGGTTAAATGCTCAAGGCTAACCTAGAGGGGGATGAATAGGTTAGGCACCTTTTTCAACTACCTTAGAAACAAACAAAAGTTTGTCCCTCTAGATTGCTTGTATCACAATATATATATATAAGAGAGATAGGGATAGAGAAAAGTTGACACAAGATATAACGTGGTAAACCTCCGAAGAGGAAACATCCACGGGTTAGCAACCGCCGGCAAACAAAATCCACTAGTAGATAAGACAAGTAAAATCTCTCAAGTTACCCCTTCACCTAGAAACTACCCTCATATCCTACTCATGAAGATGTTGCCCTCTTGCTCAACAATCTGAGGCCTCACACCTCTTGTCAAGACTTCCTTGCTCACCCTTTCGGATCCTCACAACCCTAGGCAAGACTTCTAACTCAACTATCCGAGTCCTCCCGACTCTAGTCAAGACTTCATCGCTCACCCTTCCTGATCCTCATGACCCTAGGCAACACTTCTTGATCAACTATCTGAGTCCTCCCGGATCTAGTCAAGACTTCCTTGCTTGACAATCCAAGGTCTCCCACCTCTTGCCAAGACTTTCTTGCTCAACAACATAGATCTCACACCTATTTTCAAGACTTCCTTCTCACAAGGCATCTAGGTGATCATGAATGCAAAACGCAAACAAGCACGCAACATAGAATGTTATGATCAACACATCTTATGGAAAATACTAGACATGAGCATGAATGCACAAAACAAATGTAGTCTAGTCAATCATGCATGTTTAATCCATCTAGATCATGTAAGATATGTTCAACATTAATTACAACCTAGATACATGCATATATCTAAAAGTTGATTCACAAGATATGTTCAATTAACACATAATCAAGTTTAAATCTCATACACCAAAAATATGCTAAAATCATGTGACAAAGTCATTTAGATTAAAGATAAAGTTCTAGAGTATATTCCTATTCATAGATTCAACAAAACACATGAATAGCTCAAAAGAACACAAGCACATGTATCATTGTGAGATTTTGGCCAAAGAGAGCCTAATACATGTAAGGAAATATTTTTCACAAAATCAATCAATCAATCAAAGATCATCAAATAGTTCTATAATCAAAGCTAGCACAATACAATCCCAAACATGTGAAAATATAGGCAAAATCAAAACCTAACTCAATATGTGAGATTTCAATTGAAACTCAATCTAGCTTTAAATGAGTTCAAAACTCAAATCAAAACTATCACATGACACATATATATATATATATGTGTATATATATGTTGAAGAAGAAAACCCAAGGCAATTGACCAAGTTTTAAAAGAAAACTTTGAGAGAAAATCAATACCTTAGTTGATTTTGGTGCAGTCCCGTTTTTATGAGTTTAGACTCCAAAAAAAGCAACAAAACTAACTCAAACCTTCAGAAAAGATGGTGGAGGAATAGACAAACACTCTCAACTTTGAATCACTGAAATCGAAGTTCAAATGAAGAGGTTATGGTGTTTGGAATGTGAGAAAATATGGAGAGAAAATTCTGCACTCAAGTTTTAAATTTCTTCTTAAAATGAAATGTGAGAGAGAAGGGAAATATAAAGGAGAGGGAAAGAATAGAAGCAAAAAAAACAAAATGCCCTCCTTTGAGAATGCTTCCCCGAGATGGTGCGTGGGCATCTCAGGGCAGCAAGGAGTTGCAGCCGAGATGGCCACGCGCCATCTCGGGCTTCCACCACTTGATGGCCTTTGGCAATGGTGCAACTCCCTTGCACTTCTCTTGCGTTCTTCGACCGTTCTTTTGCCTCCGAACTCGGAATTTGATTCTATTTTTGGATTACTAACCGTAACTCTCTCATGGACATGGAAATATAAGATACTCAACCCATAAAATAATAATTCGACTCAATATGCAAAGACAAAGACAATGTATGCAACAAGAGTTGAAAATGTAGTATCTTTTGACTTAGAACTTGAAATCAATAGTATGAGTAACCGAAATGACCGGAACTCAATCAAGAATGATTTAAGACTAAATTCAAGTTCAATATCCATTTTATACATGCATATACACATACAAACACAATTCACACTAGATTGCAATCTACATAGAGATAGTCTCCAATCATGCATTTTCCAAAACATGTTATTTCCATACCAATGCATGAGCATTCATCTTCAAGTGTGTGAATGTGTTATACATTGTGCACAACGATACAGGGACATATTTGAATGAATTGTATGTGTATGCCTATAATGGTGCATAATGATGCAGGGACACAAATGTATGAATTGTGTGTGTGCCTAAGCCTTGTAAGAGAAAGATAAGGTCTTAGTATACCTTTGTAGAACCATATTGCATCCTTTCTCTTTGAAGACTTTGAACTTGCTTTGACTAGTTGTTCCTTCTTCTTTAAAGCTTGAATCATCATGAATCTAAACAACTAAATCATTACAAGTAAACATCATTTTGATATGGAATTAATGCTAACTCAATCTAAAACCTAACAGATGCAACCAGAGAGATTCGTGTCTTCAGATCAAGATCAAAAGGTTTGCAAGCTGTAAAAGTCCATCTATGGACTTAAGCAAGCATCTAGATCTTAGACCATAAGGTTTGATGAAGTAATCAAAACCTATGGCTTCGAGTAGAACATCGACAAGCCTTGTGTCTACAAGGGCATCATTGACAAGAAAGTATTTTTCTTCGTCCTATACGTTGATGATATCTTACTCATTAGGAATGATGTGGGAGTGTTGTTTGATGTAAAGGGTTGGCTGGCTAGCCAATTCCAAATGAAAGATTTGGGAATTCCAAGTTATGTTCTAGGGATCCAACTTATAAGGAATCGTAAGAATAAACTCATAACAGTGTCTCAGACATCATATATCGACTAGATTCTTGTACGATTTTCGATGCAGAACTCCAAGAAAGGTAATTTACCTTCCAGGCATAGAGTTCACTTGTCTAAGGAACAGTGTCCTAAAACACCTCAAGAAGTTGAGGATATGAGAGGTGTACCCTATACATCGTCAGTAGGTAGTCTCATGTATGCTATGTAATGCACGAGACCGGACATCTACTATGCAGTAGGAGTAGTCAGTATAACAGTCCAACCCAGAATTGGATCATTGGGTTACAGTTAAGACTATTCTCAAGTATCTGCAGAGAATGAGAAACTATATGCTAGTGCATTTCGGATAGGATTTGATCCCGTTAGGATATGCAGATTCTAACTTTTAGTCAGACAGAGATTCTAGAAAGTTCATGTCTGGATCATTATTCACCCAAGGTGGTGGAGCCATTGTGTGGAGAAGTATCAAGCAATCTTGCATTGTTGACTCCACCATGGAAGTCGAATATGTAACGCCGCTTGTGAAGCAGCTAAAGAGGCTGTTTGGCTCAACAAGTTCTTGAGTGATCTGGAAGTTTTTCCAGATATGGATAAGCCCATTTCACTTAATTGTGATAACAGTGGTACTATGGATAATTCCAAAGAACCAAGAAGCCACAAGAGAGGGAAGCATATAGAGAGAAAGTATCATCTCATTAGAGAGATAGCGCAGAGAGAAGATGTGATCGTCACTAAGATATCCTCATAAGACAATCATGTTGATCCATTTACGAAGACCTAACCTGCTAAAGTGTTTTCGGGTCACCTAGATGGTCTAGTGTTACGAGACATGCCTCACATGATTTAGTGCAAGTGGGAGATTGTTGGGGTTTATGCCTTAAAGATGTAATTTGTAAATGGATTTATGAAATAAATAAAAGAATAAATTCAATTCATTCCTGTTGTGTTGTTCATTTTATAACTTATGCATATTAACATCATGGATTGTCGGATGTAATCTCGAACTGTGTATATGGGTGTCATATACGGATGGATATAGTAAGAGACGTGCAATCTAAAGAGTCCATAGATAGCAAATAAAGCTGGGTACTTTATTTGTGGTTAATCTATAGTTGCGGTCCATTCCATAATGTACACTGATTCTATCCTGAATCAATCATATGAGATATGGGAATGGAGGCACCTTGTATGATATGATCATATAGGATTGGGCCATAATCTATATGAATCTCGCACCAAGATCTGTTTACCGATGAGGTTTATATATATCAACTAATGATGGCTATATGTGGGTGATCTTAATAATGAATGTCTTATCGACTCCTTCAGGTTAGATCGTGGTCTTTGATATACCGTGGGTGAGGTCAGATGCATTTCCTGGTCAATATACTTCATATGTTGGGATTACGGTTTTGCTTGTGGCTGGGAAGGTTTGTACACAAAAGTGGAATCCACTCCTTCTTGTGAGAAATAGATGATAATTCCTTTAAAGGTTGAATCGGGGCTTGGACAGTATGAGCGATCTCCTGATTCCGTGAGGAAATATGATTTATTGTCCATTAGAGAATCATTGGTACTTAAAGAATATATGTAATTAGAAGGGTATAATGGACATTATGACCCAGCTCTTGAACTACTATTATTTAAAGAGTATAATTAATGATTCCGAGGATTATTGGAGCTCGAAATACTGTGAGTTCATTAGGTCCCCTTACTAGTTTGATCGATTTAGGTAACAATGGTCACGGTAAATTAATTGGATTGTCTAATTAATTTTGTTACGAAAGTGACACGCATTTATTCAGGAATTAATTGAATAATGAGATTATTTGATTATAAATAATTGATATTTATTTTGAATAAAATAAGATAATGTGATTATTTTATTTTATTAAATTAAATATTTAACTTTTGAATTTAAATAGTTTAAATTCAAAATAAATGGTATCTTTTAAGAAAATTGTTATATGTATATTTCATTAAATGTACACGTCACTGATAGATAAGACAACCTCTCAAGAAGATTGCCAGATAAGCATCCCAGCTAGCGTCAGAAACGCCGTCGGAGGAGTTACCAAAACATGAAAATCCGAGTAAGGCCGAATACAAATATTCGACACATTTAGCTTTACTTTGGACAACATTAGAAGCCCGAGTAAAGAAGTCGAATGTAAATAAGCCAAATACGTGATCCAAAAGAAAATAAGCTAAAGGAGGAATCTAGAATCATACTCCAGTTTGGAAATATCCTAAATTTCATCCCCCGTATTAGTGAAGGGAAAAATTTAAGGAGTTTCTAAAAGGATAAAACACCAAACAGGGAACGAATCCAATTCAAGCAACAACTCTACTCTTCTAGAAGACTGCACACCAATTAGGAAATAAGTTCTAAACGGACTGCAATTAGAATCCCATAAGATTCATATTCGATCCACAAGATCTCAGAAACAGGAAAGAAGACAAAAACGACCTCAACAAGTAATCAATTTTAGTTAAATACAATCACCTTTCCTTATTTGTATAACAAGGATTAGGATTCTATACATATATAAATAGACCCATAATCCCATCGAAAAAAGGTAGACAACAGAAAACAGTCACTAAAATAGAGGCAAGAGAGATTGAGTGGTGTAATTTAATATTTAATAGTGGATTTGGCTTGGTTGTGCATTCAACCACCCGTGGATATTTCTACGATCACCAGATTTTTATCACGTATACTCGTGTCATAACAATATCAATTGCATTCTCTTTCTCTTTCTCTTTTAATAGGTCATAATCAAATCTAGTGTTGTTGACTTTCTAACCCATCAAGAAATTGACGTCAACAATTGATGCTTGAAGGAGGGGGTGAACCTTCGATCTGTTTAAACAATGTCTAGTGATGGAAATAAAGGTAGATCCAGGGACATCTGAAAATCTCTAGATAATGCTCATATAGAGGGGACCACTCAGGATCCCACAACCATTGGGAACCAACCAGTATCCCTTGCTGGCATCCAGCAAGTCCCTCTCACCAATGAGGACATAACGCGTCATTTCAAGGATGCATTACAACAGTTATTGGCAAATGCAGTGGAGGAAGGAATAAATCTGCTAGCTGTAGGAGAGGCGAATCCGCCAAACCCACCATTGCCCCTAGGCTCCGATCAATTACAGTCAGGCCGGAACCAGATGCGTTAGCACCCATCAAGAATTAAGATCTTATCAATCCAAGTGGGGGTACAACGCGTAACCGAGATCCTAAGATACCCACAGAAGAACAACCTCCCCGAAGATGAAACCATGAACAAACAGGGCATGTAGACACCGTAAATACAACCGGTAAAGGGATCGGTCATCATCATCAGAAGACAGTGATCATTATCATCGTAAACGCCACCATGGAACCATATGCTTACAAGGATTAGCTCATGAGACTCAGAGACAGGATGAAGAGAAGATGGAGACAAGTATGACAGTCAAGCGATGAATCAACCATCGGGAAGAGCCGGTGTACGATAGAGACATCGTAATTCAGAGCCTGACATGAGAAGTCAAGAATAACATGTGTCAAATGGACGAGTTGATTAGGCGGTATGGATACAATGAGTTGTCTGAAAATGATTATGACAACTCTTTCATCAGAGACAATCTACGAATGCCATTCCCGGAGAGATTTAGGATGCCACACGTGGAACAATTCAAAAAGGATACAGATCCTAGAGAGCATGTCAGACGATATAAGAGCATTATGGCCTAGTATGCCCACAGCGATCCTCTATTGTGTCTTCACTTTCCACAAACTCTTGGGGATACAGGCTAAAGATGGTTTGGGAGATTGCCTCCAGCAAGTATTAGGAGTTTCGGTGAATTGAGCAAAATCTTTTCAAGACAATTCCTGGAGAATGTACATAGGAAAAAATCAGTGGCATACCTTTCTCAACTAAAACTAGGAAGAGATGAGTCACTAGAGAAGTACCTGGGATGTTTTGGCCTAGCGGTCTCAGAAATTGGTAGTGCAAATGACGAAACAATAATCGCTGCATTCATAAATAACCTATAGAATGGTCGGTTGTCTTTTGACATAAGAAGAGCTCGTCTAACTAGATATGAAGAAATGATGGTTATGGCGAGTGGATATGCACTGGCAGAAGAAGAAGAGTTGGCAACAGGAGGTAGTTATATGTATGGGGGGAGACCCGAACAAAAAGATGGCGAGTCAAAGACACAAAACCATAAAGGGAAACGAAAAGGAAATGGCAAAGAGAAAGGGAAAAATGGGGGAAGCGAACATAATACTGACAAAACCAAGGAAAAGTTCCAATGAAAGTATACAAACTACACCCCGCTTCGGAAAAGACAATAAAAGGTCCTGGCAATCCTAGAAGAGAAAAATATGGTGAAAAAGCCACGTCGGCAGTCATAGTTTGCCCGACATGACATGACAAAATATTGTAGATTCCGTAAAGAAACCGAGCATGAGACTTCCAAGTGTTACCAGCTCAGAGACTATATAGAAACCCTCATCCAAGAAGGACATCTGTTAGATATTATCTTGAAGAAAGATGAAAAGATAGAAACTTAGAAAGAAACCAAGTCTAGAGAACATAACTCAGATCAGAATAAAAAGTCCAGTCCTAAGGTGAGTGGAGCGATACAAACTATCTTTAGGGGACCTTCAACTGGGAAAAGTAACCGAGAACGGACTCATGAAATCCGAGAAGTAGTCGAAGCAAGGTAGAATTTCGATATCAATTCCATCGAGCCTGATCCAAAGAGAATAAAAGAATGATAAGACCCAATAATATTCACTAAAGCTGATTCACATGGGGTCGACATCCAGCCAAATGACGTTCTCGTCATTAGCGCCTGAATTGGCCATAAAGAAGTTAGAAGGATACTAATGGACAATGGTTGCTCAGCAGACATCCCCAGTGTGGCTGTTTATGATCAACTGAGGTTAGATCGAAAGAACTTGTAACCTTTTCTTACCCCGCTCAGAGGATTCGGATGAGTCGATGTTAGGTCTCTTGGAATGGTGAAATTGCTTGTGAAGATCGGAGTAGCACCCTGCCAAAAAACAGTACTACTCAACTTTGTGGTGGTAGATATGGGCAACTGCCTTTACAATACCCTACTGGGTCAACCTTTCCTAAATAAAAAAAAGGCGGTAACTGTAACCTATGCCCTGATGATTAAATTATTGACTGAATTGGGGGTAGGAACGGTCAAGGGTTCACAAGAAATGGATAGAAGAGCCAATCTCTCTATTTACAAGGATAGGGATAGCAGTGAACACCAAGTTTGTACTCTAACTCAACCAGATCAGGCTGAGCAGGGAGAATCATTAATGTTCAAGCTTGACCCAAGGGAAGAACTCGAGGCATCAAAGAATGAACCAACAGAGGAAGTAATCTTGAAGGAAAACGAACCAACGAGAAAGGTCAAAATTGGAACTAATCTAGGAGACAAGGTCAGGACAAATCTAATCGATTTGCTAAGAGAATATAAAGATGTGTTTGCATGGAGTCATGAAGTCATGGTGGGGATAGACACGCGAATGATATCACACCACTTGGCTGTGGATCCAAGCGTAAAGCCTATAATTAAGAAAATGAGGTCTTTTAACCTCGAGAGGAGTCGGGCAATCAAACAGGAGGTAGAGAAATTGCTCGTTGTAGGATCAATTAGAGAAATCAACTATCCTTAGTGGGTAGCAAATGTGGTGTTAGTCAAGAAGAAAAATGGTCAATGGAGAATGCGTGGATTTCACAGATTTGAATAAAGTCTACCCAAAGAATAGTTTCCCACTTCCCAGAATAAACCAGTTGGTTGATGCATAATCGGGATACAATCAGATCTAGATAAACAAAATGGATGAAGATAAAATAGCATTCACGCCCGACCAAGGTTTGTACTACTATACAGTGATGCCCTTTTGGCTAAAAAATGTTAGGGCCACGTATCAAAGATTGGTCAACAGAATTTTCACCGGCCTAATAGGAAGAAACATGGAAGTCTACATAGATGACATGGTGACCAAAAGTATCTCGGTAGCCAAACATACTTTAGATCTGCGTGAAACATGTGATGTCCTAAGAAGGTACCAGATGAAATTGAATCCGAATAAGTGCCCATTCGGGGTTCCTTTGGAGAGATTCCTCAGTTTCCTAGTTCACCAAAGGGGGATCAAAGTAAATCCCGAGAAGATTGAAGCCCTCTAGAAAATGACTTCTCTGAGAACCTTAAAGAAGGTACAACATTTGACGGGATTCCTAGCCTCCCTTGGCAGGTTTGTTTCGAAGGCTACAGATAAATGTGCTTCATTTTTCAAAATATTCAAAAAGGGAAGGGACTTGAATGGAATGCAGAATGCGAATAGGCATTTCAGAAGATAAAATAGTACTAAGGATATGCACCCATCCTCTCGAAACCAAAGGAAGGAGAAGTACTTGATCTGTACTTGTCATTCATAAAATTAGCAGTAAGCTTAGCCTTGGTTCGAACAGAGGATGGAATACAAAAGCCAGTATACTATACCAGCAAGGCCCTTCTTTCGGTTGAAACCAGATATTCTCAGGCAGAAAAGATGGCTTTGTCAATAGTTTTGGTAGCAAGGAAGTTAAGGCCATATTTTCAAGCACACGCAATCAGGGTTCTCACCAATTGCCCATTTAAGTTGATTCTGTAGAAACCTGAGATTTCATGAAGATTAACTAAATATACGATTGAGCTGAGTAAATTCGATATTAAATATGTGCCCAGGACATGACTCAAAGGCCAAGAGTGGCAGATTTTATAGCGGAATTCACAGAGATTGATCTAGAAGCAAAAAGAATATTGGGCAAGAGCTGTTCATGGAAGTTATAAATTGACGGCTCCTTGAACACCCATGGCAGCGAGGCAGGGATCGTGGTATGCACCCTAGAAGAAGATGATGTCGAGTGTGCCATGAGATTCGACTTCAAAGTAACAAATAACCAAGCCGAGTACGAAACACTGTTGGCAGGACTTAGAGTTTGTATCGCACTTTGAGTAGATGAAGTTATAACTTTTAGTGACTCACAGGTAGTCGTCAACCAAGTTTTAGACAAATATCAGGCCAGAGATAAAAGTATGATGGTTTATTTGGGCATAGCAAAACAACTCCTTCAACGATTCAAGGAATATAGGATTGTCCAGATCCCTCTGGAAAAAAATGAAAAAGCAGATACTCTATCCAAACTAGCATCAGCAACAACCATAATCAGACCTAAGAATATCTCGGTCACACATCTTCTCAGGCCAAGTATAGTTGAGCCAAAAGACTTTGAAGTCACATAAATTCGAAGACTGTCAGAAGGTAGGATGACTCAGCTAAATAAATACTTGGAAGAAGACATATTCCCATAAGACCCCTTGGAGGCAAAACGTGTCAGGTATAGGACATCAAGGTATACTATGATTGGAGGAGAATTGTACAGAAGAGGGTTCTCCCGAACACTCCAAAGGTGCGTGTCAGAGAAGGATGCACACCGGATATTACATAAAATCCATAATGGAGTATGCGGGAATCATACAAGAGGCAGAAGCTTTCCACACAAGGTACTCAGACAAGGTTTTTATTGGCCCTCTCTGTTCTCTGATGCACAACGATGTTCAGAAAGTTACAATGCTTGCGAAAGGATCGCCAATGACATTCTGCAACCCTCTGAACACCTTATAAGCATCTCATCCTCATGGCCATTCACCGTGTGGGGATTGGACCTAATTGGTCTGATGCTAGCAGGAACAGGGGGTGGAGCTAACCATGTAATTGTGGCTGTTAATGTTGGGGTTTATGCCCTAAAGATGTAATTTGTAAATGGATTTATGAAATAAATAAAAGAAAAGTTCAATTCATTATTGTTATGTTGTTTATTTTATAACTTGTGCATATATTTTACATCCAAGATTGTTGGATGTAATCTCAAACTATGTATATGACTGTCATATACAGATGGATATAGTAAGAGACGTGCAATCTAAAGAGTCCATAGATAGCAAATAAAGCTAGGTACATTATTTATGGTTAATCTATAGATGCGGTCCATTCCGTAATGTACGATGATTCTATCTTGAATCATTCATATGAGATATGGGAATGAAGGCACCCTGTATGATGTGATCATATAGGACTGAGCCATGATCTATATGAATCTCTCACCAAGATCCGTTTACCGATGAGGTTCATACATATCAACTAATGATGGCTATATGTGGGGTGATCTTAATACTGAGTGTCTTATCGACTCATTTAAGTTTGATCGTGGTCTTTGATATACCATGAGTGAGGTCAGATGAATTTCCTAATCAATATACTCTGTATGTTGGGATTGCGATTTGCCTTGTGGCTAGGAAGGTTTGTACACAAAAGTGGAATCCACTCCTTCTTGTGAGAAGTTGATGGTAGTTCCCTTAACGGTTGATTTGGGGCTTGGACAATATGAGCGCTCTCATAATCCATAAAGAAATAGGATTTATTGTCCATTAGAGAATCAACAGTACTTAAAAGATATATGTAATTAGAGAGGTTTAACAGAAATTATGACCTATATCTAATTATGGAATATTGTGGAGGATCACACCATATGTAATAGCTATATCGATGGATACCAATTTGTATCGATCTGTGTAAAAGCGTCTACAATTGAGAGTGTGTAGCTTCGGGTTTTTAGTGGAATAACACCGGAGTTAATAATCAAGAAATATTAATTAAAGAGTTTAATTAATGATTCTGAGGATTATTTGAGCTCAAAATACTGTGGGTCCATTAGGTCCCCTTGCTAGCCCGATCGATTTAGGTAACAAGGGTCACGATATATTAATTGGATTGTCCAATTAATTATGTTACGAAAGTGACACGTAATTATTCAGAAAATTAATTAAATAATGAAATTATTTAATTAATAAATAATGGTGATAAAATAAATTAAATAATGTGATTATTTAATTATGTTATTAATCATTAAATGGAGGATGTTTGTTGATATTTGTTTTTTAATAAAATAAGATAATATGATTATTTTATTTTATTAAGTTAAATATTTAATATTTGAATTTAAATAGTTTAAATTCAAAATAGATGGTATCTTTTAATAAAAATAGAATGAAGATTTTGTTTTTAAATAAAAATATATCATGAGGTTTTTAAAAGAGGAAATATATATGTGATATAAATACTTTGAAAACCGACCAAAATAAGATATCAATTAAAAAGGAAAAGTATATATTATTTGATATATATATTCTTTAAAAGAAAAAGACAAATGGGGAGAAACAATGATTTGTATATGATACAAATTGGTGCACATAAAAAAGGAAATATATATATTCTTTAAATAAAAAAAAAATGGTCTTTTGGGGCATGTGCAATTGTGCACTTTGAAACCAAAAGAAAGAAAAAGAAAAATATAATATTTTTCTTTACATCTAGAATGGTTCTAAGTTGTTTTCACTTGGAAGAAAAGGTTTCTTGAAGTATTTTCTCTACATCCTCTATTCTAAGATCCTAAGTCCGTGACGCACCCACACACAATTACTAGTCCCGGGATATAGTGAGGAAGATCGAGTGGATCAGACAGGAGCATATCGTAAAGTGAAGAAGCCTCCAAATGTTGGTACGTTTTTTCTTCTCTTTATATTGATTTCAATTTCCTGTATATACATATATTTTATTATTGTAATAATTTTATATGTATTAGTTCCGAAAAAGAATTACGATTCCAAGTTCACTGGTCCCAGATACAGATTATGATATGTATAAAAAATTTAAAACCTACTTCTGCTACTTGACCGGTGAACGGGGCTCCCACAATTGGTATCATAGCCAAAAAAAATTCCGGAACAGGAAATTTTTTTCGATGCTTCTGTATATATGATTGTGTAGGCATGCTTTAAATTAACTGTATGATGTTTTTGTATGTAAATTAAATTGTTTAATTTAAACATGGTTGATCATAAATTTTTATGGTACTGTGGATTTAGGGTTTATGGGTTGTATAATTTTTTTATTTATTTTTATTTTTATTTTTATTTTTATTTTTATTTTTATTTTTATTTTTATTTTTACTATTTTAGTATTGTAAATAAAAAAAATTGTAACCTGTAAACGAAGAACTGGAAACGCGCACGACGGGGGTACTGTTCATAGTACTGTTCACACGCACTATTCACCGTACTGTTCACCAGATACTATTCATGGATATTGTTCACCGACTATTCACGTGGTACTGTTCATGGCACTGTTCACATGTCTTGCACGATTCTATTGGCAAGTGTTACCTACAACGTTCCGTGCAGATTTTCCATTTCGGATTCATGAGATGAATCGGAGTGACTTAAAGAGACTGGAAGACTCAAAAATTACAAGAAGACCAAGGAATGCCTTGGTGGTATTTTTGTAATTTTTGATTCTATTTTTTTTAGGTTAAATAATCCATAGTACTCGGTCAATTCATGTATACTTTATATTATGTGATAATAAAAGTATTGACATGCATACGTATGTCATTTAAATTAGATGAGTCTACATAAATATATTTGATATGTCATTCATTCATTATAGCCCAATTTTTTATGTTTTTTTTAATGTGATTAAAATGGATAAATACATAATTGGCTATGAAAATGAGATTAGTTTTTTAATGGTACAAACTTTGGAATCTTCATTAAATATTAATCTAGTTATTAAAGTGTTTAATAAGTTAGATTAATAGGGTCATTTATTGTAATTAGGATTAATATGATTAATTACCTAATAATAAATTAACCGAATAAAGTGTTAGAGTTTTAATAGTTAAAACTTGTTAAACACTAACATAATAATATGACCTTAGTAAATAGTTTAAAAATGCTTAGATTATTCACTGATATATTAGATTTTTAATAGTTAAAAATCATAAATAATTTATTAGTTAATTAGAATTTGTTTCTAATAATGAACTAGTTAATGCACTAGATAACTAGATTAAAGTTAACCGTTTGATCATTTAGAGTCTAGGTGCATTAACGGATTATAGAAAACCCTAATTTTAAAATAATGAGTGAGAGAGGGATATATGACATTTATATCCCGCGATCTCCATCATTAGTTCAACACCGTGAGATCCAAGTGGGGCCTCGTGACGGCTTTGCTTTCATCATCCCCTAAGGAGGGTTTCCACAAATGTCAATACCAAGGTTGACTTCCTAACGGACAGGAATTCTGAGGGTATTTTGGGGATTAACCGACCCTATGGCGGCAATTCTTGAGTTAAGCTCGTGAGATCTGAAATGGTGGGTTACACTCACGAAGGTTTTGATTAAGTTTGTTAATTAAATACTTGACTGAATGAACAATGATTGAATGATATGGAATAAGAGTTATTTTATAATATCATTTGATTGAGAATGTCTCGGTCCAACATACAAATACTTGACCGACCCTAAGGTGGACTTCTTTGTGGTATGTTGGATTGTTGTGGTATAGTAACTAGTTTTAGGGTAGTTGTAGTTCATTAAACACGTTCATGCATCATGTTTAAATTTATGTCAAAGCACTCGCACTTGTTTTAAATAAATGACTGAATGAATGTTTTATTTATTTCAGCAATAAAATCTTCTGCATTACTTCAAATTCTCTCAAATGAAAAATTAACTGGTGATAACTGCACTAAGTGGAAACTTAACATTAATGCAATATTGGTCACCAAAGACCTCAAGTTTATGCTTACAGAGGAATGTCCCCCAACGCCTACTGCAAATGCCGCACGAACTATTTGTGAGGCATACGAGCAATGGTTCTCATCTGATGAGAAGGCCCGAACATATATATTGGCTTCAATGACAGACGTGCTTGTCACAAAGCACGAAGTAATGACTTCAGCATTTGAAAACATGAAGTCATTGCAAGATATGTTCGGGTAGCCTTCCGAGCAAAAGTGACACGAAGTTGTTCATTCCGCTATGCTCGCTAGCATGAAGGATGGTACATCAATTCTGGAACATGTCCTGAGCATGATGTCATACTTTAACACGGCAGAAGTCAATAGCGGGGCTATTGATGAACCCAGTCAAGTGAATATCATACTAACGACTCTTTTGAAGAGTTTTGATCAGTTTAAAAGCAACTACGAGATGAACAAGTTAAGGTTTAGTCTCACACAATTGCTCAATGAGCTTACTACTTTTGAGTCCTTGACTAAGGACAACAAGGGCAAGACCGGTGAGGCAAGCCTTGTCGAACCATCTTTCTCCAATAATAAGAAGAGGAAGAGGTCTGCTAGGAAAGCGAAGGGTAAGCCCAAACCCAAAAAAGCCCAAAACAAGAATAACTCCAAGAAAGGTAAATATGATTTACTTGTTTTTGAGTCATGTTTAGTGGAAAATGATTCTTCACCCTGGATAGTTGATTCGGAGGCCACTAACCATGTTTGTTCTTCTTTGCAATGGACTGATTCTTGGACACAGCTAGATGAGGGAGCCTTCTCTATGCATATGGGGTTAGGGGATGTCGTGTCGGCACGAGCAGTGAGCGTAATTAGATTACACTTTTGTAATAGTTATATATTGTTGGAAAATGTATTTTATATTCCGGGATTTACACGGACTTTGATTTCCGTTTCTAAGTTGTTAGAACAAAAATATTTTGTTTCTTTTAATAATAAGTCTGCTATTATTGGAAAGAATGGTCTGAATATTTGTTCAGGAATTAATGAAAACAATTTGTATGTGTTAAGACTGTTAATACATACTACACTGCTCAACACTGAAATGTTTAAGGTTGAAAATCCAAAAACTAAACGACATAATATTTCTCCAGATAATGACATGTATCTCTGGCGTCTAAGGCTTGGTCATATCAACCTTGACCGGATAGTCAGAAGAGTAAAAAGCGGACATTTAAGTGAGTTAAAGGTTGTCTGGAAGGTAAGATGACTAAAAGACCTTTTACTGGAAAATGGCTTAGAGCTAAAGAACTGCTAGAGCTTATACATACAGACGTCTGCGGACCGATGAATGTTAAAGCTAGGGGTAGTTATGAGTATTATGTCACCTTTATAGATGACCACTCATAATACTGATACGTCTACCTAATGCAACGGAAGTCATAAACATTTGAAATGTTCAAAGAATTCTGAGCTAAAGTTGAGAATCAATTAGGTAGGACTATCAAGTCACTACGATCGGATCGTAAAGGTGAGTACCTTGACCAAGAGTTTGAAGACTTCATGGTCGAGTATAGGATAGTTTCCCAACTCATAGACCCAGTACACCTCAGTAAAATGGTGTAGCAGAGAGGAAAAATAGAACCCTAATAGGAATTGTGAGATCTATGATTAGTTTCTCCATTACCATATTTCTTATGGGGATATGCGTTACAAACAGTGGCATACATTTTGAGTGTGGTGTCATTCAAATCTGTTCCTAAGACTCCCTTAGAGTTGTGGAATGGTCGTAAAGCTATTTTGTGATATTGCCGCATATGAAGGTGTCCAAAACACATGCTGAAGAATAGAACTAGAAAGCTAGATTCCAAGTCTATTGTCTGCCTGTTTGTAGGATACTCCAAGGAGACCAGAGGTGTACACTTCTATAGTCTCGAAGACAACAAAGTATTTGTATCGACAAATGCAACGTTTCTTGAGGACAATTATATATCAGTTACCATAATGTTAGGTTTTAGTTTGTGTTGGCACTAATTCCATATCAAAATGATGTTTAATTGTCATGATTTAGTTGCTTAGATTCATGATGATTCAATCTCCAAAGAAGAATGAACAACAAGTCAAAGTAAGTTCAAAGTCTTCAAAGAGAAAGGATGCAATATGGTTCTACAAAGGTATACTAAGAACTTATCTTTCTCTTACAAGGCTTAGGCACACACACACACAATTCATACATTTGTGTCTCTGCATCGTTGTGCACCATTATAGGCACACACATACAATTCATTCATATGTGTCCCTGCATCGTTATGCACCATGTATAACTCAATCACACACTTGAAGATGAATGCTCATGCATTGGTATGGAAATAACATGTTTTGGGAAATGCATGATTGGAGACTATCTCTATGTAGTTTGCAATCTAGTGTGAATTATGTTTGTGTGTGTATATGTTTGTATAACATGGATATTGAACTTGATTTTAGTTTTAAATCATTCTTGATTGAGTTCCGGTCATTTCGGTTACTCATACTATTGATTTCAAGTTCTAAGTCAAAAGATACTACACTTTCAACTCATGTTGCATACATTGTCTTCGTCTTCGTATATCAAGTCGAATTATTATTTTATGGGTTGAGTATCTTATATTTCCATGTCCATGAGAGAGTTATGGTTCGTAATCCATAAACGGATTTGAATTTCGAGTTTGGAGGCCGGAGAGGAGTGCAAGGGAGTGCAAGGGAGTTGCACCTTGGCCAAAGGCCAACAAGAGGTGCAAGGGAGTTGCAAGGGAGTTGCACGTGAGAGGAGTGCAAGGGAGTTGCACCTTGGCCAAAGGCCAACAAGAGGTGCAAGCCCGAGATGGCGTGTGGCCATCTCGGCTGCAACTCCTTGCTGCCCCGAGATGCCCACATGCCATCTCAGGAAAGCAATATCAAAGGAGGGCAATTTTTTTTCTTTTTGCTTCATTCTTTCCCTCTCCTTTATATTCCTCTTCCCTCTTACATTTCATTCTAAGAGGAAATTTAAAAATTATGTGCAGAAATTTTCTCTCTACATTTTCTCACCTTTCAAATACCATAACTTCTTCATTTGAACTCCGATTTGAGTGATTTAAAGTTGGGAGTATTTTTCTATTCATCCTCCATATTTTCTCTGAAGGTTTGAGTGAGTTTTATTGCTGTTTTTGGAGTCTAAACACATAAAAACGTGACTGCACAAAAATCAACTAAGGTATTGATTTTCTCTCAAAGTTTTTTTTTAAAACTTGGTCAATTGCCTTGGTTTTTTTTCTTCAACATATATATGTGTATTGTGAGTGTTTTAATTTGAGCTTTGAACTCTTTTAAAGCTAGGTTGAGTTTCAATTGAAATCTTACATGTTGAGTTAGGTTTTGATTTTGCCTATGTTTTCACATGTTTGGGATTGTATTGTGCTAGCTTTGATTCTAGGACTATTTGATGATCTTTGATTGACTGATTTTGTGAAAAAATAGTTCCTCAAATGTATTAGGCTCTCTTGGCCAAATTCTCACCATGATACATGTGCTTATGTTCTTTTGAGCTATTCATGTGTTTTGTTGAATCTATGTATAGTAATATCTCTAGAACTTTAGCTTAAATCTAAATGACTTTGTCAAATGATTTTATCATGTTTTTGGTTTATGTGATTTAAACTTGATTATATGATTAATTGAACATATCTTGTGATTCAAGTTTTAGATATATACATGTATCTAGGTTGTAATTAATGTTGATCATATCTTACATGATCTAGATGGATTAAACATGCATGATTGACTAGACTACATTTGTCTTGTGCATTCATGCTCATGTCTAGTATTTTCCATAGGATGTGTTGATCATAACATTCTATGTTGCGTGCTTGTTTGCGTTTTGCATTCATGATCACCTAGATGCCTTGTGAGAAGGAAGTCTTGACAATAGGTGTGAGACCTATGATGTTGAGCAAGAAAGTCTTGACAAGAGGTGTGAGACCTTGGATTGTCAAGCAAGAAAGTCTTGGCTAGAGTTGGGAGGACTCGGATAGTCGAGCAAGAAGTCTTGCCAAGGGTCGTGAGGATCCGAAAGGGTGAGCGAGGAAGTCTTGACGAGAGTCGGGAGGACTTGGATAGTTGAACAAGAAGTCTTGCCTTGGGTCGTAGGGATCCGGTAAGGTGAGCGAGGAAGTCTCAACAAGAGGTGTGAGGCCTCGGATTGTTGAGCATGAGGGCGACATCTTTATGAGTAGGATAGGAGGGTAGTTTCTAGGTGAAGGGGTCACTTGAGAGATTGTACTTCTCTTATCTACTAGTGGATTTTGTTTGCCGATGGTTGCTAACCCATGGATGTTTCCTCTTCGGAGGTTTACCACGTTATATCTTGTGTCAACTTTTCTCTATCCCTATCTCTCTTATATTTGTACTTGTTATTTGAATACTATGGATAAAACTCTTTATGTAAGTTGACTTCCTTTCTATGATATAGATTGTGTATGTGTTACAATTACTTGTTTGTATCACACTTTACTTGTTTTATATATTGATTAAATGTATTTAATTGATATATATATATATATATATTATATTGTGATACAAGCAATCTAGAGGGACAAAATTTTGTTTGCACCCCCCCCCCCCTTCTAGGTTAGTCTTGAGCATATAACCGTGCTTGTATTTTCAATTGGTATCAGAGCAGGACACTAGATTGTACTTAGTGAGAGTCCAGGTGACACATTCATAGTTTTTGCAAAGCTTTTGAAGTCATGGGCTTACAAGATGATGTAATGGCGGAAGAAGCCTCAAATACTAGGCCACATTTACTTCGAGGCACTAACTATGGGTATTGGAAGTTGAGGATGAAAGCCTACATCCGCTCTATTAATGAAAGGGATTGGATGGCAGTGGAAGAAGGTTATAGTCCTCCTACTAAGGTTCAAGAGGATGGAACCATTATACTCAAGCCAATGAGTGAATGGACAACAAATGAGTTTGAGGTTGGTAAATGGCACCATCATGCTATGAATGCCATCTTTGGAGGAGTTGATGGGCATCAATTCTCCTACATTCAAAATCTTGAATCCGCAAAGGAAGCTTGGGATACTCTCCAAGTTACTAATGAAAGAATCTTAGCGGTGAAGAAATTGAGACTTCAAATGTTTGCATCACAATTTGAAGGTTTAAGTATGGGTGAAAAAGAAAAGTTTGAAGACTTCCAATTTCGGCTTCTTAACATTGCTAACCAATGTCAAGCACTTGGAGTACCTATCTCAAAAGAGCATTTAAATTGGAAAATCCATAGGTCTTTTCCTGAGAGATTCAAATCAAAGGTGACCGCCATTGAGAAAAGCAAGGATATGGATAGTATGAACATTGATGAGTTGCTTGGGTCTCTACAAACTTTTGAGATGTGCTTGAAGCCAAAGATCAAAAGTAAGGGAATCATGATGAAGAGTTGGTGAGCAACTTTATAGCTCTAACGGCTTCTCATTCTCCACTAGATTTTGACGGTACAATATCTTTAAACAAGAACTTTGATGCAAATCATCATGGAAGCTCTAGTTCCATTCATACTAATCTTGAGTTATTAGACAAGATAGAAAAGCTTGAAGAAGCTAGAGATAATGCTCAAAGAGAGGTAGTTGAGAAGGGTGATTTGATCAAGAAACAACTAGATGAGTTGGTGATTGTCACTCGTAGACTTCTTAATGAGAAAGGTGATATTATGAAGAAGTTTAGAGAACTTGAAAAGATAAACCTTGAAAAGGATAATGTGATATCTTCTTTGAAGAAAAGAGAACAATAATTAATGGAAGAGATAGACATGGCTAAGGAGGCCATCAAGGACTTAGTGAATGATTCGGTAAGTGTGTCTAGTGTTAGGAATCTTGTTAACTCACATAGTGGTGAAGATGACTTGGTAGTTGAAGAGGATCCCTTGGAAGCACCACTTCTTACTCACTTGGATGAAGTCATGATTGATAAGAAACCACACAAGAAGAGAAGATCAAAAGCCAAGAAGAAGTTGGCGAACAAGGTATCTTTGCAAACTCCTAGTGAAGTTAGTTCAACTCCAAAAGGTACAATCTCATCTTTTATTCCAATTTACCATTATTGCAACACAATAGGTCACATTAAGCCTAGGTGTTATAAATATATAGAAAAATGCAAATTAGGAAATGAATATAGAGATAAGGAGATTAAACTTCAACTTGAACATGCTAAGGATATGAAAGTAGAAAAACATGATAATTTTGCTAAGCATGAAAAGAAGTTTTGGAGTAGAAAGATTACTAATCTTGTTCAACTCGACAAAGCTTGTGCTGAAAATTTTAAGGAAGGGTGTATTAATGATATTATTGTTAATCCAGTCATTGAAGGACTTTACTCTAGATTTAACATTGTTGTCAAGGATGATATTGGAAATGTTTGTGTAGGTACACCCAAGAACAAGTGGTTCAAGGGTGAGTGCTCTTATCACTAATATAAGAAGCACATGTGAGATAGCTTTGAGGCAATATATCAATTGTGTTGAGAATTCTTGCTTGCTAGCTTTGAATACTCCATGTATCTCACATCATGTTTTTTATGATGGTCAAAATCTGTTGATTAACTTTTGAGAAGTTCTTTTGATATATGTGTTGATTGAGTTGAGATATTATGCTTTTTATACTCTTGTTGTGAAACATCGTCTACTTGATGTCATGAGGACATTCAAGGCAAGAGTGCTCATAAAAAGGGTGGAAGTATGATATTTGGTGAATATAATGTGCAAAAAGGTATTTCTATACTCTAATGCATGTTCTCTTAGGTATTTATCTTTTGACTCAATTTTTGATATACATCTCATAGCATGTCATATTAGAGAGTTTTGTATAGCGTACATATGGTTCTCATTGACATTTGCTATTTTAAGATCTAATAGTGATATTGTTCACATTGATCTTAACTTTAATGATTTTTTGAGTATAGTATATTGAGTGGCATTACTTTTGAAATTATGAGCTTCATATTCTTTGAAAGCTACTCATTAGAGAAGTAATGATCTTGAATATGTCTCTACTTATTGCTCTTAGATCATGTGCTTATGAGCCATAAAATATTGGTTTTCTAAAATTGCACTGTGCTTCTCTTATATGTTGCTAGTAGGCTGAGTTTACTAATATGTAAACATTGGATACACCTTGAAGTTTTTGTGCTTAAGTACATTTAAAATGACCTATGGTTAGTATCCATTTTGCTTCGGCAAATACATAGAACTCAACGAGCACCTTCATGAAAAGCGCTACACACATTGGTTGTGAAAGTTATCCAATGTTGGAAAGAGCTACACCATTGTGATGAGTGAAAGCCGTCATGAAGTGAATTTTGTTTATGTTAAAAAAATGGAAAAATTAAAGAAGTGTTGAAAAAGAATCATAAAAAAAAACTTTGATTGAAAGCCTAAAAAGAAAAGGAGGTAGGCTTAAAAAGGAGTATAGTTTAAAATCAAATGAGTTCAGGTTGAAAAACAGAAATGGGATGACGAGCCACATGTACACACACACGCTCATATGTTGAAATCTATTCTCTTAAATGCAAAAATTCCGGATGATAATCGGTTTGACTTTTTATGGAAAAAGCTAAAGATGAATAGTTTTTGGAAATTGTTTGCATGTTGATTATCAAACTACTTCTTGATATATATTTGAAGCATATCTCTCACACACACACTTTGTTTGAGTATGATGATATTCTAGCAATTGTTGAAGAATTATGAGAGAACTTGAAAAATCTTTGTGTATCTCTCTTAGCATATGAAGCTTATTTTGTTGATATTTTTTCAAATTGCTTGAATGTGTGATTGTGTAAACATCTTTGTGAACTTTATGCTATCATGGATTTTATTTATAGCATATATCAAAGGTGAGCATTGTATGCTAAACATTGTTCTCTTTTATGATATGTTCACATGCTTCATTTTGTTACATGTTGGCATATTTTGACTTAATGATACTTGTAAGATATTACTCACTATCTTTGTCTTGCATGATGATTCATTCTTAAGTCATATGTCTTTGCTTTTATATATTTGTGACTAATATGCTTGTTTTGTCTTTCACTCACTTTTGTTTTATGTATATAGCATCTTATAACACAAGAACAAACGGGAAGAACTAAGGTTACCAGAAGTGGAAATCAATTGAATCCCGTTGTGAAAGCCAAGTTTACCTCAAAAGGATCCAAAGCTTCAAGGACAAAAGATTTAGGGATCTTTGGAACTAAGAAGATATTTCAAGAGAGAGGCATTGACTTTGGTTCCTGATCATGATACACTACCACCTAAACGTAGTGAGAGGGTTGTGAGACAATCTGAACACTATGTAGGTACAGGTGAGGGATAATGTGTTGTCTCTGCTGATAGTGTGGATTATCCATTAACATTTAAGAATGCAATGGAAGATCCTGATAAAGAGGAATGGCTTAAAGCCATGAATCTCGAGATGGAGTCCATGTACTCTAACTCAGTCTGGGATCTTGTAGACTTTTCGGATAGGGTAAAATCTATAGGGTGTAAGTGGATTTACAAGAGAAAGAGAGGAGTAGACGGGAAAGTAGAGACCTTCAAGGCAAGGCTAATGGCCAAGGGTTATACCCAGAAAGAGGGGGTCGATTATGAAGAGACCTTCTCGCCAATAGCCTTGTTTAAGTCTATTAGGATTCTCTTATCCATTGCTGCCTATTTCGATTATGAAATTTGGCAAATGGATGTCAAGACTGCATTATTGAATGGCAATCTTGACGAGAGCATTTATATGATGCAACCAGACGGATTCGTGTCTCCAGATCAAGAGAAAAAGGTTTGCAAGATGTAAAGGTCCATCTATGGACTTAAGCAAGCATCTAGATCTTGAAACATAAGATTTAATGAAGTAATCAAAACCTATGGCTTCTAGCAGAACGTCGGCGAGCCTTATGTCTACAACCGCATCATTGACAAGAAAGTAGTTTTCTTAGTCCTGTACATTGATGATATCCTACTCATTGGGAATGATGTGGGAGTGTTGTCTAATGTAAAGGGTTGGCTGGCTAGCCAATTCCAAATGAAAGATTTAGGAGAGGCAAGTTATGTTCTATGGATCCAACTTATAAGGGATCGTAAGAAAAAACTCATAACACTATCTCAGACATCATATATCGATAAGATTCTTGTACTATTTTCGATGTAGAACTCCAAGAAAGGTAATTTACCTTTCAAGCATAGAGTTCACTTGTCTACGGAACAATGTCCTAAGACACCTCAAGAAGTTAAGGATATGAGAGGTGTACCCTATGCATCGATAATAGGTACTCATGTATGCTATGTTATGCACGAGACCGGACATTAACTATGCAGTAGGAGTAGTCATCAGATACCAATACAACCCAGAATTGGATCATTGGGTTACAGTCAAGACTATTCTCAAGTATCTTCGGAGAATGATAACCTGCATGCTAGTGTATTCCGGACAGGATTTGATCCCATTAGGATACAGGATACACAGATTCTGATTTTTAGTCAGACAGTGATTCTAGAAAATTCATGTCTGGATCAGTATTCACCCAAGGTGGTGGAGCCATTGTGTGGACAAGTACCAAGCAATCTTGCATTGCTAACTCCACCATGGAAGCCGAATATGTAGTGCCGCTTGTGAAGCAGCTAAAGAGGTTGTTTGGCTCCATAAGTTCTTGAGTGATCTGGAAGTTGTTCCAGATATGGATAAGCCCATCACACTTTATTATGATAACAGTGGTACTGTGGCTAATTCCAAAAAACCAAGAATCCACAAGAGAGGGAAGCATATAGAGAGAAAGTATCATCTCATTAGAGAGATAGTGCAGAGAGGAGATGTGATCGTCACCAAGATAGCCTCACAAGACAATCATGTTGATCCGTTAACGAAGACCTTACCGGCTAAAGTGTTTTCGTGGCACCTAGATGGTCTAGGGTTATGAGACATGCCTCACATGCTTTAGTGCAAGTGGGAGATTGTTGGGGTTTATGCCCTAAAGATGTAATTTGTAAATGGATTTATGAAATAAATAAAAGAAAAGTTCAATTCATTATTGTTATGTTGTTTATTTTATAACTTGTGCATATATTTTACATCCAAGATTGCTGGATGTAATCTCAAACTATGTATATGACTGTCATATACAGATGGATATAGTAAGAGACGTGCAATCTAAAGAGTCCATATATATCAAATAAAGCTAGGTACATTATTTATGGTTAATCTATAGTTGCGGTCCATTCCGTAATGTACGATGATTCTATCTTGAATCATTCATATGAGATATGGGAATGAAGGCACCCTGTATGATGTGATCATATAGGATTGGGCCATGATCTATATGAATCTCTCACCAAGATCCGTTTACCGATGAGGTTCATATATATCAACTAATGATGGCTATATGTAGGGTTATCTTAATACTGAGTGTCTTATCGACTCCTTTAGGTTTGATCGTGGTCTTTGATATATCATGGGTGAGGTCAGATGCATTTCCTGATCAATATACTCCGTATGTTGGGATTATGGTTTAGCTTGTGGCTGGGAAGGTTTGTATACAAAAGTGGAATCCACTCATTTTTGTCCTAATTCCGTGAGGAAATAAGATTTATTGTCCTTTAAAGAATCAACAGTACTTAAAGGATATATGTAATTAGAGGGGTATAACGGACTTTATGACCTAGCTCTAATTATGAACTATTGTGGAGGATCACACCATATGTAATAGCTATATCGATAGACACTGATTTGTATCGGTCTGTGTAAAAGCGTCTGCAGTTGAGAGAGTGGTGCTTCAGGTTTTTAGTCTAATAACACCGGAGTTAATAATCAAGGAATATTAATTAAAGAGTTTAATTAATGATTTCGAGGATTATTAGAGCTCAAAATACGGTGGGTCCATTAGATCCCCTTGCTAGCCCGATCGATTTAGGTAACAAGGGTCACGGTAAATTAATTGGATTGTACAATTAATTGTGTTACGAAAGTGACACGTATTTATTCAGGAATTTAATTGAATAATCAGATTATTTAATTAATAAATAATGGTGATTAAATAAATTAAACAATGAGATTATTTAATTATGTTATTAATCATTAAATGAAGGATGTTTGTTGATATTTGTGTTGACGTCGATTTCTGGATGTATGAGAAAAGTCAACAAGTTTGGATTTTAGCTGTGATTTCAAAGAGAAAGATAAGGAGAAAGTAATTGGACACAAGTTTTACGTGGTAAAACTCCGATGACCGGAAAAACGTCCACGGGTGGCTGAATAATCAACCGAGCCAAAATCCACTATTGAAAAGATTTACAACTCTCGATCTCTCTTTTTTCTCTCTGTATCTTGCTGTCTATTTTATGACGAGATTATGGGTCTATTAATATGTGCATAGAACCCTAATCCTTTTTGTACAAGTAACAAAAGATCTTTGTATTTAATTATGATTGGTTACTTGTTCGAAGTGGTCTGTCTTCTTTCCTATTTCGGAGACTTGTATAAAAATCGGATTCCAGTGATATAGCCCAGTTAGGACTTATTTCCATATAAATGCATAGTCTTTTTGAAGAAATAAAATTGTTGTCTCATTTGGAAACTTTTTCCTGTTTGGTATTCTGCTTATCTTGAGATTCTTCTTTGACGCGGATATCTTTGCGTATTTTAACATGATTCTTGGTTTGTGCGAGTTTTGTGCTGGGCTTCTTTATTCCGGTTTCTTCATGTTTGTCCCGAGCAAAACATGATGTTAGCTGGTCCCGAATGACGTCATCTGGTCCCGAGTAGAATATGATGTCATCTAACCCCGAGTAATATTAACTGATCCCGAGTAGAATATGATGTAAATTGATCCTGAGTGGGTTTTGCTCAGTACTTATTTTTATATTTACTTGGGTTTCTCTTTTTTGGAAATCTTGCGAGATACTTTCTAAATGTCTATTTGGATGTCCACCTGACAATTTCATCTTTTGTCAATGACGTGTATGTCTGATAAATTTTACATACGACAATTTGTTTTTGAATAAAATAAGATAATATGATTACTTTATTTTATTAAATTAAATATTTAATTTTTTAATTTAAATAATTTAAATTCAAAATAGATGGTATCTTTTAATAAAAATAAAATGAAGATTTTGCTTTTAAATAAAAAGATATCATGAGGTTTTTAAAAGAGGAAATATATGTGTGATATATATACGTTGAAAACCAACCAAAATATTATATCAATTAAAATGGAAAAGTATATATATATTCTTTAAAAGAAAAAGACAACTGTGGAAAAAATAAGGATTTGTATATGATACAAATTGGTGCATATGAAAAAATAAATATATATATATATATGATATATTTATATTCTTTAAATAAAAAAAATGGTCTTTTGGGGCATGTGCAGTCATGCACTTTGAAACAAAAAGAAAGAAAAAATATATATATAATATTTTTCTGTACAACTAGAATGGTTCTAAGTTGTTTTTACTTGGAAGAAAAGTTTTTTTCAAGTATTTTCTCTACATCCTCTATTCTAAGATCCTGAGTCCGTAATACGTCCACACGCAGTTACTAGTCCCTGGACATAGCGAGGAAGATCGAGTGGTTCAGGCAAGAGCATATTGTAAAGTGAAGGAGCCTACAAACGTTGGTATGTTTTTTCCTCTATTTATATTGATTTCAATTTCCTGTATATACATATATTTTATTATTGTAATAATATTATATGTATTAGTTCCGAAAAATAATTACGATCCCAAGTTCACTGGTCCCAGATACAGATTATGATCTGTATAAAAATTTTAAAACTTACTTCCGCTACGTGACCGGTAAACAGGGCTCCAATAGTTGATTATTTCACAAAGTGAGTAGAAGCTGAAGCGTTAGTGCACATCACGGAAGCAAACACCACAAACTTTGTGAATAAAAACATACTCTATAGGTTTGTAGTCCCGAACACTATTATCATTGACAACAGCACCCATTTTGAAAATCAAAAGTTCTGGCAGCTATGCAACGAGTACCAGATTGCAAATTATTATGTTACACCTCCCCACCCTCAAACAAATGGACAAGCTGAAGCAGTGAACAAAGTCATCAAGCACACGCTCAAAGCAAAGCTAGAAGCGAAAAAGTGCAGTTGGGTTCAAAAACTTCTTGAAGTATTATGGGCTTATCGGACAACGACAAAAACTTCTACAGGAGAAACACCGTTTTCTTTGGCATTCGGAATAGAGGTTGTCATCCCTACAGAAACATCATATATGTCGCCCAGAGTCAGGCTATATGATGAAGATCATAATGTTGATATGTTATTACAAGGTCTGGATGAGTTAGAAGAAAAAAGGGAGAAATATAGAGTGCGAAATGCGGCATAACAGCAAAGACCAGCTAGGCACTACAATTCTCATGTCAGGGTTAGGAGGTTCCAAATAGGAGAACCGGTGCTCAGAAAAGTATCGTTGAACACAAAAAATAAAGTCGCGGGCTCATTGGCTAACAAATGGGAAGGCTCATATAAGATTGAAGGGGTGGCTAGCCATGGAGCATATTGTATCGCCCATCAGATGGAGAGGTTTTACCCCGACCATACAACGCCCAATTTTTTAACGATTTTCTATCCGTGAAATTTTCTTTTTAGTCAGGATATTTTTTAGCAATTTATTTTTAGCAACCTTTTTGAGATTTTTTTTTCCATATTGTTAGTTTTGCAGAACTATGAATAAAAACCCAACACGGGATTCCTAGAAATTTGACATATGATAATAAGAACATATGAAAAAAATTTGAGCATATGATAGTAAGAACATATGAAAAAGATTTAAGAATTGACAAGCAATAAAATGCTCGGGGCCATTAATTTGGCGAAAATCCTGAATGGACGAAGAAGCTCAAAAGACCATGCCAACCGAGCAAGGTCAACCAAGACCTTAGCCCAAAGGCAAACCCAATACACCATATTCTGGAAAATGGCTCGGGGTGCCGTCGGATAAACTTCGGTGACTTGCGCAGCCGTGTTAAGCAATTCGAAGCTTAAAGATTCGGTAAACCCTTGCGTAGACAAAACTAGGAGAAGTCCTCAGTGACATGCGTAAGGACTCAAACGTATGATCGTGGTGAGCCTCGATGTAACATTTGGGTAGCAACCTAGTACGAAATACAAGTGCAAGTTTGTTTGCCTTTATTTCAAGATTTCTCGGTTAATAATATTAACCTGTTAATAAGATACTTGTCATTTTAAGCAAGCTAGTTAATAAGATACTTGGCATAGCCAGTTAATAAGATACTTGGCGTTTTAAGCAAGCCAGTTAATAAGATACTTGACATAGCCAGTTAATAAGATACTTGGCATTTTAAACAAAGAAATTCTGGTAACAAAGGTAGCCAGTTAATGAGATACTTTCCATCTAGAACGAAACTGATATACTCGGATAATGACATTAGTCAGTAAAAAAGATACTTGGCATTTTTCGTTGGGTTTGCATTACCCTATTCAGAATATTCATAATTAGTTCACGAGTGAGAGCAGTCACACAAATATGGAATTTTATTAATTATACAAGATATTACAAGGTTCATCAAGTTCATCTAAGGCGGAACTGAGGACTTCGAGTTCTTGCCAATGCTCGGATTATGCACCATTTCATATTCGCAGAGAAGACTTTCGTTCGAAGGCCAAGCGATTGTATCAACCAGATCATCAATCTAAGAACTATAACCTATTCCAAAGACCGGTCCAACATCGGGCTTTGACCCATCCACACTGGCTTCCTGACTGGCATAAAGAGTTGATAGAGAATGCTCGGTTGGGACCTTCAAGTGCATAGGATGGGGTTCTTTATCTTGGCTTCAACAATAAGCTCTTCACTCCCTCATCCAAGTTCGAAGAGACTCCAATGATCGGTCCACATGGTTTTTGATTGACAATTCCCAATTAGCTTGGGCCTTGTTAGTCGCCCAGTTCTTTACTTTGAAGAACTCGCCAGCCGAAACAAACCCCTGTTGGAACTCAATAAAGAGTAAGGCATCATAAGCCGGGACCTCTTAAAGCGATCAACCCTTTGAACCTCAAGTTCTATCTTGGCTTCTTTCGAAAGGGATTCAACCGTCACGGTCGGGCACTTCAGATCTTTAATTTTACGCTCATATGATTACTTTGCTTGTTTAGCCTCTTGCTTAGCTCTAAGCATTGACTCCTAGGCGATGGAGAGCAAGTCTTGAAAAGATTTTGCCTTCTCTTTTATAGTAGAAGTCCTATCTTCGGCCTCTATCTGTTTTTCCAAACAACGATCGGTGAACTCTTAGGCAGAACTCGCTTCCCTTTGATAGGCCGTCTCAATCCGAGCACGGTTATCCTCACTCTTCTTTAATTGAGATTCTAGATGCCTTATCCAATCGACTTGGTGCTGTTGCGTCTGGACAGCCTCAGCGAACTCAGCAACCATCTGCAGAGAAGTGGGTTAAAGATACCCAAAGTTAAGGCACAATAATGCAAAATACAGATTGGGAGACTTATGTAGGTCGCGTTATTGAAAATATTATGAGGACACTTTATTGGGAAACCACTCTTGAAGCGGCTCCAATGGTCATCACCGATGAAAGCTAGACCAGATGACTTGGCTCTCAGCATATCCTAGGGGATGGGACACATAGGCTTTCTCGAAGATCCTACTCCTGCATCCTCAACCTCAACCTCAACCCGGGAGCAAAGAATCTTCTCCGTTAAAACTCTCTTGAGGATCTTCCTCTCCCAAATTTTTCTCCATTTGAGCACTTGGGGAATCCCTAACATCAACATCTTCGTCGCTTGATTCAATGAACGATACCACTCAGGGAATTTTTGGAAGGGAAGAGAACCAACTGTCTTACTTTTTCCAGCCTGAGTACGGTGGAAGCCGAGGTCAGCTGTAGGGTCTTTCTGATCCTCCATAATATCTTGAAAGAGCTCAAAAAAATCAAGAAGAGGGTCCACCTATTCAATAGGGGGTTCCCTAACTCCTTCACCTATATCAAGAAACTGCTCAGTTAGCACCTCATCAATAAGGGAACTAATCTCATCAGATGTTACACTACCAGGGTGCCCACCTCGCATGCCTTCATTCTCAGACCGTTTGTCGTTATCAGGTCCCATAAGGCCACACAGGCCGTTTGATTCCCCCGAGGTCGATTGAATGACCTCTTCAGGAACATACTTAGGAACTTGCTCATCTACTTCCTCAGAATTCACATCTGACTTATCATTAGGAGAGGCAATCCCTTCCTCGTTTTGATGAGAAACATCCTTGCGACTAGCCTGAATAATTGCCCTTACCTAGCTGGCTTGAGCATCGTAGATGATGTACATATCATATACTAAATCCAGATGGGGTAAGGAGTTAGAAAAGCAGAAAGTAAAAAGAACTAAAAGTGAAAGCAACATGAAAGTTCACTTACATCGTTTACGACGAGCAGAGATCTGGTAGGACTTGCTTATTTTTTCCAAAGTACGCACTGTAGCCCGAACAAGGTTAGACAACTCAGTATCGGTGAAAACGGGCGACGTTTTGTTCCAGCGATCGAGAGAGCAAAACTAACGAGGAATGTTCAGTACTTCCCGAGCTTCACCGACTGAAAGCTTGACCTGGTTTCCCCAGTTCTCTCCTATGAAAAACTAGTTGTTTTTCCAGTATTTGTTTGAATTGGGAAACCCTAGATAAAACACTTTTTCTTGATGTTTAGGAAAGTTTTGACACCCCGACTCACCTTCACTCCCTCGGGGATCCAGTTATCTGGATGGTTGGACAAAAGAAAATAAGTTCCAGTCTTATCGGACTGCCTAGGAGTATAAAAATGCCTTATTTTACTGGGAGAAGGCAGCGACAACTTCATCCGGCTCCACATGTGTCACATGCATATTAGAATCCTATAGCTATTCGGGGTAAGCTGAGTTGGAGCAATCCCTGCCTGAGTAAGGAACCAGACAATGAAAGGTTGAAGGGGAATAATTACCACGCAGCTAAACATGGAACTATAAATTGCAACCATACCCGGGGGAGGATTCTATACGACCCTATCACCAGCAGGCATCATCGGGATAGAATCATCTAGATCAAACCGTGCATGATATTTCTCGATCTCTGTATCCCTAACTATGTTCTGTTCCATATCATATGCACTCAGGCGATCAAGAGAGAAGAGAATCCGAGAGGTATGGTGTTCTTCTTCAACATCATTCTCATTGCCTCCCAATCTGAATGTCACTTGAATCGTGTTTGTGAACCTAGTGATTACTTTAATGCTTCCCCATCCTTCATCGTAAAGAAACCCTGTGACGATCAAAAATGGAAGACTCGGAGCTAAAAGAAGATTCAGGGCTAGGGCTAGAAGGAACACCATGGTAAAGCCCAGAAACATCAACATTTAAAAGAGTGATTCCCCTAATAATTTATAAATGCACGAGACTAGATAAGTATCTCCACGCTCAAGCGCATCAAAGGCCGTAACAAAAAGTCGGTGTCGTGCAATAGGATCCATAGAAATTGACCTTTAAAGCAGACACAAGAGACTGGGAAAAAGCTTCAATGAAGAAGAAGAGCAGATATGTGCACAAGAGTAGGAAGACAAAAGCAAGCCTGAGTTTTCTTTTTCGTAAAGATAACGATGAAATAGCCCACGACAATTTAAATAAGCCACTTAATGATTAAAGCACGAAACCCTAGGGTTTGGAAAGGCGGGGAGATTGAAAATTGGAGGGAGGGGGGGACGTTTGAAGATATAAGCGGCGTATCAAACAATCAGCAGGTCGTATCTCATATATGCCAACAAATACACCAAACGATAGAAGGACATGTGTCGAGAAGAAAACATATCAAGCCATCCGAATTTCAGAACGTCACAATCATAGGGATTTCGCGTGAAAAGACAAAATTGTACATACATGGTTGCCATTAAAGACACGTCATTAATGTTGCGAATTAATTTAAGGATTATTATTCCTACTTTAATGAGGCATTAATGAAGGAAATAACAAGAAGCAAGACAGAGATTCAACAATTAAAATACTTTCGCCAAAATGAATTCCACTCGGCAAATGTATTTTAAATGGGTATATTTATATGTATATTTCATTAAATGTACACGTCACTGACAGATAAGGCAACCTCTCAAGAAGATTGCCAAATAAGCATCCAAGCTGGCATCAGAAACACCATCGGAGGAGTTCCCAAAACACAAAAATCCGAGTAAGGCCGAATACAAATATTCTGCACATTTAGCTTTACTCGGGACAACATGAGAAGCTCGAGTAAAGAAGTCGAATACATGATCCAAAAGAAAATAAGCCTAAGGAGTAATCTAGAATCATACTCCAATATGGAAATATCTTAATTTTCATCCCCCGTATCAGAGAAGGGAAGAATTTAAAAATTTTCTGGAAGGATAAAACACCAAATAGGGAACGAATCCAAATCAAGCAATAACTCTACTCTTCTAGAAGACTGCACACCGATTAGGAAATAAGTACTAAACGGACTGCAATTAAAATCCCATGAAGATTCATAATTGATACACAAGATCTCAGAAACAGGAAAGAATACAAAAATGACTTCGACAAGTAATCAATTTTAGTTTAATACAATCACCTTTCCTTACTTGTATAACAATGATTAGGGTTCTATACACATATAAATAGACCCATAATCCCATCGAAAAAGGGTGGACAACAGAAAACTATCATTACAAGAGAGGCAAAAGAGATTGAGTGGTGTAAATAAATATTTAATAGTGGATTTGGCTTGATTGTGCATTCAACCACCCGTGGATGTGTCTCCGATCACCGGAGTTTTACCATGTATACTCGTGTCATAACATTATCAATTGCATTCTTTTTCTCTTTCTCTTTTAACAGGTCTTAGTCAAATCCAGTGTTTTTGACTTTCTAACCCATCAAGAAATTGACGTCAACAAAAATAAAATAAAGATTTTGTTTTAAATAAAAAGATACCATGAGGTTTTTAAAAGAGGAAATATATATATGATATATATATGATATATATATTCTTTAAAAATCGACCAAAACAATATATCAATTAAAAATGAAATATATATATATATATATATATATATATATTATTTAAATAAATAAAATAAAATAAAAAACAAAAATGAAGTTTTGGTTTTTGGCACAAAAGTCGTGCTCATTTTGAAACAAAATATAATATATATATTTATGTTTGTTGAAAAAGGCAACAAGAGATATTCACACACAATAGTACATTCAACTTGAATGAATGAGTGCATGTGTATGTGATTTGATTAAAAAAGTGGGTGTGCATGATTTTGTGTGTAGCGTGAGACATATATATATATATATATATATATATATATATATATATATATATATATATATATATATATATTTAAAAAAAGTGCAAGTGCTGCACAAGAACATTTTTTGTGTGTGCAAGTGTTGTGCACTGATATCGAAGAAAGATTTTCTTCAAGTCTTTTTTCTCTACATCCTCAATTCAAGTTTCGGAGATCGTGACACGTCCACACATAGTTGCCAGTCCCGGGATATAGCGAGAAAGATCGTGTGGTTCAAACAGGAGCATAACGTAAAGTGAATGAGCCTCCAAACATTGGTATTATTTGCTTCTCTTTATATTGATTTCAATTTCTTGTATATACATATATTTTGATTATTGTAATAAATTTTGTATGTATAAGTTCCGAAAAATAATTATGATCCAGAGTTCACCAGTCCCAGATCGTTTACGATCTGTACTAAAATTTTTAAAACCTACTTTCGTTGTGTGACCGGTGAATGGGATTACAACAGAGATATGAAAGATGGCTATCGATTTGAAGAGGCGTATGATATCTGGAGGTAATAATCAACCCTTCAAGATTCAAAGGGGTCAAAGGTAGGGTACTTCATGTTCAGGTAGGATCGGGTGACGATGTTTTCCAAATTTTCTTCATCTCAGTAGAAATACTACCTTTCCCCAACTAGATTATACAACTAAATCGTGTGGGAACCTTGAACTCAGACCCTTTCCCCGATTCCACGAGCTTCCCCAATCACCTCATACGACGACCCACTCAGTACACCAAGAGCTGTCCTTTTTTTCTAGCTCTAGGTACCATGAACTTCAGAGGGTTTTTTGGGCTACATGTAGAATTGACCCTTTGTACCGGGGTCGTTGGCAGCTATATGGAAAAGAAACTTGAGTTCATTCAGCCCCGGTTCCCTAGTGACTCGGTCCATCTCACAATGCTCTCTTCACAGTACTTAGGAATCCCATATGGTTCCTCTATAATCTCGACGTTAGTTAAAGAGGGGTGAGCTGGAGAACATGACGCACCATGCAAAGAGTAACGTGGAGAGGTAGTCTGACTCAGCACTTGAAAGTGAATGTGTGAATTGGAAGTTGGTTAGGTGGAGGGGAGTACATGTTATATCCTTGGTATGGTATGGTATGGTATGGTATGGTATGGTATGGTAAGGGAGATGGCATATGGGATTAAGAAATCCCTCATCAAATACCTAATAGTATCGGCGATGCATGCAACGTCTGGGACACATCAAAAGTCGTTGGGAAAGGTGAGTATAACACCAGCCATAGCCACTACATCTCCGGCCAGTTCTATTCCTTTTCAAACATCAAGGACCTCGTCGATTCAATTGTCGTCAACATTAACTGGGGTTTTAGGGTCGTTGTTAAAATCTGACCTGGACATGTTTCGGTTCGATCGGTGACGTTGGGAGACAATGGCATCTTCACCGTCATCGCCTCCTTGATGGTTCCTCTTTCTCATATGGGTAAGGCTCGCACTTGCACTGTTAGAGGAATCACCATTGAAGACCTGGTATAGGCTTTCAAAAGAAATAGTTACAGAGATTGAAGATTAAAGGTTGATGAAGGAAAGAAGTTAGGGTTCAGTGAAGTGTTTAGAAATCTCTTTCTTTTTCTTTTTCTTTGAAGAGCGAGGAATAATATAAGCAACGTGAATGACCTATGAAAGGTTGAAGTATAAATAGGGAAGGAAGATGATTACGGGTAACGAAAAGGGAACATCATCAATAAGGTGAGATACTTAGAAAGCGGGAAAGACAGTTTCAAGAAACGTGCAATGCCAAAATCTTTTCGTTTTTCAAATAACCGACCTTTATTGGCTCGACCCGTGGAAGGATCATTTAACGCACGATTTCCTTATAAATTCTGGTTACTGATGATAGAATAAATTCTTCAAACATCACGAAATCCTTACTCCAACCCCAACCAGGTACCGGTATTCAAGTCAGGGGGGACTTCTGTTAATAGCCATTTTTGGAGAGGGTCTAAAGAGCAATTCCATTGAGCTGATACTTGGTAGGACCTGAACCGGGACCGTTCCCAGTTCCCAGGTGCCAAAAAATATTTATACCCGATCTAAGAAGGGTCGGTGCCACATTTTTTCTTTCACCTAGTATTAGGGAGAACCGGTGCCACAATACCGCCTATCTAATATCTAGGTATCGTGACACCAACTTGGTACACAAGTACTGTGATATCTACCTAAGGCCAACCTAGTAAGTGAGTCTCATCCGAGCAATAGAAAGAATGGCACCAAGAAGGTACCAACATGCTAAGATAAGAGTCGCACCAACAAAAGTGGATCGGTACACTAGAGAAAAAGGACCAGTACCGTGCCTAGAGGAATGAAGCCAGCGTTTGTCTCCAACAAGGTAGAAGAGAAGGTTGACCCCTTCATCACTTAAAGCGTCATAAATGAGATAAAACAGTCAACCCAATCGGAATTTAGATATAACGGAAACCATTATGTAATTAAAGGGAGCAATTCTCATGCTAATTTACAGTCTTAGTCAGTGAAAATCAACTCTGATGATTGTAGATCAATTGGTCAGATTTGTAGGGATTGATTGGAAGAATCGGAGACCATAAATACATCAACATAATTTGAAGTAAAGGATCCAGAAATTAATCAAAAAATTGATCACCTATAGAGAGTATTCACCATTAACCTGCAAAGAGTATTCGCCACCTCCAACAGAGAAATATCCACTTATCAATTAACACAAGATTGCCACCGCCAACTGTGTGAGAAAGAGAGAGAAAGAGAGAGAGAGAGAGAGTTCTTTAGTGAAAATTGCTACCATCATTGTATCTATAAATCTCACAATTAATAAAACAGTCATTCCCCTTTGTTCTCTTGATACATATTGCATCACTCCATTCTATTGTAACTTTCTTATCAAAATTATGGCCGCTGCGACTTCCCAGGTTGTAGCTTGAGCGTGTTGATCGAAATTCTACACCCAAATAAATTTTCGGTTAACATCTTGCATTGTTCAAAGTGAGTCAATTACAAGTCTAAATAATTCTTGTGTATCAATTTTACAAGTTCTTGATTAGTTCACTACTGAAAAAAAATCATTTTTTTATAGAAATAAATACGATCCTGAATTTTTAAGATTAATTGAAATGATATGCCTAAATGATTGATTATACAAGAGTAGTTGTATAACAAAACAACTAATAATAAAATAACTAACATTTTAATAAATCCATTTTTCAATCTCAAGGAGTGAAAGTGTACATATATATATATAGTTAAAAAAATGTTCACATGTAAGATTTCTTATACGGAATCGTCGATTTCTCCTGGTAGTTTATGAATTGCTACCAGTAGTAATCCAATAAGTTTTAGTAGCAATCAAATAGCTACCGGTAGCAATTGATAAGTCCGTACATAAAATATCACATTGAAAAGTTACTATATATAGTTTAGCCTGGACAACAAATATTTTCTGGATCAACGTCTCGGTTAAAAACAGAAAATATATATTTTGAATGGTTATTGTTTGTAATTTTCACTATGTGCAATCACACTTATCAAACTGTTGTTGCTTTGTATATTGTTTGAAATTAGAAACTCATTTACAATTGGAAATCTTTATGAGGGAAATTAAACTTAGTTTTAATTTGTGATTACATTTTAAAAAAAAAAGACGTGAATTTTGCACATAATTAAAAAATTAAGTTCATGTCGGAGAGATAACTTGATTCCTCACTCTCATAAGGAATTAAGTTAACTTTATTGATTTTTATTTCGTTCGGTGTGTATTTGTTTTTTTAACTTGTTATTGCATATGCCAGTTTATAAACTAATGTCATTGTAAATCACGATAAATAAGATTTCCATGGAGAATTTCAATTTATTAGCTGTCTCCTAACAATTTGTTTTTAGTGCAAATAGTTAATAATATGTAATTATATTCATAAAATGCCATAACATGAAATTGAGGAAAAAAAATTCAAATAAAAGGATAATTTTGTTTCAACCAGAAAAAGAAAAAAAGAAGAAAAAAAGAAAAAGGTAGTAAGAGATGTGCCAAACCAAACTAAAGAATAACACGAAGTAGAGGGGCAAAAATGAAATTATCATAAAATGATTTCCATAATAATAATTAATAAGCGAATATATATGTAGACGTTAGAATATTAATGTCTCCATATATTATATTAATTTGAGTGAATAAAACCCAATCCCAACTTAGACATTTGTAATCAACTTAATCAAAAACTGACACTTAACCTCCCTAATGTTAGTCAACATCCATCCAATGTAACAGTTGACCATGTATGTGAAGGGTAATTTTATCTTTCAAAGTATTTGTACTGTACATCTCAAATCAAACGTATCATATCAGTTAGTAACATTAAATGTTCCATATTACTTTCGAATTTTAAATTAAAAATAAATTTTAAAATGTAATTTTTTTTTAAAATAGAAAACTTCTAAGAAACGAAGAGGCGCGATGCAAGGAAACAACAGTTTACTTCTGAAAACGAAGTCTCTCTAAAAAAACCCAGACCTTTTCTTTGTCTATAACCCTACTATAGAAGGTTGTGAAGTGCAAAGTCGTACATCGTCATCGTTATCGTCTTCGTGTCGTCCTAGTGTTGGTGTTCGTCAAAGAAGTTGTAGCTTGATTTCGGTGGGTAACGTAAAAGCGTCAAGATGGGTGAAAGATAAATGTATTGTCTCTACGTAAGAGACCTCCATTTTCCTTTTGTATTCAAGATTTTTGTGTGTTGTCTGTTGATATGGTTAGATACAGAGCCTCAATCGACCACCATATAGGTTTTTTAGGGTTTTGACTTGTTAATTTTTGGGATACAAGAATGGGTATTTGTTTGGATAAAAATTTCTAGAGAGTTCTTATAAGTTTCCACTTTTGACTTGTTAAAGATTAAAATAACTTTGTATTTTGTTTTTAGGTTCGAAGTAGACAGTCCATATAGTGTTAAGCTATGTGTATTTTTTTATTGTAAAAAATATATATTATTCGTATTATGTGTTTATGTTTAGGTTATTTATATGTGTGCAGTTACTTAGTTGTGATGTTTGTGTTGAAAATGTTTAAGGTTATGGTATACAGATGTATTTTATTTGTATGTGTTTTGGTGTTTTTTATGTTTCTCGGATGATGCTCTGTTTTGCATTCTTTTACTGTTTGAATTAGTTTTATATTTCAATGCTCTATTTTGGTGGGTTTTGTATTTATTATCTGTTTCAATGGATTTTAATTTTGCATGCTTTATCCTGGTTGTCTTGGACTGAACAAGTTTGATTTGTAATGTTATTTTCAGTTTCTTAGTTTATGAATTGTACATCTTTGTTTTACGTATTTATTAATTTTTTTATTAAATTTGATGTATATGGATTTCTTTAGCAAGACTTTGATGTTTACTAGGACTTTCATGTTTATATGCATGATTTTTATATTTATGTATCTGTTTTGTGCATTTTTTTGGCAAGTTGGATGTGTTTGGATTTCTTTAGCAGCTTTTATATGTGTGTGTGTATGTATTTCATATTTAAATCTCTGTTGTGTTTTTTTTTATGCAAGACTTTGAAATTCTCTTGGACCTTCACGTTTATCTATGTCTGTATCTATTTCATATGTATATCTCTGGTCTGTATCTGTATCATATGTATATCCTAATTTGTATTTATTTTGCAGGACTTTCATATTCACAGGGACAACAACATTTATGGAAAAAAAAATTGAAGTTGGAAGATTTTGTCGAGATTACATGTGTTTGAAGGATCTGTGGGATTCTGCTACGCATGAATTATTGGGGTTAGAGTCCGTACCTGGTTATAAGTTCAGGCAAGAAGTTCTCATTCCATTGAGTGAAGAAATGTGGAAAGTTCGAAATGATGCTGAGCTATTGGATGTGTTGGGTGAATTTGAGCAAAGGAATGTGTCTCAAATTCACTTTAATGTGGATTACATTCCACTTACAGCTGTGTATGTTAGGAATCCCAACAAACAGCCAAATAATAACCCTAACCAGCCCATTGTCAACCCAATCCAACAGCCTAACAACATCCCCAAGACAAGGGATAATGTTGAAAATTATGTGGACGATTACTTGAAGAAAGCTACATATCTGAAAACATACTCCAACAAAATCCATGCAATTCCAGACGAGAACTTATAGCCGGAAGGCCAATTTGAAATTGTTCTGCCACCAATCAAGAGGAGGAGAGCTGGAAGGCCAAGGTTGTCAAGAAGAAAAGGGCCAAATGAACCAATAAGAGTGCAAAGGTCAGTTGGTTTTCGGTGAGAAAATTGTAAAAAGGTTGGTCACAACTCTAGGAGTGCAAAAACAACCCCACAGCAGAGGTAAATGTTCAACTTAATACAAAAACATTTTTTTTTTGGGTTGCAATGCTAATAATGGTACTTTAATTTTAGGCTGCTAGAACATCCACTGCACCTTCTATGCGTCGAAAAGTTTCAAAAAAAAAAAAAAAGAGAAATGAGGCAACTATGCTTTTTGTTTAATTTTGTCATTTCTAATCTCTACAATATGCTTATTGCTTAATTTTGTTATTTTTTGTCACCTTTTAGAATGGTACCAGCTCAACTCATTCTGTACTTGACTCAATACATGTTGAACTTGTTACAGTGGCATCAACAAATGCTTCAAGTCATTCTAGACCTGTTACAACAATTGGTTTTGATGGATCGTCAACATGTGCTTCAGGAACAATAACAAGGGTAATTTAGACTAAATATTGATATTTGCAAGTGCTTTAACTGGTTTAGTGTTATTTGCTCTTGCAAGAATAAATGTTGATATTTACATGTTTTCCAGGTACTTTGGTTTCCATCAACCCGAGAAGGGAATTCAATTCCAAGGGATGCAAACAATAACATGTCAACTCAACCTTTCACACAAGGGAAGACAAGTATACAATAGCATCTGCTTGCTTGGCAATGTAGTTTCGTTGTTAATTTTAGGATTTTGGTGGAAAAGAATTATATGTTGTTCTTTTCTTTTCAATTTGGTGTTGGGTATGTGCTGTTATTTTGTCATTTTTTAGGTGGATATGGTTTTGTGCCCTCATTATAATATTTTATGATTGCCTTTTGTGGCAATGGTGGGTATGCTGGTTAGTAAAGTAGTGGTTGTTGGTGATAGTTGAAGTTGGTATTAGTTGAAGTACATTGTGATGCTTCTCAATTTCTAAATTATGAATCAATGTTTGTAGAAATGATTCATGTAGATTCTTGATTAATGAACTAAATTATTGAAATGATTTTTATTTTGCAAATGTTTATGTTATTTTTCAAATTCATAAATCTTGATTATCTTATTCTTCCAACAATAGCTTAATCTATTCTTAAACATTATTGTACCTACAATGTTTAAACAAAAAGATGTAGAAAGTTTCTCAACGGAACAATGAGTAATTAACGGGGAAAAAAATATTAATAGATACTATGGAAAGTAATGAATGGAAAAAATAAATTAGAATCAAATGAGAAACAATTTGGCTTTACCATTTTATAAACAATTCTAAATTTCTTGAAGGACATTTTTGTCCAAAGGAAAGTTTTACAACCAACATCATTTGCAAATTGTGTTCCTACCTTTCAAAAATAGAATCGTATATTTTTTTTGTCTTTTAATAAGGTTAAAAACATAAATAGATAGTGTGATGTCATGTTAGAAACATTTTATATATTTACACAATTTGTCATAATTAACCGTTAAATTAGACGGTATTAACTAACATCAAAGGAATCGAGCATTAATTTTTAATAAAGTTGATTCTAAATATCTAAAGGTACTGCAATTTACTCTATTAATTTTGTTCGTCTGTATTATCGGTTTATTATCTGCTCCTTTCTCTCTCCGTAATCGAAACACATTAATACATTACAATTAACACAAACTCTTTTCAAGTCCGATACACACTGAGTCGGTGGCGAGTGCAGAGCTAACCAAAGAAAAATAAAAAATCCACAAAATCTGTCTCTGCTGTTCACACACGCGCACACCCATCACCGATCTTCTCTCTGACCTCAGAGTCCGTCGCATCTCCGCTCGCATTCTCACGCCAATGTCAGATTCCTGCCACTAGGTCCGCGTCTCTCTCCAAAATGCTCTCCATTTCTTCTCTCTAGAACGGTACTGTTTTTCGCTTACACCTTTTCGCTTCTTTTTTCTTCTTTTTTTGAAACTGCTAATAGAATCTAATTCTCTCTCTATATTTGCTTTTCTTCTGCTTTTTTTTTTTTAAAAAAAAGAACTTAGATTGTGCCTGTTGCTTTTTAATTGGAATGATGTGTGTTATTTTGAGCTTTTCATTCTATGATTCCAGCATTTGATACTGATTTTGCATTGAAATTGTCAATATTGAAGAATGTAGATGATTTGTTGGTATAAATTGAAAGAAATTAAGTGAATTTGTTTGAATTGAGTGCTACTCGGAGTTTGTTCAGTGTAGTAGTGACCACATGATGTGATATATCATCTGAGAATGTCACTGAATTTTAACTCTCAGCATCACAAATAGAATGAGCTGTGTCTCTGTAATATTCTCTCTTTTTATTATTTTCACTTAAATCAAGGTCTTTGTTGTGGATTGATTGGCTTCTTTTCCTTTCTTAACAAACAGCACTTGGTCTCTCTGTAATCTGTACATCTATTTCTCTCTGTATTCTTTACATCTATTGTTCACTTGGTATCTGCATCTGTAATTCTTATAAGTTTGGCGTTTTACTCGTTTTTGGTACACATGAAGCTTGTGTTTTGGCCTTTTTAATGATTTGGAGTATCATTTACTCTTGTCTAACTAAAGCTGCATGTTTTGATTTCCCCATTTGTTACTTCTGTTGTGATCCCATTTATTCTTTTTACTTTTTAATTGTGTTGCCGTTAATGGGTTTTTGATTTCATTTATTTGAATCGTGTTGTTGCAGCAGGTGTCACAATGAATGGGATTCAGAGTAGAAAAGCTCAGAATATAAATGTAGATAAACAATTTCCAGGATGCCTGGGAAGAATGGTTAACCTCTTCGATATGAGCACCAGCGTATCTGGAAACAGGCTGCTCATGGATAAACCACATTATGATGGTGATTACTTCTCCCTGTGCTCTAGTTGTCTTTTTCCCTGTATAATCGATTAAACTTTTATTGCCTGTGAGATGTTTGACCAGCTTTTGGATCAAATCATGAATGTGAATTGTAATATGTTATGAACTTTGCTACTTGATCCTGTATTCATGAATCTGGTGCTTTCTTAGTTATGTTAATTGTTTGGCACGTGTTCCTTAGAGTCATCTAATTCAACCCATTAATAGTCGGTATAATTTTGAAAATATGTGATGTGTCATTTCATGGATACAACCAGGACTGTTTTTTTTTTCTTTTTCCAGTTCCTACTTCAAAACTTTAATCCTGAATTAATTAATGAAAAATTTAGTCTACTTATGTTTATCTGGCTGCAAGACTTGTATTTTTGGATGGTATCTTAAATTTTTTAAGGTTGATGTTGATTGCTCTTTGTGTAAGTGGTTACTTTACAAACCTCTACAAACCTCTATCGGCAGGTGCTTCACTCTCAAGAAGTCGATCAGATGTGGCAAGGATAGTTGATACACCTTTTGTAGATCAGATAGAGGATAAACTGGTAAACTTGGGGATTATTACTTGGTAATGGTGATTGTATTTAGTGAGCAAGCAGATTCCAAGCACTTCTCTGCATTGCTCACTTTATTATTAAATATAATACACTTAATTGTCCTGATCTGTGTTGCACACACACACACACGGGGACACATATATATATATATATATATATATATATATATATATATTTTGGTTTGCAGGTTGTGTCTGAGTTTAGGAGAACTTCATCAAACAAGAAAGCAAATTGTACACCTATGAAGACGCTTATCTCCCATGAAATGTCTATAGAAGTAGAGTGCAAGCATAATCCACCCAATGTGGTTGCCAAGCTGATGGGGCTTGATGCCCTCCCACACCAGCAACCTTGTTCAGCTGCTCAAAGAAGCCATTCAAAAGGTTATTCACGGCATTCTTTAAGTCATTCTGAGATGCCAGTGAATTGTTGGGAGCAAGATCCCAGCTTTTTAGACAATCAATTGCAGGCTGAAGTTCATCAGTGTCATGAGCAAAAGACTGAATGCAAGGATGTGTATGAAATCTGGCAGCAGTCACAAAAGGCAAGTTATTCAAGAGATAGTTCAATGCAGAAGGGTAGGTTTAATGAACATATGAAGGAGGAAAAGATGGCTCTTGTTCGTCAAAAGTTCATGGAAGCAAAATGTTTGGCCACAGATGAAAAACTTCGGCAGTCCAAGGAATTCCAAGATGCATTGGAAGTCTTGAGTTCCAATAGAGATTTATTCCTCAGGTTTCTGCAAGAACCTAATTCCTTAATCTCTCAGCATATGTATGATTTGCAGTCTATTCCTCCACCTCCTGAGACAAAACGAATCACTGTTCTTAGACCTTCGAAGATGGTTGATGACAAATTGTCTGAATCAGGAAAGAAGAATGATAAACAGGCAAAGAAGCCAGCAAAGGTGGTTCAAGCGACTGAGTGGGAAAGAAAAAGCTCTGGATATTCTCCGGTTCATGCCAATCAGAAAGGTGATGACCATCCTACTCAATCCACACGGATAGTGGTATTGAAGCCTAGCCTTGGGAAGACTCATGATATCAAGGCTATGGTATCCCCTCCTTCATCTCTCCCAGGAATATCACATGGTGAAGATTTCTTTGAGGAACCTGAAGATGATGAGGTACGAGAATCAAGAGAAGTGGCGAAGGAGATCACACAGCAGATGCGAGAAAATCTTATGGGTCATCGAAGGGACGAGACTTTACTTTCTTCTGTGTTTTCCAATGGTTATATTGGTGATGAAAGTTCATTTAACAAATCAGAAAATGATTTCGGAACAGGAAATCTCAGTGATTCGGAAGCCGTGTCACCGACTTCTAGGCATTCATGGGATTATATCAATAGGTTTGGTAGCCCTTATTCTTCTTCCTCTTTCAGCCGTGCATCATGTTCTCCAGAGTCATCAGTTTGCAGAGAAGCGAAGAAACGCCTTTCGGAAAGATGGGCCATGATGACATTGAATGGGAATTCTCAGGAACAGAGACACATCCGCAGAAGCTCTAGTACGTTGGGTGAGATGCTTGCCCTTTCTGATACTAAGAAGTCTATGAGATCTGCAGACGAGAGTAGTACCAACGGGGAACAGGAACCGAGGGGATCAACTTCATACTTAACTACTAGTATTCTGAGTAAAGAAGAAGATATAGTTGAATCACCTAGAAATCTTATGAGATCAAAATCTCTCCCTGTATCTTCTACAGCTTATGGTACTAGGCTCAATGTTGAAGTTTCAGATCATGAGGCTGTCAAAACTCAATGCCCCAAGGAGCTGGCCAAGACAAAGAGCACGAAATCGTCTTTAAAAGGGAAAGTTTCTAGCTTATTTTTCTTGAGGAATAAGAAACCAAGTAAAGAAAAATCTAGTGAATTACAATCTGAAAAGGAATTTCAGTCTGTCACTGCTGATAGATCGGGGAGCGATGGACAACTTCCTGGAAAGAGTAACAGTGATGCCTCTCAATGTCTTAAAAACAGTGGCCACGGAGAGGGTTTGTCTCCTGGTCTACAGGGATCATCTAGTAAAACTTTTGCTCCAGATTTAACTGAGACGGGTCAGAAACAAGGGATTATCTCTCAGGAGGTAGGCTACTCCTTCATTTACTGGCCATATTTTATCTTGGCTGGCCGTGTTGGTATTTACTTGTGGCTTTTCATAAGATAAGCTTTTATTGTTGTTTGTTGGGAAAGGTAAGTTGATGTGGATCTAATTGCATTATTTGCTTACTGTTTGTTCAGATATTTAAACTTCAGCAGTCTTTATACATCATTGTTGAACTTGACTGACTTAAGACCCATTTGTCCCTGCAAACAACCACGCATGTGTCCACCTAAATCCAACCACGTGTTCTCAATTTATTCATACTGGAAGGATGAAATGCACTATGCATATTTTCTTTACCTTTTTAATTTCTTTTGCTGAAGGTGCTTGTGAGCTTTTTCTTACAAAAAGTAGGATGCGTAATTATTATTCACTTATCTGGTGTTGGTATGCGATGCAGTATTGCTAAGCAATTTAATAAATTTTAACAATTGAGTCTTTTTGATATGGTGTCAATTTCAAATGTGCTTTGACTAGTGAATTAGATGTATCAAGAACCACTGTTTCCAAATTAAAAAAATATATATGTATTAAGATGTCAACCATGTCTAAGATGAAGCATTGTTCCTAGTCACTTTATGAGGTCTTGCTGCTTTGCATAATGCAGTAAGTTCTTACTGCCTCATTAAACCATCTGATAGTTCAATGAAATATATGCTTTGGATTGTCACTGCTGTAATGGCTTCATAACTTGGAAGTTTCCTCTAGATGATTTTTGAACCTTGAAATTTGTATGATTTGATTCTTATGAAGAGTTATCCCAACATTTCGCAGGCAGGATTGTCTGTAGCAAGACCTTTAATGCCTGTACATGTAAGCGAGAATCCGAACCAGCCAAGTCCAATCTCAGTTTTAGAAGCTCCCTTTGAAGAAGGTGACCATACAATTTTCAAGCCAGACCATCAGGGTATATTCTCAAACTAATTAGAATATAACTTTGCATTTATTTACATTATTGTTGTATATACAATTTACTAAGTTTTCTCTCGTTATTTATAACAAGAACAGGAATGCCCCTGAAGTCTAATTTGATTGACAAATCACCACCTATAGAATCAATTGCCCGAACCCTGTCATGGGATGATTCTTGCACAGAGACGGCCATTTCATATTCATTGAAACCCTCTTCGGTATCCCAAGGAGTTGAGGAAGGACAAGATTGGCTGTTCCTTGTTCAAATACTAATATCAGCGGCTGGCCTTGATGGCGAGGTGCAGTCTAAAACAGATTTTGCTAGATGGCATTCGCCTGAAAGCCCTTTGGACCCATCATTGAGAGACAAATATGCAAACTTAAATGACAAAGAGCCTCTGCACGAGGCTAAGCGAAGACAATGGAGATCCAACAGGAAACTAGTATTTGATTGTGTCAATACAGCTTTAGCGGAAATTACAGGTTATGGAACTTATGGGTCAGAGTCAGACAGGAGAGTCGGGGGTAGTGGAGGTGGAGCCGGAGCCATGGTCGTGGTAAATGAGGTAGCGTCAGGCATGGTGGTGGAGCAAGTGTGGGGCCGGATGAAGGAATGGGTCTGGGGAGAGGAGGGATGTGGTGGTGGGGACAGCGACAGCCTGGTGGTAGAAAGGGTGGTGAGGAAGGAGGTGGTGGGGAAAGGGTGGGGTGACCGAATGAGAGTGGAATTAGATAATATGGGAAAGGAAATTGAGATGATTATGCTGGAAGAGCTTGTGGATGAGGCTGTGGTTGCTTTGACAGGTAGGCTATTATGAGGCTCCCTTTCTTCATTTTTTCTTTTTGTTGGCTCCATTATTTTTGTAACTCAATCAACTCTATTATTATTTGGTGAATTTTTTATGTATTTGATCTTCAACAATCCTCTATATATTTGTTTAAGGCTACAATCTCCTAATTTATGTTACATATATAAATATTTCTGCCAGCTTACCTTGTCTTTACTGTCAGATCTCTCAATCAATCTGTGTGAGTGAGCATTTTACAATTTTGAATTTAACCTCCCAGTAATTGATGCTGATAGTAAAGGATTACATAATGAGACAAAAAAATAATTCTATTACCCTTTCTATATCTAAACAAAATATGAATATGGGTAATTAAGATATTAAGAACTTGTTGCTAGTTGCGATGTCCACACCACCATAATTAAATTGTAGGTTATATCATTTTCATGTGTTTGTATGAATTAATGGTAAATATCGGTATTTGAGTGATGCATATACTTTTGCCGTTCATTCTTATCGTCATGATTCTTCCGGTTACTGTCTTGTAGTTGAGAATGAATGTTTTTGATATTTGACTCATTTCATCAAAGAAGCCTGGAAATTGGAAATTATTAGAGCTCTATGGACTATGATAACCAATTTTCAATTATCATTTATCTCCATTTTTAATTACGAAATATATCTTCTCTTGGGCATTAAATTAGATTAAGTTAAAGAACTTGAATAGATCAACTGAGTGAAACAGAATCTGGAAGCACTTGTGGAAGTGGGCAACTGGAAAACAGAATATTGAAGAGCAGCAGATGGCAGAAACAACAATGAATAATCTGCCAAAAACGGTTACTGTACGTCTGTACGTTAGAGGTGTTCACGGTTCGGTTAAACCGTTCGAAACCGAATCGAAACCGTCTTCCAAAAACCGAAACCGAACCTGTAACCGTCGGTTACGAAACAGGTTGGAAACCGGTTCTCCTGCGGTTCGGTTACGGTTATCCAATCCCAAAAACCGTCTCAAAACCGACGGTTATAACCGGCGGTTTAACCGCCTGTTAAATCGCCGGTTTTGGTATATTTTATTTTTAAAAAAAAAAACTAACCAATAGAATTACGACACGTGGCAATTTTTTTGCAAAAAAAAAAAACCAACCGAAACCGAACCGTAACCGCCAAACCGGCGGTTACGTAACAGAACCAAACCATTCCCCTCCGGTTACGGTTACGGTTAGGCCATTTTATGGAACCGAAACCGACGGTTCGTAACCGAAACCGAACCGTAGACACCTCTACTGTACGCTGTAACTCTCTAGTCTCTACTCTAAGGGTATGTTTGGTAGAGAGGAAAGAAAATAGGAAGGATGAAAAGATTTGGAGAGATAGAAAAGATGAGGGAAAGAAAGGAAAATAATTTTCCCTTAAACTGTTTGGTAAACTGGACGAAAAAAAATTGAATGAAAAATCTTCTTTATCAATTTTACTATTACATTATAATTTATATATTATATATTTTTATATTTAGAAAATCAACATAATTTAAATATTATCGAATCTAACTTTTATTTTTAAAAAATGACTTTAAACTTTGTAACCTATTATATATATAAATTAATAAATTATGTTTTATAAAGTTATTTTAAAAAATAAATTTTAAATAAATTAAAAAATATGGTAAATTGTAATTTCATTTAAACCAAAAGCTAATATTTTCTCTCCACTTTTCCTCCCACTTTTGGGAGGATTAAAATGCATGGGATCCACCAATCAATTTATCCTCTCACCTTTTCCTTCTTTTAATTTTTCTCTCATGCCAAACACAGATTTCTCTATTTTCTTCTTCATTTTCCCTCCACCCTTTTCTTTCCTCTCATTTTTCCTTCCTACCAAACATACCCTAAAACACCGCCAAGAGGGGCCTCATTACTATCAAACTTTTGCCTTGAGAAATATAGCAAATTAGCATGTAATAAATTCCTTGTCCCTAGGATCCGTAAGTTGCATAACCATGAATGAATGAATGAATGCATGTGGTTGAATGTTGTTGGTTCTGGAAACTGGAAACCGGCATCTGTGCAACGGAAGAGCGGTGGGCACGGTTTCATAATTTTTTATAAAATAAAACCGTTTTATCAGGATCATTGTAATTATATTGATTCTAATATTTAACTATAAATAATAGGGAAAGAAATCATTACCCTTGTAAACTTTTCGTGATTCCCTTGATCTGAGTTCTTCAACTTTAGGATCTTTGTGATTCCCTCGAATCAAGTTCTTCTACAACGAATCTCCAACACAAAAGAAACAACGGGTGGACGTCTCGGTATTCAACATAAAATTTCGACTTTCAAATTTCTGTTCAAGTTGTGTTCTCAACTCTTGAGACAACAAGAAAATATTGAGAGACTCTCTCATAATATTCTCTAGAGGCTTATTAAAAAAAATATATTTTTCTTTCTACATGTCTCTCGTTACAAAAGACTAGGAACTCTTCTTTGTTCCTCTCTCTCACTTGTAAAAATTCCAAGAACACTTTTTTCTTTCTTTTTTGTGGTCATTATAAAATGAGAGAGATAGGGTGTGTGGCATAAAGAGGCATAAAGTATGAATATTGATTCAATAATTGTTTTAATGTGTAACAAAAAAAAAACACAAAAATTGTTTACATTGTCAAAGCATGAAGAATTCATGAGAGTATTTATGCCTTTACTTTTTGCTCTTAGTAATTTTTCTTGACCTACATTTGACAAGAGCCTAGCTCTTTATATAAAAAATAATTTAAAAAAACGTTAAGCAAAGAAAATATATATATATATATTGAAAATTATTATATTATATATATAATTAAATAATCAAATATTATTTAATTAATAAAACAATACATAAACTCCTTTATGTATAGATGATTCGTCATTATACCTTAATATTTTATACAGTGTTATGGAAATGGCATGGGGACACATGGACCTGTAATTTAAATCTCCAATAAATATAAATTAAATATTAGATTTATTAATTCCAGATTTATTCCACCAAAAAAACTGAAACTATACTCTTGTCATTATAGAATTAATTACTCGAATATGAATCATTACATACAGATCAATCCTCCATAAACTGCTCGTAATATGAGCTAGGTTCAAGTCCGTTGACTTATCAATTACATATTTATCCTTGAGTGCCCGTGATTCTCGAATGAACAATTATTTATGATCTTATTATAAATTAAGTGCTCTATTGTTCAAGACTCGAATAATTTACTCAAGAGAACTGTTTGTCTACTTCAATTAAGAAGGAATGGATTTCATCTTGTATATTATCATTCCCAGCTAAGTATATCATCATATCTCCAAGATACAAGGTTTGAGGTTTGGCATCTTGAGCAAACCACACCGAGTAAGTCAAAAAACACAAGTCAATAAGTAGGAGTTTGTTAAATACTCAGAATTAAGATCGTTCCATATATGGCCACTATTTGATAAATTGGAATACTTTGTTTCAAGACGGAGATTATTAAAGATTCCAATTTATCGTGTCCATGTATTGTATAATCTTATTATACAAAGTAACTTCATTCTAATGTCACCACATCAACAGTTCGGATAATATTGTTCCATTCTTAATAGGAATGAACCGTACTAGTGATTTTAATTAATTAAAGATCCCAACTTTAATTATCAATTACAGACAATTAAGATTATTATATTAAACATAATTCTCATGTATATAACAGCTTACATACTATGTTTAATATTACATTTAATAATCATGTAATTTTATGTTATTAATACAATATTAATAACATTAAATGTACAAAAATATAAAATGGAATGTCAATCCAATTATTATTTCAGTAAAAGATTAACAACATTTATTCTTGGGGCATTTTTCCCGACAAATGATACATCTATCTATCTATAATTCAAATGTTAAAAATGTAGAAAGTAGAGCTTCTCTTGAAATGTGAAAAATGTATAGCTAAACAAGCTCATGTGGGATATTCCAAGTACATGATCTACAATCAAAGAATAAGTGTATTAAAAGGACAAAAGACATCTCGTGACTGTTGGTTAGAATCTATGGCTTCCAGTTATATAAATTATTACCCGTGGGATAATCATTCCGTTAGGGTTTGAATCAAAGTTGAAAGACATAAAAACACAAGCTCTAGCCACCTTAGCTATATTAATTCATTGCTACAGATTTGCTGATTTAAATATATATATATACATACATATATATATATATATTAAAATGAACTCATATTTAATAAAAATATATAAAAACATATTTATGAAAATAACAAAACAAAAAGAAACCCAAAAAATCTAAAAAACCAAAGCCCTTAAATTTTATTATTTCTTTTGTTTTTTGGATTTTTTTCATTTTAAAAAATATATTATTTTAATTTGATTAAAAAAAACCCAGAAAATCAAAGCCTATAAATTGAAAAGGGAAAAAGTCGACAAAAAAAGAAGAAAAATAATAATAAAAAAACGTTTGTTTCCTTTATTTCCTTTTGTTTTGTTTTTAATTTTCTTTTCCATTTTCATACATGTTTTTATATATTATTATTATATATGATTTTATTTTAAATTATATAAATATGAGTTTTATTTTGTTGATTTTTTCTCCCTTTTCAATTTATGGGTATTGATTTTTTGGATTTTTTTTTATAAAATTTGAAATAATATATTTTTAAAAAAGGAAAAAAATATGAAAAAAAAAAGAATAAAATTTAAGGACCTTGATTTTTTAGATTTCCTTTTATTTGTATTTTCTTTTTTATTTTCATAAATATGTTTTTATATATTTTTATTAAATATGAGTTTATTTTAATATATATATATATATTATATAAATAAATTTAAATTAGTTTAAACATAATATTTATATATATAAACACATTTAAATCAATAAATCTTCAACAGTGGGTTGATATATAGCTCAGATAACTAGAGCTTATATCTTTGTATAAAATAACAATAAAAGTAAAATTATATTTTTACTCATTCTATTATAGTTGACTGTTAGTTTTTGGTTAAATAAACTAAAATGATATATTTATAAAAAAAACAAAAGATTAAAGTGAAAAATACAGTAAGAACATTTAAAAAGATAACAATTCGATAAAAAGTAAATACATTAGCGATAATATCCTTTATTACCCACTACCACTAGACCCGTGAATTACTCAAGCAAGTGTCCAACACTGAGGGATCAGTGGCACAGTTTGGACTTTCGTGGAATAGATGAGTGAGGAATAAATCTTCGATGATGTGGTGACATGAACTGTGCCTGTCCCACCCAAGACTTTCTCATGAGAGATATGCAGAGTGGCAAGCAGTGCACAAAACACATGCCCAAAAATCATTGGAAAACACAAATGAGAACACTCACATGTTTACAGATTCAGTGACTTCACAACCGATCATTATCAAAACAAAACAAACACATTAAAGGCACATATATACATCCTAATTTTCCAGAATTACAAAAGAAACAAAGAATTTAAGTAGTAGATCAAGTTTATACTCCAGAACAGTGTCAGATTTGCAAGGTGTAGTTGCTGGGCTTTTCCATTAATAACTTTCCTTGACATTCACTACTTGAACTTCATGCTAGCTGATGCATTTGTATTTAGTGTATTATATTTATCACCATTGTTCAATCCATACTGCAGAAAAAGTGTACAAGAAACCAGTTATTATTGATATTTGTAATGGCAATTGTGAAGAAATTGTACAGCCATAAACACATGAAGAATTAGGTAAAGAAGATGAGAAACCATCAATGTTAAAAAATTTCTCCGTTTCACATATATACGAGGTTAAACCTAACCGTTGACTGGCACAACTTTGCAGGATTGCGGGAATCAATTTAAAGCCAAAAACGTTGCTGGTGTCCAAATATCCACTAGTTCAAGTAAAGAACTTTTTCATCATTGGGATATTGACAAATTAAAACCAGTCAAATCGATGGTAGCAAAAGTATATTCACTGCATAAAACTACAAAGGCGAAACACTCCCCTCCATAAGAAAAGAAACGAAATAAGAAATGAAGTAATACGAAGAATCATTGACCACCACTGGAACTGAACTGAAGCCAGGAATCTTACTGACAATGTCAATTGTAAGCCCTATAAAAATCTAATGTGGCAAAGAAAAGAGTTGAATTGAACTGGTATAACTTTCAGATCAGACAGGATCTCAATTGGGTCAAAAATGCATCGACTGTTTTAATTATTATGAAGTTCATGCAAATTATTTTATTGAATCATAACTGACTGTGATTTCAGGCCACTTACTACTGCCAAAATCCAGAGTAGGATATGAAGTTAACGTCTATATTAGAATAAAAACTCTGAAAAATTGCACTAACCCAACAACATTTATGACTTAGCCGAATCTGCAACTTAATGATTCCTATTACAAGAAACCATCTCCAGTCTCTGCAGGTTGAACTTATTTTTCAAGCCAGGATTTGATAATGCATACCCAATTTTGTATGATATACACAACTTCAAACACCTCTTGTATTTATCTTCTCTTTTACTTTTTTTTAACAGGATCATCTATTTTATTTTTCTACCCTAAAAAGTTTAGAGCATATACTTTGTTAGTCAAAAGATGAGATACAAGCCAATAGAAACAAGATACCTTCTCTCTAATTCGAGAGCTCCAGATGTCAGAGTGAGTTGAACCAGATGTTTGGTTTGATTGAGGATTGAGGAGTGGCTCCCTTCTACTCCTTCCAATCTCATAATCATCTTCGCCATCGAAATCAGCTCTTCGAGTGGAAAGCATAGCTCTGAGAACAACTGCTAAAAGTAGAGATAGTGCCTAGAATATGCCATAGCATAAAAGGATGTCTTAGGGAGAGGCATTTGCAAATCTATGAACCCAGAAGAGGCATGCAATAAAATTATGTATGACACTCACTGGTTGACTGTAATTCCTACACTGGTAAGCAAAACTATGATACATCATATTCATGTAATAAAAAATATTCAAGTACAGACTTTTTCATGGAAAAAATATATTCAGTTTTGTGATGATATGAGATAGGGACTGATCATTAGCATTTTCTTCAAAGAACTTTCTTTAAGTTTATATAATAGGAGGTTTAAAATAAACACGAACTTTCAAGATTTCTAGTTCTCCAAGTAATATACCATATACATGTAATTAAGTCTTCATTTTCCAAGTAATTAGTTAACAGTTACATTCCTTTCAACCTTACCATGTCGAATTTAAGGATACCTCACTTATAATGGATTGGTCCAGATTAACTGAAATTTCATAAAAATGTTACTTCCGTTCAAAATTTTTCTTCCATCTTTTGCTCTCTTAATACCTGGTAGTGATTGAACAAAGCATGTAGGTCCATAATTTCTTTAAATCCATCATGGTCTTTGAATTCTTCGGTTACAATTTACAATAAAACTTCAGTATGCGATATATTATTCACCTTTCTATGTTCAGCACATCGTAGTTCTTATATAGTGAAATGACACACCATTTATATATAAACAGTAGACTTTAAAATAAAATAAGATCAAAACACACACATGGATAGCTTCCAGAAACTGTTGAGAAACTTGAAAAGAAAGGCTGAGAAACCTAATCTACGAAGATGAACTTTAATGCAGTCTAATGAGCAATAATCCACAATTTTACTTTCAAGAATTTTACACAGACTGTAACCTAAAAGATACCTGAATTATGATCACTGTGATGCCAACCCATTTACATATATCAACATTGTTTTCAATGAAATTACGCAGACTGTCAAGTTCTCCAGTGGGGTCATATGGAAGATCCTGTCAAAAGATTGAAAAATTAAAAGGATAGATACAAAAGAAGATATCTAGTGAAACAAAAGAAGTTGACTTGATTAAATTAAGAGAACAACTTTACCTTTTCCCAATGACGATCAATTGCAATAAATGCCACCAAAGCTGCTTCTAGTAGAATGAGCACAGTTTTTAGTAGAGTGTACTGACATTACAGGAAGTTAAGGGAAATTTTACGAGGAAAAGGATTGATCATAGATTATAATATTTTTTCACCTCTTTTTCATTTTGGTTTTTAATAGGATAAATTACGAATTTTACTGTCAACTTCATTAGTTACAGCACTAATTAGTAAAAACTTTAAGACAGACAACACATAACAAATTACATACTCCCAAATCGATATTGCATTCTAATGAACTCCTGCAGTGAATGACAGCAAATATGAAATCTCAATTATATGTTGTTTTATTTACAATAATGTTTCCGGAAGTAATCATTTTTTTTCCTCATATGTAGAATTCAAAATCTCTATGCTTCCTTACTACCATAGTACCATTTCTTGAAGACGAAATGGAGCATTAATAATTTCAAAGTTTAAAATGAAGAAACAAACAGCCAACCTAACATATCCAAAATGTAAACAAAACCCAAACTGACTTATGAGTTAGCTACTCTGGATAATTGTACATTGATTTTAATCCACATAAGTTGAAAACAATAGAAACAGAACTACATATATAAAGGATACAAAACAAAGGCAACAGGCACTTATAGCTTCAGCTGCAACGCAACCGATCAAAGTAATGCAACACAACAAAATTCCCACTCCCATGAAAGAGTAGATGAACCTGCCACCAAAAAACAAGCACCTAATGAAAGCAGGTATGGAGACCTCAGATCCGCACAAATGACGAAACCAAGTAGGGCCTAGTAGAATTACAGAAGTAAACAACTACAATATCAGAATTAAACTCCATGTTTAAAATGAACAAAACTATAAAAAAAAAAATTAGAGACAATAAAACAAAATAAAAAACTATTATGATAAAAAAAAATGCATATTTTTAACCACAAGTAGTTAAAGGTGGAGTACTTGTTAAACTGTTGTATGGGTTTTGAGGCCTTTAGCATGAATATAACTAATTAATGATTTCCTTTAAAGCTAATATAACAAAACATATACCATCTAATCAGATACTGACATAAAACTACCATAAAATAACAATCACAACATTTGCCGGAAGACAATTCAAACTAATTAACAAGCACCCAATTCAAGCAAAGACACAACAAAGATAAATCCAATTCAATTGAAGCACAGGAAAGTGAAAAGCTAACCAGGGTGCTGGCAGGTTGACTGAATTCAAATGAAACCCTAGCCCATGATCGAAGCCAGAAACCAAGGAATTGACATGATGATCAGAGAACCAAGTCGATTGTGCAGTTGGCGAGTTGAGGAAGAGATGCGGAGACAGGGCAAACGGAGGAGGAGATGGAGGATAGATGGGGATGTGATGTTTCCATTGATCGAGCATCCATATTGAGTATATTATTATTGATAATCCTATGAATGCTTGTAGAAAATTCAGGAACTTTAGAATGAAAGCAAATGAAAAGTGGCAACAATTGGGTTGCATTTTTTTATTTTTTGGAATTGAAACCCTAACCCTGAGCTCTATCAGATTTTTATTTTTGATGATCTGTTTGCTTTTTCGTTGAGAGGGTTTTTGACTTTTTGCGTTTTGCGGTTCCTTTTATCCTTTTTGGTTTTAACTTTGTTTTGGTTTTTTCTGTTTATTTATACCTTTTGCGTGCGAAGAAGAAACTGTTGTTCTGAAACAGGTGATTTTGATAATTCGATGGCAGCGGAATTTTGATATCTGTTTATTTTGTCCGGTATTGCCACTTTTGATCCTTCTTTAATAATTTTCATCCATAAATTGCTCTCCGACATGGATGGTCAAATGGCCCTCTCCTAATTATTATCGATACAATTAAAAGACCTTATTGTCCTTCCATTTTACCTTTATACAAATTATTAAAAAATAATAAAAATAACATAAATTTAAAGTAAAATAAATAAATTCTAAATATGGATCTAGTGGACATCCGGCTGTCCATTGGGGAGATACAAACCCAAATACAAAAAATAACATATTTTTTTAAAAATAAATTTTAAAAATGGATTCGGATCTCCACTAAAAAATCCAATATACAAAAAAATAACACAAATTTAAAAATGGATTTGGATTCTACTAAAAAAATTAAAACTGAAGCCACTTGGTTGTAGTTTTTCTAGTGATTACTGTTATCAACTTAGAATATAAGTTTGTGAAAATAATTTATAAGTTAATGAATTTAGATCCTATCAGGATCGTACATGCAATTATTAACATAATAAAATGGTCTCTAATTAAATCGAATCATCGATTGAATTCAAAATGGTAACAAAACGATCTCCAATCGAGTTAGTCAAATTCGAAAAAAATTGATTTTCAGAAGTCCAGAAGTCCATAACTATAACATCCAAACCAGAATGAGAATTTGAAATCGAAAAATCAAACCCCCAACCCAGATTCAAATCAACGACAAATTTAAACACCCAACACAAAGTTCTTATCAAAAGCTAACCATCATCAGAGAGAGAGATAGAGGGTTAAGGTTTGAATGTAATTAAGGTTTCAGAGAGAGAGAGAGAGGGAGATATATATATATATATATATATATATATATATATATATATATATATATTCAAATACAAAACCAGTTCAAATGATATTCAGATTCAAATAACACAATAAATTAACAACAAATTCACCCGCAACCGATTCGCATCAAATTCAAAAAAAAAAAACTAAAAACAAAATCTCAAAATCAAACAAATCAAAATCAACCAATATCACTTTTAAAATAAAAAAACCATAATACATTTTTCTAGACAATACAATTTTTTTTACAGAAATAAAACCTTCAATCGCGACCTTCAAATCGATAAAAAAAAACTGATCGCTTGACCCCTCTTCACGGTCGCACTCTCGTCGTGGTGTCGCTGGAGTCCTATGGATGCCGCCTCCATTTGCCTGGTGTTGTAATAGTTCTCGCTAGTCGCCGTCGATTCCATCTATATCTCAGTAGTTAATCAGTGGTCACAAAAAATTGAAAAAAAAAACAATTGTGATTAATTGGTTGCCCTAATTGGCGTTTGGTGGTGGTGGTGACGGCGGTGGGTTTGGGAATGGTGTTTGATGTTGAAGATGAAGAGATGAGAGAGAGAGAGGAGAGAAACATATAGAGATCATGAGAGAAAGAAAATGAGAGAGAGAGGTTTTTTTATTTTTGAAATCTGATATTTTATTAATAAGGTTTTTTTAGTAAATCACTTTTTTTAATCAATTTTAATTTTAATTGTTTAAGTATTGTTTTTTAATAGATTTTGTCGTATGTGGATTTCACCAAGCATACACGTCATCAATAAGAGGGAGAAAGTTGCTAGATGGACGTCCAAATAAGCACTTAGGAAACATCCTACGAGGCGTCATTAATGAGAAGAAACCCGAGTAAACAAGTATCAAGGCAAGACCTACTCGGGATCAGCTAAAACAATTATACTTACTCGGGGTGAGTAAAAAAATATTTTACACTCGGATCATGAGACGTCATTCGAACCAGCATACTTAACATTATACTCGGGATAAGCACGACAACCGAGTAAGAAGCTTAGAGAGTAGTCCACAAGTCAAGTCAAAAGGCTTCTTATTAAAGAAGGATTCTAAAGAAAGAGAATGTTAAGCATAAAGGGTTCCTCCTCCGAGAACACTTCTGATTCTTCAAGAAGTCTATACTCTTATAAGGAAATAAGTCCTAATCGGACTATGCTACTATAATCGCATTTAATCTCATTACTAGCTTCCGAAACAGAAAAGAAGACAAATCTACTTCAAGCAAGTAACCGAAATCACAATTAAATACAAAGATCCTGTATTACTTGTAAAAGACAGATTTGGGTTCTATAAAACGTAGAAATAGACCCATAATCTCATATAGACGATATAGCAGACACAACAGTGATACAAAAAATATTAAAAGAGAGAAAGAGAGATCGAGGGTTGTAATTACTTTCTTCATAGTTGATTTTGGCTTGGTGGATTAACCACCCGTGGATGTTTCTCCGATCACCGGAGTTTTAGCACGTAAAACTTGTGTCTTATTACTTTCTTTTTCTCTCCTCTTTGATTTTTAGCTAAAATCCGGTCCTTGTTGGCTTTTCTGACAAAATCCAGAAACGAATGACAACAATTGGCGCTAGAAGGAGGGGTTTTGAACCTCCGACCTTGTTAAAAGCGATGGCAGGAAGTAGAAATAGTTCAGGGAATGGCCAAAAATCACCAGGCGATTTCCATGTTGGCAACACGTCACGAGATCCTGCAGCAAACACAAAAAACCAGCCTGCACACCTGGTAGAGATCCAGCAAGTGCCTCCAACCAACAGAGATCTGACGTTGCGTCTCCAAGAGGCATTATAGCAATTGGTGACAGACCCAGCAAGGGAAGGGGTTGATCTACTGGCTGCAGGAGCACATACTCCCAATCCTCCATCCGTAAGGCTCCGTTCGGTGGTGGTTGGGCCAGGAATAATTATGCCGAAAACCAGAAGGAACTCTTCCCCAATCAACCCGGATGGACTGGAAACACCTGAAGAGGAACAACCTCACAAGAGGCTGGACCACAATCAAATAGTACAGGCCAGACATTGTAAATACGACCAGCACAGAGGTCGGTCATCATCAAAAGACAGTGATCAACACCATCGTAAACGTCATCATGGAGTCACACGAGAGGTCCGACATCAGAGTGAAGAGTCTGAGAAAAGAATGATGATAACCCAGCGGTTTAACCGTCGGGGAAGTACGATGGGAAACAGAGATGTTACAATCCAGAGCCTAACTCGAGAAGTCGAGAATAACAGACGTCAGATGGAAGCGTTGGTCAGACGTTATGGCTATAACGATCTATCCGACGATGACTCTAACAGTCCATTCACCAGGGAAATTATGCAGACCCCTTTCCCAGAAAGATTCAGGATGCCGCATGTGGAGCAATTCAAAAAAGATACATATCCAAAGGAGCACGTTAGACGCTATAAAAGTGCCATGGCTCAATATGCCCGTAGTGACCCCCTACTGTGTCTTAACTTTCCGCAAACACTAGGAGACACAGGGTCAAGATGGTTCGGAAGACTACCCCCGGCGAGCATCAAAAATTTCAGCGAACTGAGCAGAAGTTTCTCAAGGCAATTTCTAAGCAATGTTCACAGGAAAAAGTCGGTGGCCTACCTCTCTCAAATAAGGCAGAGGAATGACGAGTCATTAAAGAAATACTTAGGCTGATTCGGCCAAGCAGTATCAGAAATTGGCAGTGCAAACGATGAAGCAATTATTGTTGCTTTCACCAATAACTTGCAGAATGGACGGCTATCCTTTGATTTGAGAAGAGCACGGTTGACCAGGTATGCTGACATGATGGATATGGCAGGAGGATACGCACTGGCCGAAAAAGAAGAGTTAGCTACATGAGGGAGCTATATACAGGGAGGAAAGCCTGAACAGAAGGATGCTGAATCCAAGGGGTAGAATCAAAAGGGAAAGCTAAAAGTGAATGGTAAGGAGAAAAACAAGGATGGGGGTAATGGGAGTAATGCTGAACAGTCCACGGATAAATACTGAGGTAGATACACCAATTACACCCCTCTTCGAAAAAAACAAGAAGAAATTCTAGCCATCCTAGAAGAGAAGAATATGGTGCAAGAACCGCGGCGACAGTCTCAGTTTGCCCAGAAAGATACAACCAAGTATTGCAGGTTTCACAAGGAAACCGGGCACGAGACTTTAAAGTGTTACCAGCTCAGAGATTACATAGAGACTCTCATTCGGGAAGGGCATTTAGGGGATATAATCTTAAAAAAGATGAGAAATCAGAAGCTAAGAAAGAAGTTAAAGTTGATCATTCTGGAAAAAATCAAAAGGCCAGTCCCGAAGCCAATCAGGTAAAACATAAAATTTTCGGAGGACCCTCTACTGGGAGAAGCAACCGAGAACAAACTCAGGAAATTAGAGAAGCAATAGAAGCAAGGAATAACTTCGACGTAAACTCGGTTAAGCCAGACCCGAAAAGGGTAAAGGAAGGATGGGACCCAATAGTCTTTACAGAGGCAGATTCCCATGGCGTCGATGTTCGGCCTAATGATGCTTTGGTTATAAGTGCTCAGATTGGCCATAGGGAAGTCCGGAGAATTTTAATAGATAATGGGAGTTCAGCAGACATCCTAAGTGTGGCCGTATAAGACCAGCTAAGACTAGACCGAAAATATTTACAGCCTTTGCATACTCCATTAAGGGAGGGATAGAGGCCAGGTCACTCGGGACGGTAAAACTACCCGTAAAGATTAGAACGGCACCATGCCAGAGGACTGTCCTGCTCGACTTCGTGGTAGTTGATTTGGACAATTGGCCTTATAATGCATTATTGAGTCGGCCATTCCTGAATAAAACAAGGGCCGTGACGGCCACTTATGCATTAATGATCAAGTTCCTAACAAAACAAAGGGTTGGGATAGTCAAGGGATCCCAAGAGATGGCCCGAAGAGCAAACCTGTCAGTGTACAAAGACAAGCATGATGCTGAACAAGTGTGCACCATAATGCAGCCAAATCAGTGTAAAGAGTTTTTGTCATTCGAACTGGATCCGAGGGAGGACTTGAATGAATCCAAAACAGAATTGGTTGAAGAAGTAGTACTTAAAGAAGACAAACCGGATAAGAAAATTAAGATCGGGGCTAACTTGGATGGAAAAGTCAAGCAAGACCTAACCCATCTGCTTAGAGAGTACAAAGATGTGTTCGCTTGGAGTCACGAAGATATGATCGGAATAGATGCTCGAGTAATATCCCACCACCTCGCAGTTAACCCGAATGCAAAACCAGTAATACAAAAGAGCAGATCGTTCAATCCTGAAAGAAGTCAAGCAATCAAACATGAGGTGGAAAAGCTACTGGCAACTGGATCAATCAGAGAAGTCAGCTACCTTCAGTGGGTCGCCAACACAGTCCTCGTCCAACAGAAAAATGGACAATGGAGAATGTGCATAGATTTTACGGATCTGAACAAGGCATGCCTGAAGGATAGCTTCCCACTTCCAAGGATAGACCAGCTGGTGGATGCCACAACAGGTCACGAATTGCTCAGCTTCATGGACGCTTACTCGGGATACAATCAGATCCGGATGAGCAAAGCTGATGAAGAAAAAACAGCTTTTATAACGGATCAGGGTTTATATTGCTACACAGTAATGCCCTTCGGTTTAAAAATGCAGGTGCTACGTATCAAAGGTTGGTCAACAAAATCTTCACTCGGTAAATAGGAAGGAACATGGAAGTGTACATTGATGACATGTTGACTAAAAGTGTCTCGGCAGATGACCATGCCCAGGACCTCCGAGAAACATTTGATGTCCTAAGAAGATACCAGATGAAATTAAACCGGAACAAAGATTTATTCAAAGTCTCTTCAGGGAAATTCTTGGGTTTTCAAGTCCACCAAAGAGGAATCGAAGTTAATCCCGAGAAAATCCAGGCCTTGTAAAAAATTACCTCACCCAAAACATTGAAAGAAGTACAATGCTTAACAGGGTGTTTAGCTTCCTTGGGAAGATTCATCTCGAGGGCTACAGACAGGTGCATACCTTTTTTCAAGATAATCAAAAAAGGGAAAGGACTCGAGTGGAATAAAGAGTGTGAGCAGGCATTCTTAAAAATAAAAGAGTATCTGGGACAGGCACCAGTTCTCTCAAAACAGTAAAAAAGGGAAATACTTCAGCTTTATCTGTCAATAACCAAGCTTGCAGCAAGTTCAGTCTTAGTTAGAACAGAAGATGGAGTGCAGAAACCAGTGTATTATACCAGCAAGGCACTCTTACAGGCTGAGACCAAGTACTCATAGGCAGAGAATATAGCCTTAGCATTGGTTTCAACAGCAAAAAAGCTGAGACCATACTTTCAGACCCATACAATCCAGATTCTCACCAATTGCCCATTAAGAAAAATTTTACAAAAGCCGGAAATATCAGGAAGACTTACCAAATAGGCAATCGAGCTAAGTGAATTCGATATTCATTATGTCCCCAGAACCTCCCTCAAAGGATAAGCTGTGGCAGACTTCATAGCCGAGTTCACAGAACCAAACCTGGAAGCAAAAAGACTGTTGGATAAAAGTTTCCCATGGAAACTATATGTTGATAGTTCTTCAAACACTCATGGTAGAGGGGCAAGGATCGTAGTTCGTACCCCAGAAGGAGATGATGTTGAATGTGCCATGAGATTTGATTTCAAAGCAACCAATAATCAAGCAGAGTACGAGGCATTGTTAGCTGGACTCAGAGTCTGCATAGCTCTCGGGGCAGATGAAGTTGAGATATTCAGCGATTCACAGGTAATTGTCAACCAGGTTATGGACGAGTACAAGGCCAAAGATGAAGGTATGATAGCCTACCGTGACATCGCGAAACAGCTCCTCCAAAAATTTAAAGAATACAAGATCGCTCAGATCCCCAGGGAAGAAAATGAAAAGGCTGATGCATTGTCTAAATTAGCGTCAGCAACAACCACAATTAGACCAAAGACCATTCCGGTTGCACACCTCTTTAAACCGAGTACAGTTGAACCTAAGCATTTTAAATTTCAGAAGTCTGAACACCGCAAGACGGTTGGATGGTTCGGCTGAGAAGGTTTCTGGAAGAAGGCATGCTCCCGAAAGATCCGGTACTAGCAAAGCGCATCAGGTATCGATCGGCTAGGTATACCTTCATCGGAGGAGAATTATACAGAAGAGGGTTTTCCCGAGCTCTCCAGAGATGTTTACCGGAAGGAGATGCACATCGAATAAATCTAGAGATCCACGAAGGAGTTTACGAAAACCACACTGGGGGTAGAAGTCTAGCGCATAGGGTGCTCAGGCAAGGCTATTACTGGCCTACGCTTTTCTCAGATGCACAACAGTGGTCAGAAAGTTGCAATACATGTCAAAGGATTGCTAACGATATCCGACAACCCTCAGAAAAGCTCAGAAACCTCACTGCCCTATGGCCATTCGCCATGTGGGGCCTAGACCTGATCGGCATAATGCCAGCTGGGACAGGGGGTGGAGCAAAGTATGCCATAATAGCTGTCGATTATTTCACAAAATGGACAGAAGCTGAAGCGCTGGTGCATATCACAGAAGCCAACACCACAAATTTTGTAAACAAGAACATACTTTATAGGTTTGGAGTCCCGGACACTATAATCACCGACAATGGCACCCAGTTTGATAACCAAAAGTTCAGACAGTTGTGCGAGAAGTATCAGATTGCTAACTACTATTCGACAACAGCTCATCCTCAAACAAACGGGCAGGTAGAAGCAGTAAATAAAATTATCAAGCACACCATCAAAGCAAAGTTGGATGCCAAAAAGGAAGCTGGGTTGAAAAGCTTCCTGAAGTATTATGGGTATACCGGACGACAGCAAGGACTTCAACAGGAGAAACTCCGTTCACCTTAGCGTTCGGAACAGAAGCTGTCATCCCCGTAGAAACATCGTATGCGTCCCCCCAGGTCAGACTATACAATGAAGAGCAGAATATTGATATGCTACTACAAAGTTTGGATGAGCTATAAGAAAAAAAGAAGAAGTCCAGAATAAGAAATACAACATATCAACAAAGAGTGGCTCGCCATTACAATTCTCGTGTTCGGATCAGGAAATTCCAGCTTGGAGACCTAGTGCTCAGGAGGGTATCACTAAACACGAAAAATAAAGCTGCAGGTTCCCTGACAGATAAATGGGAGGGCCCATACAAGGTCGAGGGAATAGCTGGCCATGGAGCATATTGGATTGCACGACCCAACGGAGGGGTTTTACCCCGACCATGCAACGCTCAATATCTAAAGATTTTCTATCCTTAACTTGTTTTTCCTTTTTGTTTTCTTAGTCAGGGCTATTAGTTGCGATAAATGTTAGCTATGGAATTTAAATGTGTTGATTTTGCAGTGATAAATAAAAATTATTCGGGAATTTTGAAAAGACGCATATGATAATAAGAGCATATAGAAGAGCATGATAATAAGAACATGCAAAAAGAATACTCGGGACCATCAAATCCCGAATGGGTGGAGAAGCTCGAAGGAGCATGTCAGCCGAGCAAGGTCAAATAGACCTTAACAAAAAGGCAAACCCGGTGCACCAGATTCTGGAAAAATGCTTGGGACGCTATCAGATGAAGTTCCGGTGAAATGCGTAGATGTTGAGCAATCTTAAAGAGAGCTCAACGATTCGGCAAACCCCTGACGCATAGAAATTGGGGAGACGTCCTTGGTATTGCGTAAGGACTCAAACATATGATCATGGTGAGCCATGATGTAATGTTCGGGTAATAACCGGGTATGAAACACGTGTAAACTTGCCTGTTTCAAGATAACTCGGTTAATAATAAAGAGCCAGTTTAATAAGATACTTGGCAAATAAAGACATTCGGGTAACAACCGATTTACTAAGATATTCGGTTAAGTCACCCGAACATTGAAGAGCCAGTTTAATAAGATACTTGGCGATTAAAGTTATTCGGGTGACAATCGGTTTAATAAGATACTCGATTGAGTTACCCGGACATCAGCCAGTTTAATACAGCACTCGGCAACAATCAATAATAAACAGATCAAGACCATTCAATTCAGAATAAAATAGAATTTTATTGCTCTAAAAAAGAATGGTTACAGTTCAAAGAACCTTACAAAAAAAAATATAGATAAAGGAATCTTCTACAAATTTACAAAAGTCATGGCTGTGAGAATTTTGAGCCTTTGTCGATATTCGGGTTTGGCACCATCTCGTATTCACAGAGCAGACTTTCGTTAGATGGCCAAACAATAGGGTCGACGGTATCATTCATCCACTGGCTGTAATCCTCACCCGGGACTGGCCCGACATCTGGGACCACACCCTCGACCGACTCTTGACTGGCATAAAAGGTCGAGAGAGAATGCTCGGACGGAATCTCTAAATGCATGGGATGAGGCTCTTTGCCTTGACTACGGCAGTAGGCTCTCCATTCCTTCATCTGAATCCGAAGAGACTCTAAGGACCGGTCCATGTGATGTTTGATTGACAGCTCCCAATTAGCTCGAGCCTTCTCAGTCGCCCTATTCTTAACTTTGAAGAATTCACCGGCCGAAACTAGCCCGTGTTGAAATTCCCGAAGAAGTAGAGCATCGTAAGTAGGGGATCTTTTAAAACGATCCACCCCTTGGACTTCAAGTTCCAACCCGGCCTCTCAGGATATGGATTCAACTGTCAACACTTGGCACTCCAGATCTTCGATTATTTGGCCATACACGGACCTCGATTGCTCAGCCTCCTGCTCGGCCTTAAGCATGGATTCTTCAGCAGAAGATAGAAGATTTTGAAGTGATGCAACCTTCTCCTCTGCCATAGATGCCTTCTCCTCGGCTTCAACCTGCTTCGCTATACAATGGTCAGTGAATATTTGTATAGAACCAACCTCTTGCTGATAAGCTTTCTCAGCTCGAGCACGGCCTTCCTCACTCGCCTTCAGCTGAGCCTCTAGACGCCTTATTCGATCGGCTTGATGTTGCTGCGTCTGAATTAGCTCAGCAAATTCGGCCACCATCTACAAAGGAATATATTTAGAAATCTGGCACAATCAAAATAATAAAGAAGTCATATTTAACTTACATAGGATGCACCGTTGAAAATGTTTTGAAGACGTTCGGACAGTAAACCATCTCTAAAGCCGCCCAAGCAGTCCTCCCCGATGAAAGCCCGACCGGAGGACATATCCCATAGCATATCCTGGGGAGAAGGATTTAAAGGTGCCCCCGAAGGTTCAGCCCCTGTATTCCCAACCTCGGTGATAGAAGAAGCCTTGTTCATTTCTGAGGCAGCCGCATCTACTGATGCTCCAACACCAACACTTGGAGCAATCTCGTCCATAACATCTTCATCGCTGGAGTTGATGAATAAGACTACCCGAGGAACTTTAAGAGGACGGGTCGGTGAACTAATTGCCTTTCGCTTCTCACCCCGAGAACGGTGGACGTTAAGGTTAGCTACAGGATCTTCCTGTAGATCATCTCGAAAAGACTCAGGCACTTGATCCGTAAAGATGTCACCACCATCACCAGTTTTAAACAGTCCAATAGGCTCTTCACCCGGGTCTTCACATTGCCTCTCCCTATTATCAGGCAGTTGGGTGTCAGTTTGCTCACTTTGGCCACTTGGATCAGCAGAATCCTGAGTAGAAGGCTGAGCACCCTGATGAACGTACTAGGGGATCTGTTCCTCGGTAATGTCGGTTTCCTCATCAGACTGGGGTGGAGCAATACCTTCATCGCCCTAATAGGAAGCTTCTTTTCTACTCGCCTGCAGAATCGACTTCACCTGGCGAGCCTGAAGATCGCTGACGACGTCCGTATCGAACACTTAAAAAAAAAAGTGATTCATGTCAGAAAATAAAAAGCAAAAAAATACAATAAAAAGGGTGCCGAGTCACTCACATCGCCTGCGATGGCCCGAAATCTGTCTGAAGTAGCCAAGCTTTATCAATTCCTCCTCTTTAAAAAGGTAGTTCTTGCTCCTCTTTAAAAAGGTAGTTCTTGCTCCTCTTTTCCAGAGTACGAACAACTATCCGAGTCAGCCTCTTCAGCTCAGAATCACTATAATCAATTATTTTTTTGTTCCACACTTTGGCGGAACAGAAGAAACGGGAAATCCCCAGATCCAACAGTAACGTTGAGCCAGAGAGCCCCTCCAGCGAAAAACCAACTGTTCTTCCAGAACTTGTTGGATGTAGGGAATCTCCATACAAAACCCTTCATTTTTAGGTCATCAAAGGTGTCAACCTCCCGATTCACCTTCGCTTCTTTGGGGACCCAGCCGTCAGATGGAGTAGATGTAAGAAAATAGGTACCCGTCTTGCTAACTTGCCTCAGCGTAAAGGAATGCCTGATTTCATTTGGGGAAGGCGGCGAAAGGTTCATTCTACTGAACATATGCCACAGGCACATCAAGACTTTATAACTATTCGGGGCCAACTGAGCTGGGGCTATCCCTGCTTCAGCCAAAAACCAGGCAATAAATGGCTGAAATGGAAGTGTGACACCACAGCATAGCATTGATCAATAAATCGCGATCATACCCTCAGGAGGATTTCATGCGGCTCTATCCCCCGTAGGAACCAGAGTGACCGAGTCGGGCAAGTCGAATTGGGAGCGGTATTTTTCTATTTCAGCTGGCCCGACCATATTTGGTTCAGTATCCAAACCACTCGGACAAGCATTAGAAAATGAAAGACGAGACACCCTGGACACCTCATCAACATCATTCTCGTTAACAGCCTGTTCCCTGATCTGGACATTGCTCGAGCCATGCTTGTTTACCTCACTTCTGCTTTGATGTTTACCCATCCTTCAAAAAGATACTCTGTGGTTAGAAATGTCAGAATTAGAACTGGCTATAGGATTAAAAACGACGTCAGGGTAAAGCCCAGAAACGTCGACTTCTAAAAATGAAGGTTCACCATGAGGAGTTTCCCCTAACAATCTTCAAACACAGGAAACTAACTGATAATCCCCACAATTTAGAGCATCAAGAGCTATATTACAAAGACAAAGGCGAGATGAAGGCTCCATCGAAACTAACCTTAAAAAGAATGGAATACTGGAGCAAAAAACCCTTGATGAAGAAAGCGATCTGCAGCGAAATCCGGACTGATAGGAAAATTCTGGTTTTCTCAAATAAGAATAAACTACCACAAATTCGGTACTGAATTTAAAGGGGTGGTGACACGAAACCCTAGGGCCTCGATGTGGGAAAAATTTATGATGAGGCTTGATGACGTAGGCGGCTTTGGGGAAACGCAAAAATCATTTCTCATAAATGATATCTAAAAACGAAGAGACTAGGTACACGTGTCAAAACAGAGCTAGCCCTCGACCGTCAGAACTTCAAAACGTCGCCATCATTTAAAATATCGTGTGATGAAGCGAATCGAAATTACAGGGTCACCATTAAGACACTCCATTATGACAAGACGGCTATTCTGGCATGAGTAAAAATTGAGATAATTAAAATACTCTTGCCCGAAATGAAATTCACTCGGCAAAAATATTTTAAAGGGGTATTGTCATATGTGAATTTCACAAAGCATACACGTCATCAATAAGAGGGAGAAAGTTACAGATGGACATCCAAATAAGCACTTAGGAAACATCCTACGAGGCGTCATTAAGGAGAAGAAACCTGAGTAAACAGGTATCAAGGCAAGACCTACTCGGGATCAGCTAAAACAATTAAACTTACTCGGGGTGAGTAAAAAAACATTTTTCACTCGGATCATGAGACGTCATTCGGACCAGCATACTTAACATTATACACTGGATAAGCACGACAACCGAGTAAGAAGCTTAGAGAGTAGTCCACAAGTCAAGTCAAAAGGCTCCTTATTAAAGAAGGATTCTAAAGAAAGGGAATGTTAAGCATAAAGGGTTTCTCCTCTGAGAACACTTCTGATTCTCCAAGAAGTCTATACTCTTATAAAGAAATAAGTCCTAATCGGACTATGCTACTAGAATCGCATTTAATCTCATTACTAGCTTCCGAAACAGAAAAGAAGACAAATCTACTTCAAGCAAGTAACCGAAATCACAATTAAATATAAAGATCCTGTATTACTTGTAAAAGGCAGATTAGGGTTCTATTAAATGTATAAATAGACCCATAATCTCATATAGACGATATAGCAGACACAGCAGTGATACAAAAAATATTAAAAGAGAGAAAGAGAGATCGAGGGTTGTAATTACTTTCTTCATAGTGGATTTTCGCTAGGTGGATCATATAACCACCCGTGGATGTTTCGCCGATCACCGGAGTTTTACCATGTAAAACTTGTGTCTTATTACTTCATTTATCTCTCCTCTTTGATTTTTAGCTAAAATCAGGTCCTTGATGGCTTTTCTGACAAAATCCAGAAACTAACGTCAACAGATTTTTTTTATTGTTTTTTGATTTTTTAATTATTAATATACCATTAATTAGTAAGTTACATTTTTACCCTTTTATCTTTAACGGAATCAATGAAAACCCTAACAGAATCTAACGGTAGGGACGAAAATACAATTATTTGGTAACATGAAGGACTTGCCAAGACAATAATGAAACTAAAAGACCTGTTTGTGTAATAAGTCAAACTAGAGAGATTAAAAAGGATTTCACCCTAATATAAATGAATTTTTATATAAAAGTAAGTAATTTTTGTAAATCCATTGAATATATATTGTTAACCGAAAAATCATAAGGAAGGATTTTCGACTAACGCCTTCAAACCGCGACCTGACAGGTTGCAGTCGGAGATGTACCACTGGGTGCAACGATTCACTGGAAAGATGGTTACAACATGTAATCAACAAATGTATGATTCTTTTATTAATAAACTAAAAATTACATACAACTTGATAATACAGTGGGGGCATGAAAGGGGTTTAGGTAGGGACTCTTTTTTTTGACACAATAGGCGATGGTGAAATCGTGCTGGTCGATCAATAAATTTCTCTTGATAGATGATGATCTCTGTATTTTTAGTAGCCAAGTCCATTCTTCCCCTTTCGAGAGAGAGCTTTGTCATTTTAATAGGTTTCAATTCTCGCTATCCATTCCGTTATTTGGTCAATCAAAGAAACGTTGATTTGGCATTGATGGTGCTGTGTTTTAAGTGCAAAAATTGTCCCAAAACCAAGTTAATTGCTTCCATTTTGGTACGATTGATAAGGTTAACTATCCCCGTAATGGCGTTGCGAATAATGGCAGGAAAATGTCAACCTTAATCATTTTTATTGGATGTTACTACAAGCTTCTCGACGTGGTCTTGCTTTAGGTTCTATTCCTTGGTGTACCAACTCTTTCTATCGATGTATTGGGACCTCCAGACCTTTATTTCGTGATTGGTTTATTTCATGACAAACCACACCACATTGAGGATAATTGTGTAATGGGTAGCTTAGGTCCTCCTAATTATTATCAAGGCATGCTTCTAAACATCTCCATGACTTAAAGAGTGAAAGGTATATTCACTTGACTTTGTCTCTTGAAGAGTTTGGGTACACACACACATTTCATGCATGCACATTTGTGTTCTTCATTGCTTTTATATGTGCATCATTTAGACATTGCACACACCTTACATGCTTTTGAATTGACGTGCATTTTTTCCTTGTTGCTTATGTGTACATTCCTTTACAATCACACTTGCACTTCATTTCTAGATTTAAGTGTGGTTTGGTGTGGTATAATTTGTTTCCTAATGTTCGATTAGAAATTTTTGCGCTTGCACGATGGTGTGCTTGAGTTCATAATGCATTGTTTGATCGCTCTGAAAGTTGTCCCTTCCAGGTGTTGTTTTGCAATCATGATTGACGACAATGGTGACCGCCGAGTAAACCGCCATTTGAAACCGTCAGAGGTTCTAGTTTGTGATCGCGGTTATTATCGATGGTTTGGGTAACTGCCGAATTAGACACTGTTTGAATATTATGGGATTTGGCGATTTGATCAGCAGTTGGGTGACCGCCGAATTATGTCTAGAATTTTTGGTGCAAAATGGCAGTTGGATTGACAGCCATACTGCCGAAGTTAATGAAGATTAAATGGTCTTTTCACGTTAACTCATTTTTGGTCACTATAAAAGTCTTCCTTTCTCTTCTTCTTCCCCAACTCTCCTATTTTTACAGAAACACTAGAGAGAGAAAGAGAGAGTCTTGAGAGAGAAAGCTTCCTTTAATCTTCATTAACTTCCCAAACCCAAAGCCCATACATCCACTACATCAAAATTTCATGGGTCTTCATCAATCTTGACTTGGTAAGTAAGAACAAACATCTCATCTTTATTTATTGTTCTTTAAGTCCAAGAATTCATTTTTATAGGATTTATAGAAATTATTTTTTGAATGCATTATTGTGTTGAATGATGACATGATTGGGTTTGTTTGTGATAGCTAGCGTTTAGGACATTATTGTTCTCTAGCTAAGTCTCTATGCTTTGCATTTAGACATTGTTGTGTAGGACTCATCGATTGTATTTCTTGATTGCATTTATTGTCTTTGCCTTATTTTGACAACATGTGTTGATTGGGCATTCTTGATAATTAGATTGTTGGATTTGCATCTTAACATCTAATTTAGCATTTAGTGTTTAGTCTAGAACTTTATTGTTTTAGAATATTATCATATATTCACTTAGACTTTTATACTCTTCATGAGTCAAAGTCTTCTGGCTTCTAGGTGAAATAGTACAAGCAAGTGAAATCTTGCAACCAAAGGTTTGTTGGCAAGCATTGGTTGCCAAGAGCCAATATAAAAACCCTGTTGGGTAGATTAGAAGGTGCTCATGCCAAGATTAGTGGATTGTGGGATATCACTAGGGATTGAACCAAGAGTGGTGAGTGGTAGTGTCCATAGCCCGAGGTTAATCGAGAGTGAGGGTATAATCTTTTTTCATGTAGTGGATTTCTATGGCTTATGTGGCTAGCGTAGCTAGACCTCTGGTTTTTCCCTGTTTGGAGGCTTTCAACGTGTTAATCAAAAATTCACATGGGAGAGGAATTTCGATCAACACCCTCAAGCCATAACTCGGTAGGCTGTGAGGGGTAGGTACCTTGTACCTAGGATATTTAAGAGAGGAAAGAAGGTAATGTTACTGTGGAACTATTTTATTAAATATTCAAGTAATATGATTACACAAGGGTACGATGATCACAGAGGTGATAGTGATCTTACTGGATTTTCTCTCAATCTCTTATCTCACAAACACAACTGGAGATGGCGAACTTGTGCGTGTCGATAAGTGGCTACTTCCTCTATGGCGAAGATCTCTCTTAAATAGTAAAAACACTCTGTCCTTGATCTTCAATTTTTCCCTTGCCTTACCCTGGACTGGGTTGTTGTATTTATACCCTCTGTTTATCGCCGATCAAATCCCTAAAATTTAGACTAATTGATTGGCTGTGTTATTAGAATTGATTGGCGTTGATGAATGGTGTCGAATTAGGCATTAATTGCTCATGTTGATTGCGTCATACATCCATTGGAATTTGAGTATGCTTCAATGGTGAATCCGTTGACCTGTTTTAGTCTCATTATGGTGCTTAAAGGGTGAAAAGGTCAACCCTTTTATTCCATGTCGCTTGGAGGATAATTCTGGCTTTCTTTCCTATAGGAGTGGTATTTTACTGTACCGGTGTGCTGGCATGCCGCTTGTTCTACCTTGCCGGTGCTTTCCCGGTGGTATTTTTCTTGCTTGGCAGGCTGGATACTTACGTTTGAGGGGTGACGAGACAGTGTCTAGGTATTCGGTTACCAGACAGACATCCCGGTATTAAGGTACCAGGTAGGAGTTACCCCAGGCTAGCTCAGCTTGGTACCTAGCAGTTTTTTTGGAGACATAAATGTTGATCTTTTCCCAGATAATGGTAATGAGGTTCCTAGGTTGTGTGTGACCTGGTCCTGATATGAATCCTTTCGTGTAGGCTCTTACTAGGTACCAGGTGTTAGGATTACGCTCAATAGCAAGAGTGTAATAATATTTTTGACAATTGTTTCATATTAATAAAGTGATTACTAGATTTAACAAATCTTATAGTTTTATTATTATAATTGTCAAAAGTAAATAATCATAAGGTCAAAAGACTATGAGAAAAGAAGAATTGTTTGTACATCTGGATATGTATAAGGTAGACACAATTCTTTAGTTAGTCTTGAATAATATTCACAACTTAAGATAAAGGTTGGGCACCTTTATCTTGTCAAAGTTATAAACTCTTTTACTAGCATTTGAGTGGGATCAAATGTGTTAAGATGAATCTAAAACCATAAAAGTGTGGTGTCTTTAAGCAAAAGAATCTAGTGCATTGGGTGCATTGAATATGATCACAGTGAAATACTTTATCTAAGACCATCAATGGATAAAAGTTTTCACATAAAGACAATCAGAGAGTCTATCTCAATCATTAGATAAATGATGGACTTATGGTTACAAGTGTTATTATTTGAGCTATCAATGCGTACAATTATATAGCATAGTCTATCCTCGATAGTTTGATGGTAGTCATTGTTAATCGATAGAGGACTTCATTTATGTATATAAACATCGTGGCTTCATTTATTAAATGAGAGTAGAATATCATCATATGGATGTTTTGAGGTATTGGATATTAAATCATAACGTTAAGTTTTCAATAGTGTCTATTGAAATATGGCTTATAGATAAGTCAAAATATCCAAGTTCAAAATGTGGTCATATGAGTAAATATGGTAACTTAGATATCTGTAGGTGGTCTATGAGCTATTGGCGATTACTAGTATTCTTCATGAGGATACACTATCTCCATTAAGATTGTCTAGGGTATGAATGAGCAATATAACTTATTTTATCTTTATTTAAGAGTTCAATTTTAGTTCTTTAGTGGAATGAAATAAAATTAATAGATCACACCTAAGTGAATCATTTGTTGATTGTGATTGGGTTATGTTTATTGGAGTTTAAATGTAGATAGCCCGCCAAGATCACCAATTCACATGAACTTGCATGGATTACTTGATATATTCTACTGGACCAATTTATGGGTCCATCTAGAATTGTATTAAGGCATGTGGACTTGTTTTTATCAGTAAGAATAGGTCTAGTTCACATGTGGATTTTTTTTAAAGTCCAATTGATTTAATAAAATAAGAAAAACAATATCTGGTAATATGATAAGTATCAAAAACTATATTTGATAAGTATATAAATAAAATGAATTTATTTTTGTAGTTAAATTAGGAAATATTTGATTTCTATTAAAATTCTAGTTGACAATTGGTCAAATTAGGAAGTTTTAATATAGTCATAATTAAATTATATTCAATAATTGGTTATTGAATAAATACACTATTTGAGTGAATTAGGAGTCTTGGTATGGAAAAGAAATATTTTTTGAAAAGGATTCTTTGTTACCAAATAAATCCACTTAGAGATAGGATTCTTGTCCACCAAGTAAATCCTCTTTAGGAGAGGATTTAGTCTCCTAAAATAAAAGGAGGTAGAATTCAGCCATGGCTAATTTTTGGTTCGAGAAATTTCGACCAAGGCATTATTTTCAAAGGAGAAATTCGGCCACGAGAGAATTTTGAGTGTAGAGAATCCGGTTCTTACTCTAGATAAATTCTTCCAATTATAAAGATAGGTGTTTGAAATTCGGCAAAGAAGAAAAGGAAGAAAAAATGTTTTGTTTTCGATAGTGCACTAGAAGCCTTTACATTAAAAGGTTTTATGTACAACATCGAATCAAGGTTCAAGTGAGTTTCAATCAAATTGAAACGTTCTTTGTTTTTCTTCTTGGAGGATTATTGTGACTATCAAAAGAAAGAGATTTTGTTTGTTTCCATCCTTAAGTATGCAATTTAAAGAAAGGAAGCTCACACTCCTAGGTGATTCACGTTCGTGATTTGATTGGAAGATCTTATGGATTCAATTCGATGCTAGTTCAATCGTCACGAGAAAAAGGTATGATACTTTAATTATATATCAATTAATATAGGGTTAAGGTTCTTCCTTTTAAAGGGAAAATTTATAAAAAATACCAAACCCTAATTTTACGCTTCTGCCGCGTTTTGAATCGATTTTTCCCTACAATTGGTATCAGAGCCAGGTTATACTCTTGATTAAACCCTTGATTAATTGATGTATATATACGTGAATCTACTTTTTTCTATTGTTAATTTGAATGTTTTAGAAAAAGATGGCACTCTAGGTATTCATATATTTATTTATTTACATTGGAATGTATTGATATATATATATATATATATACATATGTTTTTATAATGTAATTTGTTATTGCTCAATTTTGACTATAGAATTTCAATGTATTTTTGTTTTGGGATTGTAACAAGAAGGGTGGTCTATCATCGCCATAATTTCCTTATTGGTAGTTGCTAAGTTTTTTTATTTTATTTTATTGTTGTAATAAAAAAAATTGTAATATTTTTTTGTTTAAAATAATGTTTTATTATATTGAAGTATTGAAGATTCGAAGATTTGAAGAATTGGGAGCAACTGGAACAAGTTTGGTACCTGCGCGCCATAGTAACAATCGTGTGTGCGAATTAGTGCTCGACCACAATTGTTGTGGCGTGCGTTGCCCCATGGTTGCCATGGGCTACGCACGCCAGCCCTATGGATGTCATGGGCTACGCATGGCAACCCATTATGGAGCGAAGGGGTGCGTACACCCATGAGAGGCATCCAAGGGGTCACAACGAACGATGGTCGCGTGAAGACTTTTTGGCCAAGAAAGGAGTTTTGTATTCCAAGACATATGTAATTTACTTGCTTTTCTCGGATGGAGCAAAATTGTAGCAATTTAAATTTTTGTAAATTTTACAATGCTTGTCATTGTTTGATAACATGCCATATAGAATAAGAGTGTCACTCATATATCTCTTTTGGTATGAACATGAATTGAATGGTTTAGGTATCTAATTGGCATCTAGATAACTTGGTAAATCATTTTATGGAATTCGATCACACGACTTAAATAATTGAGTGAGAGAAGGTGTTTCATAACACCTACAACCTATGTACTCCGAAAATTCTTTATCATGATTGTTTACTCATATATTTTTTGTTATTCGAAAGTGCTCCTAAATCACCGTTGACACAGTTGACAATTATCTTTGGATCACCGTTGACAATTATTTTGCAATCTGAAAAGCATAAGTTCATTTTATGTACTCCTAAACCACCTACTCTTACTAATGGATCTACTCAGGAGCAAATATATAAGTATTAGCAGTGGAAGTCTTCAGACAAGATGACTAAATGTTACATTATGGCCATCATCTTCGACGTGTTGCAACAGCAACATGAAGGAATGGAGACTGCTGCCGATATAATGATGTCTTTGGAAGAGATGTTTACTATGAAGTCTAGGACGACTAAAAGAGAGGCAGTGAATGCTTTCATGAATCTTAGGATGAAACCTGGATAGGCTATGAAAGATCACATGATGAAAGTCCTAGCACATCTTAACATTGCTAAACTAAATGGTGTTGAGATAGATAGTGAGATGAAAATTGACATGATTGTCAACTCACTATCAGATTCCTTTGATCAATTGAAGTTAGACTACACCTTGAACAATAAGGAATACACCCTGCAAGGCCTGATGCAAGATGTTTAAACGATGAGAAAATCCTTGTGAAGAGCAAGGGTCAAGAGATTCATGTAGTAGGTAAAGTTGATACTGTTAAGACACATAATAAGGTTAAGAAACATCAGACGAAAAGGAAACTAGGACCTAATAAGAAGGAGACAAATAAAGTAACCAAGATCAAAGGTAAGTGTTTCCTTTGTGTTGAAAAAGGGCACTAGAAAAGAAATTGCTTAAAGTCTTTGGACAAAAAGGAAGAAGGTAATATTAATTATCTTGAGACAGGTTTTTTGGTGGATTCTATGGATTCTTGGATCATAGACTCCAGAGTCACTAATCATGTTTGTTTTTCCTTACAAGGGTTCAAGGAAAGGAGAAGGCCTAATGAGAACGAATTCATCTTGCGTTTAGGCAATGGAATATTGGTGTCTGCTAGTTCTATGGGAGATATTAGAATTAGTTTAGATTTTTATAGGCATTTAGATTTAATCAACGTTCATTATGTACCTCAATTCAAGAGGAATTTAATTTCAATTTCTTGTTTAAATAAATTTGGTTATTCGGTTACTTTTAATAAAGCTTTATTATTAGTAAGAAATACAAAATTATTTGCAAAGGTACATTTGAAAACGATTTATTCTATTTGTATAGAAATATCTCTCACTTGTTAGACACGAAATCAACGGAACCTAATCATAAAAGAGTAAAATTTTTAAAAGATGAAACCTACCTATGGCATTTGCACCTAGGTCATATTAACCTTAATAGGATTAAAATATTGGTTAGTGATAGACCTCTAAGTGACTTATAGTTTGATGATCTATCAACTTGTGAATCTTGTTTGGAAGGTAAAATGACCAAAAGGTCATTCACGACCGAAGGCACAAGTGGCATCAAATGTTTAGGACTGATAAACACTGATATGTGTGGTTCTATGAGCATTCAAGCTAGATGTGGATATGAGTACTTCATCACTTTCATGGATGATCACTCAAGATTTGGCTATGTGCATCTCATGAGACATAAGTCGAATGCTTTTGACATGTTCAAAACATTTAAAGCTGAAGTAGAAAATCAGCTTGAGAAACGCATAAAAATCTTAAGGTCTGATCTGTTGGAACCCCGTTCACCGGTCACACTGCGGAAATGGGTTTTTTTTTATATACGTATTGTAATCTGTATTTGGCACCAGTGAACTTGTGATCGTATTTATTTTCGGAACAAATATATATACTAATTATTACAATAATAAAATATATATGTAATACAGGAATTGTAATCAATAATTAAAAGGAAGATTAAAAGAACCATACCAACGTTTGTAGGCTCCTTCACTTTTTCGATATGCTTCTGGTCTGTACCACTGATCTTCCTCGCTATAACCTGGGATTGGTAACTGCGTGTTGGCGCGTCACGAACTCAGGAACTAGAATGGAGGATGTAAAAGAGAGAAGAAGAAGAAACTCTTTCTTTTGATATAAGTATACAACACTTGCACACTTTTCTCTCTTTTTGGTGTATTGATCTCACACACACCTTATTGAATATATCAAAACAATTGCATATATTCTTCTCACACATTGCCTTTGGTTCATGCATCACTTACTGCGTTTGACCAAAAAACAACAACCAAACATTTTTTTCTCCTTTTGTCAATATAAATATACATATATATAAAAGCTGTGCGTTTTCATGCACATCAACTCTTTTTTTTTTAAGTAATATATATCATATAATATTTAAATTTAAAAAAAAACTGATCAAATATAATTTGATTTTTAAAAATATTCAAATAAAAAAAATCTTATATCTTTTATTTGATTTTATTTGAATTCAAACTATTTAAATTCAAAAAATAAAATATTTAATTTAATAAAAAAAATAATCACATTATCTTTTTTTATTCAAAAATAAATATCATCATACACCCTCAATTTAGTGATTATTAACATAATTAAATAATCTTATTATTTAATTTATTAAATCACCATTATTCATTAATTAAATAATCTCATTATTTAATTAATTTCTGAATAAATACGTGTCACTTTCGTCACACAATTAATTGGACAATCCAATTAATTAACTGTGACCCTTGTTACCTAAATCGATCAGGCTAGCAAGGGGACCTAATAGACCCACAACATTTTGAGCTCCAATAATCCTTAGAATCATTAATTAAACTCTTTAATTAATATTCCTTGATTATTAACTCCGGTGTTATTCCACTAGAAACCCGAAGCTGCACTCTCTCAACTGCAGACGTTTTTACACAGACCGATACAACTCGGTGTCTATCGATATAGCTATTACATATGGTGTGATCCTCCACAGTAGTTCATAATTAGAGCTGGGTCATAAAGTCCGTTATACCCCTCTAATTACATATATCCTTTAAGTACTATTGATTCTCTAATGGAAAATAAATCATATTTCCTCACGGAATTAGGAGAGCGCTCATATTGTCCAATCCCCGAATCAACCCTTAAGGGAACTACCATCTACTTCTCACAAGAAGGAGTGGATTCCACTATTGTGTACAAACCTTCCCAGTCACAAGCCAAACCGTAATCCCAACATACGGAGTATATTGATAAGGAAATGCATCTGACCTCACCCATGGTATATCAAAGATCACGATCTAACCTGAAGGGGACACTCAGGATTAAGATCACCCACTTATAGCCATAATTAGTTGATATTTATGAATCTCATCGGTAAACGGATCTTGGTATAAGATTCATATAGATCATGACACAATCCTATATGATCACATCATACAAGGTGCCTCAATTCTCATATTTCATATGAATGATTCAGGATAGAATCACTGTACATTACTGAATGGACCGTAGCTATAGATTAACCACAAATAAAGTACCCAGCTTTATTTGCTATCTATGGACTCTTAAGATTGCACGTCTCTTACTGTATCCATCCGTATATGACACTCATATACACAATTTGAGATTACATCTGACAATCCAGGATGTTAATATGTACACAAGTTTATAAAATAAATAACATAACAGAATGAATTGAACTTTGTTTTTTATTTACTTCATAAATCCATTTACAAGTTACATGTTTAGGGTATAAACCCCAACAATCTCCCACTTGCACTAAAACATGTGAGGCATGTCTCGTAACCCTAGACCATCTAAGTGACCCGAAAACACTTTAGCCTGTAAGGTCATCATAAATGGATCAACATGATTGTCTTGTGAGGCTATCTTGGTGACGATCACATCTCCCCTTTACACTATCTCTCTGATGAGATGATACTTTCTCTCTATATGCTTCCCTCTCTTGTGGCTTCTTGGTTCTTTGGAATTAGCCACAACACCACTGTTATCATAATAAAGTGTGATGGGCTTATCCAGGTCTGGAACAACTTCCAGATCGCTCAAGAGCTTACGGAGCCAAACAACCTCTTTAGCAGCTTCACAGGCAGTTATATATTCGGCTTCCATGGTGGAGTCAGCAATGCAAGATTACTTGATACTTCTCCATACAATGGCTCCACCACCTAAGGTGAATACTGATCTAGAAATGGATTTTCTAGAATCCCTGTCTGACTGAAAATCAAAATCCGTGAATCCTAACAGGATCAAATCCTGTCCGGAATACACTAGCATATAATTTCTCGTTCTCTGAAGATACTTGAGAATAGTCTTGATAGCAACCTAATGATCCAATCCTGGATTGGACTGGTATATACTGATTACTCCCACTGCATATCAGATGTTCAGTCTTATGCATAACATAGCATACATGAGACTTCCTATTGCCGATGCATAGGGTACATGTCTCATATCCTCAACTTCTTGAGGTGTCTTAGGACACTGTTCCTTAGACAAGTGAACTCCATACCTGAAAGGTAAATTACCATTCTTGGAGTTCTGTATCAAAAATCGCACAAGAATCTTATCGATATATGATGCCTGAGACAGTGCTATAAGTTTTTTCTTACGATCCCTTATAAGTTGGATCCCTAGAACATAACTAGCCTCTCCCAAATCTTTCATTTGGAATTGGCTAGCCAGCCAGCCCTTTACATCAGACAACACTCTCATGTCATTCCCAATGAGTAGGATATCATCTACGTATAGGACCAAGAAAACTACTTTCTTATCAACGATGCGCTTGTAGACACAAGGCTCATCGACGCTCTACTCGAAGCCATAGGTTTTGATCACATCATCAAACCTAATGTTCCAAGATTTAGATGCTTACTTAAGTCCATAGATGGACCTTTGCAACTTGCAAACCTTTTGCTCTTGATCTGGAGACCCGAATCCATCTGGTTGCATCATATAGATGCTCTCATCAAGGTTACCATTCAAGAATGCAGTCTTGACGTCCATTTACTAAATTTCATAATCGAAATAGGCAGCAATGGGTAAGATAATCCTAATATACTTAAACATGGCTACTGGCGAGAAAGTCTCTTCATAATGGACCCCCTCTTTCTGGGTATAACCCTTGGCCACTAGCCTTGCCTTGAAGGTCTCTACCTTCCCGTCTACTCCTCTTATTCTTTTATAGACCCACTTACACTCAATGGGTTTTACTCCATCCGGTAAGTCTACAAGATCCCAGACTAAGTTAGAGTACATGGAATCCATCTCGAGATTCATGGCTTTAAGCCATTCCTCTTTATCAAGATCTTCCATTGCATTATTAAATGTCAATGGATCATCCACACTGTCAGTAGAGACAACACTTTGTCCCTCACCAATAGCTAAATAGAGTTCAGGTTGTCTCACAACTCTCTCACTACGTCTAGATGGTAGTGTATCCTTATCAGGAACCATCTGACTCTCAGATGTTTATGGATCAACAACTCTTGTTGATGAAGCACTAGTCTCACCAGGCTCTAACTCATTTAATACAATCTTGGAATGATGTTTATGGTCACCAATGTAATTTTTCTCAAGAAACGTTGCATTTATCGATCCAAATACTTTTTTTTTATCTTCCGGACTATAGAAGTATCCACCTCTTGTCTCCTTGAAGTATCCTATAAATAGGCAGACAACAGACTTGGAGTCTAGCTTTCCAGTTCTGTTCTTCAGCACGTGTGCTGGACACCCTTAAATACGGAAATGCCACAAACTAGCTTTACGACCATTCCACAATCTAGGGGAATCTTATGAACAGATTTAGATGACACTACATTCAAAATGTATGCCATTGTTTTTAATGCATATCCCCAGAAGGAATTTGGTAATGATGAAAAACTAATCATAGATCTCACCATTTCCATTAGGGTTCTATTTCTCCTCTCTGCTACACCATTTTACTGAGGTGTACCATGAGTTGTGAGTTGAGAAACTATCCCATGCTCGACCATGAAGTCTTCAAACTCTTGGTCAAGGAACTCACCTCCACGATCCGATCGTAGTAACTTGATAGTCTTACCTAATTGATTCTTAACTTCAGCTCGAAATTCTTTGAACTTTTCAAATGTTTCCGACTTTTGTTGCATCAGTTAGACGTATTCGTATCTTGAGTAGTCATCTATAAAGGTGACATAATACTCATAACCACCCATAGCTTTAACATTCATCGGTTCGTAGACGTCTGTATGTATAAGCTCTAGCGGTTCTTTAGCTCTAAGCCATTTTCCAGTAAAAGGTTTCTTAGTCTTCTTACATTCCAGACAAGATTCGCAGACAGGTAAGGTACCAACCTTTAACTCACTTAAAGGTCCACTTTTTACTAATCTGTCTATCCGGTCAAGGTTGATATGACCAAGCCTTAGATGCAAGAGATACGTGTCATTATCTGGAGAAATCTTATATCGTTCAGTTTTTAGTTTTTCAACCTTAAATATTTCGGTGTTGAGCAGTGTAGTATATATTAACGATCTTAACATATACAAATTGTTTCATTAATTACTGAAAAAATATTCAGACCATTTTTTCCAATAATAACAGACTTATTATTAAAAGAAATAGAATATTTTTGTTCTAACAACTTAGAAACGGAAATCAAATTCCGTGTAAATCTAGGAATATAAAATACATTGTCCAACAGTATATAATTATTATAAAAACATAATCTAATTACTCCCACTGCTCGTGCTAACACGATATCCCTTAACCCCACACGTATTGAGAAGTCTCCCTCCTCTAGCTATGTCCAAGAATCAGTCCATTGCAAAGAAGAACAAACATGATTAGTGGCCCCTGAATCAATTATCCAGGGTGAAGAATCATCTTCCACTAAACATGACTCAAGAACAAGTAAATCATATTTACCTTTCTTGGACTTCTTCTTGCTTTGGGCTTTCTTATATTTGGGCTCCCCTTCACCTTCCCAACAGACCTCTTCCTTTTCTTATTATTGGAGGAAGATGGTTTGGCAACATTTGCCTCACTGGTCTTACCATTACAGTCCTTAGTCAAGGGCTCAAAGGTAGTGAGCTCATTGAGAAACTGTGTGAGACTGAACCTTAACTTGTTCATCTCGTAGTTATTCTTAAACTGATCGAAACTCTTTGAAAACAATCGTCAGTATGATGCTCACTTGACTGGGTTTATAAATGGCCCCACCATTGACTTTTGCCGTGCTGAAATAGAACATCATGCTCAGGACATGTTCCCGAACTGACGTTCCTTCCTTCATACGAGTGGGCATAGTGGAACGAACAGCTTCGTATCACTTTTGCTCAGAGGGCAGCCCGAACATAGCTTGCAATGACTCTATGATTTTGAATGCTGAAGTCATTGCTTCTTGCTTTGTGATAAGCACGTCTGTCATTGAAGCCAATAGATATGCTCGGGCCTTCTCATCAGATGAAACCCATCGCTGGTATGCCTCATGAACAGTTCGTGTGGCATTGGTAGTAGGCGCTGGAGGACATTCCTCTGTAAGCACAAACTTGAGGTCTTTGGTGACCAAATTTGCATTAACGTTTAGTTTCCACTTTGTGTAGTTATCACCAGTTAATTTGTCGTTTGAGAGAATTTGAAGTAATGCAGAAGACATTGCTGATATAAATAAAACATTCATTCAGTCATTTATTTAAAACAAGTGCGAGTGCTTTGGTATAAATTTAATCACGATGCATGAACATGTTTAACGAACTAGAACTGCCCTAAAAAATAGTTACTATACCACTACAATCCCACATACCACAAAAAAGTTCCGCCTTAGGGTCGGTCAAATATTTGCATGTTGGACCGAGACATTCTCAATCAAATGATATTCTAGAATAACTCTTATTCCATATCATTCAACCATCATTTATTCAGTCAGGTTTTTAATTAACAAACTTAATCAAAACCTTCGTGAGTGTAACCCACCATTTCAAATCTCACGAGCTTAACTCGAGAATTACCGCCTTTGGGTCGGTCAATCCCGAAATACCCTCAGAAATCCTATCCGTTAGGAAGTCAACATTGGTAATGACCTTTGTGGAAACCCTCCTTAGGGAGGACGAAAGCAAAGCCATCACGAGGCCCCACTCAGATCTCACGGTGTTGAACTAATGATGGAGACCGTGGGATATATATGTCATATATCCCTCTCCCACTCACTATTTTAAAACTAGGGTTTTTTATTATCTATTAATGCACCTAGACTCTACAGGATCAAACGGCTAACTTTAATCAAGTTATCTAGTGCATTAACTAATTCATTATTAGAAACAAGTTCTAATTAACTAATAAATTATTAATGATTTTTAACAATTAAAAATTTAATCTATTAGTGAATAATCTAAGTCTTTGTATTCTATTTATTAAGCTCAGATTATTATGAAAGTGTTTACCAAGTTTTGACTATTAAAACTCTAACACAATATTCGGTTCATTTATAATTTGGCAATTAATCAAATTAATCCTAATTACTATAAATGACCCTATTAATCTAACTTATTAAACTCTTTAATAACTAGATTAATATTAATGAGAATTACCAAGTTTTTTAACAATAAAAAAACTAATCTCATTTTCATAGCCAATTTATGTATTTACCCATTTTAATCACATTCAAAAAAATACATAAAATATCAGGCTATGATGCATGTATGACATATCAAATATATTTATGTAGGCACATCTAATCTAAATGACATACGTATGCATGACAATGCTTTTATCATCACATAATATAAAGCATACATGAATTGACCGAGTACTGTGGATTATTTAACCTAAAAAAAAATAGAATCTAAAATTACAAAAATACCCCCAAGGCATTCCTTGGTCTTCTTGTAATTTTCGAGTCTTCCAGTCTCTTCAGGTCACTTCGATTCATCTCATGAATCCTTCTTCGCGATTTTTTCAGGTCTTCAAAATATGTTACATTTTTTTTTACAATACAATTACAGTAAAAAAAAATAATGAACAAAAAAATATAATACAACCTCTAAACCCTAAATCCACAGTACCATATAATTAATGATCAATCATGTTTTTATAAATTCTAAAAAAACTAATATACATACAAAAATATCATACAGTCAATTTAAATCGTGTCTACACAATTATACATATAGGAGCATCGAAAACAATTTCCTGTTCCGAAAATAAAACTGGCTTTGATACCAATTGTTGGAACCCCGTTTACCAGTCACACAGCGGAAATGAGTTTTAATTTTTTTCATACAGATTATAATCTGTATCGGGGACTAGTGAATTTGTGATCGTATTTATTTCGGAACAAATACATATACTAATTATTACACTAATAAAATATATATGTAAATACAAGAAATTGTAATCAATAATAAAAAGGAAGATTAAAAGAACCACACCAACGTTTGTAGGCTCATTCACTTTTTTGATATGCTCATGGTCTATACCACTGATATTCCTTGCTATATCTCGGGATTGGTAACTGCGTGTGGGCATGTCACGAACTCAGGAACTAGAATGGAGGATGTAAAAGAGAGAAGAAGAAGAAACTCTTTCTTTTGATATAAGTATACAACACTTGCACACTTTGGGGTTTATACCCTAAACAAGATCATGGTGGAGAATATCTATTTGGTGAGTTTCAGCAATATCTTATTGAAAATGGGATAATTTTCCATTTTTCTGCACCAGGTACACCTTAACAAAATGGGGTGGCAGAAAGGAGAAATAGAACTCTTTTGGACAATGTTAGGTCTATGTTGAGTTTTTCAACGCTTCCTAATTCTTTTTCGGGATATGCTTTACAAATTGCTATGTACATTCTAAACGATGTACCATCTAAGTCGGTTCCTAAAACACCACATGAATTGTGGATCGGACGAAAGCCTAGTTTACAACACTTAAGGATATTTGGATGTCTTACCCATGTGTTAATAGGAAAGACAGAAAAGATAGTGTCCAGTTCAGAAACATGCATATTTGTAGGGTATCTAGAAAGAACAAAAAAATATTATTTATATAGTCCTTCAGATCTTAAAGTAATTGTTTCGACAAATGATAAATTTGTGGAAGAGGACAATATAAATATTTTTGTGCCTAAAAGTATAATTGTCCTTGTTGACGTTGGTTTCTCGATGGATGAGCAAGCCAACAAGATTGGATTTTTGTTATGACTTGTCAAAGAGAAGAGAAAGAGAATGCAGTTCTAAGTTAATAAGACACGAATTTGCGTGGTAAAACTCCGGTGATCGGAGAAACGTCTACGGGTGGTTGAGTAAACAACCGAGCCAAAATCCACTATTAAAATAAATAATTACACCACTCGATCTCTTTTTTCTCTCTATTATGGATTTTCTGTATATTTCTGTCTTTTTCAACAATGAGATTATATGTCTATTTATATTTGCATAGAACCCTAATCCATGTATACAAGTAATGAAAGAATTTATTATTCAGTTACATTAGGTTGCTTGTTGGAGTCGCTTTTAACTTCTATTCTATTTTAGAGATTGCATGGAGGTCGACTGGGACTCTGGTGATATAGTCCGTTTGGGACTTATTTCCTTATAAATACGTAATCTTCTCGAAGTAGAGTTGTTGCCTGATTTGGAACCCGTTTCCTATTTAGTATTTTATTCTTCTAGAAATTCTTCTGGATATGGATGTCTTGCGTATTAGAGCATGACTATTGGCTTTTCCACGTGAAAATTATGTGTTGGATTTCTATATTCGGGTTTCTCATATCTATCATGAGTAGAACATGTCATCACTTGGTCCCGAGCAGGTCATGGCTTTTTTCGAATACTTATATTCTCACTTACTGGGTTCTTATTCCTTTTGCGATGTCTTGAAGGGTACTTTTTGGATGCCTAATCGAATACCTACCTGATAAATTTTTAAAGGACTATCCACCTTGTCAGTGACGTGTACATTCGATAAAAATATACATATAAAAATACTCCTTAAAATATTTTTACCGAGTAGGAATTTGGCGAAAGTATATTAATCGAATTCCCGACTAGCTTTTTGTCTTCATTAATACTGGAATAATTACTTCTTAAATGACGCTTCGTACTAATGATGTGTCTTAATGGCTACCATGAATGTGCAATTTGTTTCTCCACATGAAATCCCAATGATTATGACGTTTTAAAATTCTAACGGCCTGGTTAGTTCTTTCCACGACACGTGTCCATTAACCGCTAGGTTTCTCTAGTAGCATTTATGAGACGAGACTGGTGAGTTAACTGATGTGCCACTTTCGTAATCAAATCCTTATTTTGATTTTTCCCGCTTTTTGAGACCCTAATGTTTCGTGTGATTGCCCCTTTAAAAAATTTACTGAAATGACTGTTCCGGTTTATTTTTACAGAAGCAAATATTCGACCTCGACTTTCTTCATCTCCCAACTCTCTTATTTGCAGTTTTTCCAGATTTCTTTACATTTACTTTAAAGGTTAGTTTCGATGAACCCAGTTTCCCCATTATCACCTTTTTGTAATAGCTTTCGAAGCACTCGAACGTGGAGACCTTCAATTGGTTTCCTGTGTTCGTAGGTTATTGGGGGTGATTCCTTCTGATGAACCTTCGTTTCTGGATGTTGGTGTTTCTGGGCTTCATCTTGATGCTCACTTTAGTTCTTGCTATGAATCTTCTTCTAGTTCTGAATCTTCTATTTTTGATCATCATGGGGTTCCTTTACGATCGAGGATGGGAAAACATCAGAGCAAACATGTAGTTCACAAGCATGGCTCAAACAGTTTCCAAATCAAGAGGCAAATAATTGATGAAAATGATGTCGAGAAAGAATACAGCGTGTCTCGTATCCCATTTTCTCTTGATCGTCTGAGTGGATATGATGACGAGCCAAATGTGGTAGGGAAAGATGAGATCGAGAAGTATCGTGCTAGGTTTGACCTAGATGACTCAGTCATATTGACTCCTGCTGGTGATAGAGTAGTATGGAACCCACCTCCGGGTATGGTGGCGATTTATAGGTCCATGCTGCTGTGGTATGACTCTTCCACTTCAAATATTCATCACTTGGTTCCATACCAAAGTGAGGATCGCTCTAGCCCAACTTGCTCTGGACAGCTACAAAATCCTGATGTGTATGTGGCATATGTGGAGCCGGATGAACCTGTCACCGCCTTCTCCAAGCAAAATTTGGCATTTCTTCACACCAAGGCAATCTGGTTTGACTGGAACTTATTTTCTTATGTCAAATCCACCAGATTGCTGGGTCCCTGAGGGGACCAAAGTGAACTGGGGAGTTGATATTTCTTCGGACCCCAAGAAGAGAGGCTTTGTGTGGGGATTCCCTTCTTTGAACAAGCATTGGAAGAACATCTGGTCTTTTGCTGGTGGGAACCTGGGTCTTGAGGTTACTCTCTCATCTGGGAAAGATCAGGAGGTGTTAAAGGTTCCCCATTTTTTCTGTTCTCCTGATGCCTGGAACAAGAAAAAACTTATTTTCACTGATACTGAGTTGACTAGACTTGCTCGGGTAGCTGTACGTACTTTGGAAAAGAGGAGCATGTCATATCTTTACAATGAGAAGAAAATGATCGAACTCAGTTTATTTAATCAGATTTCGGATAACCGTAGGCGATGTAAGTAGAAATTTTTCTCATTCCTATTTTGCTTCCTGCGTTATTATTTATGACTTGGTTTTTCTTCTCTAACTTGTGTAGTGTATGACTCGGATATCATCTATGACGTCCAAGATCGCCAGGTGAGATCGATCCTTCAGGCGAGCAAAAAACAAGCTTCTCACCAAAACAGGGAAGGTATTGCTCCGCCTAACGAATTAGATAAAGAGTCTGATGAGGCTGATGAGTAGATTCCTGAGTACATCCTTGAAGAGGTCATTCAGCCGACCGTGGGGGAATCTAGCAGTCCGAGTGGCCCTACTGAAACTGTAAATGCCTAGAAGTTACCTGAAGATGAAGGCAGGCAAGGAGATCGTCTTGGTGGCGAGGTGCCCGATGAGCCAATCTCCCCTGTTGATAAGGTTCCTATAAAGCAGTTTGCTATCGGAGTTGGTGATAAACCCTTAGATGAACAAGTAGATTTCGATCCTGGATTTTTTAGATCCTTCTAAGATGATGGTCAGGATGATCCTACGGCTGACCTCAGCTTCCATCGTACACTGACCTAGAAAAGAAAGATGGTTGACTCCCCCACTAGCGCTCGTAAAGTTCTTTGGGTGGTATCATTCTTTGAATTGAGTGATGATAATACCGAGGTCAGAGTCTCTCTGAGAGTTCAAGTTGAAGTGTCTATAGGAATAACAGAAACTTCGGACCTGAACAGAGATTCTTTATCTCCTGAGGTTGAAGATGTAAGGGCGGAATCCTCGAGAGACCCTTATCCTTCTCCCCAGGATATGCTAAGGGCGATGTTTTCTGGTCGGGCCTTCACTGGGGATGATTATTAGAGCCGCTTCGGAGGAGGTTCTTCAACAGATCATCTTTAAAATATTTTCAATAGTGTGTCTTATGTAAGTTCTATCCCAACTGTTTAAGTTTACGCCTATTAGATTGTTTACTTAACTCTTCCTTGCAGATGGTGGCTGAGTTTGCTGAGTTAGTTCAGACGCAACAACATCATGCTGATTGGATAAGACGTCTTGAAGCTCAACTAAAGGAGAGTGAGGATTGCCGTGCTCGGGTTGAGGTGGCTTATCAGAGGGAGTTAAGCTCTACCCAGGAAATCACCGATCATGGAGGCCGATGAGAGAGCTTCCATGGTAGAAGAGAAGGCTGTGTCTTTCAAGAGTTTATTATCTACTACCCAGGGGTTGATGCTTAAGGTTGAACAGGAAGCTGAACTGGCTCGGTAATCTTATGAGTAGAAAATTAAAGACTTGGAACGTCGAGCTTTGACCGTCGAATCCCTATCAAAGGAGGCTAGGCTGGCACTTGAGGTCTAAGGGGTTAATAGCTTTAAAAGGTCCCCAACTTATGACGCCATTCTCCTTTAGGAATTTTAACGAGGGTTAGGTTCAACTAGCGAATTTTTTAAGGTTAAGAATTGGGCAACTGATAAAGCTCGAACCAACTGAGAGCTTTCGATCAAGAACCACGTGGACCGGTCCTTGGAGTCTCTTTGGATTCAAATGAAAGAATGGAGAGTTTCCTGTCGCATCCGAGGTAAACAGGTCCATCCTATGCATTTGAAGATCCCATCAGAGCATTCTCTCTCGACATTCTATGCCAGTCAGGAATCGTGTGTGGATGGTTCAACGCCTGATGTTGGTCTGGTCCCTAGAGCAAATTATCTTGAGTGGATGGATGATTTGGTCAACACAATCACCTAGCCTTCAAATGAGAGTCTCCTCCATGAATACGAGATGGTGCCCGACCTGAGTATTGGCAAGAGCTCTAAATCCTCATCCCAACCTTAGCCATTTTTGTACATTGTATAGAAAAGATTTATTAATAAAGCTTTACTTTTGCCAACTGCTTTGTTCAGAATGCCAAGTATTAATTAAACCGGCTAACTCTATTGCCAGAGTATTTTCACTGAGTATCTTAGTTTTGTTAACAGTTTCTAACACCAAGTATCTTATTAAACTGGCTAATGCTATTTCTATACCAAGTATTTTATTAAACTGGCTAATGCGATTTCTTTGTGCCAAGTATCTTATTAAACTGACTATTATTAACCGAGTCATCTTGAAACAGGTAAGCAGTTTTACCCTTGTGTTTCATACTCGGTTGCTACCCGAACATTACATCAAGGCTCACCATGATCATATGTTTCGAGTTCCTATCACTGAGGATGTCTTCTAGTTTTTTTGCACAGGGGTTTATCGAATTGTTAAGTTTTTAAATTGCTTAACACAACTGCGCATCTCAACGGGTTTTTTCCTGATGACACCCTGAGCCATTTTTCAGAATCTCGTGCCTTGGGTTTGCCTTTTGGCTAAGGTCGACTGACCTTGCTAGGCTGGCGTGCTCCTTCGAGCTTCTCCGCTCATTTGGGGATTTTACCAAATTAATGGTCCCGAGCTTTTTTTTTTTTTGCATGTTCTTATTGTCATGCTCGTCTTTCATATGTTATTATCATATGCTTAGATTTCTGGAATCCCGTGTTAAGCCTTTATTTATAACTGTAAAATTAACAATGATAAAATCTTTAAAAACTAAAAAACATCCTGACTAAAAGAAACAAATTTCAAGGATAAAAAATCTTCAAATATTGGGCATTGCATGGCCGGGGTAGAACCCCTCTATCTGGTCTAGCAATCCAATACGTTCCATGTCCAGCTACTCCTTCAAACTTTTACAGGCTTCCCACTTATCGGCCAAGGAGCCTGCAACTTAGTTTTTTATGTTTGGTGACACCTTTATGAGCACCAGGTCCCCTAGCTTGAATTTCCTGATCCGAACATGAGTGTTGTAATGTCGAGCCACTCTTTACGGATATATTGTATTTCTTACTCGGGATTTCTCCCTCTTTTCTTCTAGCTCATATAAGTTTTGTAATATCATATCAACATTCTAGTCTTCATCATATAGCCTGACCCTAGGTTATAAGTATGATGTTTCTACTGGGATAATAGCTTCAGTTCCAAATGCCAAAGAGAATGGAGTCTCTCCTGTAGAAGTCCTTGTTGTCTTCCGATACACCCATAATACTTCAGGAAGCTTTTCAACCCAACTGCCTTTCTTGGCATCAAACTTTGCTTTGGGTGTGTGCTTGATGATTTTGTTTACTGCTTCGGCTTGCCCATTTGTTTGAGGGTGGGCAGGTGTAGCATAATAATTTGCAATCTGGTACTCGTTGCATAACTATCTTAAATTTTGATTATCGAACGGAATGCCGTTGTCAGTGACAATAGTGTTGGGTACTCCAAATCTATAGAGTATATTTTTCTTCACAAAGTTCGTGGTATTTGCTTTTGTGATATGCACCAATGCTTCAGCTTCTACCCACTTTGTGAAATAATCAATGGCTACTATTACATGCTTTGCTCCACCCCCTGTCCCTGCCAGTATTGGGCTAAATAAGTCCAGGCCCCTTATGGCAAATGGCCATGGTGATGTGAGGCTTCTAAGTTGTTCTGGGGGTTGTCGGATATCATTGGTGATCCTCTGGCATGTATTGCAGCTTTCTGAACATCGTTGTGCATCCAAGAGCAAAGAGGGCCAATAATAACCTTGCCTGAGTACCTTATGTGCTAAACTTTTACCCACAGTATGTTTTTCGCATACTCCCCCTTGGATTTCCTACAATATCCGATATACATCTTCCTCAGGTACACATCTTTGGAGTGTTTGGGAAAATTCCCTTTTGTTCAATTCTCCTCCAATCAACGTGTATCTTGCTGACAGGTACCTGATGCATTTGGCCTCTAGGGGATCTTTCGGGAGCGCGCCTTCTTCTAGGTATCTTTTTAGCTGAGTCATCCAACCGTCTGGCAGTGTTCAGATTTCTAAGATTTCTAAGTTTTTTGGCTCAACTATACTCGGTCTAAGGGATGTGCGATCGGAATAGTTTTAGGCCCTATTGTGGTTATTGCTGATGCTAGGTTGGACAAAGCGTCTGCTTTTTCATTCTCTTCCCTAGGAATCTGGAAAATCTTATATTCCTTGAATTTTTGAAGGAGTTGTTTTGCTATGTCTCGATAAGCTATCATACCTTCATCTCTAGCTTGGTATTCGTCCAGGACTTGGTTGACGATTACCTGTGAGTCACTGAATATCTCGACCTCATCTGCTCCGAGGGCTATGCATACTCTGAGTCCAACTAGTAATACCTTATACTCAACTTGGTTATTTATTGCTTTGAAGTCGAATCTCATGGCACATTCAACATCATCTCCCTCCGGGGTGCGTACTACGAACCCTGCCCCGCTGCCATGAGTGTTTGAGGAACCATCAACATATAGCATCCACGAGAATTTCTTGCCTAGCATTCCTTTCGATTACAGGTTTTGTTCTGTGAATTCTGCTATAAAATTTACCACTGCTTGGCCTTTGAAAGATGTCCTGGGGACGTACTGAATATCGAACTCACTCAACTCTATTGGCCATTTAGTTAATCTCCCCAAAATTTCTGGCTTATGTAGGATTTGCTTTAGTAGGCAATTGGTGAAGACGTGGATCGTTTGAGCCTGAAAGTATGGCCTCAGCTTCCTTGTTGCTAAAATCAATGCTAGGGCTATTTTTTTTGCCTGTGAATACCTGGTTTTAGCTGGAAGAAGAGCTTTGCTGGTGTAATATACTGGCCTCTGTACCCCATCTTTTGTCCTGACTAGAACGGAGCTTGTTGCTAATTCTGTAATTGACAAGTATAAGTGAAGAGTTTCTCCCATTTTAGGTTTTGAAAGGATGAGAACCAGCCCCAAGTACTCTTCGATTTTCAGGAATGCCTGTTCACATTCTTCATTCCATTCGACCCCTTTTCCCTTTTTTAATTACCTTAAAAAGGGGTGCTCATCTATCTGTGGCCTTTCAAATAAATATGCCTAAGGAACCTAAGCATCCAGTCAAACGTTGCACTTCTTTTAGTGTCCTTGGCGAAGTCATTTTCAAAAGGGCTTGGATCTTCTCAGGGTTTACTTCAATTCCCCTTTGGTGAACTTGGAAACCAAGAAACCTTCCTAAAGGAACTCCGAATATGCATTTGTTTAGATTCAACTTCATCTGATATCTTTTCAAGACATCAAATGTTTCCTATAGGCCTGAAGCATGTTTGTCTGCCTAGATACTTTTGGTTAACATGTCGTTTATGTAAACTTCCATGTTTCTACCTGTTTGGCTAGCAAAGGTCCTATTGACCAATCTCTGGTATGTTGCTCCAGTGTTTTTTAGCCCAAAAGAAACTACTGTGTAACAGTATAAGCCTTGATCGGTTGTGAATGCTGTTTTTTCCTCATTAGCTTTACTCATCCTGATTTGATTGTATCTCGAGTAGGCATCCATGAAGCTAAGTAATTCATGGCCTGATGTTGCATCGACCAGTTGGTTTATCCTTGGAAGTGGAAAACTATCTTTTCGGTAGGCTTTGTTAAGGTCCATGTGTAGGGAAAAAATGGTTTAGAAACGCAGCGGAAGCGTGTTAAAAACAAAATTAGGGTTTGAGAATAAATAATTTTTTCCCTTTTATGCAACGAGAACCTTAACCCTAGATTAATTGATGTATATAAAAGTATCGTACCTTTATCGCGTGACGACTGAACAAGTGCCGAATTAATTCCTCAAGATCTTCCAATCCAATCACGAACGTGAATCACCTAGGAGTGTGGGCTCCCTTTCTTTAAATTGTATTCCTGAGGATGGAGACAAAGCAAATGTCTTTTTTTTTGTTAGTTACAAATATCCTCCAAGAGAAAAATCTAAGAACATCCGGTCACTTGTGAATTATCAATCAATTTGATTGTAACTCACGTGAACCTTGATTCGATGTTGTACACAAAACCCTTTTGATGTAAAGGATATTAGTATACTATCGAATACAAAAACGTTCCCCTTTTTTCTCTACTTGGCCGAATTCACACACAATTGCTTAGAGATGATTGAATTTTGTCTAGAGTAAAATCAGATTTTTTTCCTTCAAAATTCTATGATGGCCGAATCCTCCACTAAGAAAAATATAGCTTGGCCAAAATTCACCACTAATGCCTTAAGGGTGGCCGAATTCATCATGCTCATATATATAGAATCATAAATCCGTTCCTAAGAAGGATTCACTTGGTTGGCAAGAATCCTTTCCTTAGGTGGATTTATTTGGTAGTTAGAATCATTATCGAAAAAGAAATCTATCCTATTCTATATAACACATGTGGTGGCCGAATTTCCCTTCTTTGATGTAGATTAGGAGAGTTTAATCTTTCCTAGTAAAGATTCTTGATGGACAAGAATCCTATCCTTAGGTAGATTACTTGGTGGTTATGAATCCTTTTCAAATAAGAATTTGACCACTAAGTAGTTTTACTTGGTGACCAAGAATCCTTTTCCAAAAAGAATTCTTTCATACACCAAGACTCCTAATCCAACTCAATAGTGTTTTTGTAACCATATTAAAGACTTCCTAATTTGATTAGATAAATAACCCCATTTATTTATCTACTTATCAAATATAGTCTTTAACATTAACTATACTACCAACAATAATATAGTTTTAGGAGACCATCTCCTATTAGGAAAAGATTTTGACTTTTAATTAAATAATTAATTAATCAACAAATTAATTAAATTTCATTTAATTAAACAATAATAAAATAAAAATAATATGTTTAAGCTATTCACCATAGCCATTGCCGCCCATACCTAGTATAAAGGCCATATATTATTTTTCTTATTTTATTAAAACCATTGGACCTTAATAAAAAGTCCACATGTGAACTAGACCTATTCTTACAAAAAGAAACAAGTTCACATACCTTATTACTATTCTAGATGGACCCCTAAATTCGCCCGGTAGAATATATCAAGTGATCCATTCAAGTTCGTGTGGAATGGGGATCTTGGTGGGCTATCTAAATTTAAGCTCCAATAGACACAACTCAATCACAATCAACAAATTATTCACTTAGGTCCAATCTATTTAATTTTAGTTCATTCCACTAAAGAACTAAAATTGAACTCTTAAATAAAGATAGAATAAGTTGATATTACTCATTCATACCCTAGACAACCTTATTATAGAAAGTGTATCCTCGTGAAGAATACCTGTAATCGCCAAGAGCTCATTGAACACCTATAGCTCTTCAAGTTACCATATTTACTCATATGACCACATTTTGAACTTGGATATTTTGACTTGTCCAGAAGCCATGTTTCAATAGACACTGTTGAAAACTTAACGTTAAGATTTAATGTCCAATACCTCACAACATCCATATGATGGTATTCTACTCTAATTCAATAAATGGAGCCACGATATCCATGTCTATAAATGAAGTCCTCTATCGATTAACAAATGAATACCACCAAAGTTTCAAGGACATACTATGCTATATAATCGTACTCATTGATAGCTCAAATGATAACACTTGCTCAAATGATAACACTTGCAACCATAAGTCCATCATTTATCTCAGGATTAAGATAGACTCTTCGATTGTCTTCAAATGAAAAACTTTTATCCATTGACGGTTCTGGATAAAGTATTTCATTTTGATCCTATTCAATGCACCTAGTGCACTAGATTCTTTTGCCCAAAGATACCACACTTTGATGATTTTAGACTCATCATAACACATTTGATCCCACTCAAATGCTAGCAAAAGAATCTACAACTTTGACAAGATAAAGGCGCCCAACTTTATATCTTAAGTTGTGAATATTATTCAAGACTAACTAAAGAATTGTGTCTACCTCATACATATCTAGATGTATGAACAATTCTTCTTTTCTCATAGACTTTTGACCTTATGATTATTTACTTTTACAATTATAATAATTAAACTATAAATGCTATAAGATTTGTTAAACGAGAAATCACTTTATGCATATGAAACGATTGTTAATTACAATATTACACTCTTGCTATCGAGCATAATCCTAACAATCTCCCACTTTCTCTATAGCAAATGTGTCATATCTATCATTCCCATGTTCACTAGATGCCTATCAAAACTCTTTTGAGGGGGAGCCTTTGTAAAGGGATCCGCTAGATTTTCTGCTGATGCGATCTTGGTAATCGTCACGTCACCCCTGTGCACAATTTCTCTAAGAAGGTGATACTTTCTTTCAATGTGTTTCCCAATCATATGACTTCTTGGTTCTCTGTAATTAGCCACTGCTCCACTATTGTCACAATAGATAGTGATCTGCTTATTCGCATCAGGAACCACTTTCAAGTCAATTAAGAATTGGCGGAGCCAGACAGCTTCTTTAGCAGCCTCGGATACGGCAACATACTTTGCTTCCACGGTGGAATCAGCAATACAAGATTGCTTAATACTCCTTCATATGACTGCCCCTCCTCTAATGGTAAACACAGATCCTGATATCGATCTCCTGGAGTCAGAATCTGACTAAAAATCAGAATCTGTATACCCAACGGGAATTAAATCCCCTCCAGAGTATACAAGCATATAATCTCTCGTTCTCCTAAGATACTTGAAAATATGCTTGACTGCCGTCCAGTGATCAGGTTCAGGCTTCGATTGAAACCTGCTAACTATGCCCATAACAAAACAAATATCTAGTCTAGTGCAGAGCATTGCATACATGAGACTTCCAACTACCGAAGCATACGGAATCTTTCTCATGAATTGCTCTTCATGCTCATTCTTAGGAACTTGTTCCTTCGAAAGTTTGATTCCATGCCTGAAAGGTAACATACCTTTCTTGGAATCTTGCTTGGAAAACCTAGACAAGATTTTGTCTGTGTATGAAGCTTGGGATAATGCAATCGTTCTATTCTTTCTATCCCTTATGACTTGGATACCAAGAATATAACTTTCTTCTCTTAAGTCCTTCATATCAAATTGTTTTGCTAACCATTCTTTTATTGATGTCAATACACCTACATCGTTTCCGATGAGTAGTATATCATCAACGTAAAGAACCAGGAAAACCAACTTGGCGCCTTTAATTCTTTTGTATACACAAGGTTCATCAAGGTTTTGAATAAATCCAAAACCTTTAACAGCTTGATCGAACCTTATGTTCCAGGATCTGGATGCTTGCTTCAATCTATATATGGATCCTTACAACTTGCATACCCTTTCCTCTTAGCCCTTTTCAATGAATCCTTCTGGTTGCTTTATATAGATGCTTTCGTCAAGACTTCCATTAAGGAAAGCTGTCTTGACGTCCATTTGCCAAATCTCTAGGTCTAGAGATGCCGCAATGGAAAAGAGTATCCTAATGGATTTAAGCATGGTCACATGAGAGAAGGTTTCTTCATACTCGATTCTTTCCTTCTGTGTATAACCTTTAGCTACCAATTTAGCTTTAAAGATTTCCACTTTTCCATCCATTCCTCTTTTCCTCTTGTATACCCACTTGCACCCGATGGGTTTTATCCCTTTAGGCAAGTCTACAAGAGATCAAACATTATTTTTGAACATAGATTCAATTTCGGATTGCATTGCCTTTTGCCAATGGCAATAATCAACATCTTCCATTGCTTCCTTGTACGTATAGGGATCATTGTCGCCCAGAAGATTATCTACAAATTATCCTAGACAGATGTATCTCTCGGGTTGTATAACAACCCTCCCACTACGACGAGGTATGTAGATTGTTGATCTTGTATTGGTACGGAATTTACAATTGGGCTTGGTTGCGAAACCTCTTGTGGAATTGAATCTCCTAAAAGATCATTTAGGACAATTCTACTTTTAGGCACAAAATTATTCATATAGTCCTCTTCTGGAAATTTAGCATTTTTCGAAACAAATACTTTAAGATTTGAAGGACTATAAAAATAATATCCTTTTGATCCTTTTGGATACCCTACAAATATGCATGTTTCTGAACAGGACTCCATCTTATCTGTCTTTCCTTTTAACACGTGCACAGAACATCCAAATATCCTTAAGTGTTGTAAACTAGGCTTTCGCCCAGTCTAGAACTCATGCGGTGTTTCAGAAACCAACTTAGATGGTACATCGTTTAGAATATACATGGCAGTTTGTAAAGCATATCCCCAAAAAGAACTAGGTAGCGTTGAATAACTCAACATAAACCTAACCATATCCAAAAGAGTTCTATTTCTCCTTTCTGCGACCCCATTTTTTGAGGCGTGCCTGGTGCAGAAAAATAAGAAATTATTCCATTATCAATAAGATATTGCTGAAACTCACCAGATAGATATTCTCCACCACGATCGGACCTCAAGATTCTTATGCATTTCTCAAGCTGATTTTCTACTTCAGCTTTAAATGCTTTGAACATATCAAAAGCATCTGACTTATGTCTCATGAGATACACATAGCCAAATCTTGAGTGATCATCCGTGAAAGTGGTGAAGTACTCATATCCACCTCTAGCTTGAATGCTCATAGGTCCACACACATCAGTGTGTATAAATTCTAAACATTCAATGGCTCTTGTGCCTTTGGTCATAAACGACCTTTTGGTCATTTTACCTTCCAAACAAGATTCACAAGTTGGTAAAGTTGGTAGATCATCAACCTTTAATTCACTTAGAAGTCCGTCACATACCAATCTTTTAATCCTATTAAGGTTAATATGACCTAGGCGCAAATGCCATAGGTAGGTTTCATATTTTGATAATTTTACTCTTTTATGATTGGGTTCCGTTGATTCCGTGTCTAACAAGTGAGAGATATTTCCATGCAAATAGAATAAACCGTTTTCCAATGTACCTTTGCAAATAATTTTGTCATTCTTACTAATAATAAAGATTTTATTAAAAGTAACCGAATAACCAAATTTATTTAAATAAGAAACTGAAATTAAATTCCTCTTGAAATGAGGTATATGGTAAACGTCTATTAAATCTAAATGCCTATAAGAATCTAAACTAATTCTAATATCTCCCACTGCACTAGCATACACCAACATTCCATTGCCTAAACGTAAGTTGAATTCGTTCTCTTTAAGCCTTCTCCTTTCCTTGAACCCCTGTAAGGAAAAACAAACATGATTAGTGGCTCTGGAGTCTATGATCGAAGAATCCATAGAATCCGCCAAAAAACATGTTTCAAGATAATTAATATTACCTTCTTCCTTTCCTTGAGACTTTGGTCAATTTCTTTTCCAATGTCCCTTTTCACCACAAAGGAAACACTTTCCTTTGATCTTGGTTACTTTCTTTGTCTCCTTCTTTGTAGGTCCTAGTTGCTTTTTCTTCTATTGTTTCTTGACCTTCTTACGGGTCTTAACAGTAGCAACTATACCTACGGTATGAATCTCTTGACCCTTGCCTTTCACAAGGATCTTTTCCGCGCTTTGAACATCTTGCATCAGGCCTTACAAGGTGTATTCCTTATTATTCAAGGTGTAGTCCAACTTGAATAGATCAAAGGAATCCGACAGTGAGTTGACAATCATGTCAATTTTGGTCTTACCATCTATCTCAGCACCATTCAGTTCAGTAATGTTGAGATGTGCTATGACTTTTATCATGTGATCTTTCATAGCCTGTCTGGGTTTTATCCTAAGATTCATAAAAGCAGTCACTGCCTCTCTCTTAGTCGTCCTAGACCTCTTAGCAAACATCTCCTCTAGAGACATCATTATATCGGTAGCCGTCTCTATTCCTTAATGTTGCTGTTGCAACATGTCAGAGATGGTGGCCATAATGTAACATTTAGCCATCTCATCAGAAGACTCCTACTGCTTATACTCATCTCTTTGCTCCTGAGTAGATTCATTAGTAGGAGTAGGTGGTTTAGGAGTTCACAGAACAAACTTATGCTTTTCGGATTGCAATAGAAGCCCAATTTTCCTTTTCCATGTGACATAATTATCACCAGTTAAAGTATTGTCTTTAAGGATGTTGATTATGGATGTGGTCATGATTTCTGAATAACAAAAATTATATATGAGTAAATAATCATGATTAATCACTTTTGAATATTTATCTTGAATTAAATAAAATAATTCAATCGTAAAAATTCAACGGTGATCCAACACCCATAAATGTCACGCCTCATTTGGGAGCTCGCAATATTTACTAGTTGGACTAGGTCCCACCTAATTGTTAACATAACAACCAACATTTTCAATTTTAGCCTTGTGATTTTTATTAACAAGAACTCTTGAGAGAATATTAATAAAATTACATTGAGTGTAATAATAAGTTATCGACCTTCAATATAATCCCTCACGAATATCCCTCCTTTGGGAGTAGACATCGTTTGGGATAATTGTCTAGTCTAACCTTGTAAGGAAGTATCTCGCTAAATTCCATTCATGAATACCTCTTGGGTGGTTATTCACGAAACATAAAGCACAACTAAACTTCGAGGCCGTAGGTGTTCCAAAACACCTTCTCCCACTCAATTGTTTAAGGCATGTGATCGAATTCCAAAGAATGATTTACCAAGTTATCCAAATGCCAATTTAGATACTTAAACCATTCAATGCATGTACAACCTGACTCTGATACCAATTGTAGGGAAAAAACGGTTTAGAAACGCAGCGAAAGCGTGTTAAAAACAAAAATAGGGGTTTGCGTATAATTTTTTTTTCCCTTTTATGCAACGAGAACCTTAACCCTAGATTAATTGATGTATATAAAAGTATCGTACCTTTGCGTGACGATTGAACAAGCACCGAATTAATTCCGCAAGATCTTCCAATCCAATCACGAACGTTAATCACCTAGGAGTATGGGCTCCCTTTCTTTAAATTGTATTCTTGAGGATGGAGACAAAGCAAATATCTTTTCTTTGTTAGTTACAAATATCATCCAAGAGAAAAATCTTAGAACATCCGCTCACTTGTGAATTATCAATCAATTTGATTGTAACTCGTTTGAACCTTGATTCGATGTTGTACACAAAACCCTTTTGATGTAAAGGATATTAGTATACTATCGAATACAAAAACTTTCCCCTTTTTTCTCTACTTGGCCGAATTCACACACTATTGCTTAGAGATGATTGAATTTTGTCTAGAGTAAAATCAGAGTTTTCTCCCTCAAAATTTTATGATGGCCGAATTCTTCACTAAGAAAAATATAGCTTGGCCGAAATTCACCTCTAATGCCTTAGGGCTGGCCGAATTCATCATGCCCATATATATAGGATCATAAATCCTTTCCTAAGAAGGATTCACTTGGTTGGCAAGAATCCTTTCCTTAGGTGGATTTATTTGGTAGTTAGAATCCTTATCTAAAAAGAAATCTATCCTATCCTATATAACACATGTGGTGGCCGAATTTCCCTTTTTTGATGTAGATTAGGAGAGTTTAATCTTTCATAATAAAGATTACTTGATGGACAAGAATCCTATCCTTAGGTAAATTAACTTGGTGGTTATGAATCCTTTTCCAAAAAGAATTCTTTCCTACCCAAGAATCCTAATCCAACTCAATAGTGTTTTTGTAACCATATTAAAGACTTCCTAATTTGATTAGATAAATAACTCCATTTATTTATCTACTTATCAAATATAGTCTTTAACATTAACTATACTACGAACAATAGTATAGTTTTAGGAGACCATCTCCTATTAGGAAAAGATTTTGACTTTTAATTAAATAATTAATTAATCAACAAATTAATTAAAATTCATTTAATTAAATAATAAGAAAATAAAAATAATATATTTAAGCTATTCACCATAGCCATTGCCGCCCATACCTAGTATAAAGGCCATACATTATTTTTCTTATTTTATTAAATCCATTGGACCTTAATAAAAAGTCCACATGTGAACTATACCTATTCTTACAAAAAGAAACAAGTTCACATGCCTTATTACAATTCTAGATGGACCCCTAAATTGGTCCGGTAGAATATATTAAGTGATCCATACAAGTTCGTGTGTATTCCAATAACAATAAAAAAATGATTCACTTATGTCCAATCGATTTAATTTTAGTTCATTCCACTAAAGAACTAAAATTGAACTCTTAAATAAAGATAGAATAAGTTGATGTTACTCATTCATACCCTAGACACCTTATTGGAGAAAGTGTATCCTCGTGAAGAATACCAGTAATCATCAAATGCTCATATACCGTCTATAGCTCTCCAAATTACCATATTTACTCATATGACCACATTTTGAACTTGGTGTTTCAATAGACACTGTTGAAAACTTAACGTTAAGATTTAATATCCAATACCTCAAAACATCCATATGATGGTATTCTACTCTCATTCAATAAATGGAGCCACGATGTCCATGTCTATAAATGAAGTCCTCTATCGATTAACAAATGAATACCACTAAAGTATCGAGGACAGACTATGCTATATAATCGTACTCACTGATAGTTCAAATGATAACACTTGCAACCATAAGTCCATCATTTATCTCAGGATTAAGATAGACTCTCCGATTGTCTTCTAATGAAAAACTTTTATCCATTGACGGTTCTGGATAAAGTATTTCATTTTGATCCTATTCAATGCACCTAGTGCACTAGATTCTTTTGCCCAAAGACACCACACTTTAATGATTTTAAACTCATCATAACACATTTGATCCCACTCAATTGCTAGCAAAAGAATCTACAACTTTGACAAGATAAAGACGCCCAACCTTCTATCTTAAGTTGTGAATATTATTCAAGACTAACTAAAGAATTGTATCTACCTCATACATATCTAGATGTATGGACAATTCTTCTTTTCTCATAGACTTTTGACCATATGATTATTTACTTTTGACAATTATAATAATTAAACTATAAATGCTATAAGATTTGTTAAACTAGAAATCACTTTATTCATATGAAACGATTGTTAATTACAATATTACACTCTTGCTATCGAGCATAATCCTAACACCATGAAGTCCACACATATTCTCTACTGGCCGTTTTTCTTCTGGACCAGGACCACATTCGTTACCCACTAAGGGTAGTTGACTTCTTTGATTGACCTTACTGCGAGTAACTTTTCCACTTCCTGCTTAATTGTCTGACTTTTTTCAAGGTTGAATGACCTTCTCTTTTATATTACTGGTTTAACGTTTGGATCTACTGCCAAGTGGTGCGATATAACTCAGGCATCTATTCCTAACATATCTTCATGGCTCTAGGCGAATACATCCTTGTATTCTCTAAGTAGATTAACAAGGCCTTGCTTAACCTTTTCTTCTAAATTAGCCCTGATTTTGATCTTCCTCTCAGGTTTATCTTCTTTTAAGACTATTTCCTCTATTGGTTCACTTTTAAACTCCTTTGGATATTCTCTTGGATCAAACTCGAACATTAGTGATTCTTGCTCGGTCTGATCTGATCGTGTGATGGTGCACACTTGCTCGCTATTGTCTCTATCTTTATAAACTGAGAGATTAACTCTTCTAGCCATCTCATAGGACCCCTTAACTACTCCTACCCCCTACACAGTTGGAAATTTGATCATTAGAGCGTGGTAGCTATTACTGCCTTAGTTTTAATCAAGAATGGTCGACCTAACAGCGCATTATAAAGCTAGTTGTCTAGGTCTACTACTACAAAGTCGAGTAGCACTGTTTTCTGATAAGGCGCTACTCCGATTTTCACCAGCAACTTCACTGTAACGAGAGACCTGAACTCGACTCCCCCGAACACCTTTTTCGACTCCCTTAGAAATAAACAAAAGTTTGTCCCCCTAGATTGCTTGTATAACAATATATAAATCAATTAAATATACTAAATCAATATATAAAATAAGTAAAGTGTGATACAAACAAGTAATTGTAACACATACACAATCTATATTATAGAAATGAAGTCAACTTACATAAAGAGTTCTATCCATAGTATTCAACTAACAAATACAAATATAAGAGAGAAAGGGATAGAGAAAAGTTGACACAATATATAACGTGGTAAACCTCCGAAGAGAAAACATCCACGGGTTAGCAACCACCGGTAAAAAAAATCCACTAGTAGACAAGACAAGTACAATCTCTCAAGTGATCCCTTCACCTAGAAACTACCCTCATTTCCTACTTATGAAGATGTCACCATCTTGCTCAACAGCCCGAGGCCTCACACCTCTTGTCAAGACTTCCTCGCTCACCCTTTCGGATCCTCACGACTCTAGGCAAGAATTCTTGCTCAACTATCCGAGTCTCTCGAATCTAGTCAAGACTTCCTCGCTCACTCTTCAGGATCCTCACGACCCTAGGCAAGGCTTCTTGCTTGACTATCCGAGTCCTCCCGACTCTAGTCAAGACTTCCTTGCTTGACAATCCAAGGTCTCACACCTCTTGCCAAGAATTTCTTGCTCAACAACATAGGTCTCACACCTATTGTCAAGACTTCCTTCTCATAAGGCATCTAGGTGATCATGAATGCAAAATGCAAACAAGCACACAACATAGAATGTTATGATCAACACATCCTATGGAAAATACTAGACATGAGCATGAATGCACAAATCAAATGTAGTCTAGTCAATCATTCATGTTTATTCCATCTAGATCATGTAAGATTTGTTCAACATTAATTACAACCTAGATACATGCATAGATCTAAAACTTGAATCACAAGATATGTTCAATTAATCACATAATCAAGTTTGAATCTCATAAACCAAAAACATGCTAAAATCATATGACAAAGTCATTTAGATTAAAGCTAAAGTTCTAGAGCATATTTCCTACACATAGATTCAACAAAACACATGAATAGCTCAAAAGAATATAAGCACACGTATCATTGTGAGAAATCAGCCAAAGAGAGCCTAATACATGTGAGGAACTATTTTTCACAAAATCAATCAATCAAATATCATCAAATAGTCCTAGAATCAAAGATAGCACAATACAATCCCAAACATGTGAAAACATAGGCAAAATCAAAACCTAACTCAACATGTGAGATTTCAATTGAAACTCAACCTAGCTTTAAATGAGTTCAAAACTTAAATCAAAACAATCACAAGACACATATATATGTTGAAGAAGAAAACCCAAGGCAATTGACCAAGTTTTAAAAGAAAACTTTGAGAGAAAATCAATACCTTAGTTGATTTTGGTGCAGTCCCGTTTTTGTGAGTTTTGACTCTAAAAACAGCAATAAAACTCACTCAAACCTTCAGAGAAAAGATGAAGGATGAATAGAAAAACACTCTCAACTTTGAATCACTCATACCAGAGTTCAAATGAAGAAGTTATGGTGTTTGGATGGTGAGAAAATGTAGAGAGAAAATTTCTGCACTCAAGTTTTAAATTTCTTCTTAGAATGAAATGTGAGAGGGAAGGGAAATATAAAGGAGAGGGAAAGAGTGAAGCAAGAAGGACCAAAATACCCTTAAGTGCACCAATCATGCTTGCTGCCCGAGATGGCGCGTGGGCATCTCAGGGAAGCAAGCATTCTGTCCTGAGATGGCCACGCGCCATCTCGGGAAAGAGTGCTTGGTTGCACTTCTTTTCCTCACTCGCTCCCCTCTCGTTCTTCTACCGTTCTCCGGCCTCTTAACTCGGAATTCAAATCTGTTTATGGATTACAAACTGTAAATCTCTCACGGACATGGACATATAAGATACTCAACCTATAAAATAATGATTCGACTCGATATAGGAAGACGAAGACAATGTATGCAACATGATTTAAAAGTGTAGTATTTTTTGATTTAGAACTTGAAATCAATAGTATGAGTAACCAAAATGACAGGAACTCAATCAAGAATGATTTAAGACTATATTAAATTTCAATATCCATGTTATACAAACATATACACATACAAACACAATTCACACTAGAATGCAAACTACATAGAGATAGTCTCCAATCATGCACTTTCCAAAATTTATTATTTCCATACCAATTCATGAGCATTCATCTTCAAGTGTGTGAATGTGTTATACATGGGGAAAAATGATGTAGGGACACATATGAATGAATTTTATGTGTGTGCCTATGTCTTGTAAGAGAAAGATAAGGTCTTAGTATACCTTTGTAGAACCATATTGCATCCTTTCTCTTTGAAGACTTTGAACTTGCTTTGACTTGTTGTTCCTTCTTATTTGAAGCTTGAATCATCATGAATCTAAACAACTAAATCATTAATAGTAAACATCATTTTGATATGGAATTAATGACAACACAATCTAAAGCCTAACAGGGTATGGAAAGGTTACAATCCTTTCCGTCCAACCTAAGTTGATCGTAGACAGCACACTTAGAATGTCGGTCGAACTGCCATTATCTATTAAAATCCTCCTGACTTCCCTGTGACCAATCCGAGCTTTTATGACGAGAGCGTTATTTGGTTGGACATTGACCCTATGTGAGTTGGCCTCTGTGAATATTATTGGGTCCCATCATTCCTTTATTCTTTTCGGGTTTGGTTCGACAGAGTTGACATCAAAATTATGTCTTGCCTCCACTGCTTCTTGAATTTCCTAAGTCCGTTCCCGGTTACTTCTCCCAGTTGACGGTCCTCCGAAGATAGTGTGTATTACATTATTTGCCTTGGGACTGACCCCTTTTGTTCCGACCTGAACTATGATCGATCTTGGTCTCTTTCTTCGTTTCTAACTTCTCATTTTTCTTTAGGATTATATCTTGGAGGTGTCCTTCCCGAATGAGGGTCTCTATATAGTCCCTAAGTTGGTAACATTTGGAGGTCTCATGGCCGGTTTCCTTAAGAATCTGCAGTATTTTGTTGTGTCTGGCCGAGTAAATTAAGATTATTGGTATGACTCCTTTACCAGATTCTTTTCTTCTAATATTGCTAGAATTTCTTCCTGTTTTTTCTGGATAAGGGTGTTGTTTGTGTATTTTCCTCAGAACTTCTCCGTGGTCTGGTCAATGTTATGCCCACTTCCTCTATCCTTGCTTCTTTTTTTACTTTTCCCTTTTTGTTTTCATTTGTGGTTCTGTACCTTCGACTCAGCATCTTTTTGTTCGGGTCTGCCTCCATGCATGTAGCAACCTCTTGTCGCTAACTCCTCTTCCTCGGCGAATGCATACCCTCCAGCCAAATCCATCATATCTGTATATCTGGTCAGACGAGCCCTTCTTAGGTCAAAAGACAGCCACCAATTCTGTAGGTTGTTAATGAAAGCATCAATTATGGCTACATCATTTGCACTGCCGATTTCTGAGACCGCCTGGCCGAATCTCCCTAGATATTTTTTCAGTGACTCATCTTTTCCCCGCTTTAGCTGAGAAAGGTAAGCAACTGACTTTTCCTTGTGTACATTGCCAAGGAATTATTTCATAAAACTCCTGCTCAATTCACTAAAACTGCTAATACTTGCTGGGGGCAATCTTTCGAACCATCTTGAGCCTGTATCTCCCAGAGTTTGTGGAAAGTTGAGACATAGTAAAGGGTCGTTGTGGGCATATTAAGGCATATTGCTTTTATACTGTTTGACTTGTTCTTTAGGATCTGTATCATTCTTGAATTGTTCCACATATGGCATCCTGAACCTTTCTGGGAATTGAGTTCGTAAGATGTCCCTAGTAAAAAGACTATCAGAATCATCATCAGACAACTCGTTATATCCATATCGCCTAACCAACAAATCCATTTGACGCCTGTTGTTTTTGACTTCTCGGGTCAAGATTCGAATCATAACATTTCTGTCACACACCGGTTCTCCATAATGGTTAAACTGTCGGGTGATCATCATGCCTATTTCAACCCCTCTTCACTCCGTTCTCGAGTCTTTTGTGCCAATCCTTACAGGCATATGGTTTCATGACGACGTTTACGATGGTACCGATCGCTATCCTCTGATGATGATGACCGATACCTGCGCCAGTCATATTTGCGGTGCCTATCATGGGCCATCTGACTGTGACTCCGCCTTTGGTATGGTCATTCTTCCTCAGGTGTTCCACATCCCTTGTCTTGGTTACATGTTATATCCCCATCTTGATTGATTTGACTCGAGTTTCTACCTGATTCGGATGCATCTAGTTTCGACCCAACTATAACCGAATGAACCCTTATAGGTGGGGGATTCGGAGGTTGTTCCTCTTCCACAGCTAATTAATCTACCCATTCTCTTACCGCATCCGCCAGTAGCTATTGCAGTGCCTCGTGAAAACAATGTTCTATGTCCTCACTGTTGAAGGGATTTGTTGGATACCAACCAGGGATGCTGGTTGTTTCTCGGTGGTTGTGGTGAGATATTGTGAACTCCCGCCTATATGAGCATTATCTGGAGATTCTCGGACATCCCCAGAATTTTTTCTGCTTCCGCTACCAGCCATTATTTAATTAGATCGAAGGTTCAAGCCCCCTTCTTCTAGCGCCAATTGTTGACGTCGGTTACTCGATGGATGAGAAAGTCAACAAGATTGGATTTTTATTATGACCTGTCAAAGAGAAGAGAAAGAGAATGCAATTCTAAGTTAATAAGACACAAATTTAAGTGGTAAAACTCCGGTGATCGGAGAAACGTTTATGGGTGGTTGAATAAACAATCGATCCAAAATCCACTATTGAAATAAAGAATTACACCACTCGATCTCTTTTTTCTCTCTGCTATGGATTTTCTGTATATTTATGTCCTTTTCAACAATGAGATTATGGGTCTATTATATTTGCATAGAACCCTAATCCTTGTTGTACAAGTAATGAAAGAATTTTGTATTCAGTTACAATAGGTTGCTTGTTGGAGTCGCCTTTAACTTCTTTCCTATTTTAGAGATTGCATGGAGATCGACTGGGACTCTGGTGATATAGTCTGTTTAGGACTTATTTCCTTATAATTACGTAATCTTCTCGAAGTAGAGTTGTTGCCTGATTTGGAACCCGTTTCCTTTTTGGTATTTTATTCTTCTAGAAATTCTTCTGGATATGGATGTCTTGCGTATTGGAGCATGACTCTTGGCTTTTCCACATGAAAATTATGTGCTGGATTTCTTTATTCAGGTTTCTCATATCTAGCATGAGTAGAACATGTCATCACTTAGTGTCGAGCAGGTCATGGCTGTTTCCAAATACTTGTATTCTCACTTACTTGGGTTCCAATTCCTTTTACGATGTCTTGAAGGGTACTTTATGGATGCCTAATCGGATGCCTACCTGGTAAATTTTTAAAGGACTATCCACCTTGTCAGTTATGTGTACATTCAATTAAAATATACTTATAACAGTCCTCATTGAGCTTTCAGGAAATACAATTCCACAAGAGGTTTCACAACCTAGCCAATGGTTATCTTCGCACCAACAAAAGATCAACAATCTACCATACCTTATCGTAGTGGTTGGGTTAGTAGACAACCTGATAGATACATCGGTCTGAGAGAATCTGTAGAGAATCTACCGAACGACGATGATCCTTATATGTACATTAAAGCAACGGAAGATGTTGATTGTTGCCATTGGCAAAAGGCAATGCAATCCAAAATTGAATCTATGTTCAAAAACAAAGTCTGGTCTCTTGTAGATTTGCCTAAAGGGATAAAACCCATCGGGTGCACGTGGGTATATAAGAGGAAAAATGGAATGGATGGAAAGACAACTATGCAGGGACACAAATGTATGAATTGTGTGTGTGTGCCTTAAGCCTTGTAAGAGAAAGACAAGGTCTTAATATACCTTTGGAGAACCATATAGCATTCTTTCTCTTTGAAGACTTTGTACTTGCTTTGACTAGTTGTTATTCCTTCTTTGAAGCTTGAATCATCATGAACCTAAACAACTAAATCATTACAAGTAAACTCCATTTCGATATAGAATTAATGCCAACATAATCCGAAAACCTAACAATCTCCCCCTTTGGCAAAATTCCATGTCAAAACACCTGTATATTTATGAAAAATATAAAAATGAAGATAGGTCACAAAATCACTCCCTCACATTACAATGAGTAAGATTCTTAGAACTAATCTTCATCAACTTTTGAAATTCAACTTGTTCTTCTCTTGAAGCAACCTATAAGTCATCTTAAAGCACAAAGCATATACAAGAGAAAACAACAAATGGCAACATATAAGGATAAGAATATACAATTAAAGTCCACAAATACATGTATCTCCCCCTCAATTCATGCCAAATCATAAAAATTCTTAACCTAATCTTAAAACTAATTATTACATGCCATTAAGTTCAAAAGTTCACAAAAACAACATAGAAAGAAACTAAGCAACTAACATATACCCTTCCCCTCTTTTTGACATGAAATGATGCCAAAAGGTCAAGAAATGTACCTCAAAGATCAAATATTAGCCACTTGCTCCACCAAAGAAAGTCGTGTGAGTAGTCGATCTAATATAAGGCTTGAGAAGTGGTCTTGAGCTTGAAGCAATACACTCCTCCAACTCTTTTATCTTAGCGTCTTGTTGAACAACTATAGCACTCAACTCATCAACCTTCTCCTTCAATTGTATAGGCCAATCCGGAAGAATATTTGTGCTAATCACATGACTATCAACTCGAGAACTACTAAATAGTCCAAAAGTATCACAAGTCATACCTTTATTCTTATAGGACATGTCTGACACACATTTATCATAATACTTTTCCAAGGGTTGAACTAACACATCCTCTTCTCTACTCTTAATCCCACGAGCTAAACACAATGAAGTAATAAACCCCAGTAATGCTAGCTTTTTATCACCTCTAGTAGAGAAAGCCGAACTATTAATTTAATACACAAGAAGATCTCTAAGGTTTATCAGTTGATTAGTTACCAAGGCATACACTATTTTGATCTTGTCCTTATTCAACTCGGTTGAGTTTGAAGATCCAATAATGTTAGTGCAAATGAATAGATGCCAAAATACACTAGCCTTAGTTAACTCATGTTGACTAATGTATGCCCTATTTTTCCACAAAAATGAAGCATTGTCACAAAGAGTTCTACCCATGATATTTAGATTCTCAATAACATCCACATCTAGAAAATTTATACCTATATCATTAGATAGCCCAAGAAACTTGTTAGTGTTCTCTGGGTTAACTCTAAACACAATACCCCTAATTTCCATCAAAGCATCTAACAAGGTGGCACTTTCCTCATATTAAAGATAAAACTTTCTAACAAGAGTATCATTTACAACTCCTAACATGCTCATCCAAGATTCCCATTTTCTATCCTTTAAGCACTTAAGAACATAAGAATCTTTACACTTACTAAAGTCATTGCCTCTATCTTAAAATATCTTTTTTGCTCCAAAGATCCCTAAATCTTTTATCCTTGAAGCTTTGTATCCTTTTGAGGCAGACTTGGCTTTCACAACGGGATTCAATTGATTTCCACTTCCGGTAATCTTAGTTCTTCCCATTTTTCTTATGTTATAAGATGCTATATACATACAACAAAAGTGAGTGAAAATAAAGCAAGCACATTAGTCACAAAGATATAAAAACAAAGACATATGACTTAAGAATGAATCATCATTCAAGACAAAGATAGTGAGTAATATCTTACAAGTATCATTAAGTCAAAATATGCCAACATGTAACAAAATGAAGCATGTGAACATATCATAAAAGAGAACAATGTCAAGCATACAATACTCCCCCTTGATAAATGCCATAACTAAAATCAATGATAACATAAAGTTCACAAAGATATTCACACAATCACACATTCAAGCAATGTGAAGATATCTCAACAGAATAAGCTTCATATGCTAAGAGAGATACACAAAGATATGCTTCAAATATATATCAAGAAGTAGTTTGATAATCAACATGCAAACAATTTTCAATATCTATTCATCTTAAGCTTTTTCCATAAAAAGTCAAACCGATTATCATCCTGAATTTTTGCTTTTAAGAGAATAGATTTCAACATATGAGCGTGTGTGTGCATGTGGCTCATCATCCCATTTCTGTTTTTCAACCTAAGCTTATTTGTGGCTGATCATCCCATTTCTATTTTTCAACCCGAGCTCATTTGATTTTTAAACTATACTCTTTTTTAAGCCTTCCTCCTTTTCTTTTTAGGCTTTGAATCAAAGAATTTTCTTGTCATGATTCCATTCTAACACTTCTTTGATTTTTTTTAAACATAAACAAAATTGACTTCATGGCGGCTGTCACTCATCATAATGGTGTAGCTCTTTCCAACATTGGGTAGCTTTCACAACCAATGTGTGTAGCCCTTTCCATGAAGGTGCTCGTTGAGTTCTATGTATTTGCCAAAGTAAAATGGATACTAACCTTAGGTCATTTTAAATGTACTTAAGCACAAAAACTTCAAGGTGTATCCAAAGTTTAAATATTAGTAAACTCAACCTACTAGCAAAAAATATAGGAGAAGCAAAATGCAATTTTAGAAACCAAGATTTTATGGCTTATAAGCACATGATCTAAAAGCGATAAGTAGAGACCTATTCAAGATCTTTACTTCTCTTGGGAGGATATTAATAATCATGATAAAGCACTTTCAAATATTTATCTTGAATTATATAAAATAGCTCAATCATAAAATTCAACGGTGATCCAACACCCATAAATGTCATGCCTCCTTTAGGAGTTCACACCATTCACTAGTTGGACTAGGTCCCACCTAATTGTTAACATAACAACCAACATTTTCAATTTTAGCCTTGTAATTTTATTAACAAGAACTCTTGGGAGGATATTAATAAAATCACATTGAGTGTGTTACCAAGTTATCGACCTTCAATATAATTCCTCATGAATATCCCTCAATTGGGAGTAGATATCGTTTGGGTTAATTGTCTAGTCTATCCTTATAAGGAAGTATCTTGCTAAATTCCATTCACGAATACCTCGTAGGAGGTTATTACATAAAACATAAAGATCAACTAAACTTGGAGACTGTAGGTGATCGAAAACACCTCCCACTCAATTATTTAAGGCGTGTGATCGAATTCCAAAGAATAATTTACCAAGTTATCTAGATGCCAATTAGATACCTAAACCATTCAATGCATGTTCATACCAAATGAGATATATGAGTGGCACTCCTATTCTATTTGATATGTTATCAAACAATGACAAACATTGCAATATTTACAAAAATATAAATAGCTTTAATTTTGGTCCATCCTAGAAAAGCAAGTTGATTAACACTGAAAAGTGTATGTTTACTAAAGGATAATATCATCATTTTACACTTCTAATATGTTTAATTCCCCAATTTAGACATAATTTTGTTCGCTCGCTTAAATAAATGTGTTGTGTAGTAATCAGTGTATGTTTCCTTGTATTTCAGAGGTAATTCGATCAATTTAGAATTATGAACAAGTCAGATAGCAAAACAAACATCGTTTTCAAATTTAGAACTTCAAAAACCTTAGAAAGGCCACAAAGGGCATTTTTATAATTTTGACTATTCACTGTTCACAGATGAATTTCATTATTCTTGATGACATGGCACATTCCTATTAGCCCAAACTGCAAGTGCACCATACACGCGGCTGCAGAGAATGACATTCCAAAAGTCAGTGCACCGTACATAGTTGACTTTCTAGAAGATTATTGACCGATGATGTGGCACATTTCTATTGCCCTAAATTGTGAGTGCACAATACACATGCTACAGAGAATAATATTCTAGAAGTAGTGCACTGTTCACTATTCACTTTCACGGATGCATTTACTGTTCACTGTTCACTATTCACTGATGACATGGTGCAATCTAGACGCTCCATTCTAAATTCATCCGATGGTCAATTTTCATCCGTATTTTGTATAAATAGGGGACTTCTCCCCCCTAATTTGCACATTCTGAATCCAATTATGATATTAGATTTGTGAAATTCTCTCTCTTTTATTCTAAAATTATCAGTTTAAATAAAATAGCTATTTTCTAGTTAAATTATGTCTAGCTAATTTTATATAGCTGTGGCCAAAGGTGATACTGTTGGTATGGAAAATATGATCCAATTATGGTAAGTTTATTATTTGTTTTGCTTTCTCCCCTCTGATCTTTGTGGAGTTTTTGACTCACTGTAGTCAGACAGATGTTGTTTAGCACAGTGAGTACTTTTACCCATATTTATCAGAGAGTGGTTTCTCCCCTTTGATCTTTGTGGAGTTTTTGGCTCACTGTAGACAGACAGATATTGTCTAGCATTGTGAGTACTTTTACCCATATCTATCAGAGAGTGGTTAGTGGAGTGGAATACCCTCCTATTAATCTGGACTAAATATTAATAATTCGATCATAATCGAATTACCAACAGTGGATCCCTTAGCCCCTGTTTTAATTTTAATTAATTTACATTTTTATAACAAGCTTCTTAATTAATCTAGATAATTAGTTCTACAAGGATAAGTGAACAACCTCTTGTGGTTCGACCCGGTCTTACCGGTTAATTTATTACTATGACACTCTTATACTTGGGAGTAGGAAAACTTTTTTAGGACGTGTCAAGTTTTTGGTGCCGCTGTTGGAGAGGTTAGTCCGCCTTTTCTTTGTAGAAGTACTTTCTTTTTAATTTTATTTTAGTTTTGCTAATTTTTTTCTATATTTTTTGTTCTTATTTTGTATTCAGTTTTTGCATCACTTTTCTCAATCATAAACTTTATCTACTTTAAAAAAAAAAGCACTTGTAATCACTAATCACATTTTTTGTATTTTAGTCCTTCAACTTTTTATTTGCATTTTGGCTTAGATCTAGTTTGTATTTCCATATAGGTCATTTTATTTTTTATTTTTGCATATCAGTCCCTGTAATTATCATATTTTCACTTTTGTCCCTATATTTATAATTATTTATACTTTTGCCCCAACACTTATGTATACTTGCATTTACACCCCTAGAATTTTACATCTTGTTATTTTTATCACTTTTTCTTTTATGTTCTTCATTTTTGTGTATTTCACCTCCATGAACCCTAATTAAATTTGCATGAGACGTTGGTCTCGAACATCTAAGGGTAGATTAATTAGGAGATCACAATCACCCACATTCACCAACAACATGGCTGAAAACCCACTTAGACATCCAGCAGGAAACCAAGTCGAAAACCTTTTAGACAACCTTGACAACATATCTCAACACAGCAACCATCCGTGCCCTTGACATTGAGAATCCTAAGAATGGTAATGTGTTTAAAGTAAATGGACAACATGTGAAACCATTATTAGAAAATACAGATTTTCAAAAAGACTCTGTTGTCCTTTCTGACCCTTGTTACAAAGGTGAGTAAACAAACCTCTTGCTTTTGACTTTATTTGTATTTGCAATTATTATTTTTGTTTTTGTTCGCTTTTACGTTTTGAATTTTTGCTGGATTAATTTCTAGGTTCAATTTTTGCTTGGTGTGTTTTGTTATATAACCCCGGTTAAGTGGCGGATAACGGTACTCCGTGACAATTCAAGTTGGTTTAATTCAGTTTCCCAAATAACTGACCCCCAAAACAAGGAATGGACAAAATTTTCACAAACCTGCGAAAACATTTTCAATCGTTTCCCCAAAATGTTCTAGGTTCAATTTTTGCTTGGTGTGTTTTGTTATATAACCCCGGTTAAGTGGCGGATAACGGTACTCCGTGACAATTCAAGTCGGTTTAATTCAGTTTCCCAAATAACTGACCCCCAAAACAAGGAATGGACAAAATTTTCACAAACCTGCGAAAAAAATTTCAATCGTTTCCCCAAAATGCTCTGAAAAGATTTACAAAGCACGTTCCGAAAGATTACGCTTACTGATGATAAACAAAATTCCTATTGAAATTCACTGGTTGATCGAAGCTAAGGTACGTCTAGCAAGTGAGTCTGCTGATTCATTTATATCTTACATGCCTTGTTTTGGAAGAAGTAACCTTGTAAAAAAATAAAGAGCTAAGAAGTTAGGGGTTACTTGTTACAAATGTGCACGTACAACTTGCAACACACGTTGTCATTCTTTATGAATGATGTCTAATAATCAGGAAGATAAAAGTTTATTCATTAGGCATGGTTTGCGTAGGGAGTCATTGGATAATATCCTAATGACTCTTGATGCACATCCCAGTGGATATGTGCAAATGGAAATTGACCGATTATGGCCACAATTTCAAAAAGAACATTCATAATATGGTCTTGGGAATCTGACTTTGAAAGACCCTGTTTACCAATTTATAAGAAAATTTGATGGGAAGCATATCCCCGACCCATAGAGGGCGTTGAAGCCGTTTCTAGACGTAAAACCAGAGGAAGATATGAGCCACAATCACAACTACCAGTAAATATTCTTTTATTTTTATTATCTTTTTCCTTCCGCATTTAGTGTCTTTTGTAATTATTGTTGTTTACTTTTGATTTTTGAACCATTTGGATCTAATATCATTGACAAATACGCCGCCTTATACATATAGGTGTATTATTGTGTTACCTTTTCAGGATCTATAAATACAAGCATTTGTTTTCCTTTTTCCTTCAAGCACTTATAAACATTCAAAAGAAAATTTCAGAGAGTGCATTAATGGCGTCACCTTCAACTAAACGATTCATAAACATTTGTGTGTTTGGTGGCACCAATTATGGGAAATATAGAGATTTTGTTGATGGTAAGGTTTTGACTGATCAAAAAATACACCTAGTGTATGAATGAGGTAACTCAGGATTAATGAGGTGTGTTTCACGAGCTGCACGAGACAGAGGTAGTCAAGTTCTGGGTATTGTCCCAAAACCTATGGCCGCAACAGACATCATCGGAAAGACAAACGGCGAAGAGCTAGTTGTTTCAGGTATGCCTGAAAGATTGACTGCTATGTTACATCATGCTGATGCATTTATATCTTTGCCAGGTGGTTTTGGAACCTTAGAAAAAATCTTCACAATGGCATCCTGGCCGCAACTACACATCTGTGAGAAACCCATCGGTTTGTTGAATTTTAATAAATTTTATGATGGTTTTCTTTCCTTTCTTGATCATGCTTAGAAAACTTATTACATTCCAGCTTCAATCCAAAAAATCTTTATCTCTGCTTCAAGTCCTCATGAGCTGATTGACCAGTTACAAGCTTTTAATTATGAGCCAGATCCCTCAACCTCCAAAATTGATTGGTCCATTGATGAAGAGAACAAGAAACACAGAATTGATCTGAATCTCAGTTTGTGATTGTCCCATGGTTTTTATGCATTTTATTTTCCTTTATTTTGTATTTCTTTTGTTGTTTTGTAGGATTTTATTGTCTTTCAAGTTGTTCAGGTGATATCTTCTAAACCTTACCTCTTTCTAAAGACATCGGGGACAATGTCTCGTTCTGATTAGGGGGAGGGGATAGTTGATTCAATAACTTTTATTTAAAAAAAAAAACTAACTTCTGACAATTTTTTTTTGTACAGATGGCCGAGTAAGAAGATCTTTTAGATACTTCTGAGACGCATCTTTGTAGTTCTGTTGCATTTTTTTCCTCTATTCTGACTATTCAAATTTACAAACTCTCCATTGTGATATCATTGACTAATCCTTTTATTCATTAGGTCATCTAGAGAAATTTTTCAAACTATTCTAGACACACACGCACATTAACACGTGATTATGTGCAGTAAGTTGAGATTTTGCGATATTTAGTTCTGAAACATCATTCAAGGGTAACAATCGAAGGCAGTATTCTTGTTTCAAAATATATATAGTAATAATAATAATAATAAATGTGTGTTTTGACCAAAACTCTTACTTAGTAGCCAGGCCTCATGCCTCAGTAAGCATAGAGTGTTTGCATAAAACGGTTGAGTCTGGATAAGGATAAAGTGTAGTTTCGTAGCCTCTTTTTAACTAGAATAATTAAGTCCGAGAGGTTCTTCAACACCTAATGCCCTAAGACCAACTGGTTTAGGAGTCATTGACCCAAAGCTCGTTATACGGGTTAAAGAGAAAGCTTAAGGGAATTGTACTAAAAAAAACACCTGCAATCCGAGTAATTAAACCCGTAGGAGTGTTTTTACACTTAATGTCCTAAAGCCAATTGGTTTGGGAGTCATTGGCCTAAAGCTCGCTACATGGATTAAAGATGGAATGTTTGTTTCCAATTTCGTTATATTAAAAAAAAACCAAAAAAAAAGAGATAAAAAAGAGAAGAGAATAAAAATGTTGCCTAAGGAAAAAGCCTTGATGAGGTTTCTGAATGAAAATGTTGTTTGATTTCAATTGAATCTCATAGTTATCGTGTTGATCTTTATTGAGCATAAGAAAGTTTGGTTGATAACTCGATTGATGACTGATTGTCAAAGGGTGAGAAAAGAGGTATGAGAGAGTTTGTCTACCTGGTAGTTTAGAGATTTGAATTTGAGTTTTTACTATTTTCGATTTAGTTGCTAGGGACTAGCAATAAGCTGGTTAGGGGGTGTGATTAACACTGAAAAATGTATGTTTACTAAGGGATAATATCATCATTTTATACTTCCAATATGACTAATTCCCCAATTTAGACATAATTTGGTTCGCTCGCTTAAATAAATGTGTTGTGTAGTAATCAGTGTATTTTTTCTTGTATTTCAGAGGTAATTCGATCAATTCAGAATTATAGAGAAGTCAGATAGCAAAACAAACACCGTTTTCAAGTTTAGAACGTCAAAAACCTTAGGAAGACCACGAACGACATTTTTGTAATTTTGAATATTCACTGTTCATAGTTGAATTTCACTGTTCCTAATGACGTGGCACATTCCTATTGGCCCAAACTGCGAGTGCATTGTAGACGCGGCTGTAGAGAATCACATTCTAGAAGTCGGTGCACTGTTCATAGTTGAATTTCTAGAAGATTATTGACCGAAGATATGGCACATTTCTATTGCCCTAAATTGTGAGTGCACCGTACACGTGCTGTTGAGAATAATATTCTAGAAGCCGGTGCACTGTTCACTATTCACTTTCACAGATGCGTTTACTGTTCACTGTCACTATCACTGATGACGTGGCATAATTTGGACGCTCCATTCTAAATTCATCTGATGATCAATTTTCATCCGTATTTTGTATAAATCGGGGACCTCTCCCCCCTAATTTACACATTCTGAATCCAAATATGATATTAGAATTGTGAAATTCTCTCGCTTTTGTTCTCAAATTTTTAGTTTAAATAAAATAGTTGTTTTCTAGTTAAATTATGTCTGACTAATTTTATATAGTTGAGGCTAAAGGTGATACTGTTGGTACGGAAAATATGATCCAATTATGGTAAGTTTATTATTTTTTTGCTTTTTCCCCTCTGATCTTTGTGAAGTTTTTGACTCACTGTAGTCAGACAGATATTGTCTAGCACAGTGAGTACTTTTACCCATATTTATCCGAGAGTGATTTCCCCTCTCTGATATTTGTGGAGTTTTTGACTGACTGTAGACAGACAGATATTGTCTAGCACAGTGAGTACTTTTACCCATATCTATCAGAGAGTATGATTTATCCCCTCTGATCTTTGTGGAGTTTTGACTCACTGTAGACAGACAGATGTTGTCTAGCACAATGATTACTTTTACCCACATCTATCAGAGAGTGGTCAGTGGAGTGAAATACCCTCCCATTAATCTGAACTAAATATTAATAATTGGATCATAATCGAATTACCAACAGTGGATCCCTTAGCCCCAGTTTTAATTTAAATTGATTTATATTTTTATAACAAGCTTCTTAATTAATCTAGATAATTAATTCTACAAGGACAAGTGAACAACCTCCATATGGTTCGACCTAGTCTTACCGGTTAATTTATTACTATGACACTCTTATACTTGGGAGTATGAACACTTCTTTAGGACGTGTCACAAGTAAATTACATATGTATTGGAATACAAAAACTCCTTTCTTGGCAAACAAGTCTTCACTCGACCTTCGTTGTTTGGACTCTCTCAGCTGCCTCTCATGGGCGTGCACACCCTTGGCCCTTCCCATGGGTGTGCGCATGCCACAACCCTATAAAGGGCTGCCATGCACAGCCCATGGCTTCCATAGGGCTGCCGTGCACAGCCCATTCCACAACAGTAATGCCGCGTGCTCTTTGCATGCACGTTTGTTGCTACGGCTCGTACGGACCCAAACTTGTTCCGGTTGCTTCCAATTCTTCAAACTTTCGAGTCTTCGATAAATGAATGTATTACAGAAGATTTAAAAAAAAAAGATAATGCTGCAGTTTTTTTTATTACTATATAGTGCAATATTTTTATTGCAATAGCAAAATAAATAAAAATTGAACAACTACCAAGAAGGAAATTATGGCGATGATAGGCCACCCTTCTTGTTACAATCACAAAATAAAATACACTGAAATTCTATGACCAAAATTGAGCAATGAAAATCCATATATAAAACTTATATATATCCATACATTCTAATGTTAATATCTATGCGAATACCTAGAGAGTCATCTCTTTCTAAAACATGCTTATATACAATAAAAGAAAGAGATTCACGTACACATACATAAATTAATCAAGGGTACAACTTGGCTTTGATACCAATTGTAGAGAAAATCACGCAATGGAAACGTGAAAAGTTAGGGTTTAGTATATTTTAAAAATTTTCCCTTTAAAAGAAAGAACCTTAACCCTAGATTAATTGATGTATATTTAAAAGTGTCGTACCTTTTTTTTTCCTGACGATTGAACTAGCGTCAAATTGAATCCGCAAGATCTTCCAATCCAATCATGAACGTGCATAACCTAGGAGTGTGGGCTCCCTTTCTTTAAATTGTATACCTGAGGATGGAAACAAACAAAATCTTCTTCTTGATAGTCACAATAATCCTTCGAGAGAAAAATCAAGAACATCCATCATTTATCTTAGGATTGAGATAGACACTCCGATTGTCTTCAAGTGAAAACTTTTATCCATTGAAGGTTCTAGATAAAGTATTTCACTGTGATCCAATTCAATGCACCCAGTGCACTAGATTCTTTTGCCTAAGGACACCACACTTTGATGATTTAAGACTCGTCATAACACATTTGATCCCACTCAAATGCTAGCAAAAGAATCTACAACTTTGACAAGATAAAAGTGCCCAACCTTTATCTTAAGTTGTGAATATTATTTAAGACTAACTAAAGAATTGTGTCTACCTCATACATATCTAGATATATGAACAATTCTTCTTTTCTCATAGTCTTTTGACCTTATGATTATTTACTTTTGACAATTATAATAATTAAACTATAAATGCTATAAGATTTTTAAACTAGAAATCACCTTATCTATATGAAAAGATTGTCAAATACATTATAACACTCTTGCTATCGAGCCTAATCCCAACATATATCAATTGGTATATTCATTTCATTGATTTGGTTCTTAGTTGATAACATGCTTAGGTTGCCTATATACATTTGCGATTGTTCTTTGAAAGCATAATCTAGTTATCTCATTGCATGTTCATAGATTGTGTTTGATCAACATAGTCTATTTGTGTGAGATTGCATCATTTGTATAAGCACTTAGATCATTGTTTTGTGAAGAAGTAGGAAGTCTAATATCTTAGAGTGATTCTTTGATTTGAGCAATCGGAAGTCTTAGTTAGAGTCAGGGAGGACTCAGATAATTAAGCAAGAAAGTCTTGCCTAGGGTCGTGAGGATCCGAAACGTTGAGCAAGGAAGTCTTGAATAGGGTCGGGAGGATCCGGAAAGGTGAGCAAGGTGGCAATAAGTTCATTGAGTAGGATAGAAGGGTAGTTTATAGGTGAATGGGTCACTTGAGAGATTGTACTCGTTTTATCTACTAATGGATTTGCTTTTACCGGTGATTGCTAACCCGTGGATGTTTCCTCCTCGGAGGTTTACAATGTAAATATCTTGTGTCATTGTTTGTAATTTTCTTTTAGCATCATTAAAATTGCATTGTTTACAAAGAAAACTAAAATTTGAGCATATCCCTATTCACCTCCCCTCTAGGTATATTTACACTATAAAGATAAAGGGAAATTCAATACCAAACCCTAATTTTTTGCTTCCGTTGCATTTTAAAATGATTTTTCTTTACACCAGGTTGATGGAGAATTTCTCTTTGGTCCATTGTCAAAAACGGCTATTAATAGAAGTCCTCCTGACTTGAACATCGATGATTGGTTAGGGTTGGAGTCAGGTTTCTTGAAACACTTGAGGAATTTTTCATCTTCAACCGGTTACCAGAATCTGGGAGGTGATCTCGCGTTAATTGCATAGTCCACGTGTCTAGTTGGGGAACATTGACCCGTTTAAAAAATGGAACAATTTTGTATTCGTGCGTATATCGAAATTGCTTTTTCTGCCTAGCCAAAAATCTCATATCTCGGATCATGCTTCCGTCACCGACTTATTGTCTCACTTCCTAGTTATAGACGAATCCTCCTTTTGTATTCTTCATGCCTTTTTAGCTTCCTTTTTCAAAATTCAAAAAGCTCTATCTTGCTTGCACTTTGCTACCTTCATCTTCATCTTCATCTTCATCTTCATTCTCTCATCTGTTAATCTTTTTTCAGCCTTCTAGTGCTACCTTGTCTTCTTCCAAAAGTGACAACATAGATAGAATCGTTAAGAGCGATTCCACAAGTCTTGCTCACGGGAAGAGGGCCCGTAAAGATGACAGTGGTTGAGGTGATGCCCCTACACCTCAACATTGCCGCTCCAACCGGAATGTCGCCATTGGAGCTAGCTTATCAAACAACCCTAATACTCCTGTTGAAATAGTTAAGGAGGACTAGAGTGAGGAATCCAGTAAAGTCGAGGTTGGTTGGGATCTGGTCGAGGTTACTCCTAGCATACCAGAGGAGTGCTTTCTCTTTCCTATGATTGTTGTTGTATCCCTGGCTCCATCGCCATGACCAATTTGATTCGGCATTTGAGGATGAATTTGCTGGTCCCTGATAACATTACCTTCACTATACCTTATTGGCGGTAGGATGTTTACACCACCCTTCTTGGTGAGCTTCCGATACATATGACTGCTTTTGATAGACTACCACTCCATCCAACTCTTCACAAAGCAGTCCATGCCTTGTAGCTTGCTCCCCACCAATTAACATCGGGATTTTAGAGGCACCTGATTGGGGTTTTATGCTATGGAAGGAGCAATACGAGAAGGACAACCTTACAAAGGAACTGGGGCAAGATGAGTTGAGGTTTATCTTCTAGGTTGTCGCAAACTACCCTGGTCCACGAGGATAATTTTATACAAGTGCAAAGAAAAACTTATAGTTCATGGTATCGTGGGTCACACAGAAGGATACCTCCTAGATGGAGGAGAGGGTCGTGGTCGGTGGATATTGGGGGAGCTCAGTCCACATCGGGGGGAAAAGAGTTCGAGTTTTCCACCTGGTTAGGTGGCAAGCCCACCAAAGAAAATGGCACCCTCTCTACTGAATTGGATGCGATTCTGAAGGCCATCATTGACTAGTCTTATGTCAACTTATAGTATCCTACCTCAGATGCTTTTGATGCCAAGAGAGTAGACCACTACCTCCGTATTGTAGCGAAAAATCAAATCAAAAGTGGTGGAAGCGGAAAAAGGGGTTTGAGTATAATTTAAAAATTATCCCTTTAAAAGAAAGAACCTTAACCCTTGATTAATTAACATTTATTAAAAGTATTGTACCTTATTCTCGTGACGACTGAAGTTGCACTGAATTGAATCATCCGCAAGATCTTCCAATCCAATCACGAATGTGAATCACCTAGGAATGTGGGCTCTCTTTCTTTGAATTGTATACCTGAGGATGGAAACAAACACAATCTTTTTCTTTGTTAGTCACAATAATCCTCCAAGAGAAAACCCAAGAACGTTTGGTCACTTGTGAATTATCAATCTATTTGATTGAAACTCGTGTGAACCCGATTTGATTTCTGTACACAAAATCCTTTTGATGTGAAGGATACTAGTGTACTATCGAACACAAAAACGTTCCCTCTTTTATCGATGCTTGACCGAATTCTACACACTATTTCAATGAGTTGGCCGAATTTTATCTAGAGCAAAAACTATTTTTTTTCTTACAAAATTCTATTTTGGCCGAAATTTCTCTTAGAAATTATATTAGCTTGGTCGAAATCTACATAGGAGTATATATAGGTGTCCAAATCCTCTCCCAAGTAGGATTTACTTGGTGGGCAAGAATCCTCTCTTTAGGAGGATTCACTTGGTGGTCAAGAATCCTAACTCAAAGAAGATTTCTTTTCCACACAAGGACCCCTAAACCAACTCAATAGTGTATTTATTCAATAACATATTATTGAATATAAATTAAATTGTGACTATATCAAAACTTCCAAATTTTATCAATTGTCAATTAGAGTTTTGGTAGAAATCAAATACTTCATAATTTGACTAGATAAATAAATTCCTTTTATTTGTCTACTTATCAAATATAGTATTTGATATTTTTATCATAATACCAACAATAGTATGACTCTAGCACCTTCTCCTACTAGGAAAAAGATTTTGACTTTTAATTAAATAATTAATTAATTTTTATTTAATTAAATAATAAAATAAAAACAATATAACAGGCTATTATATTAAGCCTTGCCGCCCAAGTCCATACATGGGCACATATATTGCTTTTTCGTATTTTATTAAATCCATTGGACCACAGTACTAGGTCTACATGTGAACTAGACCCATTCTTACTAAAAGAAACAAGTCCACATGTCTTAATACAATTCTGGATGGACCCATAAATTTTTCTGATAGAATATATCAAGTGATCTATGCAAGTTCGTGTGGAATTGAGGTTCATGGTAGGCTATCAAAATTTAAGCTTCAGTAGACATAACATAATCACAATCAACAACTGATTCACTTAGGTCCGATTTATTAATTTTAATTCATTCCACCAAAGAACTAAAATTGAACTCTTAAAGAAAGATATAATAAGTTAATGTTGCTCATTCATACCCTAGACAATCTTAATAGAGATAGTGTATCCTCATGAGGAATAGCAGTAATCGCCAAGAGCTCATAGACTGCCTATAGTTCTCATAGTTATCATATTTACTCATATGGAAAAATTTTGAACTTGGATATTTTGACTTATCCATAAGCCATATTTCAATAGACACTGTTGAAAACTTAACATTAAGATTCAATATCCAATACCTCAAAACATCCATATGATGATATTCTACTCAGATTTAAATAAATGAAAACCACGATGTTCATATCTCTATATGAAGTCCTCTATCGATTAACTAATGAACACCATCAAATAATCGAGCATAGACTATGCTATATAATCGTACTCATTGATGGATCAAATGATAACACTTGCAACCATAAGTCCATCATTTATCTCAAGATTAAGATAAACTCTCTGATTGTCTTCAAGTGAAAACTTTTACCCATTGACGATTATGGATAAAGTATCTCACTGTGATCCGATTCAATACACCTAGTTCACTAGATTATTTCACCCAAAGGCACCATACTTTGTTGATTTTTAACTCATCATAATACATCTGATCCCACTCAAATGCTAGCAAAAGATTCTACAATTTTAAGAAGATAAAGGCGCCTAACCTTTATCTTAAGTTGTGAATATTGTTGAACAAGCAATTTTTGTCGTTATAAAACTCTCGTCAAACAATATTTATAAAACTTCAACAATGCCTAAAATGTTTACAAAACAAGTACAATGACAAGCAAGGGTATCGTCCATACAGAAAAGGGAATCAGATGGCTAAAACTAGTTAAAGGTAAATGGTTTTGGTATTGAAATATTAGTAACTAAAGATGCAAAACAAGGATTATAAAATTTAATCTAAAATGCAATTAGTCTTAATATGCAATGGGTGTTAAAAATCAAGGTTAAGACTAAGGTATTGATGATCTAACAAGTGAATTATGGGCATGTGTGAACTCTCATGAAATGAAAGCACATAGATTGATTGCAACCAATCTATATGTATAGTATCAGTTGTATTCCCTCAGGAGTTTCCAATCAAGATGTATAGTATGGGCCACTCACAAGTGATTGTTCATGAATGCACATCTATCAAATTAAGGGACCAATCTCTTTATAAATTCAACAACCTAGATGTATAGTGTTGATGCTTAACCTATCACAAGAAACCAACCTAGATGTATAGAATTGATCACCCATTCAAGATTAGATTAAAAGTTGAGATTATTAAGTTTGGGTCTCACTTGAGGATGTACTCTCGTTTGACCCTTCCATTCAACTTAGGGAGAATAAGTAGACATATACCCAATCACCCACACAGGCACATGAGTTTAAGAAGACAAAATAGATGTGTACCTAGTCAACTACCCAAATAATTCCCTCAATCAATTAGCTAGGAATGTAATGTACAATCAAAGACAAACCAATCAAGGGAAACAACAAAAACAATGAATGAAACATAATTGATAGAATTAATTAGAATAAAATAGACTTCATTACAAATCCCAATGTCCACAAGTGTTTCACATCATTTTCTTAGTGAGATGTTTAGCTACTTACGACAATTACAATGAAATAACAATGAGAAAAGAGATAGAGAATACATATAGTGAGAAACTCCTTCTTTCTTGAAGCTTTGATCCAATCTCCAAGTGTCCTTGAGTAGATGAGGATGGAGGATGGTTAGATTTGGTGGGGAATGATTCCTAAACCTAGGTTAGTGGTTAGAGATGAGAGAAAGTGTCTGGGAGAGAGAAGGAATGATTCTTAGATCCCTAAAATTGTGTATAGGATCCCCCATTTTGAAATGGGAAAGAGATATATTTATAGGGTTAGAAAATAGGTCTGAAAATGTTAATGTGGCTGACTTGTTGCGGGAAATACGTGGGTTATGCGTGGGTCTAAACTCTCGCAGTGACCTGCGTAATACCCTGATACATCTGATTTTGCTCTCGGTATAAGTGAAATGCGTAGACACTTGCGCTGGTTGTGCGCGGGTCTAGGACCCACGCATTGTTCTGCACACTGGTGCGTTTCTTCATCGATTTTAACATGTTTTCTCCCAATTTCTGCACCTTTCACCCTTTCTTCTAAAATGTACCTAATTGCCTGAAAACATAACAAACGAGCCATAAGAGACGCAAAAACATCAAAAAATGAGATCATGGTTGAGGAAATAAGGCCCAAAATATATAACAATTCGATCAAATACTCCCAAACCAAACCTTTGCTCGTCTTCGAGCAAACCTAAAACAAAACAAAGACTCAAATAAAAATGACTCAAACTATGACTCAAAAGATAATAATCAAATAAGTTGCATGCCCAACCGATGATGAGATGCAAGGATGTGTGATAGAGATGAGTAAACATATGCAAAGCAATCTAAAACAACTCAAAGGCACTTGAGGGAAATTCGCACTACCACGAATCCCACACCTAAGAGCGCTCTCATATCGGGAGCTACTCACTCCCACACCTTGAGCATATTTTGCTTTGACTCTAATCCTTACCCGATTTCGCTAATCTTTTTCCACTTCAAGTCCTAAGTTTACACTCATTCGTGGTATGCAATGATGGACTTTATGCTTAGAAATCCAATGCATTGGATACAATATGTATTTAAAGTGAGTTATGTATGTGAACTATCCTAAGAATGATTCACTATGCCATGAACGTGGAAGGTCAAGCTATCAACAAACATTCCCAATCATGACATACTACGGATCAAATAGGACTTTCCCTTTGGTTGTAATAGGGCCATTGGGTTAGATTTGGTGAACAAAGAAAAATGGGAAAAGTTCGAGTTCAAAGATCACCAATCATGTCTTAACATACTCACATACCCCACACAAAGCTTTATTACACATGGACGCTCTTAGATACTGGGCATTTACATCCATACACACATTGTGTTTCAAAATTGTACTCTACATTATGAGTACTTAACATTTATTTTCAAGGCTCTTTTCTTTTTTTTCTTTGCCTTTTCTTTCTTTTTGATTTTTCTTTTCTTTCGTTTTCTCTTTGCACAACATCACATAACATTTGATGATTAAGCTCTTAAGTGCAAATTTTGGTACTTTTACAAGTTGATCCATTTCATACACAGTTACATTGTTGCCTACATACGTTATATCATTACTTTAGAGCTTACACCTTTCTAATACTTCACATGGCACACACACACCCCACATGATTGGCAATAAAGGTAGGCTTGTGTTTGGCTATGGCTATATGGTTAATTTTTTGTTCCAATGAACAGTAAGTGTTTGGCCTCAAATTGGCTATGAAGCACGCATAAGGGATTAAGGAATGTGATTAGGCCTTTTAAGTAGTTAGGTACACACATTGCCTAATATCATTTCCATAATTAGTCTATCAAGGGAATGAATGCATCCATCAAGCAATCCACTATATTTATAAGATGTATGTCCTATGGCATGTGACACTAAGGACGAGAAGAGTGTTTAAAGAATAGAACAAAATTTACACTCAATGCGCTTTTAAAGGCTTGTGTTTGTGAACTCATGGGTGTCTCTACTATTAGAACAAGGCGTAAGAGCACTGAGTCCCCTCAAATCAAGCACACAAAGGATGGGACTAGCCCATGACAAGGCAAATATAACCCACGAGTGACAAAGATTTGTACACAAGCTCACAATGCATGTATAAACTCGCCAAAAGCACACGCTCAAGGCATCACATCCAAGCTAGTTATAGCTCAAAATTCTAGCCGTTGCGACAAATCAAAAAATTTGGACCAAAAAGACTAAAATGACTAAAAATAAAATAGAAAGACGACTCAATATAGGCGTCTACACCCCCAAACCAAAGCCCAACATTGTCCTCAATGTTGAAGACAAAAGAGTCCGGCCTAGTGGCACACACCTAGCATGACTCTAACAAACCTAGGTACTAATCATGCACAATCAATGCCCAACAAAATAAAGATTCAAATTGGCTCATACATAAAATAAGGTAATCAAGTTCAATATCACATTTAAGCACAAACCAACATCAACCAATTCTAAACATTGACAGAATGGGGACATAACGACCCCCTAACCAATTTCTTACAATATGCTTTAAACCTATACAAGTATATGGATATGTATCACGCCCAAACCGAATGGGAAAATATATGCAATTTAAGAACCTATACACTCACATATATATCCACAAGAGCCTTCGGCTCATAATTCCATCAAAATTGAAAAATCAATAAATTCCTCAATCAACTCAAAAATGTATTCAATATGCATAAATATATTATCCACACATCAAAAGATAAATCAATCAAATCAAATCAAAATTATCATCATCTAAATATTCTTACACACTCATCCCAACATTATTTCATGAAAGCTAGTAAAATTAAAAGACAAAAATAAATGCAAAAATTTTAAAAATGAGTTTAAGAAAGTAAAACTGAAGTGTGTTGCCTATTTGTAAGCTTTTCCTATTTATGCAAGGCTCCTGCCCTTTTTATGAGCACTTTTGGCCTACTTGTCCCTCCCAGACCCACAAGTTGTTGTTTCCTACCAAGAGACAATGAACCTCACTTGAAGCATAAGCTGGAAAAATGCACTTCCTTTAGAAACTATAGAAAATCTGCACACTCATAAAGCTCATAAGAAATTTCAGGCAAATAAGATTCACACAATACATGTAGTTGCCATCCCAAACTTGCAACACCACTTTTTATTAAAAACAAACAAACAAAACAAACAAAACAAATCAAAGCATAAAAATAAGATGCACAAAATAAGTATTCCACATTATGTACTTGTCTTAGGGGTGTCATCAACTAAATGAGGCTTCATTAAGTTTGGAAATTATTTTTTTTTCACATCCCAAAGAAGTTGATTTGATTTTCCCTTTTTCTAGGCATTGCATCTAACTTGGTCAACCAAGTCTTTCCTTACCCAAATTTTTTTGATCCTAGGTGGTTTCTTCCTATTCCTAGGCTTCTCAACCCATATCTTCCTAATATCCCTATAAGTCTCTCTATGATCAAAATTTCCATATGTGCCTAGTCTTGCATATTGATGGCCTGGTTGTCTAATGTGGTCAATCTCATGGCAATGGTGACACATGGTGATAAAGTTAGGAATAATACCTTTTTGGTGGGACTTTCTTGGAGGTGGGATTGGAGGATGCTTTATTTTCTTTTTAGTCTTCCTCTTCCTCGCTTTGATAGGATGTGGCTTGTTAATCTTATCACTTGGATTTTCTTGACTCATAGCAACCTTTTTATCATTTGGAAGTCGAACCACCTCTTTTATTGCCTTAATTTCTTGCTTAGCTTGTGAAAGTTCTGTAAGGTCGTCAAGTTCTTTCTTCTTCAACATCTCCAAGGCCTTGTCTCTTGTTTCAATTTTTGCTTACATTAATCGTACCCTCTTGGCAAAGTCCTCATTGATCTCTTTTAACTCTTTCAAGGTGCACTACTTTCGGCTTCAAGGCTCTTCAATTGCATTTCTACCTCCTTGTTCTTGTTAGCAATGTCTTCTATCTTCCTTCGGAGGGTTCCATTTTTCACCTTGACCGATTCAATATTGAACGTGATCTTCTTGTTATCTTCTTCAAGCTCATCAACCTTCACCCTTTTTACTTTAAATGCCTCCTCCTTTTTGCTAAGTTCATCTTTCACTTCTTCGGGTGCATCTTCTTTAAGTTCGAGATCCATTGTCATCTTCAATGATAGCCTCGCTAGATCATCCAAAGCCTTCATAACGGATTTCTTATCCACTTCAAGTCTCTTAAATTGTTCTTCCAAATCTTTGGTCTTGTTAGAGACTTCTCCGATCATTTTCTTCAGTGAACTATTTTCTTATCTTAGAGATTTCACCTCAAGTACGAGTTTCTTGTTTAGCCCTTGGAGATTTTCTATTTTGGACACTTTCAAGATTTTCTTGCCATCAAGTTCCTTCTTCATGAGTTGCAACCTCATTTCAAATTATTCAATCATTTCTTATTTTCTTTGGGAAGTTTTCTCTATCATCTTTCGATGTGCTTCATTCCCCTTTTTCAACCATTCCATGTTCGACATCAACTTCTTATTTATCATTATCATCTTGTCTCGTTCATCCTCAAGGTTCCTATAATTTTCTTCCTCCCTTGATGGGTATGAGACATTATGGTATCCTTGATAAGATGATAACATCGGTTGGTAAGGTGAGAGAGACGGATCATTGGTGTTGTCACAAATAAAGAGGGGGAAATCAATGTGTGACCTCTAACTTCGGTCATATGGATCCTCAATGAGCTCTTGTATAGGCCCTGTATTCTACCTGAAGTAATCCAATAAACCTGAAACTAAGAAAAACAAAAACTACCAAGAAGTAAAAAGAAACTAAAGAAAAATAAAAACAAATAAGACTCTTAACTAAGAACAAGAGATAACTAAGATTAGCCACCTAATTAACGCCTTTCCTCGGTAGCGGCGCCATTTTGGCCAAGCAATTTTTGTCCTTATAAAATGCTCGTCAAAAAATATTTATAAAACCTCAACAATGTCTAAAATGTTTACAAAACAAGTACAATGACAAGCAAGGGTATCATCAACATGGAAAGGGGAATCAAATGGCTAAAACTAGTTAACTAATATTAAACTAAGCTAAGCATGTAAAGTAAAGGTAAATGGTTTTGGTATTGAAATGTTAGCAACTAAAGATGCAAAACAAGGATTAGAAAAGTTAATTTAAAATGCAATTAGTGTTAATATGCAATGGGTGTTAAAAATGATGGTTAAGACTAAGGTAGTGATGTTCCAACAAGTGAATTATGGGCATGTGTGAACTCTCATAAAATGAAAACACATAGATCGATTGCAACCAATCTAGTTGTATAGTATCGTTTGTATTCCCTAATGAGTTTCCAATCTAGATGTATAGTATGGGCAACTCACAAGTGATTGTTCATGAATGCACATCTATCAAATTAAGGGACCGATCTCTTTATAAATTCACCAACCTAGATGGTTAGTGTTGATGCTTAACCTATCACAAGCAACCAACCTAGATGTATAGAATTGATCACCCACTCAAGATAATATTAAAAATTGAGAGTATTAAGTATGGGTCTCACTTAAGGATGTACTATCATTTTACCCTTCCATTCAACTTAGCTTAGGGAGATTAAGTAGATGTATACCCAATCACCCACACAAGCACATGAGTTTAAGAAGACCAAATAGATGTATACCTAGTCAACTACCTAATTAATTCACTCAATCAATTAGCAAGAAGAGGAATGTACAATCAAAGACAAACCAATTAAGGGAAACAACAAAAACAATGGATGAAACATAATTGATAGAATTTAATTAGAATAAAATAGAGTTCATTACAAAGCCTAATGTCCACAAGTGTTTCACATCAATCCCTTAGTGGGATGTTTAGCTACTTATGACAACTACAATGAAATAACAAGGAGAAAAGAGATAGAGAAGAAATATGGTGAGAAACTCCTCCTTTCTTGAAGCTTTGATCCAATCTCCCAGTGTCCTTGAGTAGATGATGATGGAGGATGGTTAGATTTGGTGGGGAATGATTCCTAAACCTAGGTTAGTGGTTAGATGAGAGAAAGTGTTTGGGAGAGAGAAGGAATGATTCTTAAATCTCTAAAATTATGTATTGGATCCCCCCTTTCGAAATGGGAAAGAGATATATTTACAGGGTTTCAAAAATAGGTCTAAAAGTGCTGATGTGGCAGACTTGGTACGTGAAATGCGCAAGTTATGCTTAGGTCTGAACCCGCGCAATGCCCTGATACTTCTGATTTTGCTCTCGGCTTAAGAGAAATGCACAGACACTTGCGCTGGTTGTGCACGGGTCTAGAATCTGTGCATTGTCCTGCACACTGGTGCATTTCTTCATCAACCTGCTTTCGCCATATTTCTACACCTTTAACCATTTCTTCCGAAATGTACCTAATTGCCTAAAAACATAGCGAACGAGCCATAAGAGACGTAAAAACACCTGAAAACGAGACAAAGGTTAAGAAAATGAGGGCCAAAATATATAATAATTTTGGCACGATCAATTGTTCAAGACTAACTAAAGAATTGTGTCTACCTCATACATATCAAGATGTACGAAAAATTCTTCCTTTTTCATATTTTTTGACCTTATGGTTATTTAGTTTTGACAATTATAATAATTAAACTATAAATGCTATAAGATTTGTTAAACTAGAAATCACTTTATAAATTTGAAAAGATTACCGAATACGTTATTACACTCTTGCTATTTAGCATAATCCTAGAAATCTCCCACTTGCTCTCTAGCAAATGTGTCATATCTCTTATCCCCATAATCTCCATGTGCCCATCAAAACTCTTTTGTGGAATACCTTTTGTGAAGGGATTCACTAGATTTCCTACTGACACGATCTTGGTTATAGTCACGTCTCCCCTATGCACAATTTCCCTCAAAAGACGATAGTTTTTTTCAATGTGTTTCCCTTTCTTATGACTTCTTGGTTCTCTCGAATTAGCCACTGATCCACTTTTGTCACAATAGATAGTGATCTTCTTATTCGCATCAGGAACCACTTCCAAGTAAATCAAGAATTGGCAGAGCCAGACAACCGCTTTAGCAGCTTCGCATGCGGCAACATACTCAGCATTCATGGTGGAATCAGCAATACAAGATTGCTTGATACTCATCCATATGACTGCCCTGATGGTGATCTTCTAGAGGCAAAATCAAACTGGAAATCATAATCTGTATGCCAAACGGGAATTAAATCCCCTATAGAGTATACAAGCATATAATCTCTCATTCTCTTAAGATAATTGAAAATATGCTTGACTGTTGTCCAGTGATCAGGACCAAGTTTCAATTGAAACCTACTAACTATGCTAACAACAAAACAAATATCTAGTCTAGTGTAGAGCATTGCTTACATGAGACTCCCAACTGTCGAGGCATATGTAACCTTACTCATGAATTGCTCTTCATGCTCATTCTTAGGAACTTGATCTTTAGAAAGTTTGATTCCATGTCTGAAAGGTAACATACCTTTCTTGGAATCTTGCATGGAAAATCTAGACAAGATTTTATCTATGTATGAAGCTTGGGATAAAGCAATCGTTCTATTCTTTCTATCTCTTATGACTTAGATACCAAGTATATAACTTGCTTCTCCTAAGTCCTTCATATCAAATTGTTTTGCTAACCATTCTTTTTACTAATGTCAATAAACCTATGCCGTTTTCGATGAGTAGTATCTCATCAATGTAAAGAACTAGGAAAACCAACTTGTCACCTTTAATCCTTTTGTATACACAGGGTTCGTCAAGGTTTTCAATAAATCCAAAGCATTTTACAGCTTGATCGAACCTTATGTTCCAGGATCTGGATGGTTGCTTCAATCCATATATGGATCTTTGCAACTTGCACACCATTTCTTCTTGGCCTTTTTCAATGAATCCTTCTGGTTGTATCATATAGATTCTTTTATCAGGACTTCTGTTAAGGAAAGCTGTCTTGACATCCATTTTCCAAATATCTAGGTCTAGAGATGGCACAATGGATAAGAGTATCCTAATGGATTTAAGCATGGCCACAAGAGAAAAATGTTTCCTCATAATCGATACCTTCCTTCAGTGCGTAACTTTTAACTAACAATCTAGCTTTAAAGGTTTTCACCTTTCCATCCATTACTCACTTCCTCTTGTATACCCACTTGCACCCAATGGGTTTTATCCCTTTAGGCAAGTTCATAAGAGACGAGACTTTATTTTTGAACATGGAATCAATTTTGGATTGCATTGGCTTTTGCCTGTGGCGACGATCAATATTTTCCATGGCTTCCTTGTACGTGTAGGGATCATCATTTTCTGGGAGATTCTCTACTGATTCTTCTAGGCTAATTTATCTCCCAGGTTGTCTACAAACCCTTCCACTACGATGAGGAATGGTAGGTTGTTGATCTTGTGTTGGTACAAAACTTACAATTGGACTGTTGTGAAACTTCTTGTAGAATTGTATCTCTTGAAAGCTCATTCAAAACAATTGTACTTTTAGACACAAAATTATTCATATAGTCATTTTCCATAAATTTAGCAGTTGTAGAAATAAATACTTTAAGATCTGAAGAACTATAGAAATAATATCCTTTTGTTCCTTTTGGATACCCTACAAATATGCATGTTCCTGAACGGTACTCCATCTTTCTGTCTTTCCCTTTAACACGTGCGCAGGACATCCAAATATCCTTAAGTGTTGTAGACTAGGTTTCCTCCCAGTCCATAACTCATGTAGTGCATTAGGAACCGACTTAGATGTTGCATTGTTTAGAATGTACATGGCGGTTTGTAAAACATATCCCCGAAGCGTTGACTAACTCAAGATAGACCTAACCATGTTCAAACGAGTTCTATTTCTTCTTTCTACCACCCCATTTTGTTAAGGTGTACCTGGTGTAGAAAAATTAGAAATTGTCCCATTATCAATAAGATATTGCTGAAACTCACCAGATAGATATTCTCCACCATGATCAGACCTCAGGATTTTTAGGTGTCTCTCAAGCTGATTTTCAACTTTATCTTTAAATGCTTTGAAAATGTCAAAAGCATCCGACTTATGTCTCATAAGATACACATAGCCAAATCTCGAGTAATTGTCCATGAAAGTTATAAAGTACTTGTATCCACCTTTAGCTTGAATGCTTATAGAACCACACACATCAGTGTGTATCAATCTTAAACATTCAATGGCTCTTAAGCCTTTCATTGTGAATCAATTTTTGGTCATTCTACCATCTAAACAAGATTCACAAGTTAGTAGATCATCAACCTTTATGTTACTTAAAGGTCCATCACTAACCAATCTTTTGATCTTATCAAGTTAATATGACCTAGGCGCAAATGCCATAAGTAGGTTTCATCTTTTGATATTTTTACTCTTTTACGATTAGATTGCACTAATTCCATGTCTAACAAGTGAGAGATATTGCTAAGCAAATAGAATAAATCATTTTCCAATGTACATTTGAAAATAAATTTGTTATTGCTACTAATAATAAAAGCTTTATTAAAAGGATCTGAATATTCAAATTTATTTAAACAGAAAACTGAAATTAAATTCCTCTTGTATTGGATTACATAATAAATGTCTATTAAATCTAAATGCCTATAAGAATCTAACTAATTCTAATATCTCCCACTGCACTAGTAGACACCAACGATCGGTTACCTAAACGCAAGTTGAATTCATTCTCAGCCTTTCCTAGAACACCTTCTAGTTAGGCCCAAGTTGCTTTTTCTTCTGTTGTTTCTTGATCTTTTTCTGGATTTTAACAGTAGCAACTTTACCAACCGTATGAATCTCTTAACCACTGCCTTTCATAAGGATTTTCTCGGTGCTTTGAATATCTTGCATCAGGCCCAGCAAGGTGTATTCCTTATTGTTCAAGGTGTAGTCCAACCTGAGCTGATTAAAGGAACCTGACAGTGAGTTGACAATCATGTCAGTTTACGTCCCACCGTTTATCTCGGCACCGTTGAGTTCAGCAATGTTGAGATGAACTATGACTTTCAACAAAAATTATATATGTAAACAATCATGATATAGCACTTTCGATTGTTTATCTTGAATTAAATAAAATAATTCAATCATAAAATTCAACAGTGATCCAACACCCATAAATGTCACACCTCCGTTGGGAGTTCGCACCATCTACTAGTTGGGCTAGGTCTCACCTAATTGTTAACGTAACAACCAGCGTTTTCAATTTTAGCCTTGCGATTTTATTAACAAGAACTCTTGCGAGGATATTAATAAAATCACATTGAGTGTGTTACCAAGTTTTCGACCTTTAATATATTCCCTCATGAATATCCCTCATTTGGGAGTAGATATAATTTGGGTCAATTGTCTAGTCTATCCTTGTAAGGAATTATCTTGCTAAATTCCATTCATGAATACCCCTTGGGGGGTTATTACATGAAACATAAAGCTCAACTAAACTTGGAGGCTAAAAACACCTTCTCCCACTTAATTGTGTTAAGGCGTGTGATTGAATTCTATAGAATGATTTACCAAGTTACCTAGATGCCAATTAGATACCTAAACCATTCAATGAATGTTCATACCAAAAGAGATATATGAGTGGCACTCCTATTCTATATGACACATTATCAAACAATGACAAACAATGCAATATTTACGAAAATATAAATAGCTACATTTTTGGTCTATCCTTGAAAAGCAAGTAAATTACATATGTCTTGGAATACAAAAACTATTTTCTTGGCGAACAAGTCTTCACGCAGCTATCATCCGTTTGCACACCCTTTGGCTGCCTCCCATAGGTGTGCGCCCCTTGGCTCCATTAAAGGCTGCCGTGCACAGCCCTTGGCATCCATAGGGCTGCCGTGCGCAGCCCATACCACAACAATCGTAGCTACATGCTCATTCGTACGCACGATTGTTGCTATGGCGCGCAGGGTACAAAACTTGTTTCGGTTGCTTCCAATTCTTCAAAATATTTGAATCTTTGATACTTGAATATATTACAACAGTATTTTAAACAATAAATTACTGCAGTGTTTTTTATTACAACAATAAAAAAAAATTAGCAACTACCAAGAAGGAAATTATGGCGATGATAGGCCACCCTTCTTGTTACAATCCCAAAACAAAAATACATTGAAATTCTACGGTCAAAATTGAGCAATAACAAATCACATTATAAAACACACACACACACACACACACACACACACACACACACACACACACACACACATATATATATATATATATATATATATATATATCCATACATTCCAATGTAATTATATATGCGAATACCTAGAGTGTCATCTCTTTACAAGACATGCATATTTAAAATAAAAAGAAATAAGTTTACGTATATATACACCAATTAATCAAGGGCACAACCTGGCTATAATACCAATTGTAGGGAAAAATCAAATCAAAAGCAGTGAAAGCAGGAAAAAGGGTTTGAGTATATTTTAAAATTTTCCCTTTAAAAGAAAGAAACTTAACCCTTGATTATTTAACATATATTAAAAGTATTGTACCTTTTTCTCTTGACGATTGAAGTTGCACCGAATTGAATCACCAAGATCTTCCAATCCAATCAAGAACGTGAATCACCTAGGAGTGTGGGCTCCCTTTCTTTGAATTATATACCTGAGGATGGAAACAAACAAAATCTTTTTCTTTTGTTAGTCAGAATAATCCTGCAAGAGAAAACCCAAGAACGTTTTATCACTTGTGAATTATCAATCTATTTGATTGAAACTCGCGTGAACCTGATTCAATTTTTGTACACAAAATCCTTTGGATGTAAAGGAAACTAGTGCACTATCGAACACAAAAGTGTTCCCTCTTTTCTCTATGCATGGCCGAATTCTACACACTATTTCTATGAGTTGGCCGAGTTTTATCGAGGTCAAAAACTAATTTTTTCTCCCTCAAAATTCCAAGTTGGTCGAAATTTCTCTTAGAAATTATATTAGCTTTACCGAAATCTAAATAGGAGCATATATAGGTGTCCAAATCCTCTCTTGAGTAGGATTTACTTGGTGGGCAAGAATCCTCTCTCTAGGAGGATTTACTTGGTGGCCAAGAATCCCCACTTAAAGAAGATTTATTTTTCACACCAAGACTCCTAATCAAACTCAATAGTGCATTTATTCAATAACCAACTACTGAATATAAATTAAATTGTGACTTTATCTAAACTTCCTAATTTGACCAGTTGTCAATTAGAGTTTTAATAGAAATCAAATACTTCATAATTTGACAAGGTAAATAAATTCATTTTATTTATCTACTTAGCAAATATAGTATTTGATATTTATCATACTACCAACAATAGTATGACACTAGGAGATCTTCTCCTACTAGAAAAAATAATTTGACTTTTAATTAAATAATTAATTAATAAACAAATTGATTAATTTTCATTTAATTAAATATTAAAATAAAAACAATATAATAGGCTATTATATTTAGCGTTGCCGCCCAAGTCCATGCATGCGAATATATTGTTTTTTTACTAATTTATTAAATCCATTGGACGTCAATAAAAGGTCCACATGTGAACTATACCCATTCTTACTAAAAGAAACCAGTCCACATGCCTTAATACAATTCTTGATGGACCCATAAATTGGTGGGTAGAATATATCAAGTGATCCATGCAAGTTTGTGTGAATTGGGGATCATGACAGGCTATCTAAATTTAAGCTCCAATAGACATAACCTAATCACAATCAACAAATGATTCACTTAGGTCCGATCTATTAATTTTAATTCATTCAACTAAAGAACTAAAATTGAACTCTTAAATAAAGATAGAATAAGTTAATATTCCTCTTTTATACCTAAGACAATCTTAATGAAGAGAGTGTATCCTCATGAAGAATATTAGTAATCGCCAAGAACTCATAAACCAACTATAGCTCTTCTAGTTACCATATTTACTTATATGATCAAATTTTAAACTTGGATATTTTGACCTGTCAAGAACCCATAATTCAATAGACACTATTGAAAACTTAATGTTAAGATTTAATATCCAATAGCTCAAAACATCCATATGATAATATTCTACTTACATTTAATAAATGAAGCCATGATGTCCATATCTATAAATGAAGTCTTCTATCGATTAACAAATGAATACCACCAAAATATCGAGGATAAACTATGCTATATAATCATACTCATTGATAGCTCAAATGATAACACTTGCAACCATAAGTCCTTCATTAATCTCAGGAACGAGATAGACACTCTGATTGTATTCAAGTGAAAACTTTTATCCATTGATAGTTCTAGATAAAGTATTTTATTGTGATTCTATTCAGTGCACCTAGTGCACTAGATTATTTTTCTTAAACACACCACAATTTGATGATTTTAGACTCATCATAACACATTTGATCCCACTCAATTGCTAGCAAAAGAATTTACAACTTTAACAAGGTAAATGTGCCCAACCTTTATCTTAAGTTATGAATATTTGTTCAAGACTAACTAAAGAATTGTGTCTACCTCATACATATCTAGATGTATGAACAATTCTTCTTTTCACATAGTCTTTGGACCTTATGATTATTTACTTTTGGTAATTATAAAAATTAAACTATAAATGCTATAGAATTTGTTAAGCTAGAAATCACTTTATTGATATGAGAAGATTTTCAAATTCATTAATACACTCTTACTATTGAGCTTAATCTTAACACGTATCTCCCTAGCATCCCTTGGTAGATGAAATTTTGTATCTCTGCTCTGATGTGTTTCTTCGTTGATTTTCATAGACAATAGCCCTTCTCGTCTCTCACAGTTTCTGTAGTTCCCCTACCAGTCCAAATGGAGCCTGAGCTATTTGATGATTTGACCTTTTCTCTGCACCATTCTCCATCTATGTCTTCTTTTATCAGGCCTGCTCCCTCTACTACTATGACTGCTAGAACTCCTCAACTTTCTACCTAAACTTTTTCTTCTATCAGAGATCCTCTTCCTCTTGTAGCTTCTTCAACCTTGATCGGGGTTCCTATTGTACCTCTTCCCTTACCCCTACACCCAGATCCTAAATGTTAGAGTTCGCGACCAGATTGGCTAGAGTGAGGGGTCTAGATCCTGCTGCTTCTTTGGTTGCTTCCCCCCACTACTACTATTTACACTGCTGAATTCTTCACTTCCCCTGCTACAGTTACCGAAGGATCTATCAGGGTAGAGGGGGTTTTGATCCCACTGTCGCCACTGCCATTGCACCGGTTGTTCCAAGGGGTAGGTCTTGACCTCGATTGTGGAACATCACTCAAGACGAGGTATTGGCTCGGTTCGCCGCTTTCTACCATAATGGGTGAATACAGACCATGACCTCTATATCTGCTCTTCTACCTGAGGTACCTTATCTTGTTCAACTCTTTCTTTATGTGTATATACTTGGCTTTATGGTGGTAACTTATACTTTGCATTTGGTAAGCCTTCAAGTTCAACGTGGCTATGAGCCAGTAGATGGACTCTCTCTAAGATTAGGCTAACATTGTTGAGAGCGAGCTTAGAGCCGCCAAGGCAAGGCTTGTGAAGGCAAAGAAAATTATGCAAGCCTTGGGTCAAGACATGGATGAGTCTGAGAAGAAACTTGAAGAGGCCCAGTATGACTTACAACGGTTGAAGCATTCCTACAATCAAGAGGTACTCAGGTAAGAGCACCGCGCCTTTGAAATCGATCACCAGAAGGAGAAGGCAAAAAAACTCGAAGTCGAGAATCGGGCTTTGCGTGCTAGTATAGCTAGCCTGGAAGCAATGGTGGATGCCTCCTTAGGAGATGGCTACTTCTTTACTGCCTATCGGGTTGCCCAATTCTTACCTCATCTATTTGATTTGGGTGTTATTGAGAAATAAGATAGGGAAGAGATCATGAAAAAGGCTGAAAAATGGCAACACCTGTCAGTACAGAGGCTGATTCTTCTCGTGCTATTTAAAAGGTCAGTGAGATGGACGATAAAGACCAGATGCCTATCTCCTCCTTCCAAGCGGGTTGAACTAGAGCAGGTCCCATCTCAAAAACTTCTGATGATGCTATGGTTTAAGCTAAAGGAGGAGCCTATGACCTACCTATCCCTATATTTAGGTCTGCAGAGGGGGTTGAGGAACATCATGCTACCAAGGAGGTGGTATAACTGGCTGGACTGGATATCGTCGAGGAACTTCAGACTGGTCCAGTCCAGATGGAGGTGGTAGAGCAGGCAGTTGGCAGTTGGCGAGCCTTTTAATGATCCAGATGTTGGTGATGTTCCTACAGGAGTGGCTGAAGCAGGAGGAGGTGTAATGGAGGAGGTTAACCAGGAATAGAAGGGATGCACGACCCATATCGATAATCTTCCAGCAAACTTTTATCTTATTTGTTTATTTATTTTATATGGATGTAGCCCGAGACTGAGGAATTGGCTCCTTTCTTGATATGAATGGAATGAGTATTTCTTTTCTCTTTAATATTTATATCTGGTTGATCTCTACTTTGGTTGAATCTATATGACTCCAACTCTGGCATAGCTCGCATGAACCAAGCTTGCAAAGAATTGATCTTGGAAGCAGTCCAGTGCCCATATCTGACTTAAAAATATCTAGTAAAATGTGTAAAATCTTACAAGTATAATAAATTAGACGTAACAAGTGATTGGTACCAAGTTACTGTGGTACTTAGTCAAAATGTATCTAAGAGGCATTTCTAATTTAGGTTGTCTCTTATTTAGAGAATTGTGGTACCAAGTGTTCCTATTCTGGGAATCCTGACACTTAAGCAAAAATCTGGTTGTGTGAATCTAGGTACTAGGGATTCCTATGTTAAGGAATTCTGATACCTACTTGGGAGGTACACATGCATTCATCGGTACATGAAAGTGTCGGGATGCCAGTTGAAAGTTCCCTTAAAAATGTGTGTCTAATAACCTAGAGGGGGGGGGGGGGGGGGGTTAATAGGTTTTAATCAATTTAATTACCATTTTTTTTATTAGTCAATATTCAAAATTCACCCAATAAAACAAACATACAACATCAAGTGTAACAATGAGAAATTAAAATTAACACAAGATGTATACGTGGAAAACCCTCCAAACAGGAAAAAACCACGGGCTGTTAGGTGCGCCACACTCGATCGTATAAATCCACTATATTAGCAAAACGTTACACCCTCAAGTGATACTCAGACTCTCACTCTCGACAACCTCAGGCTATGGCCACTGCCACTACCACTACCACTCACCACTCTTGGTTCAGTCCCTAGTGATATCCCTGATCCACTGCTCTTGGACATGAGCACCTTCTACTCTACCCCTCGGTCATTTTACAGTGGATACCCAACCAATTGCTTACCAACCCACCCTTAGTTGTAAGGCTTCTCTTGCTTGTGCAACTTCACACCGAAGCCACAAGACTTTGACTAAATGAAGAGTATATGGTCCAAGTGTATATATGACGCTATACTCAAATGTAATAATGTGTAATACCAAACACAAAATGATCAACTAGATGTAGATAATGCAATATAACATCCTAGTTATCAACAATGCCTATATGCCCATATATAAGGACTCAATTAGATGTAGATGAAATCTAACAACCTAACTGTCAAATAAGTCCTATCAACACCAGTTGTCATAACATATAATCAAGTGAAATATTTTTGCAATCAATGAGGCATAAATAATAATGTCTAAATGCAATGCATAGAGATTTAGCTAGAAGGGTAAAATCGTCCTAAATGCTAGCTATCACTAATCACTACTCTCAACCAACAACCAACAACACAATCAAGTGATAAATGCAAACAAATATAAGAACATGCGTTAAATTAACAATAAAAGCTAAACCTAGGCATACATGTCATAAGAATGAAAAAAGGCAGTCTAGAACATATAAAAGTTACCAAGTCAAGAAACATATGAAGACCCATGCTTGGAAGATGAAGAATGATGCTAGATGTGCATGAATGGGAGTTTGGTTGAGTAAAAAAGATGTTCGTGGAGCTCTCTCTCTCTAGGAGTCAATTTATCTCTCTTGGGGATTTAATTTCAGAGCTATAGGTCTGATTTGGAAAGAAGATGATATATAAGGTGTAAAAACGAGTTGCATAGGAAAATATATTTTTACCCAAATCAGGTTTTTTGCTACAGGTTTTGCACTAGGAGGGGGTGAAAAGTTTGGAAGCAAAAATTGTTGCCAAGTTTTTCGGGGCCACCTTCACACGTGGAGGGGCAAAATGTTTGGAAGCGAAAACTGCTGCAAAGATTTTCGGGTCCATTTTTGCTCGAGGCACGCGCGAATTCCACTCTCAACACACCAGCTTGAAATTCAAGCTGATCAAAACATGACAAAACGACTTCAAAACCTTTAGTATAGTATACTGTTAGAAAGGTATGGAAGTATAATTTTTACTAGAACTAACAAAATATGATTTGGATGATTGTACACAAAGTTATAGTCAAATGAGTGACCAAAGGTCAGAAACTGACAAGAACAGAGTTACCCTGTTTCTATGGTCACTTTGGAGATTTCAAAACCAATCCAAAAAGTCATGAAATATTACGAATAATATACCGTTGGAAAGGTATAGGTGTCTAGTTTGTACATAAAGTCTTAAAACTCATTTTGAAGCTTTACATGAAAAGATATGGTCACAAGACCATACAAAGGTCAGTTTTGAAAAATATTTTAATCATTGAAATTAACTCTTTTGAAACTAGACACCTTACTCCATATAACCAAACCAAGAAAAGAATAAGACCTTCTCAAATGGTCACTCAACATGCTAGGAAAAGTACACCATCGTGCAAGCGTGGATGTTTCTGATCAAACAATGGAAAACGAATAAAACACACAACAACCACACTTAAGACTAAGAATGAAGTGCACATGTGATTGTGAGTAAGGATGGACACATAAGCAATAGGACACAAATACATGTCGATACAAATCATGCATGAAGTGTGTGTGTGCCTAAACTCTTCAAGAGGTAAAGTCAAGTGAGTATACCTTTTGATATTGAAGTCATTGAGATGCTTGGAAGGTTGCCAATGAGGATCTAAGCTACCCATTATACAATCATCCCCAATGTGGTGTGGTTTGTCATGAAATAAGCCAATCCTAAAATCGAGCTCCTTATACCAGTCAATCCCATTTGGATTGTATCACTATACTTAGTTGATGTCATGATCAAGGTACCTAGCATTTTTATAGCAAGAACCTCGGTACTTAGGCGATAACATCATTTGAGGCACCTATCGTCCCTATAAGGGGAAACTAGTACCTATTGCTTTTACGTCCCAGGTCCTTCTTTAGGGTGGTAGCCCGACCAAGGCAATAGGATGGCCATTCGGCGGTCCTGGTCTCGAGGAAGCAACAGGCAATTAAGGCCACAACTTCGCATGGCAACTATGCTTTTACTATCCAGACCCTTCCTTGAGGGGGGGGGGGGGGGGTTGCTATACTAAGGGCCTCAAGATGACCTTTGGTTGTCCTAGTCTTGAAGAAGCGATGGGAAACTAAGTCCATAACTTCACAACCTTGGTCTGTCTGGAAACTACGCTCTTACAATCTAGACCCTTCTTGAAGGGGGGTGGCCTGACCAAAGTCTCCGAGGAAGTGACGATCAATTAAGGCCACAACTTCATAACCGTGATTTGGTAGGCAGCTATGCCTTTATAAACTAGATCTTTCCCGAAGAGGGGTAGCCTGACCAAGGGATCAAGATTACCATGTATCCTTTCCCGGTTCATGATTATCATAGAAAGCCCTAGGGGCGCCATATTCTTGTTTAGTCTTATCATTACACAATTGAATCCTTTTTTCAAGTACATTCATAGTACTAGATCCTTTATCTAAAACTTCGAGGCGATAAAATTAGACAAGTGTAGATGGAGTAAAAAGGGAATCTTTAGTGATAATAAATTGGTGATACACTTTGTTCAGGTGGTACTGGTACCGGTTCCTACCAAGGATGATACTCGGGACCTCGACTCTACTTTGGGTAGAACCTTTTCAAGTTGCCTACATTCTAGGTGCAGGGAAAAATTGTAAAATATGGCGAAAACATAAAAATAGGTCGGTATATTTAAAAAAAATCCTTTGAAAGAAAGAGCCTTAACCCTTGATTAATTAACGTATATTAAGGGTCTGTTTGGCATTTGGGAATAGGATAGGATTAGCTTATATTTAGTCCAATTCCCATGTTTGGCGGGCTAATGGGATGGGATAAATTAGTCCCACTGAATTTTTTCATCCCATCAACGTGGAATAAAATAGTCCGATCAAAATGGATGGGATTCAATTTCATCCCATCTACTTTCTCCTAACTTGACTCTCTTTCTCTCTTTCAAGTGTATATTTATTCGATTGTGGAAACATTTCCATATTTGAAATGCAAGCTTTTTTCCATAAAAAAACCCAATGAAAAAAGAAGAGAAAAACAAACCAGATAAGCCATGGGTTTTATGAAAAAAGAAAGAGAAAAACAAACCAAATGAGCCATGGATAAGAAAACTGATTACACAAGAAATAAGAACACATACCAGGAACTGAGCAAGTCTTGTTGTTAGAGAAAATTATAACAAGAAAGCCATAAAAATAACAAAAAAGAAAACCAAAAAATTTGTGAAGATAAGAGAAGAGAAACAGGGATGCCTAGTCTTTGAATAAGTAATGAGTATTTCTTCAAATCTGGAAAAAATTCCAGATTTCCGTAAAAAAAAACCAATAAAAATAGATGGTGATCTGATCGAATCCTCCCAGATCTTCCATTTAGCGTCGCCGCTAATCAACTCCTTTCATCGCCGCCGCTGCCGCTGTGGTGCCTCATCCTTTGTTCGCTGCATCTTACGATTGGCACCCGACAATAAGAGAAAAAAAGCATGAAGAATCCATTTGAAGACCATGGATACCAAGAAAGAACAAAAGCAAAACTTACTAAATTGAAGACAAGCTTGAAGAATCCACTTGTTCTTGGAAGTAAAAGTGAAAAAACCCCACAAAGGAGAAAATTTGATTTTTTTTTTATTTCTTTTTTTAATCAAGGTAAGTCATTCTATTTTACTCATATCCTACTCTGCACCAAACACATTATTACTTTATTTTAATCTTATCCCATATTACACCAAACACAGGAACCACTATAATTAATCCGATCCTATCCAATCCTTTCCAATCCTATCCCATGTCTTAAAAATAGTCCAATCCCATCATGTGCACCAAACGTACCCTAAAAGTATTGTACCTTTTTTCTCATGATGATTGAAGTTGTACCGAATTGAATCCATAAGAACTTCCAATCCAATCACGAACGTGAATCACCTAGGAGTATGGACTCCCTTTCTTTGAATTGTATACCTGAGGATGAAAACAAGCACAATCTTTTTCTTTTGTTAGTCACAATAATCCTCCAAGAAAAAATCCAAGAACGTTTGGTCACTTGTGATTTATCAATCTATTTGAATGAAAATCTCGTGAACCCGATTTGATTTCTGCACACAAAACCCTTTAGATATAAAGGATGCTAGTGCACTATCGAAAACAAAAGCGTCCGATTTCTCTTTTGCTTGGCTGAATTCAACACACTATCTCTATGAGTTGGCCGAATTTTGTCTAGAGCAAAATCTTAATTTTTCTCTCTCAAAATTCTCTGTTGGCTAAATTTTCTTTTAAAGAAAAACTTGGGGAGACTAAATTCTCTCCTAAAGAGAATTTACTTGGTGGAAAAAAGTCCTCTCTCTAGGAGGATTTACTTGGTGACCAAGAATCCTTACTCAAAGAAGATTTCTTTTCATCACTAAGACTCCTAATCTAACTCAACAGTGTACTTTTTCAACAACCAATTATTGAATATAAATTAAATTGTGACTATATCAAAACTTCTTAATTTGACCAATTGTCAATTTAGAGTTTTAATAGAAAACAAATACTTCCTAATTTGACTAGATAAATAAATTCATTTTATTTATCTACTTATCAAATATAGTATTTGATACTTATCTTATTACCAACAATAATATGACACTTGGAGACCTTCTTCAACAAAGAAAAATATTTTGACTTTTAATTAAACAATTAATTAATTAATTAATTAATTAATTAATTTCCATTTAATTAAATATTAAAATAAAAATAATATAATAAGCTATTATATATAGCCTTGCCGCCCAAGTCCATACAAGGGCCTATATTGTTTTTTCTATTTTATTGAATTCATTGGTCCTTAATGAAAGGTCCACATGTGAACTATACCCATTCTTACTAAGGGAAACAAGTCCAAATGCCTTAAAAAAATTCTAAATGGACCCATAAGTTGGTCCGATAGAATATATTAAGTGATCCATGCAAGTTCATGTGAATTGGAGATCTTGGCAGACTATCTAAATTTGATTCCCAATAAACATAACCTAATCACAATCAACAAATGATTCACTTAGGTCCGATCTATTAATTTTAGTTCATTCCATTAAAGAACCAAAATAGAATAAGTTAATATTCCTCAATCGTACTCTAGACAATCTTAATGGAGATAGTGTAGCCTCGTGAAGCATACCAGTAATCGCCAAGAGCTCATAGACCGCCTATAGCTCTCCTAGTTACCATATTTACTCATATGACCACATTTTGAACTTGGATTGTTTAACTTGTCCAAAAACCATATTTAAATAAACACTATTGAAAATTTAATGCTAAGGTTTAATGTCCAATACCTCAAACATCCATATGATGGCATTCTACTCATACTTAATAAATGGAGCCACGATGTTCATATCTATAAATGAAGTTCTCAATCGATTAACTATTGGATATCACCAAACTATTGAGGATAGACTATGCTATATAATCGTACTTCTTGTTAGCTCAAATGATAACACTTGCAACCATAAGCCCATCATTTATCTCATGATTGAGATAAACTCTTCGATTGACTTCAAGTGAAAACTTTTATCCATTGACAGTTCTGGATAAAGTATCTCATTGTGATCCTATTCAATGCACTTAGTGCACTAGATTTCTTTGCTCAAAGATACAACACTTTAATTATTTTAGACTCATCATAACACATTTGATCCCACTCAAATGCTAGCAAAAGAATCTAAAACTTTAACAAGGCAAAGGTGCCCAAACTTTATCGTAAGTTGTGAATATTGTTCAATACTGACCAAAAAATTATGTCAACCTAAAACTTATTCAGATGCACAAACAATTCTTCTTTATTCATAGGCTTTTGACCTTACGATTATTTACTTTTGAAAATTATAATAATTATATTGTATATGATATAAGATTTGTTAAAACTGGAAATCACTTTATTAATATGAAACGATTGTCAAAAACATTATTACAATCGTGCTATTGAGCATAATCCCAACAATCTCCCACTTGCTATATAGCCAGTGTGTCATATCTCTCATTCCTATGTTCTCTAAGTGCCCATCAAAACTCTTTTATGGAAGACCCTTTGTGAAGGGATCCGCTAGATTTTCTACTGAAGCGATCTTGGTTATGTCACGTCCCCCCTATGCACAATTTCCCTAAGATGATGATACTTTCTTTCAATGTGTTTCCGTCTCTTATGACTTCTTGGTTTTCTCGAATTAGCCACTGCTCCACTATTGTCATAACATATAGTGATTTGCTTATTCGCATCAGGAACCTCATCTAAGTCAATCAAGAATTGGCAGAGCCAGACAACCTTTTTAGTAGCTTCACATACGGCAACATACTCAGCTTCCATGGTGGAATCAACAATACAAGATTGCTTAACACTCCTTCATATGACTGCCCTTTCTCCAAGAGCAAACATGGATCCTGAAGTTGATCTCCTAGAGTCAGAATCCGACTGGAAATCAGAATCTTTATACCTAATGAGAATTAAATCCCCTCCAAAGTATATAAGCATATAATATCTCACTCTCTTGAGATACTTAAAATATGCTTGATTGCCATCCAGCGATCATGACCAAGTTTTGATTGAAACCTGCTAATTATGCCAACAACAAAAGAAATATCTGGTCTAGTACAGAGCATTGCATACATGAGACTTCCAACTATCGAGGCATAGGGAACCCTGCTCAAGAATTGCTCTTCATGCTCATTCTTAGAAGCTTGTTCCTTAGAAAGTTTGATTCCGTGTCTGAAAGGTAACATACCTTTGTTGAAATCTTGCATGGAGAATCTAGACAAGATTTTATCTATGATAAAGCTTGGGATAATGAAATCGTTCTATTATTTCTATCCCTTTAGGCAAGTCCATAAGAGACCAGACGTTATATTTGAAAATAGATTCAATTACGGATTGCATTGCCTTTTGCTAATGGCGACAATCAACATCTTCCATGGCTTCCTTGTATGTGTAGGGATCATCATCGCCTGGGAGATTCTTTATTGATTGTCTTAGACCGATGTATCTCTCAGATTGTCTACTAACCCTTCCACTAAGATAAGGAATGGTAGGTTGTTGATCTTGTATTGGTACGGAACTTTCAATTGGGCTAGGTTATGAAACCTCTTATGGATTTGTATCTCTTGAAATCTCATTCAAAACAATTATACTTTTAGGTACAAAATTACTCATATAGTCCTGTTCCAGAAATTTAGTATTTGTCGAAACAAATACTTTAAGATCTGAAGGACTATAGAAATAATATCCTTTGGTTCGTTTTGGATACCCTACAAATATGCATGTTTCTAAATAAGACTCTATCTTTTCTGTCTTTCCTCTTAACACGTGAGCAGGAAAATGAAATATTCTTAAGTGTTTTAGACTAGGATTTCGTCCAGTCCACAACTCATGCTGTGTTTTAGGAACCGACTCAGATGGTACAACGTTTAGAATGTACATAGCGGTTTGTAAAGCATATCCCTAAAAAGAATTAGGAAGTGTTGAATAACTCAACATAGATCTATCCATGTTCAAAAGAGTTCTATTTCTCCTATATGCCACCCCATTTTGTTGAGGTGTACCTGGCATAGAAAACTAATAAATTACCCTATTATCAATAAGATATCGCTGAAACTCAACAGATAGATATTCTCCACCATGATCAAACCTTAAAATTTTTATGTGTTTCTCAAGCTGATTTTCTGTTTCAGCTTTAAACACTTTAAATATGTCAAAAACATCTGACTAATGTCTCATGAGATACATATATCCAAATCTAGAGTAATCATTTGTGAAATTGATGAAGTTCTTATATCCTCCTCTAGCTTGAATGCTCATATGACCACACACATCAATGTGTATTAATCCTAAACATTCAGTGGCTCTTGTGCCTTTTTTAAACGACCTTTTGGTCATCTTACCTTCCAAACAAGATTCACAAGTTGGTAGATCATCAACCTTTAAGTCACTTAAAGTTCCACCACTAACCAATCTTTTGATCTTATCAACGTTAATACGACCTAGGCACAGATGCCATATGTAGGTTTCATCTGTTGATAATTTTAATCTTTTATGATTAGGATTAGTTAATTTCGTGTCTAACAAGTGAGAGATACTGCTATGCAAATAGAATAAACTATTTTCCAATGTACCATTGCAAAAAAAATTGTTATTCTCACTAATAATAAAATCTTTATTAAAAGTAATCGAATATCCAAATTTATTTAAACAAGAAACTGAAATTAAATTCCTCTTGAATTGAGTTACATAATAAACGTTTAGATCTAAATTCCTATAAGAATCTAAACTAATTCTAATATATCCAACTGCACTAGTAGACACTAACGCTCTGTTGTCTAAACGTAAGTTGAATTCATTACCATTAAGTCTCTTCCTTTCTCAAAACCCCTTCCAGTTACGCCCAAGTTACCTTTTCTTCTATTGTTTCTTGACCTTCTTACGGGTCTTAACAGTAGCAACTTTACTAACCGTATGAATCTCTTAACCCTTGCCTTTCGCAAGGATTTTCTCGACGCTTTGAACATCTTACATCAAGTCCTACAATGTGTATTCCATATTATACAAGGTGTAGTCCAACTTGAAATGATCAAAGGAATCCTACAGTGAGTTAACAATCATGTCAATTTTTGTCTCACCATCTATCTCAACACAATTGAGTTTAGCAATGTTGAGATATGCTATGAATTTCATTTTGATCTTTCATAGCTTGTCCAGGTTTCATCCTAAGATTCATGAAAGCAGTCACTGCCTCTCTCTTAGTCGTCTTGGACTTTATAGCAAACATCTCTTCCAGAGACATCATTATATCTGCAACAGTCTCCATTCCTTAATATTTTTGTTGCAACACGTCGGAGATGGTGGCTATAATGTAACATTTGGCAACCTCATATGAAGTCTTCCACTACTAATACTTATCTTTATGCTCCTCAGTAGATTCATTAGAAGATTAATTAGTAAGAGTTGGTGGTTTAGGAGTGGACATAATGAACTTATGTTTTTCAGCTTGCAGCAATAACCCAATTTTCCTTTTCCATGTGACATAATTATCATCAGTAAAAATATTATTTTTAGGATGTTGATTAGGGATAGGGTCATGACTTCTTTAAATTAACAAAAATAATATAAGTAAACAATCATGATATAGCACTTTCGAATATTTATCATGAATTAGATAAAATAATTCAATCGTAAAATTCAACGGTGATCCAACACCATAAATGTCATGCCTCCTTTGGGAGTTCACACCATCAACTAGTTGGACTAGGTCCCACCTAATTGTTAACCTAACAACCAATGTTTTTAATTTTAGTCTTACGATTTTATTAATAAGAACTCTTGGGAGGATATTAATAAAATCACATTGAGTGTGTTACTAAGTTATCGACCTTTAATATATTCCCTCAGAAATATCTCTCCTATGGGAGTAGATATCATTTGGGTCAATTGTCTAGTCTATCATTGTAAGAAAATATCTTGCTAAATTCCATTTATGAATACCCCTTGGGGGGTTATTACACGAAACATAAATTTCAACTAAACTTGGAGGTCGTAAGTGTTTCGAAACATCCTCTCCCACCCAAATTTTTTAGGTGTGTGATCGAATTCCGTAGAAAGATTTACCAAATTATCTAGATAACAATTGGATACCTAAACCATTCAATGCATGTTCATACAAAAAGAGATATATGAGTGGCACTCCTATTCTATATGACATGTTATCATACAATAACAAATATTGAAATATTTATAGAAATATAAATAGCTACAATTTCGATCCATCCTAGAAAAGCAAGTAAATTACATATGTTTGGAATACAAAAAATCATTTCTTTGTGAATAAGTCTTCATGCGACCATAGTTGGTTTGCACCCCTTGGCTGCCTCTCATGGGCGTGCGCACCCTACAACGCCATAAAGGGATGTTGTACACAGCCCATGGCATCCATAGGGCTGTTGTACATAGCCCGTGCCACAACAATTGTGGCAGCGTGCTAATTTGCATGCTCGCTTATTGCTGTGGCGCAAATGGTACCAAACATGTTCGGTTGCTTCCAAATCTTTGAATCTTCGAATCTTCAAATCTTTGATACTTGAATATATTACAACAGTAATTTAAACAGTAAATTACTGCATTTTCTTTTATTAATACAACAATAAAATAAAAAAAATTAGCAACTACCAAGAACGAAATTATGGCGATGATAGGTCACCCTTCTTGTTACAATCCTAAACAAAAATACATTGAAATTCTAGGACCAATATTGAGTAATAACAAATCACATTATAAAACATATATATATATCCATACATTCCAATGTAAATTTATATGCGAATACCTAGAGTGTCATCTATTTATAAAACTTGCAAATGTACAATAAAAAAGAAATAGATCCACAAATATATACATCAGTTAATCAAGGGTGCAACTAGGCTCTGATACCAATTGTCAGGAAAATTAATAAAACATGGCGAAAGCATAAAAATAGCTTGATATAATTTTAAAAAAAAATCCTTTAAAAGAAAGAATCTTAACCCTTTATTAATTAACATATATTAAAAGTATCATACCTTTTTCTCGTGACGATTAAAGTTGCACCGAATTGAATCCTTAAGACCTTTCAATCCAATCACGAATGTGAATCACCTAGGAGTGTGATCTCCCTTTCTTTGAATTGTACACCTGAGGATGGAAACAAACAAAATCTTTTTCTTTTGATAGTCACAATAATCTTTCAAGAGAAAACCCAATAACGTTTGATCACTTGTGAATTATCAATCTATTTGATTGAAACTCGCGTGAACCCGATTCGATTTCTGTACACAAAACCCTTTTGATGTAATGGATACTTGAGCACTATCGAAACAAAAACGCTCTCTTTCTCTTTTGCTTGGCCGAATTCAACACACTATCTTTATGAGTTAGCCGAATTTTGTCTAGAGCCAAAACTAAATTTTTCTCTCTCAAAATTATATGTTGGCCGAAATTTCTCTTAAATAAAAACTAGGCTTGGCCGAATTTTAAAGCCATATATATATATATATATATATATATATATATATATATATAGGATACTAAATCCTCTCCTAGAGAGGATTTACTTGGTGGGCAAGAATCCTCTCTCTAGGAGGATTTACTTGGTGACCAAGAATCCTTACTCAAAGAAGATTTCTTTTCATCACCAAGACTACTAATCCAACTCAATAGTGTATTTATCCATTAGCCAATTATTAAATATAAATTAAATTGTGACTATATCAAAACTTCCTAATTTGACCAATTGTCAGTTTAGAGTTCTAATAGAAATCAAATATTTCCTAATATGACTAGATAAATAAATTCCTTTATTTATCTACTTATCAAATATAGTATTTGATATTTATCATATTACCAACAATAACATGATACTTGGAGACCTTCTCCAACTAGGAAAACGATTTTGAATTTTAATTAAACAATTAATAAATAAATAAATAAATAAATTTCCGTTTAATAAAATAATAAATAAATAAATATATAATAAGCTTGATGTGTTCAATTATTAAAAAAATATTGAAGATTGCCACCAACAGATGAAGGCAATGAATGATGAGCTGGCCAACAAAGACATTACCTTAAAGATTGTCATGGATAGAGAGATGAGGTTATTGGCATTTGTGCCCTAAAGATTGTAATTTGTAAATGTAATTGAAACATTAATAAAAGAAGTAGTTTATTCATTTTATATATTTGCCTTAAACAATTATATCATGTGTATTTAACATCCAAAATTAACAGATGTAATCTTTAACTAAGTATATGAGTGACATATACAGAGGTATTTAGTTTAAGATGAGCAATCTAAAGAGTCAGTAGATAGCAATTAGAGTTGGGTACTTTATTTGTGGTTAACCTACAGTTGCTGTCTATTCCGTAAAGTACGGTGATCATAACCTATACTATTCATATACTGATATGAGAATGGAGGCACCGTATAAGATGCGATCATATAGGATTGAGCCATGATCTATATGAATCTCTTACCAAGATCCGTTACAAGATGAGAATCATATATTTCAACAAACAATGGCTAAACATAGGTGATCTTAATCCTCAGTGTCTTATCGACTCCTTCAGGTTAGATCATGTTTTTGAAATACCATGGGTGAGATCGGAGTTGCATTCCAATAACTTCGTATGTTGGAATCTCGGTTTGGCTTGTGACTAGGAAGATTTGTGCACAATAGTGGAATCCACTCCTTCTTACGGGAAGTAGATGGTAGTTCCCTTAAGGGTTGATTCTGAGCATGAACAATTTGAGCACTCTCTTTCATTCGTAAAGGAAGTTAGGATTTATTTTTCCCTAGAGAATCAATGGTACTTAATGGAAAAGATATAATTAGGGAGATATAATGGACTTTATGACCTAGCTCTAATTGTGAACTACTTGTGGAGGATTATACCGTATGTAATAGATACATCAATGGAGAACTGTAATTTTGGTTTGTGTAATACATCTACAGTTGCAAGAGTGTAACCTTGGGTTTTTAGTGGAATAACTCCGAGGCTAATGATCATGAAATATTAATTAAAGAGTTTAATTAGTTACTTCTAAATAATATTGGAGCTTAAAAATGTGAATCAGGTCCTCTTGTTAGATCGATTGATTAAAGGTAACAAGGGTCACGATTAATTAATTGGATTGTCCAATTAATTGTGGTAGGTAAGTGACACGTGTTTATTCAGTGATTATTAAATAATGAGATTGTTTAATTAATTAGGTAATTATATTATTTAATTAATAAATTAATAATGATGAATTATTAATTTATTATTAATTGGAGGTTGTAGGTTCAAATAATGATTGAAACAAAGATAAAATAATTAGATTTTTTTTTTAAAAAAAAGTCAAGTGTTTAAGTTTAAGTCAACTAGGGTTATGTGGGAGTTAGAATCCCTCTCTACCTAAGATGCTTAAATACTACTTATCATTTTAATATATGGAGATATATTTGGAAAAGATTTGTATTTAGTTTGAAATATATAAAAATATATTTACATAACAGGGATACAAGACACTAATTGCAATTCTTTGAAACGAAAACACAAAAAGAAAAACCCTAGAAAGTCTAGGAAGATTTCAGCCAAAAGAAAAGAATAGAAAAGAAAATTTATTCTTGCTTGTTGGTGGCCGAATTTGCCAAGAAAAAAAGGAGTTCAATTCTTCAAGCCTTTTCATCCTCCTATGCGTTCTGGGAAGATAGTGACCAGCCCATTCAGTAATTGGATCAAGAGACATTGCGATGAAGACTTGGTGGTTCGGAATCATAATAAAGCTTAAAGAAACTAAGGAGTTGTTGGAACCCCGTTCACCGGTTACGCAGCAAAACTAGGTTTTTTTTTATACAGATCATAATTTGTATATGGGACTAGTGAACTTGGGATCATAATTATTTTTTGAAACTAATACATACAATATGTAAACACAGGAAATTGTAATCAATATAGTTAGAAGAAGAAAATCTTACCAATGTTTGGAGGCTCCTTCACTTTACGATATGCTCTTGACTGAACCACTCGATTTTCCTCGCTATCTCCTAGGACTGGAAACTATGTGTGGGCGCATCACAGTCTCAGGAACTTGAATGGAGGATGTAGAGAGAATTGAAGAAACTCTTTCTTCTATGTTCATAAAACTAGAACAATTCTAGTATATAAAATATTTCCAATAATTTTTTTCTTTTGGTTTGCACAGTACACAAACATACAATATTTTTCTCTCTTTGATTATTGATTTACGCACAGACCAAAAAAAAAAGGAATTGCATCTTATGCCCAAATCTTTCTTTTTTGCATTGATATGTGTTTGTCTTTTATTGATTCACGCACTCGTGTATTTGCATCATATGCAAATTCTTATACATGTACATTAATTTTTATCTTTTTAAATCTTTAAAACATATATATCATATATATATATATATATTGATAAAAACTAATCAATTTAAATCTTTTAAGATATCTCATATCTTAAAAGATATTAGTCAATTTATTTTGAATTCAAACTCTTTAAATTCAAAATTAAATATCTAGCTTAATAAAAAATAAAATAATCAAATTATTTTATCTTTAAAATAAATAAATATCAAACAACATACTCCAACTAATGATTAATTAAACAATTAAATAATCTAATTATTTAATTTACATAATCATTAATATTCATTAATTAAATAATCTCATTATTCAATTAATTCTTGAATAAATATGTGTCACTTTCGTAACACAATTAATTGGACAATCCAATTAGTTAACCGTGACCTTTGTAATCTAAATCGATCGGGCTAGCAAGGGAACTAATGGACCCATAGTATTTTGAGCTCCAATAATCCTCGGAAGCATTAATTAAACTCTTTAATTAATATTCCTTGATTATTAACTCTGGTGCTATTCCACAAAAAACCCGAAGTTGTACTCTCTCAATTGTAGACGCTTTTACACAAACCGATACAACTCGGTGTCCATCGATATAGCTATTACATATGGTGTGATCCTCCACAATAGTTCATAATTAGAGCTGGGTCATAATGTCCGTTATACTCCTGTAATTAAATATATCCTTTAAGTACCATTTATTCTGTAATGGACAATAAATCCTATTTCCTCATAAAATTAGGAGAACGTTCATTTTTTTCAAGCCCCGAATCAACCCTTAAAGGAACTACCGTCTACTTCTCACAAGAAGGGGTGGATTCCACTACTGTGTACAAACCTTCCCAGCCACAAGCCAAGCCGCAATCCCAACATACTGAGCATATTGATCGGGAACTGCATTCGACCTCACCCATGGTATATCAAAGACCACGATGTAACATGAAGGAGTCGATAAGACACTAAGGATTAATATCACCCACATATAGCCATCATTAGTTGATTTATATGAATCTCATCAGTAAACGGATCTTGGTGAGTAATTCGTATAGATCATGACCCAGTCCTATATGATCATATCATACTAGGTGCCTCAATTCCCAAATCTCATATGAATGATTCAAGATAGAATCATCTTACTTTACGGAATGGACCGTAACTTTAGATTATCCACAAATAAAGTACACTGCTTTATTTGCTATCTATGGACTCTTTAGATTCCACGTCTCTCACTGTATCCATCTGTATATGACATTCATATACACAGTTCTAGATTACGTCAAGTAATCTTGGATGTTAAATATATGCATAAGTAATAAAATAAACAACACAACATGAATGAATTGAACTTTTCATTTTATTTATTTTATAAACCCATTTACAAATTACATCTTTAGAGCATAAACCCCAACAATCTCCCACTTACACTAAAGCATGTGAGACATGTCTCGTAACCCTAGACCATTTAGATGACCTAAAAACACTTTAGCCGATAAGGTCTTCGTAAATGGATCATCATTATTGTCTTGTGAGGCTATCTTGGTGACGATCACATCTCCTCTCTGCACTATCTCTTTAATGAGATGATACTTTCTCTCTATATACTTCCCTCTCTTGTGGCTTTTAGGTTCTTTGGAATTAGCCACAACACCACTGTTATCATAATAAAGTGTGATGGGCCTATCCAGATCTGGAAAAACTTTCAAATCACTCAAGAACTTACAGAGCCAAACAACTAGTAGCTTCACAAGCAGCTACATATTCGGCTTTCATAATGGAGTGAGCAATGCAAGATTGCTTGATACTTTTCCACACAATGGCTCCACCACCCAGGGTAAATACTGATTCAGACATGGATTTTCTAGAATCCCTGTAAGACTGAAAATCAGAATACATGTATCCCAACGGGATCAAATCCTGCCCAAAAAACACTAGCATTTAGTCTATCATTCTCCAAAGATACTTAAAAATTGTCTTGACAGCAACGCAATGATCCAATCATGGGTTAGACTGGTACCTGCTGACTAATCCCACTCAATAGCAGATGTCCGGTCTCATGCATAACATAGCATACATGAGACTACCTACTGCCGATGCACATGGTACACGTCTCATATCCTTAACTTCTTGAGGTGTCTTAGGATACTGTTCCTTATACAAGTGAACTCCATGTCTATACGGTAAATTATCTTTCTTGGAGTTCTATATTGAAAATCGCACAAGAATCTTATCGATATATGGTGCTTGAGACATTGCTATGAATTTGTTCTTACGATCCCTTATAAGTTGGATCCCTAGAATATAACTTGCCTCTCCCAAATCTTTCATTTGGAATTGGCTAGCCAGTCAGCTCTTTACAACAGACAACACTTCCACATCATTCCCAATGAGTAGGATATCATCTGCATATAGGACCAAGAAAACTACTTTCTTATCAATGATGAACTTGTAGACACAAGGCTCATCGACGTTCTGCTCGAAGCCATAGGTTTTGATCACATCATCAAACCTAATGTTCCAAGATCTAGATGCTTGCTTAAGTCCATAGATGGACCTTTACAGCTTGTAAACCTTTTGCTCTGGATCTGGAGACACAAATCCCTCTTGGTAAATCATATAGATGCTCTCATCAAGATTGCCATTCAAGAATGCAATCTTAACGTCTATTTGCCAAATTTCGTAGTCGAAATAGGCTGCAATGGATAAGAGAATCCTAATTGAATTAAACATGGCTACTGGCGAGAAGGTTTCTTCATAATCGACCCCCTCTTTCTGGGTATAACCCTTGGCCACTAGCCTTGCCTTGAAGGACTCTACCTTTCAATCTACTCCATTCTTTTTCTTGTAGATCCACTTACACCCTATGGGTTTTACCCCATCCGGTAAGTCTACAAGATCCCAGACTGAGTTAGAGTATATAGACTCCATCTCGAGATTCATGGCTTTAAGCTATTCCTCTTTATTAGGATCTTCCATTGCATTCTTAAATGGCAACGGATCATCAACACTATCAGCAGAGACAACACCTTGTCCCTCACCTATACCTAAATAGCGTTCAGGTTGTGTCACAACCCTCTCACTACGTCTAGGTGGTAGTGTATCCTGATCAGGAACCATCTGACTCTTAGATGTTTATGGATCAACAACTCTTGTTGATGAAGCACTAGTCTCACCAGGCTCCAACTCATTTAATACAATCTTGGAACAAGGTTTATGGTCACAAATGTAATTTTCATCAAGAAAATTTGCATTTGTCGATACAAATACTTTGTTGTCTTCGAGACTATAGAAGTGTCCACCTCTGGTCTCATTGGAGTATCCTACAAATAGGTAGACAACAGACTTGGAGTCTAGCATTCCAGTTATGTTCTTCAGCACATGTTCTGGACACCCCAATATACAGAAATGTCACGAACTAGCTTTATGACCATTCCACAACTCTAGGAGAGTCTTAGGAATAGATTTGGATTGCACTACATTCAAAATGTATGCCACTATTTGTAACGCATATCACCAAAAGGAACTTCGTAATGATGAGAAACAAATCATATATCTCACCATTTCCATCAGTGTTATATTTCTCCTATTCGCTACACCATTTTGCCAAGGTATACCGGGAGCTGTGAGTTGGGAAATTATCCCATGCTCAACCGTGAAGTCTTCAATCTTTTAGTCAAGGTACTCACCTCCATGATCTGATCGTAGTGACTTTATAGTCCTACCTAATTGATTCTCAACTTCAGCTCGAAATTCTTTAAACTTTTCAAATGTTTCCAACTTTTGTTGCATTATGTAGACATATCCGTATCTTGAGTTGTCATCTATAAGGGTGACATAATACTCATAACCACCCCTAGCTTTAACATTCATCAACCTGCAGATGTCTGTATGTATAAGCTTTAGCGGTTCTTTAGCTCTAATCCTTTTTCCAGTCAAAGGTCTCTCGGTCGTCTTAACTTCCAGACAAGATTCGCAGATAGGTAAGGTGCCAACCTTTAACTTACTTAAAGGTCCACTTTTTACTAATCTGTCTATCCGATCAAGGTTGATATGACCAAGCCTTAGATGCCAGAGATACGTGTCAATATCTTGAGAAATCTTATGTCGTTTAGTTTTTGGTTTTTCAACCTTAAACATTTTGGTATTGAGCAGTGTAGTATGTATTAACGATCTTAACACATACAAATTATTTTCATTAATTCCTGAACAAATATTCAGACCATTCTTTCCAATAATAACAAACTTATTATTAAAAGAAACAAAATATTTTTCTTCAAACAACTTAGAAACGGAAATCAAATTCTATGTAAATCAAGGAATATAAAATACATTGTCCAACAATATATAATTATAACAAAAATGTAATTTAATTACGCCCACTGCTCGTGCCAAAGCGTAATCCCCTGACCCCACATGCATTGAGAAGGCTTGGTCCTCTAGCTTTGTCCAAGAATCAGTCCATTGTAAATAAGAACAAACATGGTTAGTGGCTCCCGAATCAACTATCCAGGGTGAAGAATCATCTCCCACTAAACACGACTCAAGAACAAGTAAATCATATTTACTTTTCTTGGACTTCTTCTTGCTTTGGGATTTCGTGGGTTAGGGTATACCCTTCGCTTTCTCTGTAGATCTCTTTATTTTCTTATTATTAGAGTTAGATGGCTCAACAACATTTGCCTTACCGGTCTTGCCCTTGTTGTCCTTAGTCAAGAATTAAAAGGTAGTGAGCTCATTGAGCAACTGTGTAAGATTGAACCTTAACTTGTTCATCCCGTAGTTGCTCCTAAACTGATCGAAACTCTTTGAAAGAGTAGTCAGTATGATGCTCATTTGACTGGGTTCGTCAATGACTCCGTCATTGACTTTTAGCGTGTTGAAGTAGGACATCATGCTTAGGACATGTTCCTGAGCTGACGTACCTTCCTTCATACGAGCAAGCATAACGAAATGAACAGATTCGTGTTCCTTTTGCTCGGAGGGCTGCCCGAACATAGCATGCAATGACTCCGTGATTTCGAATGCTGAAGTCATTGCTTTATGCTTTGTGACAAGCACATCTATCATAGAATCTAATAGATATGTTCGGGCCTTCTCATCAGATGAGACCCATCGCTCGTTTGCCTCACAAACAGTCCGTGTGACATTGGCAGCAGGCACTGGAGGACATTCCTCTGTATGTACAAACTTGAGGTCTTTGATGACCAATATTGCATTAATGTTAAATTTCCACTTAGTGCAGTAATCACCAGCTAATTTGTCGTTTGCGAGAATTTAAAGTAATGCAAAAGACATTACTGCTGAAATAAATAAAACATTCATTCAGTCATTTATTTAAAACAAGTGCGAGTGCTTTGGCATAAATTTAAACATGATGCATGAACATGTTTAATGAACTAGAACTACCATAAAACTAGTTGTTATACCATAACAATCCAACATACCACAAAGAAGTGCCGCATTAGGGTCGTTCAGGTCTTTGCACGTTGGACCGACACATTCTTAATCAAATGATATTCTAGAATAACTTTTATTACATATCACTCAACCATCGTTCATTCAGTCAGGTTTTTAATTAACAAACTTAATCAAAACCTTTGTGAGTGTAACCCACCATTTCAGATCTAATGAGCTTAACTCGGGAATTGCCGCCTCAAGGTCTGTCAATCCCGAAATACCCTCATAAATCCTATATGTTAGGAAGTCATCCTTGGTATTAACCTTTGTCGAAACCCTCCTTAGGGAGGACGAAAGAAAAGCAGCCACGAGGCCCCACTCAGATCTCACGGAGTTGAACTAATGATGTAGACCGCGAGATATATATGTCATATATCCCTCTCCCACTCGCTATTTTAAAAAAGGGTTTTCTATTAACCGTTAATGCACCTAGACTCTATAGGATTAAACGACTAACTTTAATCAAGTTATCTGGCACATTAACTAATTAGAACTAAATTCTAATTAACTAAAAAATTATTAATAATTTTTAACAATTAAAAATATAATCTATTAGAGAACAATCTAAGATTCAGTATACTATTTATTAAGGTCAGATTATTATGATAGTGTTTACCAAGTTTTAACAATTAAAACTCTAACACTTTATTCAGTTCATTTATTATCAGGTAATTAATCATATTAATCCTAGTTAAAATAAATGACCCTATTAATCTAACTTATTAAACTCTTTAATAACTAGATTAATATTAATGAGAACTACCAAGTTTTCTAACCATTAAAAACTAATCTCATTATTCATAGCCAATTATGTATATTGCCATTTTAATCACATTAAAAAAACATAAAATATTAGGCTATAATGTATGTATGACGTATCAAATATATGTGTAGGCACATCTAATCTACATGACATACGTATGCATGACAATGCTTTTATCATCACATAATATAAAGCACACAAGAATTGAATGATTACTGTGGATTATTTAACCTAAAAAATTGGAATCTAAAATTACAAAAAATTTCCCAAGGCAATCCTTGGTCTTCTAGTAACTTCAGATATCTTCCAGTCTCTTCAGGTCTCTCCGATTCATCTCATGAATCCAAAATGGAAAATCTGCGCGGAACACACTAGGAAACACTAGCCAATGGAACCGGGTAAGATATGAATAGTAACATATGAACAGTAGGTATGAACAATGCATGCCGTGAACAGTGACCATGGACAGTACCCGCTGTGAACAATGCTTCATGAACAGTACCACCGTGAATAGTATGCCCCCGTGAACAGTGCCTGCAAAGAGTACTGTGTTCCCAGTTCTATGTTTAGAGGTTATAATTATATTTATTTACAATACAATAACAGTAAAAATAGATAAAATAAAAATTACACAACCCATAAACCCTAAATCCACAGTACCATAAATATTTACGATCAACCATGTTTAAATTAAACAATTTAATTATAAACGTTCATACAATCATAAAGATAGTGCCTACACATTCATACATACAGGAGCATCGAAAAAAAATTCCTGTTCTAAAAAATAAACCAGGCTCTGATACCAATTGTTGGAACCCCGTTCACTGGTAACGCAGCGGAATTAGGTTTTAAAATTTTTTATACAGATCATAATCTGTATCTGGGACCAGTGAACTTAGGATCGTAATTGTTTTTTGGAACTAATACATACAATATGTAAACACAGGAAATTGTAATCAATATAGTTAGAAGAAGAAAATCTTACCAACGTTTGGAATTCCATTCACTTTACGATATGCTCCTGTCTGAACCAATCTTACCAACATTTGGAGGCTCCTTCACTTTACGATATGCCCCTGTCTAAACCACTCCATCTTCCTCGCTATCTCTCGGGACTGGTAACTACGTGTTGACAAGTCATAGTCTCAGGAACTTGAACGGAGGATGTAGAGAGAATTGAAGAAACTCTTTCTTCTATGTTTACAAAAGTAGAACAATTCTAGTATATAAAATATTTCCAATAATATTTTTCCTTTTTTTTTCATAGTACACGAAAATACAATATTTTTCTCTCTTTGATTATTGATTCATGCACAGACCCAAAAAAAAAGGAATTGCATCTTATGGCCAATATTTTTTTTTTGTTTGCATTGATATATGTTTGTCTTTTATTGATTCACGCACATGTGTATTTGCATCATATGCAAATTCCTATACATGTACATTAATTTTTATCTTTTTAAATCTTTAAAACATATATATCATATTGTTAACGGGAAATTTGCTAAGATGAGAATTTCCAATTAACACCCTCAAGACCACTACGATGGAGGTAGTGGCTGGGGTTAGTTCCTTAGATACCTAACCTGTTAAGATAGAAACGAATATTTTTATGATAATGTGGTGGCAAATGAGAATTTTATTATTGATCACTTGCAATTTACATAAATCTCTCATATACACTCACAACCTTTCTAAGACATTGGAGGGTGGCAATCTCATGCTTGTCGAATAGTAGATATACGGGTGGCCATGTTCTGATCACAAAATTTAGGACTTCTTCACTCTCTTTTTCTTGTCATCTTTTCGCCCTATATGTTTTTCTATTTTCTTCCCTCCTTTTCGTGGGAATGATGGGCATATTTATACATGATTGAAATAATTTGAACGGGTGTATCTCCGGCCTTGATTCTCTGAACTTGTTCCTCTTTATAGGGCGGGATCCTCTATTTAAAAGTTGTTGACTTCAAGTGAATAACAGACTCAAGATTATCATTGGTGGAGATAAGTTTGTTTCCTCTTTGGAAACAAATTCTTATCTTACACGTATGCAGAATTTAATGTTCATTATAACGTAGATATGATCATGTGTGTATTCATGGCATGATTTTTCATGGCATGATTCTTCATGGAGGTCATCGAGTTAGCTGCTCATTGTTTCGTAGAGCAAGGTAGATCCATGCTTTAGTTCTTGTCTCAGAAACTTGGGATGGCCTTGTGGGCACTTACCCAGTTGTAGAGGGCTTGTCAGATATTTCTTCAAGGCTTGAAAAGCTTGTTCACTCTTCTGGTCCCATTTCATGTTTCTTCCCTACTTAATGGCTTTGAAGAATGGGAGACATTTATCGATAGATCAAAAAATGAACCTGTTGAGCGCTGCTACCTGTCCGGTCAAGACTTGAACCTGCTTAAGTGTTATAGAGGACTCTAGATCCAGAATAGCCTTAATCTTTTTCGGGTTAGCCTCTATGTCTCTCACAAGAACCATGAAGCCTAGAAAATTCCCCTTAGTTACCCTAAAAGTGCATCTGGAGAGGTTCAATCTCATCTGGTTCTCCCTCAAGATCACGAAAGTTCTAAGGAGGTCATCCAGATGGCTTTCAGTGGTTGATGACTTGGTGATCATGTCGTCGATGTACACCTTCACTGATCTTCCAATTTCGGTCTTGAACAGCCGATTGACCAACTACTGATATGTAGCCCCTGCATTCTTAAGCCTGAATGGCATCACCTTGTAGCAGTACAGACCTCGCCCGGTGATGTAACTAGTCTTTTCCTGGTCAGTGGTGTGCATCATAATCTGGTTGTATCTTAAAAACTCATCCATGAAGCTTAGAAGCTTGTTTCCAGAGGTAGAGTCAACCAACTAATCAATTTTCGGTAGAGGGAAATTGTCTTTCGGGCATGCGAGGTTGAGGACGGTATAGTCGACACATATGTACCATTTCCCGTTCGACTTTGTTACCATGACTACGTTGGCGATCCATTCGGGGTAGCGTGCTTGTAAATTCTCTTAACCAATTATAGTGTAAAATATACCTAGGGGGTGAATAGGTACATGCTCAAATTTTAATCTTCTTTAAAAACATAAGCAATCTTATACAACACTTAGTATAATATCTGAAACAAATAGATTTTAAACAAATTTACCCAATTTTCGTTAAAGGTCAAGTTGACGAAAATGCTCCTAGCTAGTTACAAAAAAATCACAAGTGTAAAGATTGCGGAAATATTAAAGACACTTGAGATATACGTGGAAGCCCTCCAAATTGGAAAAACCACGGGCTGATGAGTGCGCTACACTAGAACCTAGAATCCACTAATGGCAAAGGAATTACAACCTAATCTCGGTTTAAATCCACCACCACTACCTAATCCCGGTATAAGTGAACCTAGTCCATCTTGCTTGCAATTTAAGCTGCCTACTCTCGGAAGCAACACAAGTCTTACTTCTCAATGAAGAGATAAAATGTCCTATGTGAATATATGATGATATTCAATGAACAAACAAGGCTAGGAAACTCTATATGCTTATCTAGGATAATGAGATGACAATTAATGCAATCCTAGATATCATGAGCTAAATGACATGTTCAAAAAGCTTAGTTAAACATAGATCAAACAATCCTATGAAGCTATCACAATACAACACTCAATCATGTCATCACAACAATCTCTAATTTGTATCTAGAATATGTTCTAATAGCATACAAATAATTAAAGAGATGGCTTAGCAAGCAAAACACTTAACTTGTAAGAAGATAGTGAAGAACTTACCAAACAAGATGTGATGAAGCAACCCTATCCATAGATGCACTCTAAATGAACTTAGATGATGCAAGAAGAAGTTTTTATGCACATGGGAATGCTTTGAGTGTTTAAAGATGAGTTCTTGGAAGAGTTTTTCCTTTGAAATGTGTTCTAAGGAAAATATATGATGTTCTGAACTCCTACACGACCTAAAAGCAAAGAGTTATATATATATGAGATCCAAACAAAGTGAGGTCGTTTTGGAAAAAATGTTCCAACTTCCTCTATATGCGCTGGTGAGGTGCGCTGGTTGAGTAGCACACCACCAGCGCACATCCTAATTTTACAATAGGCCCTGGACGAGTGGCGTAGCCTAGTGGCGCAACACATGCGACAATCCACTGGAATATTGCGCTTGTGAGGCTGCGCTAGTCGAGTAACACACCACCAGCGCACTGCCCACCTTTTCAACTATGCAAGGTGCAATTGAGTAGCTCAGTGGCGTATGACAAGCGGCGTTCCACTGGAATATTGCACTGGTAAGGTGCGCTGGTCGAGTAGCACACCACCAGTGCACAACCTTATTTTTTAACACTCAAACACACATTTCAACAAGTCCAAGAGTGATGAAGAGGCATCCTATACTAATGCCTAACATGACATGAAACTTTAACTACAAGATGCAAATATATCAATCAAGAGTCATTTAAACCAAAATGCACACAAGTATAAACACTCAACATATATGAATATGAATTATGTATGAAATTGTGAGTGTGTGCAACTATCTCTTCAAAGCAAGTAAGCAAAAGAATTTTACCTTTGGTGCTTCTCCTCTTGAGATATTGAGAGCCTAAGCTACCCTTACATAACACCCCAAAAATGTGATTTGTTCACAAAATAAGCCAATCAATAAATGAGGACTTTACAATATCCAAAATGTTATATGACAAAGCAAATGTTTAACCAACACAAATCAACTAAGTGAAGAAATTAAAGATGCTAAAAACCAACACAAGATATTTACGTGATAAAACTTCCTAGGAGGAAACATCCACGGGTTGATACCACAACCACCGGCAAAAGCAAATCCACTATTTTAAATAAGAGTTACACACTCAAGCAATCAACACATGCTCTCCGAGCTATCACTCTTACACTACCCTTGAACCTAGTGATCTACTAAGCCGACTTCCTATCCAAGACCTCCTGTCTTTAGGAAGATTCCTTGCTCACCTTTTTGGCTCCTCCTGACCCTAGGCAAGACTTCTTGTTCAACTATTCGAGTCCTACCGACTCTAGTTGAGACTTCGTTGCTCAACAATCCGAGGTCTAACACCTCTTGTCGAGACTTCCACTTGCTTAGCTATCCAAGTCCTCCCGACTCTAACTAAGACTTCCAATTGCTCAAATCAAAGAATCACTCTAAGATATAAGACTTCCTACCTCTTCACAAGGCTTCTAAGTGATCATGAATGCAAAACGCAAACAAGCACTCAACATAGAAAATGATGATCAACAAATTCTATGGACATACAACTAGATAGCTAGATTATGCTTTCAAAGAACAATCACAAATATATCTAGGCAACGTAAGCATGTTATCAACTAAGAACCAAATCAATGAAATGAATATACCAATTGATGTAGACCTAGTTCTTAGAAAATGAAATTAAATCTAGAAAAATTCAATCAAGCATAAGAACAAAAGATTTCTAGAAACAATTTCATGTTTATCAAGTTTAGCACAAATCAATAAACTTATCATAAATCTAGCAAAACCTGAAAATCAAATCAACAAACCACAAAATGATATCAAAATCATCCTAGTCATGCTTCTTAATCAAATAGCATCAATCAATAAGAAGATCTAAGAAGAAAACTAAGAAGAAGATGATTTTACCAACAAGGATGAAAATCACGAACTGAAGATGTGATCACAATGGAAAATCTAGACATCCTTTAGTTCTAGAAATGCTTGGGGTTTGTAGAAATTTGCAAGACACTTAAAATCGGTTTTTGAATTAAGTGATTCGGAGTAGAAATGAAGAAGTTATCACAAAAACAAAAATCAAAATGTTGAGAGAAAAATTCTGCACTTGTTCTTCAAATTCGTTTTTCTCAACTACTAATGAATGAGAGGGAAGGAGATGTTTTAAAGAGAAACAAACCAAAAGACCATTTTGCCCTCATGCCTGAAAATACAAACACGGTTATATGCTCAAGGCTAACCTAGAGGAGGGGTGAATAGGTTATGCACCTTTTTCGACTCCCTTAGAAACAAACAAAAGTTTGTCCCTCTAGATTGCTTCTATCACAATATATATATATATCAATTAAAGAAACTTAATCAATTTATAAAACAAGTAAAGTGTGATACAAATAAGTAATCATAACACATACACAATTTATATTATAGAAAGGAAGTCAACTTACATAAAGAGTTCTATCCATAGTATTCAAATAACAAATACAAATATAAGATAGATAGGGATAGAGAAAAGTTGACACAAGATATATCGTGGTAAACCTCCGAAGAGGAAACATCCACGGGTTAGCAACCACCGGCAAACAAAATCCACTAGTAGATAAGACAAGTATAGTCTCTCAAGTGACCCCTTCACCTAGAAACTACCCTCCTATCCTACACATGATGATGTCGCCCTCTTGCTCAATAATCCGAGGCCTCACACCTCTTTTCAAGACTTCCTCGCTCACCCTTCCGGATCTTCACGACCCTAGGCAAGACTTCTTGCTCAACTATCTGATTCCTCCCAACTCTAGTCAAGACCTTCTCACTTACCTTTCTAGATCCTCATGACCCAAGGCAAGACTTCTTGCTCAACTATTCGAGTCCTCCCGACTCTAGTCAAGACTTCCTTGCTTGACAATCCGAGGTCTCCCACCTCTTGCCAAGACTTTCTTGCTCAACAACATAGGTCTCACACCTATCAAAATACAAACAAGCACGCAACATAGAATGTTATGATCAACACATTCTATGAAAAATACTAGACATGAGTATGAATGCACAAAACAAATGTAGTCTAATCAATCATGCATGTTTAATCCATCTAGATCATGTAAGATATGTTCAACATTAATTACAATCTAAATACATGCATAAATCTAAAACTTGAATCACAAGATATGTTCAATTAACACATAATCAAGTTCAAATCTCATAAACCAAAAACATGCTAAAATCATATGACAAAGTCATTTAGATTAAAGCAAAAGTTCTAGAGCATATTCCTATTCATAGATTCAACAAAGCACATGAATAACTCAAAAGAACACAAGCACATGTATCATTGTGAGAATTCGGCCAAAGAGAGCCTAATACATGTGAGGAACTATTTTTCACAAAATCAATCAATCAAAGATCATCAAATAGTCCTAGAATCAAAGCTAGCACAATATAATCCCAAACATGTGAAAACATAGGCAAAATCAAAACCTAACTCAACATGTGAGATTTCAATTGATACTCAATCTAGCTTTAAATGAGTTCAAAGCTCAAATCAAAACAATCAAAAGACACATATATAAATGTTGAAGAATAAAACCCAAGGCAATTGACCAAGTCTTAAAAGAAAACTTTGAGAGAAAACCAATACCTTAGTTGATTTTGGTGCAGCCCCGTTTTTGTGAGTTTAGACTCCAAAAACAGCAATAAAACTAACTCAAACCTTCAGAGAAAAGATGGAGGATGAATAGACAAACACTCTCAATTTTGAATCACTCAAATCAGATTTCAAATGAAGAAGTTATGGTGTTTGGAAGGTGAGAAAATGTGGAGAGAAAATTCTGCACTCAAGTTTTAAATTTCTTCTCAGAATGAAATGTGAGAGGGAAGGGAAATATAAAGGAGAGGGAAAATAGGCATATGAAATGACCAAAAGGGACAAGAATTAGTGAAGCTTTCTTGCTGCCTGAGATGGCCACGTGCCATCTCGGGAAAGAAGAGCTTTGCTGTCTTCTTTTTCCCTTGACCTTCATTCGCGTTCTTCGACCGTTCTTCGGCCTCCAAACTCGGAATTCGAATCTGCTTACGGATTATGAACCATAACTCTAAGAGACATGGACATATAAGTTACTCAACCCAGAAAATAATAATTCGACTCGATATATGAAGATGAAGACAATGTATGCAATATGAGTTGAAAGTGTAGTATCTTTTGACTTAGAACTTGAAATCAATAGTATGAGTAACCGAAATGACCGAAACTCAATAAAAAATGATTTAAGACTAAATTCAAGTTCAATATCCATGTTATACAAACATATACACATACAAACACAATTCACACTAGAATGCAAACTACATAGAGATAGTCTCCAATCATGCATTTTCCAAAACATGTTATTTCCATACCAATGCATGAGCATTCATCTTAAAGTGTGTGAATGTGTTATACATGGTGCACAACGGTGCAGGGACACATATGAATGAATTGTATGTGTGTGTCTAAGCCTTTTAAGAGAAAGATAAGGTCTTAGTAAACCTTTGTAGAACCATATTGCATCATTTCTCTTTGAAGACTTTGAACTTGCTTTGACTAGTTGTTCCTTCTTCCTTGAAGCTTGAATCATCATGAATCTAAACAACTAAATCATTACAGGTAAACATCATTTTGATATAGAATTAATGCCAATACAATCTAAAACCTAACAATCTTCCTCTTTGACAAATTCCATGTCAAAACACTTATACATTTACTACAAATATAAAAATGAAGATAGGTCAAAAAATCACTCCCTCACATTACAATGAGTAAGATTCCTATAACTAATCTTCATTAACTCTTGAACTTCATATTGATCTTATCTTGAAGCAACCTATAAATCATCTCAAAGCACAATGCATATACAAGAGAAAAAACAACAAATGGCAACATATAATATGGATATGAATATACAATTAAGTCCACAAATACATGTATCTCCCCCTCAATACATGCCAAAACAAAAGAATTCTTAACCAAATCTTATGACTAATTATTACATGCCACTGAAAGTTCAAAAGTTCACAAAAACAACATAAAAAGAAACTAAGTAACTAGCATCTCTTTCTCCCCCTTTTTGACATGAAATGATTCCAAAAGTTGAGAAATATACCACAAGACTCAAATACTAGCTACTTGTTCCACCAAAGAAAGTCGTGTGAGTAGTTGATCTAACATAATGCTTGAGAGGTGGTCTTGAACTTGAAGCAATACACTCCACCAACACTTTTATCCTAGCATTTTGTTGAACAACTATAGCACTAAGTTCATCAACCTTCTCCTTCAATTGTATAGCTCAATCCGGAAGAATATTTGTGCTAATCAGATGACTATCAACTTGAGAACTACTAAATAGTCCAAAAGTATCACAAGTCTTACCCTTATTCTTATATGACATGTATGACACACGTTTATCACAATACTTTTCCAAGGGTTGAACTAACACATCATCTTCTCTACTCTTAACCCCACGAGCTAAACACATTGAAGTTATAAACCCTGGTAATGCAATTTTTTTATCACCTCTAGTAGAGAAAGCTGCACTATCAATATAATACATGAGAAGATCTCCAAGGTTTATAGGTTGATTAGTAACCAAGGCATACACTATTTTGATCTTGTCCTTAATCAACTCGGTTGAATTCGAAGATCTAATAATGTTAGTGCAAATGAATAGATGCCAAAATGCACTAGCCTTAGTTAACTCATGTTGACTAATATATGCTTAACCTTTCCACTCAAAAGAAGCATTGTCACAAAGAGTTCTACCCATGATATTAAGATTCTCAATGATATCCACATCTAGAAAATTATAATCTATATCATTAGATAGCCCAAGAAACTTGTAAATGTTTTCTTGGTTAACTCTAAACACAACACTCCTAATCTCCATCAAAGCATCTAATAAGGTTGCACTTTCTCTATATTCAAGATAAAACTCTCTAACATGAGTATCATTTACAACTCCTGACATGCTCACCCAAGATTCCCAATTTCTATCCTTTAAGCACTTAAGAACATAAGAATCTTTACACTTACCAGTCAATGCCTCTCTCTTGAAATATCTTCTTAGTTCCAAAGATCCCTAAATCTTTTTTCCTTGAAGCTTTGGATCCTTTTGAGGTAGACTTGGCTTTCACAATGGGATTCAATTGATTTCTACTTCTGGTAATCTTAGTTCTTCCCATTTGTTCTTGTGTTAAAAGATGCTATATACATACAACAAAAGTGAGTGAAAAACAAAACAAGCATATTAGTCACAAAGATATAAAAACAAAGACATATGACTTAAGAATGAATCATCATGCAAGACAAAGAAAGTGAGTAATATCTTACAAATATCATCAAGTCAAAATATGCCAACATGTAACAAAATGAAGCATGTGAACATATCAAAAAAGAGAACAATGTCTAGCATACAATGCTCCCCCTTGATAAATGTTATAACTAAAATCAATGATAGCATAAAGTTCACAAAGATGTTCACACAATCACACATTCAAGCAATTTAAAGAAATATCAACAAAATAAGCTTCATATGCTAAGAGAGATACACAAAGATTTTTCAATTTCTCTCATAATTCTTCAACAATTGCTAAAATATCATCATACTCATAAACAAAGTGTGTGTGAGAGAGATATGCTTCAAATATATATCAAGAAGTAGTTTGATAATCAACATGCAAACAATTTCCAACAACTATTCATCTTAAGTTTTTTCCGTAAAATGTCAAACCGATTATCATCCGGAATTTTTTGCTTTTAAGAGAATAGATTTCAACATATAAGCGTTCGTGTGCATGTGGCTCGTCATCCCATTAATGTTTTTTAACCCGAGCTCATTTGATTTTCAACTAAACTCCTTTTTAAGCCTTCCTCATTTTCTTTTTAAGCTTTAAATCAAAGATTTTTTTTTATGATTCCATTTCAACACTTCTTTGATTTTTCCATTTTTTTTAACATTTACTTCATGGTGGCTTTCACTCATCACAATGGTGTAGCTCTTTCCAACATTGGGTAGCACTCACAACCAATGTGTGTAGCCCTTTCCATGAAGGTGCTCATTGAGTTCTATGTATTTGCCGAAGCAAAATGGATACTAACCATAGGTCATTTTAAATGTACTTATGAACAAAAACTTCAAGGTGTATACAATGTTTACATATTAGTAAACTCAACCTACTAGCAAAACATATAAGAGAAGCAAGGTGCAATTTTAGAAAACTAAGATTTTGTGGCTCATAAGCACATGATCTAAAAGCAATAAGTAGAGACTTATTCAAGATCATTACTTCTCTAATGAGTAGCTTTCAAAGAATATGAAGCTCATATTTTCAAAAATAATGCCACTCAATATACTATGCACAAACAATCATCAAAGTTAAGATCAATGCGAACAATATCACTATAAGATCCTATAATAGCAAATGTCAATGAAAACCATATGTATGCTATACAAAATTCTCTAATCTGACATGCTATGAGATGTATATCAAAAATTGAGTCAAAAGATGAATATCTAAGAGAACATACATCAGAGTATAAAGATACCTTTTTGCACATTATATTCACCAAATATCATACTTCTGCCCTTTTTATGAGCACTCTTGCCTTGAATGTCCTCATGACACCAAGTTGACGATGTTTCACAACAAGAGTATAAAAAGCATAATATCTCAACTCAATCAACACATGTATCAAAATAACTTCTCTAAAATTAACCAATAAATTTTAACCATCATAACAAATATGATGTGAGATAACCAATCATATCAATACATGGAGTATTCAATGCTAGCAAGCAAGAATTCTCAACACAGTTGACATATTGCCTCAAAGCTACCTCACATGTGCTTCTTATATTAGTGATAAGAGCACTCACCATTGAACCACTTGCTCTTGGGTGTACCCGCACAAACATTTCCAATATCATCCTTGACAACACTGTTAAATCTAGAGTAAATTCTTTCAATGACTTGATTAACAAGAATATCATTAACACACTCTTCCTTAACATTTTCAACACAAGCTTTGTCAAGTTGAACAAGATTAGTATTCTTCTACTCCACAACTTCTTCTCATGCTTAGCAAGATTATCATGTCTTTCAACTTTCAAATCCTTAGCATGTTCAAGTTGAAGTATAATCTCCTTATCACTAGATTCATTTCCTAATTTGCAATGTGAACTATTGTGTTGCAATAGTGGCTAATTGGAATAAAAGATGAGATTGTACCATTTAGAGTTGAACTAGCTTCACTAGGAATTTGCAAAGATACCTTTTTTGCCAACTTCTTCTTGGCGTTTGATCTTCTCTTCTTGTGTGGTTTCTTATCAATCACGACTTCATCCAATAATGGTTGAAGAACGCGAGGGGAGCGTGCGAGGAAAAGAAGTGCAACCAAGAACTCTTTCCAGAGATGGCACGTGGCCATCTCGGGACAGAATGCTTGCTGCCTCGAGATGCCCATGCGCCATCTCGAGCAGCAAGCATGCTTGGTGCTCTTAAGGGTAGTTTGGTCATTCATGCTTCATTCTTTTCCCTCTCCTTTATATTCTCCTTCCCTCTCACATTTCATTATAAGAAGAAATTCAAACTCGTGTGCATAAATTTTCTCTCTACATTTTCTCACCTTCCAAACACCATAACTTCTTCATTTGAACTCCGATTTGATTGATTCAAAGTTAAGAGTGTTTGTCTATTCATCTTCCATCTTTTATCTGAAGGTTTGAGTGAGTTTTGTTGCTGTGTTTGAAGTCTAAACACACAAAAATGGGACTGCACCTAAATCAACTAAGGCGTTGATTTTCTCTCAAAGTTTTCTATTAAAACTTGGTCAGTTGCCTTGGGTTTTCTTCTTCAACTTATATATGTGTATTGTGAGTATTTGATTTGAGTTTTGAACTTTTTTAAAGCTAGGTTGATTTTCAATTGAAATCATACATGTTGAGTTAGGTTTTGATTTTGCCTATGTTTTCACATGTTTGGGATTGTATTATGCTAGCTTTGATACCAATTGAAAATACAAACACGGTTAAATGCTCAAGGCTAACCTTTAGAGGGGGGGGGGGGGTGAATAGGTTAGACACCTTTTTCGACTCCTTTAGAAACAAACAAAAGTTTTTTCCTCTAGATTGCTTGTATCACAATATATATATTAATTAAAAACACATAATCAATATATAAAACAAGTAAAGTGTGATACAAAAAAGTAATTGTAACACATACACAATCTATATTATTGAAAGGAAGTCACCATTACTTCGAGGCCTACATTCGCTCTATTGATGAATGGGCTTGGACGGTAATGGAAAAAGGTTATAGTCCTCCTGTCGAGGATCAATAGGATGAAACCATGATACTTAAGTCAAGGAGTTAATGGACAATGAATGAGTTTGAGGTTGCTAAATGGCACCATCGTGCTATGAATGCCATATTTGGAGGAGTTGATGGGCATCAATTCTCCTACATTCTAAATCTTGAATCAGCAAAGGAAGCTTGGGATACTCTTCAAGTTACTAATGAAGGAACCTTAGCGGTGAAGAAATCGAGCTTCAAATGTTGGCATCATAATTTGAAGGTTTAAGTATGAGTGATGAAGAAAAGTTTGAAGACTTCCAATTTCGGCATCTTAATATTGCAAACAAATGTCAAGCACTTGGAGTACCTATCTCAAAAGAGTGTTTAAATTGGAAAATCCTTAGGTCTCTTCCTAAGAGATTCAAATCAAAGGTGACGGCCATTGAGGAAAGCAAGGATATGGATATTATTAACATCGATGAGTTGCTTGGGTCTCTCCAAACTTATGAGATGTGCTTGAAGCCAAAGATTAAAAGTAAGGTAATCGCTCTCAATGCTATTGATGAGGAGACTGATTAAGAAAATGAAGAGATGGCTCTTTTGGTTAGAAGGTTCAAGAAGTTTCTAAAGAAGAATTCCAAGCCTAGAGGCAAGTCTTCTAAGAAAAAGAGAGTTAAGAGAACATCATCTCCAAGGATTGAGAAGAATAGTCAAGCCATGAATAAGAAAGAGGTTTAATGCTATAATTGTCATGGTTTTGTGTCACTTTGCTAGTGAGTGCACCAAGAAGCCATCTAAGAAAGACAAGAAAGGTAAAGTGTTTGTGGCTACTGGCAGTGATGATTACTCTAGCGACAATGAGAGCTCTAGTAGTGAGTCTTCAAGTGATGAAGAGTTGGTGAGCAACTTTGTAGCTCCTACGGCTTCTCATTCTCCACTATATGTTGATAGAACAATATCATTGAACAAGAACTTTTATGAAAATCATCATAGAAGCTCTAGTTCCACTCCTACTAATCTTAAGTTGTTGGAAATGATAGAAAAGCTTGAAGAAGCTAGAGATAACGCTCAAAGAGAAGTAGTTGAGAAGGATGATTTGATCAAGAAACAACTAGATGAGTTTGTGGTTGTTACTCTTAGACTTCTTGGTGAGAAAGGTGATATTATGAAGAAGTTTAGAGAACTTGAAAAGATAAACCTTGAGAAGGATAATGTTATGTCTTCTTTAAGGAAGAGAGAACAAGAATTGATGGAAAAGATAGACACGACAAAGGAGGCCATCAAGGACTTAGTGAATGATTCGGTAAGTGTGTCTAGTGTTAGGAATCTTGTTAACTCGTATAGTGGTGAAGACTACTTGGTAGTTGAAGAGGAGCTCTTGGAAGCACTTCCTACACATTTTAATAAAGTCGTGACTGATAAGAAACCACACAAGAAGAGAAGATCAAAAGCCAAGAAGAAGTTGGCGAACAAGGTATCTTTGCAAACTCCTAGTGAAACTAGTTCAACTCAAAAAGGTACAATCTCATCTTTTATTCAAATTTTCCATTATTGCAATACAATAGGTCACAATAAGCCTAGGTGTTATAAATATATAGAAAAATGCAAATTAGGAAACATCAACTTGAACATACTATGGTCTTGAAGGTTGAGAAACATGATAATTTTGCTAAGCTTGAGAAGAAGTTATGGAGTAGAAAGAATATTTTTCTTGTTCGACTTGACAAATCTTGTGTTAAAAATGTTAAGGAAGAGTGTGTTAATGATATTCTTGTTAGTCAAGTCATTGAAGGACTTTACTCTAGATTTAACATTGTTGTCAAGGATGATATAGGAAATGTTTGTGTAGGTACACCCAAGAACAAATGGTTCAAGGGTGAGTGCTCTTATTACTAAAAATAAGAAGCATATGTGAGATAGCTTTGAGGTTATATATCAATTGTGTTGAGAATTCTTGCTTGCTAGCTTTGAATACTCCATGTATTGGTACGAACTTGGTTATCTCACATCATGTTTGTTATGATGGTCAAAATTTGTTGATTAACTTTAGAGAAGTTCTTTTGATATATGTGTTGATTGAGTTGAGATATTATGCTTTTTATACTCTTTTTGTGAAACATCGTCAACTTGGTGTCATAAAGACATTCAAGGCAAGAGTGCTCATAAAAAGGGCAGAAGTATGATATTTGGTGAATATAATGTGCAAAAAGGTATCTCTATACTCTAATGTATGTTCTCTTAGATATTCATCTTTTGACTCAATTTTTGATATACATCTCATAGCATGTCATATTAGAGAATTTTGTATAGCATACATATGGTTCTCATTGACATTTGCTATTTTCGGATCTAATAGTGATATTGTTCACATTGATCTTAACTTTGATGATTGTTTCGGTATAGTATATTGAGTGGCATTACTTTTGAAAATATGAGCTTCATATTCTTTGAAAGCTACTCATTAGAGAAGTAATGATCTAGAATAAGTCTCTACTTATTGCTTTTAGATCATGTGCTTATGAGCCATAAAATCATGGTTTTCTAAAATTGCACCTTGCTTCTTTTATATGCTTTGCTAGTATGTTGAGTTTACTAATATGTAAACATTGGATACACCTTGAAGTTTTTGTGCTTAAGTACATTTAAAATGACCTATGGTTAGTATCCATTTTTCTTCGGCAATTACATAGAACACAACAAGCACCTTCATGAAAAGGGCTACACACATTGGTTGTGAAAGCTACCCAATGTTGGAAAGAGCTACAACACTGTGATGAGTGAAAGCCGTCATGAAGTGAATTTGGTTTATGTAAAAAAAAATGGAAAAATCAAATAAGTGGTGAAATGAAATCATAAAAAAAAAATTCTTTGATTCAAAGCCTAAGAAGAAAATGAGGAAGGCTTAAAAAGGAGTTTAGTTGAAAATCAAATGAGCTCAGGTTGAAAAACAGAAATGGGATGACGAGCCACATGCACACACACGCTCATATGTTAAAATCTATTCTCTTAAAAGCAAAAAAAATCCGGATGATAATCGATTTGACTTTTTATGGAAAAAACTTGAGATGAATAGTTGTTGAAAATTGTTTGCATGTTGATTATCAAACTACTTCTTGATATATATTTGAAGCATATCTCTCTCACACACACTTTGTTTATGAGTATGATGGTATTTTAGCAATTGTTGAAGAATTACGAGAGAACTTGAAAAATCTTTGTGTATCTCTCTTAGCATATGAAACTTATTTTGTTGATATTTCTTTAAATTGCTTGAATGTGTGATTGTGTGAACATCTTTGTGAACTTTATGCTGTCATTGATTTTAGTTATAGCATTTATCAAGGGGGAGCATTGTATGCTAGACATTGTTCTCTTTTATGATATGTTCACATGCTTCATTTTGTTACATGTTGGCATATTTTAACTTAATTATATCTGTAAGATATTACTCACTATCTTTGTCTTGCATGATGATTCATTCTTAAGTCATATGTCTTTTTGTTTATATATTTGTGACTAATATGCTTGTTTGTGTCTTTCACTCACTTTTGTTGTATGTATATAGCATCTTATATCACAAGAACAAACGGGAAGAACTAAGGTTACCTGAAGTGGAAATCAATCGAATCCCATTGTGAAAGCCAAGTCTACCTCAAAAGGATTCAAAGCTTCAAGGTCAAAGGATTTAGAGATCTTTGGAACTAAGATGATATTTCAAGAGAGAGACATTGACTTAGGTAAGTGTAAAGATTCTTATGTTCTTAAATGCATTAAGGATAGAAATTGGGAATCTTGGGTGAGCATGTTAGAAATAGTGAATGATACTCTTGTTAGAGAGTTTTATCTTGAATATAGAAAGAGTGCCACCTTATTGGATGCTTTGATTGAGATTAGGAGTGTTGTGTTTAGAGTTAACCCGGAAAACATTAACAAGTTTCTTGGGCTATCTAATGATATAGATTATAACTTTCTAGATGTAGATGTTATTGAGAATCTTAATATCATGGGTAGAATTCTTTGTGACAATGCTTCTTTTGAGTGGAAAGGTAGAGCATATATTAGTCAACATGAGTTAACTATGGCTAGTGCATTTTGGCATCTATTCATTTGCACTATCATTATAGGATTTTCGAATTCAACTGAGTTGAATAAAAAAAGATCAAAATAGTGTATGCCTTGGTGAATAATCAACCTATAAACCTTGTGGATCTACTTATGCTTTATATTGATAGTGCGGCTTTCTTAACTAGAGGAGATAAAAAGCTTGCATTACCGGGGTTTATAACTTCTTTGTGTTTAGCTCGTGGTGTTAAGAGTAGAGGAGATGGTGTGTTGGTACAACCCTTGGAAAAGTATAGTGATAAACGTGTGTCATCCATGTCATATAAGGATAAGGGTAAGACATGTGATACTTTTGGACTATTTAGTAATTCGCAAGTTGATTGTCAAGAGACTAGCACATACATTCTTCCAGATTGGGCTTTACATTTGAAGAAGAAGGTTGCTGAGCTTAATGCTATAATTGATAAACAAGATGCTAGAATAAAAGAGTTGGAGGAGTGTATTGTCTCAAGTTCAAGACCTCCTCTCAAGCATTATATTAGATCAACTACATGCACATCTTTCTTTAGTTGACCAAGTAACTAGTATTTGAGTCTTATGGTATGTTTCTTACCTTTTGGCATCATTTCATGTCAAAAAGGGAGAAAGAGTTGCTAGTTACTTAGTTTCTTTGTATGTTGTTTTTGTGAACTTTTGAACTTTCAATGGCATGTAATAATTAGTCTTAAGATTTGGTTAAGAATTCTTGTATTTTGGCATGTATTGAGGGGGAGATACATGTATTTGTGGACTTAATTGTATATTCTTATCCATATTATATGTTGCCATTTGTTGTTTTTCTCTTGTATATGCATTGTGCTTTGAGATGATTTGTAGGTTGCTTTAAGAGATGATCAAGATGAAGTTCAAGAGTTGGTGAAGATTAGTTATAGGAATCTTGCTCATTGTAATGTGAGATAGGGATTTTTTGACCTATCTTTATTTTTATATTTATAGTAAATGTATAGGTTTTTGACATGGAATTTTCCAAAGGGGGAGATTGTTAGGTTTTAGTTTGTGTTGGCATTAATTCCATATCAAAATGATGTTTACTTGTAATGATTTAGTTGTTTAGATTCATGATGATTCAAGCTTCAAAGAAGGATAAACAACAAGTCAAAGCAAGTTCAAAGTCTTCAAAGAGAAAGGATGCAATATGGTTCTACAAAGGTATACTAAGACCTTATCTTTCTCTTACAAGGCTAAAGCGCACACACACAATTCATACATTTGTGTCCCTGCATCGTTGTGCACTATTAAAGGCACACACATACTGTTGACGTTGTTATCTGGATTGTATCAGAAAAGCCTACAAGGATTGGATTTTCACTGAGATTTAAAAAAGAGAGAGAGAAGGAGAAAGTAAACAAGACATGAGTTTTTTACGTGGTAAAACTCAGATGACCGGAAAAATGTCCACGGGTGGTTGAATGATCAACCTAGCCAAAATCCACTATGAATTCTTGAATATTACAAGCTCTCGATCTCTCTTTTCTCTCTCTGAATTTTGCTATTATTTCTGTGCATGCTCTATTGTCCATATCTCTATTTGGACGAGATTATGGGTTTATTTATGTGTTTATAGAACCCTAATCTGCTTTGTACAAGTAATAAAAGATCTTTGTAGTTAATTACAATTATTTTCTTGTTTGGAGCTGATTTTCTTCTTTCCTGTTTCAGAGTCTTGTATTGAAGTTGAATGGGATTTTAGTAACGTAGCCCAATTAGGACTTATTTCCTTATAAGAGCGTAGTCTTTTTGAGGAAATAGAGGTGTTCTCGGATAAGGAAACCTTTATGCTTGACGTTCTCTTTCTTCTTTAGAGTCTTTCTTTGATAAGGATCCTTGCGTGACTCAACTTGTGAACTACTCGCTAAGCTTCTTACTCGGTTGTCATGTTTATCTTGAGTAGGATATGATGCATGTTAGTCCCGAGCGATGTCTCCTGATCCAGAGAAGAAAATGCATTCTGCTTGCCCCGAGTATGTTTAATTGATGCATGCCTTGTTTTAATACCTATCTACTCGGGCCTCTGCTCTTCAATGATGCCTTGTTGGACGTTTCCTTTGTGCCTATTTGGATATCCACTTGGCACTTTTATCTCCTCTGTCAATGACTTGTACATTTGGTAAAATTCACATACGACAATACCCCATTAAAATATTTTTGCTGGACAAGGTTTCTTCAGGCAAAAGTATTTTAATTAATTTTCAAGATCCTTTTAGTTTCTAGGTTGACGTCTTGTCATGATGGTGTGTCTTAATGGTGACCTTGTAAATTCGATTCGCCCCCTCACGTGTGATCTTTAATGACGGTGATGCTTTGAAGTTCTAACTGCTGAGTCTAGTTCTTGTTTCGACACGTGTATTTTACCTCTTCATTTTTCAAGATTATTTATGAGAACTGACTTATGCGTCTTCCCATGCACCGCCTACGTTATAAAACCTCGTTATCATTATTTCCCGCCTTGAAAACCTAGGGTTTCATGCCGTTCTCTCTTTAAATTCTTCACTGAGAGACATTGTTGGTTTATTCTCGACGATTTTAAGCAGAAATTTCTTTAAACCCAGATTTCTTTACACAGAAGTTCATGATTCTCATTTGAAGATCTTGCATCAAACTTAATTCAAGGTTAGTTTTAATGGAGCCAGCTTCCCGTCATCATCTTTTTAATGTCACTCTTAATGCATTAGAACGTGGGGATTTCCAGTTAGTTTCTTGTATTAAAAGATTACTGGGGGAAATCCTTGTAAATGAACCTCCATTTTTAGAAGTTGATGTTTCGGGGCTTCACTCTGACGTCACATTTAGCCATGTATCGAGTTTGTCATCTAGTTCTGATTCTGATATTTCTGACCACAGGGTACCTCTTTGAAGGATGGGAAAGCATCAAAGTAGAAGTGAAGTCCGCAAGCACAACTCGGGCAATATTTTGATCAGGGAGCAGATTGTCAACGAAAATGATGTTGAAGAATAGTTCAGGGCGTCTCGTCTTTTTTTATCTGCTGACCGCCCGAGTGGGTATGACTCAGAGCCGAATGTGGTCGGGGCTGATGAGATAGAAAAGTATCATTACTGATTCGATCTGTCCAACTCGGTCACTCTGATTCCAGCGGGTGATAGAGCTGTATGGAATCCTCTCCCGGGCATGGTGGTGATCTACTGATCCATGCTTTGCTGCGGCGTCACTTTTTCCTTCCAGCCAATCATTGCCTGGTTTTTGGCTGAATCAGGGATTGCTCCGGCTCAGCTTGCCTTGAACTGCTATAAAATTTTGATGTGCATGTAAAACTTGTACAGCCGGATAAATTTATCGCCGCCATCCTCAAATGATATCAGGAATTTTTTTACACTGAGGCAAGCGGGCAAGTCGAGGACCTACTTCCTTATGTCTAATTCGTCGGATTACCGGCCCTTAAGGGGACAAAAGTTAGTCGGGGAGCTGATACCTTTGATGACCCCAAAAAGAGGGGTTTTATATGGGGATTCCCTACGTCCAACAAGTTTTGGAAGAACAGTTGATTTTTTGCCGGAGGGAGTCTCGAGCTCAAAGTTACTGTTTCGGCTGGGGGTGCTCGAACGGTGTTGAAAGTCCTCCATTTCTTCTGTTCCCCCGAGTTTTGGAACAAGAAGAAATCGAGTATAGTGATGCCAAACTTTGGAGAAAAGGAGCAAGACTTATCTCTTCGTTGAGTCGAAGATGATTGAGTTCGGCTTCTTGAAATAATTTTGAGCCAACGTAGGCGATGTAAGTGATTTTTGTAACCTTTTCCTTTCATTATTATATATATATATATATATATATAAATATATTTGTTTTTGCATTCTGGCGCGGTTCCTTTTTTCTTCTAGTGTTTGATACGGACGTCGTCTGTGATCTTCAGGTTCGCCAAGTGAAGTCAATCATTAAGTCGAGTCGGAAAGAGGCTTCTTGTCAAGGCAATGAATTCATTGGCCCATCTGAGTCTGATGAGTATACTGATGCTGCTGAGGAGTAAATCCTCGAAGATGTCCTTGAGGACGTTTTTCAATCGACGGTTGGGGAGACTAGAGGTTCTAGTGGCCCAACTGATACTCAGCTGCCTGTCGATCGGCAAAGGAAAAGTGAAGATGTCGGTGAGGAGCCTGCCAATCAGACTGATGCAGGTGATGGAGGTAATTCTTCCATAGGACAGGTAGCTATAGGTCCCTGATTTTTTAAAGCCTTCCTGGATGATACTCCGGAAGATCCCGTAGCTGATCTCAGTTTCCACTGTTCTCAAGGTGAGAAACGGAATGCAATCAGCTCTCTAACTCGTCCTCTCAAGGTTTCTCGGGCGGTTACTTTCATCGACTCAAGCGATGAAGATATTGTAGCTGAGGCTTACCCGAGTGCTGATGTTGGAGTATCGGCGGATGTGGGGGCTTCGGAGCCGAACAGGGGTTCCCCTCCCCCCGAGGTTGAAAATCTAGGGGCTGAACCCTTGGGGGTTCATTCACATCCTTCTCCCCAGGATATGTTGCGGGAGATGTCATCTGGTCAGGATTTCATCGGGGAAGACCGTTGGAGCAGTTTCTGGGATGGCTCCCTAACCGAACGTCTTCAAAATGTTTTTAATGGTGCGTCTTATGTAAGCTGCCCCCAACTCCTTTAATTTTTTGCTTCTTTGCCAGACTTCGAATTGTATTCTTTTACAGACGGCGGCGGAATTCGCTGAGATAATTCAGACGCAGCAGCATCAAGCTGATCGAATAAGGCGTTTAGAGGCTCAGCTAAAGGAAAGTGAGGATAGCCGAGCTCGGGTCGAAATGGCTTACCAAATGGAGGCCGAGGAAAGAGCATCTTCAGCAGAAGAGAAAACAACATCACTTCAGAACTTATTGTCTTCTGCCTAGGAATCTATGCTCAAGGCCGAGCAGGAAGCGAAACAGTCTAAGTCGGCGTATGAGCAAAAAATTAGAGATCTAGAGCGCCAATCGTTGACAGTCGAATCTTTATCCCGAGAGGCCAGGTTGGAACTTGAAGTACAAGGGGTAGATCGTTTCAAGAGATCCCCTGCCTACGATGCTCTTCTTCTTCGGGAGTTTCAACGAGGGCTGGTTTCAGCTGGTGAATTCTTTAAAGTCAAGAATCGAGCAACTGAGAAGACCCGAACCAATTAGGAGCTATCAATTAAACATCATGTGGATTGGTCCTTGGACTCTCTTTGAACTCAGATGAAGGAATGGAGAGCTTACTGCCTTAGCCGAGGCAATGAGCCCCATCCTATGCATTTAGAGATTCCATATGACCACTCCCTCTCAACCTTCTATGCCAGTCAAGAGTCGGTCGTGAAGGGTGTGGAGCCTGATGTCGGACCGACCCCAGGAGAGGATTACAACCAATGGATGGATGACTCAGTCGACACAATTGCTTGGCCTTCTAACGAAAGTCTGCTCTGCCAATACGGAATGGTGCCTGACCTGAGTATTAGCAAGGGCTTGAAATCCTCACAACCTTACTTTTTGTAGAATTGTAGAATTTTTTGATTTTATTGTAAGGAATTTGTAACCCTCTCTAAATCAATAAAATTCCAAAGTTTTTCTAAATGGTTGATTTGCTTTGATCACTTAAATTCTTGATTGTTGCCGAGTACTTCATTAAACTGGCATGTTCGATATTCGGGTAACTTAACCAAGTATCTTATTAAACTGGTAGTTACCCGAATAACTTTAATTGCCAAGTATCTTCTTAAACTGGTAGGTTCGATATTCGGGTAACTTAACCAAGTATCTTATTAAATTGGTAGTTACCCGAATAACTTTAATTGCCAAGTATCTTATTAAACTGGCTCTTCGATGTTTGGGTAACTTAACCAAGTTTCTTATTAAACTGGTAGTTTCCCGAATACATTTAATTGCCAAGTATCTTATTAAACTGGCTCTTTATTATTAACCAAGTCATCATAAAACAGGCAAGTTTATACTTGTGTTTCATACTCGGTTGCTACCCGAACATTACATCAAGGCTCACCATGATCATACGTTCGAGTCCTTACACATTACCAAGGACGTCTCCCCAGTTTTTAAGTGCAAAGGTTTGCCGAATTGTTAAACTTTTTGAATTGCTTAACACAGCTATGCATTTCACAAGAATTTTTCCCGATAGTGTCCCGAGCAGGTGCATCATGTTTGCCTTTTTACGAAGGTCATTTTGACCTTGCTCGGCTTGCATGCTCCTTCGAGCTTCTCCGCCCATTCAGGATTTAATGGTCCTGAGTATTCTATTTGCATGTTCTTATTATCATGCTTGTCTTCCATATGTTCTTATTACCATATGTTCTCTTTTGGAAATCCCGAGTTCGATGTTTTTTTTTCAGAAATCCCGAGTCTGATTTTTTATTTATAACTACAAAATCAATAAAGTTATAAATTTCAACTAATATTTATCCTAACTAAAACTGTCCTAACTAGAAAAAAGAAAAAACAATTTAAGGATAGAAAATCTTCAAATATTGGGCATTGCATGGTCGGGGTAAAACCCCTCCGTTAGGTCGTGCAATCCAATATGCCCATGGCCAGCTATTCCTTCGATTTTGTACGGGCCTTCCCATTTGTCAGCCAAGGAACCTACAGCTTTATTTTTTGTGTTCAATGACACATTTCTGAGTACCAGGTCTCCTAGCTGGAATTTTCTGACCCGAACGTGAGAGTTGTAGTGGCGACCTACCCTTTGCTGATATGCCATATTTCGTATTCGGGATCTCTCCTTTTTTTCTTCTAGCTCATCTAGACTGTGTAATAGCATATCAATGTTCTGCTCTTCATCGTATAGCCTGACCCGGGGTGATATATATGACGTTTCTATAGGAATAACAGCTTTTGTTCCAAACGCTAAAGTAAATGGAATTTCTCCTATTGAAGTTCTCACTGTTGTCCGATACGCCCATAATACTTCGGGAAGCTTTTCAACCCAGCTTCATTTCTTGTCATCTACCCTTGCTCTGATTGTGTGCTTGATGATTTTGTTTACTGCTTCCACTTGCCAATTTGTCTGAGGGTGGGCAGGTGTGGTATAGTAATTGGCAATCTAGTACTCTTTGCATAGCTGTCTAAATTTCAAGTTATCGAACTGGGTGCCGTTGTCTGTGATTATAGTGTTTGGGACTCCAAACCTATAAAGTATATTCTTTTTCATGAAAATTGTGGTGTTTGCTTATGTGATGTGCACTAATGCTTCAGCTTCTACCCACTTCGTGAAATAGTCAACGGCTACTATTGCATACTTTGCACTACCCCTTGTCCGGACTGGCATTGGGCCGATTAGATCCAAACCCCACATGGAAAATGGTCATGGGGACGTCAGGTTTCTGAGTTGCTCAAAGGGCTGTCGGATATCATTAGCAATCCTTTAGCAAGTATTGCAACTTTCTGAACACTGTTGTGCATATGAGAATAGAGTAGGCCAATAATAGCCTTGCCTGAGTACCTTATATGCCAAACTTTTACCCCCAGTGTGGTTTCCGCAAACCCCTTCATGGATTTCCTGTAATATCCGATATGCATCTTCCTCTAATACACATCTTTGGAGTGTTCGGGAATACCCCCATCTGTATAGTTTTCCTCCAACCAACGTGTATCTGGCTGATCTATACCTGATGCATTTTACTTGTAAGGGATCTTCCGAGAGCACGCCTTCTTCTAGGAATCTTTTTAGCTGAGTCATCCAACCGTCTGGCGGTGTTCTGATTTCTGAAATTTCCAAGTTTCTTGGTTCAGTTGTACTTGGTTTAAGAAGATGTGCAACCAGAATGGTCTTTGGCCTGATTGTGGTTGTTGCTAACGCTAGCTTGGACAATGCGTGTGCCTTTTCATTCTCCTCCCAAGGGATCTGGTTAATCTTATATTCTTTAAATTTTTAGAGGAGCTGTTTCGTAATGTCACGGTAGATTATCATGCCTTCATCCTTGGCTTGGTACTCGTCCATGATTTGGTTGACAACTACCTGTGAATCACTGAATATCTCAACCTCATCTGCCCCAAGAGCTATGCAGACTCTGAGTCTAGCTAGTAGCGCTTCGTACTCGGCTTGATTATTGGTTGCCTTGAAGTCAAACCTCATGGCACATTCGACATCATCTCCTTCAGGGGTGCATACTACGATCCCTGCCCCACTGCCATGAGTGTTTGAAGAGCCATCAACATATAGCTTCTATGGGAAATTTTTACCCAACATCTTTTTTGCTTCCAGGTTTGGTTCTGTGAATTCTGTTATGAAATCTATCACTGCTTGCCCTTTAAGAGATGTCATGGGGATGTAGTGGATATCGAATTAACTTAGCTCAATTGCCCATTTGGTTAATCTCCCTGAAATCTCAGGCTTCCGTAAAATCTGCTTCAACGGGCAATCAGTGAGAACCTGGATTGTGTGAGCCTGGAAGTATGGACTTAGCTTTCTTGCTGCTGAGACTAGTGCTAGGGCAATTTTTTCCGCCTGTGAATATCTGGTCTCAGCCGGTAAAAGTGCCTTGCTGGTGTAGTACACTGGCTTTTGTACTCCATCTTCTGTTCTGACTAGAACTGAGCTTGCTGCAAGTTCTGTTATTGACAAGTACAGTTGGAGTGTTTCCCCCATCTGAGGTTTTGAAAGGATGGGAGCCTGTCCTAAATACTCTTTAATTTTTAAGAATGCATGCTCACACTCTTCATTCCATTCAAGTCCTTTCCCTTATCTAATTATTTTGAAAAAGGGTGCACATCTGTCTGTGGCTTTTGGGATGAATCTTCCTAAGGAAGCCAGACATCCTTGTTATGTTTTAGTTTGTGTCAGCATGAATTCCATATCAAAATGATGTTTACTTGTAATGATTTAGTTGTTTAGGTTCATGATGATTCAAGCTTCAAGGAAGAAGAAACAATAAGTCAAAGAAAGTTCTAAGTCTTTAAATTGAAAGGATGCAATTTGTTTCTACAAAGGTATAATAAGACCTTATCTTTCTCTTACAAGGCTTAGGCACACACACACATATCATACATTTGTGTCCCTGCATCATTGTGCACCTTTATAGGCACACACATATGATTCATTCATATGTGTCCCTGCATCGTTGTGCACCACATATAACACATTCACACACTTTAAGATGAGTGCTCATGCATTGGTTTGGAAATAACATGTTTTGGAATATGCATGATTGGAAACTATCACTCTGTAGTTTGCATTCTAGTGTGAATTGTGAATTGTAATTGTATGTGTATATGTTTGTATAACATGGATATTGAACTTGGATTTAGTCTTAAATTATTATTGATTGAGTTCCGGTCATTTCGGTTACTCATACTTTTGATTTCAAGTTCATAGTCAAAAGATAATACACTTTCAACTCATGTTTCATACATTATCTTCGTCTTCAGATATCGAGTTGAATTATTATATTTTGGGTTGAGTTCCTTATATTTCAATGTCCGTGTGAGAGTTACGGTTTGTAATCCGTAAACGGATTCAAATTCTGAGTTCAGAGACCGGATAACGGTCGAAGAACGCGAGGGAAGCGCGAGGGGAATGCACCATGGCCAAAAGGCCATGGAGGTATGCGTGCCCGAGATGGCGCGTGGCCATCTCGGCGGCATAACCTTGCTGCCCCGAGATGCCCATGTGCCATCTCAGGGGAGCACTTCCAAAGGAGAGAAAAATGGTCTTTTCATCTTTCTTCTTTCCCACTTCTTTATAATCTCTCTCCCTCTCACATTTAATTCTAAGAAGAAATTCAAATCAAGTGTGCAGAATTTTCTCTCTAAATTTTCTCACATTCCAAAAACCATAACTTCTTCATTTGAACTCCGATTTGAGTGATTTAAAGTTGAGAGTGTTCATCTATTCATCCTCCATCTTTTCTCTGAAGGTTAAAGTTAATTTTACTGCTGTTTTTGGTGTCTAATCATACAAAATCGGGACTGCACCTAGATCAACTAAGGTATTGATTTTATCTCTAAGTTTTCTTTTAAAACTTGGTAAATTTCCTTGGGTTTTCTTCTTCTACATATGTTTGTATATTGTGAGTGTTTTGATTTGTGTTTTGAACACTTTCAAAGCTAGATTGAATTTCAATTGAAATCATTCATGTTGAGTTAGGTTTTGATTTTGCCTATGTTATCACATGTTTGGGATTGTATTGTGCTAGCTTTGATTCTAGGACTATTTTGTGATCTTTGATTGATTGATTTTGTGAACAATAGTTCATCACATGTATTAGGCTCTCTTGGCAGAAATTCTCACATAATACATGTGCTTATGTTCTTTTGAGCTATTCATGTGATTTGTTGAATCTATGATTAGGAATATGCTCTAGAACTTATGCTTAGATCTATTTGACATTGTCATATGATTTTAGCATGTTTTAGGTTTTTGTGATTTAAACTTGATCTTTTGATTCAAGTTTAGATATATGCATGAATCTAGTTTGTGATTAATGATGATCATATCTTACATAATTTAGATTGACTACTCATGCATGATGAACTAGACTATATGTGATTTGTGCATTCATGCTCATGTCTAGTATTTTCCATTAGATGTTTTGATCATAGCATTCTATGTTGCGTGCTTGTTTGCATTTTGCATTCATGATCACCTAGATGCCTTGTTAGTAAGAAGTCTTGACTAGAGGTGTGAAGCCTCAGATTATCGAGCAAGGAAGTCTTGGCAAGAGGTGTGAAGTCTTGGATAGTCGAGCAAGAAGTCTTGCCTAGAGTTGGGAGAACTCGGATAGGTGAGCAAGGAAGTCTTGACTAGAGTCGAGAAGACTCGGATAGTTGAGCAGGAAGTCTTGCCTTGGGTTGTGAAGATCCGAATAAGGTGAGCAAGGAAGTCTTGACAAGAGGTGTGAAGCCTCGAATTGTTGAGCATAGGGCGACAACTTCTAGAGTAGGATAGGAGGGTAGTTTCTAGGTGAAGCTTTCACTTGAGAGATTGTACTTGTCTTATCTACTAGTAGATTTAGTTTTTCGATGGCTGCTGGCCCGTGGATGTTTCCTCTTTGGAGGTTTACCACGTTATATCTTGTGTTAACTTTTCTCTATCCCTATCTCTTTAATATTTGTATTGTGGATAGAACTCTTTATGTATGTTGACTTCCTCTTTATAATATAGATTGTGTATGTGTTACAATTACTTGTTTGTATCACACTTTAATTGTGTTTATATATTGATTAATTGTCTTTAATTAATATATATATTGTGATACAAGCAATCTAGAAGGATAAACTTTTGTTTGTTTCTAAGAAAGTCGAAAAAGGTGCCTAACCGATTCACCCCCCTCTAGGTTAGCCTTGAGCATTTAACCGTGGTTGTATTTTCAATTGGTATCAGAGCAGGACACTAGATTGTACTTAGTGTGAGTCCGGGGTGATACTTTCACGGTTTTTGTAAGGCGTTTGAAGTCATGGGTTTACAAGATGATGTAATGGCAGAAGGAGCCTCAAATACTATGCCACCATTATTTCGTGGCACTAACTATGGGTATTGGAAGTTGAGGATGAAAACCTACATCCGCTCTATTGATGAAAGGGCTTGGATGGTAGTGGAAGAAGGTTATAGTCCTCCTACCAAGGTTTTAGAGGATGGAACAATGATACTCAAGCTAAGGAGTGAATGGACAACAAATGAGTTTGAGATTGCAAAATGGCACAATCGTGCTATGAATGCCATCTTTGGAGGAGTTGATGGGCATCAATTCTCCTACATTCAAAATCTTGAAGCCATAAAGAAAGCTTGGGATACTCTCCAAGTTACTAATGAAGGAACCTTAGCGGTGAAGACATCAAGGCTTCAAATGTTGGCATCACAATTTGAAGGTTTAAGTTTGGGTAAGGAAGAAAAGTTTGAAGACTTCCAATTCTGGCTTCTTAACATAGCTAACCAATGTCAAGCACTTGGAGTACCTATCTCAAAAGAGCGTTTAAATTGGAAAATCCGTAGGTCTCTTTCTAAGAGATTTAAATCAAAGGTGACGTCCATTGAGGAAAGCAAGGATGTGGATAGTATGAACATCAATGAGTTGCTTGGGTCTCTCCAAACTTATGAGATGTGCTTGAAGCCAAAGATCAAGAGTAAGGGAATTGCTCTCAATGCTATTAAGGAGGAGAGTGATAATGAAAATGAAGAAATGGCACCCTTGGTTAGAAGGTTCAAGAAGTTTCTAAAAAAGAAAGCCAAAACTAAAGGCAAGTCTTCAAAGGAAAAAGGAGTCAAGAGAACATCATCTCCAAGGATTGTGAAGAATAGTCAAGCCATGAACAAGAAAGAGGTTCAATGCTATAATTGTCAAGGTTTTGGTCACTTTGCTAGTGAGTGCATCAAGAAACCATCTAAGAAAGATAAGAAAGGCAAGAGTGCTCATAAAAAGGGCGGAAGTATGATAATTGGTGAATAAAATGTGCAAAAATGTATCTCTATACTCTAATGCATATTCTTTTAGATATTCATCTTTTGACTCAATTTTTGACATACATCTCATAGCATGTCATATTAGAGAATTTTGTATAGTATACGTATGGTTCTCATTGACATTTGCTATATTAGGATCTAATAGTGATATTGTTCACATTGATCTTAACTTTGATGATTGTTTGTGTTTGGTATATTAAGTGGCATTACTTTTGAAAATATGAGCTTCATATTCTTTGAAAGCTACTCATTAGAGAAGTAATGATCTTGAATAAGTCTCTACTTATTGCTCTTAGATCATGTGCTTATGAGCCATAAAATCTTGGTTTTCTAAAAATTGCACATTGCTTCTCTTATATGTTTTGCTAGTAGGTTGAGTTTACTAATATGTAAACATTGGATACATCTTGAAGTTTTTATGCTTAAGTACATTTAAAATGACCTACGGTTAGTATCCATTTTGCTTCAGCAATTACATAGAACTCAACGAGCACCTTCATGAAAAGGGCTACACACATTGGTTATGAAAGCTACCCAATGTGATGAGTGAAAGCTGTCATTAAGTGAATTTTTGTTTATGTAAAAAAAAATGGAAAAATCAAAGATGTGTTGAAATGAAATCAATAAAAAAAAAATCTTTGAATTAAAGCCTAAAAAGAAAAATAGGAAGACTTAAAAAGGAGTTTAGTTGAAAAACAAATGTGCTCGGGTTGAAAAACAGAAATGGGATGATGAGCCACATGCACACACACGCTTATATGTTGAAAATCTATTCTCTTAAAAGCAAAAAAATTCCGGATGATAATCGGTTTGACTTTTTATGGAAAAAGGTTAAGATGAATTGTTGTTGGAAATTGTTTGCATGTTGATTATCAAACTACTTCTTGATATATTTTTGAAGCATATCTCTCACACATACACTTTGTTTATGAGTATGATGATATCTTCACAATTGTTAAAGAATTATGAGAGAACTTGAAAAATCTTTGTGTATCTCTCTTAGCATATGAAGCTTATTTTGTTGATATTACTTCAAATTGCTTGAATGTATGATTGTGTGAACTTCCTTGTGAACCTTATGCTATCATGAATCTTAGTCATGGAATTTATCAAGGGGGAGCATTGTATGCTAGACATTGTTCTCTTTTATGATATGTTCACATGCTTCATTTTGTTACATGTTGGCATATTTTGACTTAATGATACTTGCAAGATATTACTCACTATCTTTGTCTTGCATGATGATTCATTCTTAAGTCATATGTCATTGTTTTATATATTTATGACTAATAAGCTTGTTTTGTATTTCACTCACTTTTGTATGTTTATAGCATCTTATTTCACAAGAACAAATGGGAAGAACTAAAGTTCTTGGAAGTGGAAATCAATTGAATCCCATTGTGAAAGCCAAGTCACCCTCAAAGAGATCCAAAGCTTCAAGGTCAAAGGATTTAGGGATCTTTGCAACTAAGAAGATATTTCAAGAAAGAGACATTGACTTAGGTAAATGTAAAGATTCTTATGTTCTTAAATGCATTAAGGATAGAAATTGGGAATCTTGGGTGAGCATGCTAGGAATAGTGAATGACACTGTTGTTAGAGAATTTTATCATGAATATAGAGAGAGTGCCACCTTATTGGATGCTTTGATGGATGTTAGGGGTGTTGTGTTTAGAGTTAACCCGGTAAACATTAACAAGTTTCTTCTACTATCTAGTGATATTGATTCAAACTTTCTAGATGTTGATATCCTTGAGAATCTTAATATCATGGGTAGAACTCTATGTGACAATGCTTCTTTTGAGTGGAAAGGTAGAGCATATATTAGTCAACATGAGTTAACTAAGGCAAGTGCATTTTGGCATCTTTTCATTTACACAAATATTATTGGATCTTCGAATTCAACCGAGTTGAATAAAGACAAGATCAAAATAGTATATGCTTTAGTGACTAATCAACCTATAAACCTTGGGGATTTGCTTATGTTTTATTTGGATAATTCGGCTTTCTCAACTAGAGGAGATAAGAAGCTTGCATTACCAGAGTTTATAACTTCTTTGTGTTTAGCTAGTGGTGTTCAAAGTAGTGGAGATGATATGTTGGTACAACCCTTGGAAAAGTATAGTGATAAACGTGTGTCATGCATGTCATATAAGGATAAGGGTAAAACATGTAATACTTTTGGACTTTTTAGTTCAAAAGTTGATTGTCAAGAGACTAGCATAAACATTCTTCCGGATTGGGCTTTACATTTGAAGAATAAGGTTGATGAGCTTAGTGCTATAGTTGAAAAACAAGATGCTAGAATAAATGAGTTGGAGGAGTGTATTGCATCAAGTTCAGGACCACCTCTCAAGCATTATGTTAGGTCAACTACACGCACATCTTTCTTTGGTGGATCTAGTACCTAGTATTTGAGTCTCATGGTATGTTTTTTGCCTTTTGGCATCATGTCATGTCAAAAAGGGGGAGAAAGAGTTGTTACGAATTGCTAGTTACTTAGTTTCCTTTTTATGCTGTTTTTGTGAACTTTTGGACTTTCTATGGCTGTTTTTGTGAACTTTTGGACTTTCAATGGTTTGTAATAATTAGTCTTAAGATTTGGTTAAGAATTCTTGTATTTGGCATGTAGTGAGGGGGAGATACATGTATTTGTGGACTTAATTGTATATTCTTATCCAAATTATATGTTGCCATTTGTTGTTTTTCTCTTGTATGTGCATTGTGCTTTGAGATGATTTTTAGGTTGCTTAAAGAGAAGATCAAGATAAAGTTCAAGAGTTGGTGAAGATTAGTTATTGGAATCTTACTCATTGTAATGTGAGAGAGTGATTTTGTGACCTATCTTCATTTTTATATTTGTAGTAAATGTATAGGTGTTTTGACATGGAATTTGCCAAAGGGGGAGATTGTTAGGTTATAGTTTGTGTTGGCATGAATTCCATATCAAAATGATGTTTACTTAGTTGTTTAGGTTCATGATGATTCAAGCTTCAAGGAAGAAGAAACAACAAGTCAAAGTAAGTTCTAAGTCATCAAAGAGAAAGGATGCAATTTGTTTCTACAAAGGTATACTAAGACCTTATCTTTCTTTTACAAGGCTTAGGCACACACACATATCATACATTTGTGTCCCTGCATCGTTGTGCACTTTTATAGGCACACACATAAAATTCATTCATATGTGTCCCTACATCATTGTGCACCATGTATAACACATTCACACACTTTAAGATGAATGCTCATGCATTGGTTTGGAAATAACATGTTTTGGAATATGCATGATTGGAAACTATCACTATGTAGCTTGCATTCTAGTGAGAATTGTGTTTGTGCATGTTTATGTTTGTATAACATGGATATTGAACTTGGATTTAGTCTTAAATAATTCTTGATTGATTGAGTTCCGGTCATTTCGGTTGCTCATACTATTGATTTCAAGTTCAAATTCCAAAGATACAACACTTTCAACTCAAGTTTCATACATTTTCTTCGTCTTCATATATCGAGTTGAATTATTATATTTTGGTATGAGTATCTTATATTTCCATGTCCGTGTGAGAGTTATGGTTCTTAATCCACAAACGGATTCAAATTCTGAGTTCGGAGGCAGAAGAGCGGGAGGGAAGCGCGAGGGGAATGCACCATGGCCAAAAGGCCATGGAGGTGTGCATGCCCGAGATGGCACGTGGCCATCTCAGCCGCACAACCTTGCTGCCTCGAGATGCCCACACACCATCTCGAGAGAGTACTTCCAAAGGAGGGCAAAATGGTCTTTTCATCTTTCTTATTTCCCACTGCTTTATAATCTCTCTCCCTCTCACATTTCATTCTAAAAAGAAATTCAAATCCAGTGTGCAGAACTTTTTCTCTAAATATTCTCACGTTCCAAACACCATAACTTCTTCATTTGAACTCTGATTTGAGTGATTTGAAGTTGAGAGTGTTCATCTATTCATCCTCCATCTTTTCTCTGATGGTATGAGTTAATGTTGCTGCTGTTTTTGGTGTCTAATCATACAAAAACGGGACTGCACCTAGATCAACTAAGGTATTGATTTTATCTCTAAGTTTTCTTTTAAAACTTGGTCAATTGCCTTGGGTTTTCTTCTTTTAGATATATTTGTATATTGTGAGTGTTTTGATTTGTGTTTTGAACACTTTCAAAGCTAGATTGAATTTCAATTGAAATCATTCATGTTGAGTTAGGTTTTGATTTTGCCTATGTTATCACATGTTTGGGATTGTATTGTGCTAGCTTTGATTCTAGGACTATTTTGTGATCTTTGATTGATTGATTTTGTGAAAAATAGTTCATCACATGTATTAAGCTCTCTTGGCCGAAATTCTCATATAATACATGTGCTTATGTTCTTTTGAGCTATTCATGTGATTTATTGAATCTATGATTAGGAATATGCTCTAGAACTTATGCATAGATCTATTTGACATTGTCATATGATTTTAGCATGTTTTAGGTTTTTGTGATTTAAACTTGATCTTGTGATTTGTTGATGATATCTTGTGATTCAAGTTTAGATATATGCATGAATCTATTTTGTGATTAATGTTGGTCATATCTTACATAATCTAGATTGACTACTCATGCTTGATGAACTAGACTATATGTGATTTGTGCATTCATGCTCATGTCTAGTATTTTCCATAGGATGTTTTGATCATAGCATTCTATGTTGCGTGCTTTTTTGCGTTTTGCATTCATTATCACCTAGATGCCTTGTGAGAAGGAAGTCTTGGCAATAGGTGTGAGACCTATGGTGTTGAGCAAGAAGTCTTGGCAAGAGGTGTGAAGCCTCATATTGTCGAGCAAGGAAGTCTTGGCTAGAGGTGTGAAGCCTTGGATAGTCAAGCAAGAAGTCTTTCCTAGAGTTGGGAGAACTCGGATAGGTGAGCAAGGAAGTCTTGACTAGAGTCGGGAAGACTTGGATAGTTGAGCAAGAAGTCTTGCCTTGGGTTGTGAAGATCCGGATAAGGTGAGCAAGGAAGTCTTGACAAGAGGTGTGAAGCCTTAGATTGTTGAGCATAGAACGACAACTTCTAGAGTAGGATAGAAGGGTATTTTCTAGGTGAAGACGTCACTTGAGAGATTGAACTTGTCTTATCTACTAGTGGATTTTGTTTGCCGGTGGCTACTAGCCCATGGATATTTCCTCTTCGGAGGTTTACCACGTTATATCTTGTGTCAACTTTTCTCTACCCCTATCTCTTTAATATTTGTATTGTGGATAGAACTCTTTATGTATGTTGACTTCCTCTTTATAATATAAATTGTGTATGTGTTATAATTACTTGTTTGTAACACATTTTACTTGTGTTTATATATTGATTAATTGTCTTTAATTAATATATATATTGTGATACAAGCAATCTAGAGGGACAATTTTTTGTTTGTTTCTAAGGGAGTCGAAAAAGGTGCCTAACCTATTCACCCCCCCCCCCCCCCCCTCTAGGTTAGCCTTGAGCATTTAACTGTGATTGTATTTTCAATCCTGTTATGCACTGTACTTCTTTGAGTGTCCTTGGTGAAGTCATTTTCTGCAGGGTCTGGATCTTCTCAGGGTTGACTTCGATTCCCCTTTGATGGACTTGAAATCCCAGAATCTTCCTTAAGGAACCCCGAATAAACACTTGCTCGGATTTAGCTTCATTTGGTATCTCCTCTAGAAATCAAATGTCTCCTACAGGTCTGAAGTATGCTTATCTGCTGTGATGCTCTTGGTCAGCATGTCATCAATGTATACTTCCATGTTCCTTCCTATTTGCCGTGAAAAGATTTTGTTGACCAACCTCTGATAAGTTGCTCTTGCATTTTTCAGTTCAAAGGGCATCACAATATAGCAGTATAAACCCTGATCAGTTGTGAATGCTATTTTTTCTTTGTCAGCCTTGTTCATCCTGATGTGATTATACCCCGAGTAAGCATCCATGTAATTGAGTAGGCCATGGCCCGATGTAGCGTCCACCAACTGATCTATCCTTGGAAGTGGAAAACTATCTTTCGGGCATACCTTGTTCAGATCTGTGAAATCTACGCACATCCTCCATTGTCCATTCTTCTTTTCGACGAGGACTACATTAGCCACCCATTTAGGGTAATTGACCTCTCTAATTGATCCTATAGTGAGTAGCTTATCTACTGTGAGATGGTGGGATATTATTCATTCATCTATCCCGACCATGTCTTCATGACTCCAAGCGAACATATCCCTGTATTCTTTAAGTAGATCAATGAGACTTTGTTTAACTCTTCCTTCCAAATTGGCCTCAACCTTGACCTTTTCGTCTGGTTCATCATCTTTCAGGGTGATTTCTTCAATCGGCTCAGTTTTTGATTCATTCGGTTTTTCTCTTGGATCGAACTCGAATGATAGTGGATTTTCGTTCTGACTCGGCTGTGTTATAGCGCAAACCTGTTCATTCTTGTCCTTGTATACTGACAGGTTAGCTCTTTAGGCCATCTCCTGAGATCCTTTGACTACCCCGACCCCCTGTTCGGTCGGGAATTTAATCATTAAGGCATAAGTGGCTGTTACGGCCTTAGTTTTATTCAGGAATGGTCATCATAATAATGCATTATATAGCCAATTCTCCAAGTCTACTACTACGAAGTCGAGTAGTACAGTTCTTTGACAAGGTGCTACTCCGATCTTTACAGGTAGCTGTACAGTCCTGAGTGACCTGACCTCAACTCCTCCAAATCCTTTAAGTGGGGTATGGAAGGGTTGTAGGCCATTTCGGTCTGACCTGAGTTGATCGTAGATGACTACATTAAGGATATCTGCCGAGCTTCCATTATCTATCAGGATTCTCCTGACTTCCAAGTGACCAATCTGGGCACTTATGACCAAGGCGTCATTTGGCCGAACATCGACGCCATGTGAGTCTACTTCTGTGAACGTTATTGGGTCCCATCCTTCCTTTATCCTCTTCGGGTCTGGCTTGACCAAGTTCACATCAACGTTATTTCTTGCTTCTACTGCTTCTCTGATTTCCTAGGTTCGTTCTCGGTTACTTCTTCTAATGGATGGTCCTCCAAAGATCGTGTGTATTACTTGATTGGCCTCTGGACTGGCACTTTTTATTTTGACCAGAGCCATGATCGGTCCTGATCTCGTTCTTTGCTTTTGATTTTTCATCCCTTTTCAAGATCACATCATGTAGATGTCCTTCCTGTTAGGATTATGCTCGATAGCAAAAGTGTAATATTGTATTAACAATCGTTTCATATGAATAAAGTGATTTCCAGTTTAACAAATCTTGTAGCATTTATAGTTTAATTATTATAATTGTCAAAAGTAAATAATCATAAGGTCAAAAGACTATGAGAAAAGAAGAATTGTTCATACATCTAGATATGTATGAGGTAGACACAATTCTTCAGTTAGTCTTGAATAATATTTACAACTTAAGATAGCAGGTTGGGAGCCTTTATCTTGTCAAAATTGTAGATTCTTTTGCTAGCATTTGAGAGGGATCAAATGTGTTATGATGAGTATAAAATCATCAAATTGTGGTGTCTTTGGGGAAAAGAATCTAGTGCACTAGGTGCATTGAATAGGATCAAAATGAAATACTTTATCTAGAACCGTCAATGGATAAAAGTTTTCATTTGAAGACAATCGGAGAGTCTATCTTAATCCAGAGATAAATGATGGACTTATGGTTGCAAGTGTTATCATTTGAGCTATCAATGAGTACGATTATATAGCATAGTCTATCCTCGATAGTTTGGTTGTATTCATTTGTTAATCGATAGAGGACTTCATTTATAGATATGGAAATCGTGGCACCATTTATTGAATGATAGTTGAATACCATCATATGGATGTTTTGAGGTATTGGATATTAAATCTTAACGTTAAGTTTTCAATAGTGTCTATTGAAACATGGCTTCTGGACAAGTCAAAATATCCAAGTTCAAAATGTGGTCATATGAGTAAATATGGTAACTTGGAGAGCTATAGGCGGTCTACGAGCTCTTGGCGATTACTGGTATTCTTCCCGAGGATACACTTTCTCCAATAAGGTTTTCTAGGGTACGAATGAGTAACATCAACTTATTCTATCTTTATTTAAGAGTTCAATTTTAGCTCTTTAGTGGAATGAACTAAAATTAAATAGATTGGACCTAAGTGAATCAATTGTTGATTGTGATTAGGTTGTGTCTATTGGAGCTTAAAGTTAGATAGCCCGCCAAGATCCCCAATCCATACGAACTTGCATGGATCACTTAATATATTCTACCGGACCAATAGGGGTCCATCTAGAATTGTAATAAGGCATGTGAACTTGTTTCTTTTTGTAAGAATAGGTCTAGTTCACATGTAGACTTTTTATTAAGGTCCAATAGATTTAATAAAATATGAAAAATGATATATGGCCTTTATACTAGGTATGGGCGACAATGGCTATGATGAATAGCTTAAATTTATTATTTTTATTTTATTATTATTTAATTAAATGAAAATTAATTAATTTGTTGATTAATTAATTATTTAATTAAAAGTCAAAATCTTGTCCTATTAGAAGATGGTCTCCTAAAACTATACTATTGTTGGTAGTATAGTAAATGTTAAAGACTATATTTGATAAGTAGATAAATAAAAGGAGTTATTTATTTAATCAAACTAGGAAGTCTTTAATATTGTTACAAACACACTATTGAGTTGGATTAGTAGTCTTGCTGTAGGAAATAATTCTTTTTGGAAAAGGATTCTTGGTCACCAAGTAAAACTACTTAGTGGAAGATTTCTTATTTGAAAAGGATTCATAACCACAGAGTTAATCTACCTAAGGATAGGATTCTTGTCCATCAAGTAATCTTTCTTAGGTAAGATTAAACTCTCCTAAACTACATCAAAGAAGGAAATTTCGTTCATCACATGTATAATATAGGATATGATAGATTTCCTTTTAGATAAGGATTCTAACTACCAAATAAATCCACCTAAGAAAAGGATTCTTGTCAACCAAGTGAATCCTTCTTAGGAAAGGATTTATGATCCTATATATATGAGCATGACGAATTCGTCCAGTCCTAAGGCAATTAGAGGTAATTTCGACCAAGCTTTATTTGAGAAAGAAAAAGTTTCGGCCATCATAGGAATTTTGAGGGAGAAAAATATGATTTTACTCAAGACATAATTCGATCATCTCTAATCAATAGTGTGTGCATTCGGCCAAGTAGAGAAAAAAGAGGAACGTTTTTGTATTCGATAGTATACTAATATCCTTTACATCAAATGGGTTTTGTGTACAACATCGAATCAAGGTTCACGCGAGTTACAATCAAATTGATTGATAATTCACAAGTGACCTGACGATCTTGGATTTTTCTCTTGGAGGATATTTGTAACTAACAAAAAAAAGATATTTGCTTTGTCTCCATCCTCAGGAATACAATTTAAAGAAAGGGAGCTCACACACCTAGGTGATTCACGTTCGGATTGGATTGGAAGATCTTGCGGAATCAATTCGGCGCTTGTTCAATCGTCATGCGAAAAAGGTACGATACTTTTATATACATCAATTAATCTAGGGTTAAGGTTCTCGTTGCATAAAAGGGAAAAAAAATTATTTATACGCAAACCCTAATCTCGTTTTTATCACGCTTCCGTTGCGTTTCTAAACCGTTTTTCCCTACAATTGGTATCATAGACTGGTTGTACCCTTGATTAATTGATGTATGTGTACGTGAATCTTTTTCTTTTATTGTATATATACATGTTTTAGAAAGAGATGGCACTCTAGGTATTCGCATATATATTTACATTGGAATGTATGGATATATATATTTTATATGTGGATTGTTATTGCTCAATTTCAGTCCTAGAATTTCAATGTAATTTTGTTTTGGGATTGTAACAAGAACGGTGGTCTAATATCACCATAATTTCCTTCTTGGTAGTTGCTAAGTTTTTTTTTATTTTGTTGTTGTAATAATAAAAAAAAACTGCAGTATTTTGTTATGTAAATTCTTTTGTAATACATTCAAGTTTCGAAGACTCGAAGGTTTGAAGAATTAGGAGTAACCGGAACAAGTTTGGGACCATGCGAGCCGTAACAACGAACGTGCGTGCGAAGAGTGCTTAGCCACATTTGTTGTGGCATGGGCTGCCCACGGCAGCCGTTGTGGTAGCCATGGGCTGCACATGGCAGCCCTTTATGGGCTTGTGACATGTGCACGGCCATTGGTATGGGCAAGGAGTGCACATGCCCATGGGAGGTAGCCGAGGGAGTCCGAACGACGAAGGTCGCGTGAAGACTTGTTCGCCAAGAAAGAAGTTCATGTATTCCAAGATATATGTAATTTACTTATTTTTCTAGGATGCACCAAAATTGTAACTATTTATATTTTTGTAAATATTGCAATGTTTGTCATTGCTTGATAACATGTCATATAGAATAGGAGTGCCACTCATATATCTCTTTTCGTATGAACATGCATTGAATGGCTTAAGTATCTAAATTGGCATATAGATAACTTGGTAAATCATTCTTTGGAATTCGATCACACGCCTTAAACAATTGAGTGGGAGAACGTGTTTTGGAACACCTACGGCCTCCAAGTTTAGTTAAGCTTTATGTTTCGTTAATAACCTCCCGAGAGGTATTCATGAATTGAATTTAGCAGGATACATCCTTACAAGGATAGACTAGACAATTAGCCCAAACGATATCTACTCTCAAAGGAGGGATATTCGTGAGGGACTATATTGAAGGTCGATAACATGGTAACACACTCAATGTGAGTTTATTAATATCCTCCCAAGAGTTCTTGTTAATAAAATCACAACGCTAAAATTGAAAATGATGGTTGTTATGTTAACAATTAGGTGGGACCTAGTCCAACTAGTAAATGGTGCGTACTCCCAAAGGAGGCGTGACATTTATGGGTGTTGGATCATCGTTGAATTTTTACGATTGAATTATTTTATTTAATTCAAGATAAATATTCAAAAGTGCTATATCATGATTATTTACTTATATAAATTTTGTTAATATAAAGAAATCATGACCCCATCCCTAATCAATAACCTAAATGATAATACTTTAACTGATGATAATTATGTCACATGGAAAAGGAATATTGGGTTGTTGTTGCAAATTGAAAAGTATAAGTTCATTATATATATTTCTTAACCACCAAAACTAATGAATCTACTCAGGAGCAAAGAGATGAGTATCAGTAGTGGAAGTCTTTAGATGAGATGGCTAAATGTACATTACATTATGGCCATCATTTCCAACGTGTTGCAACAACAACATGAAGGAATGGAGACTGTTGCCGATATTATGATGTCTCTAGACAGGGATTCATATGGTTGGTAAAGTAGCTATTGTTAAGACCTGTCAGAAGGTTAAGTAATAACAGAGGAAAAAGCAACTTGGGCCTTCTTAGAAGGAGACCAAGAAAGTAACCAAGATCAAAGGGAAATGTTCCCTTTGTGGTGAAATGGGTCAAAGGAAATAGTCTGAATAAGAATGAATTCAGCTTGCAATTAGGCAAATGAGCATTGGTGTCTACTAGTGTAGTGGGAGTTATTAGAATCAATTTTGATTCTTATAGGCATTTAGATTTAATAAACGTTTATTATGTACCATAATTCAAGAGGAATTTAATTTCGGTCTCTTGTCTAAATAAATTTGGATATTCGGTTACTTTTAATAAAAGGTTTTATTATTAGTAAGAATAACAAATTTGTTTGCAAAGGTACATTGGAAAATGGTTTATTCTATTTGCATGGAAATATCTCTCACTTGTTAGACAAAGAATCAACGGAACCCAATCATAAAAGAGTAAAATTATCAAAAGATGAAACCTACCTATGGCATTTGCGCCTAGGTCATATTAACCTTAATAGGATTAAAAGATTGGTATGTGACGGACCCCTAAATGACTTAAAGGTTGATGATCTACCAACAAGTGAATCTTGTTTGGAAGGTAAAATGACCAAAAGGTCGTTTACGACCAAAGGCGCAAGAGCCATTGAATGTTTAGGATTGATACACACTGATATGTATGGACCTATGAGCATTCAACCTAGAGGTGGTTATGAGTACTTCATCACTTTCACTGATGATCACTCAAGATTTGGCTATGTGTATCTCATGAGACATAAGTCATATGCTTTTGATATGTTTAAAGCATTTAAAGCTGAAGTGGAAAATCTGCTTGAGAAATGTATAAAAATCTTGAGGTCTGATCGTGGCGAAGAATATCTATCTGGTGAGTTTCAGCAATATCTTTTTGATAATGGAATAATTTCTCAGTTTTTTGCACAAGGCACACCTCAACAAAATAGGGTGGTAGAAAAGAGAAATAGAACTCTTTTGGATATGGTTAGGTCTATGTTGAGTTATTCAACGCTCCCCAGTTCTTTTTGGGGATATGCTTTACAAACTGCCATGTATATTCTAAACGATTTACCATCTAAGTCAGTTCTTAAAACACCGCATGAGTGTTGGACTAGGCGAAAGACAGAGAAGATGGAGTCCCGTTTAAAAACATGCATATTTGTACGGTATCCCAAAGGAACAAAAGGATATTATTTTTATAGTCCTTCAGATCTTAAAGTATTTGTTTCGACAAATGCAAAATTTCTAGAAGAGGACTATATAAATAATTTTGTGCCTAAAAGTAGAATTGTCCTAAATGGCTTTTAGGAGATACAATTCCACAAGAGGTTTTGCAACCAAGCCTAATTGTAAATTCCGTACCAACACAAGATCAACAATCCACCATACCTCATCGTAGTGGGAGGGTTGTTAGACAACCTGAAAGATACATCGGTCTAAGAGAATCTGTAGAGAATCTTCAGGACGACGATGATCCCTACACGTACAAGAAATCAATGGAAGATGTTGATTGTCGCCATTGGAAAAAAGCATTGCAATCCGAAATTGAATCTATGTTCAAAAATAAAGTCTGGTCTCTTGTAGACTTGCCTAAAGGGATAAAACCTATCGGGTACAAGTGGGTATACAAGAAAAGAAGAGAAATGGATGGAAAGGTGGAAACCTATAAAACTAGATTGGTAGCTAAAGGTTATACACAGAAGGAAGTTATCGATTATGAAGAAACCTTCTCTCCTGTGGCCATGCTTAAATCCATTAGGATACTCTTATCCATTGCAACATATCTAGACCTAGAGATTTGGCAAATGGATGTCAAGACAACTTTCCTTAATGGAAGTCTTGACGAAAGCATCTATTTGATGCAACTAGAAGAATTCATTGAAAAGGGCCAAGAGGAAAGGGTATGCAAGTTGCAAATATCCATATATAGATTGAAGCAAGCATCCAGATCCTGAAACATAAGGTTCGATCAAGCTGTTAAAGGTTTTGGATATATTCAAAACCTTGATGAACCTTGTGTATACAAAAGGATTAAAGGCGACAAGTTGGTTTTCCTAGTTCTTTAAGTTGAAGATATACTACTCATCGGAAAAGATGTAGGTGTATTGACATCAATAAAAGAATGGTTAGCAAAACAATTTGATATGAATGACTTAGGAGAAGCAAGTTATATTCTTAGTATCCAAGTCATAAGGGATAGAAAGAATAGAATGAATGCATTATCCCAAGCTTCATACATAGAGAAAATCTTGTCTATGTTTTCCATGCAAGATTCCAAGAAAGGTATGTTACCTTTCAGGCATGGAATCAAACTTTCGAAGGAACAAGTTCCGAAGAATGAGCATGAAGAGCAATTCATGAGAAGGATTCCTTAAGCTTCTGCAGTTGGAAGTCTCATGTATGCAATGCTCTGCACTAGACCAGATATTTGTTTTGCTGTGGGCATAGTTCGCAGGTTTCAATCGAAGACTGGACCTGATCATTGGACGGCAGTCAAGCATATTTTCAAGTATCTTAGGAGAACAAGATATTATATGCTTGTATACTCTAGAGGGGATTTAATTCCCTTTGGGTATATAGATTTTGATTTTAAGTCAGATTCTGACTCCAGGAGATCAATATCAGGATCTATGTGTACCATTAGAGGTGAGACAGTCATATGGAGGAGTATCAAGCAATCTTGTATTGCTGATTCAACCATAGAAGCAGAGTATGTTGCCGCATGCGACGCTGCTAAAGAGGCTGTTTGGCTCTGCCAATTCTTGATTGACTTGGAAGTGGTTCCTGATGCGAATAAGCAGATCACTATCTATTGTGACAATAATGGAGCAGTGGCTAGTTCGAGAGAACCAAGAAATCATAATAGAGGGAAACACATTGGAAGAAAGTATCACCTTTTAAGGGGAATTGTGCATAGGTGTGACGTGACGATTACCAAGATCGCGTCAGCAGAAAATCTAGAGGATCTCTTTACAAAGGCTCTTCCTTAAAAGAGTTTTGATGGGCATCTAGAGAACATAGGGATGAGAGATATGACAAATTTGCTATAGAGCAAGTGGGAGATTGTTAGGATTATGCTCGTTAGCAAGAGTGTAATATTGTATTAACAATCGTCTCATATGAATAAAGTGATTTCTAGTTTAACAAATCTTATAGCATTTATAGTTTAATTATTATAATTGTCAAAAGTAAATAATCATAAGGTCAAAAGACTATGAGAAAAGAAGAATTGTTTAGTTAGTCTTGAATAATATTCACATCTTTAGATAGAAGGTTGGGCGCCTTTATCTTGTCAAAGTTGTAGATTCTTTAGCTAGCATTTGAGTGGGGTCAAATGTGTTATGATGAGTATAAAATCATCAAAGTGTGGTGTATTTAAGCAAAAGAATCTAGTGCACTAGGTGCATTGAATAGGATCAAAATGTAATACTTTATATAGAACCGTCAATGGATAAACGTTTTCATTTGAAGACAATAGGAGAGTCTATCTTAATCCTGAGATAAATGATGGACTTATGGTTGCAAATGTTATCATTTGAGCTATCAATGAGTACTATTATATAGCATAGTCTGTCCTCGATAGTTTGGTGGTATTCATTTGTTAATGGATAGAGGACTTCATTTTTTGAATGAGAATTGAATACCATCATATGGATGTTTTGAGGTATTGGATATTAAATCTTAACGTTAAGTTTTCAACAGTTTCTATTGAAACATGGCTTCTGGACAAGTCAAAATATCCAAGTTCAAAATGTGGTTATATGAGTAAATATGGTAACTTGGAGAGCTATAGGCGATCTATGAGCTCTGACGATTACTTGTATTCTTCACGAGGATACATTATCTCCAATAAGGTTTTCTAGGGTACGAATGAGTAACATCAACTTATTCTATCTTTATTTAAGAGTTCAATTTTATCTCTTTAGTGGAATGAACTAAAATTAAATAGATTGGACCTAAGTGAATCAATTGTTTATTGTGATTAGGTTGTGTCTATTGGAGCTTAAATTTAGATAGCCCGCCAAGATCCCCAATCCATACGAACTTGCATGGATCACTTAATATATTCTACCAAACTAATAGGGGTCTATCTAGAATTGTAATAAGGCATGTGAACTTGTTTCTTTTTGTAAGAATAGGTCTAGTTCACATGTGTACTTTTTATTAAGGTCCAATGGATTTAATAAAATAAGAAAAATGATATATTGCCTTTACACTAGGTATGGGCGACAATGGCTATGATGAATAACTTTATTATATTATTTTTATTTTATTATTATTAAATTAAATGGAAATTAATTAATTTGTTGATTAATTAATTATTTAATTAAAAGTCAAAATCTTTTCCTATTAGGAGATGGTCTCCTAAAACTATACTATTGTGGGTAATATAGTTAATGTTAAAGACTATATTTGATAAGTAGATAAATAAAAGGAGTTATTTATCTAATCAAATTAGGAAGTCTATAATATGGTTACAAATACACTTTTGAGTTGGATTAGGAGTCTTGGTGTAGGAAATAATTCTTTTTGGAAAAGGATTCTTGGTCACCAAGTAAAACTACTTAGTGGTAGAATTCTTATTTGAAAATGATTCATAACCACCAAGTTAATCTACCTAAGGATAGGATTCTTGTCCATCAAGTAATCTTTCTTAGGTAAGATTAAACTCTCCTAAACTACATCAAAGAAGGAAATTTCGTTCATCACATGTATAATATAGGATATGATAGATTTCCTTTTAGATAAGGGTTCTAACTACCAAATAAATCCACCTAAGAAAAGGATTCTTGTCAACCAAGTGAATCCTTATTAGGAAAGGATTTATGATCCTATATATATGAGCATGATGAATTCGGCCAGCCCTAAGGCAATTAGAGGTAATTTCGGCCAAGCTTTATTTGAGAAAGAAAAAGTTTCGGCCATCATAGGAATTTTGAGGGAGAAAAATCTGATTTTACTCATGACAAAATTTGATCATCTCTAATCAATAGTGTGTGAATTCGGCCAAGTAGAGAAAAAAAGGGAATGTTTTTGTATTCGATAGTATACTAATATCCTTTACGGTTTTTACAAGGCTTTTAAAGTCATGGGTTTACAAGATGATGTAATGGCGGAAGGAGCTTCAAATACTAGGCCACCATTACTTCGAGGCACTATCTATGGGTATTGGAAGTTGAGGATGAAAGCCTACATCCGCTTTATTGATGAAAGGGCTTAGATGGTAGTGGAAGAAGGTTATAGTCCTCATGTCAAGGTTCAAGATGATGGAATCATGATACTCAAGCCAATGAGTGAGTGGACAACGAATGAGTTTGAGGTTGCTAAATGGCACCATCGTGCTATGAATGCCATCTTTGGAGGAGTTGATGGGCATCAATTCTCCTACATTCAAAATCTTGAATCCACAAAGAAAGCTTGGGATACTCTCCAAGTTACTAATAAAGGAACCTTAGCGGTGAAGAAATCGAGGCTTCAAATGTTGGCGTCACAATTTGAAGGTTTAAGTATAGGTGAAGAAGAAAAGTTTGAAGACTTCCAATTCTGGCTTCTTAATATTGCTAACCAATGTCAAGAACTTGGAGTACTTATCTCAAAAGAGCGTTTAAATTGGAAAATCCTTAGGTCTCTTCCTAAGTGATTCAAATCAAAGGCGATGGCCATTGAGGAAAGCAAGGATGTGGATAGTATGAACATTGATGAGTTGCTTGGGTCTCTCAAACTTATGAGATGTACTTGAAGTCAAAGATTAAAAGTAAGGGAATCGCACTCAATGATATTGAGGAGGAGTGTGATGATGAAAATGAAGACATGGCTCTATTGGTTAGAAGGTTCAAGAAGTTTCTAAAGAAGAATGTCAAACCTACAGGCAAGTCTTCTAAGGAAAAGGGAGTTAAGAGAACTTCGTCTCCTAGGATTGAGAAGAATAGTCAAGCCATGAACAAGAAAAAGGTTCAATGCTATAATTGTCATGGTTTTGGTCACTTTGCTAATGTGTGCACCAAGAAGCCATCTAAGAAAGACATAAAAGGCAAAGTGTTGGCGGCTACTTGGAGTGATGATAACTCTAGTGATAATGAGAGCTCTAGTAGTGAGTCTTTAAGTGATGAAGAGTTAGTGAACAACTTTGTAGTTCTTACAACTTCTCATTCTCCACTAGATGTTGATAGAACAATATCTTTGAACAAGAACTTTGATGCAAATCATCATGGAAGCTCTAGTTCCATTCCTACTAATCTTGAGTTATTGGAAAAGATAGAAAAGCTTGAAGACGCTAGAGATAATGCTCAAAGAAAAGTAGTTGAGAAGGATGATTTGATCAAGATACAACTAGATGAGTTTGTGGTTGTTACTCGTAGACTTCTTGATGAGAGAGGTGATATTATGAAGAAGTTTAGAGAACTTGAAAAGATAAACCTTGAGAAGGATAATGTGATATCCGTTTTGAGGAAGAGAGAACAAGAATTGATGGAAGAGATAGACATGGCAAAGGAGGCCATCAAGGACTTAATGAATGATTCGGTAAGTGTGTCTAGTGTTAGGAATCTTGTTAACTATCATATTGGTTAAGATGACTTTGTAGTTAAATAAGAGCTCTTGGAAGCACCACTTCCTAAACACTTTGATGAAGTCATGACTGATAAGAAGCCACACAAGAAGAGAAGATCAAAAGCCAAGAAGAAGTTGGTGAACAAGGTATCTTTGCAAACTCCTAGTGAAGCTAGTTCATTCCAAAAGGTACAATCTCATTTTTTATTCCAATTTGCCATTATTGCAACACAATAGGTCACATTAAGACTAGGTGTTATAAATATATAGAAAAATGCAATTTATGAAATGAATCTAGAGATAAGGAGATTAAACTTCAACTTGAACATGCTAGGGTCTTGAAGGTTGAGAAACATGATAATATTGCTAAGCATGAGAAAAAGTTATGGAGTAGAAAGAATACTAATCTTGTTCAACTTGACAAAGCTTGTATTGATAATGTTAAGGAAGAGTGTGTTAATGACATTCTTGTTAATAAAGTCATTGAAAGACTTTACTCTAGATTTAACATTGTCGTCAAGGATGATATTGGAAATGTTTATGTAGGTAGACCCAAGAACAAGTGGTTCAAGGGTGAGTGCTCTTATCACTAATATAAGAAGCACATGTGAGATAGCTTTAAGGCTATATTTCAATTGTGTTGAGAATTCTTGCTTGCTAGCTTTGAATACTCCATGAATTAATATGAACTTGGTTATCTCACATCATGTTTGTTATGATGTTCAAAATTTGTTAATTAACTTTAGAGAAGTTCTTTTGATATATGTGTTGATTGAGTTGAGATATTATGCTTTTTATGCTCTTGTTGTGAAACATCGTCAACTTGGTGTCATAAGGACATTCAAGGCAAGAGTGCTAAAAAAAAATCGGAAGCATGTCATATTAGAGAATTTTGTATAGCATACATATGGTTCTCATTGACATTTACTATTTTAGGATCTAATAGTGATATTGTTCACACTGATCTTAACTTTGATGATTGTTGGTGTATAGTATATTGAGTTGCATTACTTTTGAAAATATGGGCTTCATGTTCTTTGAAAGCTACTCATTAGAGAAGTAATGATCTTGAATAAGTCTCTACTTATTGCTTTTAGATCATGTGCTTATGAGTCATAAAATCTTGGTTTTCTAAAATTGCACCTTGCTTCTCTTATATGTTTTGCTAGTATGTTGAGTTTACTAATATGTAAACATTGGATACACCTTGAAGTTTTTGTGCTTAAGTACATTTAAAATGACCTACGGTTAGTATCCATTTTACTTCAGCAATTACATAGAACTCAATGGGCACCTTCATGAAAAGGGCTACACACATTGGTTGTGAAAGCTACCCAATGTTGGAAAGAGCTACACCATTGCGATGAGTGAAAACTGTCTTGAAGTGAATTTTGTTTATGTAAAAAAAATGGAAAAATCAAAGAAGTGTTGAAATTAAATCATAAAAAAAATTCTTTGATTCAAAGCCTAAAAAGAAAAGAATGAAGTCCTAAAAAGGAGTCTAGTTGAAAATCAAATGAGCTCGGGTTGAAAAATAGAAATGGGATGATGAGCCACATGCACACACACGTTCATATGTTGAAATCTATTCTCTTAAAAGCTAAAATTCCAGATGATAATCGGTTTGACTTTTTATGGAAAAAGCTTAAAATGAATAGTTGTTGGAAATTGTTTGCATGTTGATTATCAAACTACTTCTTGATATTTATATTTGAAGCATATCTCTCACACACACACTTTGTTTATGAGTATGATGATATTTTTGCAATTGTTGAAGAATTATAAGAGAACATGAAACATCTTTGTGTATTTCTCTTAGCATATGAAGTTTATTTTGTTGATATTTCTTCAAATTGCTTGAATGTGTGATTGTGTGAACATCTTTGTGAACTTTATTCTATCATTGATTTTAGTTATAACATTTATCAAGGGGGAGCATTATATGCTAGACATTGGTCTCTTTTATGATATGTTCGCATGCTTCATTTTGTTACATGTTGGCATATTTTGACTTAATGATACTTGTAAGATATTACTCACTATCTTTGTCTTGCATGATGATTCATTCTTAAGTCATATGTCTTTGTGTTTATATATTTGTGACTAATATGCTTGTTTTTGTCTTTCACTCACTTTTGTTGTATATATATAGCATCTTATATCACAAAAACAAATGGGAAGAACTAAGGTTATCGGAAGTGGAAATCAATCAAATACCATTGTGAACGCCAAGTATACCTCACAAGGATCCAAACCTTCAAGGTCAAAGGATTTAGGGATCTTTGGAACTAAGAAGATATTTCATGAGAGAGGCATTGACTTAAGTAAGTGTAAATATTCTTATGTTCTTAAATGCATTTAGGATAGGAATTGGGAATCTTGGGTGAGCATGTTAGAAATAGTGAATGATACTCATGTTAGAGAGTTTTATCTTGAATATAGAGAGAGTGCCACCTTATAGGATGCTTTGATGGACATTAGAAGTGTTGTGTTTAGAGTTAACCCTGAAAACATTAACAAGTTTCTTGGGCTATCTAATGATATAGATTCGAACTTTCTAGATATAGATGTCATTGAGAATCTTAATATCATGGGTAGAACTCTTTGTGACAATGCTTCTTTTAAGTGGAAAGGTAGAGCATATATTAGTTAACATGAGTTAACGAAGGCTAGTGCATTTTGGCATCTATTCATTTGCACCAACATTATTGGATCTTCGAATCCAACCGAGCTGAATGAAGACAAGATCAAAATAGTGTATGCCTTGGTGACTAATCAACCTATAAACCTTGGGGATCTACTTATGCTTTATATTGATAGTGCAGCTTTCTCAACTAGAGGAGATAAAAAGCTTGCATTACCGGGGTTTATAACTTCTTTGTGTTTAGCTCGTGGTGTTATAAGTAGAGGAGATGATGATGTGTTGGTACAACCCTTGGAAAAGTATAATGATAAACGTGTGTCATGCATGTCATATATAGATAAGGGTAAGACATGTGATAGTTTTGGACTATTTAGTAGTTCACAAGTTGGCTGTCAAGAGACTAGCACAACCATTCTTCCGGATTGGGCTTTATATTTGAAGAAGAAGGTTGATGAGCTTAGTGCTATAGTTGATAAACAAGATGCTAGAATAAAAGAGTTAGAGGAGTGTATTATCTCAAGTTCAAGACCACCTCTCAAGCATTATGTTAGATTAACTACACGCACATCTTTCTTTGGTGGACCAAGTAACTAGTATTTGAATCTTATGGTATGTTTCTTACCTTTTGGCATCATTTAATGTCAAAAAGATGGAGAAAGAGTTGCTAGTTACTTAGTTTCTTTGTATGTTGTTTTTGTGAACTTTTGAACTTTCAATGGCATGTAATAATTAGTCTTAAGATTTGGTTAAGAATTCTTATATTTTGGCATATATTGAGGAGGAGATACATGTATTTGTGGGCTTAATTGTATATACTTATCCATATTATATGTTGCCATTTATTGTTTTTCTCTTGTATATGCATTGTTCTTTGAGATGATTTGTAGGTTGCTTCAAGAGAAGATCAAGATGAAGTTCAAGAGTTGGTGAAGATTAGTTATAGGAATCTTACTCATTGTAATGTGAGGGAGTGATTTTGTGACCTATCTTTATTTTTATATTTATTGTATAGGTGTTTTCACATGGAATTTGCCAAACGGGGAGATTGTTAGGTTTTAGTTTGTGTTGGCATTAATTCCATATCAAAATGATGTTTACTTGTAATGATTTAGTTGTTTAGATTCATGATGATTCAAGCTTTAAAGAAGGATGAACAACAAGTCAAAGCAAGTTCTAAGTCTTCAAAGAGAAAGGATGCAATTTGGTTCTACAAAGGTATACTAAGACCTTATCTTTCTCTTACAAGGCTAAGGCACACACACACAATTCATACATTTGTGCCCCTGCATCGTTTTGCACAATTTTAGACACACACATACAATTCAATCATATGTGTCCCTGCATCATTATGCACTATGTATAATGTTAGGATTATGCTCGATAGTAAGAGTGTAATATTGTAATTAACAATCTTTTCATATGAATAAAGTGATTTATAGTTTAACAAATCTTATGGCATTTATATTTTAATTATTATAATTGTCAAAAGTAATTAATCATAACGTCTAAAGACTACGAGAAAATAAGAATTGTTCATACATCTAGATATGTATGAGGTAGACACAATTCTTTAGTTAGTCTTGAATAATATTCACAACTTAAGATAGAAGGTTGGACGCTTTTATCTTGTCAAAGTTGTAGATTCTTTTACTAGCATTTGAGTGGGATCAAATGTGTTATGATGAGTCTAAAATCATCAAAGTGTGGTGTCTTTGGGCAAAAGAATCTAGTGCACTGGGTGCATTGAATAGGATCAAAATGAAATACTTTATCTAGAACCGTCAATGGATAAAAGTTTTCATTTCATGACAATCGGAGAGTCTATCTTAATCCTGAGATAAATGATGGACTTATGGTTGCAAATGTTATCATTTGAGCTATCAATGAGTACGATTATATAGCATAGTCTATCCTCGATAGTTTGGTGGTATTCGTTTGTTAATTGATAGAGGACTTCATTTAAAGATATGAACATTGTGGCTCCATTTATTGAATGAGAGTAGAATACCATCATATGGATATTTTGAGGTATTGGATATTAAATCTTAACGTTAATTTTTCAATAGTGTCTATTGAAACATGGCTTCTGGGACAAGTCAAAATATCCAAGTTCAAAATGTGGTCATATGAGTAAATATAGTAACTTGGAGAGCTATAGGCGGTCTATGAGCTATTCGCGATTACTGGTATTCTTCACGAGGATACACTTTCTCCAATAAGGTTGTCTAGGGTACGAATGAGTAACATCAACTTATTCTATCTTTATTCAAAAGTTCAATATTAGTTCTTCAGTGGAATGAACTAAAATTAAATAGATTGGACCTAAGTGAATCATTTGTTGATTGTGATTGGGTTGTGTCTATTGGAGCTCAAATTTAGATAGCCCGTCAAGATCCCCAATCCACACGAACTTGCATGGATCACTTAAAATATTCTACCGCACCAATAGGGGTCCATCTAGAATTGTAATAAGGCATGTGAACTTGTTTCTTTTTGTAGGAATAGGTCTAGTTCACATGTGGACTTTATATTAAAGTCCAATGGATTTAATAAAATGAGAAAAATATTATATGGCCTTTTAACTAGGTATGGGCGGCAAAGGCTATGGTGAATAGCTTTAATATATTATTTTATTTTTATTATTATTTAATTAAATGGAAATTAATTAATTTGTTGATTAATTAATTATTTAATCAAAAGTCAAAATCTTTTCCTATTAGGAGATGGTCTCCTAAGACTATACTATTGTTGGTAGTATAGTTAATGTTAAAGACTATATTTGATAAGTAGATAAATAAAAGGAGTTATTTATCAAATCAAATTAGGAAGTCTTTAATATGATTACAAACACACTATTGAGTAGCATTAGGGGTCTTGGTGTAGGAAAGAATTCTTTTTGGAAAAGGATTCTTGGTCACCAAGTAAAACTACTTAGTGGTAGAATTCTTATTTGAAAAGGATTCATAACCACCAAGTTAATCTACCTAAGGGTAGGATTCTTATCCATCAAGTAATTTTTCTTAGGAAAGAGTAAACACTCCTAATCTACTTCAAACAAGGGAAATTAGGCCAACACAATATATAGTTAAAGGAGTAGTTAGTTTTCTTCAAAGATAAGGATTCTAACTACCAAATAAATCCACCTATGGAAAGGATTCTTGCCAACCAAGTGAATCCTTCTTAGGAAAGTATGTATGAACCTATATATATATGTGGATGATGAATTCGGCCAGCCCTAACGGCATTAGAGAGGATTTTCAGCCAAGCCATATGTTTCTTAATGAAGAATTCGGCTATCACAGAATTTTGAGGGAGAAAAATCTGATTTCACTCTAGATAAAATTCAATCTTCTCTAAGCTATAGTGTGTGAATTCGGCCTAGTCGGGAAAAAGGGGAACGTTTTTGTATTCAATAGTATACTAATATCATTTACATCAAAAGGGTTTTGTGTACAACATCGAATCAAGGTTCACACGAGTTACAATCAAATTGATTGATAATTCACAAGTGAACGGACGTTCTTTGATTTTTTCTCTTGGAGGATATTTGTAACTAACAAAGAAAAGATATTTGCTCTGTCTCCATCCTCAGGAATGCAATTTAAAGAAAGGGAGGCCACACTCCTAGGTTATTCACGTTCGTGATTGGATTGGAAGACCTTGCAGAATTGAATCAGCGCTTGTTCAATTTGTCACGCGAAAAAGGTATGACACTTTTATATACATCAATTAATCTAGGGTTAAGGTTCTCGTTGCATAAAAGGGAAAAATTTTATTTATACGCAAACCCTAATTTCATTTTTTTAACATGCTTCCGCTGCATTTCTAAACCTTTTTTTCCCTACAATTGGTATCAGAGGCTGGTTGTACCCTTGATTAATTGATGTATGTGTTCGTGAATCTTTTTCTTTTATTGTATATATGCATGTTTTAGAAAGAGATAACACCTTAGGTATTAGCATATATATTTACATTGGAATGTATGGATATATATATATGTTTTATATGAGGTTTGTTATTGCTCAATTTTCGTCCTAGAATTTCAATGTAATTTTGTTTTGGGATTTTAACAAGAAGGGTGGTCTATTATCGCCGTAATTTCCTTCATGGTAGTTGCTAGGTTTTTTTTATTTTGTTGTTGTAATAAAAAAAACTGCATTATTTTGTTATGTAAATTCTTCTGTAATACATTCAAGTTTTGAAGACTCAAAGGTTTGAAGAATTAGGAGTAACCGGAACAAGTTTGGGACCGTGTGAGCCGTAACAACGAACGTGCGTGCAAATAGCACACAGCCACGTTTGTTATGGCATGGGCTGCGCACGGCAGCCCTTGTTGTAGCCATGAACTGCGCATGGCAGCCCTTTATGGGCTTGTGAAATGCGCACGTCCATGGGTAAGGGCAAGGGGTGCGCACGCCCATGGGAGGTAGCCGAGGGAGTTCGAAAGACTAAGGTCACGTGAAGACTTGTTCGCCAAGAAAGAGTTCTTGTATTCCAAGATAAATGTAATTTACTTGTTTTTCTAGGATGGACCAAAATTGTAGCTATTTATATTTTTTGTAAATATTGCAATGTTTTCCATTGTTTGATAACATGTCATATAGAATAGGAGTGCCACTCATATATCTCTTTTCATATGAACATGCATTGAATGGTTTAAGTATCTAAATTTGCATCTAGATAACTTGGTAAATCATTCTTTGGAAATCGATCACACGCCTTAAACAATTGAGTGGGAGAAGGTGTTTTGGAACACCTACGGCCTCCAAGTTTATTTGAGCTTTATGTTTCATGAATAACCTCCCAAGAGGTATTCATGAACGGAATTAAGCAAGATACTTCCTTACAATGATAAACTAGACAATTAGCCCAAACGATATCTACTCCCAAAGGAGGGATTTTCGTGAGGGATTCTAATGAAGGTCGATAACTTGGTAACACACTTAATGTGAATTTATTAATATCCTCCCAAGAGTTCTTGTTAATAAAATCACAAGGCTAAAATTGAAAATGTTGGTTGTTATGTTAACAATTAGGTGGAGCCTAGTCCAACTAGTAAATATTGCGAACTCCCAAAGGAGGCGTGACACTTATGGGTGTTGGATCACCGTTGAATTTTTATGATTGAATTATTTTATTTTATTTAAGATAAATATTTAAAAGTGCTTAATCATGATTATTTACTCATATAATTTTTGTTATTGTTCAGAAATCATGACCCCATCCTTAATCAACATCCTTAAAGACAATACTTTAACTGGTGATAATTATGTTACATGGAAAAGGGAAAATTGGGCTACTATTGCAATCCAAAAAAGCATAAGTTCGTTCTGTGCACTCCTAAACCACCTACTCCTACTAATGAATCTACTCAGGAGCAAAGAGATGAGTATCAGTTGTGGGAGTCTTCTGATGAGATGGCTAAATGTTACATTATGGCCACCATCTCCGATGTGTTGCAACAGCAACATGAAGGAATGGAGACTGCTGCAGATATAATGATGTCTCTAGAGGAGATGTTTGCTATGAGGTCTAGGACGACTAAAAGAGAGGCAGTGACTGCTTTTATGAATCTTAGGATGAAACCCGTACAGGCTGTGAAAGATCACATGATGAAAGTTATAGCACATCTCAACATTACTTAACTGAATGGTGCTGAGATAGATGGTGAGACCAAAATTTACATGATTGTCAACTCACTGTTGGATTCTTTTGATCAATTCAAGTTGGACTACACCTTGAATAATAAGGAATACACATTGCAAGGCCTGATGCAAGATGTTCAAAGCACGGAAAAGATCCTTGTGAAAGGCAAGTCAAGAGATTCATACCGTAGGTAAAGTTGCTACTGTTAAGGCCCGTCAAAAGGTCAAGAAACAACAGAAGAATAAGCAACTAGGACCTACAAAGAAGGAGACAAAGAAAGTAACCAAGATCAAAGGAAAGTATTTCCTTTGTGGTGAAAAGGGACATTGGAAAAGAAATTGCCCAAAGTCTCAAGGAAAGGAAGAAGGTAATATTAATTATCTTGAAACATGTTTTTTGGCGGAATCTATGGATTCTTGGATCATAGACTCGGAGCCACTAATCATGTTTGTTTTTCCTTACAGGCGTTCAAGGAAAGGAGAAGGCTTAAAGAGAACAAATTCAACTTGCGTTTAGGCAATGAAGCGTTGGTGTCTGCTAGTGCAGTGGGAGATATTAGAATTAGTTTAGATTCTTTAAGGCATTTAGATTTAATAGACGTTTATTATGAACCTCAATTCAAGAGGAACTTAATTTCGGTTTCTTGTTTAAATAAATTTGGTTATTCGATTACTTTTAATAAAACCTTTATTATTAGAAAGAATGACAAAATTATTTGCAAAGGTACATTGGAAAACGGTTTATTCTATTTGCATAGAAATATCTCTCACTTGTTAGACACAGAATCAACTGAACCCAATCATAAAAGAGTAAAATTATCAAAAGATGAAACCTACCTATGGCATTTGCGCCTAGGTCATATTAACCTTAATAAGATTAAAAGATTGGTATGTAACGGACCTCTAAGTGACTTAAAGGTTGACGATCTACCAACTTGTGAATCTTGTTTGGAAGGTAAAATGACCAAAAGGTCGTTTACGACCAAACGCACAAGAGCCATTGAATGTTTAGGATTGATACACACTAATGTGTGTGGATCTATGAGCATTCAAGCTAGAGGTGGATATGAGTACTTCATCACTTTCATGGATGATCACTCAAGATTTGGTTATGTGTATCTCATGAGACATAAGTCGGATGCTTTTGATATGTTCAAAGCATTTAAAGTTGAAGTGGAAAATCAGCTTGAGAAACGTATAAAAATCTTGAGGTCTGATCGTGGTGGAGAATATTTATCTGGTGAGTTTCAGCAATATCTTATTGATAATGGAATAATTTCGCAGTTTTCTGCACCAGGCACACCTCAACAAAATAGGGTGGCAGAAAAGAGAAATAGAACTCTTTTGGATATGGTTAGGTCTATGTTGAGTTATTCAACTCTCCCCAGTTCTTTTTGGGGATATGCTTTACAAACTGCCATGTATATATTCTAAACGATGTACCATCTAAGTCAGTTCCTAAAACACCGCATGAGTTGTGGACTGGGAAAAAGCCTAGTTTACAACACTTAAGGATATTTGGATGTCCTGCGCACTTGTTAAAAGGAAAGATAGAGAAGATGGAGTCCCGTTCAGAAACATCCATATTTGTAGGGTATCCAAAAGTAACAAAAGGATATTATTTTCATAGTCCTTCAGACCTTAAAGTATTTGTTTCGAAAAATGCTAAATTTCTAGAAGAGGACTATATGAATAATTTTGTGCCTAGAAGTAGAATTGTCCTAAATGAGCTTTTAGGAGATACAATTCCACAAGAGGTTTCGCAACCAAGCCCAATTGTAAATTCCGTACCAACACAAGATCAACAATCCACCATACCTTGTCGTAGTGGGAGGGTTGTTAGACAACCTGAAAGATACATCGGTCTAGAAGAATCTATAGAGAATCTTCCGGACGACGATGATCCCTGTACGTGCAAGGAAGCAATGAAAGATGTTGATTGTTGCCATTGGCAAAAGGCATTGCAATCCAAAATTGAATATATGTTAAAAAATAAAGTCTGGTCTCTTGTAGACTTGCCTAAAAGGATAAAACCCATCGGCTGCAAATGCGTATAAAAGAGGAAAAGAGGAAAAGAGGAATGGATGGAAAGGTGGAAACCTATAAAGCTAGATTGGTAGCCAAAGGTTATACACAGAAGGAAGGTATCGATTATGAAGAAACCTTCTTTTCTGTGGCCATGCTTAAATCTATTAGGATACTCTTATCCATTGCAGTATCTCTAGACCTAGAGATTTGGCAAATGGACTTTAAGACAGCTTTCCTTAATGAAGTCTTGATAAAAGCTTCTATATGACAAAACCAGAAGGATTCATTGAAAAGGGCCAAAAGGAAAGGGTATGCAAGTTGCAAGGATCCATATATGGATTGAAGCAAGCATCCAGATCCTGGAACATAAGGTTCGATCAAGCCGTTATTGGTTTTGGATCTATTCAAAACCTTGATGAACCTTGTGTATACAAAACGACTAAAGGCGACAAGTTGGTTTTCCTAGTTCTTTGCGTTGATGATATACTACTCATCGGAAACGATGTAGGTGTATTGACATCAATAAAAGAATGGTTAGCAAAATAATTTGATATGAAGGACTTGAGAGAAGCAAGTTGTATTCTTGGTATCCAAGTCATAAGGGATAGAAAGAATAAAAAGATTGCATTATCCCAAGCTTCATACATAGATAAAATCTTGTCTAGGTTTTCCATGCAAGATTCCAAGAAAGGTATGTTACCTTTCAGGCATGGAATAAAACTTTCTAAGGAACAAGTTCCGAAGAATGAGCATGAAGAGCAATTCATGAGTAGGGTTCCATACGCATTGGCAATTGGAAGTCTCATGTATGCAATGCTCTTTACTAGACCAGATATTTGTTTTGCAGTAGGCATATGATGCAGATTTTAATCGAAACCTGGACCAGATCACTGGACGGAAGTCAAGCATATTTTCAAGTATCTTAGGAGAACAAGAGATTATATGTTTGTATACTCAGGAGGGGATTTAATTCCCGTTGGGTATATAGATTCTGATTTTCAATCAGATTCTGACTCCAGGAGATCAATATCAGGATCTGTGTTTACTATTGGAGGAAGGGCAGTCATATGGAGTAGTATCAAGCAATATTGTATTGCTGATTCCACCATGGAAGCAGAGTATGTTGCCGCATGCGAGGCTGCTAAAGAGGCTTTCTGGCTCCGCCAATTCTTGATTGATTTGGAAGTGGTTCCTGATGCGAATAAGTAGATCACTATATATGGTGACAATAGTGGAGCAGTGGCTAATTCGAGAGAACCAAGAAGTCAAAAGAGAGGGAAACACATTGAAAGAAAGTATCGCCTTCTAAGGGAAATTGTACATAGGGGTGACGTAATGATTACCAAGATCGCGTCAGCAGAAAATCAAACGGATTCCTTTACAAAGACTCTTCCTCAAAAGAGTTTTGATGGGCATCTAGAGAACATGGGGATGAGAGATATGACATATTTTCTATAGAGCAAGTGGGAGATTGTAAGGATTATGCTCTATAGCAAGAGTGTAATATTGTAATTAACAATCTTTTCATATGAATAAAGTGATTTCTAGTTTAACAAATCTTATAGCATTTATAGTTTAATTATTATAATTGTCAAAAGTAATTAATCATAAGGTCAAAAGACTATGAGAAAAAAAGAATTGTTCACACATCTAGATATGTATGAGGTAGACACAATTCTTTAGTTAGTCTTGAATAATATTCACAACTTAAGATAGAAGGTTGGACGCCTTTATTTTGTCAAAGTTGTAGATTCTTTTGCTAGAATTTGAATGGGATCAAATGTGTTATGATGAGTCTAAAATCATCAAAGTGTGGTGTCTTTGGTTAAAAGAATCTAGTGCACTGGGTGCATTGAATAGGATCAAAATGAAATACTTTATCTAGAACCGTCAATGGATAAAATTTTTCATTTGAAGACAATCGGAGAGTCTATCTTAATCCTGAGATAAATGATGGACTTATGGTTGTAAATGTTATCATTTGAGCTATCAATGAGTACGATTATATAGCATAGTCTATCCTCGATAGTTTGGTGGTATTCATTTGTTAATTGATAGAGGACTTCATTTAAAGATATGGACATCGTGGCTCCATTTATTGAATGAGAGTAGAATACCATCATATGAATGTTTTGAGGTATTGGATATTAGATCTTAACGTTATTTTTTCAATAATGTTTATTGAAACATGGCTTCTGGACAAGTCAAAATATTTAAGTTCAAAATGTGGTCATAAGAGTAAATATGGTAACATGGAGAGCTATAGGCGGTCTATGAGCTATTGGCGATTACTAGTATTCTTCACGAGGATACACTTTCTCCAATAAGGTTGTCTAGGGTACGAATGAGTAACATCAACATATTATATCTTTATTTAAGAGTTTAATTTTAGTTCTTTAGTGTAATGAACTAAAATTAAATAGATTTTACCTAAGTGAATCATTTGTTGATTTTGATTGGGTTGTGTCTATTGGAGCTTAAATTTAGATAGCCAGCCAAGATCCCAAATCCACACAAACTTGCATGGATCACTTAATATATTCTACCAGACCAATAGGGGTCCATCTGGAATTGTAATAAAGCATTTGAACTTGTTTCTTTTTGTAAGAATAGGTTTAGTTCACATGTGGACTTTTTATTAAGGTCCAATGAATTTAATAAAATGAGAAAAATAATATATGGCATTTATACTAGGTGTGGGCGGCAAAGGCTATGGTGAATAGCTTTAATATATTATTTAAATTTTATTATTATTTAATTAAATGGAAATTAATTAATTTGTTGTTTAATTAATTATTTAATTAAAAGTCAAAATCTTTTCCTATTAGGAGATGGTCTCCTAAAACTATACTATTGTTGGTAGTATAGTTAATGTTTAAGACTATATTTTATAAGTAGATAAATAAAAGGAGTTATTTATCTAATCAAATTAGGAAGTCTTTAATATGGTTACAAACACACTATTGAGTAGGATTAGGAGTCTTGGTGTAGGAAAGAATTCTTTTTGGAAAAGGATTCTTGGTCACCAAGTAAAACTACTTAGTGGTAGAATTCTTATTTGAAAAGGATTCATAACCACCAAGTTAATCTACCTAAGGATAGGATTCTTGTCCATCAAGTAATCTTTCTTAGGAAAGATTAAACACTCCTAATCTACTTCAAACAAGGGAAATTCGGCCAACACAATATATAGTTAAAGGAGTAGTTAGTTTTCTTCTAAGATAAAGATTCTAACTACCAAATAAATCCACCCAAGGAAAGGATTCTTGCCAACCAAGTGAATCCTTCTTAGGAAAGGATTTATGAACCTATATATATGTGGATGATGAATTCGGCCAGCCTTAAGGGCATTAGAGAGGAATTTCGGCCAAGCCATTTTTTTCTTAGTGAAGAATTCGGCTATCATAGAATTTCGAGGGAGAAAAATCTGATTTTACTCTAGACAAAATTCAATCTTCTCTAAGCAATAGTGTGTGAATTCGGCCAAGTAGAGAAAAACGGGAACTTTTTTGTATTCGATAGTATACTAATATCCTTTACATCAAAAGGGTTTTGTGTACAATATCGAATCAAGGTTCACGCAAGTTACAATCAAATTGATTCATAATTCACAAGTGACCGGACGTTCTTGGGTTTTTTTCTCTTGGAGGATATTTGTAACTAACAAAGAAAAGATATTTGCTTTGTCTCCATCCTCAGGAATACAATTTAAAGAAAGGGAGCTCACACTCCTAGATGATTCACGTTCATGATTGGATTGGAAGATCTTGCGGAATTGATTCGGCTCTTGTTCAATCGTCACACAAAAAAGGTATGATACTTTTATATACATCAATTAATCTAGGGTTATGGTTTTCGTTGCATAAAAGGGAAATTTTTTATTTATATGCAAACTCTAATTTCATTTTTTTTAACATGCTTCCGCTGCTTTTTTAAACCATTTTTTCCCTACATATAATACATTCACTCACTTGAAGATGAATGCTCTTACATTGGTATGAAAATAACATGTTTTGGAAAATGCATGATTGGAGACTATCTCTATGTAGTTTGCATTCTAGTGTGAATTATGCCTATGTGTATATTTTTGTATAACATGGATATTGAACTTGAATTTAGTCTTAAATCATTCTTGATTGAGTTTCGGTCATTTCGTTTACTCATACTTTTTATTTCAAGATCTTAGTCAAAAGATACTACACTTTCAACTCATGTTGCATACATTGTCTTCGTATTCGTATATTGAGTTGAATTATTATTTTCTGGGTTTAGTATCTTATATTTCCATGTCCGTGTGAGAGTTATGGTTTTTAATCCACAAACAGATTTGAATTCCGAGTTTGGAGGCCGGAGAATGGTTAAAGAACGCAAGGGGAGCGCGCGAGGAAAAGAAGTGCAACCAAGCACTCTTTCCCGAGATGGCGCGTGGCCATCTTGGGACAGAATGCTTGCTGCCCCGTGATGCCCATGTGCCATCTCGGACAGCAGGAATGCTTGGTACTCTTGAGGGTATTTTGGTCATTCTTTCTTCATTCTTTTCCCTCTCCTTTATATTCTCCTTCCCTCTCACATATCATTCTAAGAAGAAATTCAAACTAGTGTGCAGAAATTTTCTCTCTACATTTTCTCACCTTCCATACACCATAACTTCTTCATTTGAACTCCGATTTGAGTGATTCAAAGTTGAGAGTGTTTGTCTATTCATCCTCCATCTTTTCTCTGAAGGTTTGAGTGAGTTTTGTTGCTGTGTTTGGAGTCTAAACACACAAAAACTGGACTGCACCTAAATCAACTAAGGTATTGATTTTCTCTCAAAGTTTTCTTTTAAAACTTGGTCAATTTCCTTGGTTTTCTTCTTCAACTTATATATGTGTATTATGAGTGTTTTGATTTGAGTTTTGAACTTTTTTAAAGCTAGGTTGAGTTTCAATTGAAATAATACATGTTGAGTTAGGTTTTAGTTTTGCCTATGTTTTCACATGTTTGGGATTGTATTATGCTAGCTTTGATGATCTTTGATTGAGTGATTTTGTAAAAAATAGTTCCTCACATGTATTAGGCTCTCTTGGCTGAATTCTCACATCAATACATGTGCTTATGTTAATTTGAGCTATTCACGTGTTTTGTTCAATCTATGAATAGGAATATGCTCTAGAACTTTAGCTTAAATCCAAATGACTTTGTCATATGATTTTAGCATGTTTGTGGTTTATGTGATTTAAATTTGATCTTGTGATCGTGATTAATGTTGAACATATCTTACATGATCTAGATTTATTATACATGCATGATTGACTAGACTACATGTGATTTGTGCATTCATGATCATGTCTAGTATTTTCCATAGGATGTGTTGATCATAGCATTCTATGTTGCGTGCTTGTTTGCGTTTTGCATTCATGATCACCTAGATGCCTTGTGAGAAGGAAGTCTTGACAATAGGTGTGATACCTGTGTTGTTGAGCAAGAAGTCTTGGCAAGAGGTGTGAGACCTTGGATTGTCAAGCAAGGAAGTCTTGGCTAGAGTTGGGAGGACTCTGATAGTCGAGCAAGAAGTCTTGCCTAGGGTCGTGAGGATCAGGATAGGTGAGCGAGAAATTCTTGACTAGAGTCGAAAGGACTCAGATAGTTGAGCAACAAGTCTTGCCTAGGGTCGTGAGGATCTGGATAGGCGAGCGAGGAAGTCTTGACTAGAGTCGGTAGGACTCAGATAGTTGAGCAGGAAGTCTTGCCTTGGGTCGTGAGGATTTCGTAAGGTGAGCGAGGAAGTCTTGTCAAGAGGTGTAAGGCCTCAGATTGTTGAACATTAGGGCGACATCTTTATGAGTAGGATAAGAGGGTAGTTTCCAGGTGAAAGGGTCACTTGAGAGATTGTACTTGTCTTATCTACTAGTGGATTTTGTTTGCCGGTGGTTGATAACCCGTGGATGTTTCCTCCTCAGAGGTTTACCACATTTTATCTTGTGTCAACTTTTCTCTATCCCTATCTCTCTTATATTTGTATTTGTTATTTGAATACTATGGATAGAACTCTTTATGTAAGTTAACTTCCTTTTTAGAATATAGATTGTGCATGTGTCATGATTACTTGTTTGTATCACACTTTACTTATTTTATATATTGATTAAGTGTCTTTAATTGATATATATATATTGTGATAGAAACAACCGAGAGGGACAAACGTTTGTTTGTTTCTAAGGGAGTCAAAAAAGGGGCCTAACCTATTCACCCCCCTCTAGGTTAGCCTTGAGCATTTAACCGTGTTTGTATTTTCATTCTTGGTGCACTCACTAGCAAAGTGACCAAAACCATGACAATTGTAGCATTGAACATCTTTCTTGTTCATGACTTGACTATTCTTCTCATTCCTTGGAGATGATGTTTTCTTAACTCCCTTTTCCTTAGAAGACTTGCTTCTAGGCTTGACATTCTTCTTTAGAAACTTCTTGAACTTTCTAACCAAAAGAGCCATCTCTTCATTTTCATCATCACTCTCCTCCTCAATAGCATTGAGAGTGATTCCCTTACTCTTAATCTTTGGCTTCAAGCACATCTCATAAGTTTGGAGAGACCCAAGCAACCCATCAATGTTCATGATATCCACATCCTTGCTTTCCTCAATGACCGTCACATTTGATTTGAATCTCTTAGGAAGTGACCTAAGGATTTTCCAATTTAAATGCTCTTTTGAGATAGGTACTCCAAGTGCTTAACATTGGTTAGCAATGTTAAGAAGCCAGAATTGGAAGTCTTCGAACTTTTCTTCTTCACCCATACTTAAACCTTCAAATTGTGATGCCAACATTTGAAGCCTTGATTTCTTCACCGCCAAGGTTCCTTCATTAGTAACTTGGAGAGTATCCCAAGCTTCCTTTGCGGATTCAAGATTTTGAATGTAGGAGAATTGATGCCCATCAACTCCTCTAAAGATGGCATTCATAGCACGATGATGCCACTTAGCAACCTCAAACTCATTAGTTGTCCATTAACTCATTGGTTTGAGTATCATGGTTCCATCCTCTTGAACCTTGGTAGGAGGACTATAACCTTCTTCCACTACCATCCAAGCCCTTTCATCAATAGAGCGGATGTAAGCTTTCATCCTCAACTTCCAATACCCATAGTTAGTTCCTCGAAGTAATTGTGGCCTAGTATTTGAGGCTCCTTCCGCCATTACATCATCTTGTAAACCCATGACTTCAAAAACTTTGCAAAAGCCGTGAATGTATCACCTGGACTCTCACAAAGTTCAATCTAGTGTCCTGCTCTGATACCAATTGAAAATACAAACACGGTTAAATGCTCAAGGCTAACCTAGAGGGGGGTGAATAGGTTAGGCACTTTTTTCGATTCCCTTAGAAACAAACAAAATTTTTCCCTCTAGGTTGCTTCTATCACAATATATATCAATTAAAGACACTTAATCAATATATAAAACAAGTAAAGTGTGATACAAACAAGTAACCATAACATATACACAATCTATATTCTAGAAAGGAAGTCAACTTACATAAAGAGTTCTATCCATAGTATTCAAGTAACAAATATAAATATAAGAGAGATAGGGATAGAGAAAAGTTGACACAAGATAAAACGTGGTAACCCTCCAAAGAGGAAACATCCACGAGTTATCAACCACCGGCAAACAAAATCCACTAGTAGATAAGACACGTACAATCTCTCAAGTGACCCCTTCACCTAGAAACTACCTTTCTATCCTACTCATGAAGACGTCGCCCTTTTGCTCAACAATCTGAGGCCTCACACCTCTTGTCAAAACTTCCTCGCTCACCTTTCCAGATCCTCACGACCCTTCGCAAGACTTCTTGCTCAACTATCTGAGTCCTTCCGACTCTAGTCAAGACTTCCTCGCTTACCCTTCTGGATCCACATGACCTAAGGCAAGACTTCTTGCTTAACTATCCGAGTTCTCCCGACCTTAGTCAAGACTTCCTTGCTTGACAATCCGAGGTCTCCCACCTCTTGCCAAGACTTTCTTGCTCAACAACATAGGTCTCACACCTATTGTCAAGACTTTCTTCTCACAATGCATCTAGGTGATCATGAATGCAAAACGCAAACAAGCACACAACATAGAATGTTATGATCAACACATCCTATGGAAAATACTAGACATGAGCCTGAATGCACAAAACAAATGTTGTATAGTCAATCATGCATGTTTAATCCATCTAGATCATGTAAGATATGTTCAACATTAATTAAAATCTAGATACATGCATAGATCTAAAAGTTGCATCACAAGATATGTTCAATTAAAACATAATCAAGTTTAAATCTCATAAACCAAAAACATGCTAAAATCATATTACAAAGTCATTTAGATTAAAGCTAAAGTTCTAGAGCATATTCTTATTCATAGATTCAACAAAGCACATGAATAGATCAAAAGAACACAAGCACATGTATCATTGTGAGAATTCGGCCAAAGAGAGCCTAATACATGTGAGGAACTATTTTTTACAAAATCAATCAATCAAAGATCATCAAATAGTCCTAGAATCAAAGCTAGCACAATACAATCCCAAACATGTGAAAACATAGGCAAAATCAAAACCTAACTGAACATGTGAGATTTCAATTGATACTCAATCTAGCTTTAAATGAGTTCAAAACTCAAATCAAAACAATCACAAGACACATATATATGTTGAAGAAGAAAACCCAAGGCAATTGACCAAGTTTTAAAAGAAAACTTTAAGAGAAAATCAATACCTTAGTTGATTTTGGTGCAGTCCCGTTTTTGTGAGTTTAGACTCCAAAAACAACAATAAAACTAACTCAAACCTTCAGAGAGAAGATGGAAGATGATTAGAAAAACACTCTCACTTTTGAATCAATCAAATCTGAGTTCAAATTAAGAAGTTATGGTGTTTGGAAGGTGAGAAAATGTAGAGAGAAAATTCTGCACTCAAGTTTTAAATTTCTTCGTAGAATGAAATGCGAGATGGAAGGGAAATATAAAGGAGAGGGAAAATGGGCATATGAAATGACTAAAAAGGACAAGAAGCAGCCAAGATTTCTTACTGCCCGAGATGGCACATGGGCATCTCGGGGCAGCAAGCCTTCTGCCTCGAGATGGCCACGCGCCATCTCGGGAAAGAAGAGCTTTGCTGTCTTCTTTTTCCCTTGACCTTCCTTCGCGTTCTTCGACCGTTCTCCAGCCTCCGAACTCAGAATTTGAACCCGTTCATGGATTACAAACCGTAACTCTCTCACAGACATGGACATATAAGATAATTAACCCAGAAAATAATAATTCGACTTGATATACGAAGACGAAGACAATGTATGCAACATGAGTTGAAAGTGTAGTATCTTTTGACTTAGAACTTGAAATCAATAGTATGAGTAACCGAAATGACTGGAACTCAATCAAAAATGATTTAAGACTAAATTCAATTTCAAAATCCAAGTTATACAAACATATACACATTCAAACACAATTCACACTAGAATGCAAACTACATAGAGATAGTCTTCAATCATGCATTTTCCAAACCATGTTATTTCCATACCAATGCATGAGCATTCAACTTCAAATGTGTGAATGTGTTATACATGGTGCACAACGATGCAGGGACACATATGAATGAATTGTATGTTTGTGCCTAAGCCTTGTAAGATAAAGATGAGGTCTTAGTATACCTTTGTAGAACCATATTGCATACTTTCTCTTTGAAGACTTTGAACTTGCTTTGACTTGTTGTTCCTTCTTCCTTGAAGCTCGATACTCAACCCACAAAATAAGAATTCGAATCAATATATGAAGACGAAGACAATGTATGCAACATGAGTTGAATGTGTAGTATCTTTTGACTTAGAACTCGAAATCAATTGTCTGAGTAACCGAAATGACCGAAACTCAATCATGAATAATCTAAGACTAAAATCAAGTTCAAGATCCATGTTATACAAACATATAAACAAACAAACACATTTCACACAAGAATGTAAACTACATAGAGATAGTCTCCAATCATGCATTTTCCAAAACATGTTACTTTCATACCAATGCATGAGCATTTAACTTCAAGTGTCTGAATGTGTTATACCAAATGATGCATAACGATGCAGGGACACATATGTATGAATTATGTGTGTGTGTACCTATACCTTGCAAGAGGAGGAAGAATCTTAATACCTTAGCATCCAAGTAAGCATATATCTCTTGATGATGAACTTTACATACAAACTCGCTTTCCATTTTGAAGCCCGATCTAATCACAAACCACCTAAGCAACTAAGCAATACAAACAAAGAGCATTTTGTTATGGAATCAAGCCAACACAAATTTAAAACCTAACAGTGCTTCTCTGATGTAGCCCGTTTGGGTCAAATTGTTTAATTTTTCCTAAACCGCAGTGTTTCTTTCAGCGTTAACGTGATGCCTTTTCTATTTGACAGGCTTGAAGGTCGAATCCACTGCCAATCGGTGAGTAGCCAAAGATATCATGATTTTGGGCATCTCGTATTGACACCAAGCAAAGATGTCATTGAATTCTTTGAGGAGCCCGATCAAACCCTTCTTCACTCTCGATTCAAGGGTGGCACCGACTTTGACGACATTTGAAGGATCACAAATTAGGATGGTAATCTCTTCCAGCTCATCAGCTGGATGACTGCAGGCTCAATCCCTTCTCTGCTCCTCTTTGTCTGGTATCACAAGGTCATCCTCTGGGTGATTTACGGGTTCTATATCTTCCAAGGTCAATACAGGTGTTGTCCCATCCTGGATCGTTGTTACCTAGAAAAGTTCCTTTGCTATAGTTGTTGGGTTGGCAGACACTGCATAGCATATTCTGACTGCTTGCTGGTCACCCCGTACTTCCCCCGCCTTGTCTTCTACTGGGAACTTCAGAACGTTGTGGTAGATGGATAAGAGCCTTTTTAAGGATGATAAAAATGGCCTACCTAATATTTCATTGTAGACCGATGGGGTATCCACCACTACGAAGTCTATCATGACATTCTGCTGGAGAGGTGTGGCTTTAATGATTACTGGCAAGATTTTTAATCCCACGGGTGTGATTGAGTCCCCAGTGAACCCATACAGTGTGGTAGTGCAACTATTGTAACAACAATGTTTCAAGTTAAGCTTTTCCAAGGTGTCTGTAAATAGGACGGCGACGCTGCTGCTTGTGTCGACGAGCACACGGTGTACCATGTAATTGGCAATCTATACCATGATCAACATGGGATTATCATGAGGCTGCACGGTGTTGTGGACATCCGCTTGGGTGAAAATGGTTTATGACATCTAGGAAAGGTTGGTCAGGCTCTGGTCGACCATGAAGATACCACGCCCTATATCCACACGAGGGATTTTCCTCGCGTGGTTTTTCCTAGAATAATTGTAGGTGCCAGCTAGAGTAGGCCCTTCGTTGATGGTATGTATTATCTAGATTTGTTGCATCAGATATGTCTGCTCCCCCTTTCTCTTCTTAGTGTGTTCACGGATCTCGACTTGCACTTCCCTTCCAGTCTGAATGTTATCCCTGACCTGCTATAAGAATTCTACCAAACATTATCCCCTTATCAAAATATCGATCTGATTTCATAGGTTATAGCATTCTGAAGTGTTGTGTCCCATGTCTTGGTAAAATTCACAATACTTATAATGATTCCTTTTATCGACAGGGGCATTCATGGATGCGTGTTTCTGTAGCAACCCCTTGTCTCTAATGGCGAGATAGATTGTTTCACGGGATACATTTAAGGGGATGTAATGGTCATATCCTCTCTCATCTCGAGCTATCAGGGCCACTATCCTAGGAGGAGGCGAAGCCCGCAGAGGAGTTTATTTTGCTGGATACCTTTTCGATATGGGTTGAGAAATGGGGAAGCGATATGTCGACCTTTTTGAGGGTCTGTTCTGGCTTTTTTTAGCATGCTATGGTTTGGGAGTTTCCTTTTTCTGTCACTTTACGGCTCTCATATCATCGTGTTCCATCTTGACCTTGAGTTGTTCGTCGACTTCAATTTGCTCTAAAGCCGATCATAGGCTTCTTGGTAGGTCTCTGGAGGTCGCTTGGCAAAAGACTGGAAAACCTTGCCCGCCCACAGGTTTCTCCTAAAATTTGTGAGGGTTTCTTTCTCAGTGAAGACCCTCATCTAGATGACTTCCTTACGGAAACGCTCGACATAAGCCAGGAAGGTTTCCCCTCTCTCTTGGATCACGTACTGTAGATGGATTGGATCCTTCAATCGGTAGAATAATGTGAAAATTTGAGTTAAGATTTCTAGCAAAAACCTAGAGCATATATCATTTACAATATTCAATTAAACTCAAGAATAGCTCTATAAAATCAATCAAATGTGTTATTCCTTAAGATATTCAATCAAATGAACCTTAAACATGTAGCGACTATTTTTTCACAAAATCACTCAATCAAAATCAACAAATAGTCATAGAAAGGAAGCTAGCACAACACAATCTCAAACATGTAAAAACGTAGGCAAAATCAAAACCTAACTCAACATGTAGAGTTTTTAATCAACTTCAATCTTTCTTCAATAGAGTCTAAAACTCTAATTAAAACAAATACAAAACACATACATATATGGAAGAAAGAAGCCCAAGGTAATACCTTGAGAGATTATGTGCAGTCCCGTTTTTATGTGTAGAACCACCAAAAAGCAGCACTCAAAACTCCCCAAACCTTCTTGGAAAGATAGAGAAGAGATAGATGAACACTCTCAAATTCAAATAACTCAAAACGGAGATCAAACGGAGAAGTTAGACTGTTTGGAAGGTGAGAAAATTTAGAGAAAATTTTATGCACATAGGCTTCTTCAAAATCTTCAAATGAAAATGTGAGAGGAAAGAGATATTTAAAAGAGAGGGAAAGAAATGAACAAAAAGACAAAAATTCCCCGTTGCCTACTGCCTCCCCAAGATGGCATGTGGACATCTCAGAGGCAGCAAGGCCTTGATCCCGAGATGGCCACGCACCATCTCGGGAAGGTTGTCTTTGACGGCTTTTGCATTCACACCACTCCCTTGCGCTCCTCCTGCGTTCTTCGACTGTTCAGGCCTCCGAACTCTGAATTCAAATTCGTTTAAAGATTACGAACTGGGAACTCTGATGAAAATGAACAACTACAGAAATTTGACTAGAAATTATGAATTAAACTTGAACCACGAAGATGAAGATAATACATGCAACATGACAGGAAAGTTTCGTAACTTTTGACTCGGAATTCGTAATCAAATGTATGAGTAACCGAAATGACCAATAAGGAAAAAAGTAGCACCAAATTCAAGTCCAAGTTCCATGTTATACAAACATATAAACGTATAAAAACATATCACACAAGAATGCTTATTTCAAAGACATAGTCCACAAACATGCATTTTTCAAAACATGTCAATTCCGCACCAATGCATGAGCATTCTAAATCAAGTGTGAGAATGTGTTATATAAAATGAGCACAATGATGCAGGGACACATATGAATGCAATGTGTGTGTGCCTAAGCCTTGTAAGAGAAATGAGGTCTTTAATATACCTTCGTAGAACCAATAAAGCACATTTCTCTTAAAGACTTTGCACTTGCTTGATAGGTTGCCACATGTTCTTTGAAGCTTGACTCATCATCAACTTTAAGACAACTAATCAATAGAAGTGAAACATAGTTCCAATATGGAATAATGCCAACACAAAACTAAAAACCTAACAATCTCCCGCTTTAGAAAATTCCATGTCAAAACCCCTATACAAAAATACTAAAAACAATACAACAATTACTAAGAAGATTAGTCACTTATGAGTTACAATGATTTACAATGACTAACACACTTCTAGACTAATCTTCAACAAATCTTGAACTTCTTCTTGATCTTCTCTTGTAGCCAACTAGGATCAACTCAAAACACAATGCATTTCGAAGAGAAAATATATATGGCAACATATAATTTTTGGAAAGAATTCATCATTCAAAACCCAATGAAATCATGTATCTCCCACATAATACATGCCATCTCAAAAGTATTCTAGCCAATGCCGTAAATAAAAGTTCAAGTTTTTGAAGGCACTAGAAATAAAACAAACAATCCATAAAAATACAAAAATATGAAAATACAAATATTAGAAGAAACTAAGTAGACTAGCATATATGATTCTCCCTTTTTTTGACATGAAATGTATCCAAAAGGATCAGAGAAGAAATGGACCTCATGGCCATGCAACTAGCCACTAGTTCCATCAACAAACTTTGAATGATTGGTAGTCCTCACATAATGCATAAGAGATGGTCTTGTTCTTGTAGAAAAACTAGCTTCCAAATCTTGAATCCTAGCATCGTGTTGAGTCACCTTTGACTTGAGTTCTTTAATCTTCAATCTTTACTACTCAACCTCTTTCTTTAATTTTGTTGCCCAATCCGGAACAGAGTTTGTGCTTACCACACGGGTTGCCTCTTGATTTCCATTAAAGAGCCCTAATGTTTCACAAGCCTTTCTTCTGTTCTTGTATGATGTACAATCTTGATTTTAAGAACCTACAAGATTAGTACAAGTAAAGAGATGCAAAAAAGCACTTAGTTTAGTTAACTCACTCTGACTAAAATAAGCTCTATTCTTCCACTCCAAAGACATGTCATCACATAGAGTTTGACCCATGATGTTAAGATTTTCTATCACATTCACATCTAGAAAGTCTGACTTAATATCATTAGGCAATCCAAGAAACTTATTAATAGTCTCTGAATTTACTCTAAAGACAACACCTCTTATGTCAATTAAGGCATCTAGATAGGTAGCACTCTTCTTTTATTCATGATAGAATTCTCTCACAATATTATCATTAACCATATTAAGCTTGCTTGCCCATGTTTCCCAATTTCTCTCAATCATGCATCTATGAACATAAGAACCTACACATTTGGTCAAGTCAATACCTCTATCTGGACATAGCTTATTTGTTCCCATAACATCTAAAGATTTCACCTTGGTAGTCTTGGATGTCTTGGAGGATGACTTAGATTTGTCAATTGGCTTAGATGAATTTCCACCACAGGTTGCTTTGGTTCGTCCTATGACCTAGTGTAGACAAATACTAAACAAGAATTGAGTGGCAAACAATCAAAGCAAGTTAGTCACATAAAAATATACATATAAAAACATATGATAAGATAATGAATTATCATGCAAGATAATAACAACAAGCAACATCTCACAAGATCAATTATATCAAGAATGCCAACATATAACAAGATAAAACTTGTGAACATATTATAAAAGAGAAAAAAGTTTATCATACTATGCTCCCCTATGATAAGTGCTCTATCTAAGATCAAGATAGAATAATGTTCACAATGATATTCACACAATCACGCAATTTAAGCAATTTTAAATAAATTAAACATAATAATCTCCATAAACTATGAGAGACACACCAAGATTTTCATTTTCTCTCATAATTCATCTAAAAGTGCTAGAAAATCAAATACTTATAAGCAAAAAGTGTATGTGTGATTTTGCATCAAATATATGAAGAGGAGTAATTTGATAATCAAAATGCAAATCACTTCCACATCTATTCATCTTAAGCTTTTCAATAAAAGGTCAAACTGATTATCATTGAAAAATTTTGCTCATCATCCCATTTTTGTGTTTTCAACCCAAGTACTTTTGATTTTTTACTTAACTCATTGAAGCCTTCTTCCATTTCTTTCTAGGCTTTGAATCAAAGATTTTTTTTATTGATTCTTTTCAACATATCTTAATTTTTTCTTAAACAAAAACATATCTCTGCATGACGGCTTTCACATACCACAATGTTATAGCCCTTTCCTACATTGGACGGCTTCACAACCAAAGTGTGTAGCCATTTTCGTGAAGGTGCTCATTGAATTTTATAGAGTTGCCGAAGCAAATGATACTAAGTATAGGTCATCTTAAATGTACTAATCAAAAGTCTTCAAGGTGTATCCACAACTTACATATTAGCAAACTCAACTTACTCAACAGGACATACAAGAGAAGCAAAGTGCATTTTTAAAAACCAAGTTTTATGGCTTACAAGTACATGATCTAAGAGCAATATAAATAGATTTACTCATGATCATTACTTCTCAAGAGAGTAGCTTTCAAAGAATATGAAGCTTATATTTTCAAAGTATCCCACTCAACGATCAAACATATAATACACACATCATGATTTAGATCAAAGTGAACATTGTCATTAAAAAGATCTTAAAAGAGCAAATGTCAGTGAGAACCATAAGAATGATATACGTAGCTCTCTAATATGACATGATACATGATGTGATATAAACATAGAGTCGAAAGATAAAAACTGGAAAGCAAGCTTTAGGATAAAGAAATACTTTAGCAAGCTTTTTCATCCAATGTAAAGCCTTCACCCTTTTTATTTTGCTCTCTTGGCTTATTTGTCTCCTTGACAACAAGTTATTGGTGTATCTTCCCAAGAGAATAAAGACTAAACAATTCAACTCAAACACATATAAAGAAATGACTTTCTCTAAAAGTCTTAACATAAACAACACCATATGGACTCGATAGATGCAACTTCCCTAAAGTTAACCAGCACATTTTGACTATCATAAAAATTCTTGTGAAATAGCTAAGTTCATGTTAAGTTGTAGTAAACCAAAACAAGTGAGCAACAATTTCACAACACGACACTAATCTTAAAGGTACTCACATGTGCAACTTACTCTAATGGTAAGAGCACTCACCCTAGAACCACTTATTCTTGGGTGAACAAACATAAACAACATCAACATCTTTCTTGATAACAATGTTAAAATGAGATTTGAGATTAAAGCCCTTCAATGGCTTGAACTATAATTTTATCATTGATACTCCTCTTTTCTAGTTTAGCATCACATGCTTTGTCAAGATTAACATGGTTTACTTTCATCTTACTCTAAACAAAATCACCATGCTTTGCAACCATATCACGCTTCTCAAATTCTAAAGCCTTAGCATTCTTGAATTGAAGTTCAATCTCATTATCTCTAGATGCATTCCGTAATTTGCAATGCTCAATATATTTAAAGTACTTGGGCCTAATATGACCTATATTATTACAAAAATGACAAGTGAAGGTAAGATTGTACCTTTCGGAGTAGAAGTAGCAATAGTAAGAGTTTGTTGAGATACCTTATCCTTTGACTTCTTCATAGCCTTAGATCTTTTCTTCTTAGGAGGTTTCTTGTCAACTTCAACATTCTCCTTATTTGTAGGAGGTGATGCTTTTATGAGCTTCTCGTCAACTATCAAGCCACTTGTACCTCCTTGAGAATTAACAAGATTCTTTACTTTTGATATATTGATCAACCCATTGACTAAGTCCATAATGGTCTTCTTAGCGTTGCCGATTTCCTCAATATATTCTTGCTCTTTCTTCTTCTAAGTGGAAATGATATTTTCTTTCATAGGGACTGTTTTTTCTTTTCAGATTTCATCTTTTTTACCAAGAATCCTTTGAGTGACTCTCACAAACTCATCTTCTTGCAAGTTGATCAAATGCTTTTTCTTTTCAACTTAACTAAAAGCTTGATTTTTCTTATTTTCAAGATTCTCCAATTTAGTCAAGAGCTCAAGATAGGTAGTTTAGAAATAGAACACTCTTGATGATTTGAATCTACATCCTTGCTCAAAGGTGTTTGACAACTTTCCTCTAGTATATTATAAGAAGTTGTGAAAGCAACAAAGTTGCTAACCAATTCTTCTTCACTAGAAGACTCGTCATTAGAGCTCTCATCATCACTAGAGTCATCATCACTCTATGTGGATGCCATAACCTTACCCTTCTTGTCTTTATTTGTCTTCTCATTTGGACACTCTGAAGGATAACGACCAAACTTCTTACACTTGAAGCACTTAACTTTGTGATTGTACTTGACCAGACCACTTTTCTCCTTATTTGGAGATAACGATTTCTTGACTTCCTTCTCATTAGAAATTTTACCATTTTTCTTGGCCTTTCTCCTAAAAACTTTTGAAACTTCCAAACCATTAATGCCATCTCTTCATCATCATTTTCACTATCCTCCTTGATGACTTTGAGATGGTTTCAAGCTTGCCTCATATGTTTGAAGAGAACCTAGCAATTTGTTGACACTCATGCTATCAACGTCTTTACTCTTTTCAATTGCCGTCACCTTCGCTTTGAACCGTTTAGGCAAAGATCTTAATATCTTCCAATTGATTCTCTCTCCGGTGATTGGTATGCCAAGTGCTTGGCATTGATTGGTTATGTCCAAAAGCTTAAATTGGAAGTCATCAAATTTATCTTCCTCTTTCATTTGTAACTTTTCAAACTAAGATGTAAGCATTTAGAGCCGAGATTTTGTAACCGCCTTTGTTCTCTCATTGGTCACTTGAAGCACATCCCAAGCTTCTTTAGCGGTCTCCAAGTTTTGGATATAGAAAATTTACCTACAATCCACCCCTCCAAAGATGGCGTTCATGGCTCTATGATGCCATTTAGTCAACTCAAAGTCATTTGTAGTCCATTCACCTGTTAGTTTAAGAACTATAGATCCATTTTCAAACGTTTTGTTAGAAGGATGGTATCCTTCCTCAACCGACATTCATGCTCATTCATCTATTGATCAGATGTATGCTATCATCCTCAACTTCTAAAACCCATAATTATATTCTTTAAGAAGTGGAGGTCTAAAGTTTGATGCTCCTTTGGACATCATCTCCTCACGTAAACCCATTGTTCTAAAAACCAAACATTCAAACGAGTTTGTAGCTTAGATCTCACTAAGCTTCGTCTAGCGACCTACTCTGATGCCAAATGAAATTGCACAAACACGGTTAAATTGCCTTAGGCTAACCTAGAAGGGGTAGGGGTGAGTAGGTTTTTACACCTTTTTTCAATCCCTTGAAAAAAAACTTTTGTTTGTCCCTCTATTAAGTTAGGATAACAATACTTATGATAATAAAGCCTATAAAAGTAAGCAATACATATTTTCAAGGTTGGTATTGTCAAACAAGGTTGCATGTTACAAGTTAAGATTAACAAATAAAACTAAAATGTATAATACTTAGATTCTCATTAATATTCAACATGTACAAGTATTCTTATAAAAGATAGTATATATAAATATGTTTATTACACAAGTACAAAGACATTTACAATTTTTATCATAGGAAGTGCTCAAGGATCACATTTTACATTTATCTTGTCTATTAATAAATCGAACTATCAAACTTGTAGAACAAGATATAGACATACACATACAAAATATATGAGAGCATTAGGAAAAATTGACACACATAGATAACCATCGTAGAGGAAACATCCACGGTATGAGTACAACCATCAGGTACTTTTACTGGAAAGTATATAAGAATTTCGTAAAAGTGATCAACACATGACTTACTGTTTTTAGACTCTATATCTACCCAATCCCTACTGGTAGATTGGAAATTCCTCAAAAGTGATCAACAGATGACTCACTTTCTATTGAAGTCCACTTTAACCAACACCGCTAAAAAATTGGAAATTCCACTAGAATGGTCAACAAATGACTCACCCTATCCATGGACTCCATCGTATCTTAACATCCCGGGTCTACCGATAAAAGTTTACTTTCTATCCAAGGCACCTATGCCTCTAGAAAGTCTCCCCCCTAAGTCAAGACTTCTTTCTTGGCTATCCATGGCACACATGCCTATAACCAAGACTTCATGCCTTTTACAAGGACTTCTTATGTGATCAATGAATTCAAAAATGCAAATAGGCACTCAACATAGTATATGATGATCAAACATATCCTATGGGAACTACACAAATGCATGAAAGTTCACATCACAAGTGTAGTCTAGTTACTATACATGAATGATAAACCTGGAGCATGGAAAAGCAATAAAAATGCAAACAATATCTAGGATCATTCGTGAAACTAAAACTTGAATCGAAACATGAACACTTAGCACATAATCAGATTTTGGTCACATACACAAAAATATGCTAGAATCATGTGAAAAATTCATTTAAGATTTCTAGCAAAAACCTAGAACATATATCATATCATTTACAAAATTCAATTAAACACAAGAATAGCTCTATGAAATCAATCAAATGTGTTATTCCTTAAGGTATTCAAACAAATGAACATAACACATGTAGAGACTATTTTTTCACAAAATCAATCAACCAAAATCAACAAAATAGTCCTAGATTGGAATACGGCAGTCAGTGAAAACCTGGATTGTATGTGCCTGAAAGTACGACCTCAGCTTCCTTACTGCAGAGACCAATGCTAGAGCCATTTTTTCTTTCTATGAATACATGGTTTCGGCTGGAAGAAAGGACTTGTGGGTATAATACACTGGCCTCTATATCCTGTCTTTCATCCTCACTAAAATCGAGCTTACTTCTAACTCTGTAAGGGATAAATATAGGTGAAGTATTTCTCCAAATTTAGGTTTTGAAAGAATAGGAGCTTACCTTAAGTATTCTTTGATTTTCAGGAATGCCTGTTCACACTCTTTATTCCATTCAAGTCCCTTCCCCTTTTTGATCAATTCGAAAAAATAGAGCACATCTATCTGTGGCCTTCAAGATAAATCTGCCCGAGAAAGCTAAGCATCTTGTTAGGCGTTGTACCTTTTTTAGCATCCTTGATGAAGTCATTATTTGAAAGGCTTGGATCTTCTCGGGATTTACTTCGATTCCCCTTTGGTCCACTTAGAAATCAAGGAACCTTCTTGAGGGGACACTGAATAGGCACTTGTTCGGATATAACTTCATCTGATACCTTATCAAGACATCGAATGTTTCGCACAGGTCCGAAACGTGCTTGCTCACAGAGATACTTTTGGTTAACATGTCGTCTATGTAAACTTCCATGTTTCTTTTTATTTGTCGAGTGAATATCGTGTTGACCAATCTTTGGTATGTTGCCCCTGCATTTATTAACCCAAATGGCATTACTGTATAATAGTACAAGCCTTGGTCGGTTATGAATGCTGTTTTTTCTTTATCGTCTTTATTCATTCAGATCTAATTGTATCCCAAATAAGCATCCATAAAACTGAGTAATTCATGGCCTGATGTAGCATCGACCAGTTGGTCTATTCTCGGGAATGGAAAACTGCCCTTTGGGGAATCCTCGTTTAGATCCGTGAAGTCCAAGCACATTCTCCACTGTCCATTTTTATTTTGGACCAAAACCACATTTGCTACCCATTAAGTGTAGTGGATTCCCTGATCAACCCTACAACAAGTAATTTCTCCACCTTCTGCTTGATCGCCCGCTTCTCTCGAGGTTAAAAGATTTTCTTTTTTGTATTACATGTTTCATATTTAGATCTACAGCCAGATAATGTGATCTCACTCGGGCATCTATCCCCACCGTGTCTTCATGACTCCTTGCGAACACATCTTTGTATTCTTTGAGCAAGTTAATAATAAGATCTAGCTTAACCCTTTCTTCTAAGATGGCACCTACTTTAACCTTCTTATCCAGTTAATATTCCTTCATGACCACCTCTTCTATTGGTTCACTCTTTGATGTCTTCGGTTCTTCCCTTGGGTCGAACTCGAATAATAGTGATTCTTATTGTTTTGTCTGATCTGGTTATGTTAAGGTCTATACTTGATGTTCACTATTATCTCTGTCTTTGAAAACCGAGAGATTAGCTCTTCTAACCATCTTTTACGACCCCTTGATTATTTCTATTCCCCATTCAGTTGGGATATTGATCATCAGAGCATAGGTAGTTGTTATTGCCTTTGTTTGTTCAGGAAAGGTTGACCTAGTAATGCATTATAAAGCCAGTTGTCTAGATCTACCACCATAAAGTCGAGTAACACTGTTTTCTAGCAAGGAGCTACTCCGATCTTCACGGGTTGCTTTACTATTTTGAGAGACCTAACCTCGATTCCTACAAATCCTTTGAGTTGGGTATGGATAGGTTGCAAGTCCTTTTCGATCTAATCTGACCTGATCATAAACAGCCACATTGAGGATGTTCGCCGAGCTACCATTGTCTACTAATATCCTCTTGACTTCTCTATGACCAATTTGGACACTAATGACGAGAGCATCATTTGGTCGGATGTCGACCCTCTGTGAATCAACTTGAGTGAATATTATTGGGTCTTGCTCTCGGTTGCTTCTTCCCGTTGATGGCCCTGTGAAGATGGTTTGTATTACTTCATTTGCTTTGTGACTAGCCCTTTTGTTCTGACCAGGATTATGATCTCCCACATTCTTTTCTTTCTGAATTCCCGACTTCTCATCTTTCTTCAAGATTATATCATGTAGATGTCCTTCTCGAATGAGGGTCTCTATGTAGTCTCTATGCTGGAAACATTTAGATGTTTTCTTCATGGAACCTTAATATTTTATTGTGTCTCATCGAGCAAACTGCGACTGCCGACACAGATCCTACACCAGATTCTTTTCTTCTAATATTGCCAAAATCTCTTCTTGCTTTTTCTATAGTGGGGTGTAGTTCGTATATTTTCCTCAGAATGTTTCCGTGGTCTGGTCAATATTACGTCCACTTCCCCCACTTTTGCTTCTTTCTTTGCTATTTTCTTTCTGTTTTCCTTTATGGTTTTGTATCTTTGACTCGACATCTTTTTGTTTGGGTGTCCCTTCATGTATGTAGCAACCTCCTGTTGCTAACTCCTCTTCTTCGGCTAATGCATATCCTCCATCCATGTCCATCATGTCTGCATATCTAGTTAACCGAGCTCTCCTTAAGTCAAAGGATAGTCTCCCGTTCTGTAAGTTATTTATGAATGCAACGATTATTGCTTCATCTTTTGCACTACCGATTTCTGAGACCGCCGAGCCAAATGTCCCTAATTACATTTTTAGTGACTCATCATTCCCTTGCTTCAACTGAGAAAGGTAAGCCACTGACTTTTTCCTATGCACATTGCCTAGGAATTGTCTTGAAAAGCTTATGCTCAACTCGCTGAAACTCCCAATACTTGTCTGTGGCAATCTTCCGAACCATCTCGAGCCTGTGTCTCCAAATATTTATGGAAAGTTGTGACATAACAAAGGGTCGTTGTGGGCATACTGGGCCATTGCTCTTTTGTATCGTCTGACGTATTCTTTAGGATCTATATCCTTCATGAATTTTTCCATGTGTGGCATCATGAATCTCTCCGGGAAGGGGGTTCATAGGAAAAGGTTATCAGAATCATCATAAGACAATTCATTGTATCCATATCGCCTGATCAGCGTATCCATCTGGCGTCTGTTATTCTCGACTTTCTAGGTCAGGCTAATTAAGATATCTCTATTGCCCACGGGTTCTCCTCGATGGTCGACTTGTTGCGTGACTGTCATACCTGTCACCATCTCCTGTTCATCTTGCCTTCGAGCCTCATGAGCTAACCCTTGTAAGAGTATGGTTCCACGGTGCCGCTTTTGATGGTGTCGATCACTGTCATATTTATGGTGCCTATCATGGCCCGCCTGATCGTGACTTAGCCTTTGGCATGGCCATTCTTCTATGGGTGTTTCATGATCCTCATCCTGGTTATGTGTCATACCCCTAGTCTGGTTGTTTGGACCTGAATCCCTGACAGATACTGGTGTATCTAGTCCTGGCCCAACTACTACTAATCGGAGACTAGGAGTTGATGTTGGATTTGGTGGATGCGTCTCTCCCTTGACCAAAAGATCTATTCCTTCTTGCACCACATCTGTTAGTAACTGTTGCAGTGCATCACGGAAATGATGCACTATATCCTCATTGGTAGGACGGACTTGTTGGATATCAGCTAGGGATATCGGTTGATTCTCGGTGGTTAAGGTGGGATCCTGAGTTGTCCTGCTTGTATTATTTGGAGATTTCTGGATGTTCGTGGAACTGTCTCTGCTTCCGTTACCAGCCATTGCTTACAAATGATCAGAGGTTCGTCCTTCTAGCTTCAATTGTTGACATCGGTTTCTCGATGGATGAGAAAGTCAACAACATTGGATTTTGTTATGACCTATCAAAAGAGAAAGAGAAAGAGAATGTAATGTAAGCAATAATGACACGAGTTTATGTGGTAAAACTCTGGTGAACGGAGAAACGTTCACGGGTGATTGACTGCGTAACCAAGCCAAATCCACTATTTAATTATAATGAATTACACCACTCGATCTCTCTTGCCTCTCTCTTGAGTCTGTCTCTCTATTTTTTTTTCTATATCTCTTTTATAATGAGATTGTGGTTCTATTTATATGCGCATAGAACCCTAATACTCATTGTACAAGTAAGAAAAAAGGAATTGTATTTAATTATGACTGGTTGCTTGTTGTAGTCGTCTTTATCTTCTTTCCTATTTTGGAGATCTTTTTAGTTTAATCCGAGTCATCATAGGACTCTAATTACACAATTTGATTTAGGATTTATTTTCCTTATCGACATGCAATCTTCTAGAATAATAGAGTCGTTGCCTGATTTGGACTTGTTTCTTGTTTGGTACATTATCCTTCTAGAAGTCTTCTAAACTTGTTCCATCTTTTGATATAGGTGCATATTGATTTCATCACCGATTTCTTCTTGGGCCTCTTCATTTGCATGGATCACATATTTGAACTTCTTTACTCGGGTTTCTATGTTGTTCTGAGTGGTACTGAATGTGTCGAGTACCGATACTCGGACTTACTCGTGTTCTTGTTCCTTGATGTCTTGGATGGTCTTCTAGATGCCAGCTTGGATACCTGTCTGACAATCTTCTTTAGGGATTGTCTTATCGGTCAGTGACGTGTATATTCTAAAATTTCCATATAACATCATTCAAATCAGATCAAAAATATTGTCATCTAAATATTCCTTCACACACTCATCCCATCATTATTCAATGAAAGCAAGTAAAAACTAACATAATTCACAAAAATTTTAAAATGAGTTCAAGAAAGTAAAACAAAAGTGAGATGCCTCCTTGCAAGATTTTCCTAATAAGGTAAGGCTCCTGCACATTTTATGAGCACTCTTTGCATGTTTGTCCCTCCCAGACACACATATTGTTGTTGTCTCCTACCAAGAGATAAAGAGCCTTGCTTTAAGTACAAGCTATAAAAATCCGCTTCCTCATGAAGCTATAGAAAATCTGCCAGACCATAACACAAATTAGAAAGTTCAGGCAAGCTAGATTTTTCTCAATACTTGTAGCAGCCAACCTAAACTTGCAAACACCACTTCTTAATGAAAAGAAATAATCTACAAGCCATACAAACTCAACGAATTCCATAATAAATTTTACCCAAACTTATTTCTTTTTCCTCTCCCAATTACCAAGCACAATTTCACACATAAAGCGGAAGCAAGATATTAGAATTAAGAAGGAAAAATAAATTGTGTAATTTTATATAAAAAAATAATGCATAAAATGTAAGATGCACAAAAGAAATATTCAATATTATGTGCTTGCGCTAGGGGTGTCATCAACTAAGGAAGGCTTTAGTAAGTTTGGAAATTGATTCTTTTTCACAACCCAAGCAAGTTGAGTTGATTTCCCCTTTTCTTGGCACTGTATCCAACTTGGTCAACCGAGTCTTTCCTTACCAAATTTTCTTGATCTTCCTATTCCTAGGCTTCTCAACCTATATCTTCCTAACATTCCTATAATTCTCTTTATGTTTAAAATTACTTCGTGTGCCTAGTCTTGAAGTTTTATGGCCTAGAGGCCTATGGTGACCTATCTCAGGGCAATGGTGGAACACGGTGATAGGGTAAGGAATAATACCTTTTTGGTGGGCCTTTGTTGGTGGTGGGATTTGTGGATGCTTCATTTTCTTTTTAGCCTTCTTTCTTGCTTTGTAAGGATTTGGGTTGTTGATCTTAGCACTTGGATTTTCTTGACTAATGGAAATCTTTTCTTCTTTTGGAAGTCGAACCACTTCCTTTATTGCCTCAATTTCTTGCTTAGCTTGTGACAGCTCCGTAAGGTGGTAAATTTTTTTTCTCTTCATTGTCTCCAATGTTGTGTCCCTTGTTTCAATTTTTTCTTGCATTAGCCACATCCTTTTTTCAATGTCCTCATTAATCTCTTTTAATTCTTTCATTGGTGCACTATTTTCATCTTTAAGACTCTTCACTTGCATTTCTATCTCCATGTTCTTGTTAGAGAAGTCTTCTATCTTCTTCTGGAGGGTACCATTCTCCACCTTGACCGATTCAATCTCAAATGTGAGCTTCTTGTTTCCTTGTTCAAGCTCATCAACTTGCATTGTTTCTACTTTAAAGCCCTCATCCTTCTTGAGAAGAGCTTCTTCAACTTCTTTCAAAGTATTGACCTTCGGCTCAATCTCCATTTGAGTTTCCTTTGATTTGTGAGCTGCCTTTTCTTCAAACTCTATTGATGCCCTTGTGGAGTCCAAAAAATCTTCTAATGCTTTAATTTTTGTGGCCTCAAGTCTCTTGATTTGCTTTCCAATTCTTTGTTCATGTTAATAGGTCTATTTCCAAAGTTGCTTACTTGAGGATGTACGTTAACCCCTTGTTCATCTTGAGCAACGTGTTTCATTCAACCTCAAGGCTACCTCATTTTAGATCATCTAATCCAAAACAACTTTTTTCAATCTTCTTCATATGATCGGGGTTGATTATAGGCATTGTCCTTACTATAAGTCCATGTGGAGTCTTGGTTAGTTCTCCAATCTTTGATTTGAGAGTTGTTGTATAGCTTGCAGTCCGACTCCGTGTCGTTGGAATCTCTAAATGTGCTAGTAGTTTCTAGAATGTAAGGCTTCAATGTTCAAGCTTGTGTCCTACTAAACTCTAAAAATTTATCTCTTAATGGACCATTCTCCATATCATGCCCAACTTCACCACATGTCTTGAACAAAACAACCTTCACTTGCCCATAAAAGTCCATTGTATCAGAAACAAAGAAAAACAAAATACCAAAAAGAGTGAAGAGAAGTAAAAGAAAACAAAAGATAACTAAGTCTCTTAAGTAGAAAACTAGGATTAGCGAACTAATTAGCATTGATCCCTGGCAGCGGCCTCATTTTGTTAATTGTCCTTTTGTATGTGAAAATAACTTGTCAAACAACACTTGCAAACCCAATTTGCAGCGGTGGGATTTTTGACATGTACCTTTTTGTCGTTAGAAATCGTACGTCGAAATAAAATTTATAAAAAACTACAACAATGCCTCAAATGTTTATAAAACTAGTACAATGGCAAGTCTGTGTCATTAAAGAAAGGGGAAATAAATGGCTAAAACTAATTAATGAATATTAAACTAGAACTATGCATGGAAAAGTAAATATATGGTTTGGTTTTTGAAAGGTTAATTGTTAAAATGCAAGCTATAATTAGGTTGGTTAATCTAACATTCAATTAGTGTGTGAGTTAAAATTTGATGTTTCAGACTAAGGAGTTTATGGATCCAACATGTGAATTATGGGCATGTACAAACTCTCATAAAATAAGTGAACATAAATTGATTGTAATCAATCTAGATGTATTGTATTGGTTGTATTCCCTCATGAGTTTCCAATCTAGATGTATAGTATTTGCCACTAACAAGTGATTGTTCATGAATGCACATATATCAAATTAAAGGGCTAATCTCTTTAAAAATTCACTTACCTAGATTTATAGTATTGGTGCTTGACCTATCACAAGTAGTCAACCTATATGTATATAATTGATTACCCATTCAAAGTTAGATAAAGATTGAGATTATAAATCCTGGTCTCACTTGAGGATGTACTATTGTTTGACCCTTCCATTCAAATGAGCTTAAGAAGACAAAATAGATGTATACGTAATCAACTGCTCAAATAATTCCCTTAATCAATTAGCAAAGAGAGAAGGGTACAATCAAAGACAAACCAAATAAGGTAAGCAATTAAAATAATGAATTAAACACAGTTGATAGATTTAATAGAATAAAATAGAGTTCATTATAAAGCCCAATATCCACAAATGTTCACATCAATCCCTTAGTGGGATGTCTAGCTACTCATGATAAATAAAATAAAATAACAAGGAGATGAGAGTAGAGAATACCCATGTATAATTCCTTTTTTCTTAAAGATTGATCCAATCTCCAAGTGTCCTTGAGTAGATGAGGATGAGGGATGGTTAGATTGAGTGAGGAATGGTTCCTAAGTCTAGGTTATTAATAATAGTTGTGAGAAAGTGTAGGAGGGTAGAAGGAAGATGTAAGAGATGATAGAAAGATCCCCAATTCTCCATTTTCAAAATAAGAACCAGATATATTTGTAGGGTTTCCAAAATAGGTCTGAAAATGCTGATGTGGAGAGATGAAAGTGCCAAATGTGCGGGTAGTGAGTGGGTAATAACCCATGCAGTGCCCTGAGACTTCAAATTTTCTTCTCTGTTTTTGGCAAGTGTGCGGGTAAATACTATCGGAAGGTCACCCCCTTCTTCTATTGCCAGTTGTTCACGGTGATTTTTGGATTAACCCTCTGTCACATAATTAAAGCAGAATAATAACCAATTATAAATAAAAAGTAATAAGAAAATAGATGAGACACAGGTTATTACACGGTTAAACCCTAATGAGGGGAAACGTCCACGGTTGCCAATAGTGGCAATAAGAATTCACTATGTTAAAAGAGGATTACAAACTCAATCTCTCTCTTGCATTTGCTAATAGAATTATGTTCCCCCCTTATAGGTAATTTTATGGTCTACTTATATATGCATAGGACCCTAATTCTTGATTTTCAAGTAAGGAAAGTTCCCACAACTAAATAAAAAACTAACTTATTAGAGTAGTGTTTCCCTTCATCATTATCTCTCGTCGATTGTGTTTTAATTGTATTAGATCTCTTGCTTAATCTGGACTCTGATATCTGTAATGAAGTTTGTTTCCTTATCAAAGTATGCTTCCAGAAGCCTAGTTCAGGTAGAACTCTTTCTCCACGTATTTGAGTCATGACTTTGTTAAATCTGAACGCTGTCCACATGTCATGCAACAACAATCTGTTGAACCCGACCAGACCCGTTTTACCTCGATCGATGATCTTACCTGATCTGAATCTTTATCCTGACAATCTTGAGAACCCCAATCAGGTCTTCTCTCTCGATCATTTATGTTGTCTTGGTCGGGGGTTTGATGAGTTCTCTTTTATCAACTTGGGCTGATTCATTCTGATCACCTTCTAGTGACGTGGCACCTCCGAACCTTGCCTTTTGCTGATGTGTCACGTAGTCTAGGATTTACCGATAATAGTATGTATTAACGGTTTTAACACATACAAATTGTTTTCGTTAATTCCTGAATAAATATTCAGACCATTCTTTCCATCAATAACAGACTTATTATTAAAAGAAATAGAATAAGATTAATCTAACAACTTAGAAACAGAAATCAAATTCCGTACAAATCCAGAAATGTAAAATACAATGTGCAACAATATATAATTATTATATAAACATATTCTAATTACACCCACTGTTTGTGCCGACATGACATCCCCTGACCCGACATGTATAGAGTGTTAGGATTATGCTCAATAGCAAGAGTATAATAATGTATTTGATAATCTTTTCATATTAATAAAGTGATTTCTATTTTAACAAATTTTATAGCATTTGTAGTTTAATTATTATAATAGTAAAAAGTAAATAATCATAAGGTCAAAAGGCTATGAGAAAAGAAGAATTGTTCATACATCTAGATATATATGAGGTAGACACAATTCTTTAGTTAGTCTTGAATAATATTCACAACTTAAGATAATAGGTTGGGTGCCTTTATCTTGTCAAAGTCGTAGATTCTTTTTCTAGCATTTGAGTGGGATCAAATGTGTTATGATGAGTCTAAAATCATCAAAGTGTGTTGTATTTGGGCAAAAGAATCTAGTGCACTGGGTGCATTGAATTGGATCACAATGGAATAATTTATCTAGAACCATCAATGGATAAAAGTTTTCATTAGAAGACAATCGGAGAGTCTATCTGAATCCTGAGATAAATAATGGACTTATGGTTGCAAGTGTTATCATTTGAGCTATAAAATAGTATGATTATACAGCATAGTCTATCCTTGATAGTTTGGTGGTATTCATTTGTTAATCGATAGAGAACTTTACTTATAGATATGGACATTGTGGAAACATTTATGAAATGAGAGTAGAATATCATCATATAGATGTTTTGAGGTATTGGATATTACATCTTAACGTCAAGTTTTCAATAGTGTCTAATGAGTTACAAATACACTATTGAGTTGGATTAGGAGTTTCGGTGTAGGATAGAATTCCTTTTTGAAAAGGATTCTTAACCACCAAGTAATTCTACCTAAGGAAAGGATTCTGAACAACCAAGTAAATCGTTTTTAGGAAAAGAATTAAGTCTCCTAATATATATCCTATGAATTTCGGCCAGCCCATGTGTATATAGGGAGGATAGAATTCCTTTTAGATAAGGATTATTAACTACCAAATAAATCCACCTAAGGAAAGGATTTTTGCCAACCAAGTAAATTCTTCTTAGGAGAGGATTTATAATCCTATATATATATCTTGTGATTTTCGGCTAGCCCTAAGCAATTCTAAGAGTGAATTTCGGTCAGTCCTAGCATAATTTGAAGAGAAGATTTCAGCTAGCCTAGGTAATTCTTTGGGGAGAGAATTCGGCCATCATTGGAATATTGGGGGAGAAAAATCTGATTTTCCTCTAGACAAAAATTGATCAACTCTAAGAAATAGTGTGTGATTCAAGAAAGAAGAAATAGGAAGAAAGAATGTTTGGTTTTCGATATTACACTAGTAGTCTTTACATCAAAAGGTTTTGTGTACAAAATCGAATCAAGGTTCACACGAGTTTCAATCAAATTGATTGATAATTTACAAGTGACCTAACGTTTTTTGTTTTCTTCTTGGAGGATTATTGTAACTAGCAAAGAGAAAGATTTTGTTTGTTTCCATCCACAGGTATACGATTTAAAGAAAGGAAGTCCACACTCCAAGGTGATTCACGTTCGTGATTGGATTGGAAGATCTTACAGAATTGATTCGGCTCTTGTTCAATTGTCATGAGAAAAAGGTATGGCACTTTTTATATACATCAATTAATCTAGGGTTAAGGTTCTCGTTGCATAAAATGGAGTTTTTTTTTATTTATACGCAAACAGTAATTTTCGTTTTTATCATGCTTCCGTTGCATTTTGAACCGTTTTTTTCCTACAACTTGTATCAGAGCCTGGTTGTACCATTGATTATTTGATGTATGTGTACGTGAATCTTTTTCTTTTTATTGTAGATATGTATTTTAGAAAGAGATGGCACTCTAGGTATTCCCATATATATTTACATTGGAATGTATGGATACATATATGTTTTATATGTGGATTGTTTTTGCTCAATTTTGGTCCTAGAATTTCAATGTATTTTTATTTTGGGATTGTAACAAGAGGGGTGGTCTATCATCGCCATAATTTCCTTCTTGGTAGTTGCTAAGTTTTTTTTTTTTTTTTCTTTGTTGTTGTAATAAAAAAAACTGCAGTATTTTTTTATTTAAATTCTTCTGTAATACATTAAAGTTTCGAAGACTCAAAGGTTTGAAGAATTAGAGGCAATCGGAACAAGTTTGGGAACGTGCGTGCGAAGAGCACGCAGCCACGTTTGTTGTGGGATGGGCTGCACACGGCAGCCCTATGGAGGCCATGGGCTGTGCATGGCAGCCCTTTATGGGTTGGTGGCATGCGCACGCCCATGGGTAAGGGCCAAGGGTGCGCACGCCCAAGGGAGGCAGACGAGAGAGTCCGGACGACGACGGTCGCGTGAAGACTTGTTCTGCAAGAAAGGAGTTTTTTGTAATCCAAAACACGCAATTTACTTACTTTTCTAGAATGGACCAAAAATTGAAGCTATTTATATTTGTTGTAAATATTGCAATGTTTGTCATTGTTTGATAACATGTCATATAGAATAGAAGTGCCACTCATATATCTCTTTTGGTATGAACATGCATTGAATGGTTTAAGTATCTAAATTGGCATCTAGATAACTTGGTAAATCATTATTCGGAATTCGATCACACCCCTTAAACAATTGAGTGGGAGAAGGTGTTTTGGAACACCTACGACCTCCAAGTTTAGTTGAGCTTTATGTTTCGTGAATAACCCCCCAAGGGTATTCATGAATGGAATTTAGCAAGATACTTCCTTACAAGGATGGACTAGACAATTAGCCCAAACGATATCTACTCCCGAAGGAGGGATATTCGTGAGGGATTATATTGAAGGTCGATAACTTGGTATTACACTCATTGTAATTTTATTAATATCCTCCCAAGAGTTATTGTTAATAAAAATTACAAGGCTTAAATTGAAAACGTTGGTTGTTATGTTAACAATTAGGTGGGACCTAGTCCAACTAGTAAATGTTACAAACTCCCAAAGGAGGCGTGACATTTAAAGTTGTTGGATCACCGTTGAATTTTTAAGATTGAATTATTTTATTTAATTCAAGAAAAAATATTCAAAAGTGCGTTATCATGATTATTTACTTATACAATTTTTGTTATTGTTCAGAAATCATGACCCCATCCCTAATCAACATCCTTAAAGACAATACTTTAATTGGTAATAACTATGTCACATGGAAAAGGAAAATTGGGTTTTTATTGCAATCCGAAAAGCATAAGTTCATTATGTGCACTCCTAAACCACATACTCCTACTAATAAATGTACTAAGGTGCAAAGAGATGAGTATCAGCTGTGGGAGTCTTCTAATGAGATGGCTAAAGGTTACATTATGGCCACCATCTCCGACGTGTTGCAACAGCAACATGAAGGAATGGAGATTGTTGTCGATATATTGATGTCTCTAAAGGAGATGTTTGCTATGAGGTCTAGGACAACTAAGAGAGAGGCAGTAACTACTTTTATGAATCTTAGGATGAAACCTAGACAGGCTGTGAAAGATGACATGATGAAATTCATAGCACATCTCAACATTGCTTAACTGAATGGTGCTGAGATAAATGGTGAGACTAAAATTGACATGATTGTCAACACACTGTCAGATTCCTTTGATCAATTCAAGTTGGACTACACCTTGAATAATAAGGAATACACCTTGGAAGGACTGATGCAAGATGTTCAAAGCGCGAAAAAAATCCTTGCGAAAGGTAAGGGTCAAGAGATTCATACCGTAGGTAAATTTGCTACTGTTAAGACCCGTAAGAAGGTCAAGAAACAACAAAATAAAAAACAACTCGGACCTACTAAGAAGGAGACAAAGAAAGTAATCAAGATCAAAAGGAAGTGTTTCCTTTGTGGTGAAAATGGACATTGGAAAAGAAATTGCCCAAAGTCTCAAAACAAAAAGGAAGAAGGTAATATTAATTATCTTGAAACATGTTTTTTGGCGGATTCTATGGATTCTTGGGTGATAGACTCTGGAGCCACTAATCATGTTTTTTTTTCCTTAAAGGGGTGAAAAGAAAGGAGAAGTCTTCATGAGAAGAAATTCAACTTGCGTTTAGGCAATGGAGCGTTGGTGTCTCCTAGTTCAGTGGGTGATATTAGAATTAGTTTAGATTCTTATAGGCATTTAGATTTAATAGACGTTTATTATGTACCTCAATGCAAGAGGAATTTAATTTCAGTTTCTTGTTTAAATAAATTTGGTTATTCGGTTACTTTTAATAAAGCTTTTATTATTAGTAAGAATGACAAAATTATTTGCAAAGATGAAATTTCCCTTTATCTTTATAGTGTAAATATACCTAGAGGGGGGGGGGGGGGTGAATAGGTATATGCTTCAATTTTTGTCTTCTTTTAAAAACAATGCAATTTTAATAATGCTTAATGAAAATTGCAAACAATGACACACAATATTTATGTGGTAAACCTCCGAAGAGGAAACATCCACGGGTTGATACCACAACCACCGGCAAAAGCAAATCCATTATTTCAAATAAGAGTTACACACTCAAGCAATAGACACATGCTCTCCAAGCTATCACTCTTACTCTACCATTGAACCTAGTGATCTACTAAGCCGACTTCCTATCCAAGACCTCCTATCTCTAGGAAGATTCCTTGCTCACCTATCTGGATCCTCCCTACCCTAGACAAGACTTCTTGCTCAACTATCCAAGTCCTCCCGACTCTAGTTGAGACTTTCTTACTCAACAATCCGAGGTCTCACACCTCCTGTCGAGATTTCCACTTGCTTAGCTATCCAAGTCCTCCCGACTCTAGCTAAGTCTTCCAATTGCTCAAATCAAAGAATCACTCTAAGATATGAGACTTTCTGCCTCTTCACAAGGCATCTAAGTGATCATGAATGCAAAACGCAAACAAGCACTCAACATAGAAAATGATGATCAACCAATTCTATGGACATGCAACTAGATAGCTAGATTATACTTTCAAAGAGCAATCACAAATGTATCTAGTCAACCTAAGCATGTTATCAACTAAGAACATAGATATGAAGATATAGACACGAAATTTCCCTTTATCTTTATAGTTTAAATATACATAGAGGGGATGGGGGGTTGAATAGGTATATGCTCCAATTTTTTCTTCTTTTAAAAACAATGCAATTTTAATAATGCTAATTAAAATTGCAAACAATGATACATAATATTTACGTGGTAAACCTACGAAGAGGAAACTGTAGGGAAAAAAACGGTTCAAAAAGCAACGGAAGCGTGAGAAAAAAAATTAGGGTTTGCTAATCAAAAAAATCCATTTTATTAACAAGAACCTTAACCCTATATTAATTGATATATATAATAAGTATCGTACCTTTTTTTTTCATGACAATTAAACTAGCGTCGAATTGAATCCGTAAGATCTCCCAATCCAATCACGAACGTGAATCACCTAGGAGTGTGGGCTCCCTTTCTTTAAATTGTATACCTGAGGAAGGAAACAAACAAACTCAATAGTGTATTTGTAAATATATTAAAGACTTCCTAATTTGATTAGATAAATAATTCCTTTTATTTATCCACTTATCAAATATAGTCTTTAATATTAATTATATTACCAACAATAGTATAATATTAGGAGACCATCTCCTAATAGAAAAAGGTTTTGACTTTTAATTAAATAATTAATTAATCACCAAATTAATTAATTTCCATTTAATTAAATAAATAAATATATATATATATATAATTAAGTTATTATAAATAGCCTTGCCGCCCAACACATATATATGGGCCAATATATTATTTTCTTATTTTCTTATTTTCTTAAATCCATTTGACCTTTATAAAAAGTCAACATGTGAACTAGACCCATTCTTACAAATAGAAACAAGTCCACATACCTCAATACAAATCTAGATGGACTTCTAAATTGGTCCAGTAGAATATATCAAGTGATCCATACTAGTTCGTGTGGATTAGGGATCTTGGCGGGCTATCTAAATTTAAGCTCCAATAGACACAACCCAATCACAATCAAAAAATGATTCACTTATGTCCGATCTATTTAATTTTAGTTCATTCCACTAAATAACTAAAATTGAACTCTTAAATAAAGATAGAATAAGTTGATGTTACTCATTTGTACCCTAGACAACCTTATTCGAGAAAATGTATCCTCGTGAAGAATACCAGAAATCGCCAAGAGCTCATAGACCGCCTATAGCTCTCCAAGTTACCATATTTACTCATTTGACCACATTTTGAACTTTGATATTTTGACTTGTCCAGAAGCCATGTTTCAATAGACACTATTGAAAACTTAACGTTAAGATTTAATATCCAATACCTCAAAACATCCATATGATGGTATTCTACTCTTATTCAATAAATGGAACCACAATGTCCATATCTATAAATGAAGTCCTCTATCGATTAACAAATGAATACCACAAAACAATCGAGGATATACTATGCTATATAATCGTACTCATTGATAGCTCAAATGATAAAACTTGCAACCATAAGTCCATCATTTATCTCAGGATTGAGATATACTCTCTGATTGTCTTGAAATGAAAACTTTTATACATTAACGGTTCTAGATAAAGTATTTCATTTTGATTCTATTCAATGCACCCGGTACACTAGATTCTTTTGCCAAAGACACCACACTCTGATGATTTTAGACTCGTCATAACACATTTGATCCCACTCCAATGCTAGCAAAAGAATCTACAACTTTGACAAGATAAAGGTGCCCAACCTTTTATCTTAAGTTGTGAATACTATTCAAGACTAACTAAAAAATTTTGTCTACCTCATACATATCTAGATGTATCAACAATTCTTCTTTTCTCATAGTCTTTTGACCTTATGATTATTTACTTTTAACAATTATAAAAATTAAACTATAAATGCTATAAGATTTGTTAAACTAGAAATCACTTTATTGATATGAAAAGACTGTCAATTACAATATTACACTCTTGCTATCAAGCATAATCATAACAATCTCCCACTTGCTCTTTAGCAAATGTGTCATATCTCTCATCTCAATGTTTTCTAGATGCCCAGCAAAACACTTTTATGGAAAAGCCATTGTAAAGGGATCCGCTAGATTTTCTGCTGATGCGATCTTGGTAATCGTCACGTCACCCCTATGTACAATTTCCCTCAGAAGTTGATACTTTCTTTCAATGTGTTTCCCTCTCTTATGACTTTTTGGTTCTCTCGAATTAGCCACTGCTCCACTATTGTCACAATAGATAGTGATCTGCTTATTCGCATCAGGAACCACTTCCAAGTCAAACAGGAATTGGCAGAGACAGACAGCCTCTTTAGCAGCCTCGCATGTGGCAACATACTCGGCTTCCATGGTGGAATCAGTAATACAAGATTGCTTGATACACCTCCATATGATTTCCCATCCTCCAATAGTAAACACAGATCCTAATGTTGATATCCTGGAGTAAGAATCTGACTAAAAATCAGAATCTGTATACCCAACCATAATTAAATCTCCTCTAGAGTATTTAAGCATATAATCTCTCGTTCTCCTAAGATACTTGAAAATATGCTTGACTGCTGTCCAGTGATCAGGACCAAGTTTCTACTGAAACCTGCTAATTATGCCCACAGGAAAACAAATATCTGGCCTAGTGCAGAGCATTGCATATATGAGACTTCCAACTGCCGATACATATGGAACCCTACTCATGAATTGCTCTTCATGCTCATTCTTAGGAACTTGTTCCTTAGAAAGTTTGATTCCATGTATGAAAGGTTACATACCTTTCTTGGAATCTTGCATGGAAAACTTAGACAAGATTTTATCTATATATGAAGCCTGGGATAATGCAATCGTTCTATTCTTTCTATCTCTTATGACTTGGATACCAAGAATATAACTTGCTTCTCTTAAGTCCTTCATATCAAATTGTCTTGCTAACCATTCATTTATTGATGTCAATACACCTACATCGTTTCTGATGAGTAGTATATCATCAACATAAAGAAATAGGAAAAAAACTTGTCACCTTTAATCCTTTTGTATAGACAAGGTTCATGAAGGTTTTGAATAAATCCAAAACTTTTCAAAGCTTGATCGAACCTTTTGTTCTAGGATCTGGATGCTTGCTTCAATCCATATATGGATCTTTGCAACTTGCATACCCTTTCCTCTTGACCTTTTTCAATGAATCCTTCTGGATGCATCATATAGATGCTTTCTCCAAGACTTCCATTAAGGAAAGTTGTCTTGACGTCCATTTACCAAATCTCTAGGTCTAGAGATGCCGCAATGGATAAGAGTATCCTAATGGATTTAAGCATGGCCGCAGGAGAGAAGGTTTCTTCATAATCGATACCTTCCTTCTGTGTATAACCTTTATCTACCAATCTAGCTTTAAAGGTTTCCACCATTCCATTCATTCCTCTTTTCTTCTTGTATACCCACTTGCACTGGATGGGTTTTATCCCTTTAGGCAAGTCTACAAGAGACAAGACTTTGTTTTTGAACATAGATTCAATTTTGGATAGTGTTGCCTTTTGCCAATGGTGAAAATCAACATCTTTCATTGCTTCCTTGTACGTATAGGGATCATTGTCGTCCGGAAGATTCTCTACATATTTTCATAGACCAATGTAACTCTCGGGTTGTCTAACAACCCTCCCACAATGACGAGGTATGGTAGATTGTTGATCTTGTGTTGGTATGGAACTTACAATTGGGCTTGGTTACCAAACCTCTTGTGGAATTGTATCTCCTAAAAGCTCATTTAGGACAATTCTGTTTTTAGGCACAAAATTATTTATATAGTTCTCTTCTAGAAATTTAGAATTTGTCGAAACAAATACTTTAAGATCTGAAGGACTATAAAAATAATATCCTTTTGTTTCTTTTGGATTCCCTACAAATATGCATGTTTGTGAACTGGACTCCATCTTTTTTGTCTTTTCTTTTAACACGTGTGCAGGACATCCAAATATCCTTAAGTGTTGTAAACTAGGCTTTCACCCAGTTCATAACTCATGCGGTGTGTTAGGAACCAACTTAGATGGTACATCGTTTAGAATGTACATTGCAATTTGTAAAGCATATCCCCAAAAGAATTAGGGAGCGTTGAATAACTCAACATAGACCTAACCATATCCAAAAGAGTTCTATTTCTCTTTTCTGCCACCCCATTTTGTTGAGGTGTACCTGGTGCATAAAACTGAAAAATTATTTCATTATCAATAAGATATGGATGAAACTCACCAGATAGATATTCTCCACCACGATCGGACCTTAAGATTTTTATGCGTTTCTCAAGCTGATTTTCTACTTCAGCTTTAAATGCTTTGAACATATCAAAAGCATCCGACTTTTGTCTCATGAGATACACATATCCAAATCTTGAGTGATCATCCGTGAAAGTGATGAAGTACTCATATCCACCTCTAGCTTGAATGCTCATAGGTCGACACACATCAGTGTGTATCAATCCTAAACATTCGATGGCTCTTGTGCCTTTGGTCGTAAAAGACCTTTTGGTCATTTTACCATCCAAACAAGATTCACAAGTTGGTAGATCATCAACCTTTAAGTCACTTAGAGGTCTGTCACTTACCAATATTTTAATCCTATTAAGGTTAATATGACCTAGGCGCAAATGCCATAGGTAGGTTTCATCTTTTGATAATTTTACTTTTTTATGATTAGGTTCCATTGATTCTGTGTCTAACTAGTGAGCGATATTTCTTGGCAAGTAGAATAAACCGTTTTCCAATGTACCTTTGCAAACAAGTTTGTTATTCTTACTAATAATAAAACCTTTATTAAAAGTAACCGAATATCCAAATTTATTTAGACAAGAGACCGAAATTAAATTCATCTTGAATTGTGGTACATAATAAACATTTATTAAAACTAAGTGCCTATAAGAATCTAAACTGATTCTAATATCTCCCACTACACTAGTAGACACCAACGCTCCATTGCCTAAATGCAAGTTGAATTCATTCTTATTTAGTCTATTCCTTTGTCCCTTTTCACCTTAAAAGAAACACTTTCCTTTGATCTTGGTTACTTTCTTGGTCTCCTTCTAAGTAGGCTAAAGATGCTTTTTTTCTATTGTCTCTTGACCTTCTTACTGGTCTTTAACAGTAACGACTTACAAAGCATATGAATCTCTTGACCCGTGCCTTTCACAAGGATTTTTTCCGCGCATTGAACATCTTGCATCCGGCCTTGCAAGGTGTATTTCTTATTATTTAAGGTATAGTCCAACTTGAATTGATCAAAGGAATCTGATAGTGAGTTGACAATCATGTCAATTTTGGTCTCACCATCTATCTCAGCACCATTCAGTTCAGCAATGTTGAGATGTGCTATGACTTTCATCATGTGATCTTTCACACCCTATCCAGGTTTCATCCTAAGATTCATAAAAGCAGTTACTACCTCTCTCTTAGTTGTCCTAGACCTCATAGCAAAATTCTCCTCTAGAGACATCATTATATCGGCATCAGTCTCTATTCCTTGATGTTGCTGTTGCAACACATCGGAGAAGGTGGCCATAATGTAATGTACATTTAGCCATCTCATTTGAAGACTTCCACTACTGATACTCATCTCCTTGCTCATGAGTAGATTCGTTAGTTTGATGGTTAAGGAATAGAAATAATGAATTTATGTTTTTCAGCTTGCTATAACAACTCAATTTTCCTTTTCCATGTGACATAATTATCATCAGCTAAAGTATTATCTTTTAGGATGTTGATTAGGGATGGGTTCATGATTTCATTTTTATAACAAAAATTATATAAGTAAACAATCATGACATAACACTTTTGAATATTAATCTTGAATAAAATAAAATAATTTCAATCGTAAAAATTCAACGGTAATCCAACACCCATAAATGTCACGTCTCCTTTGGGAGTTCGCAACATTTACTAGTTGGACTAGGTCCCACCTAATTGTTAACATAACAACCAACGTTTTCAATTTTAGCATTGTATTTTTTATTAACAAGAACTCTTGGAAGGATATTAATAAAAATACATTGAGTGTAATACCAAGTTATCGACCTTAAATATAATCACTCACGAATATCCCTCCTTTAGGAGTAGATATCGTTTGGGCTAACTGTCTAGTCTATCCTTGTAAGGAAGTATCTTGCTAAATTCTATTCATGAATCCCCTTGGGGGGTTATTCACGAAACATAAAGCTCAACTAAACTTAGAGGCCGTAGGTGTTCCAAAACACCTTCTCCCACTCAATTGTTTAAGGCGTGTGATTGAATTCCAAAGAATGATTTATCAAGTTATCTAGATGCCAATTTAGATACTTAAACCATTCAATGCATGTTCATGTTCATACCAAAAGAGATATATGAGTGGCACTCTTATTCTATATGACATGTTATCAATCAATGACAAACATTGCAATATTTACGAAAATATAAATAGCTACAATTTTGGTCCATCCTAGAAAAACAAGTAAATTACATATGTCTTGGAATGCAAAAACTCCTTTCTTGGCGAACAAGTCTTCACGCTACCTTCGTCGTTCGGACTCTCTCGGCTACCTCCCATGGGCGTGCGCACCCTTCACCCTTACCCATTGCGTGCGCATGCCACAAACCCATAAATGGCTGCCATGCGCATCCCATGGCTACCAAAGGGCTGTAGTGCACAGCCCATGCCACAACAAACGTGGTTGCGTGCTCTTCGCACGCAGGTTCGTTGTTACGGCATACATGGTCTAAAACTTGTTCCAGTTGCTCCTAATTCTTCAAACCTTCGAGTCTTCGAAACTTGAATGTATTACAGAAGAATTTAAATAATAAAATACTGCAGTTTTTTATTATTACAATAGTGCAGTTTTTTTTATTACAACAACAAAATAAAATAAAAAACTTAGCAACTACTAAGAAGGAAATTATGGCTATAATAGACCACCCTTCTTGTTACAACCCCAAAACAAAATTACATTGAAATTCTAGGACCAAAATTGAGCAATAACTAACCACATATAAAACATATATATATATATATATATATATATATATATATATATATATATCTATACATTCCAATATAAATATATATGAGAATACCTAGAGTGCCATCTCTTTCTAAAACATGCATATATACATTAAAAAGAAAAAGATTCATGTACACATAGATCAATTAATCAAGGGTACAACCAGGCTCTAATACCAATTGTAGGGAAAAAAACGGTTCAAAATGCAACGGAAGCGTGAGAAAAAAAAAGTAGGGTTTGGGTATATAAAAAAAATTCCCTTTTAATAACAAGAACCTTAACCCTAGATTAATTTATGTATATAATAAGTATCGTACCTTTTTTTCGTGACGATTGAACTAGCATCGAATTGAATCCGTAAGATCTTTCAATCCAATCACGAACGTGAATCACCTAAGAGTGTGGGCTCCCTTTCTTTAAATTGTATATCTGAGGATGGAAACAAACAAAATCTTCTTCTTTGTTAGTCACTATAATCCTCCAAGAGAAAAAACCAAGAACGTCCAGTCACTTGTGAAATATCAATCAATTTGATTGAAACTCGCGTGAACCTTGATTCGATGTTGTACACAAAACCCTTTTGATGCAAATGATACTAGCATACTATAGAAAACAAAAAACGTAACCCCTTTTCTCTAAGCTTGGCCGAATTCTTCACACAATGAGTTGGACGAAGTTTTTTTTCTAAAAAAAAAAAAAAAAAAAAAAACAACTTCTCACACCAAAAACTAAGGCTTGGTCAAAATTTACAAGTAGTATATATAGGAGACCAAATCCTCTCCTAAAAAGGATTTACTTGGTGGTTAAGAATCATTTCCTTAAGTAGATTTACTTGGTGGTTAAGAATCCTTTTCTAAAAAGAATTATATACTACACCAAGACTCATAATTCAACTCAATAGTGTATTTGTAAACATATTAAAGACTTCCTAATTCGATTAGATAAATAATTCTTTTTATTTATCTACTTATCAAATATAGTCTTTAATATTAATTATACTACCAACAATAGTATAATATTAGGAGACCATCTCCTAATAGAAAAAGATTTTGACTTTTAATTAAATAATTAATTAATAACCAAATTAATTAATTTCCATTTAATTAAATAATAAAATAGAATAATATAATTAAGCTATTCTAAATAGCCTTGCCGCCCAACACATATATATGGACCAATATATTACTTTCTTATTTTATTAAATCCATTTGACCTTTATAAAAAGTCCACATGTGAACTAGAACCATTCTTACAAAACGAAACAAGTCCACATACCTCAATACAATTCTAGATGGATCCCTAAGTTGGTTTGGTAGAATATATCAAGTGATCCATACAAGTTCGTGTGGATTGGGGATCTTGGCCGGCTATTTAAATTTAAGCTCCAATAGACACAACCCAATCACAATCAACAAATGATTCACTTAGGTCCGATCTTTTTAAATATTAGTTTATTCCACTAAAGAACTAAAAATGAACTCTTAAATAAAGATAGAATAAGTTGATGTTACTTATTCGCACCCTAGACAACCTTATTGGAGAAAGTGCATCATCGTGAAGAATACCAGTAATCGCCAAGAGCTCATAGACCGCCTATAGCTCTCCAAGTTACCATATTTACTCTTTGACCACATTTTTAACTTGGATATTTTGACTTGTCCAGTAGCCATGTTTCAATAGACACTATTGAAAACTTAACGTTAAGATATAATATCCAATACCTCTAAACATCCATATGATGGTATTCTACTCTCATTCAATAAATGGAGCCACGATGTCGATATCTATAAATGAAGTCCTCTATCGATTAACAAATGAATACCAGCAAACTATCGAGGATAGCCTATGTTATATAATCGTACTCATTGATAGCTCAAATGATAGCTGAAATGATAACACTTGTAACCATAAGTACATTATTTATCTCAGGATAGAGATACACTCTCTGATTGTCTTCAAATGAAAACTTTTATCCATTGACGGTTCTACATAAAGTATTTCATTTTGATCCTATTCAATGCACCCAGTACACTAGATTCTTTTGCCTAAGGACACCACAGTTTGATGATTTTAGACTCGTCATAACAGATTGGATCCCACTCAATTGCTAGCAAAAGAATCTACAACTTTGACAAGATAAAGGCGCCCAACCTTTTATCTTTAGTTGTGAATATTTTTCAAGACTAACTAAAGATTTTTGTCTACCTCATACATATCTAGATGTATGAACAATTCTTCTTTTCTCATAGCTTTTTGACCTTATGATTATTTACGTTTGACAATTATAATAATTAAACTATAAATGCTATAAGATTTGTTAAACTAGAAATCACTTTATTAATATGAAAAGATTATTAATTACAATATTACACTCTTGCTATCGAGCATAATCCTAACAGAAACATCCACGGGTTGATACCACAACCACCGGCGAAAGAAAATCCACTATTTCAAATACGAGATACACACTCAAGCAATCAACACATGCTCTCCAAGCTATCACTCTTACTCTACTATTGAACCTAGTGATCTACTAAGCCGACTTCCTATCCAAGACCTCCTATCTCTAAGAAGATTCCTTGCTCACCTATCCGGATCCTCTCAACCCTAGGCAAGACTTCTTGCTCAACTATCCGAGTCCTCCCGACTCTTGTTGAGAATTTCTTGCTCAACAATCCGAGGTCTCACACCTCTTGTCGAGACTTCTACTTGCTTAGCTATCCAAGTCCTCCCCGACTTTAGCTAAGACTTCCAATTGCTCAAATCAAAGAATCAATCTAATATATGAGACTTCCTACCTCTTCACAAGGCATCTAAGTGATCATGAATGCAAAACACAAACAAGCTCTCAACATAGAAAATGATGATCAACAAATTCTATGGATATGCAACTAGATAGCTAGATTATACTTTCAAAGAGCAATCACAAATGTATCTACACAACCTAAGCATGTTATCAATTAAGAACATAGATATGAAGATATAGACACCAATTGAAACACAACCTAGTTCTTAGAAAATGAAATTAGATCTAGAAATAGTCAATCAAGCATAAGAGCAAAAGAATTCTAGAAGTAATTTTATGTTTATCAAGTTTTGCACAAATCATTCAATTTATAAAAAATCTAGCTCAACTCTAAAATCAAATCAACAAACCAAAAAATGATATCAAAATCATCCTATTCATGCTTCTTAATCAAATAGCATTAATCAATAAGAAGATCTAAGAAGAAATCTAAGAAGATGATGATTTTACCAACAAGGATGAAAATCACGAACTTAAGATCTGATCACAACGAAAACTCTAGACATCCTTTGGTTCTGGAAATGTTTGAGGTTTGTATAAATCTTCAAGACACTCGAAATCGGTTTTAGAATCAAGTGATTCGGGGTAGAAATGAAGAAGTTATCACAAAAACAAAAATCAAAATGTAGAGAGAAAAATTCTGCACTTGTTCTTCAAAATCGTTTTTCTCAACATCTAATGAATGAGAGGGAAGGAGAGGTTTTAAAGAGAGAAAAACCAAAAGACCATTTTGACCTCATGCCTTAGTTCCTCCCCGAGATTGTGCATGGGCATCTCAGGGCAGCAAGGCTTTGGGGCCAAGATTTCCATGCACCATCATTGGAAGGTGCCAAGTGATGGCTTGTGCCATCGCACCTCTTCCCTTGCACTTCTCTCTCGTTCTTCGACCGTTCTTTTACCTCCGAACTCCGAATTCAAATCCTTTTGAAGATTACAAACCAGGACTCCCTCACATACATGGAAATATAAGATACTCAACCCAAAAAATAATAATTCGACTCAATTAATGAAGATGAAGACAATGTACCCAACATGAGTTGAAAGTGTAGTACCTTTTTACATAGAACTCGAAATCAATAGTATGAGTAACCGAAATGACCGGAGCTCAATCATGAATAATATAAGACTAAAATCAAGATCAAGATCCATGTTATACAAACATATAAACAAACAAACACATTTCACACAAGAATGCAAACTACATAGAGATAGTCTCCAATCATGCATTTTCCGAAACATGCTACTTTCATACCAATGCATGAGCATTCAACTTCAATTGTGTGAATGTGTTATACTAAATGATGTGATATGATGCAGGGACACAAATGTATGAATTGTGTGTGTGTGTGCATTTAATGATGCACAACTAAGCAGGGACACATATGAATGAGTTTTGTGTGTGTGCACATTTAATGATGCACAACTAAGCAGGGACACATATGAATGAATTGTGTGTGTGTGCGCTTACGCCTCGCAAGAGGAAGAAGAATCTCGATACCTTCGCATCCAAGAATAGTACCAATCCTCTTGAAGATGAATTTTGCATCATGAGAAGTTGCTTTTCATACTTGAAGCTCTTATCATCATGAACCACTTAAGCAACTAAGCATTACAAAGAAATGAAGTTTTGTTATGGAATAAAGCCAACACAAATCTAAAGCCTAACAAAAGGTACATTGAAAAACTGTTTATTCTATTTGCATGGAAATATCTATCACTTGTTAGATACGGAATGAATGGAACCTAATCATAAAAGGGTAAAAGTATCAAAAGATGAAACCTACCTATGACATTTACGTCTAGGTCATATTAACCTAAATAGGATTAAAAGATTGGTTAGTGACGGACCTCTAAGTGACTTAAAGGTTGATGATTTACCAACTTGTGAATCTTGTTTAGAAGGTAAAATGACCAAAAGGTCATTCACGACCAAAGGCGCAAGAGCCATCGAATGTATAGGATTGATACACACTGATGTGTGTGGACCTATGTGTATTCAAGCTAGAGGTGCATATGAGTACTTCATCACGTTCACGAATGATCACTCAAGATTTGGCTATGTGTATCTCATGAGACATAAGTCGTATGCCTTTGATATGTTCAAAGCATTTAAAGCTGAGGTTGAAAATCAACTAGAGTAATGCATAAAAATCTTGAGGTCTGATCGTGGTGGAGAATATCTATCTTGTGAGTTTCAGCAAAATCTTATTGATAATGGGATAGTTTCTCAGTTTTCTGCACCAGGCAAACCTCAACAAAATGTGGTGGTAGAAAGGAGAAATAGAACTCTTTTGGACATGGTTAGGTCTATGTTGAGTTATTCAACGCTACCTAATTCTCTTTGGGGATATGCTTTACAAACCGCAATGTACATTCTAAACGATGTACCATCTAAGTCGGTTTCTAAAACACCGCATGAGTTGTGGATCGGGCGAAAGCCTAGTTTAGAACACTTAGGGATATTTAGATGTCATGCGCATGTGTTAAAAGGAAAGATAGAATAGATGGAGTTCCATTCAGAAACATGCATATTTGTAGAGTATCCAAAAGGAACAAAAGGATATTATTTTTATAGTCCTTCAGATCTTAAGTATTTGTTTCAACAAATGCAATATTTATAGAAAATGACTATATGAATAATTTTGCGACTAAAAGTAGAATTGTCCTGAATGAGCTTTTAGGAGATACAATTCCACAAGAGGTTTCGCAACCTAGCCCAATTGTAAGTTCCATACCAACACAAGATCAACAATTTATCATACCTCGTCGTAGTGGGAGGGTTGTTAGACAACCCGAGAGATATATCGGTCCGTGAAAATTTGTAGAGAATATTCCAGATGACGATGATCCCTATACGTACAAGCAAGCAAAGGAAAATGTTAATTGTCACCATTCGCAAAAGGCAATGCAATCCGAAATTGAATCTGTGTTCAAAAACAAAGTTTGGTCTCTTGTAGACTTTCCCAAAGGGATAAAACCCATCAGCTGCAAATGGGTATACAGGAGGAAAAGAGGAATGGATGGAAAGGTGGAAACCTTTAAAGCTAGTGAAATTCCCTAGAAAGTGTGTGTCTACAACCTAGGGGGGAGAGGGTGAATAGGTTTTAATTCGATAGATTACCAATTTTGCGAATTAATCAATACTATTGATTTTACCCCATTCTCCTAAGTGTTCAAGAAAGAGACAACAAACAACACACAATATATACGTGAAAACCCTCCAAATGGAAAAAACCACAAGCTATTCAGTGCGCCGCACTCGATCGAATTAACATCCCGTCTAACCCTCCAGTTACTAACCCTTTCACTCTACCCAACGGGCCTTTATAGTGATTTTGGATCACCAACCTTGCTCACTAATCACATAGCCACAAGCTTAACCAATAATGAAGAGATAATGGCAACCTAAGTGAATATGCAAGAATATTCTATATGCAAAAATGTTAGGTCAAGACATTTATGCTTATCTAGGATTAATAATGACAATTAAAGCAAATCCTAGATATCAATGTTCTAAAAGCAAAGGCAAGAAGAATTAGCTAGAAGGGTAAAATCGTCCTAAATTCTAGCTATCATAAATTGATGAATCTTAACGAACAATCAATACTCAAACATGTCATAAAAGGAATTAACCACACAAGCAAGCATTTAATAAGCAATAGAGACTAAAACCCTAGGCATACATGTCTTTGTAATGAAACTATGAAGTCTAGAGCATGTAGAAGTTACCTAGTCAAGAAGAAGATGATGTTCCACGCTTGAATGATCCTAGAATGAAGTTAGATGATCATGAGATGAAGTTGGGTTGAGTAAAAATGAGTATTTGGGAGTCCCTCTCTCTCTAGAAAAGCTAGAACACAAAAATGGCTTCTTCGACTCTTAAAAAACAAAGAGAAGAGAAGAGAACATATATATATGGTGCCCTACATAAAATGATGTCAATTTGGGCGAAAAACAACCAAATCCCATTAGGACCACTGGCTGTACTGCGGTCCAGGTAAGTGTCCAGATCGCAACACAGAGAGCGGTGTATCGCCTGGACAACGCCACTATATAGGGCGCTGTGCATGCAATATGCACAGACCGCGGTCTGGACAGCATGCAACGCGTGAAACTCTGCTTGGGAGATCGCGGTGTATACAACAAGCATATACCGCGATAGCCACAGTGTGCATCCTCTGGTAAACACTGTTGTGCAGGCCGCGGTGAGGGCATTGCACAGAAAGCGGTTTGAACCACGAAATAGAAGATAAAATCCTCTTTTTAAGGCATAAACATACATTCAATACTCAAATAAAAATAAGACACACAAGGCACACAAAATGGCAAATAAGCATGCAAGCAAGATAATTAAAAAAAGATGCATAAGTGTGTGTATGCACTAATACCTCTTCAATAAAAGTTAAGCAAGTGTTTTTACCTTTGATGCTTGAGCTTGGTTACAAACAATGAAGCCCTAAACTACCCTTACATATTAATCCCAAAATGTGGTTGTCAACGAAATAAGCCAATCAAACACTGAGGAACTTACAATCTCCCCCTTTGGCTATTTCGTGACAAAACCACTCACTCACAAAGAATCCTCACAACAAAAAGAAACAACAAGAGGTTAACAAAAAACGTTATATATTACAAGAGATACCTAAGGCTAAATCTTCAAATCTTTCATCTCTTGTAGAATGATCATCCCTACAAAACAAAGAACTACACTTTCCAAGATAAGTGTATGAGAAGGATCATGATAATTAAAAACAAGCGCAATTTGCATGAATTAGAAACAAGTAACATGCAATCAACAATGCACATAGCAAAAGCTCCCCCTAAATAGATCAACTCTCTCTCAATAGGCCAATCTCCCCTTAAATCATCATGCCAATATCAACTCCCCCTAAATCTAATACTACTCCCCCTTTTTGTCACAAGATAGGCAAATGAGTATTCCCTAACCGGGAAGTTTTAGCAAAGAGAGATATTTGCAATGTAAATGCATAATCATATACAACAACTTTATACAGTTTAATTAAGAGAGAGAGAAATTCATGGAAGTTTTATTGATTGGAATATGTGCGAATGTTGCCTTGAATAAAATACATGCAACATCAACTTCCAAAAGCATGGTATTTGGCAAAGGAAATAACACATGAGGTTCCAAGAGAAGTCAAACCAATTTGCACCAAATTGTCAATGGAAAACAAGATACAGTTTAACCAAAAAAAATAAGAGCAACTATCAAACTTTACAAGTTGAACAAGACATGAGCGATTATTGCGCCCTTTTAGATTTTTCCGGGCAAGATGCCCGTATGATATTAGCCTTGTTCAATAAATAAAGAGAGAGAGAGACTATTGGATTGTAAAATCCTTGAAATGGATACAATAACCTTATTGAAATGAAGTCTCAAAAGTCACTTGCACACATATTTGCAATCATTTTGTAAGCATTCAATAAATTCATCATGCATAACACTTTAAGCATGTCAAGATCAAGTTTTCATAAACATGGAGATAAATTTTGGATCAATCAAATTTCCTAGTCCAAAAATACATGTTTGAACACAAATGAGACATGCATTTCGAATAAGGCAAAAACACACTTATTAAATGAAAAGTCATATAATAATATATGCATCCAAGATACTCAAGCAATTAATTAAAGAGCATAAAATTGAACAATTATTTGCTTATTAGAATGCAAGTTTGCTCTCTTTGCTTGAGCTCCCCATTTGGGGTCAACCACAAAACTCATCAACGCAAATGACAAATCCCAATAGACCTACTAAGAGATTAAAACTTAGTTGAACCTAATGATTTTGTAAACAAATTCGTTAGTTGATCATTTGTTCCCACATGTTTAAGTGCAATGCATTTGCTCTCAACTAGCTCTCGAATGAAATGATGTCTAATGTCAATATGCTTAGTTCTAGAATGTTGGACATGATTTTTTGAAATATTAATGGCACTCATGTTATCACAATAAAGGGTTAGATTACCTTGATCAAAGCCATAATCCACAAGCATTTGCTTCATCCAACGGAGTTGTGTGCAAGCACTCCCAACGGCAATATACTCGGCCTCGACTGTAGATAATGAGATGGAATTTTGATTTTTGTAAAACCATGACACAATATTGTTCCCTAGGAATAAGCAACCGCCCAATGTACTCTTCTTATCATCACAATTACCTACCCAATCTGCATCACTAAAGCCAACTAAACTAGCATTATTGTCAAAAGAGTACCATATCCCATAATTGGATGTCCCGTTAGCATATCGAATGATTCTCTTCATAGAGGAGAGATAGGATTCCTTGGGATTGGCTTGGTACCTAGCACACACACCAACACTAAAAGCTATATCGGGCCTACTAGCAGTCAAGTATAACAAGCTCCCTATCATGCCACGATATAGACTTTGATCCACATTTTTTACACTAGCATCCTTGCTAAGTTTAAATGTGGTACCCATAGGTGTGTAACAATGCTTGGCATTCTCAAGGCCAAATTTCTTCACTAGGTTCTTAGCATATTTAGCTTTGGATATGAATATCCCATCATGCATTTGCTTGATTTGCAATCCTTGGAAGTAATTGAGTTCACCAACCATGCTCATTTCAAACTCATGAGTCATGACATCAACAAATTGTTTAACTTTTAAGTTGTTTGGGGAACCAAAAACTATGTCATCAACATAAATTTGAGCTATGAATAACTTATCTTTAGTACACTTGATAAACAAGGTCTTGTCAAGACATCCTCTAGAATAGCCATTGTTAACAAGATAAAGAGTGAGACACTCATACCAAGCTCTTGGTGCTTGTTTCAACCTATATAGAGCCTTTTTGAGACGATAGCCATGATTGGGGTGGTATGGATCCATAAACCCCTTGGGTTGATCAACAAACACTTCCTCTTGCAAGAAGCCATTGAGGAAGGCACTCTTAACATCTATTTGATTCAATTTAAACTTGTGCACACAAGAAATGGATAAGAGAAGCCTAATGGACTCTAATCGAGCAACAGGAGCAAAAGTCTCCTCAAAGTCAATACCCTCAATTTGTGAGTACCCTTGTGCTACAAGTCTAGCCTTGTTCCGCACAATATTGCCATCCTCATCAGACTTGGTGCCTATCACATTAGCGTTCTTAGGCCTAGGAACTAGAGTCCAAACCTCATTTCTTTCAAATTGATTTAGCTCTTCTTGCATAGCAAGAACCCAAAACTCATCACTTAAAGCTTCATCAACCTTTTAGGGTTCAATTTTAGAGGTGTAGCAAGTGTAGCTAATTTGATTTGCTAATTGATGTATAGTCCTAACCCCTTCGTTCACATCTCCAATGGTATCACTCTTGTTGTGAAGATGTCTAACCAAATGAGAAAGTTCCTCAGAGTCCAAGGTAGAATCTCTATCAAGAAATTGAAAGACCTCTTTCTCAAGATTTGAATTTTCATCACTTGAAGTCTCAACAATCTTCTCCATGGGAGAATCGTCAACCACACTAATCTCCTCATCATGGTTACTAACTTTAGACCTACAATCATCTATGATCACATTGGAGGACTCCATAACACTTCGTGTCTTCAAATTAAAAACTCTATAGACCTTACTATTTAGAGCATAGCCAATGAAAATCCCCTCATCACTTTTAGCATCAAACTTGCCAAGTTGATCAGGTTATTTAGGATGTAACACTTGCTTCCAAATGAGTGGAAGTAACTAATATTTGGCTTCTTTTCCTTCCACATTTCATAAGAGGTTTGCCTAGTACTGGGCCTTAAAAACACTATATTTCCTATATAACAAGCGGTATTTACTGCCTCGGCCCAAAGGTTCCTAGGAACATTGTTGCTAAGTAACATCAAACGAGCCATCTCTTGGAGAACCCTATTCTTCCTCTCTACAACTCAATTTTGTTAAGGAGTTCGACGAGCTGAGAACTCATGGGAGATTACAAGACTATCACAAAAATTTCAAAGCACACCTTTTCAAGTTCTCTCTCATGGTCACTTCTAATTCTCTTTATGCATTTTATGTGTGAGTTCTTCTCATTTTGAATCTTAGTGATTTCAAAGGTTTCATATTTTTCTCTAAGAATATAGGTCCATGTAAATCTAGAGAAATCACCAACACACACATAAATGTACCTCTTTCCATCGAGACTCTCTGTTTGCATGGGACCCATAAGGTCCATGTGAAGAAGCTCTAGTGGCTCCTTGGTGGCAAGATACTTACTTTTTTTATACACACTCTTAGTTTGCTTTCCTTGATGGCAAGGTCCACAAACTCCCTCAATCCTGTTTCCAAACTTAGGAAGGCCTCTCACAACATTTAACCTCTCAAGAACTTTCAAGTCTTTGAAATTCATATGACCTAACCTTTGATGCCACAATTCAACTTGATCACAACTAGACAAATTATAAGAGATGTCGATAGAATCAAGACAATAACAACTGTCACTTGATCTCTTGCCTTTCAATAAAACTTGTCCATCTTCTTTTAGAATAGAACAATCAACTTTCCCAAACATAACCGAAAGCCCTTCATCATTCAAATGTGATATGCTAAAAAGATTAGCTTGCAAGCCATCTACATAAAGAGCATTAGGTAATGAGGGCAAACCGGGGATGGATATGTTTCCTTTTCCTAAAACCTTCTTATGTGAACAATCACCAAAGGTGACAAATCCACCATCCTCCATAACAAGAGTCTCAAAGAAACTCTTATTACCAGTCATATGCCTAGAACACCCACTATCAAAATACCAAATGTTTGAGGCTTTCGCCTTTAAGGCCACTTGGGCTACATGGAAAGCATACTCATTTGTTCTAGTCCACCTAGTAGCAACATTGTCATTTCTAGAAGCATTGGGTTCATTGGCTCTAAAATTCCTAGGTGCTTGCATTTTGGCTCTTCTAAGCATATTCTTCTCAATCATGCTTTCAAATGACATAACTTAATAAATTTAAAATAATTCAGCCTTATGTGACCTTCAACGCCACAATAATGACAAATTCATACCATATCCTTGTGCAAGCATGGAAGACTTCCCTCTCCTTTATGTTGTCCTTTGGTGTTGAGTCGAATCTCTTCTTTGAAATACCCTTTGTGGTTGATCCAAATTAGCTTCTCTTCTTGGTTGTGGGTGAAAACTCCTTTGTTGACTTTGAGAGCTCCTTGGAAATTGAGGTATTGTTTGATGAGTTCTATCTTTTGGTGGATGAGCTTTAGCTTGAGAATTTGTTTGAGCATTCATTTGAACTTGCTTTGATGATTCTCCAACTTTATTCAATATCATTTGTTGGTGTGAACCTTGAGTCTCTTTTCTCCTCTTGACTCTTGACATAGATGGTCTTCTTCAAGAAAGTGGCATCCTTGCCTTCCACATATCCTAAGCCCATTTTATCAATAGAACTTTTCCCACATGAAAGCATCTTGTCAAGTCTCTTGGTTCCAAATGTCATCTTGGTAACTAATTCTTTCGCTTCCCTAAGCTCAACCTTTAAGTTCTCTTCGCTCTTCTTAGTGATCACAAGCTCCAACTTCAAACTCTCTTCTAACTCTTTTCCACTCTTTACTTTCTCACTCAAGTGAGTAATCTTGAAAGTCAACTCTTGGTTCTCTTTTTTAAACTCTTGAATCTCCTTCTTCTTTTTCAATCTAGACTTTTCAAAAAACTTCATGAAGTCTACATAGTCCATTTCCTCATCAATCTCAAATCTAAAGTTAGAAGAGGTACTCTCATCACTAAAGTCACTTGTTTCTTCCTTATCACTCACAACTTCCTTGCCATTATGAGATGTTATGAAGTCAATGAAGTTTGAAACTTTATCTTCATCATCCAAAGATTTTTCTTCCTCTTCTAAGTCTTCACTATCGCTTCAAGTGGCCGCCATTGTCTTCCCCTTCTTCTTCTTCATCTTTAAATCTCCACATTCTGGAGCAATGTGACCAAAACCACTGCATTCATAGCATTGAATGCCCTTCTTGGAGTCACTTTCTCGAGACTTTTCCATCTTCTTGAAAGGAGTTTTCTTTTTCATTTCCTTTCCCTTCGACCTAAATCATTTCCTTTCAAACTTCATGAATTTCTTGAATCTTTTAACCATGAGGTCCATTTCTTCATCCGAGTCCTCCTCATTTTCTTCAACCTTTGTGGTCTTCAAAGCAATGCTCTTTTGCTTCTTTGTAGGTATGGGTGTGGTGTTCATCTTGACTCATAAGCCAGAAATCTTCCAATGACTTCACTTGGCTTCATATTCTTGTACTCACTATTCTCTTCAAATGTCGTCACCTTTGATTCCAACCTTGACGGAAGTGACCTCATAATTTTTTGCTTGACTCTTCTATCTGAATAAGGGTCACCAAGTTGATGGCTTTGGTTGACAATATCCATCAACTGCACTTGAAAGTCATTGAAGCATTCATGCTCCTCCATCCTAATCATCTCAAATTGCATTTGGAGGACTTGGAGCTTTGAGTCCTTGACTACTTCGTTTCCCTCATGTGCCATTTAAAGAATGTCCCAAGCTTCTTTTGCAATCCTAGTGTTTTGAACCAACTTATATTGATTATCGTCCATGGCACAAAGAATGGAATGCATAGCCTTTTTGTTCCACTTGCTTCAAACTCTTGAGTACTCCAACTAGACTTGGGCTTGAGAGCTTCTACACCATCATCAATAGTTATTGTTGGAGGAGTATAACCATCTTCAATAGCCATCCAAGCACAGTCATCTATTTGGCAAAGATAGGCTTCCATCTTGCCCTTCCAAGTAGCATAATTCACCCCATTAAGCAAAAGGGTCTTGTGCTTGAGGCTCCCTCATGACTATTTCCCGTTACCACTCATAGTGTTTGAGGGTAATAAATGATATAAAGATGCAAATGTAATGCAGCACACAAAATGCAAACAACCAAAAAACACACGGTAAGACACACACGATGCACGGATCACCTAAGTATATTTAGGCACCGGCTCTGATACCAATTAAAATTCCCTAGAAAGTGTATGTCTATAACCTAGAGGAGGGTGAATAGGTTTAAATTCAATAGATTACCAATTTTGTGAATTAATCAATATTATTGATTTTACCCCATTCTCCTAAGTGTTCAAGCAAGAGACAACAAACATAAAACAGTACCAACATGCAATATATACTTGAAAACCCTCTAAATGGGAAAAACCACAAGCTATTCAATGCGCCACACTCGATCAAATTAACATCCCGTCTAACCCTCCAGTTGCTAACCCTTTCACTCTACCCAACGGGCCTTAATAGTGATTTTGGATCACCAACCTAGTGCACTATTCACATAGCCACAAGCTTAACCAACAATGAAGAGATAATGGCAACCTAAGTGAATATGCAAGAATATTCTATATGCAAAAATGTTAGGTCAAGACATTTATGCTTATCTAGGATTAATAATGACAATTAAAGCAAATCCTTGATATCAATGTTTAAAATGCAAAGGCAAGAAGAACTAGCTAGAATAGTAAAACCGTCCTTAATTCTAGCTATCACAATTTAATGCATCTCAACAAAAAATCAATACTCAAGCATGTCATAAAAGCAATTAACCACACAGGCAAGCATTTAATAAGCAATAGAGACTAAAACCCTAGGAATACATGTCTTTGTAATGAAACTCTGAAGTATAGAGCATGTAGAAGTTACCTAGTCAAGAAAAATATGATGCTCCATGCTTGAATGATCCTAGAATGAAGCTAGATGATCACGAGATGAAGTTGGGTTGAGTAAAAATGAGTATTTGGGAGTCCCTCTCTCTCTAGAAAAGCTAGAACACAAAAATGGCGTCTTAGACTCTTAAAAAATATAGAGAAGAGAAGAGAACATATATATATGGTTCCTTACATAAAATGGCATCGTTTTGGGCAAAAAGCAACCAAATCCCGTTAGGACAGCCGGTTGTACTGTGGTCCAGGTAAGTGTCCACACCGCGGCATAGGGAGCGGTGTATCGCATGGACAACGCCGCTCTGTAGGCCATTGTGCATGTAATGTGCACAAACCACGGTCTGGACAGCATGCAACATCTGTAAAACTCCGCTTGGGAGATCGCGGCGTATGTAACAAGCACATACCACGGTAGCCACAGCGTGCATCCTCTGGTAAACACTGTTGTGCAGGCCGCGGCAAGGGCCTTGCATAAAGAGCGGTCTAAACCGCGGAATAGAGGAAAAAATCCTCATTTTAAGTCACAAACATACATTCAATACTCAAATAAGAATAAGACACACAAGGCACACAAAATGGCAAATAAGCATCCAAGCAAGATAATTAAAAAAAGATGCATACGTGTGTGTGCACTAATACCTCTTCAATAAAAGTTAAGCAAGTGATTTTACCTTTGATGCTTGAGCTTGGTTACGAACAATGAAGCCCTAAACTACCCTTACATATTGATCCCAAAATGTGGTTGTCAACGAAATAAGCCAATCAAACACTAAGGAACTTACAATCTCCCCCTTTGGCTATTTCGTGACAAAACCACTCACTCGCAAAGAATCCCCACAATAAAAAGAAACAATAAGATGTCAATAAAAAACATTCTATTTTACAAGAGATACCTAAGGCTAAATCTTCAAATCTTTCATCTCTTGTAGAATAATCATCCCTACAAGACAAAGAACTACACTTTCCAAGACAAGTGCATGGGAGGGATCAAGATAAATAAAAACAAGCACAATTTGCATGAATTAGAAACAAGTAACTTACAATCAAAAATGCACATAACATCCAATAAGGTTGTCTAGGGTATGAATGCGTAACATCAACTTATTCTATCTTTATTTAAGAGTTCAATTTTAGTTCTTTAGTGGAATGAACTAAAATTAAATAAATCGGACCAAATTGAATCATTTGTTGATTGTGATTGGGTTGTATCTATTGGAGCTTAAATCTAGATTGCCCGCCAAGATCCCCAATCCACACGAACTTGTAGGATCACTTGATATAATCTACCAGACCAATTTAGGGGTCCATCTAGAATTGTATTGAGGCATGTGGACTCGTTTCTTTTTGTAAGAATAGGTCTAGTTCACATGTGGACCTTTTATAAAGGTCAAATGGATTTAATAAAATAATAAAATAATATAATGGGCCATATACATTGGTATGGGCGGCAAGGCTATTTAGAATAGCTTAATTATATTATATTTTTTTATTATTTAATTAAATGGAAATTAGATAATTTGTTGATTAATTAATTATTTAATTAAAAGTCTAAATCTTTTTCCTAGTAGAAGATTGTCTCCTAAAATTATACTATTGTTAGTAGTATAATTAATGTTAAAGAATATATTTGATAAGTAGATAAACAAATGGAATCATTTATATAATCAAATTAGGAAGTCTTTAATATAGATACAAATACACTATTGAGTTGGATTAGGAGTCTTGTTGTAGGATAGAATTCTTTTTTGAAAAGAATTCTTAACCACCAAGTAATTCTACCTAAGGAAATGATTCTTAACAACCAAGTAAATCCTTCTTAGGAAAAGAATTAAGTCTCCTAATATATATCCTATGAATTTCGGGCAGCCCATGTGTATATAGGAGAGGATAGAATTCCTTTTAGATAAGGATTCTTAGCTACCAAATAAATCCACCTAAGGAAAGTATTCTTGCCAACCAAGTAAATCCTTCTTAGGAGAGGATTTATAATCCTATATATATCTCTTGTGATTTTTGGCCACCGCTAAGCAATTCTAAGAGTGAATTTCGGCCAGCCCAAGAATAATTTCAGGAGAAATTTCGGCTAGCCTAGGTAATTCTTTACGGAGAGAATTCGGCCATCATAGGAATTTTGAGGGAGAAAAATCTGATTTTGCTTTAGACAAAATTCGATCAACTCTAAGAAATAGTGTGTGATTCGGGAAAGAAGAAATAAGAAGAAAGAACGTTTGGTTTTCGATAGTACACTAGTGGCCTTTACATCAAAAGGTTATGTGTACAACATCGAATCAAGGTTCACGCGAGTTTCAATCAAATTGATTGATACTTCACAAGTGACCTCTAGTTCTTTGTTTTCTTCTTGGAGGATTATTGTAACTAACAAAGAGAATGATTTTGTTTGTTTCCATCCTCAGGTATACGATTTAAAGAAAGGGAGCCCACACTCCTAGGTGATTCCCGTTCGTGATTGGATTGTAAGATCTTACGAAATTGATTCGGAGCTTGTTCAATCGTCACGAGAAAAGGTACTGTACATTTTATATACATCAATTAATCTAGGGTTAAGGTTCTCGTTGCATAAAAGGGAAAAAAAATATTTATACACTAACCCTAATTTTCATTTTTAACATGCTTCTGTTACGTTACGAATCGTTTTTTCTGTACGTAGAGAAGGCTCCCTCCTCAAGCTTTGTCCAAGAATCATCCCACTGCAAAGAATAACAAACATGGTTAGTGACCCCCTAATCAACTATCCGGGGTGAAGAATCATCTTCCATTAAACAAGACTCAAGAACAAGTAAATCACATTTGCCTTTCTTGGGCTTCTTTTTGCCTTGGGCTTTCTTGCGTTTGGGCTTACCGTTCGCCTTCCTAGAAGACATCTTTATCTTCTTATTATTGGAGGAAGATGGTTTGTCAACATTTGCCTCACCAGTCTTTCCCTTGTTCTCCCTAGTCAAGGACTCAAATATGGTGAGCTTATTGAGCAACTGTGTGAGACTAAACCTTAACTTGTTCATCCTAAAGTTGCTCTTACACTGATCGAAACTCTTCAGAAGAGTTGTCGGTATGACGCTAACTTGACTGGGTTTGTCAATGGCTCTGCTATTGAGTTTTGTTGTGTTGAAGTAGGACATCATGTTCAGAGCATGTTCATGAACTGATTTACTTTCCTTCATATGAGCAAAAATAGCTGAATGAACAACTTCTTGTCATTTTTTCTTGGAGGGCTGCTCGAACATAGCTTGTAATGACTCCATGATTTTGAATGCTAAAGTCATTGATTTATGCTTTATTACAAGCACGTCTGTCATAGAAGCCAATAGATATGTTTGGGCATTCTCATCAGATGAGACCTATCGCTCATGTGCCTCTCGAACTCTTTACGAGGCATTGGCAATAGACGCTGAAGAACATTCCTCTATAAGCACAAACTTGAGGTCTTTGGTGACTAAAATTGCATTAATATTAAGTTTCCACTTTGTGTAGTTATCACCAGTTAATTTGTCGTTTGCGAGAATCTGTAGTAATACAGAAGACATAATTGCTGAAATAAATAAAATATTCATTCAGTCATTTTTTAAAACAAGTGTGAGTGCTTGGCATAAATTTAAACAAGATGCATGAATATGATTAACGAACTAGAACTACCCTAAAAACCAGGTACTATGCCACGACAATCCAACATACCACAAAGAAGTGTCGTCTTAGGGTCGGGCAAGTCTTTGGATGTTGGATCGAGACATTCTCAATCAAATGATATTCTAGAATAACTCTTATTCCATATCATTCAAAAATCGTTTATTTAGTCAGATTTTTATTTCACAAAACTTATTCAAAACCTTCGTGAGTGTCATCCACCATTTTAGATCTCATGAGCTTAACTCGAGAATTGCCACCTTAGGGTCGGTCAATCCGAAATACCATTAGAAATCCTATATGTTAGGAAATCAACCTTGGTAGTGAAATTTGTGGAAACCCTCCTTATGGAGGACGAAAGCAAAGCCGTCATGAGGCCTCATTTAGATATCATGGTGTTGAAATAATGATGGAGATTGCGGGATACATATGTCATATATCCCTCTCCCACTCACTATTTTAAAATTAGGATTTTCTATTATCCGTTAATGCACCTAGGCTTTACATGATCAAACGGCTAACTTTAATCAAGTTATCTAGCGCATTTTCTAATTTATTATTACAATCAAGTTCTAATTAACTAGAAAATTATTAATGATTTTTAAGACTTTAAAATCTAATCTGTTAGTGTATAATCTAAGATTTTGTAAACTATTTACTAAGCTTAGATTATTATGATAGTGTTTATCAAGTTTTAACTATAAACACTCTAACACTTTATTCGGTTCATTTATAATTAGGTTATTAATCATGTTAATCCTAATTACAATAAATGACCTTATTAATGTAACTTATTAAACTCTTTAGTAACTAGATAAATATTAATGAGAATTACCAAGTTTTCTAACATATAAAAAAACTAATCTCATTTTCATAGCCAATAGTGAATTTACCGATTTTAATCATATTAAAAAAAGTACATAAAATATTAGTCTATGATGCATGTATGACATATCAAAATTATTTTTGTACGCACATCTTATCTAAATGACACACGTATGCTTGACAATACTTTTTTCTTCACATAATATAATGCATACACTAATTGACCGAGTACTGTGGATTATTTAACCTTAAAAATTTGTAATCTAAAATTTAAAAATACCATCAAGGCATTCCTTGGTCTTCTTGTAACTGTAGAAATCTTCCAGTCTCTTCAGGTCACTCCGATATATCTCATGAGTCCTTCTTTGTTTTTTTTCCAGGTCTTAAATATAGGTGACAATATTTTTTTTTATTTAAAATGCAATAACAGTAAAAAAAAAGTATTACACAACCCATGAACCCTAAATCCACAGTACCATATAATTAACGATCAATCATATTTTTGTAAATTAATAAATTTAATAAATTTAATGTACATGCAAAAACAACAAACATTCAATTTGAACAGTACCTACAAAATCATACATGTAAGAGCATCGAAAACAAATTCTTGTTCTGAAAACCAGGCTCTGATACCAATTGTTGGAACCCTATTCACTGGTAAAGCAGCGGAAATAGGTTTTAAAATTTGTATACAAATCATAAACCATCTAGGACCCGTGAACTTGGGATCGTAATTTTTTTAGAACTTATACATATAAAATTAAACTCTTTAATTAATATTTCTTGAACTCCATTGTTATTCCACTAAAAACACGAAGTTACACTCTTTCAACTATAGAAGCTTATACACAGACCGATACAACTGGTTGTACATCGATATAGCTATTACACATGGTGTGATCCTTCATAATAGTTCATCATTAGAGTTGGGTCATAATATCAGTTATACCCCATTAATTACATATATCCTTTAACTACCGTTGATTCTCTAATAGACAATAAATCTTATTTCCCTACAAAATTAGGAGAGCGCTCATATTGTCCAAGCCTCGTGAATCAACCTTAAGGGAACTAACATTTACTTCTCACGGGAAGAAGTGGATTCCACTATTGTGTACAAACCTTCCTAGCCACAAGCCAAACCGCAATCCCAACATAAAGAGCATATTGAATAAGAACTGCATCCGACCTCACCCATGGTATATCAAAGACCACGATCTGACCTGAAAGAGTCGATAAGACACTCAGGATTAAGATCACCTACATATAGCCATGATTTCTTGATTTATACGAATCTCATCGGTAAATGGATCTTGGTAAGAGATTCATATAGATCATGGCCTAGTCCTATATGATAATAACATACAAGGTGCCTTGATTCCCATATCTTCATGCAAATGATTCAAGATAGAGTCACTGTAAATTACAAAATAGACCGCAGCTATAGATTAACCACAAATAAAGTACCTAGCTTTATTTTCTATCTATGGACTCTTTAGATTGCACGTCTATTATTGTATCCATCTGTACATGACACTCATATACACAGTTCAAGATTACATCCACCAATCTATGATTTTAATATACACAAGTTATAAAATAAACAACACAACAAGAATGAAATGAACTTTTCCTTTAATTATTTGATAAATCCATTTACAAATTACATCTTTAGGGCATAAACCCCAACAGGAGAAACATCCATGGTTGCTGGAAATGGCGAGAAGAATTCACTATAATGAGAATAATTATACACACATTCTCTCTTGCACTCTTATAAGCTTAATCGGCGTTCTTCTTTCTGTGGGTGTTGTTAGGGCCTATTTATACATGCATAGAACCCTAAATCTTTTTGTACAAGTAAATTAAGTTATCGTAATGGAACCAAATTCTATTTTGTTGGAATTATATTACTCTTTTTCTTTTTTACGCTGCCTGCATCTTAATTGCATTAGATCTCTTGTCCAATTTAAACGTTGATATATAATAGGAAGCTTGTTTCCTTATTAGGATACACTTTGAAATGTATTGTTTGAGTCAGATTCTTTCTCTGTGTATTAAAGTTATGGCTTCATTAAATTTGAGTGCTATCCATATGTCTCGCAATCTACCACCTATCAAACCCGACCAAATTTACTTTCCCCGATCAGTGGGTTTACCCAATCATAAAATTTTCCCGACTATCTTGATAATCTCGATCGGGTCTTCTTTTTCAATCACTTGCGTTATCTTATTTGGGGGATTTGACAGGTTTTCTTTGGTCAACTTGCACTGACGTGGCACCCCTGACTCTGGTTCATTGCTGACGTGTCATGCCTTCTAAATTATATCTACAACAAATTTGTAGAAGAAGTCTTATCCTTGTGAAAATCTTGGCAAATTATGGGTTGCTAATAACGTTGAGGAGATGTGTATAAAAGATACTCTTTTTCATCAAATCCTTGATGATCTCAATTCTTGGTTCGACATTAAAGTCAAAGATGATCATGATTTATGTGTAAGTTCACTCAAGACCACATGGGTCAAGGGTAAGTTCACTTACCATTAGTGTAAGGTGCACATATGAGTTAGCTTTAAGATTAGTGTCAAGTTGTTGACATTTTTAGCTAGCTAGCTTTGTTTCTCTATAACTTGGTATCGTACCTTTTTTTTTCGTGACGATTGAACTAGCGTCAAATTGAATTCGTGAGATCTTCCAATCCAATCACGAATGTGAATCATCTAGGAGTGTGGGCTCCCTTTATTTAAATTGTATACCTGAGGATGGAAACAAACAAAATCTTTTTCGTTATTAGTCACAATAATCCTCCAAGAGAAAAACCAATAACGTCCGGTCACTTTTGAAATATCAATCAATTTTATTGAAACTCGTGTGAACTTTGATTTGATGTTGTACACAAAACCCTGTTGATGCAAAGGATACTAGTGTACTATCGAAAACAAAAGCGTTCCCTTTTTCTCTAAGCTTGGCCGAATTCTTCACACAATGAGTTAGACAAATAAAAAACAAATTCTCACACCAAAAATTAAGGCTTGGTCGAAATTTACAACCTATATTTATAGGTTCACAAATCCTCTCCCAAAGAGGATTTACTTGGTAAGAGAGAATCCTATTCTTAGGTGGATTTACTTGGTGACCAAGAATCCTTTTCCAAAAAGAATTCTTTCCTACACCAAGACTCCTAATCCAACTCATTAGTGTATTTGTGACCATACTAAAGACTTCCTAATTTTACCAGATAAATAATTCCTTTTATTTATCTACTTATCAAATATAGTCTTTAATATTAATTATACTACCAACAAAAGTATAATATTAGGAGACCTTCTCCTATTAGGAAAAAGATTTTGACTTTTAATTAAGTAATTGATTAATCAACAAATTAATTAATTTCCATTTCATTTAATAATAAAATAAAAAATAATATATTGGCTTTTAAATATTAGCCTTGCCGCCCATGACATTATATAGGCATATATATTATTTTTCTTAATTTATTAAATCCATTCGACCTTAATAAAAGTCCACATGTGAACTAGACCAATTCTAACAAAAAGAAACAAGTCTGTATGCCTTAATACAATTCTAGATGGACCCTTAAATTGGTCCGGTAGAACATATCAAGTGATCCATGCAAATTCGTGTGAATTGGGCATCTTGGCGGGCTATTTAAATTTAAGCTTCAATAAACATAATCTAATCATAAACAACAAATGATTCACGTAGGTCCAATCTATTAATTTTAGTTCATTCCACTAAAGAACTAAAATTGAACTCTTAAATAAGGATAGAATAAGTTAATATTTCTAATTTATACCCTAGACAATCTTAATGGAGAAAGTGTATCCTCGTGAAGAATACCAGTAATCGCCAAGAGCTCATAGACCGCCTATAGCTCTCCAAGTTACCATATTTACCATATTTACTCATATGACAACATTTTGAACTTGGATATTTTGACTTGTCCAGAAACCATGTTTCATTAGACACTATTGAAAAATTAACGTTAAGATTTACTATTCAATACCTCAAAACATCCATATGATGATATTCTACTCTCATTTAATAAATGGAGCCACAATAGTCATATCTATAAATGAAATCATCCATCAATTAACAAATGAATACCACCAAAATATCGATGATAGGACTATGCTATATAATCGTACTCATTGATAGCTCAAATGATAACTGTTAAGATAATGCTCGATAGCAAGAGTGTAATATAGTAATTAACAATCTTTTCATATGAATAAAATGATTTCTAGCTTAACAAATCTTATAGCATTTATAGTTTAATTATTATAATTGTCAAAAGTAAATAATCATAAGGTCAAAAGACTATGAGAAAAGAAGAATTGTTCATACATCTAGATATGTATGAGGTAGACACAATTCTTTAGTTAGTCTTGAATAATGTTCACAACTTAAGATAAAAGGTTGGGCGCCTTTATCTTGTCAAAGTTGCAGATTCTTTTGCTACCATTTGAGTGAGATCAAATGTGTTATGATGAGTCTAAAATCATCAAAATATGGTGTCTTTGGGCAAAAGAATCTAGTGCAATGGGTGCATTGAATAGGATCACAATGAAATACTTTATCTAGAACCGTTAATGGATAAAATTTTTCATTCGAAGACAATCGGAGAGTCTATCTCAATCCTGAGATAAATGATGGACTTATGGTTGCAAGTGTTATCATTTGAGATATCAAAGAGTACGATTATATAGCATAGTCTATCCTCGATAGTTTGGTGGTATTCATTTGTTAATCGATAGAGGACTTCATTTATAGATATGGACATCGTGGCTCCATTTATTGAATGAGAGTAGAATACCATCATATGGATGTTTTGAGGTATTGGATATTAAATCTTAACGTTAAGTTTTCAATAGTGTCTACTGAAACATGGCTTCTGGACAAGTCAAAATATCCAAGTTCAAAATGTGGTCATATGAGTAAATATGGTAACTTGGAGAGCTATAGGCAGTCTATGAGCTCTTGGCGATTACTGGTATTCTTCACGAGGATACATTTTCTCCAATAAGGTTGTCTAGGGTATGAATAAGTAACATCAACTTATTCTATCTTTATTAAAGAGTTCAATTTTAGTTCTTTAGTGGAATGAACTAAAATTAAATAGATTGGACCTAAGTGAATCATTTGTTGATTGTGATTGGGTTGTGTCTATTGGAGCTTAAATTTAGATAGCCTGCCAAGATCCTCAATCCACACGAACTTGCATGGATCACATGATATATTCTACCGGACCAATTTAGGGGTCCATCTAGAATTTAATAAGGCATGTGAACTTGTTTCTTTTTGTAAGAATAGGTCTAGTTCATATTTGGACTTTTTATTAAGGTCCAATGGATTTAATAAAATGAGAAAAATAATATATGGCCTTTATATTAGGTTTGGGCGGCAATGGCTAGGGATAATAGCTTTAATATATTATTTTTATTTTTTTGTTATTTAATTAAATGGAAATTTATTAATTTGTTGATTAATTAATTTTTTAATTAAAAGTCAAAATCTTTTCCTATTAGGAGATGGTCTCCTAAAACTATAGTATTTTTGGTAGTATATTTAATGTTAAAGACTATATTTGATAAGTAGATAAATAAAAGGAGTTATTTATCTAATCAAATTAGGAAGTCTTTAATATGGTTACAAACACACTATTGAGTAGGATTAGGAGTCTTGGTGTAGGAAATAATTCTTTTTGGAAAAGGATTCTTGGTCACCAAGTAAAACTACTTAGTGGTAGAATTCTTATTTTAAAAGCATTCATAACCACCAAGTTAATCTACCTAAAGATAGGATTCTTGTCCATCAAGTAATCTTTCTTAGGTAAGATGAAACTGTCCTAAACTACATCAAAGAAGGGAATTTCGTTCATCACATGTATTAAATAGGATAGGATAGATTTCTTTTTAGATAAGGATTCTAACTACCAAATAAATCCACCGAAGGAAAGGATTCTTGTCAACCAAGTGAATCCTTCTGAGGAAAGGATTTATTAACCTATATATATGTGGATGGTGAATTCGGCCAGCCCTAAGACAATTAGAGGTAATTTCAACCAAGCTTTATTTGAGAAAGAAAAAGTTTCGGCCATCATAGGAATTTTGAGGGAGAAAAATCTGATTTTACTCTAGACAAAATTCGATCATCTCTAATCAATAGTGTGTGAATTCGGCCAAGTAGAGAAAAAAAGGGAAACGTTTTTGTATTCGATAGTATACTAATATCCTTTACATCAAAAGGGTTTTGTGTACAACATCGAATCAAGGTTCACGCGAGTTACAATCAAATTGATTGATAATTCACAAGTGACCGGACGTTCTTGGATTTTTTCTCTTGGTGGATATTTGTAACTAACAAAGAAAAGAAATTTGCTTTGTCTCCTTTCTCAGGAATACAATTTAAAGAAAGGGAGACCACACTCCTAGGTGATTCACATTCGTGACTGGATTGGAATAACTTGTGGAATTAATTCGGCACTTGTTCAATTGTCACGCAAAAAATGTACAATACTTTTAAATACATCAATTTATCTAGGGTTAAGGTTCTCATTGCATAAAAGGGAAAAAAATTATTTATACGCAAACTCTAATTTTTTTTTGACACGCTTCTGTTGCGTTTTTAAACAGTTTTTCCCTACAATTGGTATCAGAGCCTGGTTGTACCCTTGATTAATTGATGTATGTGTTCGTGAATCTTTTTCTTTTATTGTATATATGCATGTTTTAGAAAGAGATGGCACTCTGGGTATTCGCATATATTTTTACATTGGAATGTATGGATATATATAAGTTTTATATGTGGATTGTTATTGCTCAATTTTGGTCCTAGAATTTCAATGTAATTTTGTTTTGGGATTGTAACAAGAAGGATGGTCTATTATCACCATAATTTCCTTCTTGGCAGTTGCCAAGTTTTTTGTTTTTTTTTTGTCGTTGTAATAATAAAAAAAAACTACAGTATTTTTTTATGTAAATTTTTCTGTAATGCATTCAAGTTTTGAAGACTTGAAGGTTCAAAGAATTAGGAGTAACCGGAACAAGTTTTGGACCGTGCGAGCCGTAACAACGAACGTGCGTGCGAAGAGCGCGCAGCCACGTTTGTTGTGGCATGGGCTGCGCACGGCAGCCCTTGTGGTAGCCATGGGCTGCGTATGGCAGCCCTTTATGGGCTTGTGACATGCGCACGCCCATTGGTAAGGGCAATGGGTGCGCACGTCCATGGGAGGTATCCGAGGGAATCCGAACGACGAAGGTCGTGTGAAGACTTGTTCGCCAAGAAAGAAGTTCTTGTATTCCAATATATATGTAATTTACTTGTTTTTCTAGGATGGACCAAAATTGTAGCTACTTATATTTATGTAAATATTGCAATGTTTGTCATCGTTTGATAACATGTCATATAGAATAGGAGTGCCACTCATATATCTCTTTTGGTATGAACATGCATTGAATGGTTTAAGTATCTAAATTGGCATCTAGATAACTTGGTAAATCATTTTTGGAATTCGATCACACGCCTTAAACAATTGAGTGGGAGATGGTGTTTTGGAACACCTACGGCCTCCAAGTTTAGTTCAACTTTATGTTTCGTGAATAACTTCCCAAGAGGTATTCATGAATGGAATTTAGCAAGATACTTCTTTACAAGGATAGACTAGACAATTTGCCCAAACGATATCTACTTCCAAAGGAGGGATATTCGTGAGGGATTCTATTGAAGGTCGATAACTTGGTAACACACTCAATGTGAGTTTATTAATATCCTCCCAAGAGTTCTTGTTAATAAAATCACAAGGCTACAAATAAAACGTTGGTTGTTATGTTAACAAATAGGTGGGACCTAGTCCAACTAGTAAATGGTGCGTACTCCCAAAGGTGGCGTAACATTTATGGGTGTTGGATCACCGTTGAATTTTTATGATTGAATTATTTCATTTAATTCAAGATAAATATTCAAAAGTGCTATATCATGATTGTTTACTTATATAATTTTTGTTATTAAAAAGAAATCATGACCCCATCCCTAATCAATAGCCTAAAAGATAATACTTTAACTGGTGATAATTATGTCACATGGAAAAGGAATATTAGTTGTTGTTGCAAGCCAAAAAGTATAAGTTCATTCTGTATATTCCTTAACCACCAAAATAATGAATCTACTCAGGAGCAAAGAGATGAGTATCAATAGTGTAAGTCTTTAGAAGAGATGGCTAAATGTACGTTACATTATGGCCATCATCTCTAACGTGTTGCAACATCAACATGAAGGAATTGAGACAGCTGTCGATATTATGATGTCTCTAGACAAGGATTCATATGGTTGGTAAAGTTGCTACTGTTAAGACCTGTTAGAAGGTCAAGAGATAACATAAGAAAAAGCAAGTTGAGCCTTCTTAGAAGGAGACCAAGAAAGTAACCAAGATCAAAGGAAAGTGTTTCTTTTGTGGTGAAAAGGGTCAAAGAAATAGACTGGATAAGAATTAATTCAACTAGCATTTAGGCAATGGATCGTTGGTGTCTACTAGTATAGTGGGAGATTTAGAATCAATTTAGATTCTTTAAGGCATTTAGATTTAATTGACGTTTATTATGTACCTCAATTAAAGAGGAATTTAATTTCGGTTTCTTGTGTTAAATAAATTTGGTTATTCGGTTACTTTTAATAAAACCTTTATTACTAGTAAGAATGACCAAATTATTAGCAAAGGTACATTGGAAAATGGTTTATTCTATTTGCATAGAAATATCTCTCACTTGTTAGACACGGAATCAACGGAACCCAATCATAAAAGAGTAAAATTATCAAAATATGAAACCTACCTATGGCATTTGCGCCTAGGTCATATTAACCTTAATAGGATTAAAAGATTGGTATGTGAGGGACCTTTAAGTGACTTTAGAAGGTAAAATGACCAAAAGGTCATTTAAGACCAAAGGCACAAGAACCATTGAATGTTTAGGATTGATACACACTGATGTGTGTGGACCTATGAGCATTCAAGCTAGAAGTGGATATGAGTACTTCATCACTTTCACGGATGATAAATCAAGATTTGGCTATGTGTATCTCATGAGACATAAGTCGGATGCTTTTGATATGTTCAAAGCATTTAAAGCTGAAGTGGAAAATCAGCTTGAGAAACATATAAAAATCTTGAGGTCTGATCGTGGTAGAGAATATCTATCTGGTGAGTTTCAGCAATATCTTATTGATAATAGAATAATTTCTCAGTTTTCTGCACTTGGCACACCTCAACAAAGTGAGTGGCAGAAAGGAGAAATAGAACTCTTTTGGATATGGTTAGGCCTATGTTGAGTTATTCAACGCTCCCTAGTTCTTTTTGGGGATATGCTTTTCAAACTACCATGTATATTCTAAACGATGTACCATCTAAGTCGGTTCCTAGAACACCACATGAGTTATGGACTAGGCGAAAGCCAAGTTTACAACACTTAAGGATATTTGGATGTTCTGCGCACGTGTTAAAAGGAAAGACGGAGAAGATGGAGTCCCGTTCAGAAACATGCATATTTGTAGGGTATCCAAAAGGAACAAAAGGATATTATTTTTATAGTTCTTTAGATCTTAAAGTATTTGTTTCGACAAATGCTAAATTTCTAGAAGAAGACTGTATGAATTATTTTGTTCCTAAAAGCAGAATTTTCCTAAATGAGCTTTTAGAAGATACAATTCCACAAGAGGTTTCGCAACCAAGCCCAATTGTAAATTCCGTACCAACACAAGATCAACAATCCACCATACCTCGTCATAGTGGGAGGGTTGTTAGACAACCTGAAAGATACATCTGTCTAGGAGAATCTGTAGAGAATCTTCTGGACGACGATGATCCCTATATGTACAAGGAAGCAAGGGAAGATGTTGATTGTCGCCATTGGAAAAAGGCAATGCAATCCGAAATTGAATCTATGTTCAAAAATAAAGTCTGGTCTCTTGTAGACTTACCTAAAGGGATAAACCCATCGGGTGCAAGTGGGTATACAAGAGGAAAAGAGGAATGGATGGAAAGGTGGAAACCTATAAAGCTAGATTGGTAGCTAAAGGTTTTACACAGACGGAAGGTATCGATTATGAAGAAACCTTCTCTCATGTGGCCATGCTTAAATCCATTAGGATACTCTTATCCATTGCAGCATCTCTAGACCTAGAGATTTGGAAAATGGACGTCAAGACAACTTTCCTTAATGGAAGTCTTGACGAAAGCATCTATATGATGCAACCAGAAGGATTCATTGAAAAGGCCAAGAGGAAGGGGTATACAAGTTACAAAGATCCATATATGGATTGAAGCAAGCATCCAGATCCTGGAACATAAGGTTCGATCAAGCCGTTAAAGGTTTTGGATCTATTCAAAACCTTGATGAACCTTGTGTATACAAAAGGATTAAAGGCGACAAGTTGGTTTTCGTGGTTCATTATGTTAATGATATACTACTCATCGGAAACGATGTAGGTGTATTGACATAGATAAAAGAATGGTTAGCAAAATAATTTGATATGAAGGACTTAGGAGAAGCAAGTTATATTCTTGGTATCTAAGTCATAAGGGATAGAAAGAATAGAACGATTGCATTATCCCAAGCTTCATACATAGATAAAATCTTGTCTAGGTTTTCCATGCAAGATTCCAAGAAAGGTATGTTACCTTTCAGGCATGGAATCAAACTTTCTAAGGAACAAGTTCCTAAGAATTATCATGAAGAGCAATTCATGAGTAGGGTTCCATACGCATCGGCAGTTGGAAGTCTCATGTATGCAATGCTCTACACTAGACCATATATTTGTTTTGCTGTGGGCATAGTTAGCAGGTTTCAATCGAAACCTGGATCTGATCACTGGACTGTAGTCAATCATATTTTCAAGTATCTTAGGAGAACGAGAGATTATATGCTTGTATACTCTGGAGGGGATTTAATTCCCGTTGCGTATACAGATTCTGATTTTCAGTCAGATTCTGACTCCAGGGGATCAACATCAGGATCTGTGTTTACTATTAGAGGAGGGACAATCATATGGAGGAGTATCAAGCAATCTTGTATTGCTGATTCCACCATGGAAGCCGAGTATGTTGCCGCATGCGAGGCTGCTAAAGAGGCTGTCTGGTTCTACCAACTTTTGATTGACTTGGAAGTGGTTCCTGATACGAATAAGCTGATCACTATCTACTGTGACAATAGTGGATCAGTGGCTAATTCGAGAGAACCAAGAAGTCATAAGAGAGGGAAACACATTGAAAGAAAGTATCACCTTCTAAGAGAAATAATGCATAGGGTTACGTGACGATTACCAAGATCGTGTCAGCAGAAAATCTAGTGGATCCCTTTACAAAGGCTCTTCCTCAAAAGAGTTTTGATAGGCATCTAGAGAACATGGGGATGAGAGATTTGACACATTTGCTAGAGAGCAAGTGGGAGATTGTTAGGATTATGCTCGATAGCAAGAGTGTAATATTGTAATTAACAATCTTTTCATATGAATAAAGTGATTTCTAGCTTAACAAATCTTATAGCATTGATAGTTTAAATATTATAATTGTCAAAATTAAATAATCATAAGGTCAAAAGACTGTCAGAAAAGAAGAATTGTTAATACATCTAGATATGTATGAGGTAGGCACAATTCTTTAGTTAGTCTTGAATAATGTTCACAACTTAAGATAAAAGGTTGGGCGCCTTTATCTTGTCAAAGTTGTAGATTCTTTTGCTAGCATTTGAGTGATATCAAATGTGTTATGATGAGTCTAAAATCATCAAAGTGTGGTGTCTTTGGGCAAAATAATCTAGTGCACTGGGTGCATTGAATAGGATCACAATGAAATACTTCATCTAGAACCGTCAATGGATAAAAGTTTTCATTCGAAGACAATCCGAGAGTCTATCTCAATCCTGAGATAAATGATTGACTTATGGTTGCAAGTGTTATCATTTGAGCTATCAATGAGTTCGATTATATAGCATAGTCTATCCTCGATAGTTTGGTGGTATTCATTTGTTAATCGATAGAGGACTTCATTTATAGATATGGACATCATGGCTCCATTTATCGAATGAGAGTAGAATACCATCATATGGATGTTTTGAGGTATTGGATATTAAATCTGAACGTTAAGTTTTCAATAGTGTCTATTGAAACATGGCTTCTGGACAAGTCCAAATATCCAAGTTCAAAATGTGGTCATATGAGTAAATATTGTAACTTGGAGACCTATAGGCGGTCTATAAGCTCTTGGTGATTACTGGTATTCTTCACGAGGATACATTTTCTCCAATAAGGTTGTCTATGGTATGAATAAGTAACATCAACTTATTCTATCTTTATTTAAGAGTTCAATTTTAGTTATTTAGTGGAATGAACTAAAATTAAATATATTGGACCTAAGTGAATCATTTGTTGATTGTGATTGGGTTGTGTCTATTGGAGCTTAAATTTAGATAGCCCGCCAAGATCCCCAATCCACACGAACTTACATGGATCACTTGATATATTACCGGACCAATTTAGGGTCCGTCTTGAATTGTAATAAGGCATGTGAACTTGTTTCTTTTTGTAAGAATAGGTCTAGTTCATATGTGGACTTTTTATTAAGGTCCAATGGATTTAATAAAATGAGAAAAATATTATATGGCCTTTATACTAGGTATGGGCGGCAATGGCTATGGATAATAGCTTTAATATATTATTTTTATTTTATTATTATTTAATTTAATGGAAATTAATTAATTTGTTGATTAATTAATTTTTTAATTAAAAGTCAAAATCTTTTCCTATTAGGAGATGGTCTCCTAAAACTATAGTATTGTTGGTAGTATAGTTAATGTTAAAGACTATATTTGATAAGTAGATAAATAAAAGGAGTTATTTATCTAATCAAATTAGGAAGTCTTTAATATGGTTACAAACACACTATTGAGTAGGATTAGGAGTCTTGGTGTAGGAAAGAATTATTTTTGATAGTATTCTTATCCATCAAGTAATCTTTCTTAGGTAAGATTAAACTCTCCTAAACTACATCAAAGAAGGGAATTTCGTTCATCACATGTATTATATAGGATAGGATAGGATAGATTTCTTTTTAGATAAGGATTCTAACTACCAAATAAATCCATCTAAGGATACAATTCTTGTCAACTAAGTGAATCCTTCTTAGGAAAGGATTTATTAACCTATATATATGTGGATGATGAATTCGGCCAGCCCTGAGGCAGTTAGAGGTAATTTCGGCCAATCTTTATTTGAGAAAGAAAAAGTTTCGGCCATCATAGGAATTTTGAGGGAGAAAAATCTGATTTTACTCTAGACAAAATTCGATCATCTCTAATCAATAGTGTGAGAATTCGGCCAAGTAGAGAAAAAAGGGGAACGTTTTTGTATTCGATAGTATACTAATATGCTTTACATCAAAAGGGTTTTGTGTACAACATCGAATCAAGGTTCACGCGAGTTACTATCAAATTGATTGATATTTCACAAGTGACCGGACGTTCTTGGATTTTTTCACTTGGAGGATATTTGTAACTAACAATGAAAAGATATTTGCTTTGTCTCCATCCTCAGGAATACAATTTAAAAAAAGGGAGACCACACTCCTAGGTGATTCACGTTCGTGATTGGGTTGGAAGATCTTGCGGAATTAATTCGGCGCTTGTTCAATCGTCATGCGAAAAAGGTACGATACTTTTATATACATCAATTAATCTAGGGTTAAAGTTCTCGTAGCATAAAAGGGAAAAAATTTATTTATACGCAAACCGTAAATATTTTTTTTCACACGCTTCCGTTGCATTTTTAAACCGTTTTTCCCTACAATAACACTTGCAACCATAAGTCCATCATTTATCTCAAGATTGAGATAAACTCTCCTATTGTTTTCAAATGAAAACTTTTATCCATTGACTGTTCTAGATAAAGTATTTCATTGAGATTCGATTCAATGCACCCAGTGCACTAGATTCTTTTGCCCAAAGACACCACACTTTGATTATTTTAGACTCATCATAACACATTTGATCCCACTCAAGTGCTAGTAAAAGAATCTACAACTTTGACAAGATAATGGTGTCTAACCTTTTTCTTAAGTTGTGAATATTATTCAAGACTAACTAAAGAATTGTGTCTGCCTCATACATATCTAGATGTATGAACAATTCTTCTTTTTTCACAGTCTTTTAACCTTATGATTATTTACATTTAACAATTATAATTATCAAACTATAAATGCAACAAGATTTGTTAAACTGTAAATCAATTTATTAATATGAAAAGATTGACAAATACATTATTATACTCTTGCTATCAGGCATAATCCCAACCGAATCGTTGTTAAGACTTTTAGAGAAAGTCATTTTTATATGTATGTGTTTGAGTTGAAAAGGTTAGTTTTTATTCTTTTAGAGTGACACACCAACAACTTATTATCATAAGGACAAACAAGCCAATAGACCTCATATCAAGGGCGAACACATTTGATGAAAATTGCTCACTACGGTATCTCTATATCCTCATGCTTGCATTCTAGGTTTTTCGTCTCTCAACTCAATGTTTGCACTACATCATGTAGCATGTCATTTTAGAGAAATTTGTATAATATACATATGGTTCTCATTGACATTTGTTCTCTAAAGATCTTATAGTGATGTTATTAACAAAGGTCTTATAGATGATGTGTGAAATGTTTACTTGAATGATGAGTGACATGTTTTTGAAAAATATAAGCTTTATATTCTTTGAAAGCTACTCTCTTGAGAAGTAATGATCTTAAGTAAATCTCTTCTCTTTGTATTGCTTTTAGATCATGTGCTTGTAAGCCATAAAACTTGGTTTTTGAAAATGCACTTTTCTTTTTTTATAGGTTTTGTTGAGTAAGTTGAGTTAGCTAATATGTAAGTTATGGATACACTGTGAAGTCTTATGACTGGTACATTTAAGATAATATGTGGTTTGTATCCATTTTCCTTTGGCAACTACGTAGAACTCAACGAGCACCTTTATGAAAAGGGCTACACATTTTGGTTATGAAGCCGCTCATTGTTGGAAAGGGCTACACTATTATGTTGAGTGAAAGCCTACATGAAGCCTATATGTTTATGTTAGAAAAATTAAAGAAGTGTCGAATAAGAAAAATCAATCAAGGAAATTAATTGATTCAAGTCAATGACAAAAAGGGCTTAAATAAGTATGGTAAAAGATCACGAATGCTCGGGTTGAAAAATAGAAATGGGATGAAGAGCCACGTGTACACACACACTCATATGTTGAATTCTATTCTCTTAATAGCAAAAATTTCTGATGATAATCGGTTTGACCTTTTATGGAAAAGCTTAAGATGAATAGATACAGATGTGATTTGCATGTTGATTATCAAATTACTCCTTTACATATGTTTGAAGCAAAAATTCAAACACACACTTTTGTATATAATTATTTTGATATTCTGCCAATTTAAGAAGAATTATGAGCGTGATTGAAAATATTGGTGTATCTCTTATAGTTTGCGGAGCTTATTTTGTTGGATTTCTTTTAAACTTGCTTGAATATGTAAATTTGTGGATATCACTGTGAACATTATTCCATCTTGATCTTAATTAGAGCACTTGTCAAGGGGGAGAATAGCATGTTAGACTTTGTTCTCTTTTATGATTTGTTCACTTGGTTTGTTTTGTTGTTTGTTGACATATTGATTGATAAGAATAATTGAATTATGAGATACATGGTATCTATCTTGAAATAATTGCATGAATGTGTTGTCAATGAATATATCCTAGTTTGAGGTTAATATTACAGTGAATTCCTTCATTCTTGAGGTTGATAGTAGTTGTGATTATGATCAATTCCTTATAGCTTGAGGTTGATTAATTTCCTAGTTGCTTGGGTTTTACAGTAGTTGGGGTTACAACCAATTCCTTCATGTTTGAGGTTGATAGTAATTGTGATTAACACCAATTCCTTCATTTTTAGGATTATTTTTGTTGTTAAATTCATTGGTTGATTTTGGTGAAATTCACCTATATTCTTGAAAGAAACATTTATGCATTTACGATTCATTATTTTATCATATATCTTTTTATGTTTATCTTGTTGACTAACACTCACTTGGATTTCTTTTTCTAATCATATGTTTTTTGTGTTTTAGTGTTGACAACAAAGCCATGGGAAGAAAAAAGGTTTCCAATCTTATCCATTCACCAAAACCCATATCCAAACACAAATCTACTACAATCTCTAAAAGGCCCTAGTCCAACAAGTTGAAAGCCTTGGGTGTTATGGGAACTAAAAAGCTTTTCCAAGATAAAGGTGTTGATTTTATGAGGGTTCTTACATTGATTATTCCATACATAAAAGGCTACAGGGTACGTGGATAAATTATATTGGGGGTGTTAATAAGAGCCTTATATGGGAGTTCTATTTTGAGCATAAGCAGAGCACAAGCTTTGAAAATGTGTTGATGAACGTTAGAGGGAAAACATTTAGGGTTTCCTCAGATAGCATTAACAAGTTTCTTGGTCTTTCTAATGAAGTTATTTTGGAACAACTTGATGTTGATAACTTTGATCATTTGATTCATATGGGGAGAACTTTATGTGAGGATGATGGATTTGAATGGGGAAAAAGAGCATATATAGGCCAAAAGTGAGTTTACCAAGGTTAGTGCTTGTTAACCGATAATTATCTCGAGGCGAGGAATATCAATTAACACCCTTAAGACCACTAACTTAGAGGTCATGATCAAGGTAGGTACCCTCATTACCAAAGTTATATGTTAAGGGTGGTGATGAGACGATTACAAGATGTTGTAACTGAGATATATGATGGAAGCGACACTATTTTATTGACTGATAATAAATTATTACAAAGGGTATGCATCACTCAATCTATCCTAGTTGGGTTGAAGGTGGCAACCTCGTTCCTGTCGATAGGAGGACCAAATTTTCTGATGGTGACCGTGTTCTATTGATAGAATTTAGGCGACAATGGAGATTCGATTTTTCCATCTGCCAATCTAGGTTTTGATTTCCCTCTCCCTCTCCCTCATGCATGTCAAGGCATATTTATAGTGTAGATTTTAAGTTTAGCTGGTTATTCTCCTGCCTGCAATCACTGAATCAAATCCCACCTTATTACATGGGATGTTACGTTTAAACGTCATTGACTTTGGATGATCAAAGGATTCGATGATATCTTGGAGGGTAAGTTTGTTTCCTCTTTGGTTTCAATGACTTGGCCTGCAAGCATGTAATGGTTTAATGCATATTGGCGTGTATTTCTGATCCTGTATGTTGCCCTAACACGGTGCCTTTTTGAGGTCAATGAATATGAAACTCATATCTTCCTACGTAGACCTAGGTTTGGGCTCCTACCTTGATAAGGGAGCTTGATGTTGTCACATCAGGCTTTAATTGGTGAGTCTGGATGCGTGCAAGATGTTCATATGGTATAGGTGACCTCGCCTTACTCTTACGGGGTCATATGGTAGCTCGACCATAGAGACCTTGATACCTTGATGCATAGACCCAGATTTAGACCAGTGTATGAAGGTTGGAGGGTGGAAAATTTTCCATTGTTCCCATTCCCAAATTTGGCTATTAACAGAAGTCACCTCTAACTTGAATGTCGGTGATTAAGTTAGGGTTGGAGTCAGATTTCCTATTTCTTTCTTGAAATTTTCCCTCTCTTATAGTTGCTTGAATCAAGGAGGAAATCCCTAATTAAATGCAGATTACACGTGGTGAGCTAGAGAGTCAAACCTCTTTTCAAAAAGTTGTCGTGCTATGATGGTGTGCTGGAAATGAGGAAATCTCTGAAGATCACGCTTCCGTTATTGATGCCATCCGTTACCATTATGTTGTCTCTTATTTAAACTCGGTTGTATCCTTATCTTACTCAAGCTTCCCTTTCAATATACTTCAAGAAAACCTTCTTACTTCTTCGTCTTCATAAGAACGTCACTGTCTTTATTTTCATTTTTGAATCAAACCTTCTTATTTCCATGTCAAATTCCAGTTCTGATACAATCAAACACATGGTGGAGGGTGACGAGGCCTCTAGTCTCACCCATGGGAAACGAGCTTGTATAAATAGTGGGGACAACCTTCCTTCTCCTTTACGTAGTCGTTCGAGCAGAAATGTTTCCATTGGGTCCGGCTTCTTGAACCAGCCTAAGAACCCGTTGGATTTGGTCTATGAGGAGTCGAGTGGTTATTCTGGTGGTAATGTTGTTAGAGATAGTCCGATACAACATTCTAGTGCATTTCTGGGAGAGCTTGCTCTTCCTTATGATTTTCGGGTCATCCCAGACTCCATCGTCAAAGAAAAGTCGATTAGCTGGCCGAGTGGCAAGTTTGGCATACCTGATAGCATCTCTATCACCATCCCTTTCAAGAAATGTGACGTATTCACTCTTTCAAAGGCGTGTTCCCTATACACCTCGCTACTCTCAAAAGCAAGGTAAGGTTGCCTCTTCATCCCACCCTCTGGCCGACTCTCCATGCGTTGTAGCTTGCTCTCCTCCAATTAACCCCAAGATTTTAGAGGCACCTGATGGGCTTCCTCGTGATATGGAGGGAACAGTGTAAGAGGGGTAATCTTACGCGGGAGCCCAGGGCTGAAGAGCTGACATATGTTTTCAAGATTGGTAGCGTATCTCCCGACGATGGGGGCAATTCTATGTGAAAGCTAAGAATAAACTCAACTTTGTCATGTTAGGCACTACCAAGAAGGATTCCCCCTAGATAGATGAGTGGGTGCTAGTTTATGGTGATTGGGGGAGCTCAATTATATAGGCAGGCATGAATTCGAAGTTCCCATCGCCTTTAATGATAAGCCCTCCTAGGACAGGAATTCCTTACCTGCCAAATCTAAGGCAATCTTGAAGGTCATCGTTGCCTGTAATTTTATGAACACAAAGTACCCTACCTCCGACTCATTCGATTCCTGTAGGGTGAACCAGTGCTAGCGTATCTCTGCTACCTCTCCTAATAATAATGAAATTATGAGTTAGCTTACTCTACGTTGCTTACCATGATACTAACCTTACTCTCCTTTTTTTTTTACAATTTTTATTGTGGCGCCTGTTGTTCAAGACCCTCAACAGGATTGCACCCATCTTCCCTCTCCTGATAGTCTGAATCAAGAGAGCCCTCTAGCGACATTGATCTAGAAAGGTGGGCATTTTTCCATTCCCGTAGTAGTTCAGCCTATTCTTACCCCTCCAACTACCCAACCTAAGTCCATGTTGAAGGCATTCGCATATTGGGCTTCTAGGGTGCGTGGTAAACGGACTTCCAATCCTGTTACTATTTCTGCCACTGCTACCACCTCTACTACTCCTTCTGCTGCTAAGACCGATGTCACTACTACCTCCCCGGTTGGCATACCTATTGCTTCAATTCCTTCTCCAACATCCATAGCAGCAATGAGGAGTTTAGAGACTGCTGCCTTAGAGAGATCAAGAGATCATCCCCTGCCTCCAGCTAGATCCTGTTGTCCATGCAGTAAGTTCCCAGGTGTTTGATTGGCTTATTTTGTTGACAACAACATTTGAGGATTAATATGTAAGGGTAATTTAGGCCATCATTGTTCATGACCATGCTCAAGCGTCCAAGGTAAATCACTTGCTTATATTGAAAATACAAACATGGTTAAATGCTCAAGGCCCACCTCTTGCTAAGACTTCCATGCCCATCAACATAGGTCTCACACTTATTGTCGAGACTTCCTTCTCACAAGGCATCTAGGTGATCATGAATGCAAAATGCAAACAAGCACGCAATATAGAATGTTATGATCAACACATCCTATGGAAATTACTATACAAAAGCATGAATGCACAAAACAAATGTAGTATAGTCAATCATGCATGTTTAATCCATCTAGAACATGTAAGATATATTCAACACTAATTACAACCTAGATACATGCATAGATCTAAAAATTAAGTCACAAGATATGTTCAATTAATACATAAACAAGTTTAAATCTCATATACCAAAAATATGCTAAAATCATGTGACAAAGTCATTTAGATTAAAACAAGAGTTCTAGAGCATATTATCTATTCATGAATCAACTAAGCACAAGAATAACTCATAAGAACACAAGCACATGTATCATAGTGAGATTTCACCCAAAGAGAGCCTAATACATGTGAGGAACTATTTTTTCACAAAATCAATAAAAAAAAAAGACCATCAAATAGTCCTAGAATCAAAGCTAGCACAATACAATCCCAAACATTTGAAAACATAGGCAAAATCAAACCCTAACTCAACATGTGAGATTTCAATTGAAACTCAATCTAGATTTAAATGAGTTCAAAACTCAAATCAAAACTATCACAAGACACGTATATATATATATATTGAAGAAGAAAACCCAAGGCAATTGACCAAGTTTTAAAAGAAAACTTTGAGAGAAAATCAATACAATAGTTGATTTGGTGCAGTCCGGTTTTTGTGAGGTTATACTCCAAAAAAAGTAATAAAACTAACTCAAACCTTCAAAGAAAAGATGGAGAATGAATAGATAAACACTCTCAACTTTGAATCACTCAGATCGGAGTTCAAATGAAGAAGTTATGGGTTTTGGAAGGTGAGAAACTTTGGGAGAAAATTCTGCACTCAATTTTTTTAATCACTTCTTAGAATGAAATGTGAGAGGGAAGGGATATATAAAAGAGAGGGAAAAGAATACAAGAAAAATTACCAAAAGGGGTTTAAGTGCTCCAAGCACACTTGCTGCCTGAGATGGCATGTGGGCATCTCGAGGCAGCAAGCATTCTTGCACGATATCGCCATGCGCCATCTCAGGAAAGAGTGCTTGGTTGCTCTTCTTTTCCTCTCACGCTCCCCTTGTGCTCTTCAACCGTTCGTTATGGATTTTGAATTGTAACTCTCTCACGGACATGGACATATAAGATACTCAACCTAGAAAATAAGAATTTGGCTCAATATATGAATACGAAGACAATGTACACAACATGAGTTGAAAGTGTAGTATCTTTTGAGTTAGAACTTGAAATCAATAGTATGAGTAACCGAAATGACAGGAACTCAATCAAGAATGATTTAAGACTACAATCATGTTCAATATCCATATTATACAAAAACTTACACATACAAACACAATTCACACTAGAATGCAAACTACATTGAAATAGTCTCCAATCATGCACTTTCCAAAACATGTTATTTTCATACCAATGCATAAGCATTCATCTTCAAGTGTGTGAATGTGTTATAAATGGGCACAACAATGCGAGGACACATATGTATGATTTGTGTGTGTCTGCCTTTAATGGTGCAAAACTATATAGGGACACAAATGTATGAATTGTGTGTGTGCCTATAATGGTGCACAACTATGCAGGGACACAAATGTATGAATTTTGTATGTGTGCCTTAAGCCTTGTAAGAGAAAGATAAGGTCTTAATATACCTTTGTAGAACCATATAGCATCCTTTCTCTTTGAAGACTTTGTGCTTGCTTTGACTAGTTGTTATTCCATTTTTGAGGCTGAATCATCATGAATCGTAGATAACTAAATCATTAGAAGTATTTTGATATGGAATTAATGCCAACATAATCTAAAACCTAACAATCTCCCCCTTTGGCAAAATTCCATGTCAAAACATCTATACATTTACTACAAATATAAAAATGAAGATAGGTCACAAAATCACTCCTTCACATTACAATGAGTAAGATTCCTAGAACTAATCTTCATCAACTCTTGAACTTCATCCTGATCTTCTCTTGAAGCAACCTACAAATCATCTCAAAGCACAATGCATATACAAGAGAAAATAACAAATGGCAACATATAATATGGATGAGAATATACAATTAAAGTCCACAAATACATGTATCTCCCCCTCAATACATGCCAAATCACAAACAATCTTAACCAAATCTTAAGACTAATTATTACATGCCATTAAGTTCAAAAGTTCACAAAAACAACATAGAAAGAAACTAAGCAACTAGCATATACTCTTTTAAGAATACACAATTAAAGTCCACAAATACATGTATCTCCCCCTCAATATATGCGAACTCACAAAAAATCTTAACCAAATCTTAAGACTAATTATTACATGCCAATAAGTTCAAAAGTTCATAAAAACAACATAGAAAGAATCTAAGCAACTAGCATATACTCTTTCTCCCCCTTTTTGACATGAAATGACGCCAAAAGGTTATGAAATGTACCTTAAAGACCATATACTAGCCACTTGTTCCACCAAAGAAAGTCATACGAGTAGTCGATCTAACATAATGCTTGAGTGGTGGTCTTGAGCTTGAAGCAATACACTCCTCCAGCTCTTTTATCCTAGCATCTTGTTGAACAACTATAGCACTAAGTTAATCAACATTCTCCTTCAATTGTATAGCCCAATCCAGAAGAATATTTGGGCTAATCACATGACTATCAACTTGAGAACTACTAAATAGTCCAAAAGTATCACAAGTCTTACCCTTTGTCTTATAGGACATGTATGACACACGTTTATCACAATATTTTTCAAAGGGTTGAGTTAACACATCGTCTTCTATACTCTTAATCCCACGAGCTAAACACAATGAAGTTATAAACCCCAGTAATGCAAGCTTTTTATCACCTCTGGTAGAGAAAGCCGCACCATCAATGTAATACATGAGAAGATCTCCAAGGTTTATAGGTTGATTAGTTGCCAAGGCATACAATATTTTGATCTTGTTCTTATTCAACTCGGTTGAATTCGAAGATCCAATAATGTTAGTGCAAATGAATAGATGCCAAAATACACTAGCCTTAATAAACTCGTGTTGACTAATGTATGCTTTATTTTTCCACTCAAAAAAGCATTGTCACAAAGAGTTCTACCCATGATATTTAGATTCTAAATAACACTCAAATAAAGAAAATTTGAAACTATATCATTAGATAGCCCAAGAAACTTGGTAATGTTCTCCGGGTTAACTCTAAACATAATAACCCTAATTTCCATCAAAGCATCTAACAAGGTAGCACTTTCCGTATATTCATGATAAAACTCTCTAAAAAGAGTATCATTTACAACTCCTAACATGCTCACCCAAGATTTCCATTTTATATCCTTTAAACACTTAAGAACATAAGAATCTTTACACTTACCGAAGTCAATGCCTCTCTCTTGAAATATCTTCTTTGTTCAGTAGATCCCTAAATCTTTTGTCCTTGAAGCTTTTGATCCTTTTGAGGTAAACTTGGCTTTCAGAACGGGATTCAATTGATTTCCACTTCCAGTAATCTTAGTTCTTCCCATTTTTCTTGTGTTATAAGATGCTATATACATGCAACAAAAGTGAGTGAAAATAAAACAAGCACATTAGTCACAAAGATATAAAAACAAAGACATATGACTTAAGAATGAATCATCATCCAAGACAAAGATAGTGAGCAGTAATATCTTACCAGTGTCATTAAGTCAAAATATGCAAACATGTAACAAAATGAAGCATATGAACACATCATAAAAGAGAACAATGTCTAGAATACAATGCTCCCCTTTGATAAATGTCATAATTAAAATCAATGATAGCATAAAGTTCACAAAGATGTTCACATAATTATACATTCAAGCAATTTGAAGAAATATCAATAAAATAAGCTTCGTATGCTAAGAAAGATACACAAAGATTTTCAAATTCTCTCATAATTCTTCAACAATTGCTAAAATATCAATACACTCATAAACAAAGTTTGTGTGTGTGTGTGAAAGATATGCTTCAAATATATATCAAAAAGTAGTTTGATAATCAACATGAATACAATTTCCAACATCTATTCATCTTAAGCTTTTTCCATAAAAAGTCAAATTGATTATAATCCGGAATTTTTGCTTTTAAGAGAATAGATTTCAACAAATGAGCTTGTGTGTGCATGTGGCTCGTCATCCCATTTCTGTTTTTCAACCAGAGCTCATTTAATTTGTTAACTGTACTCCTTTTTATGCCTTCGTCCTTTTCTTTTTAGGCTTTGAATCAAAGAATTTTCTTTTCATGATTCAATTTCAACACTTCTTCGATTTTTTCCTTTTTTTTAAAACATAAACAAAATTCACTTCATGGCGGCTTTCACTCATCACAATGGTGTAGCTCTATCCAACATTAGGTAGCTTTCACAACCAATGTGTGTAGCCATTTCCATGAAGGTGCTCATTGAGCTCTATGTATTTGCCAAAGAAAAATGGATACTAACCATGGGTCATTTTAAATGAACTTGAACACAAAAACTTCAAGGTGTATCCAAAATTTACATATTAGTAAACTCAACCTGCTAGCAAAACATATAAGAGAAGCAAAGTGCAATGTTTTTGAAAACCAAGATTTTATGGCTCATAAGCACATGATCTTAAAAGCAATAAGTAGAGATTTATTCAAGATCGTTACTTCTCTAATGAGTAGCTTTCAAATAATATGAAGCTCATATTTTATAAAAATAATGCCACTCAATATACTATACAAAAACAATCATCAAAGTTAAGATCAATGTGAACAATATCACTATTAGATCCTGAATTAGCAAATTTCAATGAGAATCATATGTATGCTATACAAAATTCTTTAATATGACATGCTATGAGATGTATATCAAAGATTGAGTCAAAAGAATTAATATCTAAGAGAACATGCATTAGAGCATAGAGATACCTTTTGCACATTATATTCACCAATTATCGTACTTCCGCCCTTTTTATGAGCACTGTTGCCTTGAATGTCCTCATGACACCAAGTTGACGATGTTTCACAACAAGAGTATAAAAAGCATAATATCTCAACTCAACCAACACATATATAAAAAGAACATCTCTAAAGTTAACCAACAAATTTCGACCATCATAACAAACATGATGTGAGATAACCAAGTTCATATCAATACATGGAGTATTCAAAGCTAGCAAGCAAGAATTCTCAACACAATTGATATATTGCCTTAAAGCTACCTCACATGTGCTTCTTACATTAGTGATAAGAGCACTCACCTATGAACCACGTGTTCTTGGGTGTACCTACAAAAACATTTCCAATATCATCCTTGACAACAATGTTAAATCTAGAGTAAAGTCCTTCAATGACTTGATTAACAAGAATATCATTAATACACTCTACCTTAATATTGTCAACATAAGCTTTGCCAAGTTGAACAAGATTAGCTTTCTTTCTACTCCACAACTTATTTTCATGCTTGGCAATATTATCATGTTTCTCAACTTTCAAAGCCTTAGCATGTTCAAGTTAAAGTTTAATCTCCTTATCTCTAGATTCATTTCCTAATTTATATTTTTCAATAAATTTATAACACTTTGGCTTAATGTGACCTATTGTGTTGCAATAATGGCAAATTGGAATAAAAGATGAGATTGTGCCTTTTGGAGTTGAAGCAGCTTCAGTAGGAGTTTGTTCATGTTGATTCCATGGTGATAACTGTATAGATTCTCAACTGCATGGTCAACCGTGTGCTCATCGACACAGGCAGCAGTGTCGACGTCCTTTTAAGAGATACTTTGGAGAAGCTAAATTTGAAATAGTGGTGTTACAATAGTTGTACAATCCCGCTATATGAATTCACTGTGGACTCGAACACTCTTGAGGGGTCAAAGATTCTTCCAGTAATTGCTGGGATAGCCCCTTCCAGCAAAATATCATGACAGACTTTATGGTGGTGGATACCCCGTCGGCCTACAATGCAATATTAGGAAGACCTTTCCTATCATTCTTGAAAGGGGTCTTGTTTATTTACCAAAACGTTATAAAGTTTCCAATAGGAGACAAGGTGGGGGAAATACGTGGTGATCAGCAAGCAACTAGGAAGTGCTATGCAGTGTTTGCCAGCCCGACAGCTCTAGTAAAACAGTTTACACAGGTTACGATAATACAGGATGGGGTAACCCCCGAGATGACCTTAGAGGATGTAGGGTTTGCAAATCACCCAGAGGATGATCCCGAGATTCCTGACGAAGAGGATCAAAGCAGAGAATGGGCCAACAGGCATCTAGTGGATGAGCTAGAAGAGATATCCATACGGATGAACGACCCCTCGAAGGTCGTCAAGGTCGGTGCCACCCTCGAACCAGAAGTGAATGAAGGTTTGATCGGGCTTCTTAAATAATTTAATGACATTTTCGCTTGGAGTCAAGATGAGATACCCGGGATCCCGATATCATTGGCTGCTCACCATTTGGCAGTAGATCCAACCTTCAAGCCTGTCAAGCAAAAGAGGTGTCACTTTAACACCAAAAGAAATGCTACTATTCAGGAAGAAGTGGACAAGTTGATTAGAGTAGGCTTCATCAAAGAGGCGCGCTACCCCGAATGGATCGCCAACGTGGTAATGGTCACGAAGGCTAATGGGAAGTGGTGAATGTGTGTTGACTACACTGATTTCAACTAGGTGTGTCCAAAAGACAATTTTCATTTACCAAAGATCGATCGTTAGTTGACTCCATGTCCGGAAACATGCTCATAAGCTCATGGATGCATTCTTGGGTTACAACCAGAATATGATGCACCCCGCCGACCAAGACAAGACTAGCTTTATCACTGGGCAGGGTCTGTACGGCTATAAGGTGATGCAATTTGGGCTTAAGAATGCAGGAGCTACATATCAACGGTTAGTCAATCGAATGTTCAAGCCTAAGACTAGAAGATCAATGGAACTGTACATCAAAGACATGATTACCAAATCACAGACCTTAGAAGAACATCAGGACGACCTTCGTAAAACTTTCATGATCCTAAGGGAAAACCAGATGAGATTGAACCCCTCCAAATGTGCCTTCGGGGTAGTTGCAGGAAAATTTATGACCTTCATGGTTAATAAGAGAAGAATTGAGGCTAACCTAGAAAATATCAAGGCCATCCTGGATCTAGAATCCCCCACATCACTCAAAGTGGTTCAAGTCTTGACCAGGCAGATAGCAGCGCTCAACATGTTCATTTCTCGATCCATCAATAAGTGTTTCCCTTTCTTCTAAGCGATCAAGTAGGGAAGGAACATGAAATGGAACAAGGAGACTGTGCAAGCTTTCCAAGCTTTGAAGAAGTATCTGTCAAGCCCTCCGCTACTGGTCAAGCCGAGTCCGGGAGAGGAGCTGTAAATCTATTTGGTCATTTCGGAAATTGTAGTGAATTAGGGCTTGGTCAAGGAATGTGGAGATAAGGTCCAGCAACCTGTCTACTACGTAAGTCATTCCCTGACAAAGATAGAAAAGAATTATACCCTTTTGGATAAGCTCACCTATGCCTTGGTGATCTCGACAAGGAAACTCTGTACCTACTTTCAAGCTCACTCAACAACAGTAGTAACAGACCAACCTCTCCGTTAATTCCTGTAAAGGCCGGACGTGTCCAGAAGGTTGGTTTTATGGGCCCTAGAACTCACCCAGTTTGATTTAAGGTTTAAACCCAGGATAGCAATTAAAGCCAAGGCTTTGGCTGACTTTGTTACAGAGCTCTCAGTGCCCCCAGGCCAAGTGATGTAAGCAGCGATAAATACAGCTCTTGAAAAGATTCCATAGTCCGACGGCTGGCCGGTAGGCTGCAAGTCATGGATCCGCTACACCGATGGGGCATCTGGGCAAACCGAGGGAGGAACGAGCATAATCCTGATAGACCCAGAGGGGACAGAGTGTTTTCATTGCTTCATATTCAAATTTAAGGCCACTAGCAATGAAGTAGAGTATGAAGCCCTCCTAGCCGGGATGAAGGTGGCCGCCGACCTCGGGGTCGATTACCTTCAGGTCAAGAGTGACTCTTTACTCATAGTTAATCAGGTTGTTGGGGACTATTAGTCTAAAGGGGATAACATGGTTGCCTATTTGAGGCTAGTTCATCTGTTCAAGAATAAATTCAAGGGATTTAAGATCGAGTAGGTGCCTCGACAGTAGAATCGTCGAGCTGACGTCCTAGCCAAGATAGCTGCGAGTGGTTGCCAGGCCTTACCACCGGGAGTTCCTCTCCAAGTGAACCCCTTACCAAGCATAGTAGCTGGACAAGAGTCTTAAACCCTAGATCAACATCCATGCTGGATGGACCCAATAGTGGTATGTCTCTAAGAATGAAGGACTTTCGAGGAGCCTGACCAAGCCAGGAGAATTAAAAGGCTCTTCGTTCGATATTACCTGGTAGACGGATACCTCTAAAGAAGGGGTAGATTTCTCCTCCTGCTGTGATGTTTGCATCTTGATGATGCCAGATTGAAATCAAGAGAAGTTCATTCAAGGGAATGCGTGTGTATTACTGGCCAACTATTCATCAAGATGCAAAGAAATTTGTTCAATCCTATGAACCATGCTAGAAGACCTCTAACTTCAGCCACCTCCCACCAGAGCGTCTGTCATCTCTGAACTTGCCTTACCTCTGTGCAATGTGGGGGGTCGATCTGATCGGTCCGCTTCCAACTGCTCCTAGACAAGCCAAACATGCTATTGTAGCAATCGACTATTTCACAAGATAGGTCAAAGCCGGACCACTCTTATAGATATCATAGGAGAATATGATAAGGTTCATAAAAAACAATGTAGTTTGTAGGTCCGGGACCCCTCTTATCATTAAGGTTGACATCAGAAAACATTTTGATAATGGTCGATTCAGAGACTTTTGCAAAGGCTAGGCAATCGACCTAAGGTTTGCCTCAGTAGCCCATCCTCAGACTAACGGGCTTGGTGGAATCCACCAATAAAACTATAAAGAAACTGTTGAAAAAAAAATGTACAGTTGAGAAAGGGCAGATGGGTCGAAGAGCTTCCCGAGGTCCTCTGGGCTTACCGTACTACAAGGAGAACAACCACCAGAGAAACACCCTATTCTTCAACTTTCGGGGTTAAAGAAGTTCTTCCCATCAAGCACAAACTAACCCCGTTCAGAGTTTAATATTTAGAGCTTGGAAGTAATGAGGATAAGCTCCAGGCTAGCCTAGATCTCTTAGAAGAGAAAGAAGATCGGGTAGCTGAGAAAGTAGTAATTTACCAGAGCAAGATCATAAGGTACTTTAATAGGAGAGTTAAAGCCCGAAACTTCAATGGAAGGGGACCTAGTTCTTAGGAAAGTAACCTTGAATATGAGGAAGAGGTTAGATAGGGTCATAGGGCCTATCTGGGAAGGACCTTATTTGGTAAAGGCAGTGGTCCGCAACGGGGCGTATACACTATAGGACATGGATGGTTGGTCCATCGACCACACCTAGGATTCAGATCACTTGAGGAATTATTACCCTTGGATAGGGGACTCGTGAGGAGACTACCTCAATTTAAGTTTCAATAAAATTTCCAACAACAATATGCTACATTACTTATCAATAAAGTCTGCTTTCTCCATCTTCAATTGTACTCTACATTAATTTCTCTATATCAAACTAGGATCTACGTGGGTAAGTCCGACATAATCATCTCAAGACCAAGGATTAGTGGGGAAGCCCCCTCGCTATCCTTGATGCCTCAGCTGGGCACCACCCCCTACCGAGATGGGTCTAAGTGTAAGAGCATAATTTCTATCCAGATCTCGAGACAAGGAAATAGCTAGATAGCCCTCTTGATGCCTTGGACAGACTACCACCCCTAAGAAGGGTCTGAGTGTAAGAGCATAATTGTTATCCATATTATAAGTTTATGATGAAGCTAGATAGCCCTCCTGCTGCCTCGATCGGGCTATAACCCCCTAAAAGAGCCCAGGAATAGAAAGCTCTACTGCTTAAGCTCCAATGTTCCAGTTATTACTGGCCTCTAATCTTCTATATGTATATGGTTACTTGTTGTGACAGGTACAAACAAACCTATAATCACATAAGAGGATTACTCACTAAAGTCATCAAGCTAAAAGTTTCTGCTGAGAGTTGGAACCTCGAGCGAGCTGTCTACTTCAACACTTAAACAAAATTTTATATCCCGCCAAAGTTCGAGTAAGTCAGGTTGTTTTAGAGGTCACATCTAGGTCGAGATCAAGAATGAAGCAAGAAGATGTCAGTCAAATCAAAATTCACTGAAAAAAGCGTGAATAAGATCTAAAGTCAGTTTTCATTAATGAAATGGGAACCTATCCCTTGGAAAGGCTACAGTTATCAATTAGAGATCCCAGCCCCCGGTTTTGGGCTATATATAGATGTGTGTGTATATATATATATATATATATATATATAAAATGATGATGATCAAGATTGAGCAAAGTTGCAATGCCCACCCCTCTTTCCTGGCTGTAAAGGTAAACTGTGAATAAAATGTATCAGGTTCCTACTTCTTCTTGATTCCCTTATACTGCTCCCCACGCCAGGTGGACCTCGCCCCCGGCTTTTCCTGTCTCTACCTAAGGTATTCGCTCGCCATGGCTGCCTTCGTCCGCTACCCATTCCTCTAGAGGATCCACCACTGCCTACTGCTCAGCGGGGTCCTCCTCCAAGACCTCATTAACCACCGCTATAACCTTGTATGGAAAAAAAAGGTTCAAAATGAAATGGAAGCGTAATAAAAACAAAAATTTGGGTTTGCGTATAAATAAAAATTTTACCTTCTAATAACAATAACCTTAACCCTGGATTAATTGACGTATATAAAACTATCGTACCTTTATCTCGTGACGATTGGACAAGCGCCGAATAGATTCCACAAGATTTTCCAATCCAATCACAAACGTGAATTACCTACGAGTGTGGGCTCTCTTTCTTTAAATTGTATATCTGAGGATGAAGACAAACAAAATCTTTTCTTTGTTAGTTACAAATATCCTTTAAGAGAAAAATACAAGAACGTCCGGTCACTTGTGAATTATCAATCTACTTTATTGAAACTTGCGTGAACCATATTTGATTTTATACACAAAACTCTTTTAATGTAAAGGATACTTGTATACTATCAAAACAAAAACGTTCTCTTTTTCTCTTTTCTCCTTGGTCGAATTCCACACCCTATTTCTTTGAGTTGATTGAATTTTGTCTTGACTAAAATACTAAATTTTCTCTCTCAAAATTCTCTCATGCGAAGCAAAATTCTCTCATAGAAAACTTTTAGGTTGGCCGAAATTTTCACTCTAAAAATCATAGGGCTGGCCGGAACTCACAATGATATATATATATATATATATATATATGATCACAAATCCTTTCCTAAGTAGGATTTACTTGGTTGGCAAGAATCCTTTCCTTAGGTGGATTTATTTGGTAGTTAAGAATCCTTTTCTAAAAGGAATTCTATCCTTTTATATATATTTTTGAGTTGGCCGAAATTCACAAGAATATAATTAGAAGACTTAGTTCTTTTCCGAAGAAGGATTACTTGGTAGTTAAGAATCCTTTCCTTAGGTAGATTTACTTGGTGGTTAAGAATCCTTATCAAAAAAGAATTCTATTCTACACCAAGACTCCTAATCCAACTCAATAGTGTATTTGTAACAATATTAAAGACTTTCTAATTTGATTAGATAAATAACTCATTTTATTTATCTACTTATTGAATATAGTCTTTAATATTAATTATACTACTAACAATAGTATAAATTTCGGAGACCATCTCCTATTAGGAAAAATATTTTGACTTTTAATTAAATAATTAATTAATCAACAAATTAATTAATTTCCATTTAATTGAATAATAAAATATAAATAATATAATTTAAGCTATTCTTAATAGCCTTGCCGCCCAACACATGTATATGGGCCATATATTACTTTTCTTATTTCATTAAATCCATTGGACCTTAATAAAAATTCCACATGTGAACTAGGCCTATTCTTACAAAAAGAAACAAGTTCACATGCCATAATACAATTCTAGATGGACCCCTAAATTGGTCCGATAGAATATATCAAGTGATCCATGCAAGTTAGTGTGGATTGGGGATCTTGGCGGGCTATCTAAATTTAAGCTCCAACAGACACAACCCAATCACAATCAACAAATGATTCACTTAGGTTCGATCTATTTAATTTTAGTTCATTACACTAAAGAACTAAAATTGAATTCTGAAATAAAGATAGAATAATTTGATGTTACTCATTCATACCCTAGACAACCTTATTGGAGAAAGTGTATCCTTGTGAAGAATTCCAATAATCGCCAAGAGCTTATATACTGTCTATAGCTCTCCAAGTTACCATATTTACTCATATGACCACATTTTGAACTTGGATATTTTGACTTGTCCTGAAGCCCAATCGAAAATATTGAAAACTTAATGTTAAGATTTAATATCCATTACATCAAAACATCTATATGATGATATTCTACTCTCATTTAATAAAAGGAACCACGATGTCCATATCTATAAATGATGTCCTCTAACGATTAACAAATGAATACCACCAAACTATCGAGGATAGACTATGCTATATAATCTTACTCACTGATAGCTCAAATGATAACACTTGCAACCATAAGACCATCATTTATCTCAGGATTGAGATAGACTCTCCGATTGTCTTCAAACAAAAACTTTTATCCATTGGCGGTTCTAGATAAAGTATTTCATTGTGAACCTATTCAATGCACCCAGTGCACTAGATTCTTTTTCCCAAAGACACCACACTTTGATGATTTTGGACTCATCATAACACATTTGATCCCACTCAAATTCTAGAAAAAGAATCTACAACTTTATAAAGATAAAAGCGCCCAATCTTTTATCTTAAGTTGTGAATATTATTCAAGACTAACTAAAGAAATGTGTCTACCTCATACATATCTAAGTGTATGAACAATTCTTATTTTCTTATAGTCTTTTGACCTTATGATTATTTACTTTTGACAATTATAATAATTAAACTATAAATGCTATAAGATTTGTTAAACTAGAAATCACTTTATTAATATGAAAAGATTATCAAATACAATATTATACTCGTGCTATCGAGCATAATCCTAACAATCTCCTACTTGCTCAATAGCAAATGTGTCATATCTCTCATCCCCATGTTCTCCAGATGCCTATCAAAACTCTTTAATGGAAGAGCCTTATTAAAGGGATCCGGTAGATTTTCTGCTGACGCGATATTGGTAATCGTCACGTCACCCCTATGGACAATTTCCCTTAGAAGGTGATACTTTCTTTCAATGTGTTTCCCTCTCTTATGACATCTTGGTTCTCTCAAAATAGCCATTGCTTCACTATTTTCAACATAGATAGTGATCTGCTTATTCGCATCAGGAACCAATTCGAAGTCAATCAAGAATTGGAGGAGCCAGACATCCTTTTTAGCAGCCTCGCATGCGGCAACATACTCGACTTCCATGGTGGAAACGTCAATACAAGATTGCTTGATACACCTCCATATGATTGCCCCTTCTCCAATAGTAAACATAGATCCTGATGTTGATCTCCTAGAGTCAGAATCTGACTGAAAATCAGAATCTGTATACCCAGCTGGAATTAAATCCCCTATAGATTATACAAGCATATAATCTCTCGTTCTCCTAAGATACTTGAAATTATGCTTGACTGTCGTCTAGTAATCAGGACAAGGTTTCGATTGGAACCTGCTAACTCTGCCCACCGTAAAACAAATATCTTGTCTAGTGCAGAGCATTGCATACATGAGACTTCCAACTGCCGATGAATATGGAACCCTACTCATGAATTGCTCATCAAGCTCATTCTTAGGAACTTGTTCCTTAGAAAGTTTGATTCCATGTCTGAAAGGTAATATACCTTTCTTGGAATCATGCATGGAAAAACTGGATAAGATTTTATCTATGTATGAAACTTGGGATAATGCAATGATTTTATTATTTCTATCCATTATGACTTGGATACCAAGAATATAACTTGCTTCTTCTAAGTCCTTCATATCAAATTGTTTTGCTAACCGTTGTTTTAATGATGTCAATACACCTACATTGTTTCTGATGAGTAGTATATCATCTACGTAAAGAACTAGGAACACCAACTTGTCGCCTTTAATCCTTTTGTATACACAAGGTTTATCAAGGTTTTGAATAAATCTAAAACTTTTCACAGCTTGATCGAGCCTTATGTTCCATGATCTGGATGCTTGCTTCAATCCATATATGAATCTTTGCAACTTTCATACCCTTTCCTCTTGGCCATTTTTCAATGAATCCTTCTGGCTGCATCAGATAGATGCTTTCGTCAAGACTTCCATTAAGGAAAGCTGTCTTGAAGTCCATTTTCCAAATCTATAGTTCTAGAGATGTCGCAATGGATAAGAGTATCCTAATGGATTTAAGCATGACCACATGAGAAAAGGTTTCTTCACAATCGATACCTTCCTTCTGTGTATAACCTTTGCTACCAATCTAGCTTTTAAGGTTTCCACATTTCCATCCATTCCTCTTTTCCTCTTATATACCCACTTGCACCTGATGGGTTTTATCCCTTTAGGCAATTCTGCAAGAGACCAGACTTTATTTTTTAACATATATTCAATTTTGGATAGCATTGCCTTTTACCAATGGCGACAATCAACATCTTCTGTTGCTTCCTTGTACGTATAAGAATCATCGTCGTTTGGAAGATTCTCTACAGATTCTCCTAGACCAATGTATCTGTCGGGTTTTTTTAACATCTCTCCCACTATGACGTGGTATGGTAGATTGTTGATCTTGTGTTGGTACGAAACTTACAATTGGGCTCGGCTGCAAAACCTCTTATGGAATTGCATCTCCTAAACGCCCATTTAGGACAATTCTACTTTTAGGCACAAAATTATTCATATATTCGTCCTTAAGAAATTTAGCATTTGTTTAAGCAAATACTTTAAGATCTGAAGGACTATAAAAATAATATCCTTTTGTACCATTTATATACCCTACAAATATGCATGTTTCGGAACGGGACTCCATCTTTTCTATCTTTCCTTTTAAGACGTGCGCAGGACATCCAATTATCCTTAAGTGTTGTAAACTATGCTTTTGCCCGGTCCGCAACTCATGCGGTGTTTTAGAAACCGACTTAGATGGTACATCGTTTAGAATATACGTTGCGGTTTATAAAGCATATCCCCAAAAAGAAGTAGGAAGCGTTGAATAAGACCTGATCATATCCAAAAGAGTTCTATTTCTCCTTTCTGCCACCCAATTTCGTTAAGGTGTGGCTGGTGTAGAAAACTAAAAAATTATCCCATTATCAATAAGACATTGCTGAAACTCACAAGATAGATATTCTCCACCACGATCAGACCTCAAGATTTTTATGCGTTTCTCAAGCTGCTTTTCTACTTCAGATTTAAATGCTTTGAACATATCAAAAGCATCTGACTTATGTCTCATGAGATACACATAGCCAAATCTTGAGTGTTCATCCGTGAATGTGATGAAGTACTCATATCCACCTCTAGATTGAATGCTCATATGTCCACACTCATCAGTGTGTGTCAATCCTAAACATTCGATGGCTCTTGCGCCTTTGGTTGTGAACGACCTTTTGGTCATTTTACCTTCCAAACAAGATTCTCAATTTGGTAGATCATCAAACTTTAAGTCACTTAGAGGTCCGTCACTTACCAATCTTTTAATCCTATTAAGGTTAATATGACCTAGGTGCAAATGCCATAGGTAGGTTTCATCTTTATATAATTTTACTCTTTTATGATTAGGTTACGTTGATTTCGTGTCTAACAAGTGAGAGATATTTCTATGCAAATAGAATAAACCGTTTTTCAATGTACCTTTGCAAATAATTTTTTTAATCTTACTAATAATAAAACCTTTTATTAAAAGTAACCGAATATCCAAATTTATTTAGACAAGAGACCGAAATTAAATCCCTCTTGAATTGTGGTACATAATAAACGTTTATTAAATCTAAATGCCTATAAGAATCTAAGTTAATTCTTATATCTCCCACTACACTAGTAGACACCAACGCTCAATTGCCTAAATGCAAGTTGAATTCATTCTTATTTAGTCTATTCCTTTGACCCTTTCACCACAAAGGAAACACTTCCCTTTGATCTTGGTTACTTTCTCGGTCTCCTTCTAAGATGGCCCAAGTTTTTTTTTCTTCTATTGTCTCTTGACCTTCTTAAGGGTCTTTAACAGAAGCAACTTACCAAGCATAAGAATCTTTTGACCCTTTCCTTTTACAAGGATTTTCTTGGTGATTTGAACATCTTGCACCAGGCCTTGCAAGGTTTATTCCTTATTGTTTAAGGTGTAATCCAACTTAAACTGATCTAAGGAATCCGATAGTGAGTTGACAATCATGTCAAATTTGGTCTCACCATCTATTTCAGCACCATCAAGTTCAGCAATTTTGAGTTGTGCTACGACTTACATCATGAGATCTTTTACACCCTGTCCAGGTTTCATCCTAAGATTCATAAAATAAGTCATTGCCTCTCTCTTAGTCATCCTAGACCACATACCAAACATCTCCTCGAGAGACTGTAGGGAAACAACGGTTCAAAACGCAACATAAGCGTGAGAAAATTAGAAAATTAGAAAATTAGGGTTTACCTATAAAAAAAAATTCCCGTTTAATAACAAGAACATTAACCCTAAATTAATTGATGTATATAAAATGTATCGTACCTTTTTTTTTGTGACGACTGAACTAGCATCGAATTGAATCCTCAAGATCTTCCAATCCAATCACAAACGTGAATCACCTAGGAGTGTAGGCTCCCTTTCTTTAAATTGTATACCTGATGATGGAAACAAACAAAATCTTCTTGTTTGTTAGTCATAATAATCCTCCAAGAGAAAAACCAAGAACGTCCGGTCACTTTTGAATTATCAATCAATTTGATTGAAACTCGCGTGAACCTTGATTCGATGTTGTACACATAACCCTTTTGATGCAAAGGATACTAGTGTACTATCGAAAACAAAAGCGTTCCTCATTTTCTCAATGCTTAGCAGAATTCTTCACACAATGAGTTGAACGAAGTTTTTTTTATAACAACAAAAAAACAAATAAAAAACAACTTTTCAAACCTAAAACTAAGGCTTGGTCAAAATTTACAAGTAGTATATATAGGAGACGAAATCCCCTCCTAAGAAGGATTTACTTGGTGGTTAAGAATCCTTTTCTTAGGTAGATTTACTTGGTGGTTAAGAATCCTTTTCTAAAAAGAATTCTATCCTACACCAAGACTCCTAATCCAACTCAATAATGTATTTGTAACCATATTAAAGACTTCCTAATTTGATTATAGAAATAATACATTTTATTTATTTACTTATCATATATAGTCTTTAATATTAATTATACTACCAACAATAGTATAATATTAGGCGACCATCTGCTAATAGAAAAAGATTTTGACTTTTAATTAAATAATTAATTAATGACCAAATTAATTAATTTCCGTTTAATTAAATAATAAAATAATATAATATAATTAAGCTATTCTAAATAGCCTTGCCACCCAACACATATATATGAGCACATATATTATTTTCTTATTTTATTAAACCATTTTGACCTTTATAAAAAGTCTACATATGAACTAGACCCATTCTTACAAAAAGAAACAAGTCCACATACCTCAATACAATTCTAGATGGAACCCTAAATTGGTTCAATAGAATATATCAAGTGATCCAAACAAGTTCGCGTGGATTGGGGATCTTGGCGGGCTATCTAAGTTTAAGCTCCAATAGACACAATCCAATCACAATCAACAAATGATTCACTTAGGTTCGATCTGTTTAATTTTAGTTCATTCCACTAAAGAACTGAAATTGAACTCTTAAATAAAGATAGAATAAGTTGATGTTACTCATTCGTACCCTAGGCAACCATATTGGAGAAAGTGTATCCTCATGAAGAATACCAGTAATCGCCAAGAGCTCATAGACCATCTATAGCTCTCCAAGTTACCCTATTTACTCATATGACCACATTTTGAACTTGGATATTTTGACTTGTCCAGAATCCATGTTTCAATAGACAATATTGAAAACTTAACGTTAAGATTTAATATCTAATACCTCAAAACATCCATATGATGATATTCTACTCTCATTTAATAAACGAAGCCACGATGTCCATATCTATAAATGAAGTCCTCCATCGATTAACAAATGAATACCACCAAACTATAGAGGATAGACTCTGCTATATAATCGTACTCATTGAAAGCTCAAATGATAACACTTGTAAAAGTCCATCATTTATCTCAGGATTGAGATAGAGTCTCTGATTGTCTTCAAATGAAAAACTTTTAACTATTGACGGTTTTTGATAAAGTATTTCATTGTGATCCTATTCAATGCACCCAGTGCACTAGATTCTTTTACCCAAAGGCACCACACTTTGATGATTTTAGACTCATCATAACACATTTGATCCCACTTAAATGCTAACAAAAGAATCTACAGCTTTGACAAGATAAAGACACCCAACCTTTTATCTTAAGTTGTGACTATTATTCAAGGCTAACTAAAGAATTGTGTCTACCTCATACATATCTAGATGTATGAACAATTCATCTTTTCTCAAAGTCTTTTGATCTTATGATTATTTACTTTTGACAATTATAATAATTAAACTATAAATGCTATAAGATTTGTTAAACTAGAAATCACTTTATTAATATGATTAGATTGTCAAATACAATATTATACTCTTGCTATCGAGCATAATCCTAACAATCTCCCACTTTCTTTTTAGCAAATGTGTCATATCTCTCATCCCCATGTTCTCTAGATGCCCATCAAAACTCTTTTATGGAAGAGCATTTGTAAGGAGATCCGCTAGATTTTCTGTTGACTTGATCTTTGTAATCATCGCGTCAACCCTATGCACAATTTTCCTTAGAAGGTGATACTTTCTTTCAATATGTTTCCCTCTCTTATGACTTCTTGGTTCTCTCGAATTAGCCACTGCTCCACTATTGTCACAATAGATAGTGTTCTGCTAATTTGCATCAGGAACCACTTCCAAGTCAATCAAGAATTGGTGGAGCCAGACAGCCTCTTTAGCAGCCTCTCATGCGGCTACATACTCGGCTTCCATTGTGGAATCAACAATACAAGATTGTTTGATACTCCTCCATATGACTGCCCCTTATCCAATAGTAAACACAGATCCTGATGTTGATCTCCTGGAGTCTAAATCTGACTGAAAACCATAATCAGTATACCCAACGGGAATTAAATCCCCTCCAACGTATACAAGCATATAATCTCTTGTTATTCTAAGATACTTGAAAATATGCTTGACTGCCGTCCAGTGATCATGATCAGGCTTCGATTGAAACCTGCTAACTATGCCCACAACAAAACAAATATCTGGTCTAGTACAGAGCATTGCATATATGAGATTTCCAACTGTCGATGCATATGGAACCCTACTCATGAATCGCTCTTCATGCTCATTCTTAGGAACTTATTCCTTAGAAAGTTTGTTTCCATGTCTGAAAGGTAACATACCTTTCTTGGAATCTTGCATGGAAAACCTAGACAAGATTTTATCTATGTATGAAGCTTTGGATAAAGCAATCGTTCTATTCTTTCTATCCCTTATGACTTGGATACCAAGAATATAACTTGCTTCTTCTAAGTCCTTCATATCAAATTGTTTTGCTAACCATTTTTTTATTGATGTCAATACACCTACATTGTTTCCGATGTGCAGTATATTATCAACGTAAAGAACTAGGAAACCCAACTTGTCGCCTTTAATCCTTTTGTTTACACAAGGTTCATCAAGGTTTTCAATAAATCCAAAACTTTTTATGGCTTGATCAAACCTTATGTTCCAGGATCTGGATGATTGCTTCAATCCATATATGGATCTTTGCAACTTGCATACCCTTTCCTCTTGGCCATTTTCAATGAATCCTTCTGGTTGCATCATATAGAAGCTTTTGTAAAGACTTCCATTAAGGAAAGTTGTCTTGACGTCCATTTGCCAAATCTCTAGGTCTAGAGATGCCGCAATGGATAAGAGTATCCTAATGGATTTAAGCATGGCCATAGGAGAGAAGGTTTCTTCATAATCGATACCTTCATTCTGTGTATAACCTTTAGCTACCAATGTAGCTTTAAAGGTTTCCACCTTTCCATCCATTCCTCTTTTCCTCTAGCATACCCATGTGCACCCAATGGGTTTTATCCCTTTAGGCAAGTCTACAAGAGACCAGACTTTGTTTTTGAACATAGATTCAATTTCGGATTGCAATGACTTTTGCCAATGGCGACAATAAACATCTTCCACTACTTCCTTGTACGTATAGGGGTCATGGTCGTCCAGAAGATTCTCTACAGATTCTTCTACATCGATGTATCTCTCGGGTTGTCTAACAACCCTCCCACTATGACGAAGTATGGTAGATTATTGATATTGTGTTGGTACGGAACTTACAATTGGACTTAGTTGGGAAACCTTTTGTGGAATTGTATCTCCTAAAAGCTCATTTAGGACACTTCTACTTTTAGGTACAAAATTATTCATATAGTCTTTATCCAAAAATTTAGCATTTGTCGAAGCAAATACTTTAAGTTATGAAAGACTATAAAAATAATATCATTTTGTTCCTTTTGGATACCCTACAAATATGTATGTTTCTGAACGGGACTCCATCTTTTCTATCTTTCTTTTTAACACCTGCGTAGGACATCCAGATATCCTTACATATATTAATAATACATATTAATTTATATATATATATATTTACATTACATATATTAATAATTGATATTAATATATATATATATTATATTTATCTTCAATATATTATTTTTTTAATATATATATATTATATAATATATATATATAATATTATAATAATATGTATTATTAATATATGAATAATATATATATATATATATTATGTAATATATATATATGTAATATAAAAATAATATATATATTATTATTATTATATATAATATATTCTATATTATATTTTATTATTATATATAATAATATATTAAATAATATATATATATATATATATATTAATATTACCTATACAATAATATATATATATATATGATATTATAATAATGTTTATTGTATCATATATATATATTATACATTATATAATATATAAAAATATTATATTTTCTATATATACTAATATTTAATATTATATATCATATTATTATATATAATATATGTAATATTATATATTAATATATAATAATATCAAATAATATATATATATATATATAATGTAATAACATGTTATAGATTATATTAATATATCTAATATTATAGTCTATGTTGTTATATATTTAAGAGAGGTACTTTGGTCATTTGAATCTATAGTTCCGTCATGTCCCAGTCATACCAAACACATAACAGTACAGTTTATAGTTATGTCTAGGCCTTCCAAACACAACATAGAACAACATTTTCAGTTCTGTCCTGTCCAGTCCAGTCCAGTCCCACCTTGTCCTGTCCAATCTCCGTACCAAACGCACCCTAAGTGTTGTAAATTAGACTTTCTCCCGGTCCACAACTCATGCGGTGTTTTAGGAACCGACTTAGATGGTGCATCGTTTAGAATGTACATTACGGTTTGTAAAGCATATCCCCAAAAAGAATTAGGGAGCATTAAAAAACTCAACATATACCTAACCATATCCAAAAAAATTCTATTTCTCCTTTCTGCCACCCCATTTTGTTAAGGTGTACTTGATGCAGAAACCTGAGAAATTATCCCATTATCAATAAGATATTACAGTAACTCACTAGATCAATATTATCCACCACGATCAGACCTCAAGATTTTTATACGTTTCTCAAGCTGATTTTCTACTTCAGCTTTAAATGCTTTGAACATATCAAAAGCATCTGACTTATGTCTCATGAGATACATATAGCCAAATCTTGAGTGATCATCCTTGAAAGTGATAAAGTACTCATATCCACCTCTAGCTTGAATGCTTATAGGTCCACACATATCAGTGTGTATCAATCCTAAACATTAGATAGATCTTACTCCTTTGGTCTTAAACGACCTTTTGGTCATTTTACCTTTTCAAACAAGATTCACAAGTTGGTAGATCATCAACCTTTAAGTCACTTAGAGGTTCGTCACTTACCAATCTTTTAATCCTATTAAGGTTAATATGACCTAGGAGCAAATGCCATAGGTAGGTTTCATCTTTTGATAATTTTACTCTTTTATGATTAGGTTCCGTTGATTCTATGTCTAACAAGTGAGAGATATTTCTAACCAAGTTGAATAAACCATTTTCCAATGTACCTTTACAAACAAGTTTGTTATTCTTACTAATAATAAAACCTTTATTAAAAGTAATCGAATATCCAAATTTATTTAGACAAGAGATCGAAATTAAATTTTTCTTGAATTGTGGTACATAATAAACATTTATTAAAATTAAATGCCCATAAGAATCTAAACTGATTCTAATATATCCCACTATACTAGTAGACACCAACGCTCCATTGCCTAAATGCAAGTTGAATTCATTATTATTCAGTATATTCCTTTGACCATTTTCACCATAAAAGAAACACTTTACTTTGATCTTGGTTACTTTATTTGTCTCCTTCTAAGAAGGCTCAAGTTTCTTTTTCTTCTATTGTCTATTGACCTTCTAATGGGTCTTAACAGTAGTAACTTTACCAACCATATGAATCCCTATCTGGAGACATCATAATATCGACAACAGTCTCCATTCCTTCGTGTTGTTGTTGCAACACATTGGAGATGATGGCCATAATGTAACGTACATTTAGCCATCTCATCTAAAGACTTCCACTACTGATACTCATCTCTTTGCTCCTTAGTAGATTCATTAGTTTGGTGGTTAAGGAATATACAGAATGAACTTATACTTTTCAACTTGCAACAAAAACCCAATATTCCTTTTCCATGTGACATAATTATCATCAGTTAAAGTATTATCTTTTAAGATGTTGATTCGGGATGTGATCATGATTTCTTTTTAATAACAAAAATTATATAAGTAAACAATCATGATATAGCACTTTTGAATATTTATCTTGAATTAAATAAAATAATTCAATCGTAAAAATTCAATGGTGATCCAACACCCATAAATGTCACGCCTCATTTGGGAGTACGCACCGTTTACTAGTTGGACTAGGTCCCACCTAATTGCTAATATAACAACCAACGTTTTCTATTTAGCCTTGCAATTTTATTAACAAGAACTCTTGGGAGGATATTAATAAATATACATTGAGTGTGTTACCAAGTTATCGACCTTCAATATAATCCCTTACGAATATCCCTCCTTTGGGAGTAGATATCGTTTGGGCTAATTGTCTAGTCTATCCTTGTAAGGTAGTATCTTGCTAAATTCCATTCATGAATACCCCTTGGGGGGTTATTCACGAAACATAAAGCACAACTAAACTTGGAGGCCGTAGGTGTTCCAAAACACCTTCTCCCACTCAATTGTTTAAGGCGTGTGATCGAATTCCAAAGAATGATTTACCAAGTTATCTAGATGCCAATTTAGATACTTAAACCATTCAATGCATGTTCATACCAAATATGATATATGAGTGGCACTTCTATTCTATACGACATGTTATCAAAAAATGACAAACATTACAATATTAACAAAATTATAAATAGCTACAATTTTGGTACATCCAATAAAAAACAAGTAAATTACATGTCTTGGAATACAAAAACTCTTTTCTTGGCAAACAAGTCTTCACGTGACCTTCGTCGTCCGAACTCTCTCGGTTGCCTCCCACGGGCGTGCGCATCCTTGGCCCATACCCATGGGCATACGCATGCCACAAACCCATAAAGAGCTGCCATGCGCAGCCCATGGCTTCTATAGGGCTTCCGTGCGCAGCCCATGCCACAACAAACGTGGCTGAGTGCTCTTCGCACGCACGTTCGTTGCTACGGCTCACACGGTCCCAAACTTGTTCCGGTTGCTCCTAATTCTTTAAACCTTCGAGTCTTCGAAACTTGAGTGTATTAAAGAAGAATTATAAATAAAAATACTGCAGTTTTTTTTTATTACAACAACAACAGCAAAAAAACTTAGCAACTACCAAGAAGGAAATTATGGCGATGATAGACCACCCTTCTTGTTACAATCCTAAAACAAAATACATTGAAATTCTAGAACCAAAATTGAGCAATAACAATCCACATATAAAACATATATATATCCATACATACCAATGTAAATATATATGCGAATACCTAGAGTGCTATCTCTTTCTAAAACATGCATATATACAATAAAAAGAAAAAGATTCACGAACACATACATCATTTAATCAAGGGTACAACCAGGCTCTGATACCAATTTTAGGGAAAAATGGTTCAAAACGCAACGGAAGCGTTAGAAAATTAGAAAATTAGAAAATTAAGGTTTGTGTATATAAAAAAAAGATTCCTTTTTAATAACAAGAACCTTAACCCTAGATTAATTGATGTATATAAAAAGTATCGTACCTTTTTTTTCATGACAATTGAACTGGCATCAAATTGAATTCGTAATATCTTCCAATCCAATCACGAACGTGAATCACCTAGGAGTGTGGGCTCCCTTTCTTTAAATTGTATACCTGAGGATGAAACAAACAAAATCTTCTTCTTTATTAGTCACAATAATCCTCCAAGAGAAAAATCAAGAACGCCCTGCCACTTTTGAATTATCAATCAATTTGATTGAAACTCGCGTGAACCTTGATTCGATGTTGTACACAAAACCTTTTTGATGCAAAGGATACTAGTGTACTATCGAAAACAAAAACGTTCCCCCTTTTCTCTATGCTTGGTCGAATTCTTCACACAATGAGTTGGGCGAAGTTTTTTTTTATAACGACAAAAAAACAAATTAAAAACAACTTTTCACACCTAAAACTAATGCTTGGTCGAAATTTACAAGTAGTATATATAGGAGACCAAATCCCTCTTAAGAAGGATTTACTTGGTGGTTAAATATCCTTTCCTTAGGTAGATTTACTTGGTGGTTAAGAATCCTTTTCTAAAAAGAATTCTATCCTACACCAAGACTCCTAATCCAACTCAATAATGTATTTGTAACCATATTAAAGACTTCCTAATTTGATTAGATAAATAATTCCTTTTATTTATCTACTTATCAAATATAGTCTTTAATATTAATTATACTACCAACAATAGTATAATATTAGAAGACCATCTCCTATTAGAAAAAGATTTTGACTTTTAATTAAATAATTAATTAATCAACAAATTAATTTATTTCCATTTAATTAAATAATAATAAAAATATATAATTTAAGCTATTCTTAATAGCCTTGCTGCCCAACACATGTATATGGGCTATATATTATTTTTCTTATTTTATTAAATCCATTGGACCTTAATAAAAGGTCCACATATGAACTAGACCTATTCTTACAAAAAGAAACAACTTCACATGCCTTAATACAATTCTAAATGGACCTAAATTGGTCTGGTAGAATATATCAAGTGATCCATGCAAGTTCGTATGGATTGGGGATCTTGGCGGGCTATCTAAATTTAAGCTCCAATAGACACAACCCAATCATAATCAACAAATGATTCACTTAGGTCCGATCTATTTAATTTTAGTTCATTCCACTAAAGAACTAAAATTGAACTCTTAAATAAAGATAGAATAAGTTGATGTTACTCATTCGTACCCTAGACAACCTTATTGGAGAAAGTGTATCATCGTGAAGAATACCTGTAATTTCCAAGAGCTCATAGACCGTCTATAGCTCTCCAAGTTACAATATTTACTCATATGACCACATTTTGAACTTGGATATTTTGAATTGTCTAGAAGCCATGTTTCAATAGACAATATTGAAAACTTAACGTTAAGATGTAATATCCAATACCTGAAAACATCCATATGATGATATTCTACTCTCATTTAATAAATGGAGCCACGATGTCCATATCTGTAAATGAAATCCTTTATCGATTAACAAATGAATACCACCAAACTATCAAAGATATACTATGCTATATAATCGTACTCATTGATAGCTCAAATGATAACTCTTGCAACCATAAGTCCATCATTTATCTCAAGATTGAGATAGAGTCTCCGATTGTCTTCAAATGAAATTTTTTTATTTATTGACGGTTCTAGATAAAGTATTTCATTGTGATCCTATTCAATGCACCCAGTGCACTAGATTCTTTTGCCCAAAGACACCACACTTTGATGATTTTAGACTCATCATAACACATTTGACCCCACTCAAATGCTAGCAAAAGAATCTACAACTTTGGTAAGATAAAGTCGACCAACCTTTTATCTTAAGTTGTGAATATTATCCAAGACTAACTAAAGAATTATGTCTACCTCATATATATCTAGATTTATGAACAATTCTTCTTTTCTCATAGTCTTTTGACCTTATGATTATTTACTTTTGACAATTATAATAATTAAACTATAAATGCTATAAGATTTATTAAACTAGAAATCACTTTATTAATATGAAAAGATTGTCAAATACAATATTATACTCTTTCTATCGAGTATAATCCTAACAGAGACATCATTATATCAACAACAGTCTGCATTCCTTCATGTTGTTGTTGCAACACGTCGGAGATGGTGGCCATAGTTTAACGTACATTTAGCCATCTCATCTAAAGACTTCCAGTACTGATACTTATCTCTTTGCTCCTGAGTAGATTCATTAGTTTGGTTGTTAAGGACTAGATATAACGAATTTTATGTTTTTCAATTTGCATTTACAACCTAATTTTCCTTTTTCCATGTGATATAGTTATCATCAGTTAAAGTATTATCTTTTAGGATGTTGATTAGGGATGGGGTCTTGATTTATTTTTAATAACAAAAATTATATAAGTAAATAATCATGCTAAAGCACTTTTGAATATTTATCTTGAATTAAATAAAATTATTCAATCATAAAAATTCAACGGTGATCCAACACCCATAAATGTCACGCCTCCTCTAAGAAGACAAACCATTTACTAGTTGGACTAGGTCCCACCTAATTGTTAACATAACAACCAACATTTTCTATTTTAGCCTTGCAATTTTATTAACAATAACTCTTGGGATGATAATAATAAAATTACACTGAGTGTGTTACCAAGTTATCGACCTTCAATACAATCCCTCACAAATATCCCTCCTTTGGGAGTAGATATTGTTTTGGCTAATTGTCTAGTCTATCCTTGTAAAGAAGTATCTTGCTAAATTCCATTCATGAATACCTCTTGGGAGGTTATTACACGAAACATAAAGCTCAACTAAACTTGGACGCCGTAGGTGTTCCAAAACACCTTCTCCCACTTAATTATTTAGGTGTGTAATCGAATTCCAAAGAATGATTTACCAAGTTATCTAGATGCCAATTTAGATACCTAAAAAATTCTATGAATGTCCATACCAAAAGAGATATATGAGTGGCACTCCTATTCTATATGACATGTTATCAAACAATGACAAACATTGCAATATATACAAAAATATAAATAGCTACAATTTTGGTCCATCCTAGAAAAACAAGTAAATTACATATGCCTTGGAATACAAAAACTCTTTTCTTGGTGAACAAGTCTTCACTTGACCTTCGTCGTCCGGACTCTCTCATCTCCGTCCAATGGGCGTGCGCACCCTTGGCCCTTACCCATGGGCGTGCGCATTCCACAAACCCATAAAGGGCTACCATGCCCAGCCCATGGCTTCCATAGGGCTGCTGTGCGCAACCCATGCCACAACAAATGTGGCTGCGTGCTCTTCGCATGCATGTTCGTTGCTACGGCTCGCACGGTCCCAAACTTGTTCCGGTTGCTCCTAATTCTTCAAACCTTCGAGTCTTCGAAACTTGAGTGTATTACAGAAGAATTATAAATAAAAATACTGCAATTTCATTTTATTATTATTACAACAACAAAATAAAAAAAAAATTAGCAACTACCAAGAAAAAAATTATGGGGATGATAGACCACCCTTCTTGTTACAATCCCAAAGCAAAATTACATTGAAATTCTAGGACCAAAACTGAGCAATAAAAATCCACATATAAAACATATATATATATATATATATATACATATATATATATATCCATACATTCCAATATAAATATATATACGAATACCTAGAGTGTCATCTCTTTCAAAAACATGCATATATACAATAAAAAGAAAAAGATTCACGCACACATACATCAATTAATCATGGGTACAACCTGGCTCTGATACCAATTGTAGGGAAAAAAACGCAAAACGCAACAAAAGCATGATAAAAACGAAAACTAGGGTTTGCGTATAAATAAAAAAATTCCCTTTTAATAACAAAAACCTTAACCCTAGATTAATTGACGTATATAAAAGTATCGTACCTTTTTCTCACGACGATTGAACAAACGCCGAATTGATTTTGCAAGATCTTACAATCCAATCATGAATGTGAATCACCTAGGAGTGTGGGCTCTCTTTCTTTAAATTGTATACCTTAGGAAGGAGACAAACAAAATCTTTTCTTTGTTAGTTAGAAATATACTCCAAGAGAAAAATCCAAGAACGTCCGGTCAATTGTGAATTATCAATCTACTTGAATGAAACTCGCGTAAACCCGATTTGATTTTGTACACAAAACCCTTTTGATGTAAAGGATACTAGTATTCTATCAAAAACAAATTTTTTCTCTTTTTCTCTTTTCTCCTTGGCCAAATTCCACAACCTATTTTTTAGAGTTGATTGAATTTTGTCTAGAGTAAAATACTAATTTTTCTCTCAAAATTCCCTCTTGCCAAGCAAAATTCTCTCTTAGAAAACTCTTAGGTTGGCCGAAATTTTTACTCTAAAAATCATAGGGCTAGCCGAAATTCACAAGGATATATATATATATATATAGGATCACAAACCTTTCCTAAGAAGGATTTACTTGGTTTGCAAGAATCCTTTCCGTAGGTGTATTTATTTGGTAGTTAAGAATCCTTTTCTAAAAGGAATTCTATCAGCTTATATATAATTTTGAGCTGGCCGAAATTCACAAAAATATAATTATGAGACTTAATTCTTTTCCTAAGAAGGATTACTTGGTAGTTAAGAATCCTTTCCTTAGGTAAATTTACTTTGTGGTTAAGAATCCTTATCAAAAACAAATTCTATCCTACACCAAGACTCCTAATCCAACTCAATAGTGTATTTGTAACAATATTAAAGACTTCCTAATTTGATTAGAAAAATAACTCCTTTTATTTATCTACTTATTAAATATAGTCTTTAATATTAATTATACTACTAACAATAGTATAATTTTAGGAGACCATCTCCTATTAGGAAAAAGATTTTGACTTTTAATTAACTTATTAATTAATCAACAAACTAATTAATTTCCATTTAACTAAATAATAAAATAAAAATAATATAATTTAAGCTATTCTTAATAGCCTTGTCGCCCAACACATGTATATGAGTCATATATTATTTTTCTTATTTTATTAAATCCATCGAACCTTAATAAAACGTCCACATGTGAACTAGACCTATTCTTACAAAAAGAAACAAGTTCACATGCCTTATTACAATTCTAGGTGGACCCCTAAATTGGTCCGGTAGAATATATAAAGTGATCCATGCAAGTTCGTGTGGATTGGGGATTTTGGCGGGCTATCTAAATTTAAGCTCTAGTAGACACAACCCAATCACAATCAACAAATGATTCACTTAGGTCCGATCTATTTAATTTTATTTCATTCCACTAAAGAACTAAAATTGAACTCTTAAATAAAGATAGAATAAGTTGATGTTACTCATTCGTACCCCAGACAACCTTATTGGAGAAAGTGTATCCTCGTGAAAAATACCAGTAATAGCCAAGAGTTCATAGACCGCCTATATCTCTCCAAGTTACCATATTTACTCATATGACCATATTTTGAACTTGTATATTTTGACTTGTCCAGAAGCCATGTTTCAATAGACACTATTGAAAACTTAACGTTAAGATTTAATATCCAATACCTCAAAACATCCATATGATGGTATTCTACTCTCATTATATAAATGGAGCCACGATGTCCATATCTATAAATGAAGTCCTCTATCGATTAACAAATGAATACCACCAAACTATCAAGGATAAACTATGCAATATAATCGTACTCATTGATAGCTCAAATGATAACACTTGTAACCATAAGTCCATCATTTATCTCATGATTGAGATAGACTCTCCAATTTTCTTTAAATGGAAAGTTTTATCCGTAGACTGTTCTAGATAAAGTATTTCATTGTGATCCTATTTGATGCACCCAGTGCACTAGATTCTTTTGCCTAAAGACACCACACTTTGATGATTTTAAACTCATCATAACACATTTGATCCCACTCAAATGCTAGCAAAAGAATATGCAACTTTAACAAGATAAATGCGCCCAACCTTTTATCTTAAGTTGTGAATTTTATTCAAGACTAACTAAGAAATTGTGTCTACCTCATACATGTCTAGATGTATGAACAATTCTTCTTTCTCATAGTCTTTTGACCTTATGATTATTTACTTTTGACAATTATAATAATTAAACTATAAATGCTATAAGATTTATTAGACTAGAAATCACTTTATTAATATGAAAATATTGTCAAATACATTATTACACTCTTGCTATCGAGCATAATCTTAACAAACCTCCGGAGGGATGGCTGCATCAAGAAGGCTTGCCAAAGAGTCTACCTGGTTTTGTTTAACCTCAATTTCTTCTTTACAGGTTTCATTAGGATGGTGGTGGATCTCTCCCCTGGTTTCTGGTAGGTCCCCCTCGGGTTATGTTGACCGAACCTGTCTAGAGGTCTCTCCGAGACCTAAGACTGGTTAGACTAGAAGAGGAAGATAAGGATCTGTTACAACTGCTTGCTTCCCAGCTCCAGCCCCGTCACCCTCCGGATGAGACATCTTTACAGCCTTGGTCATAATCTCCTCCCTATATATTTGGTGATAACTAATAGGTCAATGGGGTTAGGGAAGGCTTCAGCAACCTGGTAGGAAGCATAGAAGTATCCTTTGCTGAATAAGGCATCCGCCTCAGCCTGAAGCTTGGCAACTTGGGCTTGCAGACCTTGGTTTTGAACATCAAACACCATTGCTTCTTCCTTCCAATTATCGAGCTGACTGGCTCGATGTTGAGACCAAAGGATTTCTTGATCGAAAGATCACTTCAACCTCTAATGATCGCACTGAAACTCAGCCAGTTTTGCTTCCATTCCTTTCTGATTGGAAGTCATGTCCTGTACCAAAGTTTGAGCATACGCAAGTAGCTACGTGGCCCTCTCGACTTCGGCCTCAGCTTGTACAGCCCGGTCTCGGAGAGATGCTACCTGGTGACCCATCACCATATTAAATTTGAAGGCCTACAGGATGTAAAACCAAGATTAGTAAATGTTCAGTGCCCACTGTCACATGAAAGGAAAAAGGGAAGTTACCTCAGCTAAAAAAGAGGATCCCTTGGTAAACAAGATATTCACGTGTATTGAAGCCATCCTAGAGAGCCTGTCACCCGGGCAGGATGTAATGAACTGCTCCAAGACCTTATCATGCCTCGCCAAGCTCAATTGAGAGTGGCAACGGGTATGGGAAAATTCTGGAACACCGACCTCGAGGTCCGCCGAAGCTTGAGGAGCTTGGGCTTTGACGGAGCAGCAGAAGCAACGGGTAACATGGTTAGAGGTGTAGTAGCTGTAGCGGAGGCCATCAAAAAAGAGGTAGAGGCGTTCATGTTAGCGACCTGGAAAACGGGCCTCCATTGGCTTCAAACTCTAGTAGCTCGCGATACAAGAATAGCCATCTTAAAGCTAACTTGGGAGGGCAATGGAACTAAAGCAGGCGAAACCCCAACTGGATCAGTCGGCCCTCCTTTTTCCAAGGCAGCAAAGGGGGCTTCCCGGGGTAGTCTTGCATGAGAAAGAGGGGTATGAGCCTGCTGGGCTTCACGGAAAGCTAGAGCAATAACATAAGCTGTTAAATAAAAAGTGGAAAGAAAAAGGATGTCAGAAGCCAACTAGCTAACAGAACATGCATAATGACTTGGTGTTACTTAAGAGGTGTAGTATCAGATATTCGCAGACAATGGTTTACCCGATCAAAATAGAAAGGGTCAGTGGTCAGAAACTTCAGGTTCAAATAGTTCCTGGCAAGGATAGCCTTCAGCACCACCTCAGACTTGGTAGGTAAGGAATCTCGGCCCCATGAGGGTTTATCATTGAAAACGGTGGGAACTGTGAATTCAATCCCGCCTATGAAGGTCGAGCTTTCCCAATCCTTTCTCTCTAGGATCTTTCCTTGAAGCGCTAGGGATGATAAAATTGAGTTTTTTCTTTACCTTGGCATAGGATTGACCTCGAGAATCCCAGGATAAGCTTCCAATATGAAATAGGTATGCTAGCTCCTTACCTTCTGGCCGACCTTGCTTAACTCGCATTGTTCCCTCCATAATATGAGGAAGCCCACAAGATGCCTCCAGAAGCCGGGTGTCAACTGGAGGGGAGCTAACTGAAGGGAGTTGAGAGCCTGCCGAAGAGTGGGATGAAGAGAGAGCCTTACCCTATTATTGAAGGCCGTAACATTGATAAGAAGCACACCTTTGGGTGGATTAAAGATGTTGTAGTTTCTGTTGGGGCTGTTAGGGTGATGCTGTCAGGAATGCCATATTTGGACCTCATGCGTTCGATCGACTGCGGTTCAATGGTGGAGTCTGGAATGATTTTAAAGTCATAGGGAAGACGCCTCTCCAGAGAAGGACCAACAACTGTAACTTGGTCCATTCCAGCAACACCGTCCCTATTTTCGTCTTCGGAAGCCTCATCAACCAAGCTCAAGGGATTATTTGATTTATTAGAAACCTAATCCCGATAGCCACGTTCATGTTCGATCGACGATGTTACGGGGTCAGAGGTGAGTCGTCCCTGTCTAGGTCTCGTCGAAAAGATTGTCAAATATATTATTACACTCTTGCTATCGAGCGTAATCCCAATAAACCTCAGGAAGGATGGCTGCATCAAGAAGGCTTGCAAAATAGTCTACCCGGTTTTGTAAGGGATTATCCTGTTGATTAGAAAACCCAATCCCGATAGCCACGTTTCTGTTCGATGGATGACGTTACGGGGTTGGAGGTGAGTCATCCCCGTATAGGTCTCGTCGAGCCCACTTTATTTATGCAAGACTGGAAGCCTCTGTACCATCAACGAGGGAGTCAATTGAGTCATAACTGATCTTCGACATGATAGAATAGGGTTTATAGGGGAGAAAGAACAAAGGCGTAGCTCAAGAAGTTTGCAAAAGAGAAGGATTTTTGAAAACTTTAAATTTAAAAGAAAGCGTGAGGAAAATGATGAGGAAGCCGGGTTTAAATAGAGGTGGCAGAGGCAATGACGTCAACGAAATCTTCGGAGGGATTGCCACGAATAGTGGGAACCTTAGTAACATAGCCGTATTATTTTAGGGAATATACCGGTCTTTTCCTGCCATGTCACAGGTATAATCAATGAGGAGAATCACACCCAGATTTGGTAACGGTAAAAGTGGGAAAATTTCCCAAATAAAACAAGAAATCTGACTCCAACCCCAACTCAATCACCGGTGTTCAAGTCAGAGGGACTTCTGTTAATAGCAAAATTTGGCTAGTGACCAAAGAGAAATTTCCACTCTCCTAACCCGAATCAAAGCCCGAATTAACCGGTCATTGAACCTTGGGTCAAAAGGAGAGCTATAGAATCACCCTACAGAAGCAAGGAAGGGTCATCGAGCTTCAGAACCATCAGAGATAAAGCCTGACACGGTCAGATCGAGCTCCTAACACAAACACTAGAATTCGGGCAAAGCCCGACATATGGTTATCCGGGCTTCAAGAGATCAAGATTATCTCGTAACCTCTCCAGAAACCTGCCAACCTCTCCAGAAGCCCGCTATCCTCTCCATACATAAAAAATGGGCCGTTAACATCAGGTTCATGCTATAGCTACATCCCAGTTCCCTAAGGAGGGCTTGAACCCATCTGGACGAGGAAAAGAAAGCTCTATAATCCACGCTCCCCCCTCCCCCAATGGGTGCCCACAAGGCCGTCTCAAGCTCTAAAAGGCCAATAAAGGTCATGTTGAGCTTTTAGTACCAAAGCTATGGCCGGGATCTACCTCGCTCTAAAAAACAACGAACAGCTAACTCGATGACCTCCAAGAAGAATCATGCCATGAATGCACTTCAACGAATATTGAAACACTGTGTATATGTAGGGTAAGAGATTGAGTCTAAATAGGAAACAAACTTATCTCCATCTAAGATATTCTCAAATCCGTTATTAATCCAAAGTCAATGATTTTTAAATGGAAGATCCCGCCTAGTAAAGAGGGAGGGGATTCAGAGAATCTTGGTGGGAGAGTCATAAATTTAACCTATTTGGATTGTGTATAAATAGGCAAATCATGAATGGAGTGAAGGGGAGGAGAAAAAGGGAAAAATAGACAGTGTAGAGAGATATAGGGAGAAGAGGAGAGTTTTATACTTCAACCTAAGTTCTATAATCAAAACATGGCCTCTACTATTATCTATTATTCGATTGGCATGAGGTTACCACCCTACTGTATTCTGAAGAGATTAAGAGTGTTTAGGAGTCTTTTTGTACGATATTCATAGTTGATAACTAAGCCATTACATTCCCGTCTTCATTACCATTATATTCACATTCAAACATCCATCTTTAATCTGTCAGGTTAGGTACCCAAGGTACCAACCCCGGCCACCACCTACATGGTAGTGATCTCTAGGGTGTTAATCGGAATTTCTCACATTGAGCGAAATCCCCGTTAACAATTCCTAAGAGATTTGTGTCTAAGGTAACGGCAGTTGAGGAAAATAGTGACTACAAGAATACAAAGACTAGTAAAGTGATCGGAAGACTTTTAGCTTATGAATATAGGTGGACTTCTACACCAACACCTCCAAATAAGCAAAAGAGCATTAAATTGAAGACCTCCAAGGTTAGAGAGAAGGAGGATGACGACTTAAATGAGGAGATGACCCTCATGGTAAAAAGGTTTAAGAGGTTTAAGAAGTTTAAGAAGTTTAAGAAGAAAGTGGCGGCCTACGCAGTTGAACCAGCAAATCCCACCACTCATAGAGAGACGAGTAGGCCAGGAACCAAGCAACCCACATTCGATCGGTTAGGGCCTCATTCGCTAGAGTTAACCCACGATAGGGTTGGGCTTTAACCTTCGATCCGGGATAGGCTAGGGTCCATACCTCTAGTTCCTAGCAGGCCATCACATTACCAGATAAGGCAAGTTAAGTTTACCATGGATGCCTTGCTCTGGGGCCAGCAAGAGGCTCCTCATCTGGCTACAACAAGGAGGGAAACCTGGGCTAGAGAGGAAGGTAGCCAGCAAAACCCCCAGGCAGATCCCATTCATAGAGAAGACTCGATGGAAATCACCAGTTTATCAGAGGGATCCGATGGTGAGAAATCTGAGTTCAACTCAAATAAACATGGGAATAAGGAGAAGAAGGATCTTTTGGCCAAGCTACAGATAGATATCCAGTAGATAAAGATGGGAAAGCATAAGAAGGAGAATAAGAATCTTTTGAGCGAGATGAATGCTCACTTTACAAGAAGGTTCTAGGAGGATGAGCTCCCACTGAAATTTAAGATGCTGACAGATAAGGTTTCTGAAACAAAAAACCCCTTGAGCCACCTAAAGAGCTTTGTCCAGTAAATAGAAGTCCAGATTACTAATAGATCTGCCATGTGCTGGGTGTTCCCTACCACCCTGACTGACTACGTAAAGACTTGGTTCAAGAAGCTAGTTGCTAGTCGCGTGGATTCTTTCATAAAACTATCAACAGCTTTCTACTCGTAGTTCCAATGGGTCAAACCGAGTCCAAAGGATCCTATACACCTGCAGTATGTGATCCAGGAGCGAGGTGAGATACTCCGGTCATACATGGAATACTTCCATAAGGAAGTCATCCAGATGAGAGTCTTCACTGAGAAAGAGACTTATGAATAAGCCTATGACCGGGCTCTATAGCAAGTCAAAATTGACAAACAGCTTAAGGTCACGACGGAGCATGTCGATATGAAAATGTCGAAGTGCCAGAAGAAGGAAGTACCCAAACCTGAGCCAACAAAAAAAAACTAGAACAAACCTCCCAATAGGTCAACATACCGCTTCCTTACTTCTCAACCCAAGCAAGAAAGGTATCCTACTAGGTGAACCCCTCTGCGTGTTTTGCCTCCTCCCAAGACTGTAGCCCTGTAACGTGAGATGAGAGAGGTTATGATCACTGTACCCCCTTAAATGTATCTCGTGAAATAATATATCTCTCAATTCGGGATAAGGGGCTACTACAGAAGCCCATGCCCATGAAAGCCCCAGTCGATAGGAGGAACCGATACAAGTACTGCGACTTTTATGAAGACGTGGGTCACAACACTTCAGAGTGCTATAACTTGCATAACCAGATCGAGGTTCTGATAAGAGGCGGATGTTTGATAGAGTTCTTACAGCAGAAAAGGGACAATAATAAGACTGGAAGGGAAGTATAAACTGAGATCCGCGAGCACGCTGATAAGAGAAAATTGGAGCAGACGGATATGATATAGAAAATCCAGTTGATACATACCATCAGCGAAGGGACCGCTCTGGTTGGCAACTCCAATAATTCCAAAAAAAGACATTCGAGGAAGATTCCTTATGTAGATGAAGTTCGGGGTATCTTCAAGGTCGATCAGAGTCTGGCTGGCCCATTCTAGTCAGCACAGATTATTTTTGTCGAGGTGGATGTCTACAACACTGTCCAGCCTCATAACGATCCATGGTGATCACAGTACAGATTGCCAATTGTGCGGTTTACCATATGATGGTCGACACAAGCAGCAGCGTCAACATCCTCTTTAAAGATACCATGGAGAAGTTAAAATTGAAGAAGTGGTGTTACAATAGCTAGACAACCTCGTTGTATGGATTCGCTGGAACTCAATCTTTCTAGTGGGATCAAAATTCCTCTCTGTGATCGTTAGAACCGTACCTTTCCAACAAAACGTTAAGACAGACTTCGTTATGATTGATACCCTGTCGGCCTAGAACGTGATACTAGGAAGACCATTCTTGTCTTCCTTGAAATGAGTCTCGTCCATCTACCACAATGTCATAAAGTTTCCAGTAGGGGACAAGGTATGGGAGGTACGTGGTGATCAGCAAGTAGCCAGGAAGTGCTACACAGTATTTGGTAATCCGACAGCTTCAGTAAAATAATTTGTACAAGTTGCAACGAACCAGGATATGGAAATACATGGGATGACCTTGGAGGACACGGATCCCTCCAATCATCAAGAAGATGACTCTCTAACGCTTGAGGAGGGAGAACAGAGCATGGAATGGGCTAGCAGGCACTCAGTGGACAAGCTATAAGAGGTACCCATTAAGATTGACGATCCCTCCAAGGTTCTCAAGGTCGGAGCTACCCTTGAGTCAGGAGTGAAAGAAAGTTTATCGGTCTTTTCCAAGAATTTAGCGACATCTTCGCTTGGAGTCACGATGAGATATTGGGGATCCCCATATCTTTGGCTGCTCATCGATTAGCAGTTGATCCAACCTTCAAGCCCATCAGGCAGAAGCGACATCACTTTTACGCCAAAAGAAACAGTGCAGTTGAAGAGGATGTTGACAAATTGAATAGAGCAGGCTTCATCAGAGAGGCGCGCTTGTTAGGTTTTAGATTTGTGTTGGCTTGATTCCATAACAAAACTTCATATCTTTATAATGCTTAATTACTTAACAGGTTCGTGATGATAAGAGCTTCAAGGAAGAAAAGCAACTTCTCATGATGCAAAGTTCATCTTTAAGAGGATTGGTACTATCCTTGGATGTTAAGGCATTGAGATCCTTCTTCCTCTTGCAAGGCGTAAGCACACACACACACAATTCATTCATATGTGTCTCTGCTTTGTTATGCATCATTATATGTGCACAGATACATAATTCATACATTTGTATCCCTATATCATAGCACATCGTTAGGTATAACACATTCACACACTTGAAGTTGAATGCTCATGCATTGGCATGAAAGTAACACGTTTTGGAAAATGCATGACTGGAGACTATCTCTATGTAGTTTGCATTCAAGTGTGAATTGTGTTTGTATGTGTATATATTTGTATAACATGGATATTGAACTTGAATTTAGTCTTAAATCATTCTTGATTCAGTTTCGGTCATTTCGGTTACTCATACTATTGATTTCAAGTTTTAAGTCAAAAGACACTACACTTTGAACTCATGTTGCATACATTGTCTTCGTCTTCATATATTGAGTCGAATTCTTATTTTCTGGGTTGAGTATCTTATATGTCCATGTCCATGAGGGAGTCCCAGTTTGTAATCTTCAAACGTATTCAAATTCCAAGTTTGGAGGCCAAAGAACGGTTGAAGAACGCGAGAGGAGCGCAAGGGATGAGGTGTGATGGCTCAAGCCATCACCTTGCACCATCCTGAGATGGCGCGTGGCCATCTCGGCCCCAAAGGTGCTCTGCTCTGAGATGCCCACGGGCCATCTCGGGAAGGAACTAAAGAATGGGGGCAATTTGTTCATTTGGTTGTTCTCTCTTTAAAACCTCTTCTTCCCTCTCATTCATGAACAAGTTGAGAAAATTGAATTTGAAGAACAAGTGCAAAATTTTTCTCTCATCATTTTGATTTTTGTTTTTTTGATAACTTCTTCATTTCAACTCCGAATCACTTGATTCAAAAACCGATTTCGAGAGTCTTGAAGAGTTCTACAAACCCCAATCATTTCCATAACCAAAGTCTGTCTAGATATTTCGTTGTGATCAGATCTTCAGTTCGTGGTTTTAATCCTTGTTGGTAAAATCATCTTCTTCTTAGTTTTCTTCTTAGATCTTCTTATTTATTGATGCTATTTGATTAAGAAGCATGAGTAGGATGATTTGGATATTATTTTGTGGTATTTTTATTTGACTTTCAAGTTTAGTTAGATTTGTGATAAATTGAATGATTTGTGCTAAACTTGATGAACATGAAATTGTTTCTAGAAATCTTGTGTTCTTATGCTTGATTGATTATTTCTATATCTAATTTCATTTTTTTCTAAGAACTAGGTTGTGTTTCAATTGGTGTCTATATCTTCATATCTATGTTCTTAGTTGATAACATGCTTAGGTTTCCTAGATACTTTTATGGTTGTTCTTTGAAAGCATAGTCTAACTATCTAGTTGCATGTCCATAGAATTTGTTGATAATCATTTTCTATGTTGAGTGCTTGTTTGCGTTTTGCATTCATGATCACTTAAATGCCTTGTGAAGAGGTAGAAAGTCTTATATCTTAGAGTGATTCTTTGATTTGAGCAATTGAAATTCTTAGCTAGAGTCGGGAGGACTTGGATAGCTAAGCAAGTGGAAGTCTCGACAAGAGGTGTGAGACCTCGGATTGTTGAGCGAGAAAGTCTTGACTAGAGCCGATAGGACTCAGATAGATAAGCAAGAAGTCTTGCTAAGGGTTGGGAGGATCCGAATAGGTGAGCAAGGAATCTTCCTAGAGAAAGGAGGTCTTGGATAGGAAGTCGGCTTAGTAGATCACTAGGTTCAAGGATAGAGTGAGAGTGATAGCTTGGAGAGCATGTGTGATTGCTTGAGTGTGTAACTCTTTTGAAATAGTGGATTTGCTTTTGCTGGTGGTTGTGGTATCAACCCTTGGATGTTTCCTCTTCAGAGGTTTAACATCCTCTTCAGAGGTTTACCACGTAAATATTGTGTGTCATTGTTTGCAATTTTCATTAAGCATTGTTAAAATTGCATTATTTTAAAAGAAGATAAAAATTGGAGCATATACCTATTCACCCCCCCTCTAGGTATATTTTACTATAAAGATAAAAGAAATTTCAGTGCTACCCCGAGTGGATCGGTAATGTGATCATGGTCACAAAAGAGAATAGGAAATGGCGTATGTGCATCGACTACACTGACCTTAACCGGGCATGTCCAAAAGACAACTTTCCTCTACCGAAAATCGATCAGATGGTCGACTCCACATCCGGGAATAATCTTCTAAGCTTCATGAATGTGTTCTCGGGGTACAATCAGATTCAGATACACCCAAATGATCATGATAAGACCAGTTTCATTGCTAGACAAGGTCTGTACTGCTACAAGGTGATACCGTTTGGACTTAAGAATAATGGGCCGACATACCAGCGGTTAGTTAACCGATTGTTTAGGCCCAAAATTGGAAGGCCAATGGAGGTGTAGATCAACAACATGATCACAAGAGAAAACCAAATATGGTTAAACCCCACCAAATGTGCTTTCAAGGAAACTGTGGGGAAGTTTGTAGGCTTCATGGTTCATTAGAGAGGTATAGAGGCCAACCTAGAAAAGATCAAGGCTATCTTGGACCTAGAATCCCCCACATCACTAAAATAGGTACAAGTCTTGACCGGACAGGTAGCAGCGCTGAACAGATTGATCTCTCGCTCTACCGATAAGTGTCTTCCTTTCTTCTAAGCTATCAAGTAGGGGAGAAACATGAAGTGGGATCAGGAGAGTGATCAAGCTTTTCTAGCCCTGAAGAGATATCTGATGAGCCCTCTATTACCAGTTAAGCCAACTCCCAGAGAGGAGCTGCAAATATAATTGGTTGTTTCAGAGACTGCAACAACAGGAGTTTTGATCAAGGAAAGTGGAGACAGGGTCCAATGACCTATCTACTACATGAATCATGCTCTAACCAAGTCAGAGAAAAATTATACTCTCTTGAAGAAGCATGCCTATGCTCTGGTGTCCACGGTGAGGGAGCTCTTTCTCTACTTTCAAGCTCACTCAATAGCAATGGTGACGGACCAGCCTCTCCATAAATTTTTACAAAGGATGGATGTATTTGGAAGGTTAGTTTTATGGGTGCTGGAGCTCACCCAATTTGACTTGAAGTATCAACCTAGGACCACAATTAAAGCCTAGACTTTGGCAGACTTCGTGGTAGAATTCTCAGGGTTCCAAGGCCAACCGACCTTCATAGCAACTAATCTAGCTTCTAAGAAAGTTTCAGAGATCGACAGCTAGCCGAAAGGTATAAAGTCCTGGATCCTATACACATATAGAGCATCTGAGCAAGTTGAGGTAGGAGCTGGCATAGTTCCAGTAGACCTAGAGGGGACCAAATGTTGTCACTGCTTCAGATTCGAGTTTAAGGTCACCAACGATGAGGCATAGTATGAAGCCCTCTCAACCAGGATGAAGGCAGCCGTCGACCTCGGGGCCGACTACCTACAGGTCAGGAGTGACTCATTACTCGTAGTTAATCAGGTTTCCAAGATTTACCAGGCGAAAGAAAACAACATGGTCGTCTACCTAAAGCTAGTCCAACTACTTAAGAATAAATTTAATGGATTCAGATCGATCAGGTGCCTCGAAAATAGAATCATCGAGCATATGTCTAAGATAGTCACGATTTGGGGCCGAGCGTTACCACGGGAGTTTCCCTCCAAGTGATCTCCCAATCGAGCATAATAATAGCAGACAAGGAAATTTGCCCCCAGGATCGTCAATCTTGCCGGATTGATCCAATAGCTGCTTATCTCCAAGAAGGAAAGCTTCCTGATGAGCCTGATCAAGCCTGAAAAATCAAGAGGCTCTCTGTACGATACTGCCTGACGGATGGATACCTCTACATGAGAGGCAGGTCACTTACTCTACTTTGGTGTTTGCATTCCGATGATGTCAAATGGGCATTCAGAGAGGTTCACTCTGGGGACTGTGGGAACCACATTGGTGAGGAAGCTTTATCATACCATGTTCTCCGTATTGGGTAGTACTAGTTAACTATTCACCAACACACGAATAGCTTTATACAATCATGTGAACCATGCTAGAGAACCTCCAACCTGAGTCATCATTCGTCAGAGCGATTGTCGTCCCTCAGTTCACCCTAACCCTTTGCTATGTAGGGGGTTGACCTTATCAGACCGCTTTCCACTGCTCATAGGCAAGCACAGCATGTTATCGGGGTAATGGACTATTTTACAAGATGGGTCAAGGCCGGTCCTCTCTCCCAAATCTAGAAAGAGAATACAACGAGGTTCACCAAAACTAACATGGTTTGCAGATTCGGGACCCCTCTCATCATTGTAATCGATCTAGGCAAGCATTTTGAAAATGTCCGATTCAAAGAATTTTGTAAAGGTTTGAGAATCGACCTCAGATTTGCTTCAGTAGCCAACCCTCAAACTAACAGGGTTGGTAGAATCCACCACCAAGACTATCAAGAAGCTGTTGAAGAAGAAATTACAGCAGAAGAAAGTTAAATGGGCTGAGGAGCTTCCCGAGGTTCTATGGGCATACTAAACTATAAAGAGAACAACTATCGAAGAGATACCCTATTCGCTAGCCTTCGGGGTTGAAACAGTCCTTCCCATCGAGCATAAACTGACCTTCCTTCAGGGTACAACACTTTAAACCTGAAAGAAACAAGGTCAAGCTCCGAGCTAAACTAGATCTTTTGGAAGAGAAACATGATTGGGTAGTTGAGAAAGTGGCGATTTACCAGAGCAAGATAGCAAGGTTTTTCAATAGAAATGTAAAAACCTAAAACTCTAAGAAAGGTGATCTAGTTCTCAGAAAAGTGACCTTGAATACCCGAAAAAGGTCGGATGGGGTTCAAGGACCCAACTGGGAAGGGCCATACTTGGTGAAGTTAGTGGTTCACAAGGGGACATACAAGCTCAAAGATATAGATGGTCGACACATCGATTAAAACTGGAATGCAGATCACTTAAGAAGATTTTATCCCTAGGCAGGGGACTTGTTGAGCAGACTACCTCCACTTAGGATTCAATAAAATCCCCAACAACAATGTACTCCATTTTGATCATCAAAAAAGTCTAATTTCTCCATCCTTGATTTTGTTCTCCATAAGTTGTAAAATTCTCCACATTCGACTAGGTTCTCCATGAATAAATTCGACATAACCACCTTGAGACCAGAGGTTAGCCGGGGAAGCCCCCTCGCTACTCCTGATGCTTTGGCCAGGCACCACCCCCTGCCATGAATGGCCTGAGTGTAAGAGCATAGTTTTCATCCAGATCTTGAGACTAGGAACTAGCCGGGGAAGCCCCCTCACTACTCCTGATGCCTTGATCGGGCTACCACTCCGAAAAAGGGTCTGAGTGTAAGAGCACAGTTGCCATCTAGATCTCGAGAACAGGAAATAGCTAGATTGCCCTTCTGAAGCCTTGGTCAGGCTACCCTAAGAAGGATCTGAGTGTAAGAGCATAGTTGCCATCAAGATCTCGAGACCAGGAAATTGCAAGATAGCCCTCCTTATGCCTTGTTCGGTCTACCACCCCCAGAAGGGTTTGAGTGCAAGAGCATAGTTTTCATTCAGAACTCGAGACCAGGATACAGCTATATGGCCTTCCTGATACCTTGGTCGGGCTAGTATTCCTAAGAAAGGTCAAAATACTAATTTGTTTGACCGAGGTCACCATGATAAGATACCTTTTCGAATAATGGGAGAAGAGGTATCTACGTCGATTACTACATAACTTTCGCCTAACTATCAAACACTTATGTACTACTAACCATTAGTTTTCATGAACGTGAGATTGTTTATATCGCCAGCTTAAAGTTAGAATGAGGAATCATCGAGGATGTGAGATACATTGCAAGGGAACTCTCCCTCCAAAGTTATAAATACCTACCAAGTGCTAGAAATTAGAGCTAGATGTCTAACCAGTTAGCATGTTTACATTTAATGGTTTGGTTTATGGATTTAATTAAGTCAGGGTTACTTTCAGAGGTCGCAACTATACCGAGGTCAGAAATAAAGAGAGGGATTCTCGGTCAAATTAGAAGCACATGATTAATATGAGAAATATAGTGAAAATCTCAACTGATTTATCATTAACAAAAAGGGAGCCCAACCCCAGGTTCCGGGATACATAAAAAAAATAAAGCTAATCAAGCTAGTCATGAATAAAACAGTGTAAATTCCTCAATTTTTGATTTACTCAATTCGTTGACTGTTAGGTTTTAGTTTGTGTTGGCATTAATTCCATATCAAAATGATGTTTACTTGTAATGATTTAGTTGTTTAGATTCATGATGATTCAAGATTCTAAGAAGAATGAACAACAAGTCAATGTAAGTTCAAAGTCTTCAAAGAGAAAGGATGCAATATGGTTCTACAAAGGTATACTAAGACCTTATCTTTCTCTTACAAGGCTTAGGCACACACACACACAATTCATACATTTGTGTCCCTGCATCGTTGTGCACCATTATAGGAACACACATACAATTCATTCATATGTGTCCCTACATCGTTGTGCACCATGTATAACACATTCACACACTTGAAGATGAATGCTCATGCATTGGTATCGAAATAACATGTTTTGGAAAATGCATGATTGGAGACTATCTCTATGTAGTTTACATTCTAGTGTGAATTGTGTTTGTTTGTGTTTATGTTTGTATAACATGGATATTGAACTTTATTTTAGTCTTAAATCATTCTTGATTGAGTTCTGGTCATTTCGGTTACTCATACTATTGATTTCAAGTTCTAAGCCAAAAGATACTACACTTTCAACTCATGTTGCATACATTGTCTTCGTCTTCGTATATCGAGTCGAATTATTATTTTCTGGTTTGAGTTTCTTATATGTCCATGTCCATGTGAGAGTTACATTTTGTAATCCATAAACAGATTTGAATTCCGAGTTCGGAGGCCAGAGAACGATCAAATAATGCAAAGGAAGCTCGAAGGAGAAAGAAGACAGCAAAGCACTTCTTTCCAGAGATGGCGCGTGGCCTTCTCGGGGCAGAAGGCTTGCTGCCCTAGATGCCCACAAGCCATCTCAGGCAGCAAGAATGCTTGGCTTCTTCTTGCCCCTCTTGGTCATTTCACATGCCCAATTTTCCCTTTCCTTTATATTCCTCTTCCCTCTCACATTTCATTCCAAGAAGAAATTTAAACTTGTGTGCATAAAAATTTCTCTCTACATTTTATAACCTTCCAAACACCATAACTTCTTCATTTGAACTCTGATTTGAGTGATTCAAAGTTGAGAGTGTTTGTATATTCATCCTCCATCTTTTCTTTGAGGTTTGAGTGATTTTTATTGCTGTTGTTGGAGTCTAAACGCACAAAAACGTGACTGTACCTAAATCAACTAAGGTATTGATTTTCTCTTAAAGTTTTCTTTTAAAACTTGGTCAATTGCCTTAGGTTTTCTTCTTCAACTTATATATGTGTATTTTTAGTTTTTTTATTTGAGTTTTGAACTCTTTTAAAGCTAGGCTGCATTTCAATTGAAATCTTACATGTTTAGTTAGGTTTTGATTTTGCCTATGTTTTCACATGTTTGGGATTGTATTGTGCTAGCTTTGATTCTAGGACTATTTGATGATCTTTGATTGATTTATTTAGTGAAAAATAGTTCCTCACATGTATTAGGTTCTCTTGGCCAAATTCTCACATTAATACATGTGCTTATGTTCTTTTGAGCCATTCATGTGTTTTGTTGAATCTAAGTATAGGAACATGCTCTAGAACTTTAGCTTAAATCTAAATGACTTTGTCATATGATTTTAGCATGTTTTTGGTTTATGTGATTTAAACTTGATTTTGTGATTAATTGAACATATCTTGTGATTCAAGTTTTAGATCTATGCATGTATCTAGGTTGTAATTAATGTTGAACATATCTTACATGATCTAGATGATTTAAACATGCATGATTGACTAGACTACATTTGTTTTGTGCATTCATACTCATGTCTACTATTTTCCATAGGATGTGTTGATCATAGCATTCTATGTTGCTTGCTTGTTTGCGTTTTACATTCATGATCACCTAGATGCCTTATGAGAAGGACGTCTTGACAATAGGTGTGAGACACATGTTGTTGAGCAAGTAAGTCTTGGCAAGAGGTGTGAGACCATGGATTGTCAAGCAAAGAAGTCTTGGCTAGAGTCGGGAGGACTCAGATAGTCGATCAAGAAGTCTTGCCTAGGGTCGTGAGGATCCAGAAGGGTGAGTGAGGAAGTCTTGACTAGAGTCAGGAGGACTCGGATAGTTTAGCAAGAGGTCTTACCTTGGGTCGTGAGGATCCGGTAAGGTGAGCGAGGAAGTCTTGACAAGAGGGGTGAGGCCTCGGATTGTTGAGCATGAGGGATACATCTTCATGAGTAGGATATGAGGGTAGTTTCTAGGTGAATGGGTAACTTGAGAGATTGTACTTGTTTTATCTACTAGTGGATTTTGTTTGCCGGTGGTTGCTAACCCGTGGATGTTTCCTCTTCGGAGGTTTACCACGTTATATCTTCTGTCAACTTCTCTCTATCCCTATCTCTTTAGTATTTGTATTTGTTATTTGAATACTATGGATAGAACTCTTTATGTAAGTTGACTTCCTTTCTATAATATAGATTTTTTATTTGTTACAATTACTTGTTTGTATCACACTTTACTTGTTATATATATTGATTAAGTGTCTTTAATTAATATACATATTGTGATACAAGCAATCTTGAGGGACAAACTTTTGTCTGTTTCTAAGGGAGTCGAAAAAAGGTGTCTAACCTATTCACCCCCTATAGGTTAGCCTTGAGTATTTAACCGTGTTTGTATTTTCAATTGGTATCAGAGCAGGACACTAGATTGTACTTAGTGAGAGTTCGAGTGATACATTCACGGTTTTATTTTTTGGTGGATCGCACCATTTTTGTGGCTGTACTCGAAATTGTCAAGGTATTGGTTTATCTTTTGATTTCCTTGATTCTAATGTTCAAATACCTTGGGTCTTCTTCCTACTTGTGTGTATTTGACTTGAACATATGTTGACGAGTGATAGATCTTCAATCAAATGCTAGTTGTGCTTAATTAGAAACGTGATTGTGAGTTAGGTTTCAATCAAGCCTATGTTTTCACATGATTGTGAGTTGTATTGTACTAGCATCTTATCTAGGACTATTTGTGCTTTGATTGACTTTATTTTCATGATTAATAGTCTTATCATGTGCTAGAACTCATTTATTGAATATATCTAGGATTAGCACATTTGATTTTATATTTATAGTCTATTAGAGTTTAATTGACTATTTTGTGAATATATACTCTAAATGATTGCTAGAGAATTGATTGATCAAATCTTGTGTTTCTAGCATTTTTGTGTTAGTACTAAAGTCTTGAATATGTACTTCATGAACATGTTTATTTCAAGCTTTAGTAACATGAATAAAATCTTGGTTTAAAGTGTGTGTTTAGAAATTTGGCATCCTCTAGATTTTTATTCATGCATAAGATTTTTCTTCATGGAGTGTACCTAATCCATACATTTCATAAGCTCATGCATCATCTTGTGTGGTGTCATTTTTGGATTATAAACTAGAAAAATATACTTTGTGTGCTCATTGATTAATTCTAGTTTCCATATAATTTGTTGATCATCTTATTCTATGTTGCGTGCTTGTTTGCATTTTGCATTCATGATCACTTAGATGCCTTGTGAGAAGGAAGTCTTGACAATAGGTGTGAGACCTATGGTGTTGAGCATGGAAGTCTTGGCAAGAGGTGGGAGACCTCGGATTGTCAAGCAAAGAAGTCTTGCTTAGGATCGTGAGGATCCGAAAGGGTGAGCGAGGAAGTCTTGACTAGAGTCAGGAGGACTCGGATAGTTGAGCAAGAAGTCTTGCCTTGGGTCATGAGGATCCGGTAAGGTGAGCAAGGAAGTCTTGACAAGAGGTGTGATGGCTCAGATTGTTGAGCATGAGGGCGACATCTTCATGAGTAGGATATGAGGGTAGTTTCTAGGTGAAAGGGTCACTTGAGAGATTGTACTCTTTTTATCTACTAGTGGATTTTGTTTGCCGGTGGTTGCTAACCCGTGGATGTTTCCTCTTCGGAGGTTTAATACGTTATATCTTCTGTCAACTTTTATCTATCCCTATCTCTCTTATATTGGTAATTGTTATTTGAATAATGTGGATAGAACTTTATATGTAAGTTGACTTTCTTACACAATATTGTTTGTGTATGTTAGATAACTTTGTATCTTGTGATATTCCATTCAAGTTGTAAAGTATCACATTGTAATACTCCAAGTACAACTTTTGGAATTTTGTCTACATTGAATATATTTGTTCATAAGATACATTTATTCTTGTTGTATGTGTAGGGAAAAACAGGTTCAAAACGCAACGGAAGTGTGATAAAAATGAAATTAGGGTTTGCGTATAAATAAAAATTTTCCCTTTATGCAATGAGAACCTTAACCCTAGATTAATTGATGTATATAAAAGTATTGTACCTTTTTCTCGTGACGATTGAACGAGCATCGAATTGTTTCCGCAAGATCTTCCAATCAAATCACGAGCGTGAATCATCTTGGAGTGTGGGCTCCCTTACTTTATATTGTATACCTGAGGATGGAGACAAAGCAAAATCTTTTCTTTATTAGTTACAAATATCCTCCAAAAGAAAAATCCAAGAACGTCCGGTCACTTGTGAATTATCAATCAATTTGATTGAAACTCGCGTGAACCTTGATTCGATGTTGTACACAAAACCCTTTCGATGTAAAGGATATTAGTATACTATCGAAAACAAAAACGTTTCCCTTTTTTCTCTACTTAGCCGAATTAACACATTATTGAATAGAGATGATCGAATTTTGTCTAGAGTAAAATCAGATTTTTCTCCCTCAAATTTTCTATGATGGCCGAAATCTTCACTTAGAAAATTAGGGCAGGCCGAAATTCACCTCTAATTACCTTAGGGCTGGCCGAAATTCTCATGCACATATATATAGGATCATAAATCCTTTCCAAAGAAGGATTTACTTGGTTGGCAAGAATCCTTTCCATAGGTGGATTTATTTGGTAGTTAAGAATCCTTTTTTAAAAGGAATTCTATCCTCCTCATATATATACATAGCTGGCCGAAATTTCACTTAATATAATTAGGAGACTTAGTTCTTTTCCTAAGAAGGATTTACTTGGTTGTTAAAAATCCTTTCCTTAGGTAGAATTACTTGGTGGTTAAGAATTCTTTTAAAAAAGGAATTCTATCCTATACCAAGACTCCTAATCCAACTCAATAGTGTTTTTGTAACCATATTAAAGACTTCCTAATTTGATTAGATAAATAATTCATTTTATTTATCTACTTATCAAATATAATCTTTAACATTAACTATACTACCAACAATAGTATTGTTTTAGGAGACCATCTCCTACTAGGAAAAAGATTTTGACTTTTAATTAAATAATTAATTAATCAACAAATTAATTAATTTATATTTAAATAAATAAATAAAAAATATAATAATGCTATTTCAATAGCCTTTGCCGCCCATACCAAATATAAGGACCATATATTATTTTTCTTATTTTATTAAATCCATTGGACCTTAATAAAAAAAGTCCACATGTGAACTAGACCTATTCTTACAAAAAGAGACAAGTTCTCATGCCTTATTACAATTCTAGATGGACCCCTAAATTGGTCCTGCAGAATATATCAAGTGATCCATGCATGTTCGTGTGGATTGGGGATCTAGGCGGGCTATCTAAATTTAAGCTCCAATAGACACAACCCAATCACAATCAACAAATGATTCACTTAGGTCCGATCTATTTAATTTTAGTTCATTCCACTAAAGAACTAAAATTGAACTCTTAAATAAAGATAGAATAAGTTGATGTTACTCACTCATACCCTAGACAACCTTATTGGAGAGAGTGTATCCTCGTGAAGAATACCAGTAATCGCCAAGAGCTCATAGACCGTCTATAGCTCTCCAAGTTACCATATTTACTCATATGATCACATTTTGAACTTGGATATTTTGACTTGTGCAGAAGCCATGTTTCAATAGTCACTATTAAAAACTTAACGTTAATATATAATTTCCAATACCTCAAAACATCCATATGATGATATTCTACTCTCATTTAATAAATGGAGCCACGATGTCCATATCTGTAAATGAAGTCCTCTATCGATTAACAAATGAATACCACCAAACTATCGAGGATAAACTATGCTATATAATCATACTCATTGATAGCTCAAATGATAACACTTGCAAACATAAGTCCATCATTTATCTCAGGATTGGGATAGTCTCTCTGATTGTCTTCAAATGAAAAACTTTTATCTATTGACGGTTCTAGATAAAGTATTTCATTGTGATCCTATTCAATGCACCTAGTGCACTAGATTCTTTTGCCCAAAGACACCACACTTTGACGATTTTAGACTCATCATAACACATTTGATCCCACTCAAATGCTACAAAAAGAATCTACAACTTTAAAAAGATAAATGAGCCCAAATAAAGCGTTAAAGGAAGTTGAAGTGAAGAATGAAGTAATCAAATGTCTAGAAAAGAAGATGGTTGAAGAGGCTCGTATGTTAGATAGATTAACAAATGATTTTGCTAATAATTTGCTTTTGTTTCTTCAAGGTAATGATCAAAGGCAAGGAAGAGGTGTTGGCAATCATAAAGGTCAAAGAGTTTTGGTAATCTTCATGGAGATTCAAGTGACTTAAGCATTGTAGATGAGCAAGTGGAGTCTCCTACAACTAAAGGCAAGTTACTTAGGAACAAGAGGATTTCAAAGGCCATGTCTTCCAAGGTCAAGTGCAAAATCTAGGAAATTAAAAAGTCTTCACCATCGGTACACTCTCACCTAAATAGTAACATCTCAAAATTTATTCCGGTTTGCTAATTTTGCTATATTGCCGTGAGTATATTAGATTATGCAAACTAGGGAATGTGATGCATGCTAATGAGATGTGAAAATCTTCTATAAATGTTTCTTGCATGATAATACTTTGAATCTTGTGTGTGATAATGATAATCGAGTGAAGAAAATTATAGAGAAGATTTGGGTAAAAATGAGTGTTTCACGTGATCATATGTATAGTCTTGATGATATCTTTGTTGATGGCAATAATGATGTGTTTTACATGAGTAATATCTTTATAGAGAAGATAGTTGATGATTTATCTTCTAGATATATTTTTGCCATGATAAATGATCATGATTTTTGTGTGAAATTTCACCCAAGAACAAATGGTTCAAGGGTGAGTGCTTTTACCTCTAGTGTAAGTAGCACATGTGAGTTAGATTTAAGGCTAAGTGTCAAGCGTGTTGAGAATTCTAGCTAGCTAGCTTGGAATACTCCATGTCTAGACACGAACTTAGCTATCTCACTTAACTTTGTTTTGATAGTCAAAATCCATAGATTAACTTTTTAGAAGTTACTCTTATGAAATCTATTCAGTGATTATCATGTTAAGACTTTTGGAGAAAGTCATTTCTACTCTTGCATTGCATCATATAGCATGTCATATTAGAGAACTAGTATAGCATTCATATGGTCCTTGTTGGCATTTACTCTCTAAAGATCTTTTAGTGATGTGTTCACAAAGATCTTACCCATGATGCTTGAAATGCTTACTTGAATGATAAGTGGCATACTTTTTGAAAATATTAACTTCATATTCTTTGAAAGCTACTCATTGCAAAAGTAATGATCTTGAATAAGTCTTTACTTATTGCTCTTAGATCATGTGCTTATGAGCCATAAAAAAATGATTTTCAAAAATTGCACTTTGCTTATCTTATATGTTTAATTTTGAGTAGTTGAGTTTGAAAATGTGTAGATTATGGATGCATCTAAAATTTTATTGCTTAGTACATGATAGATGACCTATGGTTAGTATCTATTTTTCTTTGGCAACTACATAGAACTCAACGAGCACCTTCATGAAAAGGGCTACACACTTTGGTTGTGAAGCCGCCTCATGTAGGAAAGGGCTACACCATTGTGATGAGTGAAAGCCGTCATGAATAATTTATGTTTATGTATGCAAAATCAAATAAGTGTTGAAAAAAGAATCAATAAAAAAAATCTTTGATTCAAAGCCTAAAAAGAAATGGAAGAAGGCTTAAAATAGAGTATAGTTGAAAATTGTGATTGCTCGGGTTGAAAAACAGAAATGGGATGACAAACCACATGCACACACACGCTCGCATGTTGAAATCTATTCTCTTAAAGCAAAAATTCGGATGATAATCGATTTGACCTTGATTAGAAAAGCTTTAGATGGATATGTGTTGAAATGGTTTGCATGTTGATATCACAATCACTCCTTTTATATATGCTTGAAGCAAAATTCATGCACACACTTTGCTTATAGAGTATTGTGATATTCTAGCAATTTTTAGAAGAATTATGAGAGAGATTGAAAATCTTGGTGTATCTCTCATAGTTTGTGGAGCTTATTTTGTTGGATTTTTTTAAAATTGCTTGAATGTGTGATTGTGTGGATTTATTGTGAACACTATTCTATCTTGATCTTAGATAGAGCACTTATCAAGGGGGGCATAGTATGCTAGACTTTGTTCTCTTTTATGATTTGTTCACATGTTTCAAGTTGATAATTGTTGGCATATTCTTTGGTTGATATAATGAATCTTGTAGATGCTATTTCGTGTTTCTTGATTTGCATGATGATTCTTTGTATTAACTTATGCCTTTGTATGTGTGATCACAAATAATGCATGAAACTTTTTGTAATAATTGTATGATTGTATTTGCAGTCAACTTCTCCTTATTTGGGGTTGTATGGTAGCTGAGATTGCAATCAATTCCTTCATTCTTGAAATTGAAATGAGAATAGTTGCAATGAATTCTTCTTTGTTTTGGAGTCGATAGTAATTGTAATTGTAATTAATTTTTATTGATTGTAGTTACAGTAAATTCCTATTTGTTTGGGGTCGATAGTAATTGTAGTTATAATCAATCCAATTGGTTATAGTTGCAGAAAATTCCTCCTTGCATAGGGTGGTAGTAATTGTAGTTTTAATCAATTTAATTGATTGTAATTGTAGAAAATTCCTCCTTACTTTGAATGATAGTAGTTATGGTTGTAATCAAATCTTTTCTTGTTTGAGGTTGATATGATTGTCGTTGATACCAATTCCTTCATATTTGGGGTTAATATGATTGTTAATGCAATTGTTGAACTTGGTAGAAATGACCTATATGCTTAAGAGTAAAATTTATACATTTGTGATTCACTATACCTTGATGAGTTTGTTGTGGTGTATAGATTTGAATAACCTTTGTTAGGTTAACATGGAAAAGCAAACTAGAATCATGGGAGAAGATATGGGAGCTAGATGCTTGAAATAAATCAATTCTTCAAGTAAGGCATCCATCTACGAACATTATGTGAGATCACCAATTGTTTCACTATTTGATCTCAAGATATCATTTTTTTTTCTTTGGCATAATTTTATGTCAAAAAGGGGGAGAAATATGATATTGTTTTAGCATATCTTCTTTGAACATTTGTCAAGTATTGAACTTCATATGGCATGTAATATTGTGATTTCATTTGGTTAAGAATATCTTTGAGATAACATATATTAAGGGGGAGATACATGATTCATTTTGGATTTAAATGTTTAATTCTTGCCATAATTGTATATTGCCATATGTGTCTTTTTCTTAGATATGATTTGTGCTTTAAGTTGATTTTAGGTGGCTACAAGAGAATATCAAGAAGAAGTTAAAGACTTGTTGAAGATTAGTCGTAAGGAACTAACTCATTGTAATGTGAGGGTGTGATTTTGTGACCAATCTTCATTTTGTGTGTTTTTAGTATTTTGTATAGGTGTTTTGACATAGAATTTGCCAAAGGTGGAGATTGTTAGGTTTATGAGTTATGTTGGCATTATTCTATATCAAAACAACATTTCCTTTGTATTGTTTAGTTGTTTAGGATTCATGATGATTCAAGCTTCAAAGAAGAAATGACAACTATTCAAGCAAGTTCAAGTCTTCAAAGGAAAAAGTGCTTCATGATTCTACAAAGGTATATTAAGACCTTTCTTTTCTCTTTCAAGGCTAAGGTACAAACACACACAAATCATACATATGTGTCCCTGCATCATTGTGCACCTTGTATAACACATACACACACTTAAAGATGAATGCTCATGCATTGGTATGAAAATAACATGTTTTGGAAAATGCATGATTGAAGACTATCTCTATGTAGCTTGCATTCTAGTGTGAATTGTGTTTGTATGTGTATATGTTTGTATAACATGGATATTGAACTTGATGTTAGTCTTAAAATATTATTGATTGAGTTTCGGTCATTTCGGTTACTCATACTATTGATTTCAAGTTCCGAGTCAAAAGTTATGATACTTTCCAGTCATGTTGCGTACATTGTCTTTGTCTTCGTATATCGAGTCAAATTCTTATTTTCTAGGTTGAGTATCTTATATGTCTATGTCTATGAGAGATTTATGATTCGTAATCCACAAATGGATTCAAATTCCGAGTTTGGAGGCCAAAGAACGGTCGAAGAATGCTAGAGGAGTGCAAGAGAGGTGCACCATGGCCAAAGGCCATCAAATGGTGCATGCCCGGGATGGCGCGTGGCCATCTCGGCCACAACTCCTTGCTGCCCCGAGATGCCCATGTACCATCTCGGGGATGCATTCTTAAAGGGGTTTTTTTGGTCCTTTCATGCTCTTTTGTTCCCTCCTCTTTATATATCTCTTCTCTCTCTCATTTGAATCCATAGAAGAAGAAAATGTAGTGTAGAAAATTTACAGGCTTTTTCTCTCAACTTTGTATCACCATATCTCTCTCATCTCTTTTCCGATTTGAGTGATTCAAGGTTGAGAGAAAAAACCTGGAAATGTTCTGCACTGCATTTTCTTCTTCCTTGGATTCAAATGAGAGAGAGAAGAGATATATAAAGGAGAGGGAACAAAAGAGCATGAAAGGACCAAAATAACCCCTTTGAGAATGCTTCCCAGAGATGGCGCGTGGGCATCTCGAGGCAGCAAGTAGTTGTGGCCGAGATGGCCACGCGCCATCTCAGGCATGCACCATTTGATGGCCTTTGTCCATGGTGCACATCCCTTGCACTCCTCTCGCATTCTTCAACCGTTCTTTGGCCTCTGAACTCGGAATTCAAATCTGTTTACGGATTACGAACCGTAACTCTCTCACGGACATGGACATATAAGATACTCAACCCGAAATGACCGAAACTCAATCAAGAATGTTTTAAGACTAAAATCAAGTTCAATATCCATGTTATACAAACATATACACATACAAACACAATTCACACTAGAATGCAAACTACATAGAGATAGTCTCCAATCATGTATTTTCCATAACATGTTATTTTCATACCAATGCATGAGCATTCATCTTCAAGTGTGTGAATGTGTTATACAAGGTGCACAATGATGCAGGGACACATATGTATGATTTATGTGTGTGTGCCTTAGCCTTGAAAGAGAAAAGAAAGGTCTTAAAATACCTTTGTAGAATCACGAAGCACTTTTCCCTTTGAAGACTTGAACTTGCTTGAATAGTTGTCATTTCTTCTTTAAAGCTTGAATCATCATGAATCCTAAACAACTAAACATACAAAGGAAATGTTGTTTTGATATAGAATAATGCCAACATAACTCATAAACCTAACATTTGAGGATTAATGTGTAAGGGTAGTTTTGGCCATCATTGCTCAAGACCTAGCTCAAGCTTCAAAAGGTAAATCACTTGCTTAACCTTGTTTGAAGAGTTTTAGTGGACAAATACACTCTCATGCATGTTTTTGATCATCTTGCATGAATGCTTAATTGTCATAATTGTGTGCCCTTTTTCCATAACTCTTGCTTCGGTGTTTGATGCATTTTGTATGCCCTTAGAAGAGAATTTTCCTTTTAACCGCTGATGGGACCGCTCCCTGTGAATTGCCTCCACTGCGGTATGCACAACAATGTTCCCCTGGTGTTGCACGTTGCCTCTACCGCGGCCTGTGCACGTTGCATGCACAGCGGTCTCCCAAGTAGAGGTTCCTAGGCGATGCACCACTTGCTCTACCGCAGTCTAAACACTACCTGTATCGTGGTCTAGACAATGGAGATTCCCAGGCAATGCACCACTCGCTCTACCGCGGTCTAAACACTTGCCTTGGTAGCGGCGAGCACATCGGTCATGACGGGAATCAGTTGCCCTTTGTCAGAAACGATGTCGTTTCGTGTAAGGGACATTATATATATGTTCCCTTCTTTTCTCTTCGGCTTTAGGAGTCCAAGAAGCCATTTTTATTGTTTAAGCCTTTCTTTGAGAGAGAAATTAACTCCAAGAGAGAGAGAGCTCCCAATAACTCATCTTGACTCAACCAAACATCAATCCATGAGCATCTAGCATCTTCTTAAATCTTCCAAGCATGGATTCTCTTGTTTGTCTTTGACTAGGTAATCTCTACATGCCCTAGAATCTCTTGTTCCATTCTTATGACATGTATGCCTAGGTTTAGCAATTATTGTTGATTAAATGCTTGTCAATGATTTTAATTGCATATATAACATGCTTGGAATTTTTATTGTTGGTTGAGATTTATATTTTGTGATAGCTAGGGTTTGTGACCATTTTTCCCTTCTAGCTAAATCTTTATGCCTTGCATTTAGATATTGTTTAGGACTCATTGATTGCATTATAGTCCTTTCCATACTTAATGACAACTTGTGTTGATATGGCTTTTGTGATAGCTAGCATTTGGGTCATTGTTGCCTCTAGCTAATTAGGTCATATAGATTGCATTTTGATGATTGCATTTAATGACCATGCCATACTTAATGCCAACATAGGTTGAAATGGCTTTGTTTCATAACTAGGATATAATGTTGCATAACTATATTTAGTTAAGTCTTTATGAACATTCATTACTTGCTTGTTTGAATATTTTATCATATTCACTTAGGTTGTTTTGACTTTTCATTGAGGTTAAGTCTTGTGACTAAGTGGTTAGTGCACAAGCAAATAGATCAAGAATCAATATTAAACCCCGTTGGGTATAATGAAAGGGTTAGTAACTGGGCGGTGTGACGGGAGGTCAACCTAGGTTGTAAACTTTCATTCAATTGTGGATTTGAGGATCTAATGTGGTGCACATATCAGCCCGTGGTTTTTCCCATTTGGAGGGTTTCAACGTAAATATTGTGTGTTGTTATTGTTTTAAGCATAATTGATTTTATTGAATGCTTTTTTATTCGGGGTAATTTTTGTTGATATTGATTATTCAAAAAATCAGTAATTGATTCCATTAAAACCTATTCAGCCCCTCATAGGTTATAGACATACACGTTTTTAGGGAACTTTCAATTGGCATCAGAGCAGATGCCTAGATATACTTAGGTGATATGTGCTCTATGTCTTTCTTGTGCATTTTTGTTGTTTGCATCTTGTGTGGTGCATTACATTTGCATCCCATTCATTTATAACCAAACACTATAAGTGAGCTTGGGATGAGCAAAGAGGGAGCATCAAGTATAAGACCACCCTTGCTTAAAGGTGATAATTATGCCTCATGGAAAGGCAAGATGGAGTCTTATATTTTCCAAATAGATGATCGTGCATGGATGGCGGTTGAAGATGGGTACACTCTTCCGAAGATGACCAATGATGATGGAGATAAAGTTGTCAAGCCTAAGTCTGAATGGAGCACACGAGAATTTGAAGCTTCCAAGTGGAACAACAAGGCTATGCATGTAATCTTCTGTGCCATGTATAACAATCAATACAAGTTGGTTCAAAATACTAGGTATGCAAAGGATGTTTGAGAGATTCTACAAACGGCTCATGAAGGAACCGAAGTGGCTAAGGACTCCAAGCTTCAAGTCCTTCAAATGCAATTTGAAACAATTCGGATGGAAGAGGACTAGTTCTTTAATGACTTCCAAGTGAAGTTGATGGATATCGTAAATCAAAGCCATCAACTAGGTGACCCATATTCGGATAGAAGAATCAAGCAAAAGATCACGAGGTCACTCCCCAAGAGATTTGAGTCCAATGTGACGGCACTGGAAGAAAATTGTAACTACAGGACTATGAAGCCGAGTGAAGTGATTGGAAGGCTTCTAGCCTACGAGTCTAGGTGGAATTCTACACCTACATCTCCTAAGAAGCAAAAGAACATAGCCTTGAAGACATCCAAAACAGAGATGAAGGAGGATGACTCAGATGAGGAGATGGCTCTTATGGTGAAGAGATTCAAGAAGTTTATGAAACATCACAAAAATGACTCAAAGAAGAAGATTGAACCAAGGCAAGTGAAGCCTATGAGAAAAGGCATTTGATGTTATGAGTTTAGTGGGTTCGGTCATATAGCCACCGAGAGTACTAATTCAAAGAAGAAGAAGAAAGGAAAAGTGGTGGTTGCCTCATCAAGTGAGAGTGGAAGTGAAGAAGATTCCTTAAGTGATGAAGAGGTTATTCTTAACCACACGACTTTTGGAGCCTCCTTTATGAAAGATGTAGACAAAGGCGACAAAGCCTTAAGTAGTGACCTTGAAAAAGGAGTAGATGAAAAAGTAGCTAAGAGAGTGATAAGTGAAACTACTTATGTTGATGATACCATCATGGCAACAAGTGACACGAGTGATGACTCTAGTGATGAGAGTTCCTCATCTCACTCTACAAAAGGAAATGTAGAGAGTATGAACCTTGAAGGGTTCATTGAGCATTCTCAAAGCTCAAGGTTTAATATGAAGAAAGAGGTTCGAAAGCTAAAGGAAAAGAACCTTAAGCTATCAACCGAAGTGACTCACTTAAGTGAGAAAGTGAAGAATGGAAGAAAGGTGGAAGAAAGCTTGAAAGAGGAGCTTAGAGAAGCTTCAGAGTTGATTGCTAAAATGACTTCGAGTATGGAAAAAATTAGCCATATGTTAGGAGTTGGCAAGAAGCCAAGTGACAAGAGAGGTCTAGGGTTTGAAGATTACAAGGAGACCTCAACTCCTTATAAGACGGTATTTGCCAAAAGCATGGACTTCAAAGAACATCTTCCTCAACTTTATCCAAAGAAGAAAATTGAACTATGAGAGTGTTCTAGAAATGTCCAAGTCAAGATGGCACCAAGAAGTCAAGCTCAACCAATGAGAGCACTTCAAGCAACTATCCCTCAAACTAAAAGCCATCAAGCCAAGAAGCATTTCTTACATGCTCAACAAAGGAAGCAATCTTCTCCAACTCAATAACAAGGGAGAAGAGAATCAATACCAAACCAAAAGAGAGCTCAAAGACATGTGAAAGGACCTTTGTCCTCACAAAGGAATGGTATGACCCCTCATTTTATTCTTTCATGTCATTTTTATGGTGTTGATGGTCATATTAGACCAAATTGCTTTAAGCACATTAACATGTGTAGAACTAAGAGCATGATTGGAAGAAAAAGGGCTAGAGCCAATATGCATGTGCCTGGGAAAGCTGGTGTTAATGATTCTAGTAGTAATATGATGATCATGACCACTACGAATGACAATGTGACACCTAAGTGGATTAGAAAAGATGAACTCACATGCCATTATGCTAAGAGTTCACCCATAGGCTCAACTAGGTCCAATGGACATGGTAAGTCTATAGGGACTCATATCTCCTCTTGACTTGTTTTGATTGACCCATATGGGGAGCTCAAGCAAAGAGAGCAAATTGGCATTGCATTGTGCTCAGGATAATATTTATGCTCCTTTATTAATTACTTGAGATGATTGGTCGTACATATTTTTTAATAAGTGTGCAACTTTGCTTAACATGCAATCCATGTCTTATTTATAGCCAAACATGCATTTTTGGACTAGGATAATTGATTGGGAAGTACATTTTGAATGACCTAGAATTGATCTACATGACATGTTGATTATTTCTATCACATGCTTTAAATTGATATGCATTATGAGATTTTTTGAATGCTCTAAAATGAATGCAAAAATTTATGTGTGAAAGCAATTATGAGACTTCAACCAATAAGGATCTTGTATCCAATTCAAGGATTTTACAATCCAAAAGTCTATCTCTCTTTACTTGTCACACGAGGCTACTATCATACAGGCATTCCACCCGGAAAAATCGAAAAGGGCACAATAGTCGCTCATGTCTTATTTTGCTTGTAAAGTTTGATATAGTTGTTCTTAAAATGAATTTGTTTTACAGTCTATATCTTGCTTACTCCATGACAAAGGGTGAAATTGGTTTGAATTCTCTTGGAAATCCTTGTAATTTTGCTTTGCCAAATACCATGTTTTGATCTTGAATACAACTTGTCTTGTATGCAAAGCATTCGTTCACACATTTTTTTTATAATAAAACTCCTTGATTCTCTCTTCTTAATTAAGTTGCATAAATTTGTTTATATGATTATGCATATGTCTTGTGCCATAAGCTCTCCTTGCTAATGCCTTCTTAAGGGGATACTCCTTTGTCTATCTCATGACAAAAGGGAGAGTAGTATGGATTTAGGGGGAGTTGAGAGTGGCATGATTTAAGGGGGAGTTGAGAGTTGCATATGAGGTGAGTTTGATTCATTGAGGGGGAGTTAACCTATTTAGGGGGAGCATTTGCATTTGGATTGTTGATGCACGTTGCTTGTTTCTATTGTATGCAAATTGCTCCAGTTTTTATGTATTTGATCACCTCACATACAATTGTCTTAGAAATTGTAGTTATTTTGTTTTGTAGGGATGTTGATTCTAGAAGAGATGGATGACTTGAAGATCTAGTTTATTAGGCATCTCTTTGTAATGTAGAAAAACTTTGCTAACCCCTGTTTTTGTTTTGTTTATTGGTGAGGATGAATTGTGAGTGGTGGTTTTGTCACGAAATAGCCAAATAGGGAGATTGTAAGTTCCTCAGTTTTTGATTGGCTCATTTTGTTGACATCCAATTTGGGGATTAATGTGTAAGGATAGTTTAGGTCATCATTGCTCAAGACCTAGCTCAAGCTTCAAAAGGTAAATCAATTGCTTAACCTTGTTTGAAGAGTTTTAATGCACACAAACACTCTCATGCATGTTTTTTATCATCTTGCATGAATGCTTATTTGTCATAATTGTGTGCCTTTTTGACATAACTCTTGATTGCGTGTTTGATGCATTTTGTTTGCCCTTAAAAGAGTATTTTCCTCTTAACCGCGGCTAGAACCGCTCCTTGTACAGTGCCTCCGCCACGGTATGCACAGCAGTATTCCCTAAGCGTTGCACGCTGCCTCTACCGCGGCCTGTGCACGTTGCATGCACAACGGTCTCCCAAGCGGAGGTTCCCAGGCGATGCACCGCTTGCTCTACTACAGTATGAACACTGCCTTTACCGCGGTCCACACAACGGAGATTCCCAGGCGATGCACCACTCACTCTACAATGACCTGGACACTTGCCTTGGCCGCGGCACGCACAGCGGTCATGACGGGAATCAGTTGCCCTTTGTCCAAAACCATGTCGTTTCATGTAGGGCACATTATATATATGTTCTCTTCTCTTCTCTTTGGCTTTGGTAGTCCAAGAAGCCATTTTTATTGTTTAATCCTTTCTTTGAGAGAGAAATTCACTCCAAGAGAGAGAGAGCACCCAAGAACTCATTGAAACAAATATTATGGTGTGCTTAATATTAATCTAGATGGGGGGGGGGAATAGATTTTCAATAAATTTACCCAATTTTCGTTAAAGGTCAAGATTATGAAAATGCCCCTAGCTAGTTACAATAAAACCACAAGTGTATAAATGCGGAAATATAAACGACACTTGAGATATACGTGGAAACCCTTCAAATGGGAAAAACCATGGGCTGATGAGTGCGCCACACTAGAACCTGTAATCCACTAATGGCAAGGAATTACAACCTAATCTCGGTTTAATCCACCAGCACTACCTAATCCCGGTATAAGTGAACCTAGTTCATCTTGCTTGTGCTTTAAGCTACCTACTCCCGGAAGCAACACAAGTCTCACTTCTCAATGAATAGATAAAGTGTCCTAAGTGAATATATGATGATATTCAATGAACAAACAAGGCTAGGAAACCCTATATGCTTATCTAGGATAATGAGATGACAATTAATGCAATCCTAGATATCAAGTGCTAAATGACATGTTCAAATAGCTTAGCTAAACATAGATCAATCAATCCTATGAAGCTATCACAATACAACACTCAATCATGTCATCACAACAATCTCTAATTTGTATCTAGAAATATTCTAAGAGAATACAATTAATTAAATAGATCATTTAGCAAGCAAAAACACTTAACTTGTAAGAAGATAGTGAAGAGCTTACCAATCAAGATGTGATGAAGCAACCCTATCCATAGATGCACTCTAGATGAACTTTAGATGATGCAAGATGAAGTTTTGATGCTCATGGGAATGCTTTGTGTGAGTAAAAATGAGTTCTTGGAAGTGTTTTTCCATTGAAATGTGTTCTAAGGAAAAAATATGATATTTTGAACTATTACACGACCTTAAGACAATGAGATATATATATATATATATATATATGAGATCCAAACAAAGTGATGTCGTTTTGGAAAAAACGTTCCAGCTTCTTCAATGTGCGCTTGTGAGGTGCGCTGGTCGGGTAGCGCACCACCAGTGCACTGCCTAAAAATTTCAATAGGCGTTGGTCGAGTGGTGCACGTCAGTGGCACAACACAAGCGTAAAACCACTGGAATGTTTGCGCTGGTGGGGCTGTGCTAGTCGAGTAGCGCACCACCAGCGCACACCAACTTTTTGCATCTTTGTGCCGGTGCAGCAGCGCAACCTAGTGGTGCAACACTAGCAACAGTCCACTATGAATGTTGTGCTGGTGAGGTGCGTTGGTCGAGTAGATCACCACCAACGCAATTCCGACTTCAACATTCAACACTCAAACAACCATACAGGCAACAAGTACAAGAGTGATGAAAATGCATCATATTTTAATGCCTAGCATGACATAAAACTTTCATAGCAAGATACAAATTGGTCAACAAGAGTCATTTAAACTAAAATGCACACAATAAAACACTCAACATATAAGATCAAGAGTTATGCAAGAATATGTCAGTGAGTGCAACTATCTCTTCAAAGTAAGTAAGAACAAGAATTTTACCTTTGGTGCTTCTCCTCGTAGGTATTGAGAGCCTAAGCTACCCTTACATGAACCCCTACAATGTAGTTGTTCATGAAATAAGCCAATCAACAAATGAGGACTTTTCAATCTCCCTCTTTTGTTATTTCATGACAAAACCACAACTCACATTGATCCTCACAAAACAAAACAGAAAAAACACCGGGAAGATATTCTACATTACAAAGAGATAAACAAAAAAAAACTTCAAATCTTTAATTACTTGTAGAACTATCAACCCTATACACAAGGTAAGCACAAATACACTTTCCAACCAAGTGCATGTGAGATGATCTAGCGAATATAAAACAAAAGCAATTGCATTCAATAATATGAGTATGACATCATGAAATGCTCATGCAATGCTCCCCCTTAACGGATTACTCCCCCTACATGTAATGTCCCCCTCAAACAAGTACACTCATGCAATGCTCCCCCTCAAAGCCAACACATGCTACTCCCCTAACATCACAATATGCCTAACATCACAATATGCTAGATCAATACTACTCCCCCTTTTTGTCATGATATAGGCAAAGGAGAAGTCCCAAACCGGGTCACTCAAGGCAAAGAAAGAAAAGAGCATACAAGATTGTTGCATAATTATATAGGCCACATTTATTTGAACACAATGTGTGAATCAAAAAATGCTTTGCTTACAAGACATGTTGCATTCAAGTCCAAAAACAATGGTATTTGGCAAAGCAAATGACAAAGGTTTCCAAAATAATTCAAACCAATTTCACCATTTGTCATGAGAGAAGCAAGGATATAGAGATTAATAGATTCATGTTTTAAACAGTACTATATCCTACTTTATAAGCTAAACATGGCATGACCAACTTTGCACCCTACTTGATTTTTTCGGGAGGATACCCGTTGTTAGGATTATGCTCGATAGCAAGAGTGTAATATTGTAATTAACAATCTTTTCATATGAATAAAGTGATTTCTAGTTTAACAAATCTTATAGCATTTATAGTTTAATTATTATAATTGTCAAAAGTAAATAATCGTAAGGTCAAAAGACTATGAGAAAAGAAGAATTGTTCATACATCTAGATATGTATGAGGTAAACACAATTCTTTAGTTAGTCTTGAATAATATTCACAACTTAAGATAGAAGGTTAGACGCCTTTATCTTGTCAAAGTTGTAGATTCTTTTGCTAGCATTTGAGTGGGATCAAATGTGTTATGATTAGTCTAAAATCATCAAAGTGTGGTGTCTTTAGGCAAAAGAATCTAGTGCACTAGGTGCATTGAATAGGATCAAAATGAAATACTTTATCTAGAACCATCAATGGATAAAAGTTTTCATTTGAAGACAATCGGAGAGTCTGTCTTAATCCTGAGATAAATGATGGACTTATGGTTGCAAGTGTTTTCATTTGAGCTATCAATTAGTACGATTATATAGCATAGTCTATCCTCGATAGTTTGGTGGTATTTATTTGTTAATCGATAGAGGACTTCATTAATAGATATGGACATCGTGGCTCCATTTATTGAATGAGAGTAGAATACCATCATATGGATGTTTTGAGGTATTTGATATTAAATCTTAATGTTAAGTTTTCAATAATGTCTATTGAAAGATGGATTCTGGACCAGTCAAAATATCCAAGTTCAAAATGTGGTCATATGAGTAAATATGGTAACTTGGAGAGCTATAGGCGGTCTATGAGCTCTTGGCGATTACTGGTATTCTTCACGAGGATACACTTTCTCTAATAAGGTTGTCTAGGGTATGAATGAGTAACGTCAACTTATTCTATCTTTATTTAAGAGTTCAATTTTAGTTCTTAAGTGGAATAAACTAAAATTAAATAGATCGGACCTAAGTGAATCATTTATTGATTGAGATTAGGTTGTGTCTATTGGAGCTTAAATTTTGATAGCCCGCCAAGATCCCCAATTCACACGAACTTGCATGGATCACTTGATATATTCTACCAGACCAATAAGGGTCCATCAAGAATTGTAATAAGGCATGTGAGCTTGTTTCTTTTTGTAAGAATATGTCTAGTTCACATGTGGACTTTTTTATTAAGGTCCAATGATTTTAATAAAATGAGAAAAATAATATATGGCCTTTATACTAGGTATGGGCGGCAATGGCTAAGGATAATAGCTTCAATATATTATTTTTATTTTATTATTATTTAATTAAATGGAAATTAATTAATTTTTTGATTAATTAATTATTTAATTAAAAGTCAAAATCTTTTCCTATTAGGAGATGGTCTCCTAAAACTATACTATTGTTGGTAGTATAGTTAATGTTAAAGACTATATTTGATAATTAGATAAATAAAAGGAGTTATTTATCTAATCAAATTAGGAAGTCTTTAATATGGTTACAAACACACTATTGAGTAGGATTAGGAGTCTTGGTGTAGGAAAGAATTCTTTTTGGAAAAGGATTCTTGGTCACCAAGTAAAACTACTTAGTGGTAGAATTCTTATTTGAAAAGGATTCATAACCACCAAGTTAATCTACCTAAGGATAGTATTCTTGTCCATCAAGTAATCTTTCTTAGGAAAGATTAAACACTCCTAATCTAATTCAAACAAGGGAAATTTGGCCAACACAATATATAGTTAAAGAAGTAGTTAGTTTTCTTCAAAGATAAGGATTCTAACTACCAAATAAATCCACCTAAGGAAATGATTCTTGTCTACCAAGTGAATCCTTCTTAGGAAAGGATTTATGAACCTATATATATGTGGATGATGAATTCGGCCAGCCCTAAGGTATTAGAGAGGAATTTCGGTCAAGCCATATTTTTCTTAGTGAAGAATTCGGCTATCATAGAATTTTGAGGAAGAAAAATCTGATTTTAATCTAGACAAAATTCAATCTTCTCTAAGCAATAGTGTGTGAATTCGGCCAAGTCGAGAAAAAGGGGAACGTTTTTGTATTCGATAGTATACTAATATCTTTTACATCAAAAGGGTTTTGTGTACAACATCGAATCAAGGTTCACACGAGTTACAATCAAATTGATTGATAATTCACAAGTAACCGGACGTTCTTGGATTTTTTCTCTTGGAGGATATTTGTAACTAACAAAGAAAAGATATTTGCTTTGTCTCCATCCTCAGGAATACAATTTAAAGAAAGGGAGCCCACACTCCTAGGTGATTCACATTCGTGATTGGATTGGAAGATCTTGTGGAATTGATTCAGCGCTTGTTCAATCGTCACGCGAAAAAGGTACGATACTTTTATATACATCAATTAATCTAGGGTTAAGGTTCTCATTGCATAAAAGGGAAATTTTTTATTTATACGCAAACCCTAATTTCGTTTTTTAACATGCTTCTGCTGCGCTTCTAAACCGTTTTTTCCCTACACCTGTATGATAATATCAATGATCAATTAATAAAGAAAGAGAGACATTGATCAAACATTTTAGTCTCACTAGTATTTTCACAGAATGTGTTGCATTTAACAATTGCAATCATCGAATCATGCTTTATCATTTTTCATTAGCATGTCATTTAAGAATCATCATGTCATGGAGATAATTATAGGTCATTCAACATGTACTTCATATGTAAATCTCCTAGTCCAAAAATACATGTTTGAACATAAATATGACATGGATTGTAATCAAAGCAAAGTTCACACTTATTGAAGAAAATACAATATAACACATAAGTGCAACTAAGCTACTCAAGCAATCAATAAAAGAGCATAAACATTTAAAAAAAAAATTGCATCCAACAAGTATACAATGGCTCTCTTTGCTTGAGTTCCGTCAAAGACCACAACACATCACTCTACTAAACAAATCCCAATAGATCTACTAAGAGTCTTGAATCTAGTAGCATCTAAGGGTTTAGTAAATAGATCCGCTAGTTGGTCATTTGTACCTACATGCTCAAGTACAATGCAATTGCTCTCAACTAGTTCTCTAATGAAATGATGACAGATGTCAATATGCTTAGTCCTAGAATGTTGAACTGGATTCTTTGAAATATTAATTGCACTCATGTTATCACAAAAGAGAGTAAGAGCACCTTGATTGAATCCATATTCGACTGGCATTTGCTTCATCCAAAGAAGTTATGTGCACCCACTCCCAGCAGCAATGTATTCGGCCTCAGTCGTGGACAAGAAAATCGAATTTTGCTTCTTGGAAAACCAAGAGACAAGGTTGTTCCCAAGGAAAAAGCAACCGCCCGATGTACTTTTCCTGTCATCACAATTTCCTGCCCAATCTGCATCACTAAAGCCTACAAGACTAGCATTAGTGTCAAAAGAGTACCAAATCCCATAGTTGGATGTCCCATTCACATATCGAATGATTCTTTTAACAGAAACGAGATGGGACTCCTTAGGATCTGCTTGGTACCTAACACACACACCCACACCCACACCCACACTAAATGAGATATCAGGCCTATTTGTGGTCAAATAGAGCAAGCTACCAATCATGACACGATATAAAGTTTGGTCCACACTTTTACCACTAGCATCCTTGCTTAGCTTCAAAGTGGTACTCATGTGTGTATCACAATGTTTTGCACTTTCAATACCAAATTTCGTCATTAAGTTTTTGGCATACTTAGCTTGAGATATGAAAATCCCATCATCCATTTGCTTGATTTGTAAACCTAGAAAGTAACTCAACTCACCAACAAGACTCATCTCAAATTCATGAGACATGACATCAACAAATTGTTGGACTTTGGTGTCATTGGTTGAGCTAAAGACTATATCATCAACATGAGCTATAAAGAGCTCATCTTTGTTTTTCTTGATGAATAGAGTCTTGTCAACACTACCCCTAGTGTAGCCATTGTCTATGAGATATTGGGTGAGACGCTCATACCAAGCCCTTGGTGCTGGTTTCAGCCCATATAAACCTTTGTTGAGGTGATAGACATGATTAGGGTGGTGAGGATCCACAAACCCCTTGGGTTGCTCAACAAACACTTTCTCTTACAAGACACCATTTAGAAAGACACTCTTAACATCCATTTGATATAATTTGAACTTGTGCAAACAAGAAATGAATAAAAGAAGCCTAATGGACTCAATCCTAGCAAAGGGAGCAAATATCTTCTCAAAGTCAATACCCTCAATTTGAGAGTATCCTTGTGCTACAGGCCTAGCCTTATTTCGCACAATGTTGCCATCCTCATCAGATTTGTTCCTATATACCCACTTGGTACCTATCACATTGGTGTTCTTGGGCCTAGGAACTAGAGTCCAAACCTCATTCCTTTCAAATTGGTTAAGCTCTTCTTGCATAACAAGAACCCAAAATTTATTTTTTAAGGCTTCATCAATTTTCTTGGGTTCTATTTGAGAGGTGTAACATGTGTAGCTTATTAAATTGGCCATTTGATGCCTAGTCCTAACACCCTCACTAACCTCTCCAATGATGTCCTCTTTGTCATGGAGTTTCCTAACCCATGGAGCAGGTTCTTTTTAGTTCAAGAGAGGAAGCCTATCAATAGGTTGTGTTATGTCATCATCAAGGTTAGTCTTTTCAACATTAGAGACATCAACAACCTTCTCCAAAGGGGAGTCATCAACTAAATCTACCTCCTCCTCATGGTCATTAGTTTTGAGCCTAGTATCATCAATGACAACATTAGATGATTCCATTACAGTCCTAGTTCTTAGATTAAAAACTCTATAGGCTCTACTATTCAAGGCATAGCTAATGAAGATACCCTCATCACTCTTAGCATCGAATTTCCCAAGTTGATCAGGGTCATTCAAAATGTAGCATTTGCTTCCAAAGGTATGGAAGTAGCTAACGTTTGGCTTCCTACCTTTCCATAACTCATAGGAGGTTTGCCTAGTGTAGGGCCTAAGGAAGACTCTATTTCCTATGTAACAAGCCGTATTGACGGTCTCGACCCAAAGATTCCTAGGGACATTGTCGCTAAGCAACATCACACGGGCCATTTCTTGAAGAACCCTATTTTTCCTCTCAACAACTCCATTTTGTTGAGGTGTCCTAGGAGCCAAAAACTCATGAGAAATGCCTAGACTATTGAAAAAGTTTTCAAAATGGGCATTCTCAAACTCCTTCCCATGGTCACTCCTAATTCTTTTAATGCTTTCAATTTTAGAGTTCATCTCATTTTGAATTTTGGAGCAAAACATCTTGAACTTGTCAAAGGTTTCAGATTTTTCTCTAAGAAAATAAGTCCAAGTGTACCTAGAGAAGTTATCTACACACATAAAAATGTACCTCTTTCCACCTAAACTCTCGGTTTGCATAGGACCCATTAGATCCATGTGGAGAAGCTCTAGAGGTTCCTTAGTGGATAAGTACTTGCCCTTTTTGTGCATACTTTTGGTTTGCTTCCCTTGTTGACAAGGTCCACAAACACCATTAACCTTTTTCCCAAGCTTGGGAAGGCCTCGCACAACATTGAACTTATCCAAGATTCTTAAATCCCTAAAGTTAACGTGACCAAGTCTTTCATGCCATAACTCTATTTTTTTTATCCTTGGACACATTATAAGACACACTTCTAGCCTCAAGACAATAGCAATTGTCACTAGACCTCATACCTTTTAACAAGGTTTGTCTATTAGGCAAAATGATAGAACAATCATTTTTCCTAAACAAGACGGAGAGTCCATCATCACTAAGATGTGAAATGCTTATCAAATTGGCTTTTAGACCATCAACATACAAAGCATTGGACAATGAGGGTAATCCAGGAATGGAAATGGTTCCTTTTCCTTTGGCATTCTTTTTGGATCCATCACCAAATGTGACATTTCCTCCCTCCTCCATCACAAGAGCCTCAAAGAAACTGTTATTTCCAATCATGTGCCTAGAGCACCCACTATCCAAATACCAAAAATCACAAGAATGAGCTTTCAAAGCAATTTGTGCAACATGGCAAAGGTGTTCATCCTTTCTAATCCACCTAGGTACAGTATTTTCCTTCCTAGTGGTCAATTGTATATGGGTTCTAAATGTCCTAGGATCATGCATATAAGTGTTTTCTCTATAACTCGAGAGAGAGAGTAGAGACTAATTGAGGGTATCACGAGTCTACATTCAGATTTGCATAATTTATTCATAATGGTGTGTCTATAAATTGGTGATGATTGGTTAGGTGGATTCAAGGTCTTAGCCTAAGTTTCTAATAGCAATACAAACACTTGCTTTTGTGTGACTTTGTCTTGTTTGCTTGTTGGTTAAGTTTCACTAGTTGCATTCTAGGAGTAGTTTATAGTTAATTAGTGTTAGTAGTATAATTGAATCATCAAATATTTGCTTGTCTAAATAGTAGTCTAATCAATCAATTATGGTAATCAATTCATTAATCCTCGTGGGCGAATCTCATTTATCATTGTACTACTCCCACGACTCCGTACTATTACGGGTGCTCATTTATTAGAGACCAATTTTTGACACCGCTGTTGGGGATTGAGCGGTTTATTGATATCACTACTAGTTGATTCATTACTAATTAAGACTTTTTACTTTGTGTTCATTTTCTTGTGATTGTAGGCGGTTGCTCTTGCATGCATCATAGTACAAGGAGTAACAATTTACAGGATTTGAGGTTCGATCCGGATATGAGGGAATGGCCTGGAGAAATAGAAGAATTCAAAGGCTAGCAATGGAAGACGGAGTGGGGGATCAAGATCCCATACTAGATGCAGCCCAAGGGGGGCAAAATGAGCAAAACAGAGAAGATGAGAGGGCCATGAGAGATTATGTGATGCCAAGGGTGGATTCAAACGTATCACCAATTCAACTCCCAACAATAGTCGTGAACAACTTTGAGATCAAATCCCATGTCTTTCAAATGTTGACAATGATGGGACAATTTGGTGGTTTACCAAGTGAAGACCCCAACGGGCATTTGAGGAACTTTAATCAAATTTGCTCAACATTCAAGATCAACGGGGCTATGGACAATGCAATTCGGTTGAAGATCTTCCCTTTTTCTTTGAAGGACCGAGCTAAGGCTTGGTATGATTCATTGGCACCAAGATCGATTACAACTTGGGATGAATTGGCCCAAGCATTCTTAAGCAAGTACTTCCCACCCGGAAAAGCGGCACAATTGATGAATGAAATTCATGAATTCTCCCAATTCGAATCGAAATCTTTGCATGAAGCATGGGAGAGATACAAGGAGTTGTTAAGGAAATGTCCATGCCATGGGAGACCGAAATGGTCAATTGTAGAGAAATTCTACCGGGGTATGAACTTGTCCACTCGTCAAATTGTGGATGCTTCGGCGGGTGGTTCTTTGATGAACAAGTCGATGGATGCAGCTTATGACTTAATTGAAGAAATGTCAATTGCAAATAGCTATTGGGGGGATGACCAAAAGGTACCAAGGAATGCACTCGGCGTGGTGACAGTTGATCAAATGACCATAATGCAAACTTAAATAGAGGCTTTGTCCAACAAATTGAGCAAGTTGGCAAGCTCTAGTACAGCCCAAGTGAATATGGTGAGTTATGATTGGTGTTTGGGGCCTCATGCAAGTGTAGATTGCCAAGCCGGAAATTCATTCGCAAACGGACCCACAGAACAAGTTTTCTTTGTGAACTATAAAAAAAGTTTTCCCTACACCAACTCCAACAACCAAAACCCTAACCCAAACAATAACCCTTATTCCAACACCTACAATCTCGGGTGGAGAAATCACCCTAACTTCTTAGGGAAAGACAACCTACAACCCCAACAACACTAATCAACTTTCAAACCACCAGGATTTACCATACCACAACAAGCTTCTCCTAATCAACAATCCCACTTCCAAACTCAACCACACCGACAAACCACCCGAATTGAAGACTTGTTGTCCAAGTACATGGTTAAGCTTGACAATCGGATGGAGAACCAAGACTTGGCATTGAAGAAACTCGATTCCAAAGTTGATCACATTGCACAACATTCACAAGCCGCAATTCAGAATCTTGAAGCACAAATTGGATAATTGGATAATTGGCTAGAGAGTCTCAAGTTTGTCAACAAGGAACCTTACCAAGCGACACGATGATTAATCCCAAGGAGCAATGCAAGGCAATCAATTTGAGAAGTGGTAAAAAAGTTGATCTTCCTAAGGACTTTGGGAAAGGACAAGAAGTTGTGGTTGAAGACGAGAAGACGTTTGAAGACCCATCGGTGGAAGAGAACCAAGTTAATATGCTTCCAAATACTTCTCATGATTTACCTCCACCACCACAAGTGAAGGCATATGTTCCTCCCATTCCCTACCCACAACGATTAAGGAAGCATAAAGATGTATTTGAAGGAGATCTTGGTGAACAAGAAGAAATTAGAGGATTGTGAAATGGTGCCTCTAAATGAAGAGTGTAGTGCAATACTACAAAACAAGTTGCCTCAAAAATTACAAGATCCCGAGAAATTCACCATTCCATGCACCATTGGCACATCGGAATTCGGAAAGGCATTGATCGACTATGGAGCAAGTATCAATTTGATGCCCTTTTTGGTGTTTGAAAAGTTAAATGTTGGAGAGGTGAAACCGACACACATGACACATCAATTGGCGGATCGGTCACTCAAATATCCAAGAGGGGTCTTGGAAGATGTACTAGTGAAAGTGGAGAGTTTGTACTTCCCCGTAGACTTTGTTATCCTTGAGATGGAGGAAGATGTTGAAATTCTGTTGCTTTTGGGAAGACCATTCTTAAAAACGGTGGGTGCCTTGATTGATTTAAAGGACGACAAAATGACTTTACGGGTTGGGGAAGACAAGGTTGAATTTGACATGAGGAAAGCCATGAAAATGCCTAGAGAGACCTAGAGTTGTTCAAGAATTGAAGTGGTGGATCACATAATTCGAGAATATTTGCAAAAGGAGAATCCTAAAGAGGCTCTAGAGGCTTGCATTATGCATGGTGCAAGTGAAGATGATGCGGATGCAGACATAGCGGAGTGTGCCTTGCACTTGAGCTCTCTACCCTTGAAGAGTTTGAGAAATAGGAACAATTTTGAAGAACTCAGAGTTGGGAAGCCAAAGCTACCCCCATCCATTGAGAAACCGCCTCAACTTGAGTTAAAACAACTACCATCTCACTTGAGGTATGCCTTTCTTGAGGAATCCCCATCACTTCGGTTATCATCTCGATTCTTTGTCAAGACTCAAAGAAGAGAAGTTGCTAAGAGTCTTAAGAGATCACAATAGGGCAATTGGATGGTCCATCTCAGATATAAAAGGTATTAGTCTGACTTTGTGCATGCATAAAATATTAATGGAAGAAGATCACAAGCCATCGGTGGAGCATCAAAGGGGGCTAAATCCCAATATGCAAGAAGTTGTTAGAGCAGAGGACTTGAAACTACTAGATGCAGGTATCATTCATCCAATTTCAGATAGTAAATGGGTTAGTCCAGTGTAAGTAGTCCCCAAGAAGGGAGGAATAACGGTGGTTCCAAATGACAACAATGAATTGATTCCTTAAAGAACAGTCACCGGGTTGAGAGTATGTATAGACTATCGAAAGTTGAACAATGCCACTAGGAAGGATCATTTCCCACTCCAGTTCATAGATCAAATGTTAGAGAGGTTGGCCGGTCATGACTACTATTGTTTCTTTGATGGGTATTCTGGCTACAACCAAATCTCTATTGCCCCCGAAGACCAAGAGAAGACCACATTTACTTGTCCCTATGGCACATTTGCTTGTCCCTATAACACATTTGCATATAGAAGAATGCCATTTGGGTTATGCAATGCACCGGCCACTTTCCAACAGTGCATGAAGGCAATATTCTCGGACATGGTGGAGAGGTTTATAGAAGTGGTCATGGACGACTTCTCAGTTTTTGGATCCTCTTTTGATAATTGTTTGAAGAACTTGGGATTAGTTTTGCAACGGTGTGAAGACTGCAATTTGGTACTAAATTTGGGAGAAGTGTCAGTTCATGGTTAAAGAGGGCATTGTGTTAGGCCATCGGATTTCTTCTAAGGGGATTGAAGTAGATAGAGCCAAAATAGAAGTTATAGAGAAGCTACCTCCTCCTACCTAAATCAAGGGAATTAGGAGCTTTCTTGGACATGCCGGGTTGTATAGACGCTTCATCAAGGATTTCTAAAAAATCACAAAGCCCCTTTGCAACTTGTTAATGAAAGACACCCCATTTAATTTTGATGAAGATTACCTCTTTGCATTTGAGAAGTTGAAGAAGGAACTTACATCCGCTTCTATCATGTCTGCCCGCAATTGGGATCTTCCGTTCGAACTCATGTGTGATTCAAGTGATCATGCGGGTGGGAGCCATTTTGGGGCAAATAAAAGATAAGAAACTCCATGTAATTTACTATACAAGCCATACTCTTAATGATGCTCAAGTGAACTATGCCACCACGGAAAAAGAGCTTTTGGCCATTGTGTTTGCCTTTGACAAATTTTGGTCCTATCTAGTGGGCTCTAAGGTGATTGTGTACACCAATCATGCGGCAATCAAGTACTTAATGGGAAAGAAAGACTCCAAGCCTCGCTTCTAAGGTGGGTGCTCTTGCTTCAGGAGTTTGATTTAGAGATCCGCGATAAAAAGGGATCAGAGAATTTGGTGGCGGATCACCTTTCAAGATTAGAGAAGGGAGAAGAAATAGAAACTCCAAACCCCATCAACGAGCACTTTCCGGATAAGCATCTACTAGTTGTCCAAGAATTAATGACTCCTTGTTTTGTCGATTTTGTGAATTATCTAGCAAGTGAGGTCATGCCAGTGGAGATGACTTTCCACCAAAGGAGGAAGTTCCTTTCTGATGCAAAGTCATACTTATGGGATGAGCCACTCCTTTTCCAGGTTTGTGGTGATTGAATCATTCGAAGATGTGTACCCGAAAAAGAGATGAGGAATATCCTCATGCATTTCCACTCTAAAGAGTGTGGGGGTCACTTTGGAGCAATTAGAACTGTAAAGAAGGTCCTCCAATCGGGGTTCTATTTGCCTATATTTTTTCAAGATGCACGGAGTTTTGTGGAAGCATGTGACCGGTGCCAAAGAACCGACAATATTAGCAAGAGGAATGAGATGCCACTCAATGTAATGCTTGAAGTGAAATTGTTTGATGTTTGGGGTGTTGATTTCATGGGACCATTTCCAAGCTCTTATGGTAACCTATATATCTTAGTGGCTATTGACAACGTGTCGAAATGGGTGAAAGCCATAGACATCCCCAAGAATGATGGAAATATGGTCACTAAATTCCTTAAGAAGAACATCTTCACAAGATTCTGTACTCCAAGAGGGATCATTAGTGATGGAGACTCTCATATTTGCAAAAAGTTGTTTGAAACTTTATTGAAGAAGTATGAAGTGAAGCATCGGATCACTACCTCTTACCATCCGTAAGCAAATGGTCAAGCGAAGGTGTCAAATCGGGAGATCAAGAGCATTCTAGAGAAGACGGTGGGAAACCGGAGAAAGGATTGGGCAAAGAAACTTGATGATGCTCTTTGGGCATATAGGACCTCATTCAAAACCCCATTAGGCATGTCTCCATATAAGCTTGTCTATGGTAAGGCATGTCACCTTCTGGTTGAGCTAGAACATAAGGCATATTGGGCAATCAAAAAGTTGAATTTTGATATGAAAGCGGTAGCAGAGAAGAGATTGCTCCAACTCAATGAACTTGATGAGATTCGGCTTGAAGCATATGTGAATGCTCGGATATACAAGAAGAAGACCAAGAAGTGGCCTGTTAGAAGAATTGTGGAGAAAAAATTTCTAGTGGGGAATCAAGTTCTCCTTTTCAACTCCAGACTCCGTTTATTTCCGGGAAGCTCAAAAGTCGGTGGACAGGTCCCTATACCGTCACTCAAGTGTTTCCGTACGGAACCGTGGAAATTGAAAATGGAGCAAAGGAAAAGTTCAAATTAAATGGGCAAAGACTTAAACTCTATTAGGAGAGTGCTTTGGAGGAGCCGAAGGAGACGGTTCTTCTTAAAGAACCTACTTGAGGAATCCTAAAATGGGAGGTACCATATTGTAAATAGTAGTTAGGTCATTTTTTCTTTCGTAAATTTTGTTTTTACTTTGAGTTTGTTATTACTGCAACATTGAATTTTTCCTTTTCCAAGCATGGATCATGCATTGTGAATTTGTTTTGAAAAGATTGGATGCTACATGGACAATGCATAGTTTAGGTTTGGGGGTTTAAAAAAAATTAGAATTGTATCGAACCCATGCAATGATGTGCTTTGTTGAGTTTCATGAGTATGCAGGAAAATTTTTTGTTGAAAGAAACTCAAAATGGGAAAAATGGTCGCTAGAAGACCACTTAGAAAGGAAAACAAGCTTAGCGCCACTCGAGCGGCGCAGGACAAGCGCACCATCAGTGCCAATCTCTTGGAGAGATTGTGCTAGAATGACTCTGGTCCACCAGTGCACAAGCAAAAAAAAAAAGTTGGAGCTGCCATTTAGTGGAACGACAGCGTTTTGGCACAAAGCTCATATGCGCTAGTGCACATGCTCACATTGGCGCTGCTCGACCAGCGCACATGTCAGGTGCGCGAGGATTAAATCCTCTCGATGAGCAGCAGTTTGTCAATCTCTCAAAGACATCTCAACACACTCTCTTCTTCCTCTCCTCTCTTTCATGCACGAAATTGGTAAGTCCTCATATAAACCCTCTTGTTTTTCATCATTTTCCTCCCAATCTTGCATGCAATTTCCTTTCCATACAATCTAGGGCATAGATTTGGGATTTTTTATGTGTTAGGGTTTATAATTTGGGGATTTCTAGTTGAGACATTGGAATTGCACGAAATTGGATGATTTGTTGCTTGGGTTTTGTGTTTTTGTATTTTTGCACATCATTGGAGCCTTTGTTGGTCTGAAATCGATCTCAAATTATTTTTTGTGGAGAATTTGGCATAGTTCTTGAGTATTGGCTAATTGGCTATGGAATTTGAGGTGTGGTATTTGATTTTGTGGATATTGAAGTGTTTGTGGAGGTGCCCGGTTGCACATAGTGCTTTTTGGTGTGCCGTTGAAGGAGTCGGATTATCGAGTTTTCAGCCGAAATTCTGTCCTTGTGGGTTTAGACATGGGTAAATCAAGGACTCTTGCAGGGGTAAATCAAGTTCCCACAAGTGCCTCTAGAGGCAGAAAATGGCAAGCCACAGAGTCGGAGCCACTTTGTAAGAATAAAGACTACCACAGAAGAATTAAGAAACTCTGACAAACAGCTGTAATTATAGAATAGGATATCCAATTGGCCGACCTTATGGACACCTTTTTACCTAGGTTAATTCAAGACATGAGGTGGGAGGCATTTGTGCAACACCCGGTTGTAGCAAATACGACCTTGGTAAGAGATTTTTATACTAGCATGGTCCAGAAGGTCTTCTTTGCCAACAGTATGGTCCTGGTGCGAGGGGTTGTGGTGCAAATCAGTGAAGACACCATTAACACTCACTTTGGCACAATTTCGGTCCCTCAAGACACCCTACCTATGGGATACCGTAGCTTTGACGGGTCTCTAGCAGAGCTGGCGTGGCTTTTGAGAGGAAATGGCAATACTCGATGAGACAGAAAACATCTCTTGAAGCATATAGAGTTATCAAAAGATCTGGCCATCTTGAGCATGTTTATCTTGTCATCTCTCAAGCCCATACTCCACATCAGCTCGATCCCAATGAAGAAAGCAGGGTTGCTAGCTTGTCTTATCACCTTAGCCCCAGTTGACATTGGGAGGATTATTAAAGTAGAGATTTATGATGCAGGTGATATTGACATAAAAGGGAAAAATAAAAAAAATGTAAGTCGGCCTATTCCTTTCCCATGCTTAATTATGAAAATATGTAGGGATGTATGGGTTCCGGAGTATGGTGATGATGAGATCACCACTAGGGTAGGGGACCTATAAACCTCCGTTCTTGGATAGACTCCATAAGCAAGGCCATAGCTAGTAGGAGGCCAAGGTCGAGACCAAGAGGAATTTCCCTTCTAGAAGGCGGCTCCGAACTTGAGGGGTTAGAGGATGAAGACTATGACTATGGCCTTTCTGGTGATGATGAGGATGTAGAGGGTCCTGAGCAGAACAACCAAATTATGGATAAGCTAGAGTGGTTGGTGAAGGTGGTCGGGGAGAGCCAGACTGTCCAGACTTGCATTGAAGGCAAGATTGACACCCTCTCCTAGCAGTTTTATGATTTTTGAGTAGATCAGGAGGCCGAGATAGAGGACATCATAACCGACAATTCCAATATAAGGCAGCAGTAGGGCCTCTGGACTTATCAGAGAAGAGAGCGGCGTTGACGACCATAACCACCTCTACCTCCACCTCCACCTCCACCTCCACTTTCCTATGGCCAGGGGTTTTAGCCGATGATTATATGCTGGACTACATATCAGTTAAAGACCTCGAGAGGGGACGGAAGGGCAAGGACCCCATGTTCAAGGATTGACCGGCAGACTGTTTCATGCCACCAATTTCTCCAATCGTGTTGTTTATTTGATTGATTTTTATTTTATGATGTTTATTTGATGGATTTTTTTTTATTATTGCATTTCAATTGGAATTTCTCACTTATTATATTTTTTAGGATATTTACTTTTTCTCATTCGTTTTGCCTCTTTCCCGCTTCTAAACTTACATTGTTCATTCATTTCGTTTGTACAAACATTGCGGACAATGTTTCGTTTAGGTTTGGGGGTACGGCCATTCAATAGCCAGCTTTTGGCTCTTGTTTGTCTTGCTTGATTGTTTCGTATGATTTATCTTTAAATTTTTAATTGTTGCATGCTTGTATGTTTTTGGGTCAAATTTCCACCAATTTTGAGGCAGAATTTTAAGCAACAAGGGTTGCTTGTTGAGATACTCTTGGTCTAGGCCATTGTAGTAAATTTTTGGTATGTCATGTATCACTCTAGGGCCGTGTTTGCCAAAGCTACACCACATTGCTTACACACATCTTACTGGACTCATTGTGCATTAGTGAATGATGTAGCGCGTCTGAGATGTCTAGATCATTAGTGGAGACTACCCAAGTGAGCTTCATTGTCTAAACATTGCGTCCATAAGAGTGCATTTCAACTCTACTCTCTAAACACTCATCATGTAGATATTAGGAATGAAAAAAAGGACCTCTTCTCATTGCATTGAACATTAACGAACATATTTTCAAAAGTTGGCCTCATATGAGTTACCTTGTTTTCTTGCTTTAATTGTACCTATAGAGATGACGTAGGCAATGTGTGATAGACATTTAAAAATTACCCAAACACGTTCCTAAACCTTTTGTGTGCCTAAATGTCCAAAGAATGTGAACCCACACACTAAATCCAATCACCATATCCACCCTATGTTATATCTACACCACACTAGACTTAGACTTTTGACCTTTTCATAACAATGATCATGTCGTGAGAAAAGAAAGATGAAAGCCCTAAAGAGTAATGTACCAAAATGTATTCAATTAGCGTGTACTTAGGCTCATTGTGTAAATTGCACCACTTTATTAAAAAAAATGAAGAGAAAAGTAGAACCTTGAAAATCCATTGTAAAAAGGTTGCTTAAATGTAAAGCAACCACTGAAATTTATGAGCTCTAAAAGTTTATAAATTGTCTAGGCGATAAAAAGGGGAATGTGCAAAGGATATTAAAGAAAAAAACTCTAATGTGATCATTGTTTCACCAATAAAACCATACCCACCCGACCCCTCCATAACCATCCATCATCAACCTCATTTGCACCTAAAAAGAAGTCCTAATTGATCTTTAGGAAAAGTCTAGCTTGAAAACAAGGGAGTTCTTAATGTTTGATTCCATTCATGAGGTTCATTTTCATGAAACTATGAGCGTCCCTACAAATTATCCATACGCGGGTAAATTTGAAATTTTTTGTTCATAAACTCTAACTCGCATATGTTTGATGAGTGAGCCTAGGTTCAGTGAAAAAAAGACAAAAAATTGAGAGGAATCTTGAAAGGCTTAGAGTCAAGCCGAAATGTTATTTAATAACTCTTGTGTTCGATGCTTTTGAAGCTAACTCAACAAAGAAGTCCGGAATTGTAATCACTAGTGTTGTAGCACCTTGGTTTACATGTCTTGGCATCCCTCTTTACTACAATATGGGTCGGCCAATGTCGCATCTCATCTTTAGTTGGCTTGGTGGAAATTGAAATTGAAAATAGTATTCTCTTAGTTGAGTCGGGTTAGGTTAATTTAACATTTTTTTGTTTACTTCGGTTTTGCTCGGGGACTAGCAAAAGATAAGTTTGGGGATATTTGATAACTCCCATTTCTACACTCGGTGTAGCCTCCATATCCTGTCATTTGCAATCATTCCTGAGTAAAAATCGAGTATTTAATGGTGTATTAAGCTTGTGCAAGTGCCTCCAGAGTAGAGTGCGAAATTGAGAAAAGTTGGGGCCAAAACGAAAGAACCTGAGTCATAGGCCACGACTGGCGTTGGTGAGGCGCCATTCGACCAGCGCCACCCTCACCAGCACAAAAGATTAGTGGTGTTGTACTGGTGAGATGCCACTCGACCAGCACAACCCACACCAGCGCAGAAAGATCAGTGGTGTTACGCTGGTGAGGATCCACTCGACCAGCTCAACACCAGCGCAGCAGTACAACTCAACAGGATTTCTAGGGTTTCGTGCCTCATTCCTAAACCTATAAATACCCGTCTTAAGCTATTTTGAGGAACTCTTGGACGACCCTAAGCTCAAAATCCTCCCTTTACAATCCAAAACCCCAAAAACACTACCTTTCACCCAAATCCCTTACCTTCCACTCAAATCCTTCACCAAATCACTTCATCAAACCTCTAATCCATCATCCAAACTTCAACTCCACTCTACCAAACACTAAATACCCAAACTTCCCATCATTTTCCACTACAAAAACACAACCTTGGAGTAAGAAGGGGGAATTAAAAAAAGGAGCAAGTCAAGCATATTCCACTAACCAAGAGAGATGACATCTACACTTAGTTTATTCTTAATCTTTCTCTCTTTCATTTATTACTTATATTTGCTTATGGCTTGTATGAAAATCACATATTTTGTAGCCATTCTTTACATTATGAACTAAATCCATCTTGGCTAAGGCCAAGATGAAACCTTTACTATGATTTGCTAATGAAGACCACCACTTTATTCATATTGCTTGTGTTTATGTATATGTATTTCATGCTTTAATTTGCAATGAGTGTCTAGCTAGCATTTGATGTGTATTTGGTTGGTGTGTGATGTACCGAGAGGAGAAGCACACAACGTGCTCGATGAAATGCATGATAGAGGTCTAGTAAGGTAGAAATACTCAAGGCTAGTCTCTAGGACTCACTTAGTGAACCTCTAAACTTAATAAACTTGTGTGCATTTCGGATGACCATCGAGAGATAGGTTATTGGTGCATATAAGTGTTGTCTCTATAACTCGAGAGAGAGTAGAGAATAATTGAGGGTATCACGAGTCTACATTCAGATTTTCATAATTTATTCATAATGGTGTGTCTATAAATTGGTGATGATTGGTTAGGTGGATTCAAAGTCTTAGCCTAAGTTCCTAATAGAAATACAAACACTTGCTTGTGTGTGACTTTGTCTTGTTTGCTTGTTGGTTAAGTTTCACTAGTTGCATTCTAGGAGTAGTTTATAGTTAATTAGTGTTAGTAGTATAATTGAATCATCAAATATTTGCTTGTCTAAATAGTAGTCTAACCACTCAATTGTGGTAATCAATTCGTCAATCTTCGTAGACAAATATTATTTATCATTGTACTACTTCCACAGCTCCGTACTATTACGGGTGCTCATTTAGGAGAGATCAATGGACACCGAGTTGTATCGGTCTTTGTAAAAGCGTCTACAGTTGAGTGAGTGCAGCTTCAGGATTTTAGTGGAATAACGCCGGAGCTAATAATCGAGGAATATTAGTTAAAGAGTTTAATTAATGATTCTGAAGATTATTGGAGCTCAAAATTCTGTGGGTCCATTAGGTCACCTTGCTAGCCCGATCGATTTAGGTAACAAGGGTCACGGTAAATTAATTGGATTGTCCAATTAATTGTGTTACGAAAGTGACACGTATTTATTCGGAAATTAATTGAATAATGAGATTATTTAATTAATGAATGATAATGATTAGGTTAATTAAATAATTAGATTATTTAATTGTGTAAATAATCATTAGTTGGAGGGTGTTGATTGATATTTAATTTTTAAAGATAAGATAATTTGATTATTTTATTTTTATTAAATTAGATATTTAATTCTTGAATTTAAAGAGTTTGAATTCAAAACAAATTGATTAATGTCTTTAGAGATATGAGATATCCTAAAAGATTTAAATTGATGAGTTTTATCAATATATATATATATATATATATTAATGCTATATCTATATATATATTAATTCAATATATATATATATATATATTAATGCACAAGTATTAGAATTAATACATGATGCAGATACATGTGCACGTGAATTAATAAAAAAAAAAACACATGAAACATAAGACGTGATATTCAATTTGTATAAGATGAAATTGGTATTTGTCTTGCGTGAGATCACCTTACCTGATAAAAACACATTGGTCAATGGTTTTGCAAGAGATGCTAATGGCATTCATTACATGAGTGAATTGATATTGATATTAAATGAGATATCAATGCAAGTGTTGTTTGATATTAAAAAAGAGATATAAGTGAAAACGTGTAAGGGTTGTGTACTGATATTGAAGAAAGAGTTTCTTCAAGGTTTCTCTCTATATCCTCCATTAAAGTTTCTGAGACTGTGATGCGCCCACACACAGTTATCAGTCCCGGGAGATAGCAAGGAAGTCCGAATGGTTCAGACAGGAGCACATCGTAAAGTGAATGCGTCTCCAAACATTGGTAAGATTGGTTCAGACAGGAGCATATCATAAAGTGAAGGAGCCTCCAAACGTTGGTAAGATTTTCTCCTTCTGATTATATTGATTACAATTTCCTGTGTTCACATATTGTATGTATTAGTTTCAAAAAATAATTACAATCCCAAGTTCACTGGTCCCAGATACAGATTATGATCTGTATAAAAAATTTAAAACTTAGTTCTGCTACGTAACTGGTGAACGGGGTTCCAACATCAGTGACCTGGAAGGAGGCATAAAAATATCCGTCACTAAATGGGGCATCCACCTCCGATTGTAGCTTGGCCACCTGAGCATGCAAGGCCTGGTTCTCAACGTCTAGCAATTTAGATTTAGCTTTCTTGGAATCCCACCATTTTGCTTGACGTTCAGATCGAAGGGTTTCTTGATCAAGGGATCACTTCAACTTCTCATTGTCACAGTAAAGCTCGGCTAGCTCTGCCTCTAACCCATTCTGACAGAAGGCCATCTCTTGTACTAGATCTTGAGCCCGTACCAACAACCCTATGGTCGGCTTAGCTTCGGCCTCATCTTTAGCTGCCCGATCGCAGTGAGAGGCCACTTAGTCGCCTATAGCCATGTTGAACTTGAAAGCCTACAAAAGAGTTCAAGTTAGAAGGTGACTAAACAAATCATCATAAAGACAGATGAAAAATGAGGGTTACCTCGACCAAAACGGCAGATCCTTTAGTGATCAGGATATCTACGGGCATTGAAGCCATCACGGAAAGACTGCCACCGGGGTAGGAAATGACAAATTACCCCAAGACCTTATCAAGCATGGTAGAGCTCAATTGATTCTGTAGGCGAGAGAGAAGAGCCCCCTTATCACCAGTCTCGGGGTCCTTCGAAGCTCAAATGTTTGGGAGTGTAGATGAAGAAGCAGAAGCATATGGTAAGTTAACAACAGGGATGGCAGCAGGGGTAACTAGAGAAGATGCATTAGTGATTGCTTCAATGGTAGAGCTCCCCTTTCTCCGTACCTTGGTGGCCCACGATACGAGGAGCTCTATCTTGTACCTCAGTTGGGAAGGAGACAGAGTAAGAGCATATGAGGCCCCAACTGGAATAGTTGGCTCCTCTTTCTCCGAGGAAGCCAAAGGGGTTCTTTGACCTGACCTGGTAGGGAGGGGAGATGCGAGAGCTTGATGAGAATCACGGGAAGATAGAGCAACAACAAACACTTTTAAAAAATATGTGTGTGTTAGAACCAAGCTTGCGAAGGAAACAGAACAAAGACGGCTCAACGCTGCTTTACTTACAAGGAGTAGCAGTAGAAATTTATAGGTATCGATTCAGCCTTCTAGAGTCAAAGTGATCACCAATTGGTAACTTCACGTTCAAGTAATTCCTAAAGAGGATGACTTTTAAAATTTCTTCAGACTCAGCGGGTAAAGGAATCTCGGCCCCACAATGGTTTGTCACTGAAGGCTGTGGGAACCGCAAACTTGTGCCTAACAATAAAGATCTATCTTTCCCAGTCATCCCCTGCCCGGATCCACTCCACCTTCCAGGTGGGGTCCTTCTTTGACGTGCTAGGGATGATGAAGTTGAGCTTGTTATTAGCTTTCGCATAGAATTGACAGCGAGGTGCACCAGACAAGCTTCCAACCTAGACGAGGTAAGCCACCTCCTCTGCTCTAGGCTCTCTCTTAACCCTGCTCAGCTCATACTATTCCCTCTACAGCATGAGAAAGCCAATCAGATGCCTTTAGAAATCAGGTGTCAGCTGAAGGGGAGCTAGTGCTTAGAGCCCGTCGGAGGGTAGGATGAAGAGGAAGCCTAACTCCATTCTTAAGGGCCACTACATGAATTGAAACTTGCCATTGGGATGATTAAAGACGACACAGTTTCTGTGAGGAAATGAGATAGAGACGCTATCGAGGATACCATACTTGGACCTCAGATGCACGATCGAGTTCGGATCAACGGTAAAGTCCAGGATGATCCAAAAGTCATAGGGAGGAAGCCTTTCTAAAAAAGGACCAGTGATTGTGACTTGATCCTTCCCAACAGCGTCGTCCCTATTTTCCCCATCAGAATCTTTGTCGACCAAGCTCAAAGAGTTATTTGGTCTGTTAGAGAACCCAATACCGATAACTATATTCATGTCCGACCAACGACGTTGCTGGCTAGAAGGAGAGTCGTCGCTGTCGAAGTTCTTTTGTGCCCACTTTCCATGGGCAAGGCTGGACACTACCTTGCCGTATACGATGGAGTCAACGGAGTCACGGATAACTTTTGACATGGTAAGGGAAGGTTTAGAGGCAGATAAAGGGAAAGACAAAAGCATTACTCAAGAAGGTAGCGAAAGAAAGGGTTTTTGAAAATTTAAAATTTAAAAGAAAGAATGAGGAAGGCGGTGAAGCAGTTGGGTATAAATAGAAGTGAATGGGACAGTGATGTCGACAAAATCATCGGTGGGATTGTCCTGAATTGCGGGAATGGCCATAATGCAGCCAGATTACTTTGGGGAGTACACTCGTATATGCTCGCCACGTCACTTGTGCAATTAATGAGAAGATTTCCACCAAGATTTTGGTATCGAGAATGATGGGAAAGTTTCCCAATTAAAAAAGGAAATCAGAGGGGACTTCTATTAATAGCCAAATTTGGCTAGGGATAAAAGTGAAATTTTCCACTCTCCTAACCCGGATCAAAGCCCGAGATTACCCACCATGGAACCGCGGGTCTTGGGGGCAAGTTATGGAGCCACCCCGTAGATACGAGAAAGGGTCGACGATCTCTGGAAATACCCAGGGTGTAGCCCGACACGATTGGATCGAGCTCTTGACATCGAAACAAGAAATCAGGAAAAGCCAGACACATTATGATATAGGCTCCCCAAGGTCGAGATTGCCTTGTAACTTCTCTAGAAGCCCGCCATTCTCTCTCCAAGCTTAGAGAGAGACCTATCAAGCACCAAGCTAGCACTACAACATTGTTCCACTTCATCGAAGGAAGATTCAGACCTATCTGGGTAGGTAAGAGAAAGCTCGCCGAAGCTCTGCTACCATAAAAAAGCACCTACAAGGGCCATCTCAAGATCCAAGAGACCTGGAAAGGTCAGATCAAGCTCCTAGCATCAAAATAAGAACGCAGATATACCTCTCCCACACTTTGAAGGAGCAAACACCATGCTCGATGACCTCCATGGTGTGTCACACCTTGAAGATACATAGGATCATATCTACACTCCAACAAACATTAAATCACTGCGTACGTGCAGGGAAAGTGATTGAGTCCAAAGAGGAAACAAACTTATCCTTATTCCAGATATTCTTGATGTCATAATTAAGCCAAAGTCAATAACATTTAAATGAAGAATCTCGCCTGATAAGGGGGGATTTGATTAAGAAAATAATGGCAGGAGAATCAGGAGTTGACCCAGTTGGACGGTGTATAAATGCGCCCAAGTATGTACATGACGCATGAGGGAGAGGAGAAGAAAAACAGACATTAAGATAGTTGAGTTTAGCCTAAATTCTATAATCTGAACACGACCATCGCTGTATTCTACTATTCGATAGACACGAGGTTTTCATCCTACTGTACGCTAGTGAGATTGAGAGTATTTGAGAGATTTTTTGTACGACGTACATGATTTATAATAAAGCAATATATTCTCTTTCTCATTGTATTCACATTTAAGCACCACTTTGTTCGAACAAGCCATGTTCCAAAGGTACCAACCCCCGGCCACCTCCTCCGTGGTAGTGGTCCCGAGGGTGTTAACTGGAATTTCTCACCCCGAGTAAATTTTCTGTTAACATAGGTATCTTGCTAAATTCTTACACGAAACATAAAGCTCAACTAAACTTGGAGACCGTAGGTGTTCCAAAACACCTTCCCCCACTCAATTGTTTAAGGCGTATGATCGAATTCCATAAAATGATTTACTAAGTTATTTAGGGGCCAATTATACCTAAATCAGTCAATGCATGTTCAAACCAAAAGAGATATATGAGTGGCACTCTTATTCTACATGACATGTTATCAAACAATGACAAACAATGCAATATTTAGAAAAATATAAATAGCTACAATTTTGGTCCATCCTAGAAAAGCAAGTAAATTACATGTCTTGGAACACAAAAAATCCTTTCTTGGCTAACAAGTCTTCATGCGACCATCATTCGTTTGGACTCCATGGAAGCCTCCCATGGGCGTGCGCAGCCCATGGCTTCCATAGGTTGCCATGCGTAGCCCATGCCACAACAATCGTGGCCGCGTGCTCATTCGGACTCACGTTTGTTGCTATGGCTTGCACGGTCCCAAACTTGTTCTAGTTGCTTATAATTCTTCAAACCTTCGACTCTTCGATACTTGAATGTATTATAGAAGAATTTTAAATAATAAAATACTGAAGTATTTTTAATACAATATAGTGATGTTCTTCTTTTTTAATACAATACTTTTCTGCAGTTTTTTTATTGCAATAACAAGATAATTAAAAAACTTAGCAACTACCAAGAAAGAAATTATGGTGATGATAGATCACCCTTCTTGTTAGAATCTCAAATCAAAAATTCATTGAAATTCAAGAACCCAAATTGCAATAACAAACCACATAAAAACATATATATATATATATATATCCGTACATTCCAATATAAATATATATGTAAATACTTAGATTGTCATCTCTTTCTAAAACATGCATATATACAATAAAAAGAAAAAAATTCACGTATACATCAATTAATTAAGGGTACAGCTAAGCTCTGATACCAATTGTAGGAAAAAATCGGTTCAAACGGGACGGAAGCGTAAAATGAGGATTTGGTATATTTTTTTAAAAACTCCCTTTAATAGAAAGGATCTTAACCCAAAATTAATTGACATGTATAAAAGTATCGTACATTTTTTCTCGTGACGATTGAACTAGTTCCAAATTGAATCCCCAAGATTTTCCAGTCCAATCATGAACGTGAATCACCAAGAAGTGTGGGCTCCCTTTCTTTAAATTGTATACCTGATGATGGAAACAAAAAAAATCTCTTTCTTTGTTAGTTACAATAATCCTCCAAGAAGAAAAACAAAGAATGTTAGGTCACTTGTGAATTATCAATCAATTTGATTGAAACTCGTGTGAACCTAGATTCGATGTTGTACGCAAAACCTTTTAACATAAAGGCTACTAGTGCACTATCGAATGCAAAACATTCTTTCTTTTTTTCCTCTTGGCCAAATTTTCACACACCAATCTTTAGAGTTGGACGAATTTATCTAGAGTAAGAACCAAATTCTCTACAAGAATCTAGTCCACATGCCTTAATATAATTCTAGCTGGACCCATAAATTGGTCCAGTAGAATATATCAAGTGATCTATACAAGTTCTTGTGGATTGATTATCTTGGCGGTCTATCTAAATTTAAGCTCCAATAGATATAACCTAATCACAATCAACAAATGATTCACTTAGGTCCGATCTATTAAGTTTAGTTCATTCCACTAAAGAGCTAAAATTGAACTCTTAAATAAAGATAGAATAAGTTAATATTGTTCTTTCATACCCTAGTCAATCTTAATGGAGAAAGTGTATCCTCGTGAAGAATATTAGTAATCGCCAAAAGCTCATAGACAGCCTATAGCTCTCCAAGTTACCATATTTACTCATATGACCACATTTTGAACTTGGATATTTTATCTTGTCCAGAAGCCATATTTCGATAGACATTATTGAAAACTTAACGTTAAGATTTAATAGCCAATGCCTCAAAACATCCATATGACGATATTCTTCTATCATTTAATAAATAGAGTCACGATGTCTATATCTATAAATGAAGTCCTCTAACGATTAACAAATGAATACCACCAAACTATAGATGATAGACTATGATATATAATCATACTCATTGATAGCTCAAATGATAACACTTGCAACCATAAGTCCATCATTTATCTCAAGATTGAGATAGACTCTTTGATTGTCTTCAAGAGAAAACTTTTATCCATTGACGGTCTTGGATAAAGCATCTCACCATCATCCTTTTCAATGCACCTAGTGCACTAGACCCTTTGCCCAAAGACACCACACTTTGATGATTTTAGACTTATCGTAATACATTTGATCTCACTCAAATGTTAGCAAAAGAATCTACAACTTTAACAAGATAAAGACGTCCAAATTTTATCTTAAGTTATGAATATTATTCAAGACTAACTAAAAAATTGTGTCTATCTCATACATATCTAGATGTATGAACAATTCTTCTTTTCTCATAGTCTTTTGACCTTATGCTTATTTACTTTTGACAATTATAATAATTAAACTATAAATGCTATAAGATTTGTTAAACTATAAATCACTTTTATTAATATGAAAAGATTGTCAAATATATTATTACACTCTTGCTATCGAGCATAATCCCAACAGCGTGCCAAAAGTTCAGAAGGTACTTGTGACCTCATCTTAGTCATGCAGGGTCGCTTGGTAGCTCGACCTCGAGGACCTTGGTACCTTGCTGCATAAGCCCGGATTTGGACCCCTGCATGAAGGTTGGAGGGTGGAAAATTTTTCTTTGACCCCTAACCAAATTTAGCTATTAACACATTCCTAATGATGTTTATCCGTATCGAGTGTTGTCATACATTTCAAATCATGTTTACTCATGTCGAGTGTTATCACATAATCCAAATGGAAATCAAATAGTGGGATCGAGAAAAGACTTCATTTTAATATTAAACGATTGTTATTTAAATTTAAATGGCATTTATTATTTACTTATTTATTTATTGCAATGAATTCTTTTAAATTTTGAAAATAAATGATTGTTTTACCTAGGGACAGTTAATGAATCTGAAATTTAAACGCTAACATGCTCAACAAGTTTATTGGTAAACAACTGGTACCGGTGTTTTGTACACTGTTGTTCTGTAGCGTGACCATATATATATATATCAATTTGTTAATTAGCTTCTCATAATTAAACATATATACGGCTTATATTGGTTAATTTGATAGTTGTTATAGACTTGGAATGTGAATGATCATTGAAAATCAATGGCCTACCTTTATCTTTAGTTAGTTTTTTCTTCCTTTTTATTTTCCTTTTCTTGATGAAACAAAGAATTTATATAGAAGAAAAAACAAACAAACAAAAAAACAGCAAGATTTTGCAACCAAATAGTTCTAAAATTTCACCGATAAAAAAAACACCTATAACCCAACTCATTGGTTAGGCAAAATGATGTAGAAAATATTATTAAAGATTTTGGATTTTAAAACTATTCACGTGGTTGATATTTATTATTATGTTGGTATTTAGTATACATTTAATTTGATAATAAATTATTTAATGAAATGATATTATTAAATCAAATACGATTTTTTTATTAGATAGGTTTCTTTTTAATTATTTTACGACTTGATTTAATGAGATATAAAATCTATTTTTCTTATAAGATATGCTTCTTTTTAAGTGTAAATAAGAATTAGTGTAACATTTAGAGGCAATTAACTGATTATTGAATAAAAATTAAAGAAGTTGTTATCACCGACAGCTTCTTTCGCGACCTCAATGGTAGCTTCTTCTTTTCCTCTCTCTCTTGGATGTTTAAAAAAAAAACATTCATTAAGGATAGGTAAAATATGAAAATCTGATGGGTTTAGGGTTAAACATTCATTAAGGACAATTTGGTCTTTGCTCATGCAGTAGTGGTCAAAAACTAAAGAAAAAATAACGGCCTGGTTGTTATATTTGAATTTAGCGAAATTGTTTTTGTAAAAAAAAAATAAACTCTCTATAACTTATATTGGACCGTGAAGCATTTGTAAATCGTAAGAGCATTTGAAACTTTAATTAGAGATGACAAAAATCTCTAACTCATCACAAATCTGTGGGGATCTGATTTGTTTGGGGTGGATTTGAAGCACTTGTATCGGTGTTCGAGTTAGGTATGGGTCAAATATTGCTGATCCAGTTTGTAATCAAACCCGGTTTGAGTCAAATCACTATACACCAACCCATTCCGATGGATCTGGTATTTATAAAACTTTTTTTTTAATATTGAAAATATAAAAGGAGAAACGAAGCTTTAATCATTTAATCTCTTGCCTAATTATAATTTATGTTTGAATTTAAGATTTATATAATTTAGATGTTATATTTTATTAAATTTAAACATATATATGAATTTTAAATGTATTAAAAACCTTAATATTTAATATTTATTTGTAATTTATGTTTAAATTTAAATCTCTTTTTAAAATAAATGTATTTTTAAATTAGATTGAATGTTAAAATCTAAATTTCTATCTTAAAATTCAATCTTATGATAAAGTTTGTAAATTTAATAGTTTGAATTTTTTTTTGTTAAAAGAAACGGCCAGCTTGGGATAAGTATGGTTGTATGGCTGGGTTACCCCGTACCAAACGGATTTGGGTATGAGGCAAAAATTGAAAACACATTCCGAGCACATGGTATGGGACACCTTGCCTAAATCGAGTTTCGGGTATGGAGCATGTCAATCCGACCCCTATCCGACCTAATCCGTTGCCTTCTCTAACGGCTAGTGGTTGAGTAAATATATTTCATTAAAGAAAGTCTCATTAATGATTTACAAAAGTTTGAGAATTTTTTTTTTGAACAAAAAATAAAGGAGTATTAATTTGTTCAATTTTCAAATAAAATACTTTGGCTTTAAATTAGAACGTTGAGAAATGGAATCCAAATCAAATTTGAGTTACTATAGAGTATTATAGTTTAAAAAATTCACCAAAATTAAAATAAAATTATCTATAATTATATGCTGACGTCATTTTTCTCGATGGATGAGAAAGTCAACAAGATTGGATTTAGTTATGACCTGTCAAAGAGAAAGAGAAAAGAGTGCAATTTGAGGCGAATAAGACATGAGTTTACGTGGTAAAACTCCGGTGATCGGAGAAACGTTCACGGGTGGTTGAATAAACAACCGAGCCAAAATCTACTATTGAAATAAAGAATTACAATACTCGGTCTATTTTTTCTCTCTCTTCTAGTGATTTATTGTGTACCTTTTATTATATATCTATTTAATGACGAGATTATGAGTCTATTTATACATGTATAGAACCATAATCCTCATTGTACAAGTAAAAGAAAATAATTTTAATTAGGATTGGTTGCTTGATGAAGTCGTCCTTATCTTTTTTCCTATTTCGGAGATTGCAATGAGATCGAATGAGACTCTGGTGATATAGTCCATTTTGGACTTATTTCCTTATAAATGTGCAGTCTTCTCGAAGTAGAGTTGTTGTCTGATTTGGAACCTGTTTCCTGTTTGGTATTTATTCTTCTATAAATTCTTCTTGATATAGATGTCTTACGTATTTGAGCATAACTCTTGGTTTACCCACGTGCGAATCATGTACTATATTTCTTTATTCGGGTTTCTCGTATTTGTCCCTAGTAGAACATGACATCACTTGGTCCCGAGCAGGTCATGACTTCCTGAATACCTGTATTCACACTTATTCGGTTTTCCATTTCTTTGTGATGTTTTGAAGGGTAATTTCTAGGTGTCTATTCGGATATCTACCTGGCAATTTTAAGGGACTACCCACATTGTCAGTGACGTGTACATTCGATAAAAATATACATATAATATTATATATTTAATTAACTTTAATTTGATAGTAAAAACATCTCTAATGCAAGAGTAACTTGTGAAAAAAAAAGATAATGCGTAAGATTAATAGATATTCTGTTAATAAATCTTTCTCCAATGCAGGCGTGTTTATTAAACCTTAAGCTAACGTGACAAAAAAAAATTAGACATTGTCAACATGACCGTCTACTTTTAGACAGTTTGTTGTACAACTAATTTTCGGTTAACTCAATAAGTATTTAAAATGACATTAATTTTTCATCTATTTTCGGTTAGGAAAGAAAATAAAAATAAAATAAGGAAAAAATGGACATGTAATTAAAAGAAGTTGTCTTAGATAGAAGTATTGGAGATGCTATAGGGAAAATATATATCACCAAAATCCCAATTTTGTATATTCTTAAAAAAAATATTATTGCTACCTAATTTGGATTTAATTTTCTTTTTTTGAAATTTGACACTGCTATGGGTTAGAGTTTGAATACAACTCATACTCTAAGGGGGGATCTCTCAACACTATACAATTTAATGGGTAAATGTGTAATATATTTAAAAGTTTAATTTTAATATCTCCAGCCACCAAGGTAATGGACCATTGATAATTTTAATTTAATATTTGAATACTATCCATAGATGTTTTTGTATATTTTGTTATCAAAACGATATTCATTATACATATATGGAAACCCAAGCAAAGCTAGAGAAACACTTGCTTCAAAGTATAAAGATACTTCCTCCCATTAATATAACTGCATATATAATCATTAATTTCAATGGAGATGGAGATCATGGAATTAGGAGAGGATAGATTCTTAGTATTTGGGTAGAGAGCATTCCTTGGGAAGAATGTTTTGGAATCTCTTATTATCTTGGCAATAGTCATATATCATGTGGAACTACCTCACCCATTTGAACCATCTTCTCTGTGCAGAAGTTAGAGAGCTCAATCTCTCTTTGTTCCACCAATTTGTGGAGCTATCACCCCTGCAAAACCTTGCATTTCCTTTCCAAACACATGCATCTATAGTGTAATTCCTGAATGAAGCTATGAAGGGGCCCTTTGACCAATCAATTTTTTCCTTTCCGCCCCTTGTCTCCCAACTGTCGCCGTTCCATAGGCTGATTTTTATCCCCATTGGCTGCCATCTAGGGTATGTCACTCCTTTCTCTGCATGGTTTCTGTATGTTCTTATGGGTATCCAATCCACCAAGAACCTGACCAAGAAATACACCTAATCAATCATCAGTTGCTTTTAAAAGAACTACTTTTAAAAGAATTACTATGATACCAAGGGTTTGTTCAGTAATGTTTTCTGTTTTCTGTTTATGGATTTTCAATTGAAAAACGAGAAATTGATTCATTTCTTTGTAAAGTTTTGAAAAGGTCACCTATCAGTACCTAAATAATGGAAAAGTTGCTTACACAATTTGGTGAAGATTCCAGAGAACACAGTAATTATGGAAGTCTTTGGTTGGATCAAACCAAAGATAAATCCTCTCCTCACGGTTGTCAAACCAATCAGCAAAAACCTTTGTTTGAAGGATATATGGCTGCCCACTTACATTGCCAAGGAACTCAAAATCTATTTCGTCTCGGTTCGGCTGATCAGATGATAACTGCATTCCCAAACTTTGTTTGCATAAGCAATCACTCACACATCACATATGTATATGAAGAAACAAAAGAGATCAGAGAAGCAAAGAAGGAGAAAAGTTTATATATACTTACATAAAAGGCCAAAACTGTTCCTGCAGAGTGACTTGGTACTAGTTTTATTTGCATGTCTATTTGTCCAAAAAAGAACATGTCATTTGAAGTAAAACCAGCCCCTACCAAACGTTTCAAATGTAGAATTTAGATAGATGTACAGAATGCAATCGCATAAAATTAATTGCTTATAAAATGGAGTACTACTTGACCAAAAAACTTATATGAGCGTGTTAAGCTCTAACTAATTATAATATCTTGAAGTATTGTGACATACCAGATTCTTGGTCAAGCTTGAGGCTCCTAGCATGGCCATCCGTGGAGGTATTAACATGACTGGGGGACCATGTCATATAGAAATCCTTGTTAAAATCTCCTGTGGAAACAAGAGAAGCTAATGAAATTTGAAGTAAATAAAAGCAAAGAACCCCAGTGAATTTGAAGAAAATTTTCATTCTTTCGGTTTAATTTGATATATATTTTTTTAATTTGTAAGGAGATGGTGCGTAAGCTTATATATAATTATATATAGGTATTGCATGGGAGGGAAGATGAAAAAGAGGGAAGCAGCAAGGTTTTTGTCTAAGAGAGAATATCTTTAGATGGAAGCAAAGAGATATATACATCAAGCTGTTAATTAACATCTTATAATATTAAGCATATATACAGCTTATATTGGTTACTTTGTTAGTGGTGACAGACTTATGGTTCACACAGGAACGTGAATGAGCATTGAAAATCAATGACCTAACTTTATTTTTTGTTAGTTAATTACTTGTGCACCCAAATAGTTCTAAAAGTTCACCAATAAAAACCTATAACCCAACTCAACAGTTAGGCAAAGACATAAATCTCCTCTTAGTAAGAGTGATGTGCACCTATTCCCTTTTCTTGTTAGTAGCGGGGATTCAAGTTCTACCACACGTGTTTTACTAGCATATGTATGGGGAGTTTTCTCTTTACGGAATTGAGTAGATATCGTCCGGTTATTTGGGTCATGCGTGCGGTACTTAATTTAAGCAGGTCCTAACTCCTAACAGATCTTGAACCATTCTGTGTTAGATTTTATTTATTAAAAAAAAAACAGTTAGGCAATGTTGCTATAACCCCAAATCTTAGATCATTTTTTAATGTATTACAAAAGAAATCGTTTATGATAAGGACTGACATAAATATACCTACCTTGGGGAATACCCTTAGACATTCTGTGTATAAGCCTTTTTCTCTGACTGCTGGTTAGCAGAAAGTTTAGGAAAGTGAGAATAATCTGAATAGAGATTTTGGTTTCTTTTTCTCTCGTCTTGTGCTTTACGTTTAAAGATAACTTAAGTCTTTCAATCTAGCCTTTATTTTGTGCTCTTTCATCTACATTAGTTTATTCTTGGGGTCAAAATTAAATAACACTTTTTGGAGCTAACATTCTAACATTATCAATACTTTATTAACTTATGTTTAAAAGGCACGGTGAACGGATAAAAATGCCCCCAATATTTGTTTCATCAGATTTCTTTAATTTATTTTTATACAATAAAAGTTGTGAAATAGAGAGAGAAAGTTCTTTTGAAACTCAGTCAGCTCGCGGTGGTCGTACTTAAAAGGCTCGAAACCTTTACTAAAAAGCTCACTCAATTTAACAAAAGCAATTTTTGATCTGTTGTATGTTGATAAAAGCTCGAATTCTTTCAAAAAAAGCTGGGAAATAGTCAAAAAAATAAAAGCTCGAACCAATAGAAAAAAAACTCGAACTAATAGAAAAAAAAAATCGGACCAATACAAAAAAACTTGGACCAATACAAAAAAAGCTCGAACTAATGGAAAAAAAGTGCGGACCAATGCAAAAAAAGCTCGGACCAATACAAAAAAAACTCGGACCAATACAAATAAAGCTCGAACTAATGGAAAAAAAGCTCGGACCAATACAAAAAAGGTCGAATTCTTTCCAAAAAAGCAAGGAAATAGTAAAAAATGTAAAAACTTGAACCAATAGAAAAAAACTCGAACTAATAGAAAAAAAGCTCGGACCAATACAAAAAAAGCTCGAACCAATACAAGAAAAAAACTCGAACTAATGGAAAAAAAGCTCGGACCAATACAAAAAAAGCTCGGACCAATACAAAAAAATCTCGGAAATAGTCAAAAAAATAAAAGCTCGAACTAATGGAAAACAAGCTCGAACCAGTACAAAAAAAACTCGAAGTAAAGGAAAAAAATGCTCAGACCAATATAAAAAAAAAGCTCGAACAATTACAAAAAAACTTGAACAAATACAAAAAAGCTCGAATTATTTCCAAAAAAAATAAGGAAATAATAAAAAAAAAATGATCGATCAAATACAAAAAATGCTCGAAAATAATCAAAAAAATTAAAGCTCGGACTAATAAAAAAAAACTCGAACCAATACAAAAAAAAACTAGAATTCTTTCCAAAAAAGCTAGGAAATAATCAAAAAAATAATAGCTCGGACTAATAAAAAAAAACTTGAACTATTAGAAAAAAAAACTTGAACCAATAGAAAAAAAAGTCGGAAAAAAATTAAAAAAATATCATAAAAGAATAAAAAAAAACCCCTACAAATTCTGGAAAGTACATGTTCATATACGGATTGATATATTGTTAAACCAGTCATAAATGCTTGAAAAAAAATAAGGAGAGCGTTTTTCAGATAACGTTTTTAGAATGAGAAGATAACTTTTATTTTTTTAAGTGTAGATGGAAGCACAAAGACAAATTTTAAGGGCAGTTTGGGTAGTTCACCGTAATAGTTGCCTTTTAAACATAAGTTATTAAACTGGTGACATCATTACAATACAACATAAAAAAAGTGACATTCCTCACCATTTCCACTTTATTCTTTACCCCCTTTAATTAATTTCTTCAGCTGTATCTGAGTTTGAGTTTGATTAATTAAGCCTAATTCATAGTGTACTTTACACGGCAAAATAAGATACTTCAAAAGATGTTTTATTTATGATTTCTTGTATTATTAATCTTCTTGAAACATGAATGCACATGTGGACACCGATGCATGTTAATTTTTTTTTTTAAAAAAAATAATAAAATAATTTAGAGTTTTGTGAAGGGGCGGAAACTCGAATCTACAAACTCGTGGTGTAGGTTTGAGGGTATACCGCTAGGCTAATCTATAATTAATTCAGAGTTTTGATGAATTGTGTTGGCGGTGATTTTTGGATCATTGAAAAGTCAACCGACAAATGAAACTTTAACCAGTCAAGGGTTAAATAATCAAAGCCTCATTCTCCATATGGATGAGATACGATTTGCTTGTATTTAAGAATAATAATGTAGAAAAGTAGAAAATAAAAGATAAACCAAACATAACACATGTTTTATATGGTAAAACCCTAAAGCGGGGAAACATTCATGGTGCCGGTGACGGCGAGAAGAGGTCCACTATGAATAGAATGACTACACACTCAATTCTCGCTTTCTCTAAGATAATTGCTCATGTTTCGTATCTTTTTCTTATATTTTTGTACAATGATATCTATTAGTATTTATATGGGGTGATATGGTGTTGCCCTAGTCCTTGTCATATAATTAACAAAATCATAATTAGAATTTTTGTAGGATTCTAGTCAAGCAATAGTCTGTTTTGGACTTATTTTCCGTTTGGCGATTATCCTTCTGGAAGATTTGAGTTTCTTCCAAATTAGGTTTTATTTCTATAGGCTAGTTCTTTACTTTGTTATTAATATTGATATTATGACAACTACAGTTTTCTTTAAGATAATCTATTACTTCTTCACTACTTAAAGCATCTTCACTGAATTTTAATTCTTCTTCTATAGTTTCCAACACCGAGTTTTCATATTCTAATCTAGGGGCTTCTTCTATAGTCGTATCTTTCTTAATATAGGGGAGATTATTGGTTTCTAGCTTGGGTTGAATAAATGTAGACTTTTTAAAGAAGTTGACCCCGTTAGGTGCAATCAACATGCTTCCATTATTTCCTAATATAAAGTTTAATCATAATACAAATTTATAACTTGCTGGTTCTTTTGTAATTAATCTCAGGGGTAAATTGTGAATTTCCCTATTAATTCTAATAGGTATGTTTACTAAGCATTCAGTTATTTGAATTGTATTCTCACTGAATGTTCTTAGTTCTATATAAGCTCCAAACTTATTCCTATGTTCTACAGAGTATTATCATTTAATCTTTTATAATTCATAACCATTCTACTCTTTCATTTTTTCATTTCACTATCGCTAAATGCTATAAAAGTTGGGCTTCTATGTCTACTTGTACCTTTCTTTATTACTTTTAATCCTAAGAGATCTTCTATATGCATCCTGCATTGTTTCCTATCTTCTAAACTATTGGGTAAGTCTTGTGTAATTATGGTGATGTCATGATTTATAATCTCTATCTTATAGACTTCAATCTTATATGAAACTATTGTCCAGGTGTTCCTTTCCATCCCTTGGCACAACTAAAAGAGAAAATTACAGAAATTCAACAAGCTTTGTTTAACAATATTTGGTTCTTTAGAAATGATAACAAAGGTTTTCTTCAAACATTAAATGTTTTAAGCCAATACTTTTTAGACAACAACAAGTTCAATTTTTATGTTTTCTTTAAAGGAAAAAAAACAGGAATCTATTCTACTTGGCAAGAGACTGCTAGTTGTGTAGAAGATTTTCCTAACCCTATATTTAAAGGTTACTTTACTTTTGTGGAAGCTCAAAAGGCTTTAAGCCTGCTTTTCCAAAACCATGATGGCTTTGAACCCATCTTGGAATTTAATTGCTGTATATATGAAAGAAATCAAGTACAGAGCTTTATGAACCATTTGAAGAATATTAATGAAGCAAAAAAAATAAGATTTCTGAAGATTTAGAAAGCTGCAAGAAAGGCATGAATTATCTCCTGATCAATCTACAAAATAAGAATACAGTACTGAAGCAAGAATTAGCTAGAGCTGAACATCTAATAGCGCAATTTCAGAAGATGAAAACAACAGATGAAAAAGTAGAAAAAGAAAAAAGAAAGGAAAAGGGCAAAGAAAAAGTAGAAGAAATAGAAAAATCAAAAAGGCCCTTAGATATTATTAACATTACCCTAATGAGAGACCAAACAAAAAATATATATAAAGCGGTAGAAAATCTACCTAATGATATAAAGCAGAGCATCTTTGGCCATGTCAGAGATGATAATCTGAAGTGATTTTTAAAAATTCAAAAGTTTCTTTCTCAAGCAGTAGGATTACCTAAGGGTATGACAACTCTCTTTCATCAAGGAAATATGAATTAAGAATTTCTTTTCAAGTTCATAACAATCCAGATTCATTTGGATAACTTTCCAATGAATCTTAAAATCCCTGAGTTAGGACAAGTTGGTATAGAAGAATTGTTCAACTATGGAATTATTGATGCAATAAGTGCATCCAACATTATAAAGATTTCTTTTCTCCCTGAAAAACTCCAGCAGACTATTAGAATGTTCGAAGGAAGAAATGGATTTTTTCTTGACATTGATTCCATACGATGTGAGTGGATCATTAGCCAACCTTACAAGATGACGAGTTACTTATCAGCCTATCACTACATTATGATAGTACCTTTAATTGCCCCTAGAATGACAGTACGAGAAGAAAGTTTTCCAGCGGATTGCCAAGATATATGCCCTGAATATTTGTAGAGTTATAGAGCTCAAAAGTACTTTCTCAGCATCAACCTGGTTAGGCCAAAGCTGATAGGCCAGACTCATCCCATGTCAATCTTTATTAGAGATAACAATGTCTAGTTTAAATACAATATTCCTTGGGTTTTCCACAATTTCTAAGCGAGGTGTGTGCTGATTATACTGGTCTTTCATGTTCCTATGGGTTTCATAGATCCAAAACGAGTTTTTAAATCTCTCAAATCCTTCAGTTGCCTTTCAAGTGTTCATCAATTAAATTAAATAAATAAATCTTTGTTATATATAGCTTCTCTAAAACTAAAGGTTCTTTGATTAAAAATCTATTTCTAATAATTAGCAAACAAAAAAATAATTATGTTTCAAAAACATCTAAGCCTTGTAAAATTATTATCAACTCATCTAGAGGTCTAGCAAAACAAATATTAAGGAAAAAATTAAATATATTATAATTACTATCAAATATACTACTATAAAACATTATATTATGAAAATTCATTCTTCAAACTTTCTTTTTCTAGTTATTTTTCTATGTTTCTCTTTCCATTTTTTATTAGCTAATTATACTCCTTTTAATCTGGCTTTTAATATATATTCTTCTTCCTTTGAAAAACTTTCAACTAATTCTTTTCTAATTTCTTCTATTCTATCTTTACAGTATTCTAATCATTGTCCTATATATTCAATTTCTCCCTCTTTATTCTGGCTCATTTAGGGAGCTCGTCGAAGCTTTTAAAGCTAGATCTTGTTGTTTTGATCTATCTTGACTATATTCTTTTAATAATCTATCTAATTCTTTTATCTTGTTTTCACTATTTTTTCTTAATGTTTCTAAATAAAGTAAATCTTTTTCAAAGTGGGGACACCTTTCTTGTACTCTTACATAGACGTTATCAAATACACTATATTAATCTTTAAGCTTTATATTAATCCTTTCTACCATATCAGAATGATGCTTCTTTAAAGATTCTAAACTTTGAGGATCCTTTATAGCTAATTCTGTCAATAAAGCATCTATAGAATTCAAAATACATACTATACCCATATTAATAAACTAAAGACGCTATAAACTAAATAGATAACTAATATCAAATGACACATATGCATTACAAATGTTACAATAAATAGATACCATATCACACACATATAGCACTTTATATATAACATATTAATATTTTTCTAACAGTAGATTTAATATTAACAACATAAGTAATATCTGAACAACTATCATCGTTAAAAATAAAATGCATAAAATATTTGAACATCGAATATTGCAACGTTTTATAAAAATATATATCATCAACAATCATTGGGGAAATCAAAGGCTGTAATTAGAAGTCTGCCTTTCTGTAAAAGTCTATCTTTCTGTAATTACTCACTAGATCAAGTTATTAAATTTAAAAGTAACTAGGCTGTGATACAATTTCTAAGAGAGGTGTGCTGATTATACTAGTCTTTCATGTTCCTATGGTTTTCATAAAAACGAGTTTTCAAATCTCTCAAAGCCATCAGTTGCCTTTCAAGTGTTCATAGAATTCTCTGATACTAGAGAGGAAATAGAGATGTTTCCTTATTTGAATGTGATTATTAGATTTTGTATCTACATGGATCTCTGATTAATATGACTTATCTTAATAAGGTCATATTTCCTGTTTTGGCTGAGCAGAGATGGTGAGAAGGATCTTCGCTCATTAAGATTTCTTAACTAGACGAATTTACTTGGCACACACGCTTTCGACTTCTATAGCAGCATTCTTGATGACGTGTACAAAACTGATGACGTGCCCTTGTTTAACGTCCCTTTTGTTGACTGGTTGACTTTTGATGACATGGAATTACTATATTTCTGCATTACCCACTACTTTCTCTAACGTGTTATGCAGACGAAAAATCCGTATAACAATACACCCTAAATTCACGAGATGAGTTATTGAAGACTCGGCGAAGGTGATTTGAATACTTTGCATTTTTCGTTTCTTAGATTACGTTGCCTTCCTTTAATGATTATTTCCAATGTTTTGATAAAAATGACCACTCTTCTTTGTTGTTCTTCATAGTTTTTTTTAACCTCACCGTGCTTCCGGATAAGCTTGGAATTTCTGTAGGAGAAAAAACATTGCGGAATCGAAAATATCGATTGGTATATATATTTTTTAAGAAAAATCTTTAAAAGAATGGACCTTAACCATTGATTAATTAACGTATAAATAAAAGGTAACGTACCTTTTTCACATGATGATTGATGTTGCTCCGAATTGAATCCACAAGATCTTTCAATCCAATCACGAACATTAATCACCTAGGAGTGTGGGCTCCCTTTCTTTGAATTGTGTAGCTGAGGATGGAAAATCAAAGACCTTTTTCTTTAGTTAGTCAAAATAGCCCTCCTAGAGAAAAACAAAGACTGTTTGGTCACTTGTGAATTCTCAACCAGTTTATTGAAACTCGCGTGAACCCCCTTCTATGTTGTACACAAAACTTTTTGATGTAAAGGATACTAGTGCACTATCAAAAACAAAAACGTTCCCTCTTTTCTATATTCTTTGCTGAATTCTTCACACAACGAGTTGGATAAAGTTTATTATTTATTTATTAAGGAAAGAAAAATAAAAAAAACTTCTCAGACCAAAAACTTGGGGCTTGGCTGAATTCTCAATAGGTATATATAGGCGGCTTAATCCTCACATAAGGAGGATTTGTGTTGTAACTGAAAATCCTATCAGAAGGAGGATTTGTTTTCCACCACAACTCCTATCAACTTTCTGAATTCTACTATATTCCAACTCATTAGGGTATTATCCAAAAATTAGTTATTGAATGCCAATTAAATTATGACTTTATCAAAACTTCCTAATTTGACAAACTATAAATTAGAGTTTTGATAGATATCAAAAAGTTTCTAATTTGAATAAATAAATAAATTACTTTATTTATCTACTTATCAAATAAAGTCTTTGATACATATCAAACTGTCAACAATAGTGTGACACTAGAATACCTTCTTCTACTAAGAAAAAGATTTTTACTTTTAATTAATTAATTAATTTCTATTTAATTAAATAATAAAATAAAAAACAATATATTTGGCTAATTATTTAAGTCTTTTCACCCAAGCATACATCTATTGACTTTAATAAAAAGTCCATATGTGAACTAGACCCATTCTTACTAAAAAAGAAACAAGTCCACATGCCTTAAAGTAGAACATTAATATAATTTAAACAACTCATTTAAATAAAATGTACAAATTATATTCTTAATGTATTAATATAATGCTAACCACACCCTTTTAAGGCCACCCAAAGATTTCCACATCCTTGGCTGCCAATTCTAGGTACATGAAGAGTTACCGCATGTCTTGATCACACATGACCGTACCTCTCCAAAACTTTGGATTTTGAAATCCAAAAACAAATCTAGATGGACCCAGTAATTGGTCAGGTAGAATATATCAAGTGATCCATGTAAGTTTGTATGGATTGAGGATCTTGGCAGACTATCTAAATTTAAGCTCCAATAGACATAACCTAATCACAATCAACAAATGATTCACATAGGTTCAATCTACTAATTTTAGTTCATTCCACTAAAGAACTAAAATTGAAATCTTAAATCAAGATAGAATAAATTAAAGTTCTTCATACATACCCTAGACAACTTTATTGGAGACAGTGTATCCTCATGAAAAATACAAGTAGTCGTCAAGAGCTCATATACTGCTTATTGCTCTCCTAGTTACTATATTTACTCATATGACCAAATTTTAAACTTGAATATTTTGACTTGTCCAGAAGCCATATTTCAATAGACACTTTTGAAAACTTAACGTTAATATTTAATATCTAATACCTCAAAATATCTATATGATGATATTCTACTCACATTTAATTAATGGAGCCACGATGTCCATATCTATAAATGAATGTCTCTATCGATTAATAAATGTATACCACCAAACTATCGAGGATAGACTATGTTATGTAATCGTACTCATTGATAGCTTAAATGATAATACTTGTAACCATAAGTCCAACATTTATCTCAGGATTGAGATAGAATCTCTAATTGTCCTCAAGTAAAAAGTTTTATCCATTGACAGTTTTAGATAAAGTATTTTATTATGATCCTATTCAATGCACCTGGTGAAATAGATTCTTTTTCCCAAAGACACCACACTTTGATGATTTTAGACTCATCATAACACATTTAATCCTGCTCAAATGCTAACAAAAAGAATCTACAACTTTAACAAGGTAAAGGAGCCCAACTTTTTCTTAAGTTGTGAATGTTGATCAATACTAACAAAAGAATTCTATCTACCTCATACATATCTAGATGTACGAACAATTATTCTTTTCTTATAGTCTTTTGACATTAGGACTATTTACTTTTTTAAATTATAATAACTAAACTATAAGTGCTATAAAAAAATTTACACTTGAAATAACTTTGTTAATATGAAATGATTGTCAAATACATTATTACACTATTGCTATTGAGCATAATCCTAATAGTCTTCCACTTGCTCTATAGCAAGCGTGTCATATCTCTCATCCCCATGTTCTCTAGATGCCCATCAAAACTCTTATGTTGTAAAGTCTTTTTTGATGAGATCCGCTATATTTTTTGTTGACACAATCTTGGTAATCGTTGCGTCAACCCTATGTACAATTTCCCTCAAAAGGTGATACTTCATTTCAATGTGTTTCCCTATCTTATGACTTCTTGGTTCTCTCAAATTAGCCACCGCTCCATTGTTGTCACAGTATATAATGATTTGCTTATTCACATAAGGAACAACTTCCGAGTCAATCAAGAATTGGCAGAGCCAAACAACCACTTTAGCAGGCTTGCATGAAGCAACATACTCAACTTCCATGGTGGAATCAGCATTGCAAGATTGCTTGATACTCCTTCATACGACTGCATCTTCTCCAATAGTAAACATAAATCCTAATGTGGATCTCTTGAAGTAAGAATCTGACTAAAAATCAGAATTTGTATATGCAACGGAAATTAAATACCCTTCAGAGTATACAAACATATGATCGGTCGTTCTCCTAAGATACTTTAAAATATGCTTGACTGTCGTCCAGTGATTAGGACCAGGTTTCGATTGAAACATGCTAACTAGGCTAACAGCAAAACAAATATATGGTATAGTATAGAGCATTACATACATAAGACTTCCAACTGCAGAGGCATATGGAACCCTACTCATGAATTGCTCTTCGTTCTTATTCTTAGGAGTTTGTTCCTTAGAAAGTTTTATTCCATGTCTGAAAGGTAACATGCCTTTCTTAGAATCTTACATGGAGAACCTAGATAAGATTTTATCTATGTATGAAGCTTGGTATATTGCAATCGTTCTAATCTTTCTATCCCTTATTACTTGGATACAAAGAATATAACTTGCTTCTCCTAAATCCTTCATTTCAAATTATTTTGCTAACCATTCTTTTACTGATGTCAATACACCTTCAGTGTTTTCAATGAGTAGTATATCATTAACGTAAAGAACTAGGAAAACCAACTTTTCACCTTTGATCCTTTTGTATACACAGGGTTTGTCAAGGTTTTGAATAAATCCAAAACTTTTCAAAACTTAATCGAACCTTATGTTCCAGGATCTGGATGCTTACTTCAATCCATATATGAAACTTTGGAACTTGTATACCCTTTTCTCTTAACCTTTTTCAATGAATCCCTCTAGCATCATATAGATGCTTTCGTCAAGACTTCCATTAAGAAAAAATATCTTGACTTTCATTTGCCAAATCACTAGATCTAGAGATGTTGCAATGGACATGAGTATCCTAATAGATTCAATCATTGCCACAAGAGAGATGGTTTCCTCAAAATTGATACCTTCTATTGACGTTGATTTCTGGATTTCATCAGAAAAGCCAACAAGGATTGGATTTTAGCTATAAATCAAAAAGGAGAGAAAAATGAAGTAATTGGACACAAGTTTTACGTGTTAAAACTCCGAAGATCGGAGAAACGTCCACGAGCAGTTGTATGATCAACCAAGCCAAAATCCACTATGAAGAAAGTAATTTCAGCCCTCGATCTCTCTTTCTCTCTTTAAATATTTTGGTATAACTGCCGTGTATACTATATTGTCTATATATTTTTCTGGATGAGATTATGGTTTATTTATATATTTATAGAACCCTAATCTGCCTTGTACAAGTAATACAGGATCTTTGTATTTAATTGTGATTCGGTTACTGTCTTCTTTCCTGTTTCGGAGGCTTGTATTGAGATTGAATTTGACTCTAGTAACGTAGTCCGATTAGGACTTATTTCCTTAAAAGAGCGTATTCGTTTTGAAGAAATAGAAGTGTTCTCAGATTGAGCAACCCTTTATGCTTGACATTCTCTCTCTTCTTTAGAATCCCTCTTTGATAAGGAACCTTGTGTGACTTAACTCGTGGATTACTCACTAGGCTTCTTACTCGTGTGTCTTGTTTATCCCGAGTATGATATGATGTGTGCAGGTCCCAAATGACGTCTCATGATCCCAAGTAGAGAACACATTTCTGCTAACCCGGAGTACGTTTATTTGTTTTAGAGTAGTTTAGTTGATCCTGAGTAGGTCTTGCCTTAATACTTGTTTACTCGGGCTTCTTCTCTTTAATGATGCCTTGTAGGATGTTTTTTTAAATGCCTATTTGGTTGTCCATCTGGCAATTTATCCTTCTTGTTTGATGACGTGTTCATCTGATAAAATTCATATATGACAATATCCCCTTAAAATATTTTTGTTGAACAAGGTTTGTTTGGGCAAAAGTATTTTAATTAGTTATCAATATCTCTTCAGTATCCGAATAAATATCTTGTCATAATGACATGTTTTAATGGCGACCCAGCAAATTCGATTAGTCCCCTTACACGAGATCTTTTAATGATGGTGACGCTTTGAAGTTCTTACGGTTGAGGCTAGTTCTCATTTTGACGCGTGTACTTTACCTCTTCATTTTTCGAGGTTATTTATGAGAAATGATCTATGCGTTTTCCCATGCGCCGCCTATGTCATCAAACCTTGTCATCGTTATTTCCCGCCTTTGAAAACCTAAGGTTTCGTGCCGTTTCCTCTTTAAATTCTTCATCTTAGGTTGTGCAGGTTTATTTGGAAAAAATTACAGCAGAATGAACTTTTCTCTAGTCGTGACTCCTTGTTGAAGATCTTATCAATTCTTTATTCAAGGTTAGTTTTTAATGGAGCCATCTTCCCGTCATCATCTTTATAATGTCGCTCTCGATGCATTAGAACGTGGGGAGTTCTAGTTAGTTTCTTATATTAGACGATTACTGGGGAATATCCCTGTAGATGAACCTCCATTTCTAGAAGTTGATGTTTCAAGGCTTTACCCTGACATCACTTTTAGCCCTGTATCGAGTTCTTCATCTAGTTCTGATTCTAATATTTCTGACCACAAGGTACCTCTTCGAAGGATGGGAAAACATCAAAGTAAAAGTGAAGTCCGCAAGCACAACTCGGGCAATATTTTGATCAGGGAGCAGATTGTCAATGAAAATGATGTTGAAAAAGAGTTCAGGGCGTCTCGTTTTTCTTTCTCTGCTGACCGCTTGAGTGGGTATGACTCGGAGCCGAATGTGGTCAGGGCTGATGAGATTGGAAAGTATCGCTCCCGATTCGATCCACCCAACTTGATCACTCTGATTCCAGCGGGTGATAGAGCTGCGTAGAACCCTCCCCGGGCATGGTGGCAATCTATGGATCCATGCTTTGCTGCGGCGTCATTCTTCCCCTTCAGCCTTTCATTACCTTATTTCTGGCTGAAGTAGGGATCACTCCGGCTTAGCTGGCCCCGAATAGCTACAAAATTCTAATGTGCATGTGGAGCATGTACATCCGGATGAATTTGTCACCGCCTTCCTGAGTGAAATTAGGCACATCTTCATGCTGAGGCAATCTGGTAAGACGGGAACTTACTTTCTTACGTCTAATCCGTCAGATGGCTGGGTCCCCGAGGGGACAAAGGTGAGTCGGGAGGCTGACATCTCTGATGACCCTAAAAAAGGGGTTTTATATGGGGATTCCCTACATCCAACAAGTTCTGGAAGAACAGTTGGTTTTTTGCCGGAGGGAGTCTTGGGCTCGAAGTTACTATTTCGGCTTGGGGTACTCGAACAGTGTTAAAAGTCCCCCGCTTCTTCTGTTCCCCTGAGTTTTGGAATAAGAAGCAAATCGAGTATAGTGATACGGAGCTGACCAGAATTGCTCGGGCAGTGGTTCGCACTTTGGCAAAAAGGAGCAAGACTTATCTCTTCGTTGAATCGAAGATAATTGAGTTCGGCTTCTTCGAAAAGATTTCGGGCCAACGTAGGCGATGTAAGTGATTTTTGCAACCTTTTCCTTATTGTTATACATTTTTTTTTGCATTCTGATGCAGTTCCTTTTTTCTTTTAGTGTTTGATACAGACGTCGTCTGCGATCTTCAGGCTCGCAAAGTGAAGTCAATTATTCAGACGAGTCGGAAAGAGATGCCTCATTAAGGTAGCATAGGCATCGCCCCGCCTGAGTCTAATGAAGAGACTGATCCCGCTGAGGAGCAGATTCCTGAAGACGTTCCTGGGGACATTTTTCAATCTTCGATTGGGGAGACTAGAGGTCCGAGTGGCCCGATCAATACTCAGCTACCTGTTGATCGACAAAAGCAAAGTGAAGGTGTTGGTGAGGAGCCTACCGAGCAGACTGAGGCCGGTGATGGAGGTAATTCTTCCATGGGACAGGTAGCTATGGGTCCCGAAATTTTTATAGCCTTCCAGGATGACACTCCGGAGGATCCCACAGCTGATCTCAATTTCCACCGTTCTCGGGGTGAGAAACAGGAGGCATTCAGCTTTCCAACCTGTCCCCTCAAGGTTCCTCATGTGGTTACTTTCATCGATTCCTGTGATGAAGATATTATGGCTGAGGCTTACCTGAGTTATGATGTTGGAGTATCAGCGGATGTGGGGATTTCGGAGCCGAACAGGGGTTCCTCTCCCCTCGAGGTTGAAAATTTAGGGGCTGAACCCTCGGAGCTTCCTTCATATCCTTCTCCCCAGAATATACTGTGGGAGATGTCATTTGGTAGGGCTTTCATCAGGGAAGACTGTTAGAGCAGTTTTCAGGATGGCTTCCTGACCGAATGTCTTCAAAAAAAATTCAACGGTGTATCTTACGTAAGTTACTCTTAATTGTTTTGCTTGTTTGCCAGATTTCAGATTTTTAATTATACTCCATTACAGATGGTGTTCGAATTTACTAAGCTAGTTCAGACGCAGCAATATCAAGCAGATCAAATAAGGCATTAGGAGGCTCAGATGAAGGAAAGTGAGGAGGGTCGTGCTCGGGCCGAAGCGGCTTATCAGCAAGAGGTTGGCTCTGTACGAATATTTGCCTACCATTGTCTGGCGAAGCAAGTTAAGGCCGAGGAGAGGGCGTCTTTGGCATAGGAGAAGGCATCATCACTTTAAAATCTCTTATCCTCTGTCGAAGAATCCATGCTTAAGGCCGAACAGGAGGCGGAGCAGTCGAGGTCGGCGTATGAGCAAAAAATTGAAGACCTAGAGCGCCAAGTGTTGACAGTTGAATCCTTATCCCGACAGGCCAGGCTGGAACTTGAAGTACAAGGGGTGGATCGCTTTAAAAGATCCCTTGCTTATGATGCCCTACTCTTTCGGGAGTTTCAGCGCAGGCTAGTTTAAGCCAGTGAGTTCTTTAAAGTTAAGAATAGGGCAACTGAGAAGGCCCGAGCCAATTGAGAGCTGTCAATTAAACATCACATGGACCAGTCCTTAGAGTCTCTTCGGACTCAGATAAAGAAATGTAGAGCTTATTGCTGTAGCCAAGGTAAAGAACCCTATCCCATGCACTTAGAAATTCCGTCCGAACACTCACTCGCGACCTTTTACGCTAGTCAAGAGTCGGTCGAGGGTGTGGTACCAGATGTTGGGCCTGTCCCTGGTGAGGATTACAGCCAATGGATGGATGATACTGTCTACATTATTGCTTGGCCGTCTAACAAAAGCCTGCTCCGTGAATATGAGATTGTGCCAAACCCGAGTATCAGCAAAGGCTCGAAATCCTCACATCCTTAATTTTTGTAAACTGTAACCATTCTTTTAAGAGATTAATAAAATTCTATCTTATTCTGATTTGAATGGTTTTGATCTTGTTCATTGCTGATTGTTGCTGAGTGTTTTATTAAACTGGCTGACGTTTGGGTAACTTAACCGAGTCTTATTAAACCGATCGTTACCCGAATAACTTTGATGCCAAGTATCTTATTAAACTAGCTCTTCAATGTTTGGGTAACTTAACCGAGTATCTTGTTAAACCAGTTGTTACCTGAATGACTTTAATTGCCAAGTATCTTGTTACACTGGCTCTTTGATGTTCGGGTAACTTAACCGAGTATCTTATTAAACCGGTTGTTACCAGAATGACTTTAATTGCCAAGTATCTTATTAAACTGGCTCTTCAATGTTCGGGTAACTTTACCGAGTATCTTATTAAACCGGTTGTTATCCGAATGACTTTAATTGCCAAGTATCTTATTAAACTGGTTATTTATTATTAACCGAGTAATCTTAAAACAGGCAAGTTTATACTTTTGTTTCATACCCGGTTGCTACCCGAACATTACATCAAGGCTCACCATGATCATATGTTAATGTTCGAGTCCTTACGCAATACCAAGGACGTCTCTTCAGTTTTTATACGTATGGGTTTGCCAAATCGTTGAGCTCTTTAAATAAAAATTACTCAACATAGCTATGCATTTCACCGAAATTTCTACCGATAGCGTCCCGAGCATTTTTCCAAAATCTGGTGCATCGGGTTTGCCTTTTTCCTAAGGTCGATTTGACCTTGCTCGACTGGCATGCTCCTTCGAGCTTCTCCACCCATTCGGGATTTGATGGTCCCGAGTATTCTATTTGCATGTTCTTATTATCATGCTCTTCCACATGCTCTTCCATATGCTCTTATTATCATATGCTTTTTTTCGGAAATCCCGAGTAATTTTTATTTATCACTGCAAAATCAACAAAGATTAAATTCCACAGCTAATATTTATCCTAACTAATATTGTCCCGACTAGAAAAAAGAACAAAAAGAAGAAAATTAATTTAAGGATAGAAAATCTTCAGATATTGGGCATTGCATGGTCGGGTTAAAACCCTTCCATTGGGTCGTGTAATCTAATACGCTTCATGGCCAGCTATTTCCTTGATCTTGTATGGGCCTTCCCATTTATCAGCCAGGGAACCTGCAACTTTATTTTTTGTGTTTAATGACACCTTCCTGAGTACAGGTCTCCTAGCTGGAACTTCCTGACCCAAACATGAGAGTCGTAGTGGCAAGCTACACTTTACTGATATGCCATATTTCTTATTCGAGACTTCTCCTTTTTCTCTTCTAGCTCATCTAGACTTTGTAATAGAATATCAACTTTCTGTTCTTTAGCATATAGCCTGACCCGGAGTGATGTATACGATGTTTCTATGGGGATAACAGCTTCTGTTCCGAACGCTAAAGTGAACGGAGTCTCTCCTATTGAAGTCCTTGCTGTCGTCCGGTATGCCCATAATACTTCGGGAAGCTTTTCAACCCAGCTTCCTTTTTTGGCATCTAACTTTGCTTTGATTGTGTGATTGATGATTTTATTTACTGCTTCTACTTACCTATTTGTTTAAGGGTGGGCCGGTGTGGCATAGTAACTGGCAATATGATATTCCTCGCACAGCTGTCTGAATTTTAGGTTATCAAATTGGGTGCCGTTGTCAGTGATTATAGAGTCTGGAACTCCAAACCTATAAAGTATATTCTTTTTCACAGAATTTGTGGTGTTTACTTTTGTGATATATACTAGTGCTTCAGTTTCTGCCCAATTTGTGAAATAGTCAACAGCTACTATGGCGTGTTTTGCTCCACCCCTTGTTCCAGCTGGCATTGGGCCAATCAGGTCTAAACCTCACATGGAGAATAGCCATAGGGCTGTGAGGTTTCTGAGTTTTTCAGGGGGCTGCCAGATATCGTTGGCAATTCTTTGACAAGTATTGCAACTTTCCAACCACTGGTGCGCATCTGAGAAATGTGTAGGCAAATAATAGCCTTGCCTGAGCACCTTGTGTGCTAAACTTCTACCCCCAGTATGGTTTCCACAAACTCTTTCATGGATTTCCTGAAGTATTCGATGTGCATCTTCTTCTGGTACACATTTCTGGAGAGCTTGGGAAAACCCCCTTCTGTATAATTCTCCTCTGATCAAGGTGTACCTTGCTGATCGATACTTGATGCATTTTGCTAATACGGTATCTTCCGGGAGCACGCCTTCTTCTAAGAACTTTTTCAGCTGAATCATCCAACCGTCTTGCTGTGTTCAGATTTCTAAAATTTTTAAGTGCTTCGGTTCAGTTGTACTCAGTTTAAGGAGATGTGCGACCAGAATGGTATTCTGTCTGATTGTGGTTGTTGCTGACGCTAGTTTAGACAATGCGTCTGCTTTTTCATTTTCCTTCCTGGGGATCTGAGTAATCTTGTATTCTTTTAATTTTTGGAGGAGTTGTTTTGCCATGTCACGGTAGGCTATCTTACCTTTATCTTTGGCTTGGTACTCGTCCATGGCTTGGTTGACAACTACCTGTGAATCACAATATCTCAACTTCGTCTGCCCCGAGAGCTATGCAGACTCTGAGTCCAGCTAATAGTGCCTCGTACTCGGCTTAATTATTAGTTGCTTTGAAATCAAATCTCATGGCACATTCAACATCATCTATTTCTGGAGTGCATACTATGATCCCTGCCCCGCTGCAATGAGTGTTTGAAGAACCATCAACCTACAGTTTCCATGAGAAATCTTTACCCAACATTTTTTTTGCTTCTAGGTTTGGTTCTGTGAACTCTGCTATGAAGTCTGCCACAACCTATCCTTTGAGGGATGTTATCGGGAAAAATGAATGTTGAATTCACTTAGCTCGATTGCAAATTTGGTCAGTCTTCCTGAAATTTTTGGCTTTTACGAAATTTGTCTTAACGGGCAGTCGGTGAGAACCTTGATTGTATTGGCCTGGAAGTATGGTCTTAGCTTTTTTACTGCTGAAACCAGTGCTAAGGTCATTTTCTCTACCTGTGAGTACCTGGTCTCAGCTGGTAGGAGTGCCTTGCTGGTATAATACACTGGTTTCTGCACTTCATCTTCTGTTCGGACTAAGATTAAGCTTGCTGCAAGTTCAGTTATTAACATATATAACTGAAGTACTTCCCCAGTTTGTGGTTTTGAGAGAATTGGGGCCTATCCCAGGTACTCTTTTATTTTTAAGAATTCCTGCCGCACTTTTTGTTCCATTCGAGTCCTTTCCCTTTTTTGATTATTTTGAAGAAAGGTGTATGTCTGTAGCCTTTGAGATGAATCTTCCCAAGGAAGCTAATCACCCTGTTAGGCGCTGCACTTCTTTTAACGTTTTTGGTGAGGTCATTTTCTGCAGGGCCTGGATCTTCTCGGGATTAACTTCGATTTCTCTTTGGTGAACTTGAAAACCCAGGAATCTTCCTTATGGAACTCCGAATAAACATTTGTTTGGGTTCAACTTCATCTGGTATCTCCTTAGGACATCAAATGTTTCTCGGAGGTCCAGAGCATGCTTATCAGCCGAGGTACTTTTAGTCAGCATATCATTAATGTACACTTCCATGTTCTTTCCTATTTACCGAGTGAAGATTCTGTTGACCAGCCTTTGATATGTAGCACCCGCATTTTTCAAACCGAAGGGCATTACTGTGTAACAGTATAAACCCTGATCTGTTGTGAAGGCTATTTTTTCCTCGTCGGCCTTGTTCATCCTGGTCTGGTTGTATCCAGAGTAGACGTCCATGAAGCTGAGCAATTCATGGCCTGCTGTGGCATCCACCAGTTGGTCTATCCTTGGAAGTGGGAAACTGTCTTTTGGGCATGCCTTGTTCATATCCGTAAAGTCTACGCACATCCTCTATTGCCCATTTTTCTTTTGGACGAGGACTGCATTGGCTACCCATTGAGGGTAGTTGACCTCTCTAATTGATCTTGTAGCAAGTAGCTTTTCCACCTCTTATTTGATTGCCCGACTCCTTTCAGGATTGAACGATCTTCCCTTTTGTATCACTGGTTTCGTATTCAGGTCTACTGCGAGATGGTGAGACATTATTCGGGCATTTATCCCGACCATATATTCGTGACTCCCGGCGAACACATCTTTGTACTCTTTAAGCAGATTGGTGAGGTCCTGCTTGACTTTCCCTTCCAGGTTAGCCCCGATCTTGACCTTCTTATCTGGTTCATCTTCTTTTAATACCACTTTTTCAACCGGTTCTATTTTGGTTTCATTTGACCCTTCCCTTGTATCAAATTCAAATGATAAGAATTCTTTGTGCTTACTTGGCTGCGTTATGGTGCACACATGTTCAGCATCATTCTTGTCTTTGTATACTGACAAGTTTGCTCTTCTGGCCATCTCTTGGGATCCATTGACTACCCCGACCCCTTGCTCTATCCGGAACTTGATCATTAATGCATAAGTGGCTGTCACGACTCTTGTTTATTCAAGAATGGTCGACCCAATAATGCATTATATGGCCAATTGTCCAAATCTACCACCACAAAGTAGAGTATGACATTCCGTTGGCATGGTGACGTTCCAACTTTTACGGGTAGCTTGACCGTCTCGAGTGACCTGACCTCAATCCCGCCAAACCCTCTGATTGGAGTATGGAAGGGCTGTAGATCTTTTCGGTCTAACCTGAGTTGATCGTAGATGGCTACATTGAGAATGTTTACTGAACTCCCATTATCTATCAGGATTCTCCTGACTTCCCGGTGACCAATCTGGGCACTTATGACCAAGGCGTCATTAGGCCGAACGTCGATGCCATGGGAATCTGCCTCTATGAATATTATCGGGTTCCATCCTTCCTTTACCCTTTTCGGATCTGGCGCAACCGAGTTCACGTCAAAGTTATTCCTTGCTTCTATTGCTTCTCTAATTTCCTGAGTTCGTTCTCGGTTGTTTTTCCCAATAGATGGTCCTTCAAATATTGTATGTATTATCTGATTGGCTTCGGGACTGGCTCTTTGATTTCGACCAGGGTTGAGATCAGCCTTAACCTATTTCTTATTTTCTGATCTCTCATCTTTTTTCAATATTACATCCCGCAGGTGCCCTTCCCGTATAAGAGTCTCTATGTTATCTCTAAGCTGGTAACACCTTGAAGTCTCGTGACCGGTTTCCTTATGAAATCTGCAATACTTAGTTGTATCTTTTCGAGCAAACTGAGACTTTCGCCGTGGTTTTTGCACCATATTCTTATCTTCTAGGATGGCCAGGATTTCCTCTTGTTTTTTTTCTGAAGAGGGGTATAATTGGTATATCTGCATCGGTACTTCTCTGTGGATTGTTCATCATTACGCCCGTTACCCCTGTCTTTGCTTTTCTCCTTGCCGTTTCCCTTCTGTTTTCCCTTTTGATTCTGCCCATTGGATTCGGCATCCTGCTGCTCGGGCTTTCCTCCGTGCATATAGCTTACTCCTGTAGCTAACTCTTCTTCCTCGGCCAGTGCGTATCCTCTTGCCATATCCATCATGTCAGAATACCTGGTCAGCCGAGCTCTTCTCAAATCAAAAGATAGCCTTCCATTCTGCAGGTTGTTGATGAATGCAACAATTATTGCTTCATCGTTTGCACTACCAATTTCTGATACTGCTTGGCCGAATCGTCCCAAGTATTTCTTCAATGACTCATCTTTCCCTTGCTTTATTTGAGAAAGGTAAGCCACCGACTTTTTCCTGTGAACATTGCTCAGAAATTGCCTTGAGAAGCTCCTGCTCAGTTCGTTGAAATATCTGATGCTCACCGAGGGCAATCTCCCTAACCATCTTGAACCTGTGTCTCCTAATATTTATGGAAAGTTGAGACACAGTAAGGGATCACTGTAGGCATATTGAGCCATGGCACTTTTTTATCGTCTGACGTGCTCCTTTGGGACTGTGTCTTTCTTGAACTGCTCCACGTGCAGCATCCTAAACCTTTCTGGGAAAGGGGTCCCTAAGATTTCCCTATTGAATGGACTATCAAAGTCTTCGTCAGATAAATCGTTATAGCCATGACGTCTGACCAGTGCATCCATCTGAAGCCTGTTGTCCTCGACTTCTTGAGTTAGGCTCTGGATTATAACATCTCTGTTTCCTACCGGGCTTCTTCGACTGTTAAACCGCTGAGTGATTGTCATTTCTCTTTCTAGCTCTTCACTCTGATGCCGAGTTTCTCGTAAAATTCCATGATGACGCTTGCGATGGTACCGATCACTATCTTCTGATGATGATCGATCCCTGTGCCGATCATATTTGCAGTGTCTAGCACGTACTGTCTGATCCTGGTTCTGCCTCTGGTGTGGTTGTTTCTCTTCAGATGTTTCACGTCTAGTCTGGTTTATTGGGGTAAATTTCCTTTCGATTTTTGGTATAGTTATTCATGGCCCTACTACCACCGAACGAAGCCTTGCAGGTGGAAGATTAGGAGTCTGCACTTCTACATCAAGTATATCAACAGTCTGTGCATCTGCAGCCAATAGATCAACCCCTTCACTTGCTGCGTCTGCCACCAATTGTTGCAACGCCTCTCGAAAACACAGCGTCAGGTCTCTGCTGGTTAGAGGAACTTGCTGGATCCCTGCCAGGTGTGTGGGTTGGTTTTCTGTGTTTGCTGCAGGTCTCGTGATGTGCTGCCAACATGGAAGTTATCCGGTGACTTTAGGCCATTCCCAGAATTGCTTCTGATTCCTGCCATGGCTGTTAATTAAATCGGAGGTTCAATGCCCCTCTTTCTAGCTCTAATTGTTGACGTTGATTTCTGGATTTCGTCAGAAAAGCCAACAAGGATTGGATTTTAGCTATAAATCAAAGAGGAGAGAAAAAGGAAGTAATTCGACACAAGTTTTACGTGGTAAAACTCCGAAGATCGGAGAAACGTCCACGGGCGGTTGTATGATCAACCAAGCCGAAATCCACTATGAAGAAAGTAATTTCAGCCCTCGATCTCTCTTTCTCTCTTTAAATATTTTGGTATAACTGCCGTGTATACTATATTGTCTTTTTATTTTTCTGGACAAGATTATGGGTCTATTTATATGTTTATAGAACCTTAATCTGCCTTGTACAACTAATACAGGATCTTTGTATTTAATTGTGATTCGGTTACCTGTTTGAAGTAGATTTGTCTTCTTTCCTGTTTCGGAGGCTTGTATTGAGATTGAATGTGACTCTAGTAACGTAGTCTGATTAAGACTTATTTCCTTATAAGAACGTAGTCTTTTTGAAGAAATAGCGAGTATGATATGATATGTGCTGGTCCCGAATGACGTCTCATGATCCTGAGTAGAGAACGCATTTCCGCTAACCCTGAGTACGTTTATTTAATTTGAAGTAGTTTAGTTGATCCCGAGTAGGTCTTGCCTTAATACTTGTTTACTCGGGCTTCTTCTCTTTAATGATGCCTTGTATGATGTTTTTTTAAATGCCTATTTGGATGTCCACCTGGCAATTTATCCTTCTTGTTTGATGTCGTGTTCATATGATAAAATTCACATATGACACCTTCCTTTTGTGTGTAACCTCTAGCTACCAATCCAGCTTTAAAGGTTTCCACCATTCCATCCATTCCTCTATTTCTCTTGTATACAAACTTGCACCCAATGGGTTTTATCCTTTTAGGCAAGTCTACAAGAGACCGGACTTTATTTTTGAACATATTTTCAATTTTAGATTGCATTGCCTTTTGCCAATAATGACAATCAACATCCTTTATAGCTTCCTTGTACGTGTAGTGATCATCGTCGTCTAGGAGATTCTCCACTGATTCTCCTAGATCGATGTATCTCTCGGATTGTCTACGACTGGGCTAGGATGTGAAACTACTTGTGGAATTATATCTCCTGAAAGCTCATTTATGATAATTATACTCCTAGGCATAAAATTATTCAAATTGTCATTTTTTAGAAATTTAGCATTTAAGATCTGAAGGACAATATAAATAATATCCTTTGGCTCATTTTGGATACCCCAAAAAAAGTGCTTGTTTCTGAATGAGACTCCATCTTTTTTATCTTTCCTTTTAACATGTTCACAGAACAACCAAATATTTTTAAGTGTTGTAAACTAGCCTTCTACCCAGTCCACAACTTATGTGGTGTTTGAGGAGCTGACTTATACGGTACATTATTCAGAATGTATTTAGCAGTTTGTAAAGAATATCCCCAAAAAGAATTAAGAAGCGTTGAATAACTCAACACAGACCTAAACATGTCCAAAAGAGTTATATTTCTCCTTTCTGCCACCCCATTTTGTTGAGGTGTACCTGGCATTGAAAAATTATCCCATTCTCAATAAAATATTGCTAAAACTCACTAGATAGATATTCTCTACCACGATAAGACCTCAAGATTTTATTATGTTTTTCAAGCTGATTTTCTACTTCAGCTTTAAATGCTTTGAACAAGCCAAAAGCATTCGACTTATGTCTCATGAGATTCACATAGCCAAATCTCATGTAATCATCTGTGAAAGTGATGAAGTACTCATATCCACCTCTAGAATGAATGCTTACAGGACAACATACATCAGTGTGTATTAATCCTAAACATTCAGTGACTCTTGTACCTTTGGTCGTGAATGACCTTTTGGTCATCTTACCTTCGAAACAAGATTTATTAATTGGTAGATCATCAACCTTTAAGTCACTTAAAGGACCATCGCTAACTAATTTTTTGTTCCTATCGAGGTTAATATGATCTAGGCGTAAATGCCATTGGTAGGTTACATCTTTTGATAATTTCACTCTTTTATGATTAGGTTCCGTTGATTCCATGTCAAACAAGTGAGAGATATTTCTACGCAAATAGGTTACATCTTTTGATAATTTCACTCTTTTAAGATCATTCAATCTCGAAAGAAGTTAGACAATCAAATAGGAAGTGGAGAAGCAACTCGTTGTAGGATCAATTAGAGAGATCAACTACCCTCAATGGGTAGCTAATGTAGTCCTCGTCTAAAAGAAAAATGGACAATGGAGAATGTGCGTAGATTTCACTGATTTGAACAAAGCATGCCCAAAAGACAGTTTTCCACTTCCAAGGATATACCAGTTGGTGGACGCTACGTCAGGCCACGAATTGCTCAGTTTCATTGACGCTTACTCGGGATATAGCCAAATCCGGATGAAAAAGGCTGACGAAGAAAAAAAATTATTCACAACTGATCAGGGCTTGTACTGTTACACAGTAATTCCCTTCGGGTTAAAAAATGCAGGGGCAACATATCAAAGACTGGTCAACAAAATCTTCGTACGACAAATAGGAAGGAACATGGAAGTGTACATTGATGACATGTTGACCAAGAGCATCTCGGCAGACAAGCATACCTCAGACCTACGAGAGACATTTGATGTTTTGAGGAGTTACGAAATGAAGCTGAATCCGAACAAATGTTTATTCGGAGTTCCTTCATGAAGGTTCCTGGGTTTTCAAGTTCACCAAAGGGGAATCGAAGTCAATCCTGAAAAGATCCAAGCCTTGTAGAGAATGACCTCACCAAGGACATTAAAAGAAGTACAGCGCATAATAGGATGTTTAGCTTCCTTGGGAAGATTCATCTCAAAGGCCACGAACAGATGCATACCCTTTTTCAGAGTAATTAATAAAGGAAAAGGACTCGAATGGAATGAAGAGTGTGAGCAGGCTTTCTTAAAAATTAAAGAGTACCTAGGGCAGGCTCCCATCCTTTCAAAACCAGAGATGGGAGAGATACTCCATTTATACTTATCAATTACAGAACTAGCAGCAAGCTCAGTCTTAGTCAGAACAGAAGATGGAATACAAAAGCCAGTGTATTATACCAGCAAGGCACTTTTACCAGCCGAGACCAGGTATTCACAGCCAGAGAAAATGGCCCTAGCATTGGTTTCAGCGGCAAGGAAGCTAAGGCCATACTTTCAGGCTCATGCAATCCATGTTCTCACCGATTGGCCATTAAGACAAATTTTATAGAAGCCAGAGATTTCAGGAAGACTAACAAAAAGGGAAATCGAGCTAAGTAAATTCGATATCCACTACGTCCCCAGGACATCCCTTAAAGGGCAAACAGTGGCAGATTTTATAGCAGAGTTCACAGAGCCAAACCAAGAAGCAAAAAAGATGTTGGGAAAAAATTTCCCATGGAAATTATATGTTGATGGCTCTTCAAACACTCATGGCATCAGCGTAGGGATTGTAGTATGCACTCTAGAAGGAGATGATGTCGAATGTGCCATGAGGTTTGACTTCAAAGCAACCAATAATCAAACCGAGTACGAGGCGCTACTAGCTGGACTCAGAGTATGTATATCTCTCGGGGTAGATGAAGTCGAGATATTTAGCGATTCACAGGTAGTTGTCAACCAAGTCCTTGACGAATACCAAGCCAAGGATAAAGGCATGATAGCCTACCATGACATTGCAAAACAGCTCCTTCAAAAATTCAAAGAATATAGGATTGCCCAGATCCCCAAGGAGGAGAATGGAAAGGCAGACGCTTTGTCCAAGCTAGCATCAACAACAACCACAATCAAGTCAAAAACTATTTTGGTTGCACATCTCCTCAAACCGAGCACAGCCGAACCAAAAAAATTAGAAATTTCTAAAATCCAAACATTGACAAATGGTTGGATGACTCAGCTGATAAGGTTCCTGGAAGAAGGCGTGCTCCCAAAAGATCCCTTACAAGTAAAACGTATCAGGTATCGATCAGCAAGGTACACGTTGGTTGGAGGAGAACTATACAGAAGGGGGTTTTCTCGAACACTCTAAAGATGTGTGTGTAAGAGAAGGATGCATATCGGATATTACATGAAATCCATGGAAGAGTTTGTGGAAACCACAATGGGGTAAAAGTTTAGCACACAAGGTACTCGGGCAAGGCTATTATTGGCCTACTCTATCTCAAATGCACAACGATGTTCGGAGAGTTGCAATACTTGACAAAAGATCGCTAATGATATCCGACAACCTCCTGAACAACTCATAAACCTCACATCCCCATGGCCATTTACCATGTGGGGTTTGGATTTAATCGGCCTAATGCCAGCCGGGACAAGGGGTGGAGCGAAGTATGCCATAGTAGCCGTTGACTATTTCACAAAGTGGGCAGAAGCTGAAGCGTTAGTGCATATCACAGAAGCAAATACCACAAATTTCATGAAAAAAAATATACTCTACAAGTTTGGAGTCCCAAACACTATCATCACTGATAACGGCACCCAGTTCGATAACCCGAAATTCAGACAACTGTGCAAAGAGTACCGGATTGCAAATTACTATGCCACACCTGCCCACCCTCAAACAAATGGGTAGGTTGAAGCAATGAACAAAATCATCAAGCACACAATCAAAGCAAAGCTAGATGCCAAGAAAGGAAGCTGGGTTGAAAAACTACCCGAAGTATTATGGGCATATCGGACGACAACAAGAACTTCAACAGGAGAGACTCCATTCACCTTAGCGTTTGGAACAGAAGCTGTTATCCCCATATAAACGTCATATGCATCACCCCGGGTCAGGCTATATGATGAATATCAGAATGTCGATATGCTATTACAAAGTCTAGATGAGCTAGAAGAGAAAAGGGAGAAATCTTGAATACGAAATATGGCATTTCAGCAAAGAGTAGCTCACCGCTACAACTCTCATGTTCGGGTCAGAAAATTCAACTAGGAGACCCGGTACTCAGGAAGGTGTCATTAAACATAAAAATTAAAGCTGCAGGTTCCCTGACAGATAAGTGGGAAGGCCCATACAAGATCGAAGGAATAGCTGGCTATGGAGCGTATTGGATTGCACGACCAAACGGAGGGGTTTTACCCAGACCATGCAACGCCCAATATCTGAAAATTTTCTATCCTTAAATTGTTTTATGTTTTTCTTTTCTAGTCATTAAGCTTTGGAACTTTAAATCTTTATTGATTTTGCAGTTATAAATAAAAAGCAAACTCGAGATTTCTGAAAAATGAAGCATACGATAATAAGAACTTATGAAAGGCAAGCATGATAATAAGAACATGCAAATAGAATACTCGGGACCATTGATTCCCGAATGGGCGGAGAAGCTTGAAGGAGCATGCCAGCCGAGCAAGGTCAATTGACCTTAGCAAAAATGCAAACCCGATGCACCAGATTCTGAAGGAAGGCTCGGGACGCTATCGAAAAAAATTCCAGTGAAATGCGTAGCTGTGTTAAGCGATTTGAAAAGCTTGACGATTCGGCAAACCCTTGCACAGAAAAATTGGGGCGACATCCTCGGTAATGTGTAAGGAATCAAAACATATGATCATGGTGAGCCTTGATGTAATGTTTGGGTAGCAACTGAGTATGAAACACAAGTATAAGATACTTGGCGTTAAAAAATATTCGGGTGACAACTGGTTTAATAAAATACTCGGTGAAGTTACCCGAACATCAGAATTAGCCAGTTTAATAAGATACTTGGCATAAAGATTGCAATAGACAGTTTAATAAGATACTTGGCGTTAAAAATCATTCAAGGAACAAAACCGGTGTAATAAAATACTCGGGGAAGTTACCCGAACATCAGAAATAGCCAGTTTAATAAGTTACTCAGCATGAACTGCAATAACTAGTCTAGTAAGACACTCGGCAACAATAGAAATCAAGATAAAGAAGATGAAATTCCTTGAGCAATGAGTCAGATCAAAACTACTCGGCTTTCAGAATTAGTTAACTCGGGATTTCATTAATCTTTACAAAGAATCGTTTCAAAGAATTATTTCAAAGAATTGTTACAAAGAATGTAACAAAAGAATTGTAACAAAGAATTGTTACAAAGAATCTATACAAAATAAATCAGGAGGATTTCTTAACTCTTGCCAATGCTCGAGTCAGGCACCATCTCGTACCCACGGAGCAGACTTTCATTGGAAGGCCAAGCAATCGTGTCGATCGAATCGCCCATCCATTGGTTATAATCTTCTCCTGGTATCCGTCGGACATCAGGCACCACACCTTCCACGACCGACTCCTTACTGGTGTAAAAAGTCGAGAGGAAGTGCTCGGATGGAACCAACAAATGCATGGGATGAGGATCTTTGCCTTGGCTACGGCAGTAAGCTCTCCACTTCTTCATCTGAGTCTGAAGAGATTCCAAGGACCGATCCACATGATTTTTGATCGACAACTCCTAGTTGGTTAGGGCATTTTCAGTTGCCTGATTCTTAACCTTGAAGAACTCGCCGGCTGAAACTAGCCCTCGCTGAAACTCCCGAAAGAGAAAAACATCGTAGGTAGGGGATCTTTTAAATCGGTCAACCGCCTAAACTTTAAGTTCTAGCCTAGCCTCTTTGGATAGAGACTCGACTGTCAAAGCTTGGCGTTCCAAGTCCTCGATCTTCAGTTCATATGCCGACTTAGACTGCTCCGCTTCCTGCTCGGCCTTAAGCATTGATTCTTGGGCAAAAGACAATAAGTTTTGAAGTGACGTAGCCTTCTCTTCTACCAAAGAAGCCCTCTCCTCTGCCTCCATCTGCTTCGCCAAACAATTGTCGACAAACACTTGGGCAGAGTCCACCTCCTTTTGATAAGCCACCTCAACCCGAGCACGGTTGTCCTCACTTTCCTTCAGCTGAGCCTCGAGACGCCTTATTTGGTCAGCCTGATGTTGCTGTGTTTGAACTAGCTTAGCAAACTTGGTATCCATCTACAAAAAGTTTAATTAAAAATCTAGTGATCAATCAAGACAATTAAAGAGTTAGAAATAACTTACATAAGATGTGTCGTTGAAAATATTCTGAAGAAGCTCCGTTAAAGAGCCATCCTAAAAATAGCTCCAGCGGTCATCCCCAATGAAAGCCCGACCGGATGACATCGTCTGCAACAGATCCTGAGGGGAAGGATAGGAAGGCCCACCTGAGGGATCAGCTCTGACATCTTCAACCCCAAGGGGGGGGGGGGGGGGGGAAGCCCCTAATCAGGTCTGAAGTCTCCACACCCACCGATGCTTCAACATCAATGCTCGAGGGAATCTCAGCTCTGGTGTCTTCATCACTGAAGTCGATAAATGAAACCACTCGAGGAACCTTACGCGGGTGAGCTGGAGAATTAATCGCCTTCCTCTTCTCAGCCCGAGAGTGATAAAAGTCGAGATCAACTGAAGGATCTTCCTGAACATCCTACCGAAATGATTTAAAAAATTCTGTAGGTACTTGTCCTTCAGAAGTTTTACTTATATCACTAACGTCTGACCGCTAGGCCGGTTCTTCACCGAGACCCTTACTCGGCCTCTCCCCGTCATCAGGTGACTTCTGAGTATGATCCGTCGGGCCACTCAGACCGTTAGATTCCCTTACGGTCGGCAGAACGACTTCCTCGGGGACATATTCGGGGACCTTCTCCTCAGCCACGTCAGGTTCCTCTTCAGACTCAGGCAGGGCAATACCATATTCGCTATGATGAGAAGCTTCTTTTCAGGTCACTTGAAGAATCGACTTCACTTGGCGAGCCTGAAGGTCGCAAACGATGTCCGTATCATACACTTAGAAGAAAAAGGGGAAAAACGTCAAAATATATAAAAATATATAAGAATAAAAAAAATAGGGGTTACAAAGACCATTTACTTCGCCTGCGGTAGCCTGAAATCTGGCTGAAGAAACCGAGCTCTATCAACTTTTTCTCATTAAAAAGATAAGTTATGCTCCTCTTCTCCAGGGTACGAACTGCTGCCCGAGCAAGTCGGGTCAGCTCAGTATCGCTGAATTCAAGCTTCTTCTTGTTCCATACCTCAGGAGAACAGAAAAAACGGGGAACCTTCAACACTCTCAGAGTTTCCCCAACCGAGAGAGCGACTTTAAGATTGAGATTTCCTCCGGTGAAAAACAAACTGTTCTTCCAGAACTTGTTGGATGAAGGGAATCCCCATACAAAATCCCTCTTTTTGGGGTTATCAGAGGTATCAACTTCCTGATTCACCTTTGTCCCCTCGGGGACCCAGCAATCTGGGGGATTAGACATGAGAAAATAGGTCTCTGTCTTACCAGACTGCCTCAGCATGAAAAAGTGCCTGATTTCACTCGGAGAAGGCGGCGACAAGTTCATTCGGCTCCACATGTGCCACATGCACATCAAGATCTTGTAGCAGTTCGGGGCCAATTGAGCCAGAGCGATCCCTGCTTCAGCCAGAAACGAGGCAATGAACGGCTGAAGAGGATGAGTGATGCCGCAGCAGAGCATGGATCCATAGATTTCCACCATGCCCGTAAGAGGATTCCACGCAGCTCTATCACCCGTAGGAATCAAAGTAACTGAATTATCCAGGTCGAATTGGGCACGATACTTCCTGATCACATCTGCCCCGACCACATTTGGTTCAACATCAAACCCACTCGGGCGATCAACAGAGATGGAGTGACGAGATGCTCTGAATGCCTTTTCTACATCGTTCTCGTCAACAATCTGTTCAATGATCCGAACGCTACCTAAGTTGTGCTTATGGACTTCGCTTTTGCTTTGATGCTTTCCTATCCTTGATCGAAGTGGTACCCTGTGATAAGAAACGACAGATTCAAAACTAGATGAATCAGAATCAGAACTGGATACAGAACTGAAATAGACGTTAGGGTGAAGCCCAGAAACGTCGACTTCTAAAAAAGGAGGTTCATCAGGGGGGATTTCCCCTAATAATCTTCGAACGCAGGAAACCAGTTGAAAATCCCCACGATCGAGCGCTTTGAGAGAAACACTAAAAAGTCAATGACGGAAATTTGGTTCCATTAAAACTAACCTTAAATGAAATCTGATGCAAAATCTTCAACGGAGAATAGCAACCTTCTGCATAAAGAAATCCGGGATAGGAAAAATTTTCTAGTGCGAGTTTTTGAGAATGATCCAGCGCAATCCCTCAGTGAAGAATTTAAAGGGGCAATAGCACGAAATCCTAGGATCTCAAGGCAGGAAAAATCAATGACAAGATTTGATGATGTAGGCGGCGCACAGAGAGACGCGTAGGTCGTTTCTCATAAATCATATCGAAAAATGAAGCGGCAAAGGACGTGTGTTAAGAGAGGAACTAGCTTTGGGCGTCAGACCTACAAAACGTCGCAATCATTGAGATCTCGCGTGAGGAGGCTAATCGAATTTACAGGGTCACCATTAAGACACGCCATTATGACAAGACATTTACCCTGGCATTAAAGAGATGTAAAAATTGAAGAATTGATTAAATTACTTTTACCCGAAATGAAACCCTGTTCGGTAAAAATATTTTAATGGGGTATTGTCGTATGTAAATTTTATTAGACATACATGTCATTGACAAAGAGGATAGAATTGCCAGGTGGACGTCCAAATAAGCATTCGGAAAATATCCTGCAAGACATCGCCAAAGAAAAAAAACCCGAGTAAACAAGTATTGAACAAAACCTACTCGGGGTCAACTAACGTCATATACTACTCGGGGTCAGTTAATGATACTCGGGGATGGTTGATGACATTTTCTACTCGGGATCAGATGACATTACTCGGGATCAGATGACATCACTCGGGACTAGCTAATACCGTGTTTTACTCGGGACAAACATGAAGAAAACCAAGTAAAAGCCCAGTACGTGGCTCACAAGAATCGAGTCTTTAAAATACACAAAGATATCCATATCAAAGTGGAATTCCAAGAAGAACATAATATCAAGCCGAAAGGGTTCCCTATCAGGCAACAATTTTATTTCTTCAAAAAGACTGCGCTATTATAAGGAACTAAGTCCTAACTGGACTACATTACTAGAGTCCCATTCGATCTCAATACAAGTCTCCGAAACAAGAAAGAAGACAAACTACTTCGAACAAGTAAACAATCATAATTAAATACAAAGATCTTTTATTACTTGTACATAGAAGATTAGGGTTCTATGGACATATAAATAGACCCATAATCTCATCACAAAAATACAGAAATCATATAGCAAAATATTGAGAGAAAAAGAGAGATCACGAATTGTAATTATTCTATTCATAGTGGATTTTGGCTTGGTTGATTATTCAGCCACCCGTGGACGTTTCTCAGGTCATCGAAGTTTTACCACGTAAAAACTTACGTCTGATTACTTTCTCCTTCTCCTTCTCTTTCTCTTTCTCTTTGAGATCACAGCTAAAATCCAAATCTTGTTGGCTTTTCTCATACATCCAGAAATCGACGTCAACAACATAATTATCCCCAATTAAATTATTATCTTTTAGGATGTCGATTAGGGACGGGGTCATGATTTCTGAATAATAACAAAAATTATATATGTAAACAATCATTATAAGGATCTTTTGAATATTTATCTTTAATTAAATAAAATAATTCAATCGTAAAATTCAACGGCTATCTAACACTGAAAAATGTTACGCCTCCCTTGGGAGTTTACACCATCTACTAGTTGGATTAGGTCCCACCTAATTGTTAACATAACAACCAGTATTTTTCAGTTTTAGCCTTGCGATTTTTATTAACAAGAACTCTTGGGAGGTTTTCAATGAAATCACATTGAGTGTGTTACCAAGTTATCGACCTCCAATATATTCGCTCATGAAAATCCCTCATTTTACAGTAGATATTGTTTGAGTCAATTGTCTACCCTTGTAAGGAAGTATCTTGCTAAATTCCATTCACAGATACCTCTTGGGTATCACACGAAACATAAAGATCAAATATATGTGGAGGCCATAGGGGTTCCAAAATACCTTCTCCCACTCAATTATTTAAGGCGTGCAACTGAATTACATAAAATGATTTACCAAGTTTTCTAAATGCCAATTAGATACCTATACCTAAACAATTCAATCCATGTTCATACCAAAAGAGATATATGAGTGGCACTCCTATTCTATATGACATATTATCAAAGAATGACAAATATTAATATATATCTGGAAAAATAAATTGCCACAATTTTTGTCCGTCCTAGAAATGTAAATAAATTACATTTATTTGAAATACAAAACCCTAATCCTAACTTGGCGAACAATTCATCAAGCGGCCGTCCGTCCAAAGGTCTCGTTATCGGGCACTTGCATGCTTAAAGCCTTGTGCGGCTGCCCCGGGTCACTCTGTTGCTTCTTTTTCTACTTCGAATTCTTTAATTCTTTGTTTCTTTGAAACATGAATATATTACGACATAATTTTTGTTTTTTTATTACTGTTGTAGGTGTAATATAGTTGGTATGACACGTCAACAATAGACTAGAGACGGGGGTGCCACGTCAGACTTAGTTGACCAAAGAAGACTAGTCAAATCCCCTGACAAAGATAACATAAATGGTCGGACAAAAGACCCGATCGGGATTGTTAAGATGGTCGGGGCGAAAGTTATGATAGGGTAAAACCATTGATCGGGGAAAGTAAGTTTGGTTGGGTTTGACAGGTGATCGGTTGCATGACACCTGGACAACACTCAAGTTTGATGAAGTTATGACTCTAATACGCAGATAAGAATCTGACTTAAACAAGACATCTCAAAGTACATAATGATAAGTTTGCAAGCTTCCAAATAGATATCAAAGTGTGAATTGGGCAACTGATCTAATGCAATTAAGATATAAGCAGGGCAAAACAAGAAAGAAAATAATATGATTCCAATAAAATATAATTTGGCTCCGTTACGGGAACTTATTTTACTTGTACACCAAGATTTTGGGTTCTATGCATGTATAAAAAGACCCTAATAACACCAATAATGAATGCCAATTCTGTTTATGTGAGTACAAGAGAGATTGAGGGTTGTAAAAATCTTTTGCATAGTGAATTTCCTCGCTGCTAGCGGCTACCGTGGACATTTCCCCACCTTAGGGTTTTACCATGTAAATATTGTCTTTGCTTTTACCTTTTTCTCTCTTAAGCAATTTTTTATTTTAATGATTTATGTTTATTTGTTTGACATGTGGTAAACTCTAATCGATCAAAAAATCACCGTTAACAACTGACACTAGAAGATGGAGTGAATCTTGGTCGGCATTGGTTTTGAACAATTAATTCTAGGAAAAGGTTAACGAGAGATGATCTCATGGCCGCCAGCAGATACCGAAGTCTATCTCCGCGTAACATCGATTCCTCGTGCAACACTAATGTCCTTAATCTTGTCGATGTCAATGCTATTAGAGAAGATCCACCCTCAAGAATTCCACCATCTATTAGACCTGACATTATTACAACCACATATATAACCGCTGGTATTTCCCCAGATGCATTCTGACACATCTAGGAATCTCAATAGGAAGTCATCGATGATGCCGCTAGATAAGAATCAACATAATGACCACTGTTAACCTGAATTCTTTATACCAGCTTTATACGCCAGTGGTGGCTCAAGATTCCATGAAACGTTCTGAAATAGTGACAACCATTCCATGAGCACCCTATAAATCTAAAAGAGATAAGACAGAGCGTTATGAAAGAAGGGAACGTTCATGTAGAAGGAATAACTACCAAGAAGATCGGGGGAGTAGGGAGCATAAGGAGTTTCGTTCACCAAAAGATGCGAGGAGATATGATGGAGAAGAAACTTGCTCCAAATTGGTAGATAAGCATGACAATAAGAGGAAAAGGTCTCACTTAGATTCGAATGATGATGAAACTTTACCTAAAAGATGGAAGGAGCTAACCCATGTTGTCAGGCACGACCCGTACGGTGCCCTGATTTTTTGGTGTGTCCCTGTGGACCCATACGGGCTCACCATCCACCAGAAATTTGAAAAGCGAAGACAAAAGGGGTGCAGGAGGTCATTCTCAGAAGAATAGAGGCCTTGGAGCAAAGACAAAGTTGGGGAAACCTGCTGATTGGTAACTCCAAGAGTCAATTCATTGATTCTATGTGGTAGGCTAATTTTTCAGACAACTTTAGGATGCCGCATGTGGAACAATTTGAGGTCAATACTGACCTATTGGAGAATGTTAGGAGATGTCAAAGAACAATGGCACAATATAATTATGATGATGTTCTCATGTGTCAAATGTTCTCGCAGACCTTGGGAGATCAGAGTTCTATGTGGTTTGGAGGACTTTCGGTAGGATCAGTTAGGAACTTTGAGGAACTAATACATTCTTTAACGAGGCAGCTCAATGGCAATATCCAGCGAAGGAAATCCATATTAGCTTTGTCAACCTTAAAACAATGGAAGGACGAGAAGTTAATGGATTACCTAACTAGGTTCTTACAGGAAGTGTCAGAAGTACAGGATCCCAACGATGTCGTGGTAGTATTCGTATTTATTAATAGTCTATAACACAACCACCTGAAACTAAGCCCGAGATAGAAGGGCTTGACAACGTATGCAAGCATGGTAGATTATGTCAGAGGATACGCCACGGCTGACGAATAACCGATAGCTTATGGTGGAAGCTCACATTTGGGTCGGCCCGAGAGCAGCCAAATACCAAAAATGGCAACTCGAAGAATAGTGGCAAAGGGGACTAGAAGGGCAATGGGGAAAGGGTATGGATGGATGCAAGGATAATGATAAAGGTGGCAAGAACTTTAAAACTCAGTACACCAATTACACCCTATTGGCCAGGAGACAAGAGGAAATCTTGAATATGATAGAAGCCAAGAATCTGTATAAAAAGCCTCCAAGACAGTCGAGCTTTACGAGGAGAGATGCCTCCAAATATTGCGGTTTTTATAAAAGAATAGCCATTAAACCTCTAAGTGTTATAAGAAGAGGGATTACACCAAAAAGGTTATCAGAGAGGGGCATCTCAAGGATATGACTTTGAGAAGTAGGGATGACCAACATAAGGATACACTAAAAGAAGAATGTGATAGAAGCCAAAAAAGTCCAGAAGAAATTCAAACAGTGGGGCAATCAACACCATATTTGGTGGGTCGTACACTTGGGGTAGCAGTCGGGAGAGAATGACCAAAGTTAGAGAAGCCATAGACGATCAGAGGAATCTGGAAGTAAATTTGATAGGCCCCGTTTAGAACACATTCAAGCAAGGATAGGACTGGATAGTATTCATCGAGGCAGACACATATGGGTCGGAGGTAAGGCTGAACGATGCAATTATTGTGTAGGCTCGTATGGGTCACAGGAAAGTGAAAAGAGTGTTGATAGATAATGGAAGCTCAACAGATATCTTAAGTGTGGAAGTGTTCGACCGGCTCAAATTGTAAAGAAAAGACCTCTAGCCACTCAAGGTCCCATTGAGAGAGCATAAGTAAGATTGTTGGGAACAATGAAGCTAATTGTGGAGATTGGGAGCTTTCCCTACACCAAGACAGTATTGTTGGATTTTATGGTCATGAATGTGGAAAATTTACCGAATAATGCCTTGCTAGGGAGACCTTTCCTGAACAAGTCAATAGCTTTTGCTGCAACCTATGCTCTAATAGTGAAGTTCCCAACATAAGCTAAGGTAGCTGTCATAAAAAGTTCTCAAGAGAGGCTGAGAAAGGCGAATCTGGTTGTATACAGGGAAAAAGCATAACCAGACGTAGTGCAGACTAATGTCTAAAGAGATGAGAGAGACCCAAAGGTGTATAGAGGATAAGCTACAGTAAAAACACCTACTAGATTTAACTTGAACCTAATAGAGGTATATTCGGAAGATGGGAAGGCATGTAGAAGTCTTAATTTACGAGGGTAACTCCGTCTGACCACGAAGTTGGGGCCCTGTTGATGGGGAAAATTCAGGACATGATGGTTAGCCTATTGAAGGAGTACAAAGACGTGTTCGCATGGAAACATGAAGATATTCCTAAAATCAATGTGAAAGCAATCACCCACTATTAAGTGGTCTATCCCGATCGGAAACCAGTCATCTAGAAGAGAAGGAGGTTTAACCTAGAGAGAAGTAAGGCAATTAAGGACGAAGTAGCAAAATTATATATGGTAGGGTCCTTAAGGGAGGTGCAGTACCCTGAATGGGTGGCCAACACGATGTTAGTGAAAATGAAGAACAATCAGTTGAGAATGTGTGTCGATTTTACTGACCTCAATAAAGCATGCCCACAAGATAGCTTCTCGTTGCCTCGGATCGGCCAACTGATATTAGCAATGACCGGGCAAGAATTATTTAGATTCATGGATGCTTACTTAGGTTACAACCATATCCGAATGTTTGAGCCAGATAAAGACTGAACAACCTACACAACTGATCATGGGTTGTACTATTATAAAGTTACGCCTTTTGTCGCAAGAATGCTGGGACGACCTACATGACATTGATAAACAAGATGTTCACTCGACAGATCGGTAGAAGTATGGAGGTGTACGTGGACGACATGTTAACAATGAGCACAACATCCTAAAAACATGTAGAAGATCTCAAGGAGATGTTCGGTGTGCTAAGAAAGTTCAGCATGGAACGCAATCAAAATAATTATGTTTTCAGTATGCCTTGGGGAAGATTCCTTATCTTTCAAGTTCACAAGAGGGGAATTGAAGTAAATCTGGAGATAATAAAAAGTTTAGAGGATATGAGGTCCCTAAAAACCCTATTGGAAATTTAAAGGCTAACGGGCTACTTAGCATCCCTGAATCGATTCATTAGCAAGTCACAGATAAATACTTGCCCTTTCTTAGAGCAATCAAGAATGGCAAGGGTGTAGAGTGGAACAATGAATGTAAGCAGGCAATCTGAAAGATCAAAGCGTACCTAGGAAAAGCACCAATCTTATCTAAACCCTTGGAAGGAAAAGTGCTCTACTTGTACCTGTCAATCATAGCTGTGGCAATGAGGTTAGTACTGGTTAGGTTGGACCGGGGAGTACAAAAGCAAGTGTATTAAGCAAACAAGGCTTCACTACTAACTGAAATGAGATACTTGCCAATCTAGCAGATAAGCACTAGTAACAATAACAAGAAAGCTAAGACCCTATTTTAAAGCTTATAAGATCGAGGTCTACACGGATCGCCCATTAAAGCAAATTCTACCAAAACATGAAGTGTCTAGGAGGCTAACCAAATGGACAGTGGAGTTGAGTGAATTCGACATAGCATACCTGCCAAGTGCTATGATAAAAGGGCAAGCTATGGCCGACCTAATCACTGAGTTCCCTGAACCAAACGACTAGGTGATCAAGATGCAGAAGGAGAAGGAATTTTTTTTTCTGGAACTATATGTAGATGGATCGTCAAACACGCACAACAGCAGGACAAGCATAGTGATATCCACTCTATAAGGTGATCAGGTAGAGAGTGCCATATGGTTTGACTTCAAAGCCACTAAAAACATGGCCTAATATGAGGCACTTTTGGCAGGACTTAGATGTTGCACGGAGCTAGAGGCAGATGAGCTGGAGATATTCAGTGACTCGTAAGTGGTAGTGAACTGAATCTTGGATGAATATCAGGCCAAAGACAGTAACATGGCCACTTATTTGGGGATAACCAGGATACTGTTTGGAAGATTCAGGGTATATGTGATTAATTCGATCTCGAGGGGAAAGAATACGAAGGCATACGCTTTATCAAAATTGACGTCAGCAATTACCGATATACTGTTGAAAACTATCCTAGTTGCTCACCTCAGAAGACCATGCATTAAAGATTAAGAGGATGTATCAGAATATGAGTGATTGAAGAAAGACAGGCTTGTTGGAACCCCGTTCACCAGTTACACAGCGGAACTAGGTTTTAAAGTTTTTATATAGATCATAATCTGTATCTGAGACCAATGAACATGAGGTCGTAATTATTTTTTAAAACTAATGCATACAATATGTAACCACAGGAAATTAAAACCGATATAATTAGAAGAAAAAAATCTTACCAACGTTTGGAGGCTCCTTCACTTTATGATATGCTCATGTCCGAACCAATCTTACCAACGTTTGGATGCTCCTTCACTTTACGATGTGCTCCTGTCTTAACCACTCGATCTTCCTCGCTATCTCTCGGAATCGGTAACTGCGTGTGGGTGCGTCACGCTTTCAAGAACTTGAATGGAGAATGTAGAGAAAAGAGGAAGAAACTATTTCTTCTAAGTGAAAACTAACTAGCACAATTCTAGTTCTTAAATATATATATATATATATATATATATATATATATATATATATTTAAACAGTGCACGATTACACAGCACTCAAAAAAAAAATTGTTTCTTTTCTCTCTTTTGTGCTTCACGCACAAAAAACAATTTTTTCACAACAAAACTTACATCACAATATGTGCACACACCAATTTACATCCATTGCAATCTCTTGTGTTATAATTGATATATATCTTTTAATTAACCTTTTGAAATATATCTAATATATTTAAAGTGACAATAAGTATTTTAAAATTAAACTTAAATTCAAATACTTAGATAAATGATTTAGTAAAATAAAAAATCCAATTATTTTATCTTCACCTAAATCCATATTGTAGGGAAAAAATGGGTCCAAAACGCAATGAAAGCGTGAGAAAATTAGAAAATTAGGGTTTGCGTATATAAAAAAAACTCCCTTTTAAAAACAAGAACCTTAACCTTAGATTTATTGATGTATATAAAAAGTATCGTACCTTTTTTTTGTGACGATTGAACTAGCGTCGAATTGACTCCGCAAGATCTTCCAATCCAATCACGAACGTGAATCATCTAGGAGTGTGGGCTCTGTTTCTTTAAATTGTATAGCTGAGGATGGAAACAAACAAAATCTTCTTCTTTGTTAGTCATAATAATCCTCCAAGAGAAAAACCAAGAACGTCCGGTCACTTTTTAATTATCAATCAATTTGATTAAAACTCGCGTGAACCTTGATTCGATGTTGTACATAAAACCCTTTTGATGCAAAGGATACTAGTGTACTATTCAAAACAAAAACGTTCCCTGTTTTCTCTATGCTTGGCCGAATTCTTCACACAATGAGTTGGACGAAGTTTTTTTTTTATAACAATAAAAAAAACAAATAAAAAACAACTTCTCACACCAAAAAAGCATACTTGGTCGAAATTTACAAGTATATATATAGGAGACCAAATCCACTCCCAAGAAGGATTTACTTGGTGGGCATGAATCCTTTCTTTAGATGGATTTACTTGGTGGTTAAGAATTATTTTCTAAAAGGAATTCTATCCTACACCAAGACTCCTAATTCAACTCAATAGTGTATTTGTAACCATATTAAAGACTTCCTAATTTGATTAGATAAATAATTTTTTTTATTTATCTACTTATCAAATATAGTCATTAATATTAATTATACTACCAACAATAGTATAATATTAGGCGACCATCTCCTAATAGAAAAAGATTTTGACTTTTAATTAAACAATTAATTAATCACCAAATTAATTAATTTCCATTTAATTAAATAATAAAATAAAAATAATATAATTTAAGCTATTCTAAATAGCCTTGTTGCCCAACGCATATATATGGGCCATATATTATTTTTCTTATTTTATTAAATCCATTGGACCTTAATAAAAAGTCCAGATGTGAACTATACTTATTCTTACAAAAAGAAACATGTTCACATGCCTTAATACAATTCTAAATGGACCTAAATTGGTCCGGTATAATATATCAAGTGATCCATGCAAGTTCGTGAGGATTGGGGATCTTGGCGGGCTATCTAAATTTAAGCTCCAACAGACACAACCCAATCACAATCAACAAATGATTCACTTAGGTCCAATCTATTTAATTTTAATTCATTCCACTAAAGAACTAAAATTGAACTCTTAAATAAAGATAGAATAAGTTGATGTTACTCATTCATACCCTAGACAACCTTATTGGAGAAAGTGTATCCTTGTGAAGAATATCAGTAATCACCAAGAGCTCATAGACCGCCTATAGCTCTCCAAGTTACCATATTTACTCATATGACCACATTTTGAACTTGGATATTTTGACTTGTCCAAAAGCAATGTTTTCATAGACACTATTGAAAATTTAACGTTAAGATTTAATATCCAATACCTCAAAACATCCATATGATGGTATTCTAATCTCATTTAATAAATGGAGCCACGATGTCCATATCTATAAATGAAGTCCTCTATCGATTAACAAATGAATACCACCAAACTATCGAGGATAGACTATGCTATATAATCGTACTCATTGAAATCTCAAACGATAACACTTGCAACCATAAGTCCATCATTTATCTCAGGATTGAGATAGACTCTCCGATTGTCTTCAAATGAAAAACTTTTATCTATTGACGGTTCTAGATAAAGTATTTCATTGTGATCCTATTCAATGCACCCAGTGCACTAGATTCTTTTGCCCAAAGACACCACACTTTAATGATTTTAGACTCATCATAACACATTTGATCCCACTCAAATGCTAGCAAAAAAATCTACAACCTTAACAAGATAAAGGCGCCCAACCTTTATATTAAGTTGTGAATATTACTCAAGACTAACTAAATAATTGTGTCTACCTCATACATATCTAGATGCATGAACAATTCTTATTTTCTCATAATCTTTTGACCTTATGATTATTTACTTTTGACAATTACAATAAATAAACTATAAATGCTATAAGATTTGTTAAACTACAAATCACTTTATTAATATGAAAAGATTGTCAAACACAATATTATACTCTTGCTATCGAGCATAATCCTAACACATATATCAATTAATACCCTCCAATTAATAGTAAATTCATAATTATCAATATAATAAAATAATCTAATTATTTAATTAATTTAACTATTAACATTCATTAATTAAATAAGCTCATTATTCAATTAATTCTCAAATAAATACGTGTCAATTTCGTAACACAACTAATTGGACAATCCAATTAGTTAACCGTGACCATTGTAACCTAAATCGATTGGCTTTATTCCACTAAAAACCAATTAGTTTTTTGAGCTCCAATAATCCTTGGAATCATTAATTAAACTCTTTAATTAATATTCCTTGACTATTAACTCCAGTGTTATTCCACTAAAAACCCGAAGCTGTATTCTCTCAACTGTAGATGTTTTTTCACAGACCGATACAACTCGATGTCCATCGATATAGCTATTACATATGGTGTGATCCTCCACAATAGTTCATAATTAGAGCTGGGTCATAATGTCCGTTATACCCCTCTAATTACATATATCCTTTAAAATACCATTGATTCTCTAATGGACAAAAAATCCTATTTCTTTACGGAATTAGGAGAGCGCTCATATTGTCCAAGCCCTGAATCAACCCTTAAGTGAACTACCATCTACTTCTCACAATGAGTGGATTCCACTATTGTCTACAAACCTTCCCAGCCACAAGCCAAACTGCAATCCCAACGTACGGAGCATATTGATAAGGAACAGCATCCGACCTCACAAATGATATATCAAAGACCACGATCTAACTTGAAGGAGTCAATAAGATACTCAAGATTAAGATCACCCACATATAGCCATCATTATTTGATATATGTGAATCTCATCGGTACACGGATCTTGGTAATAAATTTATATAGATCATGACCCAGTCCTATATTATCACATCATACAAGGTGCCTCAATTTCTATATCTCCTATGAATGATTCAAGATAGAATCATCGCACATTATAGAATGGACCGCAACTATAGATTAACCACAAATAAGGTACCCAGCTTTATTTGCTATCTATGGACTCTTTAGATTGCACGTCTTTTACTGTATCCATCCGTATATGACACTCGTATACACAGTTTGAGATTACATCCGACATTCTTGGATGCTAAATATATGCACAAGTTATAAAAAAAACAAGACAACAAGAATGAATTGAACTTTTCCTTTTATTTATTTTATAAATCCTGTTACAATTTACATCTTTAGGGCATAAACCCCAACAATCTCCCACTTGCACTAAAGCATGTGACGCATGTCTCGTAACCCTAGACCATCTAGGTGACCCAAAAACACTTTAGCCGGTAAGGTCTTCTTCAATGGATTAACATGATTATCTTGTGAGGCTATCTTGGTAACGATCACATCTTCTCTCTGCACTATCTCTCTATTGAGATGATACTTTTTCTCTATATGCTTACCTCTCTTGTGGTTTCTTGGTTCTTTGGAATTACCCACAACACCACCGTTATCATAATAAAGTGTGATAGGCCTATCCAGATATGGAACAACTTCCAGATCACTCAAGAACTTACAGAGTCAAACAACCTCTTTAGCAGCTTCACAAGTGGCTACATATTAGGCTTCCATGGTGGAGTCAACAATGTAAGATTGCTTGATATTTTTCCATACAATGGCTCCACCACCCAGGGTGAATACTGATCCAAACGTGGATTTCCTAGAATTCCTGTCTGACTGAAAATCAGAATCAGTGTATCCTAACGAGATAAAATCCTGCCCGAAATACACTAGTATATAGTCTCTCGTTCTCCGAAGATACTTGAAAATTGTCTTGACAGCAACCCAATGATCCAATCCTGGGCTGGACTGGTATCTTCTGACTACTCCCACTACATAGCAGATGTCTAGTCTCATGCATAACATAGGATACATGAGACTACCTACTGTTGATGGATAGGGTACACATCTCATATCCTCAACTTCTTAAGGTGTCTTAGGACACTTTTTCTTTGACAAGTGAACTCCATGCCTAGAAGGTAAATTACCTTTCTTGGAGTTTTACATCGAAAATTGCACAAGAATCTTATCGATATATGATGCCTAAGGCAGTGCTATGAGTTTGTTCTTACGATCCCTTAAAAGTTAGATCCCTAGAACATAACTTGCCTCTCCCAAATCTTTCATTTGGAATTGGATAGACAGCCAGCCCTTTATATCAGACAACAATCCCACATCATTCCTAATGTGTAGGATATCATCTACATATAGGACCAAGAAAACTACTTTCTTATCAATGATGTGCTTATAGACACAAGGTTGATCGACGTTCTATTCGAAGCCATAGGTTTTGATTACATCATCAAACCTGATGTTCCAAGAAATAGATGCTTGCTTAAGTCCATAGATGGACCTTTACAGCTTGCAAACATTTTGCTCTTGATCTGGAGAAACGAATTCCTATAGTTGCATCATATAGATTCTCTTATCAAGATTGCCATTTCAGAATGTAGTCTTGACATCCATTTTCTAAATTTCGTAATCTAAGTAGGCAGCAATGGATAAGAGAATCCTAATAGACTTAAACATGGCTACTGGCGAGAAGGTCTCTTCATAATCAACCCCATCTATCTGGGTATAACCCTTGGCCACTAGTCTTGCCTTAAAGGTCTCTACCTTCCTGTCTACTCCTCTCTTTCTCTTGTAGATCCACTTACACCCTATGGGTTTTACCCCATCTAGTAAGTCTATAAGATCGTAAACTGAGTTAGAGTACATGGACTCCATCTCGAGATTCATGGCTTTAAGCCATTCCTATTTATCAGGATCTTCCATTGCATTCTTAAATGTCAATGGATCATCCACACTATCAGCAGAGACAACATCTTGTCCCTCACCTATACCTAAATAATGTTCAGGTTGTCTCACAACCCTCTCACTACGTCTAGGTGGTAGTGTATCCTGATCATGAACCATCTGACTCTCAGATGTTTATGGATCAACAACTCTTATTGATGAAGTACTAGTCTCACCAGGTTCTAACTCATTTAATATAATCTTGGAATGAGGTTTATTGTCACTAATGTAATAGTCACTAATGTAATTGTCCTCAAGAAACATTACATTTGTCGATACAAATACTTTGTTGTCTTCAGGACTATAGAAGTGTCCACCTCTGGTCTCCTTGGAGTATCCAACAAATAGGCAGACAACAGACTTGGAGTCTATCTTTCCAGTTCTGTTCTTCAGCACGTGTGTTGGACACCCCCCATATACGGAAATGTAGTAAACTAGATTTACGACCATTCCACAACTCTTGGGGATTCTTAGGAACAGATTTGGATGGCACTACATTTAAAATGTATGCCTCTATTTGTAACGCATATCCCCAAAAGGAATTTGGTAATGAAGAGAAACTAATCATAGATCTCACCATTTCTATCAGGGTTATATTTCTCCTCTCCGCTACACCATTTTACTGAGGTGTACCGGGATCTGTGAGTTGGGAAACTATCCCATGCTCAACCATAAAGTCTTCAAACTCTTGGTCAAGGAACTCATCTCCACGATCCAATCGTAGTGACTTGATAGTCCTACCTAATTGATTCTCAACTTCAACTCAGAATTCTTTAAACATTTCAAATGTTTCCGACTTCCATTGCATTAGGTAGACGTATCCGTATCTTGAGTAGTCATCTATAAAGGTGACATAATACTCATAACCACCCCTAGCATTAACATTCATCGGTCTGTAGACGTCTCTATGCATAAGCTCTAGCAATTCTTCAGCTCTAAGCTCTTTTCCAGTAAAAGGTCTCTTAGTCATCTTACCTTCCAAACAAGATTCATATAGAGGTAATGTGCCAACCTTTAACTCACTTAAAGGTCCGCTTTTTACTAGTCTTTCTATCAGGTCAAGGTTGATATGACCAAGCCTTAGATGTCAGAGATACGTGTCATTATCTGGACAAATCTTATGTCGTTTAGTTTTTGGTTTTTCAACCTTAAACATTCCGGTGTTGAACAGTGTAGTATGTATTAACGGACTTAAGACATACAAATTGTTTTCATTAATTCCTGAACAAATATTCAGACAATTCTTTCCAATAATAACAGACTTATTGTTAAAAGAGGCAGAATATTTTTATTCTAACAATTTAGAAACGGAAATCAAATTCCGTGTAAATCTAGGAATATAAAATACATTGTCCAACGATATATAATTATTACAAAAATATAATCTAATTACGCCCACTGCTCGTGCCGACACGACATCCCCTGGCCCCACACGCATTGAGAAGGCTTGCTCTTCTAGCTATGTCCAAGAATCGATCCATTGTAAAAAAGAACAAACATGGTTAGTGGCCCCCGAATCAACTATCCAGGGTGAAGAATCATCTTCCACTAAACACAACTCAAGAACAAGTAAATCATATTTTCTTGAACTTATTCTTGCTTTGGGCTTTCTTGGGTTTGGGCTTACCTTTTGCTTTCCCAGTAAACCTCATCCTTTTCTTATTATTGGAGGAAGATGGTTCGACAACATTTGCCACACCAGTTTTGCCCTTGAAGTTCTTAGTCAAGGACTCAAAGGTAGTGAGCTCATTGAGCAACTGTGTGAGACTGAACCTTAAATTGTTCATCCCATAGTTGCTCTTAAACTGATCAAAACTCTTTAGAAGAGTCGTCAGTATGATGCTCACTTGGCTGGGTTCGTCAATGGCCCCGCCATTGACTTCTGACTTGTTGAAGTAGGGCATCATGCTCAGGACATGTTCCTAAACTGACGTACCTTCCTTATTACGAGTGAGCATAGCGAAACGAACATCTTCATGTCACTTTTCCTCGGAGGGCTGCCTGAACATAGCTTGCAATGACTCCATGATTTCGAATGCTAAAGTCATTGCTTCATGCTTTCTGACAAACTTGCCTGTCATTGAAGCAAATAGATATGTTCGGGCATTCTCATCAGATGAGACCCATTGCGCATATGCCTCACGAACAGTTCGTGTGGCAATGGTAGCAGGTACTGGAGGACATTCCTCCGTAAGCACATACTTGAGGCTTTTTGTGACCAAAATTGCATTAATGTTATGTTTCCACCTAGTGTAGTTATCACCAGTTAATAAGTCGTTTGCGAGGATTTGAAGTAATGCAAAAGACATTACTGCTGAAATAAATAAAATATTCGTTCAGTCATTTATTTAAAACAAGTTCGAATGCTTTGGCATAAATTTAAACATGATGCATGCACATGTTTATCGAACTAGAGCTACCCTAAAACTAGTTACTATACCACGACAATCTAACATACCACAAAGAAGTGTCACCTTAGGGTCGGTCATGTCTTTGCATGTTGGACCGAGACATTCTCAATCAAATGATATTATATAATAACTCTTATTCCATATCATTCAACCATCGTTCATTCAGTTAGTTTTTAATTAACAAACTTAATCAAAACCTTCGTGAGTGTAACCTACCATTTCAGGTCTCACGAGCTTAACTCGTGAATTGCCGTCATAGGGTTGGTCAATCCCGAAATACCCTCAGAAATCTTATCCATTAGGAAGTCAACCTTGGTATTGACCTTTGTGGAAACCCTCCTTAGGGAGGACAAAAGCAAAGCCGTCACGAGGCCCCACTCAGATCTCACAGTATTAAACTAATGATAGAGACCGCGGGATATATATGTCATATATCCCTCTCCCACTCACTATTTTAAAATTAGGGTTTTCTATTAACTATTAGTGCACCTAGACTCTACAGGATTAAAGGACTAACTTTAATCAAGTTATCTAACGTATTAACTAATTAGAAACAAATTATAATTAACTAATAAATTATTAATGATTTTTAACAGTTAAAACTCTAATCTATTAGTGAACTATCAAAGATTCAGTAAACTATTTACTAAGGTCAGATTATTATCATAGTGTTTACCAAGTTTTAACAATTAAAACTCTAACACTTTATTCAGTTAATTTATTATTAGTTAATTAATCATATTAATCCTAATTAAAATAAATGAGTCTATTAATCTAACTTATTAAACTCCTTAATAACTAGATTAATATTAATGAGAATTACCAAGTTTTCTAACCATTAAAAAACTATTCTCATTATTCATAGCCAATTATATATATTGCTCATTTTAATCACATTAAAAAAATACATAAAATATCATGCTATGATGCATGTATGACATATCAAATATATTTGTATAGGCACATCTAATCTAAACGACATACGTATGCGTGGCAATGCTTTTATCATCACATAATATAAAACATACTTGTGACTGAGTACTGTGGATTATTTAACCTAAAAAAATTGGAATCTAAAATTACAAAAAAAAATTCCAAGGTATTCCTTGGTCTTCTAGTAACTTCAGATATCTTCTAGTCTCTTCAGGTCACTCTGATTCATCTCATGAATCTGAAACGGAAAATCTTCACGGAACACACTAGGCAACACTTACCAATAGAACCGTACATGAATAGTACCACGTGAACAGCGCCGCGTGAACAGTACCACATGAACAGTAACGGTGAAAAGTATCACATGAACAGTATCAGTGAACAGTATTCGGCGTCGCGCGTTTCTAGTTCTTCGTTTACAGGTTACAATTATATTTATTTACAATACAATAACAGTAAAAATAAATAAAATAAAAAAATTACGTAACCCATAAACCTAAATCCACAGTACCATAAAAATTTACGATCAACCATGCTTAAATTAAACAATTTAATTATAAACATTCATACAATTATAAAATGGTGCCTACACATTCATACATACAGGAGCATCAAGAATAATTTCCTGTTCCGAAAAATAAGTCGGCTTTGATACCAATTGTTGGAACCCCGTTCACCGGTTACGCAGCGGAACTAAGTTTTAAATTTTTTATACATATCATAATATGTATCTGGGACCAATGAACATGAGATCGTAATTACTTTTCGAAACTAATACATACAATATGTTAAAATAGGAAATTGAAATCGATATAATTAGAAAAATAAAAAACTACCAACGTTTGGAGGCTCCTTCACTTTACGATGTGCTCCTCTCTAAACCAATCTTACCAATGTTTAGAGGCTCCTTCACTTTACGATGTGCTTCTGTCTGAACCACTCGATCTTCCTCGCTATCTCCCGGAACTGGTAACTACAAGTGGGCGCGTCACGGTTTCAAGAACTTGAATGGAGGATGTAGAGGAAAGAGGAAGAAACTATTTCTTCTAAGTGATAACTAACTAGAACAATTATAGTTCTTAAAATAAAATAATCCTATTGTTTTATCTTCACCTAAATCCGTATATCAACTAATACCTCAAATTAATTGTTAATTAATAATTAATAATTATCGGCATAATTAAATAATCAAATTATTTAATTAATTTAACTATTAAAATTCATTAATTAAATAATCCCATTATTCTATTAATTCCCAATTAAATACGTGTCACTTTCGTAACACAACTAATTGGACAATCCAATTAGTTAATCGTGACCCTTGTTACCTACATCGATCAGGCTAGCAAGGGGATCTAATAAACCCAGAGTATTTTGAGCTACAATAATCCTTGGAATCATTAATTAAACTCTTTAATTAATATTCCTTGATTATTAACTCCGGTGTTATTCCACTAAAAACCCGAAGATGCATTCTCACAACTGTAGACACTTTTACACAGACCGATACAACTCGATGTCCATCGATATAGTTATTACCTATGGTGTGATACTCTACAATAGTTCATAATTAGAGCTGGGTCATAACGTCCGTTATACCCCTCTAATTACATATATCCTTTAAGTATCATTGATTCTCTAATGGACAATAAATCCCATTTCCTTACGGAATTAGGAGAGTGCTCATATTATCCAAGCCCTGAATCAACCCTTAAGGGAACTACCATCTAGATTTTCGGATATCCCTGGACTTGTCTTTGCTTCCGCTACCAACCATTGCTTAAACAGATCGAAAGTTGACCCCCTCTCCTTCTAGCACCAATTGTTGACGTCGATTTCTCGATGGATGAGAAAGCCAACAATGTTGGATTTTGTTATGACCTGTCAAAAGAGAAAGAGAAAGAGAACGAGAACGTAATTGAAGCAATAATGACACGAGTTTACGTGGTAAAACTCCGGTGATCGGAAAAGCATCCATGGGTGGTTGAATGCACAACCAAGCCAAATCCACTATTTAAACAAAATATTACACCACTTGATCTCTCTTGCCTCTCTATTGTAATGATTACTCGAGTCTGTCGCTCTCATCCATTTTTTTAATGGGATTAAGGGCCTATTTATATGTACATAGAACTCTAATCCTTGTTGTACAAGAAAGGAAAATGAATTGTATTTTAATTAAGACTGGTTGGTTGTTGAAGTCGTCTTTATTTTCTTTCCTATTTCGGAGATCTTATGAAGATCGAGTTTGGATTTTAACGGGATTCTGGTGGCTTAGTCCATTTAGAACTTATTTCCTTATCGGCGTGTAGTCTTTTAGATTAGTAGAGTTGTTGCCTAATTTGGGATTTGTTTCCTATTTGGTGTTTCATTCTTCTAGAAACTCTCTTTAATACGGATGTCTTGCATATTGGAGCATGATTCTTTGTTTACCCACGTATGTAAATCATTTGGGGGATTTCTTTAATCAGGTTTCATGTGTAATCTAGAGTATAACATAATGTGCCAAGTACTCTGTCCCAAGTAGGACATAATATGCCGAATACCCGTGTTCAGACTTACTCGGGATCTTATTAGTTTGTGATGTCTTGAATGGTGTCTTCTAGATGCCAGCTCGTATGCCCATCTGGCAATCATTTTAAGGGATTGTCTTACATGTCAGTGACGTGTACATTCAACAAGATATACATATAACAAAATGTATTTAGCAATCTTTTCATATTAATAAAACTGATTTCCAGTTTTACAAATCTTATAGCATTTATAGTTTAATTATTATATTTATCAAAAGTAAATAATCATAAGGTCAAAAGACTATAAGAAAAGAAGAATTGTTCGTACATTTGGATATGTATGAGGTAGACACAATTTTTCTAGTTAGTCTTGAACAATATTCACAACTTAAGAAAAAGGTTGGGCACCTTTATTTTGTTAAAGTTATAGATTCTTTTGCTAGCATTTTAGCTTATTTATATTGTTTTTTATTTTATTATTTAATAAAATGGAAATTAGATAATTTGTTAATTAATTAATTATTTAATCAAAATTTAAAATCTTTTTCTTAATAGGAGATGGTCTCCTAATATTATACTACTGTTGGTAGTATAATTAATATTAAAGACTATAATTGATAAGTAGATAAATAAAAGGAATTATTTATCTAGTCAAATTAAGAAGTCTGTAATATGGTCACAAATACACAATTTGAGTTGGATTAGAAGTCTTTATGCTCGATAGCAAGAGTATAATAATGTATTTGATAATCTTTTCATATTAATAAAGTGATTTCTGGTTTAACAAATCTTATAGCATTTATAGTTTAATTATTATAATTGTCAAAAGTCAATAATCATAAGGTCAAAAGACTAGAAGAAAAGAAGAATTGTTCATACATTTAGATATGTATGAGGTAGACACAATTCCTTAGTTAGTCTTGAATAATATTCACAACTTAAGAAAAAGGTTGGGCGTCTTTATCTTGTCAAAGTTGTAGATTCTTTTGCTAGCATTTGAGTCGGATCAAATGTGTTATGACGAGTCTAAAATCACAAAAGTGTGGTGTCTTTGGGCAAAAGAATGTAGTGCACTGGGTGCATTGAATTTGATCACAATGAAATACATTATCTAGAACCGTCAATGGATAAAAGTTTTCATTTGAAGGCAATCAGAAAGTCTATCTCAATCCTGAGAAAAATGATGGACTTATGGTTACAAGTGTTATCATTTTAGCTATCAATGAGTACGATTATATAACATAGTCTATTCTCGATAGTTTGGTGGTATATATTTATTTATCGATAGACGACTTCATTTATAGATATAGACATCGTGGCTCCATTTATTAAATGAGAGTAGAATATCATCATATGGATGTTTTAAGGTATTGGATATTAAATCTTAACTTTAAGTTTTCAATAGTGTTTATTGAAACATGGCTTCAGAAAAAGTCAAAATATCCAATTTTAAAATGTGGTCATATGAATAAATATGGTAACTGGGAGAGCTATAGGCGATCTATAAACTCTTGGCGATTACTGATATTCTTCACGAGGATACACTTCCTCCAATAAGGTTGTCTAGGGTATGAATGAGTAACATCAACTTATTCTATCTTTATTTAAGAGTTCAATTTTATTTCTTTAATGGAATGAATTAAAATTAATAGATCGGACCTAAGTGAATCATTTGTTGATTGTGATTGGGTTGTGTCTATTGGAGTTTAAATTTAGATAGCCCGCCAAGAACCCCAATCCACGCAAACTTGCATAGATCACTTGATATATTCTACCGGACCAATTTAGGGGTCCATCTAGGATTGTATTGAGGCATGTGGACTTGTTTCTTTTTTATAAGGATGGATCTAGTTCACATATGGACTTTTTATTAAGATCCAATGGATTTAATAAAATAAGAAACATAATATATATGCATATATAATGGTGTTGGGCGGCAAAGCTATATAGTTTAGCTTAAATACATTATTTTTTATTTTATTATTTAGTTAAATGGGAATTAATTAATTTGTTGATTAATTAATTATTTAATTAAAAGTCAAAAAAAATTTCCTAATAGGAGATGGTCTCCTAAAATTATACTATTGTTGGTAGTTCAATTAATATTAAAAACTATATTTGATAAGAAGATATATAAAAGGAATTATTTATCTAATCATATTAGGAAGTCTTTAATATGGTAACAAATACACTATTGAGTTGGATTAGGAGTCTTGGTGTAGGAAAGAATTCTTTTTGGAAAATGATTCTTGGTCACCAAGTAAAACTACCTAATGGAAGAATTCTTTTTTGAAAAAGATTCTTAACCACCAAGTATATCCACATAAGGAAATGATTCTTAACTACCAAGTAAATCCTTCTTAGCAGAGGATTTATGATCCTATATATAGTACCTCTAAATTTTTGCCAATGCATGATTTTAAGCTCCAAATTTCGTGCAAGCCAAAGAAAATTTAGAGAGAGGAAAAATTCAGCCATTAAATAATTCTAAGAAGGAAAATTCGGCCAAGCCCTAATTTTTTTCTAAAAGAGCTTTCGGCCACCATTGAATTTTGAGTATAGAGAATTCACTTCTTACTCTAGATACATTCATCCAACTCTAAAGATTGGTGTGTGATAATTCGATAAAGAGGAAAAGGAAGAAAGAACGTTTTATATTCGATAGTGCACTAGTAACCTTTACAATAAAAGGTTTTGTATACAACATCGAATCAAGATTCACGCGAGTTTCAATCAAATTGATTGATAATTCACAAGTGATCTAACATTTTTTTTTTCTTGGAGGATAATTGTAACTAACAAAGAAAAAGATTTTGTTTGTTTCCATCCTCGGGTATACAATTTAAAGAAAATGCGCCTACACTCCTAGGTGATTGGATTGGAAGATCTTGCGGATTCAATTCGGCGCTAGTTCAATCGTCACGTGAAAAAGGTACGACACTTATTATGTACATCAATTAATCTAGGTGTAAGGTTCTTGTTATTGAAAAATGGAAATTTTTTATTTATACCGAAACCCTATTTTTTTGATTTTTCACGCTTCCGCTGCATGTATTTTCCCCACAATTGGTATCAGAGCCTGGTTGTACCCTTGATTAATTGATGTGTGTGTACGTGAATCTTTTTCTTTTATTGTATATATGAATGTTTTAGAAAGTGATGACACTTTAGGTATTCGTATATATATTTACATTGGAATGTATGGATATATATATATATATATATGTTTATATGTGGTTTGTTATTGCTCAATTTTGCTCCTAGAATTTAAATGTATTTTTCTTTTGGGATTGTAACAAGAAGGGTGGCCTATCATCGCCATAATTTCCTTCTTGGTAGTTGCTAGTATTTTTATTTATTTTGCTGTTGTAATAAAAAAAATTGCACTATATTGTAATAAAAAAAAGCTGTATTTTATTTATTTATAATTCTTCTGCAATACATTCAAGTATTGAAGACTCGAATGTTTGAAGAACTGGAAGCAACCGGAACAAGTTTGGGACTGTTCGAGCCGTAGATGGGTTGCGCACGTCAAGCCTATGGAAGCCATGGGTTGCGCATGACAACCCTTTATAGGGTTGTGGGTTGCGCACGCCCATGGGAAAGAGCTAATGGTGTGTACGTCCATAGGAAGCAACCGAGGGAGTCCAAACGACGGAGGTCGCGTGAAGACTTGTTCACCAAGAAAGGAGTTTTTGTATTCCAAGACATATGTAATTTACTTGTTTCTCTAGGATGGACCAAAATTGTGGCTATTTATATTTTCGTAAATATTACAATATTTGTTGTCGTATGATAACATGTCATATAGAATAGGAGTGTCACTCATATATCTCTTTTGGTATGAACATGCATTGAATGGTTTAGGTATCTAATTGGCATCTAGATAACTTGGTAAATCATTATTTAGAATTCGATCACACACCTTAAATAATTGAGTGGGAGAAGGTGTTTTGGAACACCTACGGCCTCCAAGTTTATTTGAGCTTTACGTTTCATGTAATAACCTCCCAAGAGGTATTCATGAATGGAATTTAGCAAGATACTTCCTTACAAGGATAGACTAGACAATTAACCCAAACGATATCTACTCCTAAAGGAGGGATATTCGTGAGGGATTATATTAAATGTTGATAACTTGGTAACACACTCAATGTGATTTTATTAATATCCTCCCAAGAGTTCTTGTTAAAAAAATTATAAGGCAAAAATTGAAAATGTTGGTTGTTATGTTATCAATTTGGTGGGACCTAGTCCAACTAGTGAATGGTGCGAACTCCCAAAAAAGACGTGACATTTATGGGTGTTGGATACCGTTGAACTTTACAATTGAGTTATTTTATATAATTCAAGATAAATATTTGAAAGTGCTTTATCATGATTATTTACTTATATAATTTTTGTTATTAAAAAGAAATCATAACCCCATCCCTCATCAACATCCTAAAAGATAATATTTTAATTGATGATAATTATGTCACATGGAAAAAGGAAAATTCGGTTGTTGTTGTAAGTTGAAAAACCGTAAGTTGAAAAACCATAAGTTCGTTCTGTCTATTCCTAAACCACCAAACTAATGAATCTACTTAGGAGCAAAGAAATGAGTATCAGTAGTGGAAATCTTCAGATGAGATGGTTAAATGTACGTTACATTATGGCCATCATATCCGACGTGTAGCAACAACAACATGAAGAAATGTAGATTGTTGTCGATATAATGATGTCTTTATAGAAGATATTAGCTATGAGGTCTAGGACGACTAAGAGAGAGGCAGTGAATGCTTTCATGAATCTTAGGATGAAACATGGACAGACTGTGAAAGATCACATAATGAAAGTCATAGCACATCTCAACATTGTTGAACTGAATGATACTGAGATAGATGGTGAGACGAAAATTGACATGATTGTCAACTCACTATTAGATTCCTTTGATCAGTTTAAGTTGGACTACACCTTGAACAATATGGAAAACATCTTACAAGGCCTGATGCAAGACGATCAAAGCATCGAGAAAATCCTTATGTAAGGTAAGGGTTAAGAGATTCATATGGTTAGTAAAGTTGCTTCTATTAAGACCCGTAGGAAGGTCAAGAAACAACAGAAGAAAAAACAACTTGGGCCTAACCAAAAGGTGTTACCATGAAAGGAAAAGACTGAATAAGAATGGATTCAACTTGTATTTAGGCAATGGAGCATTGGTGTCTACTATTGTAGTGGGAGATATTAGAATCAATTTAGATTTTATAGGCATTTAGTTTTAATAAACGCTTATTATGTACCACAATTGAAGAGGAATTTAATTTCGGTCTCTTGTCTAAATAAATTTGATTATTCGGTTACTTTTAATAAAGCTTTTATTATTAGTAAGAATGACAAAATTATTTGTAAAAGTACATTGAAAAACGGTTTATTCTATTTGCATGGAAATATCTCTTACTTGTTAGACACAGAATCAACGTAACCTAATCATAAAATAGTAAAATTATTAAAAGATGAAACCTACGTATGGCATTTGTGCCTAGGTCATATTAACCTTATTAGGATTAAAAAATTGGTAAGTGACGAGCCTATAAATGACTTAAAGGTCGATAATCTACCAACTTGTGAATCTTGTTTGGAAGGTAAAATGACCAAAAGGTCATTTACGACCAAAGGCATAAGAGCCATCGAATGTTTAGGATTGATACACACTAATGTGTATGGACCTATGAGCATTCAAGCTAGAGGTGCATATGAGTACTTTATCACTTTCACAGATAATCACTCAAGATTTGGCTATGTGTATCTCATGAGACATAAGTCGGATGCTTTAGACATGTTCAAAGCATTTAAAGCTGAAGTTGAAAATCAGCTTGAGAAACGCATAAAAATCTTATGGTATGATCGTGGTTGAGAATATCTATCTGTTGAGTTTCAGCAATATCTTATTGATAATGGGATAATTTCTCAGTTTTTAGCACCAGGCACACCTCAACAAAATGGGGTGGCAGAAAGGAGAAATAGAACTCTTTTAGACATGGTTAGGTCTATGTTGAGTTATTCAACACTTCCTAATTCTTTTTGGGGATATGCTTTACAAGCTGCCATGTATATTCTAAATGATGTACCATCTAAGTCGGTTTCTAAAACAACACATGAGTTATGGACCGGGTGAAAGCCTAGTTTACAACACTTAAGGATATTTGGATGTCCTACGCACGTGTTAAAAGGAAAGACAAAAGATGGAGTCCCATTCAGAAACGTGCATATTTGTATGGTATCCAAAAGGAACAAACGGATATTATTTCTATAGTCCTTCAATCATAAAGTATTTGTTTCGACAAATGCTAAATTTCTGGAAGAGGATTATATGAATAATTTTGTGCCTAAAAGTAGAATTGTCCTGAATGAGCTTTCAGGAGATACAATTCCACAAGAGGTTTCACAACCAAGCCCAATTGTAAGTTCCATACCAACTCAAAATTAACAATCTACCATACCTTATCGTAGTGGGAGGGTTAGTAACAACCCGACAGATAGATTGGTCTAAGAGAATCTGTAGAGAATCTCCTGGATGACGATGATCCCTACACGTACAAGAAAGCAATGGAAGATGTTGATTGTTACCATTGGCAAAAGGTAATGCAATCCGAAATTGAATCTATGTTCAAAAACAAAGTCTGATCTCTTATAGACTTGCCTAAAGGGATAAAACTCATTGGGTACAAGTGGGTATACAAGAGGAAAAGAGGAATGGATGGAAATGTGGAAACCTTTAAAGCTAGATTGGTAGCTAAAGGTTATACACAGAATGAAGGTATCGATTATGAAGAAACCTTCTCTCATGTGACCATGCTTAAATCCATTAGGATACTCTTATCCATTGCGGTATCTCTAGATCTAGAGATTTGGCAAATAGACGTCAAGACAACTTTCCTTAATGGAAGTCTTGACGATAGCATCTACATGATGCAACCAGAAGGATTCATTGAAAAAGGCAAAGAGGAAAGGGTATGCAAGTTGCAAAGATCCATATATGGATTGAAGCAAACATCCAGATATTGGAACATATGGTTTGATCAAGCCGTGAAAAGTTTTGGATTTATTCAAAACTCTGGTGAACCTTGTGTGTACAAAAGGATTAAAGGAGACAAGTTGATTTTCCTAGTTCTTTACGTTAATGGTATACTACTCATTAAAAATGATGTAGGTGTATTGACATCAATAAAAGAATGATTAGCGAAATAATTTGTTATGAAGGACTTAGGAGAAGCAAGTTATATTCTTGGTATCCAAGTAATAAGGTTTAGAAAGAATAGAACGATTGCATTATCCCAAGCTTCACATAGATAAAATCTTGTCTAGGTTTTCCATGCAAGATTCCTAGAAAGGTATATTACCTTTCAGACATGGAATCAAACTTCCTAAGGAATAAGTTCCTAAGAATGAGAATGAAAAGCAATTCATGAGTATGGTTCCATGTGCATCAACAGTTGGAAGTCTCATGTATGCAATGCTCTGTACTATACCAGATATTTTTTTGCTATAGGCATAATTAGCAGGTTTCAATCGAAACCTGGTCCTGATCACTGGACGACTGTCCATAATATTTTCAAGTATCTTAGGAGAACGATAGATTATATGCTTGTATACTCTGTAGGGGATTTAATTCCCGTTGGATATACAGATTCTGATTTTCACTCAGATTCTGACTCCATGAGATCAACATCAGATCTGTGTTTACTATTGGAGGAGGGGCAGTCATATGGAGGAGTATCAAGCAATCTTGTATTACTGATTCCACCATGAAAGCCGAGTATGTTGCCGCAAGTGAGGCTGCTAAAGAGACTGTCTGGCTCCGTCAATTCTTGATTTACTTGGAAGTGGTTCCTGATGCGAATAAGCAGATCACTATCTATTGTGACAATAGTGAAACAGTGGCTAATTCAAAAGAACCAAGAAGTCATAAAAGAGGGAAACACATTAAAAGGAAGTATCACCTTCTGTGGGAAATTGTGTATAAGGGTGACGTGATGTTTACCAAGATCGCATCATTAGATAATCTAGCGGATCCCTTTACAAAGGCTCTTCCATAAAAGAGTTTTGATGGGAATCTAGAGAACATGGGGATGAGAGATATGATACATTTGCTACAGAGCAAATGAGAAATTGTTGGGATTATGCTTGATAGCAAGAGTATGATAATGTATTTGACAATCTTTTCATATTAATAAAGTGATTTCTGATTTAACAAATCTTAGAGCATTTATAGTTTAATTATTATAATTGTGAAAAGTAAATAATCGCAAGAGCAAAAGACTAGGAGAAAAGATGAATTATTCATACGTCTAAATATGTATGAGGTAGACACAATTCTTTAGTTAGTCTTGAATAATATTCACAACTTAAGATAAAGGTTGGGCGTCTTTATCTTGTCAAAGTTGTAGATTCTTTTGCTAGCATTTGAGTGGGATCAAATGTGTTATGATGAGTCAAAAATCATCAAAGTGTGGTGTCTTTGGGTAAAAGAATCTAGTGCACTGGGTGCATTGAATTGATCACAATAAAATACTTTATCTAGAACCGTCAATGGATAAAAAATTTCATTTGAAGACAATCAGAGAGTTCATCTCATTCCTGAGATAAATGATGGATTTATGGTTGAAAATTTTATCATTTGAGCTATCAATGAGTACGATTATATAGCATAGTCTATCCTCGATATTTTGGTGGTATTCATTTGTTAATCGATAGAGGACTTCATTTATAGTTATGGACATCGTGGCTCCATTTATTAAATGAGAGTAGAATATCATCATATGAATGTTTTGAGGTATTGGATATTAAATCTTAACGTTAAGTTTTCAATAGTGTCTATTGAAACATGGCTTCTGGACAAGTCAAAATATCTAAGTTCAAAATGTGGTCATATGAATAAATATGGTAACTTGGAGAGCTATAGGCGGTCTATGAGCTCTTGGCGATTACTGATACTCTTCACGAGGATACACTTCCACCAATAAGGTTGTCTAGGGTATGAATGAGTAACATCAACTTATTCTATCTTTATTTAAGAGTTCAATTTTAGTTCTTTAGTGTAAGGAACTAAAGTTATTAGATCGGACCTAAGTGAATAATTTGTTGATTGTGATTGGGTTGTGTCTATTGGAGCTTAAATTTAGATAGCCTGCCAAGATCCCCAATCCACACGAACTTGCATGGATCAATTGATATATTATACTGGACCAATTTATGGGTCTATCTGGGATTGTATTGAGGCATGTGGACTTGTTTCTTTTTCTAAGAATGGGTTTAGTCCACATATGGACTTTTTATTAAGATCCAATAGATTTAATAAAATAAGAAAATTAATATATACGCTTATATAATGGTTTGGACGGCAAAGCTATATAGTTTAGCTTAAATATATTATTTTTTATTTTCTTATTTAATTGAATGGAAATTAATTAATTTGTTCAATAATTAATTATTTAATTAAAAGTCAAAATCTTTTTCCTAATAGGAGATGGTCTCCTAAAATTATATTATTGTTGGTAGTATAATTAATATTAAAGACTATATTTGATTAGTAGATAAATAAAAGGAATTATTTATCTAATTAAATTAGTAAGTCTTTAATATGGTTACAAATATACTATTGAGTTGGATTAGGAGTCTTGGTGTAGGAAAGAATTCTTTTTGGAAAATGATTCTTGGTCATCAAGTAAAACTACCTAATGGTAGAATTCTTCTTTAAAAAGGATTCTTAACCACCAAGTAAATCCACATAAGGAAAGGATTCTTAACTACCAAGTAAATCCTTCTTTGCAGAGGATTTATGATCCTATATATAGAACCTCTAAATTTCGGCCAAGGCATGATTTTAAGCTCCAAATTTTGTGCAAGCCAAAGCAAATTTAGAGAGAGGAAAAATTCAGCCATTACATAATTCTAAGAAGAAAAATTTGGCCAAGCCCTAATTTTTTTCTAAAAGAGTTTTCGGCCACCATTGAATTTTAAATATAGAGAATTCGGTTCTTGCTCTAGATATATTCATCCAACTCTAAAGATTGGTGTGTGATAATTCGACAAAGAGAAAAAGGAAGAAAGAACGTTTTGTATTCGATAGTGCACTAGTAGCCTTTACATTAAAAGGTTTTGTGTACAACATCGAATCAAGGTTCACGCGAGTTTCAATCAAATTGATTGATAATTCACAAGTGACCTAACATTCTTTGATTTCTTTTTGGAGGATAATTGTCACTAACAAAGAAAAAGATTTTGTTTGTTTCCATCCTCATGTATACAATTTAAGAAAATATAGCTCACACTCCTAGGTGATTCATGTTCGTGATTGGATTGGAAGATATTGCGGATACAATTCGGCTATAGTTCAATCGTCACAAGAAAAAGGTACGACACTTTTTATATACATCAATTAATCTAGGGTTAAGGTTCTTGTTATTAAAAAAGGGAAAATTTTGATTTATACTGAAACCCTAATTATTGATTTTTCACGCTTCCGTTGCGCGGGTTTTTCCCTACAAAAGACTTTTGGTCACCAAGTAAATCCACATAAGGAAAGGATTCTTGTCAACCAAGTAAATCCTTCTTAGAAGATGATTAAGTCTCCTAAACTATATACATGTTGAAATCGACCAACCCTAAATATATTAGGGCAAGGAATTCGACCATTATATTTATGGCTTATACAATTCGGCCAAGGATGAATTTGAGCTCCAAAATTCGTCCAAGCATAAAAAGTTCTTCTTAGAGAGATTTCGGCCACCATAAGAATTTTGAGAGAGAAAACTTTGTTTTTTTTTGCTCTAGACAAAATTCGGTCATCTCATCGAAATAGTGTGAACTTCGGCAAAGAGGAAAATGAAGAAAAAATGTTTTGTTTTCGATTGTACACTAGTATCCTTTACATCAAAAGGGTTTTGTGTACAACATCGATTCTAGGTTCATGCGAGTTTCAATCAAATTGATTGATGATTCACAAGTGACCTGACGTTCTTTGTTTTTCTTCTTGGAGGATTATTGTGACTAATAAAGAAATAGATTTTGTTTGTTTCCATCCTCATGTATACAATTCAAAGAAAGGGAGCTCATACTCCTTGGTGAAACGAGAAAAATGTATGATACTTTTAATATACATCAATTAATCTTTGGTTAAGGTTTTTAATTTTAAAATATGAAATTTTTTAAAATATTTCAAACCCTTATTTCATGCTTCCACCGCGTTTTGAATCGATTTTTCCCTACACCCATCACCCATCGCCGTGATAGGAGGAGAAGGATTCCTAGCAATATGGACAATGGGAGACCCAGGTAGGGTAGGAACCAGAAGAGGAAGTGAGACTTCTAACAGTCTAGTCTTTCTCTAGACCAGTAATAGTAGAGCAGAAACTGTAAAAAATAGCAAAGAATAGGAATAAATCAATGAGAAGCAGGAAACATGCATCAACAAAAACAGAGACATGCACCGCACCTAGGGAGGTAATAGAGATATACAGGTAGCGGTCCCCCCTGCCAGCATCGAAGGGGTTAGAAACGGGGTACTGCAAGTTATCGAAGTTTCGATCGACAATAGCCTCAAAGTTCGACCTTGATTCCGTAGAAAGGGTGAATTTCTCTCAGACTAGTTTGCTACTGAATTGGGTAGGAAACCTATACTCAGTACCACCGGTTTGAACTGAACTCCCCATGTCGCCACCTACCACGACCCATTCATCCTTCCAGCGAGCATCCTTCTTGATAGCACCAGGGACGATAAAAATTAAGCTATTTTTTGCTCGGGCATAGAATTACCCATTTGGACCAGGAGACATGTTAGTGACCTGTAAGATTAACCTCAACTCGTCCGGTCCTGGCTCCATGTCAATCTTATCCTTCTTGGACTGTTCTTTCTAAAGCATGATAAAGTCCACCAGATGTCTCCAAAATCCTAGTGTAAGCTGAAAGGGGGCTAGCTGCAGAGTGTGAAGCGCCCTTGTAAAAGCTGCATTTTTTTTAAACCAAATTAAAACAAGAAATAAATCATTTGTTCCAAATAAGTTAGTCAACCCGTGAGTTTTTGCATTGAATGGTAGAAAAAGGGAAAATGGAATCATAATAAAAGGAGTTTCCATTATAGATTGATCATATATTGAACTAGGTTTTTTGAATGTTCTAGCTATATATATATATATATATATACATTGTACAGTCTCTGAATCATATTATGTTTCCCTTCCATTAGACACTAAAGAAAGCATGTAAGTGGAGCAACAAGGAACCAACAATTTTGAAAGGTAAGTTGCTTATTTTCTCCACTGATATATTTCTTTACTGTTGAAATCTAGGATTTGTTAGGCTATTATCCTCGTCATGCTTTAGTCGATGGAAATAGGGATCGGTAAGAATGAATTATAGCATGCCTAATTGATAATGGTAGTTATTAGATTTTATTTTTGAAATATGTTAGAGGTCTGCTGGAACCATTATGTTCTAACGCACAGTAAGGAATCGTAAAATCTGTTTGAACTGGTTATTCTCACCCGAAAATTATGAAATTTTTTATTTAGGTAGAATTATATGTTCACTGCCATTCTGTAAAATGTAATGAATTTTCAATGATTAAAATAAGTTTTGGAATTTTCGGAGTAGACAGGTCATTATAGATTTCTGCTGGATATATTTGGGACCAAAAATGAATGATAATTTGTGTATGCAAATGATCATGTAATTTTCTGAATTTTTTTTTTCTATAGAAAATCTTAGATGTCTAGGTAAACTCTGTAAAGTTTTATACAATTTAGAGATGTGGATAATTAGATAGAAATATTGGAGTAGGGAATGGTCTGTTTAGAAATCCAGACTAAAGGAATATTATAGACCTTTTTAATTTGATTAGATTGTTTTGGGATGACAATATGATCGAATTTTAATTGTACTTGGTAGAGGGTTCGTGTGAATTTTGGAGTTTAGGAGTAAGCTACATATTTACGCGGAGTCGAGGTAAGTGAATTTCATACACAAAACCTATGTATCGAATATATTCTGAAATGCTTTACTTCCTAAACTATTTGCTTATAAATTTTGGAGTCACTGTCTTATTATTTGCTGCTAGCTCTGAAAACATGTTGTAAAGTCCTCATTTATTGATTGACTTATTTCGTGAACAAACCACATATTGGGTTTTATGTAAGGGTAGCTTAGGCTCTCAAGACCTCAAGAGAAGAAGCACCAAAGCTATATTTCTTGTGCTTACTTGCTTTGAAGAGATATAGTTGCACACACTCACAACTCATGCATATTTCTTATTCGTATATGTTATGTGTTTATATGAGTGTGCATTCATGTTTTGATAACTCTTCTTGTATGATTATATTGATCACATCTTTGCATTTGTATTGACATGCATTATGTGTTGCTCACACACACACTTACTTGCATTTGATTTGTTATGCATGGGTGCTTCATTGTTATCTATGTGCATTCATAGTGTGGTTTTGTGTGTTTTTCACCCTTGCACGATGGTGTGCTTGTCTTAGCGCATTGAGTGAACATTTGAGAAGGTCGTATTCTTCTCTTGGTTTGGTTATGTGGAGTAAGGTGTCTAGTTTCAAAATATGGATTTCAAAGATTTAAATGTTTTTCAAAACTGACCTTTGCATGGTCTTGTGACCATAACTTTTTATAAAATACTTCAAAATATGTTTTGAAATTTTAGTACAAACTAGACACCGATACCTTTCCAACGGTATATTATTTGTAATATTTCATGACCGTTTGGATTGGTTTTGAAATCTCCAAAGTGACCACAAAAACAGGGCATCTCTATTGTTGTTCGTTTCTGACCTTGGTCACTTAAATGACCATAACTTTTTCTACAGATATCCAAATCATGTTTTATAAATTGTTGTAGAAATTAAACTTCCATACCTTTCCAATGGTATATTATACGAAAGGTTTGGATGTTTTTTGGTCATGTTTTAGGTCACTCAAATCTCGAGCTTTTGTGTTGTCACGGCTGCACCGGTCCACAAATGCACCTCACCAGCGCCTCTGGACAGTAGGTGTGCGCTGGTGTGGCGCTTGTCGACCAGTGCAGCTCACCAGCGCACTGAGTAAAATTCTGGGCATTTTCAAAACAATGTAGTTTTGCTCTAGGGCTCATATTTATATGTTATCTTCTTCCTCACTCATTTTTCAGAGCTTAAAAACCATTTCTTAGTTAGAGAAAATATTTTCCTTGAGAGAGAAGCTCCATGAGTGGTTCTTTAACTCTCCAAACCCAAAACCCATCATCCTTCATGCATTATTGATCATCTTTTGACATGGGTCTTCATCATTCATGACTTGGTAAGTAAGAACAAACTTTTATCTTTGATTATTGTTCTTAAACTCCAAGAGTTCATTTTTATTGCATAGGATTTATAGAAATCATTTTTGAATGCATGTTTCTGTTGAATGATGACATGATTGGGTTTGTATTTTGATAGCTTAATTGATTAGGTCATTTTTGCCTAAAAGCTAGGTCATAAACATTCTTGTGTGATTCATTCTTGACTAGGTTAATAGATTGTTCATTAATTAAATTGTTAAGCTTTTGAATGTTTATGTGATGTTTTTGTGACAATTAGTTTGTTAGAAAATCTCTACACAACTAATTGAGTTTGTTATTGAAAGACATTGGTCTAAGACTTGCATTTATTATGTGGTTAAATGCTTTGTCTCAATCACATGAATATATACTAAGTATATGTTGAATACATTGTAAGCATATTTGTTGATTCATTGTGATTGTTTGTGATAGCTAGGATTGTTGCTATTGATAACTTCTAGCTAAAGCTCTATGCTTTGCATTTAGATATTGTTTAGGACTCATTGATTGCATTTAGTGCTTACATTATAGTCCTTGCCATGCTTAATGACAACATGTGTTGATTTGGTTTTTATGATAGCTTCATAGGATTGCTTGTTCTATGTTTAGCTAAGCTTTATGACATGTCATTTAGCTCTTGATATCTTGGATTGCATTTATTGCCATCTCATAATCCTAGATAAGCATATAAGGTACCCTAGCCTTATTTGTTGTTTGAATATAATCATATATTCACATAAGGTGTTTATCTCTTCATTGAAAATAAGTAAGTCTTGTGTTACGTCTGGGAGTAGGTTGTTTCAAGCGTAAGCAAATTGGACTAGGTCCACTTAATACCGGGATTAGATAGTGGTAGTGGGTTATTTACAGGGAGTAGATTGTAACGCATCTATCATCAGTGGATTCGTTGTTCGAGTGTGGTGCACTTAACAGCCCGTGGTTTTTCCCATTTGGAGGGTTTCCACGTATATCTCAAGTGTCTTTATTATTTTCATACTTATTACACTTGTGATATTATTGTGACTAGTTAGGGGTATTTTTGTCTAATTGACCAATAACGAAAATTGGGTAAAATTTGATTAAAATCTATTCACCCCTCCCCCTCCCCCTCTAGAACACACTATAATATTTGTTTCACATATTGATCTACTTTGGTTACTCATGCAAAATTATTTGAAATGCACAAGTGATCTTTTCATAAATTATTTGAACTTAATAGTATATGAATTATATGTATTGTATTTGATCAGGTATAGAATATGATTTTCTTATTATCGGCATATCTATCGAAAGTTAATTATATAATCGTATTTATTTCATTATTGGAAAGGATCGTTTCTTATAATTGACTGAAAAGGTAACAAAAATGTTTTGGCTCCTCTGTGCGTAGTTGAATTGTTATAAAATGTCCTACTAAAATAATTATTGCGCAACGCTAATGATATTAATGGTCGGGCCACCGTGAACACGTGTCGTAATGAAATGTTATTAATGGCCGGGTCACTGGGAATACAGGTGTCATAATGAAATGTTATCAATGGCCAAGTCACCAGGAATACGGGTGTCATACTGAAATGTTATTAATGGTTGGGTCACCGAGAATACGGGTGATACTACGTGGCATGAGCCAATCCCATATTGTTCTTATTGTTATTGAAATTTTTTTCTTTTATATCGAGTATTATACGACATATATATATATATATGAATGTAGATTTATTATTCCAATTTTATAGAAATGTGATTTGAAGTTGAGATAAGAATCTTATCTCATTTTTGTTGTAAATTTACTACTTCTTGTGTATGTTATTTATTTACCGAGTTGAAGGCTCACTCATCGTCATCATCATTTTGTAGATTATAACCTGTTTATGGGAGATGAGTTGTTAGTATTTTGGAGTTGCTTAAGTGAAGAGGTTGATCGTTAGAGCTTCATTCCTATTTTATTATTATCAAGGAGACAATCTAGTTTTATTTGTTTGAGTCTTTATTGTAAGGATTGAAAGCTTATTGTGACAGAATTATTTTTATATTTCGATCCAGATATCAGTTATAGAGTTTAATGCTTGATATACTAAAGTATATTATTCGTGGAAGTTAAATCTTTTGAAGTATTAGCTTGAGGTTATATGTTTTCCTTGATTTTTCAAGTATCATCCTAGTTCGATGTGTTGCGAATTTAGGGTGCTACAGTCCTACGATCGGATGAAGAGGAAGCTTGAATCCACTGTCAAATGCAGCAACATGTATCGGGAGCACACCGGGTGTGGGGGTGTACATGTTGACCCCTGATGCGGTATCTTAACGGAGATGCTCTCTGGGACCCTAAAATGACTATTCAATAGCCTGATGGTGGCCTTCGTAGGAATTGAATCTGGAATGACACGAAAGTCGTAAGGAAGAGCGAGCGTCCCACCAGGTGATGTCAATTCAGTACCAACCAGACCCCCACCGATTCTTACTCTACCAAAATTCTCATATGAGTCCCCCTCGATAATCTCCAGCAGGGCATCTGGGTTGTTTGAAAAACCAGTCCCAATAGTAGTGTTTTGACCCAAGCGATGGCGCTGCAGCGAAGGAACATCACTTTCTCTGTTGCCTTGTTCTTGAGCTCGTTTCCCACGGGTGGGGCTTGGAGTGGTGCCCTCCACTATCCTATCAACACTGTCGCCATAAGAAATCGACATACTAGAAGCAGAGATTAGTCTAGAACTTGAGAGATGAAGACTAAAAAGAAATGAAGAGGACATAAAGGCTTAGGGGTTTTTCAAAAGTGAAAGATTTGAAAGTGTGAGAGAAACGAAGAGGAGGCCGTGTTTAAATAGAAGTAATGGAACAATAACCGGTGACAGAAGAGACAAGATTTTCGCCTCGATATACGTATACTGTAAAAAACCTCTCCTTTTTCAAACGGGAAGCTTTCCCCCCGCTTAACATGTTGCTATTAAATTTAACGAAAAGATCTCCTCATAGATTCTAGTAACTTACCAAGAACATAATATTTTCCAAACAAAATAGGAAATCCCACTTCAACCACAAATCAATCACCGGTGTCCAAGTAAGAGGGGGCTTATATCAATAGCCATTTTTAACAAGGGGTTAAAGGGAAATTTTCCACCTAGGTAGCACCTGGTAATAGGCATCACCATACACCGGATAGGTACTGGACTCAATAGTTTACCTCGAAGTACCAGGTCTAGTATAACCTGGTACCTCGATATCGTTGTAGGAGCAAGATTAATCTCTTACACCTTCACAAGTTACCTAACCGGTACACAAGTACCCTGACAATGATCTGCTACCCCGTCGAGGTACATATCCAACCTCTTTAGCAAGAATGAAAGTCCCCATAAAGCTTTTAGAAGGTCACAAAGCTCGGATGAAGATTGACCAAGCACCTCGCTACCGGAATGGTACCCCTAGGTACCTCGCTCTCACCATCACAATTGATCAAGCACCACGATTATCAGGATGATACCTCAAGATACCTCGACAGCAAACTTGTACTATGAGGTACCTTGCCACATCACCAGGTCAACACTTTGAGGTATCGCACCACTAACAGATGGAATCAAAATTATTCTCCAAATTGTAAACAAGCTCCACGTACGTACAACCATAATGAAAGAGTTTAAAAAGGAAACAAACACGTTTTCCTCTAAGATATCCTCTGCCATGCGATTCTCCAGGGTCAACCACACTAAAGAGAAAATCTGGCCAAATGAGGAAGAAATATCAATACAGTGATCTTCGGCTTATACGCCTAGGAAAAACCCTAGCAACTTCAAGTATAAATAGACTGAAAAGGGGGATCGAGTCTTGAAACCTTTAGAACAATCGCTTGATTTTGTAGCTAGCATCAAGCTTAGCCATCGTCTTTGTTATTTGTGTCCACTTATCGACATGTACACTTTCACCACCTTCAATTAGGAAGAGAGAAAATAAAGAGATAGAGAACTATACTAAACACTTGTACACTCCATATCATTGAGTTAAATAGCATCGTTCAAGTCGTTATCGTTTCTTCTTGCATTTCATCCATTTTTACACGTGTAACAGGTACCGAAGGTACCTATCCTGACCATAATCTACCTAGGTTGCGGTCCTGAGTGTGTTAACTGAGATTCCTCACTTTGGGTGAATTTTTGGCTAACAACTTCATTTCAACTAACACCTTAATTTTATCTAGGTTGACCTTGATTCCATGCTAATACAATTAAAATCTAAGGAATTTTCCTAAGGGTTCTCAAAAAATACATTTGTTAGGGGTTGAGCTTCATTTATATCTCTTTTGCATATCAAAGGTTTCTCTCTGTTCTAACACATGCCTCTTCGCAAAGATGATTTTTGTTAGCATGTCATCAACGTACACTATCATGTTCCTATCAATTTGGTGAGCGAACATTTTATTTACTAATCTCTGGTATATTGTCCCCACTCTCTACAAACTGAATAGCATGATAGTGTAGCAACATAATCTCTGGTCAGTCACGAAAGATAATTTATCCTTATCTGGTTCATGCATTCTGATCTGGTTGTACCCAAAGTATGCGCCCATAAAGCTTAAAAGTTCATGTCCGGCTGTGGCGTTTACCAGCTAATCAATCCGAGGCAGAGGAAAGCTATCTTTTGGGCAAGATTTGTTGAGGTTAGTGAAGTCTACACATATCCTCAATTGACAATTTTTCTTTTTAACCAATACAACGTTTGCCACCCACTCGACATTTGTGACTTCCTCTTTTATTGTTCCACTCTTTTCTAGGTTAAACTCCTGTTGCTTTTGATTACCAGTCTGCATTTGGCATCAACTGCCAAACTGTGGGAAATTACTTTTACATCGATTCCATGCATGCCTTCATGCTTCCATGCGATCACGTCTTTGTATTTCCTTAGTAATTGCTTTCGTTTAATCAACCAACCTTGTTCCAGTTTAACAGATTATGAAGGTTCACTCTTATCGAGCACTATTACTATGGTTGGTTCGTCTGCCCCTTTCGTGTGTTCCTTTCTATGATTGAGCTCAAACTTGGTCGGAGCCTCTGCCCGACCCTCTTCTTCGTCCATGGCTAAGAACTCATTTTCCACCATGCATGCATGATGCCCATTAGTCTCAATTCTATTATCCTAGACTGTGAGGATTCCAACTGCTTGGTTTCTTCTGAAGTTCATGTCTTGCAGAGACAGATTCTAGTTTTTATCGTGGTCTGATTTGTCGCCATCTGTGATGCTTGCCATGTGGTACTGTTGTAGTTTTTCACATGCAAAGGTTTTTCAATCAAGATCTGTTATCCCCTCCTTCTAACGCTAGTTGTTGATAGTGATTTTTCGTTACATGGAATATCAACCGATCAACATTGAAATTTACGATTCGTTAATGACAAAAATGAAATAATAAACGAAATAAATGGAAACATGATTTTATAGGGTAAAACTACAAATCAAGAAAACATCCATGGTTGCCGGTGACGACGGTAAACATTGTTTCACTATGAGAAAATGGGTTACACGGTCAACTTCTTGTTCTCTCTCAGTATTCATTCTTGTGTGTCCTTTACAATGAAAATGAGGTTATATTCATACCCTCACTGATAACCCTAACTTATTGCGCAAGCAATTGGCTTGTAGAATCTTGTTATGATTCATGTTGCATGGATTTATTGATTATCAGAATCTCTTTCATATTTGAATTTTATTACATAATAAACATGATTCATTTAGTTCCTAATTAGGACTCTGGCATCTTATGAAAGAGATAAGTTTGTTTCTTTACTGAAGTGTGATTCTTGATTCTTGATTCTTGATTCTTGATTCTTGATTCTTGATTCTTATATCCGAGTGAAATTTCCATTCCAGTCACCTGGTATTAATAATGCTTATTAGATCCTAATTTGGGTGAGTAATCCTTGTTTGGAAGATGACTTGACCGACTAGAATCTTGCTTTGTCAATATTCTCATTTGGCCGATCCACTCTTCTTGAAGTGCATTTCATAACATCTGTTCGTTTCCTTGGTGGCATGCCTAATCGGATGGAGGATCGTTAGTCAGTATTTTGTAAAGTCGGATCGGTTGACTTTCAATGACATGACAAATCTTCCCCAATATTCCTATAAGGTTGATGACATTTCAGTCAACCAAAATTCACATATAACATTTTTAATTCTAAAAATGAAAATTTTAATTGTTATTTTATTTTCTAAAACTCTTATGTTGTTACGAATTACTTAAAGATAAATTGATGAAATACGTAAATTATGGTTAAGGGATAATTACTCCGGTAACCATCAATTCTTGTCAACAACTATCAAAATAGCCACCGGATGGGGAATTAATTGGTTTCAAAATGATAATTTATGGTAAACAATGTTGCACAAATGACCATTCAATCAATTTCTATCCATTTCCATCCAATTTAATCTATTTTCATCCAATTCTATCAAATGACATTTTGGTAAATAAGTCAATAATTTATTTTAGATATTTTTTGGAAATCAATTTTTCTTTTGTTTTTTTGAAACAAATAATTACATTTAGTGTATGTATATACGTATAACATTTATATCAAACATGTATATGTATATATATAGTTTTTTTTAGAATATTAAGGTTATAAAATTTAAAAATTAAAAAAAAATTTGAGATAAGTTGAAAAGATATATATATATATATATATATATATATATAAAATTGAGAAGATTAAAATTCTAAAAATTATATTTGAGATAAGTTGAAAAGAAATATAATTATATATATATATATATATATATATATATATATATATATGTTTAGGATATGTTATATGTATATACACACATTAAATATAATTATTTGTTTCAAAAAATCAAAAGAAAAAATTAATTTCTAAAAAATATCTAAAATAAATTAATGACATCCCCTTATTTACCAAAATGTCACTCATTTGATAGAATTGGATGGAATGGTCATTAGTGTAACATTGTTTATCTAAAATGACCATTTTGAAACCAATTCCCTATCCGGTGGCCATTTTGATAGTGGTGGTAAGAGTTAATAGTCACCGGAGTAATTATCCCTATGATTAATTTGGATATTTTATAGTTTCGAACAATCAATGGTTAGTTTAAGGGTATTGAGTGTAATTTGACAAAGTTCATCGTATCTGTAATTTCACAAAAAACAGGGTACCACATTGAAATATGACCTATTAATTAATAGCGAGATAAAAATATCAAGAGTTGACCAGTCAAAGAAGTAATAAAAGCTTATTTAAGGACGGTTTGAATGGGACGTGCATTGACTGCTTGTTATCTCTTTCTTTGACTAAAAATAATCCAAAACGCACAAAACAAAGAGAGCCGGTGACAATTATATAATATTTATCAATAATTAATAGACAGAAAAAAAAGCTATAAATAAATTAGAAAGAATAATAAACCATGTAGAGATGATCATGATGAAGAAGAAGAAGAAGCAGTTGACTCGAATTTGTAGTACTTATCAACGGCGAGGGAAACGTCCCAAGTGCAACTGAGTCCTTTGGGGATGGTGACGAGATCTCCAGCGCCAAACTCCACACACTCAGTCTCTGAGGAGCCTTTTGTGTACACTTTGACCTTCCCTTTCAACAAGTAACACGTCTCCTGTGCATCGAACTTCAGTTGGTACTTCCCTGGAGAGCAACCCCATCTGTAATTTAATTTCAACATTAATCATATAGTACGTACCGAAACAAATTAACACACATATATATAGAGAGACAGACAGACAGACGCACAGAGACAGAGAGAGGCTTTACGCTTACTTGGGCCAGCACTTGATGTTTAATTCGGAGAGTCGAGACTCAGATGGGTTTGTTTCGACGGTGATTCTGAGATTGCTGTCAGCCATTAAACAAGAAAAAAAAAAAAAAGAGTTTGTGAATGGAAGGAAGAAGAATAGTTATTATGCTGTTGACATGGAAAAATATGAGAGAGAGAGAGAGAGAGAGAGGGAGGGAGGGAGAGGGTGTTTGTGTTTGTATAAATAGAGGTTTGTTTGGTATGGATCAGGATTGTATAATACGGGTCTGTGTACGTCCTCATTATTAAGCATTAACTTTTTGGATGATAATTTGATCCGTCTCGGAAGGCATCCATAAAAATCCGACTCGGGTATGGATGAGGAATTTACGATTCACGTACTTATGAATTTGTTAATGAAAAATCCAATGAGTCCGTGGGAAGGTATAAGTTGGAAAAATAAATCCGTAGATTGAATCCGTGAATCAGTATAAATAAAATACTTGTATATAAAATATATATTCATTTGAATTATTTTTTTATCATTTTTTTTTACGGTTATTATCGTTTTGTAATATATCAAGCAGGGAATTAGAGATGAACATTTAATTTAATTAAGTATCAAATAGATGATTATATGTAGAAATGTACAAATGACAATCGTGGATTCGTGGGTTTGTGGGTCGCGGGTTTGTCGGTAACCCCACGGGTGAAGCATCCACCCGTGAACCCGCATTGGTTAATGGGTTCGGGAGTGAAGGTATGGCTGAAACAATAACTCGTGGGTTCAAACCCATCCGTAAATCCGTTTACCTACGCGGGTTCGAAGACGGACGTGGGTGAGAAAAAATTTGACAGGTAAAGATTTGGATTTTATAAAACTCACCCAAACTCGACCTGTTACCGTCCCTAATTGACTTATCACATAGCACCATCTCATATTCCCGGTATAAATTAAACCGACCTTTCTTTTGTGGCATCTATACATTTTCGACCGTCAACCTTCTCTGATATGTTACTGTTTTTATTTTTTCAAACTTATATATACTATTATTTTTTTTATGTTAATATTAAATAAAAAGTTTGAAAACGATTAAATATGAATATTTATATGTAAAATAATGTCCAAATAAATGTCAGTGACACTATTGCACCATCTCATATTCCTGCTATAAGTTAAACCGACCTTCTTTTGTGGCATCTATACATTTTCGACCGTCAACCTTTTAAGTTATGTAACTGTTTTTATTTTTTCAAAGTTATTTCTACTATTAACTTTTTTTTTTGTTAATATTAAATAAAAAGTTTGAAAAAGTTTAAATATAAAGATTAAAATGTAAAATATTATCCAAATAAAAGTCGGTGACACTATTTATATAAAATGGTTTTTCCCTTTATAATTTTATCTTGACAGATCGCATCTATCAATCAAGAGTTTCGATTATAGATTAAATTGGTTTGCTTACAATTAAAATTGCATGATTTATATGATAATTAATAGATAAATTCGTATTTTAAAATAAATATATTATAAACTATTGAAATCTATGTATATCTCTAAAGATTTATGGGTACTGTCTAGATTTTTTTTTTAAATCTAATCATGTGACTATCCATGCCATGTAATAAATAATAAGGCCAACTACATGATTCAGTGGACCCATTCTTATAACCCGAGCAATAACTCTATAAAGTTCAACGGTTGATGTTTTAACAGAAATGGTATAAAACAGAATGCAAGTATCAAGTGCGAGTGTGCACACCAAATAATGCACACATGGACAGAACTAAAATGATAGAATTAGAAGGTTACATAATAAAAACTTAATATTTATAATATAAGAATGTAAATTTCAACAATTTTTTTTTTTTTAATTTGTTAACTACAAATTTGTTCTTTTCATGGCAAGGGCACTGGCCTCTGTAGCCGGTCGAACAACAGTTAATGTGGATCGGATCGGGTTATGTTAGGCCCAAGACAACTTAGCGGAACTGATCGAGTTACGGATGTCATTTCCTCAACAAACTTGTGAATATAGTTACCTTCACTGAACCTACAAATTAAGAACAAAGAGATAGATAACGGAAATAATGGAGGTGGGGTTAGATTTTTAGCCTTAGATGTGTTTGGGCTGAGCAATTATCCACAAAGATCACGAATATGAGTTGGATTGAATTCATGTAGCTAGAATTCTTGTGAGTAGAGTTTCAATACGCTAAATATGCTTTTTCCTTTTTTCTGTTCCATCCCCTTCTCCTGTAAAAAAGAGGTTATTTATAGGAGATAATTTTTTCCCATTGTCTATCCGTTACTAGTAGCAGGCGTGATTTATGGAGAGATTTTCTCCTTATTTGAATCAACGGTTACTCCATTTTGTAACTGTCAATTCAGATGACCAACCTTCCTTTGGACGGGTCGACCTAATGTATCAGGCTTGGATAAGATCTGATATTGATAAAGGCCTAGTATTTCGTATGTTGGGACTATGGGCAATATTTGGCTACCACAGTTTGTCCCCCACTATTTAAAGATGGGATCACCAAATTTAGAGAGTGGTTCCAATCGAATTTGTTCATGTCGTTGACCATTGTCGTTTCAAAATAACTTATGTCATTGATTGGTGAGTCGACCACGTCGAAGTGAATTAAACTTTCGAAGGATTACTTTTGTCGAGTGGAGAGATGACAATGTTGAGCGATCTTTAATATTCTTATCGGAGTAGTTTGTCGTGCGATGGATAATAACATAAATACTGGAAGTCAAATCGATGGGACAATTACATCTTGGTTTTCCAATATTGATGTCACATGGCATTTTGGGGCACGGTTCTTGAAGTGTTTTAAATTTCCAAACCGTGTGGTTACCTTAATGGGTTGGCAACTGAAGGGACACTGACACTTGGCGACTAGGGTTAAATGCATGTGGTTAAGCTTTTGGCTTTATAAACCAACTGTAAAGGATGCCACTTTTTGAGTTTTGAAAGAAGAAACTTGCAGGGCCACTTCTTTTTTCAACCGATTTGTCCCAGTTTCAATCGATTTGTTCCAGTGACTTCCTCAAAGGTTAGTAAAATGCTCACAAACTTCTTCTTCCTCTATTGTTTTCCTATTTTTTATAAGATTTACCTTCGTGAAACGATAGGAAACAGATAAAATACGCGTGTTCTTATGGGTTCTTGATTTTATGCTTTGTAATTCCTGGAATTTCGGCCATGTTGAATATTCTTGTGTGATGTGTTCTGAGTTTTAGATTGTTTATTTGTCGTTGGATCGTGAATAGGTGTTTTGTTTTTCTCGTTAACCGCTCGACCTAGGACAGTTGAAACTTTACAAGTTTTGAGAGATTGATTGACTTTTTCCTTTGGAGAAAGCCCTAGGTTTTGATCCTAAAACCCTAGGTTGTGATTGTAGTGTTTCAGCACGTCTGACATTTGCATTTCCTTTTGCATGTCAACTTCCTTTATTTTAGAGACATTAACCATACAATTTTAGATCATCACTTTGATTGGACCCTGAGTGATGAGATGGAAATCGACTCTGGTGCTGTAGATGTCGAGTGGCAAGTCAACGTTGTCGACCCAATGAATGTTAATATTGATAGAGTTAGCATGCTAGGACAAGGTGTCGTTCGTGCTATCGCTCAGTCGGTCGAGCGTCTAGGTCAAGTAGATGATGTGGGACCATCCACTTCGGGTCGACCACTAGGTGTTTTTTTCGATAGTTCAGTGAGTGTTCTTACAGATGTCGACCTGGCTAGCATTCAAACTATTTATAGGATTCTGGGTTAAGTTGAACTGCGTGTACCAAGAAAGAATGAACGGGTAGATTGGGACATACCCGGGTGGACGTGCTTTTATGAATACATCCTTCGTTTAGGTTTTAAATTTCCAGTTCCCTTTTTGTTCTGACACATGCTATTGCATTACGATATTGCACCTGACCAACTGATGCCAAATAGTTGGACAATACTGTTGCGTCTGACTGTGTTGTGGGAGAGGCATGGAATTAAATTTGGATTAGGGTGCCTCATGCATAATTATTACTTGAAAGAGCATGTGTCCGACAAAGGTCGTTATATGCTGATTCCTAGATCTAAGGACCATTAGGTTATATTTGATACTATGAAAAACGATCGTCACTAGAAGGATACTTACTTTTTTGCCAAAGGTCCCCCGATTAACGGTCCTTGGGGGAACTCACATTATGTTTGTCGATGCATATGGAACCGATAGGATGAGTCAAGTATTGATTCGGAATCTTTTCTTTTAACTATTTAACTCAGGCATTAATGTGTCTGATTGTCTTCACATAGAGATTACAAGTAGAGAAAATAAATTACTGTGCGACGAGGCACCAGAGAGAACTAAGAGTGTGTTAGCTATCCCGGGAGAGGATAGAAGTTTGAAGGTGCTACTTACGGAAGGCAAACTTAGGCCTAACAGTTTATAGTGATGGTCGACATTGAATAGATCGTGAGCACCATATCCTCATGTGAAGGATTTCATTTCATATGTTTGGGCTAGGAGAAGTCTTGAGATTCTTGAATGTGATATGAAATTTTTATCACCAATTACTGACGTTGAACGTCGTTTCACAGTGTTTTCGATGTCAATTGCTAAAATAGATGTGGCTAACACGGTTGATGCTTTGAAGCTTTATAGAAGAGAATCAGCAAGAAGAGAGCAGATGAAGCGAAGAAGAGAAAGGCAATAGAGAAGTCGATGGAGAATTTGGTTGATGTACAGGAACATGTCTATCTTTCTTCTCCATAAGCAAGACCACTGAGGAAGAGGAAAAAGAATAATCCTGTTGATAGTAAGAAAGATGTCGATTTAGACCCCTAGGGGAAGTCGATTGCTACTGCTTTAGCATCTGAACCGTCAATCTTGCCTTTTAATTCTGGTTTATCATCATTCAAGGAGACGAAAACCTTCCTTCAGAAGTCGAATAACTTTAAACTACCTGATGATGAAGAATTTTTAAGTGGAAAAAAGATGGAAGAGGTGATTGAGGCGGGGATTTTGTCGACATTCCGGATAAATGTTTCTTTTCCAGTTTCTTGATTGCTTCATATATTTATAAATGTTTCTATTTTGCAAACATTCTAGGCACAATTGCATCTGCGCAATAGGTACAAGACTGTTAATGATAGATGTACAAAACTCCAAAAGCTTAACGACACTAATAAGGCAAACAAAGCCAAACTTGACCAAGTAGTGAAGGAGTTGGAAGAGAAAAATTCAGCTTTGAAGGGTCAGTTGAAAGGTTTACAGGAGGAGATCGACCGACACTGCGATAATTCGATAAAGTCGAAGGAAATTATGGCAAATCAAGAGAGAGTTATCGCCGATTGAAAGGAACAAACTTTGTCGAACGTCGTCGAGACCATGTGTAAAGCTAGGGTAGAGCTCTTCAAGCAATACTTGTCCGGTGATCATGCCAAATGGGATACAACCGAAATGCAGACGGAGATCGACAATTATGAATAAATGGAACATTTTCAAAAAGAAGGATCTTCTACCGCAAATAAAGCTGTTGATGACGAAGATGATGAAGCGACTCCATCTACAGTCAATGCTACTGAAACTAGTGTTTAAACTACTCGTTGCAATATTTCAAGATTTTCCTTTTAAGATTGTCTTGGTCGGTTCGACCATGGCATGACCCTCGATCATTGTTGGGATTATGCTCGATGGCAAGAGTATAATAATGTATTTAACAATCTTATCAAATTAATAAAAGTGATTTCTAGTTTAACAAATCTTATAGCATTTATAGTTTAATTATTATATTTGTCAATAGTAAATAATCATAAGGTCAAAAGACTATGAGAAAAGAAGAATTGTTCGTACATCAAGATATGTATGAGGTAGACAAAATTCTTTAGTTACTCACGAATAATATGCACAACTTAAAATAAAGGTTGAGCACCTTTATTTTGTTAAAGTTGTAGATTCTTTTGCTAGCATTTAAGTAGGATCAAATGTGTTATGATGAGTTTTAAATCATCAAAGTGTAGTGTCCTTTGGATAAAAGAATCTAGTGCACTAGGAGCATTGAATACGATCACAATGAAATACTTTATCCAAAACCGTCAATGGACAAACGTTTTTCACTTGAAGACAATCGAAGAATCTATCTCAATCCTGAGATAAATGATGGACTTATGGTTGCAAGTGTTATCATTTGAGCTATCAATGAGTACGATTATATAGCATAGTCTATCCTCGATAGTTTGGTGGTATTCATTTGTTAATCAATAGAGGACTTCATTTATAGATATGGATATCATGGCTCCATTTATTAATGATAGTAGAATTTTGGATATTAAATCTTATTGTTAAGTTTTCAATATTGTCTATTAAAACATGGCTTCTGGACAAGTCAAAATATCCAAGTTCAAAATGTGGTTATATGAGTAAATATGGTAACTTGGAGAGCTATAGGCGATTTATGAGCTCTTGACGATTACTGATATTCTTCACGAGGATACACTTTATCCATTAAGATTGTTTAGGGTATGAATGAGCAATATTAACTTATTCTATCTTTATTTAAGAGTTCAATTTTAGTTGTTTAGTGGAATAAACTAAAATTAATAGATCTGACCTAAGTGAATTATTTATTGGTTGTGATTGGGTTATGTCTATTGGAGCTTAAATTTAGATAGCCCGCCAAGATCCCCAATCCACACGAATTTGCATAGATCACTTGATATATTCTAGCGGACCAATATATGGATCCATTTAGAATTGTAATGAGGCATGTGTACTTGTTTCTTGTTGTAAGAATGGGTTTAGTTCACATGTAGACTTTTTATTAAGGTCCAATGGATTTAATAAAGTAGAAAAAATTATATAATGGCTCATATAAGGTGTTGGGCGGCAAAGCTACTTAAAATAGTTTATTATATTGTTTTTTATTTTATCATTTAATTAGATGGAAATTAATGAATTTGGTAATTAATTACTTATTTAATTAAAAGTTAAAATCTTTTTTCTAGCAGGAGAAGGTCTCCTAATATTATACTATTGTTGGTAGTATAATTAAAATTAAAGACGGAATTATTTATCTAGTCAAATTAGGAAGTCTTTAATATGGTCACTAATACACTATTTGTGTTGGATTAGGAGTCTTGTTGTAGGAAAGAATTCTTTTTTGGATAAGGATTCTTGGTCACCAAGTAAATCCGCCTAAGGATAGGATTCTTGATCACCAAGTAAATCCATCTTATGAATGATTAAGTCTCCTAAGCTAAATACATGTAGAATTCGGTATATATATATATATATATATATATAGTTGAATTCAGCTATGCTATTGATTAAAAAAGAGAAAATTTCGGCCAAACATAATTTACAAGAGTAAATTTTGGCCAAAGAAGAATTTTGACTTAAAAGAACTTGCCTCTTGCTTTAGATAAATTCGTCAAACTCTAAAGATTGGTGTAGTGAAATTTGGTGAAGAAGAAAAGAAAGAAGGAATGTTATTTATTCGATAGTGCACTTGTAGCCTTTAAATTAAAAGGTTTTGTGTACAACATCGAATCTAGGCTCAGGCGAGTTTCAATCAAATTAATTGGTAATTCACAAGTGACCTAACGTTCTTTGTTTTTCTTCTCAGATGATTATTGTGACTAATAAAGGAAAAGATTTTATTTGTTTCCATCCTCATGTATACAATTTAAAGAAAGGGAACCCACACTCCTAGGTGATTCACGTTCGTAATTGGATTGAAAGATCTTGCGGATTCAATTCGGCGCTATTTCAATTGTCACAAGAAAAAGGTACGATACTTTTAATATACATCAATTAATCTAGGGTTAAGGTCCATTCTATTAAAGGGAAAAAATTTAAATATATCAAACCTAAGGATGCACATTTATCCCCGGGGCGCTAAATCCCTGCACCCTATCCCCATTTGAGGTTTTTTTTGGGGAAAATGGGGAAATGGGGGGAGGGGATGGGGATGATTTTTATCCCCAAATTAAAATGGGGATAGGGATGGGGAGACCCCTCCCCATCCCCATTTCCCCATTTCCCCCACAATTAAATTGAAATAGGGATGGGGATGGAGATCCCCATTTCTCCATTTTACCAAAAAGTATATAAATATAATTATAATATATATTTGAATTATTTGAAACATTTTAAGTTGAATTTATAATGCATTGATATTTTTTTATTTGTAATGAAAGTTTGTTTTTTTTTAATTTAATTTATAATTTTTAGTTAAATAGGGAAATGAGAAAATGGGGGAACGAAGGATACGAGAAAACAGAAAAAATGGGAAAAATGGGGAATTGGGGATGGGGGTGGGGGACCTCCCCCCAAACATCCCTATCCCCATTTTCCTCAAATGGGGAAATGGGAGGGGGGATGGGGGGACCTATATCCATCCCCATTCCCCATACGTGCATCCCTAATCAAACCCTAATTTCACGCTTCCGTTGTGCGATTTTCCCTACAATCATATCTTTTGTATGACTAAAACTTTCACATAATATATATTTTACATGTCATTAATTTATAGGAACGGATCAACCATCATAGGATCCACATTTTTTGCTTAAATCGAGAGAGACAAGCTTGTAAAATTGCTCACAAACATGAGTCGACTGCTAATATATTTGTATTACAACTTATAGACATGCCTAAATCGGTTGAAGCAATTTTTTAAATAAAATTGAAGCATGAATCGGTTGAGGCAATTGAAGCTTGTTTAACTGAGTTTTTAGGTCGACACGACCGTGAGCACATTAAAATTCACATATAGGCATTTTTTAGGTCAACACGACCAACAGTACATTGAAATTCACATGTAAGCATTCTTTGCATCGACATTGTCCCCAGAGCTATTCCCTCATTTCTTATGTACAATGTCGAATGAGGATATTGGAAGTTTAATTCATCTCTCACCTCGTCAGTAGGATGATGTCGTTTGATTCCTGTAAAGCCAAAGTATTGCTTGTCTAGGTCAACATCTTAACAAGTAGTAAAGATTAATTGTTATTGGTGAGCTCAGTTTTGCTCTTAGTTGCACTAAGTTTTCATCATCGCTCATAGTGGGTTGATTTGTCAGTATCAAATATTTGATGAAAGGAATAAATAAAGAAAAATGAAAATTTAAAACAGATAAAGTTAAAAAAGGTAATGCTTTAGATGTAGAGCGTTCCAACTATTATGTATTTTTTGACCATTGATAACTCATAGCTTATATGCCCCTCGACCCATGATATAAGTTATCTGATAGGGACCTTCCCATGTAAGGCTCAATTTTCCTGCTCCTTCTTCCCTGGTATTTTGGAATACTTGTCTGGGAACCCAGCCGTTGATTTTAAATACTCGAGTCCTCACTTTTTGTTGTAATGTCGTGCGACTTGTTACTGGTACGATTGTATTCGAATGGCAGCTCGGTCTCATTGTTAATCAAGATGATCCAATTTAAAGGTGAGTTTTGAATTATTTCGTTCCTCAATCGGGTCTTCACTTCGTGCTGTGACAAGTCAAGTCTCAACTGGAATCACAACTTCTGATCCATAGACAAGTGAGAAAGAGGTTTAACCTATCAACCGACGGAGTGTTGTTCTGTACGACCATAATATTTCTGAAAGTTTCTCAACCCATTCACCTTTTTCTGCCTCCAAGCGTTTTTTCAACGTATTAACGATGGTTTTGTTTATCGATTCCGCCTATCCAGTGGCTTGAGGATAACGAGGTGTTGAGAAACTTAATTTAATTCCATACTTGTCATAGAAATTTTTTAATTCATAAGAGATGAATTGGGATCTGTTATCGGTTACTATCTCCCAAGGCACTCCGAAGCTGTAAATAATGTTTTCCCAAACGAAGTTATATACCTCGGTCTCACGTACATGTTGGAATGCTCCAATTTCAATCCATTTTAGTAATCTGTCATTATTAGCATGTAGATAACACCTCCAAGTTCTACAGGGAGTTTACCTACAATATCCTTTCCTCATTTCATAAAAGGCCAAGGGGCCGAAATTGAGTTCAGCACACCAAGAGGGAGTTGCGATATTGGTGCAAACCTCTGGCATTTGTCGTAGGTCTTCACATGCTTCTAAGAGTCAATCCTCATTGTCGACCAATAATATCCGTTTGGACAAACTTTGACCACCCAAATGATTTCTTCATTCTTCATCATAAAGGCTATTGAGAACATCATGCACCTCTTGTAGGGTGACACACCTCAAGTAAGAACCTGTAAATGATTTCATGTAAAGCTTACCGTACACGATACAAAAATTTATGGCCTTTGCTTTGATCTTTCTTGCTTCAGATTTGTCTTCAGGCATAATGTCAGCCTAGAGATAGTTAAGCAAGGGATCCATCCAGCTAGTTCCATGGTTGACTGGTGTGACTGCTTCGACGTCTTGAATAGTCGGTGTCATGAGATGTACGATGGGGATTGACTTTGAACCACTGGTCAATGTTGATCCTAGGCTTGCCAATGCATCTCCCCGAGAATTCTTCGATCTTTGTTCTTGTTGAATAATGAACTCGTTGAAAGTCAATAGTAGTTGTGTGGCCTTTACCAAGTACACCATCATCCATTGGTCTCTTGCTACGTTTAACCCATTCATCTATCGGATGACTAGTTACAAGCCGTTGTGTACTTGAATATTTTTGATGTTCAAGTTATTCGCGAGGTTGATCCCAGCGATCGATTCCTCGTATTCGGCTTTGTTGTTCATCTCACGAAATTTGCAATGAATCAATTGCTCTAGTGTATCTTCCTATGGGGATTTTAGCACCAATCCAATTTTTCAACCCATGATATTGCTAGAATTGTCAACTGACAAGGTCTATTTTTCGGTCGTAGGAATCTTTGTGAGGGCTATTAGTTCTTGTTCAACCTATACATTCTCATAAGGGGTAAAATATGAGATAAAATCAGCTTATACCTGTGATTTTTTTACCGTCCGAGGATGGAAATTGATATCGTATTTGCTTAACTCCACCAACCACTTTGTCATTCGACTTGAAAATTCAGACTGATACAAAATATTTTTAAGCCGAAAAGCAGTTAATACCTTAACAAAATGGCATTGGAAATATGGTCTCAGTTTACGTGTTGTAACAACAAGGGCTAGCGCAAGCTTCTCCAGTTGACTGTATTTGGTTTCTGCATCGAGTAACGACTTACTTACGTGGTATACTGGATGTTACTCACCATCTTTTTCTTTGATCAGTACGACACTTACGACTATGTTGGATACCGCCAGATATAACAGTAACACCTTACCGTCTTTTGGTTTCGATAACAATAGGGCGACATCAAATACATTTTTAAATTCTATAGCGCTTTCTCGCAATCATAGTTTGAACCCCTTGTTTTTTCTCAAGGTATTGAAGAAATGGTGACAGCGTTTGGACAATTTGGAGATGAATCGATTTAGGGCTGATTTATAACTTGTGAGCTTTTACACATCCTTGCTGCATCTAGGTGATTCAATCCTTTGTATCAACTGAATCTGATCCGGATTGGCCTCGATGCCTTTCTAGGTGACCAAGTAACCTAAAATATTTCTTGAAGAGACACTAAAGAACTCTTAGTGGGGTTCAATTTCATACCGTATTTGTCATGGACGTCGAACGATTGCATCAAGTGCTCGATGTGTTGTTGTGCAACTAAGGATTTAACCAGCATGTCATCGATGTAAACCTCTATTGTCGAGCCAAGCATTTCAGTGAAAATTTTGTTTACAAGCCTTTGGTAGGTCGCCCTTGCATTTTTCAAACCAAAATGCATTACTTTATAGCAAAAAGTACCTCGCTCCGAGACGAAAGCTATTTTTTCCTGGTTGTCATGATGCATCAAGATCTGGTTGTAGCCTGAGTATGCATTCGTGAAGCTGAGTAGTTCATGTCCTGTTGTTGTGTCGACTAGCATATCGATATGAGGAAGCGAGATGAATCTTTGGGACATGCCTTGTTGAGATCTGTGAAGTCGATGCAAACACGCCATTTCCCGTTCTTTTTCCTCACGACCACGACGTTTGCCAGCAAATCGGGATATTTAACTTCTTTGATTGATCCGATATCGAGTAACTTCTGGATCTCTTCATTGATTATTTTCTTTCTTTTTAGGGTGAATTTCCTTCGTTTTTTCTTCACGGGTCAGTGATCCGGGTCTACCTACAATCGATAAACTATTACCTTTGGGTCGATGCCAACCATGTCTGAATAAAACCAGGCAAAGTTGCTACGTCGTTCTCTCAAGAATTTGATTAGTCATTCACGAACTTCAACTGGCAGTCTAGATCCAATGAACACCATTCGCTATGGCTGTTCTGGGTCAATTGACACCTAGTCGAGTTCCTCTACCTCTTATTCCCCTTTTATTTCTTGTACTCTCCATTTGGTTAGGAATTTTATCATTTGATGATAGGTCGATGAGATTGCTTTCATCTCTTGTATCCAAGGCCTGCCTATGATTTGTACGGGGATTAGCAGTCAAGCACCAAGAAGTTGATGTAGAGATTCACTCATTCGGCATAAACTTGTAGTACAACCTCTCATAGGGTGCTTTTCTGATCCCCACTGAACCCTGTCAACATGGTTGTTCGGCGGTTGGGTTTGGACTCGTCGACCTGTATTTCTCTGAGAGCAATGTTAAACAGAATGTTACATGAGCTACCATTATCGATTAAAATGCGTTTTGTTAGACAATTCACGATATGTAAAAAAATAACAGGTGCATCATGATGAGGAGAAAACAAATCTGATTTGTCCATAGACTTGAAGGTGACAGTCACGTCGACACTAGAGGGGTTCTCCAGATTGTGTCAAATTTCCATGTTTAACATCTGTCGTGTGTGCCTTTTTGCTACAGAATAACTCACTTCGCTAACTTTTGGACCTCTCGCGATGTAGTTGATTACTCTATCTTACTGAAGGGACCCCGGGGACTACTCACTTTGGTTTGCCATTTGTCATCGTGTTGAGCGAATGTCTGTTTCCCTTTGTTTGTTAGGAGTTCTTATAGATGTCCCTGCTTGAAGAGCTCTGCAACTTCAAGTTTGAGGGCGATGCAATCCTCTGTTCGATGGCCATGATCTCTGTGAAAATCACACCGTAATCTTGTAAGGAAAATTGCACAACAGAAGCGTGAAAATATATAAATTAGGGTTTCAGTATAAATAAAAAAATTTCCCTTTTTAATAACAAGAACCTTAACCCTAGATTAATTGATGTATATAAAAAGTATCGTACCTTTTTCTCGTGACGATTGAATTAGCACCAAATTGAATCCGTAAGATCTTCCAATCCAATCATGAACGTGAATCACCTATAAGTGTGGGCCCCCTTTCTTTAATTGTATACCTGATGATGGAAACACACAAAATCCTTTTCTTTGTTAGTCACAATTATCCTCCAAGAAGAAAACAAAGAACGTTAGGTCACTTCTGAATTATCAATCAATTTGATTGAAACCCGTGTGAACCTTGATTCGATGTTGTACACAAAACTTTTTAATGTAAAGGCTACTAGTGTACTATCGAAAACTAAACGTTCTCTCTTCCTTTTCTTCTTTGTCGAATCTCACACTATTTCTATAAGTTGATTGCATTTTGTTCTAGAGAAAAAACAAAATTTCTCTCTAAAAATTCTATGGTAGCCGAATTCTTTCTAAAAATTCTCACCCTTGGCCGAAATTATCTAAGCCATATATATATATATATATGATGGCTGAATTCTTAGCCCTAAAATATATAAGGTTGGCCAAATTCAACTTATATTTAATTTAGGAGACTTAATCCTTTCCTAAGAAGGATTTACTTGATGGACAAGAGTTCTATCCTTAGGTTAATTTACTTGGTGACCAAGAATCCTTTTCTAAAAAGAATTATTTCCAACACCAAGACTCCTAATCCACTTCAATAGAGTACTTGTAACCATATTAAAGATTTTCTAATTTGACTAGATAAATAATTCCTTTTATTTATCTATTTATCAAATATAATCTTTAATATTAATTATACTACCAATAATAGTACAATATTAGGAGACCTTCTTCTACTAGAAAAAAGGATTTTGACTTTTAATTAAATAAATGATTAATTACCAAATTAATTAATTTCATTTAATTAAATGATAAAATAAAAATAATATAATTAAGCTAAACTATATAGCTTTGCCGCCCAACACCATATATAGGCCATTATATTATTTTTCCTCTTTTATTAAATCCCCTGGACCTTAATAAAATGTTCACATGTAAACTAGACCCATTCTTACAAAAAGAAACAAGTCCACATGCCTCAATAAAATTCCAAATGGACCCATAAATTGGTCCAGTAGAATATATCAAGTGATCAATGCAAGTTCGTGTGGATTGAGGATCTTGGCGGGCTATCTAAATTTAAGCTCCAATAGACACAACCCAATCACAATCAACAAATGATTCACTTAGGTCCGATCTATTAATTTTAGTTCATTCCACTAAAGAACTAAAATTGAACTCTTAAATAAAGATAGAAAAAGTTAATACTCCTCATTCATACCCTAGACAATCTTAATGGAGAAAGTGTATCCTCGTGAAGAATACAGTAATCACCAAGAGCTCATAGACCGCCTATAACTCTCCAAGTTACAATATTTACTCATGACCACATTTTGAAATTGGATATTTTGACTTGTCCAGAAGTCATGTTTCAATAGACACTGTTGAAAATTTAACGTTAAGATTTAATATCCAATACCTCAAAACATCCATATGATGATATTCTACTCTCATTTCATAAATGGAGCCACGATGTCCATATCTATAAATGAAGTTCTCTATCGATTAACAAATGAATACCACAAAACTATCGAGGATAGACTATGCTATATAATCGTACTCATTGATAGCTCAAATGATAACACTTGCAACCATAAGTCCATCATTTATCTCAAGATTATGATAGACTCTCTGATTGTCTTCAAGTGAAAACTTTTAGCCATTGACTGTTCTAGATAAAGTATTTCACTGTGATCCAATTCAATGCACCCAGTGCACTAGATTCTTTTACCCAAAGACACCAAACTTTGATGATTTTAGACTCATCATAACACATTTCATAACACATTTGATCCCACTCAAATGCTAGCAAAAGAATCTACAACTTTGACAAGATAAAGGTGCCCAACATTTATCTTAAGTTGTGAATATTATTCAAGACTATCTAAAGAATTGTGTCTACCTCATACATATCTAGATGTATGAACAATTCTTCTTTTCTCATAGTCTTTTAACCTTATGATTATTTACTTTTGACAATTATAATAATTAAACTATAAATGCTATAAGATTTGTTAAACTAGAAATCACTTTATTAATATGAAAAGATTGTCAAATACATTATTATACTCTTGCTATCGAACATAATCCCAACAAATCTTGCATCCCAATGTTCCGGATGGGCACTCATTTTTCATGGCCATATTACCGTCCTACCAATTTCTCTCATTACTGCATCGAGGTCAATTGGTTCGATACTGGGTAATATTCTGGAACACGGACTTGTGGTCGATATGCTCTTTAGTACTCAAGATCGTATGGTCGCCTGTCATTCAAACTTTCTTGCTAATCCTGTGAGCTGCACCTACTATTTGTTGGGTAAGGTTCTGACCTTATGTCGTTTGACCTTTTGTCCACCCTGTCATTTCTCTTGTTTGTTTGGTTGTTGATCTTTCCTACAAAATTAGCCTCACCTTTCTCCCATTTGATTTGAGGCCATGCCTTTGCTATAGGTCTTCCATTGTTCTGCATATTGAGTTCTTTTTATAAGTCAGAATCAAACCTGAGGCCTTTTCTAAAGGTGTAAATGGCGGTCGCTTCATTGCAATAAGGAATCTATACTTTTTCTCTGTTGAAGCGGCCGACATACTGATCGTGCCAAAATTGTCATATATTTTGGCCCTCAATTCCATATTCTTTTGCTTGTTTCTAGTGTATTTTGGTGTCTAATGGCTATATTCTTGTCATTACAGGCATTCAGTGTCTTTTTAGGTAAAAACTGAGATTCGGTGGCTAAAGGGCTGAAAATTGTAAGAAAAGATTGTGTAGCATATCCAACTTTGAAGAGTCATATCTTTCTTTTAGGATTTATATATGCATTCTTCTATATATATTCCAAAAGCCCCGAAATTTTAGTTTCCAGCGGTTTTTACGGATTGTGATTTCGAGATTTCTAGAGGGAGTTATGCATATTTTAATAACTGTTGTGTAGAGATGCATGGGTTATGTACGGTTAACCACCAACGCATTTTCCCGTGCATCGGGAGTCGTGAATTTAACGGGATCAACTCTTGAGGATGAAAATCAGCCATTTGTAAAGGGGCAAATGTGTGTTTTCATGGCCATATCATGCCCTAACTGTTGGAACCCCGTTCACCGATCACGCAGCGGAACTAGGTTTTAAAAATTTTATAATACAAATCATAATCTGTATCTGGGACCAGTGAACTTGGGATCGTAATTATTTTTCGGAACTAATACATACAATATGTATACATAGGAAATTGTAATCAATAAAATCAGAAGAACATGCCAACGTTTGGAGGTTCCTTCACTTTACGTTATGCTTCTGTCTGAACCAATCTTACCAGTGTTTGGAAGCTCCTGTCTGAACCACTCGATCTTCCTTGCTATCTACCGGGACTGGTAACTGCATGTGGGCGCGTCATGTCTCAGAAAATTGAATGGAGGATGCAGAGAAATACTTGAAGAAACTTTTTCTTCTCAATTTAGTGTATTGTTTTCATGCACACATGAATTGCATCTCATGCAAAACTTATATCGACAGATGTGGTTCAATCCTTAAAATCATAATATATATCTAATATATATGTATACATAAAATGAAAAGGCAGGCGTGGGTAAGACAAAAGAAATATATAGCAGAGGCATATATATTGTTGGAAAAAAAATAGCAAAGGCGTTATATATATATATGAATATCACGCCTAAAATTTTCTTTCACCTGATGCATTTCTATTTCACGACAACACATGCGTTATATATATATATATATATATATATATATATATATATTTAAATTAATATATAAAACATATATATCATATATATACATCCTTGTTTGTATCTTATACAAACACTTATATATGTGCACACACCAATTTGCATCCAATGCAATCTCTTGTGTTATAACCGATATATATCTTTTAATTATCCTTTTCAAATATATCTAATATATTAAACTGATAATAAGTATTTTAAATTTAAACTTAAATTCAAATACTTAGATAAATGATTTAGTAAAATAAAATAATCCTATTATTTTATCTTCACCTAAATCCATATATCAGCTAACACCCTCCAATTAATAGTTAATTAATAATTCATAATTATCAATATAATTAAATAATATAATTATTTAATTAATTTAACTATTAACATTCATTAATTAAATAATCTCATTATTCAATTAATTCCTGAATATATACGTGTCACTTTTGTAACACAATTAATTGGACAATTCAATTAATTAACTGTAACCCTTGTTACCTAAATCGATCGCGCTAGCAAGGGGACCTAATGGACCCACAGTATTTTGAGCTCTAATAATCCTCGGAATCATTAATTAAACTCTTTAATTAATACTCCTTGATTATTAACTCCGGTGTTATTCCACTAAAAACCCGAAGCTGCACTCTCTCAACTGTAGACGCTTTTACACAGACCGATACAGCTCGGTGTCCATCGATATAGCTATTACACATGGTGTGATCCTCCACAGTAGTTCATAATTAGAGCAACGCCATAATGTCAGTTATACCTCTCTAATTACATATATCCTTTAAGTACCATTGATTCTATAATGAACAATAAATCTTATTTCCTCATGGAATTAGGAGAGCGCTCATATTGTCCAAGCCCCGAATGAACCCTTAAGAGAACTACCATCTACTCTTCACAAAAAGGAGTGGATTCCACTATTGTGTACAAACCTTCCCAGCCACAAGCTAAACCGCAATCACAACATACGGAGTATATTGATCAGAAAATGCATCTGACCTCACCCATGGTATATCAAAGACTACGATTTAACCTGAAGGAGTCGATAAGTCACTCAGGATTAAGATCACCCACATATAGCCATCATTAGTTGATATATATGAATCTCATCAGTAAACGGATCTTGGTGAGAGATTCATATAGATCACAACCCTGTCCTATATGATCACATCATACAAGGTGCCTCTAGTCCCATATCTCATATGAATGATTCAGGATAGAATCATCGTACATTATGGAATGGAACACAACTATAGATTAACCATAAATAAAGTACCCAACTTTATTTGCTATCTATGGACTTTTTAGATTGCACGTCTCTTACTGTATCCATCCGTATATGACACTCATATACACAGTTGAAGATTACATCTGGCAATCTTGGATGTTTAAATATATGCACAAGTTCATAAAATAAATAACATAACAAGAATGAATTGAACTTTTCTTTTTATTTATTTCATAAATCCATTTACAAACTACATCTTTAGGGTATAAACCCCAACAATCTCCCACTTGCACTAAAGCATGTAAGGCATGTCTCGTAACCCTAGACCATCTAGGTGACCCAAAAACATTTTAGTTGGTAAGGTCTTTGTAAATGGATCAGCATGATTGTCTTGTGAGGCTATCTTAGTGACGATCACAACTCCTCTCTGCATTATCTCTCTGATGAGATTATACTTTCTCTCTATATGCTTCCATCTTTTGTGGCTTATTGGTTATTTGGAATTAGCCATAACACCACTGTTATCACAATAAAATGTGATGGGCATATCCAAATCTGGAACAACTTCCAGATCACTTAAGAATTTATGGAGCCAAACATCCTCTTTAGCAGCTTCACAAGCGGCTACATATTCGACTTCCATAGTGGAGTCAGCAATGCAAGATTGCTTGATACTTCTCCATACAATAGCTTCACCACCCAGGGTGAATACTGATCTAGAAGTGGGCTTCCTAGAATCCCTGTCTAACTAAAAATCAGAATTCGTGTATCTTAACTGGATCAAATCCTGCCCGGAATACACTAGCATATAGTCTCTCATTCTCCGAAGATACTTAACAATTGTCTTGACAGCAACCCAGTAATCCAATCCTGGGTTGGACTAGTATCTGCAGACAACTCCCATTGTATAGCAGATGTCTGGTCTCGTGCATAACATAGCATACATGAGACTACCTACTGCCAATGCACATGGTACACGTCTCATATCCTCAACCTCTTGAGGTGTCTTAGGACACTGTTCCTTAGACAAGTGAACTCCATGCCTAGAAGGTAAATTACCTTTCTTGGAGTTTTGCATCGAAAATCGCATAAGAATCTTATCGATATATTATCGATATATGATGTCTGAGACAATGCTATGAGTTTGTTCTTACGATCCCTTATAAGTTGGATCCCTAGAACATAACTCGTCTCTCCAAAATCTTTCATTTGGAATTGGCTAGCCAGTCAGCCCTTTACATCAGACAACACTCCCACATCATTCCCAATGAGTAAGATATCATATACGTATAGGACCAAGAAAACTATTTTCTTATCAATGATATGCTTGTAGACACAAGGCTCATCGACAATCTACTCGAAGCCACAGGTTTTGATCACATCATCACACCTAATGTTCCAAGATCTTGATGCTTGCTTAAGTCCATAAATGGACCTTTACAGCTTGCAAACCTTTTGCTCTTGATCAGGAGACACGAATCTCTCTGGTTGCATCATATAGATGCTCTTATCAAGATTTCCATTCAAGAATGCAGTCTTGACGTCCATTTGCCAAATTTTGTAATCGAAATAGGCAGCAATGGATAAGAGAATCGTAATAGACTTAAACATGGCTACTGGCGAGAAGGTCTCTTCATAATCGACCCCCTCTTTCTGGGTATAACCCTTGGCCGCTAGCCTTGCCTTGAAGGTCTCTACCTTCCCGTCTACTCCTCTCTTTTTCCTGTAGATCCACTTACACCCTATGGGTTTTACCCCATCCGATAAGTCTATAAGATCCCAGAATGAGTTAGAGTACATGGACTCCATCTTGAGAATCATGGCTTTAAGCCATTCCTTTGTATCAGGATCTTCTATTGCATTCTTAAATGTCAATGGATCATCAACACTATCAGCAGAGACAACACTTTGTCCCTCACCTATAGATAAATAGCATTCAGGTTTTCTCACAACCCTCTCACTACATCTAGGTGGTAGTGTATCCTGATCAGGAACCATCTGACTCTCAGATGTTTGTGGAACATCAACTCTTGTTGATGAAGCACTAGTCTCACCAGGCTCCAACTCATTTAATACAATCTTGGAACGAGGTTTATGGTCACTAATCTAATTGTCCTCAAGAAACGTTGCATTTGTCGATACAAATACTTTGTTATCTTCGGGACTATAGAAGTGTCCACCTCTGGTCTCCTTGGAGTATCCTACAAACAGAAAAACAACAGATTTGGAGTCTAGCTTTCCGATTCTATTCTTCAGCACGTGTGCTGGACACCTCTATATATGGAAATGTCGTAAACTAGCTTTACGACCATTCCACAACTCTAGGGGAGTCTTAGGAACAGATTTGGATGGTTCTACATTCAAAATGTATGTAGCTGTTTGTAACGCATATCCCCAGAAGGAATTTGGTAATGATGAGAAACTAATCATAGATCTCACCATTTCCATTAGGGTTATATTTCTCCTCTCCGCTACACCATTTTACTGAAGTGTACCGGGGGCTGTGAGTTGGGAAACTATCCCATGCTCGACCATGGAGTCTTCAAACTCTTGGTCAAGGTACTCACCTCCACGATCCGATCATAGTGACTTGATATTCCTACCTAATTGATTCTCAACTTCAGCTCAGAATTCTTTGAACTTTTCAAATGTTTTCGACTTTCGTTGTATCAGGTAGACGTATCTGTATCTTGAGTAGTCATCTATAAAGGTGACAAAATACTCATAACCACCACTTGCTTTAACATTCATCGGTTCGTAGACGTCTGTATGTATAAGCCCTTTTCCAGTAAAAGGTCTCTTAGTAATCTTACCTTCCAGACAAGATTCACAGACAGGTAAGGTGCCAACCTTTAACTCACTTAAAGGTCCGCATTTTACTAGTCTGTCTATCCGGTCAGGGTTGATATGACCAAGCCTTAGATGCTAGAGATACGTGTCATTATCTGGAGAAATCTTATGTCGTTTAGTTTTTGGTTTTTCAACCTTAAACATTTCAGTGTTGAGTAGTGTAGTATGTATTAACAGTCTTAACACATACAAATTGTTTTCATTAATTTCTGAACAAATATTCAGACCATTCTTTCCAATAAAAACAGACTTATTATTAAAAGAAATAGAATACGATTGTTCTAACAATTTACAAACGGAAATCAAATTCCGTGTAAATCCAGGAATATAAAAAACATTGTTCAATAATAAAAAAACTATTATTATTACAAAATTGCAATCTTATTGCTCCCACTGCTTTTGCCGACACGACATCCCCCGACCCCACACGTATTGAGAAGGCTCCCTCCTCTAGCTGTGTCCAAGAATCAGTCCACTGTAAAAGAAGAACAAATATGGTTAGTAGCTCCCGAATCAATTATCCAGGATGAAGAATCACCTTCCACTAAACAAGATTCAAGAACAAGTAAATCATATTTACCTTTCGTCTTTTTCTTCTTGGCTACCTCCTCTAGGTATTGAGGACAGTTCCTTTTCCAGTGCCCGACCTTATCACAATGGAAACATTTTCCTTTGCCTTGGTCGGTGGAGGCGCCCTTCTTTTTGCTTTGGGCTTTCTTGGGTTGTGGCTTACCCTTCGCCTTCCAAGCAGACCTCTTCCTCTTTTTATTATTTAAGGAGAAAGATGGTTCAGCAACATTTGCCTCACCGATCTTTCCCTTATTGTCCTTAATTAAAGACTCAAAAGTAGCAAGCTCATTGAGCAACTGTGTAAGACTGAACTTTAACTTGTTCATCCCGTAGTTGCTTTTAAACTGATCGAAACTCTTCGGAAGAGTCGTCAGTATGAGGCTCACCTGACTGGGTTAGTCAATGGCCCTACCATTGACTTCTGTCGTGTTAAAGTAGGACATCATGCTCAGGACATGTTCCCGAACTGAAGTTCCTTCCTTCATGCGAGCGAGCATAGCGGAACAAACAGCTTCATGTAGCTTTTGCTCAGAGGACTACCCGAACATAGCTTGCAATGACTCCATGATTTATAATGCTGAAGTCATTGCTTCTTGCTTTGTGACAAGCACGTCTGTCATAGATGCCAACAGATATGTTCAGGCCTTCTCATCAGATGAGACCCATCGTTGGTATGCCTCACGAACAGTTCGTGTGGCATTGGCAGTAGGCGCTAGAGGACATTCCTCCGTAAGCACAAACTTGAGGTCTTTGGTGACCAAAATTGCATTAATATTAAGTTTCCACTTTGTGTAGTTATCACCAGTTAATTTTTCGTTTGCAAGATTTTGAAGTAATGCAGAAGACATTGCTGAAATAAATAAAACATTCATTCAGTCATTTATTTAAAACAAGTGTGTTTTGGTATAAATTTAAACATGATGCATGAACATGTTTAACGAACTAGAAATACCCTAAAAATAGTTACTATACACCGACAATCCAACATACCATAAAAAAGTGCCGTCTTAGGGTCGGTCAAATCTTTGCATGTTGGACCGAGATATTCTCAATCAAATGATATTCTAGAATAACTCTTATTCCATATCACTCAAGCATCGTTTATTCAGTCAGGTTTTTAATTAACAAACTTAATCAAAACCTTCGTGAGTGTAACCCACAATTTCAGATCTCATGAGCTTAACTCGAGAATTGCCGCCTTTGGGTTGGTCAATCCCGAAATACCCTCAGAAATCCTATCTGTCAGGGAATCAACCTTGGTATTGACCTTTGTAGAAACCCTCCTTAGGGAGGAAGAAAGCAAAGCCGTCATGAGGCCCCACTCGGATCTCACGGTGTTGAACTAATGATGGAGACCGCGGGATATATATGTCATATATCCCTCTCCCACTCACTATTTTAAATTAGGGTTTTCTTTTAACCGTTAATGCACCTAGACTCTAACGGATTAAACGACTAACTTTAATCAAGTTATCTAGCGCATTAACTAATTAGAACCAAAATCTAATTAACTAATAAATTATTAATGATTTTTAACAATAAAAAATCTAATCTATTAGTGAATAATTTAAGCCTTTGTAAACTATTTACTAGGGTTAGATTATTTTGTTAGTGTTTACCAAATTTTAACTATTAAAACTCTAACACTTTATTCGGTTCATTTATTATTAGGTAATTAATCATATTAATCCTAATTACAATAAATGACCCTATTAATCTAACTTATTAAACTCTTTAATAACTAGATTAATATTAATGAGAATTACCAAGTTTTCTAACCATTAAACAAAAAATAATCTCATTATTCATAGCCAATTATGTATATTGCCCATTTTAATCACATTAAAAAAAATACATAAAATATCAGGCTATGATGTATGTATGGCATATCAAATATATTTGTGTAGGCACATCTAATCTAAATGACATATGTATGCATGACAATGCTTTTATCATCACATAATATAAAACATACATGAATTGACCGAGTACTGTGGATTATTTAACCTAAAAATTGGAATCTAAAATTACAAAAAATTCCCAGGGCATTCCTTGGTCTTCTAGTAACTTCAGATATCTTCCAATCTCTTCAGGTCACTCCGATTCATCCCATGAATCCATCTTCACGATTTTTCCATGTCTTAAATATAGGTTACATTTTTATTTTTTTATTTTTTTACAATAAAATAATAGTAAAAAAAATATAAACAAAAAAATAATAATAATACAACCCATAAACCCTAAATCCACAGTACCATATAATTAACGATCAATCATGTATTTGTAAATTAAAAAAAAAATTAATATACATACAAAAACATCATGCAATCAATTTAAATTGTTCCTACACAATTCATACATACAGGCGCATCGAAAACAATTTTATGTTCCGAAAAATAAATTGGCTCTGATACCAATTGTTGGAACCCCGTTCACCGGTCACGCAGCGGAACTAGGTTTTAAAATTTTTATAATACAGATCATAATCTGTATCTGAGACCAGTGAACTTGGGATCGTAATTATTTTTCGGAACTAATACATACAATATGTATACACAGGAAATTGTAATCAATAAAATCAGAAGAACATACCAACGTTTGGAGGCTCCTTCACTTTACGTTATGCTTCTGTCTGAACCAATCTTACCAGTGTTTGGAAGCTCCTGTCTGAACCACTCGATCTTCCTTGCTATCTACCGGGACTGGTAACTGCGTGTGGGCGCGTCATGTCTTAGGAACTTGAATGGAGGATGTAGAGAAATACTTGAAGAAACTCTTTCTTCTCAATTTAGTGTATTGTTTTCATGCACACATGAATTGCATCTCATGCAAAACTTATATCGACAGATGTGGTTCAATCCTTAAAATCATAATATATATCTAATATATATGTATATATAAAATGAAAAGCCACAAGCTAAACCGCAATCCCAACATACAGAGTATATTGATCAAGAAATGCATCTGACCTCACTCATGGTATATCAAATACTACGATTTAACCTGAAAGAGTCGATAAGACACTCAGTATTAAGATCACCCACATATAGCCATCATTAGTTGATATAAATGAATCTCATCGGTAAACGGATCTTGGTGAGAGATTCATATAGATCATGGCCCAGTCCTATATGATCACATCATACAAGGTGCCTCCATTCCCATATCTCATATGAATGATTCAGGATAGAATCATCGTACATTATGGAATGGACCGCAACTATAGATTAACCACAAATAAAGTACCCAACTTATTTGCTATCTATGGACTCTTTAGATTGCACGTCTCTTACTGTATCCATCCGTATATGACACTCATATATACAGTTCGAGATTACATCTGGCAATCTTGGATGTTTAAATATATGCACAAGTTTATCAAATAAATAACATAACAAGAATGAATTGAACTTTTCTTTTTATTTATTTCATAAGTCCATTTACAAACTACATCTTTAGGGCATTAACCCCAACACTAACCTTCTAAGCCTATAAATACATCACTTTTGCCACATGACCCATGATCTTTCATTCAAAAAGTCATCCTTTAATCCACACATCATCTTCTTCACTAAATCAAGAGAGAGAGAGAAGCTTCCATAGGTCATCCATGGAGGTTTTCCTCCATGGATGCCTCCTCACCATCACCTTATACCTTTAACAACCCGTTCTTGAAAGAGTTTCAAGAAGTTGGAGATCCGAGATGACAATTGGGCACCTCTTTGAGCTTAGAGATCCGGGATTGACAACCTGAGGTTTCTTCTATTTACTCTTCTCTTGTTATTTTCATCTTTGATGTGTATCCACATTTGGGAAATATATGAACCCTAACACTAGTGCCATTTATTTGATTAACTTGCATTTAATTTCTTCAATATAGTTTCATTTAATGTTTTTAATGCAATTGAGTGCTTCTTGGATTAGGAAGATATGCCATCTCTTAGTTCATGATGAGTATCAATTTATTTTGAGTTTTAAAACGGAATATATATCTTCTTGGATTGGGTAGAAATGACATCTCTCAAGCCAAGTTAGATACCCACTTTTAAGTTGATTAAAACTAGCTAAATTGAATGAAATAAATGTACAGTGAATATGCCATTCCTATGCATTTAGGCTTCAATGGAAAGGGGTGATTTGTGAACATGTAATTCCAAGCCATCCCTAACCATTAGAATCTATCTAGGCTTCAAGGATGACTCTCTCATAAGCCAACCAAATAGTTGTGTAGTAGAGAGTTGATTGATAAGAGTCCTTATCTTTCCAAATCAAGCCAATAAATCGCGAGTGAGAGCTATTGATTATAAGCCACCTTAAAAGGTAGATTAGCCCTATTGGTTATTAAAAAGTTGCTATTACGGTTAGTTATTATAAGTGGCACGAATGTTGTGGTTGTCATGAGTACCTTATGTATCCATAATCTTGCATCTCTCCTATCCATCCATTTTATATTTATCACTTTAATCACTATTCATATCTCTACACGTTCTCTCATTTTTATTTTCTTTATTTCCATGTTCTTTCACTCACACACTCAACATGTTACAATTCACACACATCACTCTCACCCTTGCCATGTTCTTATTTACATTGCTTTCAATAATCACTAAAACATGAGACGATACCCTATGGACGATACCCTCACTTACCGCTTTACTAGTTTTCAAACTTTAGAGCACATTGCATAAGACGTTTTATAAATATTCTTTAGATACACAATTTCTTAACGACGGAAAAAGCATTCATCACATACGTCCTCAAGTTTTCACCGTGTATTTGTGTTATTGTATATAGATCATCTGAATGCTTTTCTAATTTGCGACTGCTCGTAAATTGCCCTTGAATGTATCTATAAGCTATGCAAAAGAAGCAATAGAATTGTTAGGTAAATTTGTATACCATTGTAATGTTGGGCCATTAAGACTGTACCCAAATGCTTTGCACAAGCGTGCCTCTCTTAGGTCGCGCAGGAATGCCGTTGTGAACATTCTTTGCTTATACTGGACGATATGGTCATCCGGATCCGTTGTTCCTTCGTACTGCTTCATATTTAGGAAGCTAAATTTCTTGTGTATTTCGGTGAGAGCGATCGCGTCAACAAAGGGCGAATCGGTGAAGCTGTTCCCCGTGCTTTTCTATATTGGAGCTGGGACTTATGGAGTCTTTTGAATAAGGGCCTCCATTTATATAAACCTATGTGACAATTCTAAGTTAGTAGATATAAGTAGGGAAGATCTTGGTTTTACCAAGTTTGATGTCAACTGAAATACTATGGGTGCCTACATGCTGTTATCAGGTTGTAAATTCATGGTCGGGTCCCGTGGCATTTCATTCCTGACCGGCAAGTTGTTGAGATTGATTTCTACTTGAGTTGTCCGGGGTGTCTACTGGTTCTGTTGATCATCTAGGTTCGTGTTCGCCCTTATAACGTTTCCCGGCATTATCGAAGCCATTCGATCGACCACTGTTCATCATTTAGTGTCGAGGTTGGGCGCTCCAAAGCTGTGCTGTTTGGTTCTGCACTGTCGATCAGAGCTCTCAGCTTGCCATTGGTCGCTTGGATCTTAACATTTTATACCTCAAGTGCTCGTAACTTTTTCGCGTTTGCTGTTATCTGGGCGGTCAATGCGGTCATTTGTTATTCAACTGTTGTTGTGTTTCCATCCCTAGACATATTGATAAACCGATCGATTGGTTTGACTAGTTCATCTGTAAAGTTGCTATGGTCACCACGGTGGGTGCCAACTGTAGCTGGTCGAACTACGGTTAATATGGATCGGGTCGGGTTATGTTAGGCCCAAGTAAACTTAGCGGAACCAGTCGAGTTACAGATATCGTTTCCTTAACAAACTTGCAAATATAGTTATCTTCACTGAACCTGCAAATTTAGAATAAAGAGATAAATAACGGAAATAATGGAGGTGGGGTTAGATTCTTAGCCTTAGATGCGCTTGGGCTGAGCAATTATCTGCAGAGATCATGAATATGAGTTGGATTGAATTCCTATTGCTAGAATTCTTGTGAGCAGAGTTTCAATACGCTAAATATGTTTTTTGCTTTTTTCTGTTCCATCCCCTTCTCCTGTAAAAAAGAGGTTATTTATAGGAGATAATCTTTTCCCAACTTCTATCCGTTACTAGTAGCAGGCGTGATTTAGGGAGAGATTTTCTCCTTATTTGAATCAACTATCAATTCAAATGACAATCTTCCTTTAGATGGCTCAACCCAATATAACAGGTCTGGATAAGATCTGATATTGATAATGGCCTAGTATTTCGTATGTCAGGTCTGTGGGCCATTTTTAGCTACAACAACCTCCATGGGTCCGCCCTTGAATGTACCTATTCTTTTCCCTTTTATTTAATGAAAATAAATTACCTATTTCACTAGTGATTTTATCTCATAAATCATGATAGACCATTATTTTTTAAAAACATTTAGTGGAAAAAATATCTAATAGGACGGTCTCATTGCTATTTAGTGAATTCGTTCCAATGAGATTGTATTATTTATTTTGATAATATAAATATATGTATTATGAAATTATAATTTGATACAATTTGATTAGACGATCTTTAAGATCATCTCATTGAAAATTTTCCCCATTCGAAGACGTACAACTAAATTAAGTGGTTCTAGAATTTGTTCACAATATTGACATGGCAGGAAGTGGTTGGACGATACATTATTCCCAACGTGTAAAATTAGAATTGGATGGGAGAGATATTATTTCTCTTGGTCAAAGAGTTGACTAAATCTCCTAGTGGACAACGACAGGCAGCAACAGATTATTGGAAAATTGAATCACTGATTAACCAGGGTATCAAGATGTCTAAGGCTCAGCTTGGTATTGTTGTGTTGTGGGGAGAAGTGTTTTTGAAATTGCTGTGGGGGGAAATGCCTTTGGAATTGCTGTGGAAAGAAACAGCTGAGTGTTTGGTAAAATGATTTTCAAAAGTGCTGTGAGAACTAAAAGCAATTTCAATGTGTTTGGTAAACTAAAATAAAAAGTGTTTTGAGTGTGTAAAATTACTAAAAGGACATAAGCATCTAAATGGTACTAATGTCCTATACTTTACATTTTTCTTGTTTATTTGTGTTTAGTTTTAAGTGTTATATAATTATGGTAATTTATTGAATTAATTAGCCCCATTTTTTATTTTACTTTATTTTATTAATTAGCCTAATTTCTTTATTTCTTTATTTCTTTATTTTATTCTACTTTATTTTTTATTTCATTTTTATTCTACTTTATTGAATTAATTATCCAAATTTTTTTATACAGTTATGGCAACATTTTTTTTATAGAAATATAAGTCCAATTTTTTTCGTTAAATTTCGTTAAAGGCAAGGACAAAGTTGGAAAGTTAGTAAAATTTCATTTAACAGCATTGTAGCACGTTTTCTAAAAGCAAAAGCCAAAATCCAAAAGCATGTATTTGTAGCTTCTCAAAAACTCAGTTGGGAGAAGCTAAAAGTGACCAAAAGCACTTCCCCGCAATTTTACCAAACACCCTGTCTTAGGTCAAGAATCACTTTTGGCCTCAAAAGCAGACGGGGAAGCAATGCCAAACTGAGCCTAAGATACCCACATGGCTTTGTCAGGACTTTGCTGTTGGATATATACATATAATACAACTATTATGATATTTATGGGAATTTCACACGTGCCAGCTACACATGCAAAGATTAAGACTAGATTATGATCTGTGGATGTGTAATTGTTTTTGTTTATATGTGTAGAGAATTTTGTTATTAAAGAATGGCATTTCATTTTCATATTAACCATGTTCATGTGGTAGGTTTTTAAAGTATACGGAAGGTGTATTGTAGACAACAATTTCTTAATGGTCAAGAAAGGTCAACAGTATGAACTTCTACAATCTGTAATAATAAAAGGATTATAAAAAATAACTGCAACACAACTCAAAAATACGTGGTAAAACTCCGATGACTGGAGAAACGTCCACGGATAGTTGCATATGCAACCAAGTCGAATCCAGTAAAGATATTTGAATTACAACACTCAAACTCTCTTGCCTCTCCTATTGTTATTTTGTATGTTTACAACAAGATTTACAAATGTATTTAGACATGTTTAGCTAGGGCTTCGTTTCTTGGCATGCAAGCCAAGGATTGACAAAAGAGAGATCTTTCCTACTTTGGTTTGTCTACTTTGTCATATGTGAATTTATCGCATGTACACGTCATCAAGAAAGAGGATAAATTGTCAGGTGGACATTCGAATAGGCATTAAGAAAATATCCTACAAGACATCGCCGAAAAAGAGAACCCGAGTAAGCAGATGTTGAATAAAACCTACTCAGGGCCAATCAACATTATATACTACTCGAGATCAGTTAACGACACTCGAGACTGGTTAAATGACGCTTCTACTCGGGATCAAATGACGCTTCTACTCGGGATCAAATGATGGTACTCGGGATTAAATGATGTTACTCGGGACCAACGGGTATTATACTTGCTCTGGATAAATATGAAGAAAACTGAATAAAAAGCCTAGCGCTTAGTTCACACGGATTAGATCATTAAATACACGAAGATATCCATATCAAGAAGGAATCCCAAAGAGAAAAGAATACTAAGCTAGAAAGGTTCCCAATCAGGCAATAACTTTATTTCCTTAAAAAGACTACGCTATTATGTAAGGAAACAAGTCCAAATTGGACTACATTACTAGAATCCCATTCGATTTCAATACAAGACTCCGAAACAGGAAAGAAAACAATCAGCTTCAAGTAAGAAAATAATTGTAATTAAACACAAAGATCTATTACTTATACAAAGCAGATTATGGTTCTATAAACATATAAATAGACCCATAATCTCGCTAGAAAGGGATAGACAGTGATCATAGAAAAATACAGAGAGAAAAAAGAGAGGTGGAGAGCTTGTAACATTATAAATTCATAGGGATTTTGGCTCGGTTGATCATTCAACCACCTGTGGACGTTTCTCTAGTCATCGGTGTTTTACCACGTAAAAAACTCGTGTCTTGGTTCTTTCTCCTTTTCTCTCTCTTTGAAAATCACAGTCGAAATCCAACCCTTGTTGGTTTTTTTGATACAATCCAGAAATCAACGTCAACAATTGGAGTTAAAAGGAGGGTTTGAATCTCCGACTTGATTAAAAGCAATGTCAGGAAGCAGAAGCAATTCCGGGGATGTCTAAAAATCTCCGGATAACTTCCACGTTGGAAATACTTCGCGGTATCTCACTGCAGCAACATAAAACCAACCTACATTCCTGGCGGGGATCCACAAGTTCCCCAAACCAGTGGAGATCTGACACAATGTTTTCGAGAATCGTTGCAACAACTGGTGGCAGACGCAGCAAAGGAATGAGTTGATCTACTGGCTATAGAAGCATAAACTTCTAACCTCCCACCTGTAAGGCTCCGTTCGGTGTTAGTAGGGCTAGAAATAAATACACCAGAAGTCGAAAAAAACCTTACTCCAATCAATCAGGGTGGACGTGAAACACCCGAAAAGGAACGACCATGCCAGAAACAGAACCAGGATCAGACAACCCGTGCTAGACACCGCAAACATGATCGGCACAGGGATCGGTCGTCATTAGAAGATAGCGATCGACACCATCGTAAGTGTCATCATGGAATCAAACATGAAAACCGGCATCAAAGTGAAGAACCTGAAAGAAGAATGACAATCACCCAGCGGTTTAACCATCAAGGAAGACCGATGAGAGACAAAGACATCGTAATCCAAAGCCTAACTCGAGAAGTCGAGAACAATAGGCGACAGATGGACGCATTGGTCAGACGTTATGGGTGTAACGATTTATCTGATGACGATTCATACAGTCCATTCACCAGGGAAATCTTACGGACCCCATTCTCAGAAAGGTTTAGGATGCCGCACGAGGAGCAATTCAAGAAGAACACAGACCCAATGGAGCAATGGGCTCAAGGTGGTTCGGGAGATTTCCCCCAGCAAGGATTGGAAGTTTTGGCGAACTAAGCAGGAGCTTCTCAAGTCAATTCTTGAGCAATGTTCACAGGAAAAAGTCAGTGGCTTACCTTTCTCAAATAAAGCAAGGGAAAGATGAGTCACTGAAGAAATATCTGGGGAGATTTGGCCAAGCAGTATCAGAAATTAGCAGTGCAAACGATGAAGCAATAATTGTTGCATTCTTCAGCAACCTGCAAAATGGACAGCTATCTTTCCATTTAAGAAGAGCCCGTTTGACCAGGTATACAGATATGATGGACATGGCAGAAGGGTATGCATTAGCCGAAGAAGAAGAGTTAGCCACTTGAGGAAGCTACATGCATAGAGGAAAACCCGAGAAGAACGCCGAGTCCAAGGTACAGAACCACAAGGGAAAATAAAAAGGAAGCAGCAAAGAAAAGAGCAATGACGGGAGAAACGGGCGTAATACCGAACAAACCACAGAAAAATACCGAGGTAGAAACACCAACTACACCCTCTTCAAAAAAATAGGAGAAATCCTGGTCATTCTGGAAACAAAGAATATGGTACAAGAGCCACACTGTCAATCTCAGTTTGCTCGGCGAGATACAACCAAATACTGCAGGTTCCACAAGGAAACCGGTCACGAGACTTCTAAGTGTTACCAGCTCAGAGATTACATAGAAACCCTTATTCGGGAAGGACATCTACAGAATGTGATCTTAAAAAGGGATGAAAAATCAGAATCAAAAAAAGTGTTAAGGGCCGATCACAGCTCTGGTCGAAATCAGAGGGCCAGTCCAGAGGCCAATCAAGTAATACATACGATTTTTCGAGGACCATCCACTGAAAGAAGTAACCGAGAGCGAACTAAGGAAATCAGAGAAGTAGTAGAAGCAAGAAATAACTTTGATGTAAACTCGATCGAGCCAGACCCGAAGAGGGTAAAGGAAGGATGGGACCCAATAACATTCACAGAAGCAGACTCACATGGCGTCGATGTTCGACCAAATGATGCCTTGGTCATAAGTGCCCTGATTGGTCACCGGGAAGTCAGGAGAATCCTGATAGATAATGGAAGCTCAGTAGATATTCTCACTATAGCCATCTACGATCAACTCAGGTTAGACCGAAAGAACCTACAACCCTTCCATACCCCACTTAGAGGATTCGGGGGAGTTTAGGTCAGGTCACTCGGGACGGTAAAGCTACTTGTGAAGATTGGAGTAGCACTTTGCCAGAGAACTGTATTGCTCGACTTCGTGGTGGTAGACTTGGGAAATTGGCCATATAATGCATTATTGAAATTACCATTCCTGAATAAAACTAAGGCCGTAACAGCCACTTATGCCTTAATGATAAAATTCCCGACCGAACAGGGGGTTGGGGTAGTCAAGGGATCCCAATAGATGACTCAAAGAGCTAACCTGTCAGTATACAAGGACAAGAATGAACAGGTTTGCACTATAACACAGCCGAGTCAGAACGAAAAGCAACTATCATTCGAATTCGATCCAAGGGAAGAGCCGAATGAATCCAAAACTGAACCAGTCTAAGAAATCACCTTGAAAGAAGATGAACTAGACAAAAAAGTCAAGATCGCTGCCAACCTGGAAGGAAAAGTCAAACAAAGCCTCATTGATCTACTTAAAGAATACGGGGATGTGTTCACTTTGAGTCATGAAGACATGGTCGGGATAGATGCCCGAATAATATCTCACCATCTCACAGTTGACCCGAATGCAAAACCAGTAATACAAAAGAGAAGATCATTCAATCTCGAAAAGAGTCAGGCAATCAAATAGAAAGTAGAGAAGCTACTCGTTGTAGGATCGATTAGAGAGGTCAATTACCCTCAATGGGTGGCTAATGTAGTCCTCATCCAAAAGAAGAATGGATAGTGGAGGATGTGCGTAGATTTCACGGAGATGAACAAGGCATGCTTGAAAGATAGTTTTCCACTTCCGAGGATAGAACAGCTGGTGGACGCTACATCAGGCCATTAGTTGCTCAGTTTCATGGACACCTATTCGGGATATAACCAAATCCGGATGAACAAGGAAGATGAAGAAAAAACAGCGTTCACAACTTATCAGGGTTTGTACTGTTACACAGTAATGCCCTTTGGATTAAAAAATACAGGAGAAACATATCAAAGGTTAGTCAACAGAATCTTCGCACGGCAAATTGGAAGGAACATGGAAGTATACATTAATGACATGCTGACCAAGAGCATCATGACAGACAAGCACACTTCAGACATGCGGGAAACATTTGATGTCTTGAGAAGATACCAAATGAAGCTAAAAAGAAACAAGTGTTTATTCAGGGTTTCTTCAGGAAGATTCCTGGGTTTTAAAATTCACCAAAGAGGAATCGAAGTCAACCCCGAGAAGATCCAAGCTCTACAGAAAATGACTTCACCGAGGACACTTAAAGAAGTACAGCGCCTAACATGACACTTGGCTTCCTTAGGAAGATTCATCTCAAAAGCCACAGACAGATGTGCACCCTTTTTTTAAGTAATTAGGAAAGGGAAAGGACTTGAATCGAATGAAGAGTGCGAGCAAGCATTCTTAAAAATTAAAGAATACTTAGGACAGACTCCTATCCTTTCAAAACCTCAGATGGGAGAGACACTCCAACTGTACTTATCAATTACAGAAGTGCCAGCAAGCTCAGTCCTAGTCAGAACAGAAGATGGAGTACAAAAGCCAGTGCACTATACCATCAAGACACTTCTACCAGCTGAGACCAGATATTCACAGGCAGAAAAAATGGCCCTGGCACTGGTTTCAGCAGCAAGAAAGCTAAGACCATACTTTCAGGCTCATACAATCCAGGTTCTCACCGATTGCCCGTTGAAGCAGATCTTACAGAAACCAGAGATTTTAGAGAGATTAACCAAATGGGAAATCAAGCTGAGTGAATTTGATATTCACTACATCCCCAGGACATCTCTTAAAGGGAAAGTAGTGGCTGATTTTAAAGCAGAGTTCACAGAACCGAACTTGAAAGAAAAAAAGATGATGTTGGGTAAAAGTTTCACATGGAAACTGTATGTTGATGGCTCTTCAAACACTCATGGCAGCGGGGCAGGGATTGTAGTATGCACTCCGAAAAGAGAATGTCGAATATGCCATAAGATTTGATCTCAAAGCAACTAATAATCAAGCTGAGTAGGATGAGCTACTAGCTGGACTCAGAGTCTGCATAACTCTCAGGGCAGATGAGGTCGAGATATTCAGCGATTCACAGGTAGTTGTCAACCAAGTCCTAGACGAGTACCAAGCTAAGGATGAAGGCATGATAGCCTACCGTGACATTACAAAACAACTCCTCCAGAGATTTAAAGAATATAAGATTGCCCAGATCCCCAGGGAGGAGAATGAAAAGGCAGACACATTGTCCAAGCTAGCATCAGTAACAACCACAATCAGGCCAAAGATTATTCTGGTGGCGCATCTCCTTAAACTGAGCACAACTGAACCAAGAAACTTAGAAATTTTAGAAATCCGAACACCGTCAGACGGTTGGATGACTCAGCTAAAAAGGTTTCAGGAAGAAGCTGTGCTCCCGAAAGATCCCTTACAAGCAAAACGTATTAGGTATAGATCAGCCAGGTACATATTGGTTCGAGGAGAACTATACAGAAGGGGGCATTCCCGAACGCTCCAAAGATGTGTGTCAAAGGAAGATGCATATCGGATATTACAGGAAATCCATGGAGGAGTTTGCAGAAACCACACTGGGGGTAAAAGTTTGGCATACAAGGTACTCAGGCAAGGCTATTATTGGCCTACTTTGTTCTCAGATGCATAGTAGTGTTCAGAAAGTTGCAATACTTGCCAAAGGATTGCTAATGACATCTGACAGCCCCCTGAGCAGCTCAGAAACCTCACGTCGCCATGGCCATTTGCCATTTGGGGTTTGGATCTAATAGGTCCAATGCCAACCGGGACAGAGGTATAGCAAAGCATGCCATAGTAGTCGTTGACTATTTCACGAAGTGGGTAGAAGCTGAAGCATTAGTGCATATCACAGAAGCAAACACCACAAATTTTGTGCTAAAGAATATACTTTATAGGTTTATAGTCCCAAACACTATAATCACTGACAATGACACTCAGTTTGACAACCTGAAATTTCGATAGTTGTGCAAAGAGTACCAGATTGCCAATAACTATTCCACATCTGCCGACCCTCAAACAAATGGGCAAGTGGAAGCAGTGAACAAAATCATCAAGCACACAATTAAAGCAAAGCTAGATGCTAAGAAAGGAAGCTGGGTTGAAAAGCTTTCCGAAGTATTATAGGCGTATCGGACAACAATGAAAACTTCAACAAGAGAGACTCTATTCACTTTAGCATTTGGAACAAAAGCTGTTATCCCTATAGAAACGTCATATACGTCACCCCTGGTCAAGCTATATGATGAAGATCAGAACATTTATATGCTATTACAAAGTCTAGATGAGCTAGAAGAGAAAAGGGAGAAATCCCGAATACGAAATATGGCATATCAGTAAAGAGTAGCTCGCCACTACAACTCTCACGTTCGGGTCAGAAAATTCCAGCTAGGAGACCTGGTACATAGGAAGGTGTCATTGAACACAAAAAATAAAGTTGCAGGTTCCCTGGCTGACAAATAGGAAGGCCCGTATAAAATCGAAGGAATAGCCGGCCATGAAGCATATTGGATTGCACGACCCAATAGAGGGGTTTTACCCCGACCATGCAATGCCCAATATCTGAAGATTTTCTATCCTTAAATTATTTTTTGTTCTTTTTTTCTCGTCAGGACAATTTTAGTTAGGATAAATATTAGCTGTGGAATTTAAAACTTTATTGATTTTGCAGTTATGAATAAAAAATCGAACTCGGGGTTTCCAAAAGAAAAGCATAGAACTCGGAATTTCCAAAAGAAAGCATGATAATAAGAACACGCAAATAGAATACTCGGGACCATTAAATCCTGAATGGGTGGAGAAGCTCGAAGGAGCATGCCAGCCGAGCAAGGTCAAATGAATTTAGCAAAAAAGCAAACCCGATGCACCAGCTAGGGACGCTGTCGGTAAATATTTCGGTGAAATGCGTAACTGTGTTAAGCAATTCAAAAACCTTAACGATTCGGCAAACCATTGCACATAAAAACTGGGTAGATGTCCTCGGTAATGCGTAAGGACTCGAACATATGATTATGGTGAGCCATGATGTAATGTTCGGTTAGCAACCGTGTATGAAACGCAAGTATAAACCTACTTGTCTGTTTTAAGATGACACGATTAATAATACTAGCCAGTTTAATAAGATACTTGACATTAAAATTATTCAGGTGACAACCAATTTAATAAGATACTCAGTGAAGTTACCCGAACATCAGAGTTGCCAGTTTAATAAGATACTTAGCATGAAGATTACAAGAGCCAGTTTAATAAGATACTTGGCATTAAAATTATTCGGCTGACAACCGGTTTAATAAGATACTCGGTGAAGTTACCCGAACATCAGAGCAACCAGTTTAATAAGATACTTGGCATTATTTGGGTGACAACCGGTTTAATAAGATACTCGGTTAAGTACGCGAACGTCAGAAATAGCTGGTTTAATAAGATACTCAACAACCAGTCAAGTCAATTTTTTTTTACGAGCAATAAAATTAAGCCACCAGGTTCAGAAAAGCTACTCGAAATTTTATTCATCTTTCAAAAGAATTATTACAAAGTATTCTTTACAAAGAATTGTTAAAGTCTACAAAAAATCCTATCTACAAAAATCAGGATTGTGAGGATTTGGAGCCTTTGCCAATACCCCGGTCTGGCACCATTTCGTATTCACGGATCAGGCTCTCATTAGAAGGCCAATCAACTATGTCAGCCGAATCATCCATCCATTGGCTGTAATCCTCTCTTGGGATCGGCCCAACATCAGGCACCACAACCTCTACGACTGACTCTCCACTGGCGTAAAAAGTCGATAGGGAATGCTCAGATGGAACCTCTAAATGTATAAGATGAGGCTCTTTGCCTCGGCTGTGGCAGTAAGCCCTCCATTCATTCATCTGAGTCCTGAGAGATTCCAAGGACCGATCCACAAAATGTTTGATTGACAGCTCCCAGTTAGTTCAAGCCTTCTCAATCTCCCTATTTTTAACTTTGAAGAATTTGCCAGCCGAAACTAGCCCCCGTTGAAACTCCAAAAAGAGAAAGGCATCGTAGGCAGGGGATCTTTTGAAATGATCCACCCCTTAGACTTCAAGTTCTAGCCTGGCTTCTCGGGACAAGGATTCGACTGTCAGAGCCTGGCGTGTCAAATCTTCAATTTTCTGCTCATACGCTGACTTGGACCTCTCCGCTTCCTGCTCAGCCTTAAGCATGTATTCTTGGGTAGAGGACAACAAATTTTGAAGTGATGCTGCCTTCTCTTCTACCAAAGAAACTTTCTCCTCGGCTTCAACCTGCTTCTCAAAGCAGTGGTCGGTAAAAATTTAGGCAGAACCAACCTCTTGTTGATAAGCCATTTAGACCCGAGCATGTTGATCCTTACTTTCCTTCAGCTGAGCTTCGAGAGGCCTTATTCTATCGGCTTGATGTTGCTGCGTCTGAACCAACTCAACGAACTCAGCCACCATCTATAAGGAAGTTCGATTAAAAATCTACCAAACAAACAAACAAAGCAACTGAAGGAAGTTAAAGATAACTTACATAAGATGCACTATTAAAAACATTTTGAAGACGTTCAACAAGGGAGCTGTCCCAAAAATAGCTCTAGCGATCGTCCCCGACAAAAGCCAGACCAGATGACATCTCCCACAGTATATCCTGGGGAGAAGGATGTGAAGGAACCCTCGAGGGTTCAGTCCCTAGATCTTCAACGTCGGGACTGGAACCTCTGTTCGACTTTAAAGCCTCTGCATCCGCCGATGCTCCAACCTCAGCACTCGGGTGAGTCTCAGCCACGATATCTTCATCACTGGAGTTGATGAAAGAGACCACCAGAGGAACCTTGAGAGGACGAGTTACAGAGCTGATTGCCTTCCGTTTCTTACCCCGAAAGCGGTGGAAACTGAGATCAGCTGTGAGATCTTCCTGAGCATCATCCCGGAAGGCTTTAAAAAATTTGGGACCTTTGGGTACCTGTCCCATAGAGGTATTGCCTCCATCATCGATGTTAGTCTGCTCGGCAGGCTCCTCAATAAGACCTTCACTCTGTCTTTGCCCGTCGCTAGGCAGTTGAGTATCGATCGGGCCATTTGGACCACTAGTTTCCCCAGCTGTCGGTTGAACAACGTCCTTAGAGAAATCTTTGGGAACTTGTCATTCACCCGCATCAGTTTTCTTATTGGACTTAGGTTGGGCGATGCCTTTATTTCCTTGACGAGAAGCATCTTTTCGACTCGCCAGAATAACTGACTTCACTTGGCGAGCCTGAAGATCGCAGACGACGTCTGTATCATAAACTTAGAAGAAAAATGGAACCGCGTCAGAATGAAAAACAAAAAATATTTAACAATGAAAGTAAAAGGTTACAAAAATCGCTTACATCGCCTGCGGTGCCATGAAATCTTTTCGAAGAAGCCGAGCTCAATCATCTTCGACTCAACGAAGAGATAAGTCTTGCTCCTCTTCTCCAAAGTGTGAACCGCTGCCCGAGCAAGTCTAGTCAGCTCAAAATCACTAAAATCAATTTTTTGCTTGTTCCGTATCTCAGGGGAACAGAAGAAACGAGGAACTCTCAACACTGCCCGAACATCCCCTGACCTGAGGGTGACTTCAAGACTGAGGGTCCCTCCGGTGAAGAACCAACTGTTCTTCCAGAATTTATTGGATGTAGGGAACCCCCATACAAAACCCCTCTTTTTAGAGTCATCAGAGATATCAGCTCCTCGATTCACCTTTGTTCCCTTAGGGACCCAACAATCTGGTGAATTAGACATGAGGAAAAAAGGTTCTAGTCTTGCCAGACTACCTCAATGTAAAAAAATGCCTGATTTCATTTGGGGAGGGCTGCGACAGGTTTATCCGGCTGTACATGTTCAACATGTACATCAAGATCTTGTAGCTATTCGGGGCCAGTTGGGCCAGAGCGATCCCTGCTTCAGCCAAAAACTAGCCAAAAATGGCTGAAAAGGGAAAGTGACGCCACAACAAAGCATGGATCCGTAGACGGCCACCATACCCGGGGGAGGATTCCACGCGGCCTTATCACCCGCTGGAATCAAAGTGACCAAATTGGGCAGATCAAATTGGGTACGATACTTCATTATCTCATCTACACCGACCACGTTCGGCTTAGTGTCAAACCCACTCGGGCGTTCAACAGAAAAAGTAAGACGAGACGCCCTGAACGCCTCTTCAACATCATTCTCGTTGACAATTTGCTCTCTGATCAAAATATCGCCTGAGTTGTGCTTACGGACTTCACTTCTGCTTTGATGTTTTTCCATCATTTGAAGAGGTGCTCTGTGATCAAAGATATCTAAATCAGAACTAGATGAAGAACTGGATACATGGCTAAAAGTGACGTCAGGGTGAAGCCCAGAAATATCAAATTCTAGAAATGGAGGTTCATCAGCAGGGATTTCCCCAGTAATCTTCTAATGCAAGAAACCAACTGGAAATCCCCATGTTCTGATGCATCTAGAATGATATTAAAAAGACGATGACGGGAAGAAGGCTCCATTAAAAACTAACCTTGAATAAAGTTTGATGCAAGATCTTCAATGAAAAGTCACGACTTTCTGCGTAAAAAAATCTGGGTTTAAGAAATTTTTTCTACAGAGAAATCTTTAAGAGTTAACCAACTATCTCAGTGAAGAATTTAAAGAAATAAAAGCACGAAACCTTAGATCTCAAGGTGGGAAAAAACAATGATAAGGATTGATGACGTAGATGGCGCACGGGGAAGCAAGTGAGTCATTTCTCTTAAATGATATCGAAAAATGAAGAGGCAAGAGACGCGTGTTAGAAGGAGAACTGGTTTTCACATTCAGAACTCCAAAACATCGCCATCATTAAAGATCTTACGTAAAGAGACAAATCGAATTTACAGTGTCTTCATTAAGACACATCATTATGACAAGATATTTACTCGGGTATTGAAAAGATACTGAAAACTAATTAAAATACTTTTGCCAGTAGAAACCTTGTTCAGCAAAAATATTTTAAGGGGGTATTGTCATATATGAATTTTATCGCATGTACACGTCATCAACAAAGAGGAAAAATTGCCAGGTGGACATCCGAATAGGCATTCTGAAAATATCCTACAAGATATCGCTTAATAAGAGAACCCGAGTAAGCAGATGTTGAATAAAACCTACTCAGGGCCAATCAACGTTATATACTACTCGAGATCAGTTAACGACACTCAAGACTGGTTAAATGACGCTTCTACTCAGGATCAAATGATGGTACTCGGTATTAAATGATGTTACTCAGGACCAGCGGATATTATACTTGCTCGGGATAAATATAAAGAAAACTGAATAAAAAGCCTAACGCTTAGTTCACACGGATTAGATCATTAAATAAACGAAGATATCCATATCAAGAAGGAATCCTAAAGCAAGCAAAATACCGAGCTTGAAAGGTTCCCAATCAGGCAATAACTTTATTTCCTTAAAAAGACTACGCTATTATGTAAGGAAACAAGTCCAAATTGGACTACATTACTAGAATCCCATTCGATTTCAATACAAGACTCCGAAACAGGAAAGAAGACAATCAGCTTCAAGTAAGAAAATAATTGTAATTAAACACAAAGATCTATTACTTATACAAAGCAGATTATGGTTCTATAAACATATAAATAGACCCATAATCTCGCTAGAAAGGGATAGACAGTGATCATAGAAAAATACAGAGAGAAAAAAGAGAGGTGGAGAGCTTGTAACATTATAAATTCATAGTGGATTTTGGCTCGGTTGATCATTCAACCACCCGTGGTCGTTTCTCAGGTCATCAGAGTTTTACCACGTAAAAAACTTGTGTCTTGGTTCTTTCTCCTTCTCTCTCTCTTTGAAAATCACAGCCGAAATCAAACTCTTGTTGGCTTTTCTGATACAATCCAGAAATCAACGTCAACATACTTAATGACATTAATTGTATAGATTCTTATGACGATGTATAACATGAGGAGAATATATTTGTTTCCTTCTGAAACTCCTCATGTTTGCATTAAATATGTAGTGTTTTTACTATCTTGGGAGTCTTGTGGCTTAAAATATAAAGGCTGAACTTTATAGGATCTTCTTTGTTGTCTCGAGTAGAACTAAGTACGCAGTAACACTTGGCTCATCCTTACTCAGACCTACTCGGACTTCCACTGTATATTACTATGATGGGGACTTGGATGCCATCCAAGATACTGACCTGACGATTCTTTATGATGAAGTGTCTTGCTTACGTGGTTTTACGATGTGCTTCCAATAAGAATTAAATATAACAGTACCCCTTCAAAATATTTTTACCGAGTACAACTTATTATTCACTTGGAAAAAGTTTTTAACACACATTTGGTCGACTATGATGGTTTCGCTGGTTGTCTTTTACTTCATAAATACTTCATATATCAGGAAATTATTATTCCTTATTATTTTAAAGTATTAATGACGTGTCTTAATGGCTTCCATGTACGCATGTTTTGTCTTTCACACGAAATCCCACTATTTGTGACATTTAGATGTTTTGGTAACCTGAAACCCTTTCCTTATGCCACTTATCCTCTTTCAATTTGGTGTTCCTAAAGGCATTAATGGCATCAATGAGGAACTGCTTTCTGACTATCTGATGCGTCACCCCCATCACTTCTTACGCCCTTTTGTTTCCCACTTTTCCACGTCTTTAACCCATGGTTTCTAATTTCAAAACCACTAATTTTTCTATTTAAACCAGTACGAAACAATTTTTTGGGTAATTTGTCTCCTTTTGGTTTAAAAGAGAACCCCTAGAAAATTTCAGGCTGCACTCTTTTTCCTGCTTCCTTTAGTTTTATTTTACAGATCTCTTTATATTCATCTTACGTTGAAGGTTATCCTGGGTTCGGTTGTGTGCTTAATAAACAACTTAAGGTTAGTTTTCATGGATCATGTTGCTAGACATCGTCTTTTTGTTGTTACAATAAATGCGATACTTCTATGGCTTCCCGGATTTATAAGTTGATGGTGGATACACCCCTTGACCATCCTTATTTCTTGAACGCTGATATTTCAGGGCTTCATCGTGAAGTTTCCCCCTCCTTTGATTCTGAATCTTCCCACAATCATGCCCAATCTGACCTATTTGTTTCTACTCGCAGTAACTTTTGTTCTTGGAAGAGAATGGGAAAGCATACAAGCCAACATCGCAATGCTTGGGTTGGGTTCAGGTGTTAAATGAGAATGATGTAGATGAGGAGCATCAAGGGTCTCATATACATTTTACCAATGAGCATGTATGCACTTATGACGTCGAGCTAAATGTCGTTGGCGAAGCTAAGGTTGAGAAGTATTTATACCAATTTGACTTGGATGTGGATCTTGTTCGACTGGAAATGGCAAGGGATAGAGCGCGTGGAATCCTCCATCCATGATGGTGGCTATTTATGGAGCAATGCTCTGCTGTTGCGTAACACTCCCTCTTCAACCTTTTATCACTCTATTCCTTGCAGAAGCAGGAATTGCTCTGGCGCAACTTGCCCTAAATGGCTACAAGATTTTGATGTGCATGTGGCACATGTGGAAGTGAATGGGTTTAACCCTGCCTACTCTTCATGAAATTAGACACTCCTATACTTTGAGGCAATCTGGTAGGACGGGGAACCACTTTTTCCTTTCCAGTCAACCTGACAGTTGGATCCCGGATGGGGTAGATATTGATGGGATGGTGGAAGCGTCTACTAAAAACAAGAAAAAGGGCTTTATCTTAGGTTTTCCCACCTCCAACTGGAAGAACAGTTGGTTTTTTGTTGGAGGGGGTTGGGACGTTCGATTGACTTTGACTTGGATGGTGTTCGAGTGACTTGAAAGAACCCTCGCTACTTCTTCTCACTCGATGCCTGGAACCGCACACCCCCTACTTTTACAACTGGGGATTTAGCCAACTAGCGAGAGCTGCCGTACGACCTCTGGAAAAGTGAAGTAGGTCATATCTTCTTAATGAGAAGAAGATGAGTAAAGATGGCCTTTTTGCTCAGATCTTTACCTTTGGAAAACGTTGTAAGTTGTCCTTTTTTTTCTCTTTTTCTTTTTTGTTTCTGACTAGTCTTAAATTTCTAGTGTATGACTTAGATATTATCTACGAGGCTCAAGCTCGCCAGGTAAAATCCATTATTCGGGAGAGTCGTAAAGAAGCAGCTTACCAGAAGGCGGCGGGAAGTTCTCTGCCTAACGATGAGTCAGATTAGGATTTATTGTTGAGGTTTATACCCTAAAGATGTAATTTTTAAATGGATTTATGAAATAAATAAAAGGCAAAGATCAATTCATTCTTGTTGCGTTGTTTTATTTTATAACTTGTGCATATATTTAACATCCAAGACTGCCGGATGTAATCTCGAATTGTGTATATGAGTATCATATGCAGATGGATACAGTAAGAGACGTGAAATCTAAAAAGTCCATAGATAGCAAATAAAGCTGGGTACTTTACTTGTGGTTAATCTATAATTGTGGTTCATTTTGTAATGTACGGTGATTCTATCCCGAATCATTCATATGGAGATATGAGAATGGAGGCACCTTGTATGATGAGATCATATAGGAATGAGCCATGATCTATATGAATCTCTCACCAAGATCCGTTTACAGATGAGATTCATATATATCAACAAATGATGGCTATGTGTGTGAGATCTTAATCATAAGTGTCTTATCGACTCCTTCAGATTAAATCGTGGTCTTTAATATACAGTGGGTGAGGTTAGATGCATTTCCTGATCAATATGCTCCGTATGTTGGGATTACGGTTTGGCTTGTGGCTGGGAAGGTTTGTACACAATATTGGAATCCACTCCTTCTTGTGAGAAGTAGACGGTAGTTCCCTTAAGGGTTGATTCGGGGCTTGGACAATATGAACGCTCTCCTAATTCCGTGAGGAAATATGATTTATTGTCCATTAGAGAATCAATGGTACTTAAAGGATATATATAATTAGAGGGGTATAACAGACATTATGACCCAGCTCTAATTACGAACTACTGTGGAGGATCACACCATATGTAATAGTTATATCGATGGACAACGAGTTGTATCAGTCTGTGTAAAAGCATCTACAGTTGAGAGAATGCAGCTTCGGGTTTTTTAGTGGAATAACACCGGAGTTAATAATAAAGAAATATTAATTAAAGAGTTTAATTAATGATTCCGAGGATTATTGGAGCTAAAAATATTATGGGTCTATTAGGTATCTTTGCTAGCCCAATCGATTTAGGTAACAATAGTCAGGTAACAAGGGTCACGGTTAATTAATTGGATTGTCCAATTAATTGTGTTACAAAAGTGACACGTATATATTCGGGAATTAATTGAATAATGAGATTATTTAATCAAAGAATGTTAATAGTTAAATTAATTAAATAATTAGATTATTTAATTATATTCATAATTATGAATTATTAATTAACTATTAATTGGAGGGTGTTAATTGATATATGGATTTAGGTGAAGATAAAATAATAGTATTATTTTATTTTACTAAATCATTTATCTAAGTATTTGAATTTAAGTTTAAATTTAAAATACTTATTATCACTTTTAATATATTAGATATATATATATATATATAAAAGATAATTAAAAGATATATATCAATTATAACACAAGAGATTACATTGTATGCAAGTTGGTGTGTACACATATATAAGTGTTTGTATAGGATACAAACAAGTATAGATATAAAGATTGAAAATAAAGAAAAAAGTATACATTTATATTTGTGTGCAGGCGTGATATATATATATATATATATTTGTGAAACAAGGTGTGCATATGTAATTTTTGAGTTAAGAGAAAAAAAAAGTTGTTTGTTTTTTTTGTGCACCTGATATATATGCAAAAGACGGAAAAAAAAACATATGTGTGCTTTGTGTGTAGTGAAAAATAAATAAATAGATATATATATCAAAAGCAATATATTTTTAACATAAGATACAATTCATGTGTGCATGAAATCAATACACCAAATTGAGAAGAAAGGGTTTCTTCAAGTATTTCTTTACATCCTCCTTTCAAGTTTCAGAGACCGTGACGCTCCTACACGCAGTTACCAATTCCGGGAGATAGCGAGGAAGATCGAGTGGTTCAGACAGGTACACATCGTAAAGTGAAGGAGTCTCCAAACGTTGGTAAGAGTGGTTCAGACAAGAGCATATCATAAAGTAAAGGAGCCTTCAAGCGTTGGTAAGATTTTCTTCTACTGATTATATTGATTGCAATTTCCTGCGATTACATATGGTATGTATTAGTTTCGAAAAATAATTACGATCCCAAGTTCACTGGTCCCAGATACAGATTATAATATGTATAAAAATTTTAAAACCTAGTTCCGCTGCTTAACCGGTGAACGGGGCTCCAACAATTGGTATCAGAGCTAATTTTATTTTCGGAACAGGAAATTGTTTTCGATGCTCCTGTATGTATGATTGTGTAGAAACGATTTAAATTGACTGTATGTTGTTTTTTGTATGTATATATATTTTTTAATGTATAAAAACATGATTGATCATTAATTATATGGTACTGTTGATTTAGGGTTTATGGGTTGTATTACTATTTTTGTTTATATTTTTTTATTATTTTTTTTACTGTTATTGTATTTAAAAAAAAATTATAACTTATATTGAAGACCTGGAAAAATCGCAAAGATGGATTCATGAGATGAATCAGAGTGACCTGAAGAGACTGGAAGATTTCTGAAGTTAATAGAAGACCAAGGAATGCCTTGGGAAATTTTTGTAATTTTAGATTCCAATTTTTAGGTTAAATAATCCACAGTACTTGGTCAATTCATGTATACTTTATATTATGTGATGATAAAAGCATTGTCATGCATACGTATGTCATTTAGATTAGATGTGCCTACACAAATATATTTGATATGTCATACATGCATCATAGCCTGATACTTTATGTATTTTTTTAATGTAATTAAAATGGGCAAATGCATAAATGGCTATGAATAATGAGAATTGTTTTTTAATGGTTAGAAAACTTGAAAATTCTCGTTAATGTTAATCTAGTTATTAAAGAGTTTAATAAGTTGGATTAATAGAGTCATTTATTGTAATTAATATGATTAATAACCTAATAATAAATGATCCGAATAAAGTGCTAGGGTTTTAATAGTTAAAACTTGGTAAACACTAACATAATAATTTGACATTAGTAAATAGTTTACAAATGCTTAGATTATTCGCTAATATATTAGATTTTTAATTGTTAAAAATCATTAATAATTTATTAGTTAATTAGAATTTGGTTCTAATTAGTTAATGCGCTAGATAACTTGATTAAATTTAGTTGTTTAATCCGTTAGAGTCTAGGTGCATTAACGGTTAAAAGAAAACCCTAATTTAAAATAGTGAGTGAGAGAGGGATATATGACATATATATCCCGCGGTCTCCATCATTAGTTCAACACCGTGAGATCCGAGTGGGGCCTCGTGACTGCTTTGCTTTCGTCCTCCCTAAGGAGGGTTTCCACAAAGGTCAATACCAAGGTTGATTTCCTAACATATAGGATTTTTTAGGGTAATTCGGGATTGACCGACCCAAAGGCGGCAATTCTCGAGTTAAGCTCATGAGATCTGAAATGGTGGGTTACACTCACGAAGGTTTTGATTAAGTTTGTTAATTAAAAACCTGACTGAATAAATGATGGTTGAGTGACATGGAATAAGAGTTATTCTAAAATATCATTTGATTGAGAATGTCTCGGTCCAACATGTAAAGATTTGACCGACCCTAAGGCGGCACTTTTTTGTGGTATGTTGGATTGTCGTGGTATAGTAACTATTTTTAGGGTATTTCTAGTTCGTTAAACATGTTCACGCATCATGTTGAAATTTATACCAAAACACCTGCACTTGTTTTAAATAAATGACTGAATGAATGTTTTATTTATTTCAGCAATGTCTTCTGCATTACTTCAAATTCTCGCAAACGACAAATTAACTGGTGATAACTACATTAAGTGGAAACTTAACATTAATGCAATATTGGTCACCAAAGACCTCAAGTTTGTGCTTACGAAGGAATTTCCTCCAGCGCCTGCTGCCAATACCATATGAACTGTTCGTGAGACATATGAGCGATGGGTCTCATCTGATGAGAAGACCCAAACATATCTGTTGGCTTCTATGACAGACGTGTTTGTCACAAAGTATGAAGCAATGACTTCAGCATTCGAAATCATGGAGTCATTACAAGCTATGTTCGGGCAACCCTTCAAGCAAAAGTGACACGAAGCTATTTGTTCTGCTATGCTCGCTCGGATGAAGAAAGGTATGTCAGTTCGGGAACATGTCCTGAGCATGATGTCCTACTTTAACACGGCAGAAGTCAATGGCAAGGGCCATTGACGAACCCATTCAAGTGAGCATCATACTGATGACTCTTCTGAAGAATTTCAATCAGTTTAAAAGCAACTATGGGATGAACAAGTTAAGATTCAATCTCACACAGTTGCTCAATGAGCTCACTACCTTTGAGTCATTGACTAAGGAATGCAAGGGCAAGACCGGTGAGGCAAATATTACCGAACCATCTTCATACTCTAATAATAAAAAGAGAAAGACGTCTACTGGGAAAGCGAAGGGTAAGCCAAAACTTAAGAAAGCCCAAAGCAAGAAGAAGTCCAAGAAAAGTGAATATGATTTTCTTGTTCTTGAGTCGTGTTTAGTAGAAGATGATTTTTCACCCTGGATAGTTGATTCGGGGGCCACTAACCATGTTTGTTCTTCTTTACAATGGACTGATTCTTGGAAACAGCTAGAGGAGCAAGCCTTCTCAATAAGTGTGGGGTCAGGGGATGTCGTGTCGGCACGAGCAGTGGGCGTAATTAGATTATATTTTTGTAATAATTATATATTGGATTTCTGTTTCTAAGTTGTTAGAACAAAAATATTATGTTTCTTTTAATAATAAGTCTGTTATTATTGGAAAAATGGTTTGAATATTTGTTTTGGAATTAATGAAAACAATTTGTATGTGTTAAGACCATTAATACATACTACACTACTCAACACCAAAATGTTTAAGGTTGAAAAACCAAAAACTAAATGACATAAGATTTCTCCATATAATGACACGTATCTCTGGCATCTGAGGCTTGGTCATATCAACCTTGACCGGATAGACAGACTAGTAAAAAGTGGACTTTTAAGTGAATTAAAGGTTGGCACATTACCTGTCTGCGAATCTTGTCTGGAAAGTAAGATGACTGAGAGACCTTTTATTGGAAAAGCGCTTAGAGATAAAGAACCGCTAGAGCTTATACATACAGGCGTCTGCAGACCGATGAATGTTAAAGCTAAGGGTGGTTATGAGTAATATGTCACCTTTATAGACGACTACTCAAGATACAGATACATCTACCTAATGTAACGGAAGTCGGAAACATTTGAAATGTTCAAAGAATTTCGAGCTGAAGTTTAGAATCAATTAGGTAGGACTATCAAGTCACTACGATCGGATCGTAGAGGTAAGTACCTTGACCAAGAGTTTGAAGACTTCATGGTCGAGCATGGGATAGTTTCCCAACTCACAGCTCCTGGTACACCTCAGCAAAATGGTGTAGCGGAGAGGAAAAATAGAACCCTAATGTAAATGGTGAGATCTATGATTAGTTTCTCATCATTACCAAATTCCTTCTAGGAATATGCATTACAAATAGCGGTATACATTTTTAGTGTAGTGCCATCCAGATATGTTCCTAAAACTCCCCTAGAGTTGTGGAATGGTCGTAAAGCTAGTTTGTGACATTTCCACATACGGGGGTGTCCAACACAGTGCTGAAGAACAGAACTGAAAAACTAGACTCCAAGTCTATGGTCTTCTTGTTTGTAGGATATTTCAAGGAGACTAGAGGTGGACACTTCTATAGTCCCGAAGATAACAAAGTATTTGTATCGACAAATGCAGCATTTCTTGAGGACAATTACGTTAATGACCATAAACCTTGTTTCAAGATTGTATTAAATGAGTTAGAGCCTGGTGAGACTAGTGCTTCATCAACAATAGTTGTTGATCTGTAAACATCTGAGAATCAGATGGTTCCTGATCAGGATAAACTACCACCTAGACGTAGTGAGAGGGTTGTGAGACAACCCGAACGCTATTTAGGTATAGGTGAGGGACAAGGTGTTGTTTCTACTGATAGTGTTGATGATCCATTGACATTTAAGAATGCAATGGAAGATCTTGATAAAGAGAAATGGCTTAAAGTCATGAATCTCAAGATGGAGTCCATGTACTCTAACTCAGTCTGGGATCTTGTAGACTTAGCAGATGGGGTAAAACCTATAGGGCATAAGTGGATCTACAAGAGAAAGAGAGGAGTAGATGGAAAGGTAGAGACCTTCAAGGCAAGGCTAGTGGCTAAGGGTTATCCCTAGAAAGAGGGGTCGATTATGAAGAGACCTTCTCGCCAGAAGCCATGTTTAAGTCTATTAGGATTATTTTATCTATTGTTGCCCATTTCGATTACAAATTTTGGCAAATGGATGTCAAGACTGCATTCTTGAATGGCAATCTTGATGAGAGCATCTATATGATGCAACCAGAGGGATTCGTTTCTCTAGATCAAGAGCAAAAGGTTTGCAAGCTGCAAAAGGTTTGCAAGCTGCAAAGGTCCATCTATGGATTTAAGCAAGCATCTAAATCTTGGAACATCAGATTTGATAAAGTGATCAAAACCTATGGCTTCGAGCAGAATGTCAATGAGCCTTGTGTCTATAAGCGCATTATTGATAAGAAAGCAGTTTTCTTGGTACTTTACGTAGATGATATCCTACTCATTGGGAATGATACGAGAGTGTTGTCTGATGCAAAGGGCTGGCTGGCTAGCCAATTCCAAATGAAAGAGTTGGGAGAGGCGAGTTATGTTCTTGGGATTCAGCTTATAAGGGATCGTAAGAACAAATTCGTAGCACTGTCTCAGGCATCATATATCGACATTATTCTTATGCGATTTTTGATGCAAAACTCTGAGAAAGGCAATTTACCTTCTAGGCATGGAGTTAATTTGTCTAAGGAACAGTGTCCTAAGACACCTCAAGAAGTTGAGGATATGAGACGTGTGCCCTATGCATCGACAGCAGGTAGTCTCATTTATGCTATGTTATATACAAGACCGAACATCTGCTATACAGTGGGAGTAGTCAGTAGATACCAGTTCAACCCAGGATTGGATCTTGGGTTGTTGTCAAGACAATTCTTAAGTATCTTCAGAGAACGAGAGACTATATGCTAGTGTATTCCGGGCAGGATTTGATCCCGTTAACATACATGGATTCTGATTTTCAGTCAGACAGGGATTCTTGGATATCTATATCTGGATCAGTATTCACCCTGACTGGTGAAGCCATTGTATGGATAGATACCAAGCAATCATGCATTGCTTACTCCAACATGGAAGCCGAATATGTAGCCGCTTGTGAAGCTGCTAAAGAGGCTGTTTGGCTTCGTAAATTCTTGAGTGATCTGGAAGTTGTTCCAGATCTGGATAGGCCCCTCACACTTTATTGTGATAACAGTGGTGCTGTGGCTAATTCTAAAGAACCAAGAAGCCACAAAAGAGGGAAACATATAGAGAGAAAGTATCATCTCATTAGAGAGATAGTGCAGAGAAGAGATGTGATCGTTAAAAAGATAGCCTCACAAGATAATCATGCTGATCCATTTACGAAGACCTTACCGGCTAAAGTATTTTTTTAGTCACCTAGATGTTCTAGGGTTACGAGACATGCCTCACATGCTTTAGTGCAAATGGGAGATTGTTGGGGTTTATGTCCTAAACATGTAATTTGTAAATGGATTTATGAAATAAATAAAAGGAAAGGTTCAATTCATTCTTGTTGTGTTGTTTATTTTATAACTTGTGCATATATTTAACATCCAAGATTGCCGGCTTGGTCATATCAATCTTGACCGGATAGACAGACTAGTAAAAAGCGGACCTTTAAATAAGTTAATGGTTGGCACCTTACCTGTCTACGAATCTTGTCTGGAAGGTAAGATGACTAAGAGACCTTTTACTGGAACAGGGCTTAGAGATAAAGAACTGCTAGAGCTTATACATACAGGCGTCTGCAAACCGATATATGTTAAAGCTAGGGGTGGTTATGAGTAATAAGTCACCTTTATAAATGACTATTCAATATACGGATACGTCTACCTGATGCAATGAAAGTCGAAAACATTTGAAAGTTCAAAGAATTCCAAGTTGAAGTTGAGAATCAATTAGGTAGGACTATCAAGTCACTAAGATCGAATCGTGGAGGTGAGTACCTTGACCAAGAGTTTGAAGACTTCATGGTTGAGCATGGGATAGTTTCCCAACTCACAGCTACTGGTACACCTCAGCAAAATGGTGTAGCGGAGAGGAGAACTTGAACCCTAATGGAAATTTTTGAGATCTATGATTAGTTTCTCATCATTACCAAATTCCTTCTTGGGATATGCGTTACAAACAGCAACATACATTTTGAATGTGGTGCCATCCAAATCTGTTCCTAAGACTCCCCTAAAGTTGTGGAATGGTCGCAAAGCTAGTTTACGACATTTTTGCATAAGGAGTGTCCAACACATGTGCTGAAGAACAGAACTAGAAAGCTGGACTTCAAGTCTGTTGTCTGCCTATTTGTAGGATATTCCAAGGAGACCATAGGTGGACACTTTTATAGTCCTGAAGACAACAAAGTATTTATGTCGACAAATGCAACGTTTCTTGAGGACAATTACATTAGTGACCACAAACCTCGTTCCAAGATTGTATTAAATGAGTTGGAGCCTGGTGAGACTAGTGCTTCATCACCAACAGTTGTTGATCCATAAACATCTGAGAGTTAGATGGTTCATGATCAGGATACACTACCACATAGACATAGTGAGATGGTTATGAGACAACCTGAATGCTATTTAGGTATACGTGAGGGACACGGTGTTGTCTCTGCTATTAGTGTGGATGATCCATTGACATTTAAGAATGCAATAGTAGATACTGATAAAGAGGAATGGCTTTAAGCCGTGAATCTCGAGATGTAGTCTATGTACTCTAACTCAGTCTAGGATCTTATAGACTTACCGAATGAGGTAAAACCTATAGGGTGTAAGTGGATCTACAAGAGAAAGAGAGGAGTAAACATGAAGGTAGAGACCTTCAAGGCAAGGCTAGTGGCCAAGGGTTATACCTAGAAAGAAGGGATCGATTATAAAGAGACCTTCTCGCCAGTAGCCATGTTTAAGTCTATTAGGATTCATTTATCCTTTGCTACCTATTTCGATTACAAAATTTGGCAAATGGACGTCAAGACTGCATTTTTGAATGGCAATCTTGATGAGAGCATCTATATAGTGCAACCATAGGGATTCCTATTTCCAGATCAAGAGCAAAAGGTTTGCAAGCTGTAAAGGTCCATCTATAGACTTAAGTAAGCATCTAGATCTTGGAACATTAGGTTTGATGATGTGATCAAAACCTATGACTTCAAGCAGAACGTCGATGAGCCTTGTGTCTACAAGCGTATCAATGATAAGAAAGTAGTTTTCTTGGTCCTATACGTAGATGATATCCTACTCATTGGGAATGATGTGGGAGTATTGTCTGATGTAAAGGGCTGGTTGGCTACCCAATTCCAAATGAAAGATTTTGGAGAGGCGAGTATTGTTATAGGGATCCAACTTATAAGGGATCGTAAGAACAAACTCATAGCACTTTCTCAGGCATCATTTATCGACAAGAATCTTCTACAATTTTTAATGCAAAACTCTAAGAAAGGTAATTTACCTTTTAGGCATGAAGTTCACTTGTCTAAGGAACAGTGTCCAAAGAAACCTTAAGAAGTTGAGGATATGAGACGTGTACCCTATACATCGGCAGTAGGTAGTCTCATGTATGCTATGTTATGCACGAGGCCGGATATCTGCTATGCAGTGAGAGTAGTCAGCAGAAACCATTCCAACCTAGGATTGGATCATTGGGTTGCTGTCAAGACAATTCTCAAGTATCTTTGGAGAACGAGAGACTTGATTCTGATTTTTAGTCAGACAGGGATTCTAGGAAATCCACGTCTGGATCAGTATTCACCCTAGGTGAAGGAGCCATTGTGTGGAGAAGTATAAAGCAATCTTGCATTGCTAACTTCACCATGGAAGCCGAATATGTAGTAGCTTGTGAAGCTGCTAAAGAGGCTGTTCGGTTCCAAAAGTTCTTGAGTAATCTGGAAGCTGTTCCAGATTTGGATATGCCCATCACACTTTATTGTGATAACTGTGGTGTTGAGGCTAATTCCAAAGAACCAAGAAGCCACAAAAGAGGGAAGCATAAAGAGAGAAAGTATCATCTCATCAGAGAGATAGCGTAGAGAAAAGATGTGATCGTCACCAAGATAGCCTCACAAGACAATCATGCTGATCCATTTACGAAGACCTTACCGGCTAAAGTGTTTTTGGGTCACCTAGATGGTCTAGGGTTATAAGACATGCCTCACATGCTTTAGTGCAAATGGGAGATTGTTGAGGTTTATGCCCTAAAGATGTAATTTAAAAATGGATTTATGAAATAAAAAAAGGAAAAGTTCAATTAATTCTTGTTGTGTTGTTTATTTTATAACATGTGCATATATTTAACATCCAAGATTGCCGGATGTAATCTCGAACTATTTATATGAGTTTCATTGATCAGTTATTATTTGTATATGTTTTAATCCCCTTTCCGCCTATTAGTTACTTGTTTCTTGAGCATTTTTAGGTATTTAATTTGTGTGATTGAGCATGTTTCAGGACAATAGACTTTAATGGCGTGTTTGGAAGATTTGAAAGTAAAGAAGGGCAATTTTGTAAGTTACCGCTGCGAAGGTCGCTGCCCAAACAATGCCTTTACCACAGTCTAAAGAGCGGAGAATCACAGCCGTGTCATCTTCAATAACCGCGGTCTGTACCGCGGTCTAAAGAGCAGAGAATCGCAGCCGTGTCATCTTCAATAACCAAGGTCTATACCGCTGTCAAGGTCATGCCTCCAGAGCGGTCTCCACTGTGGAACTTCACAAAGAGCAACTCGCTTCATCCACCGTGGTCTGGGCAAGCTGTTTGTGCCGCAGTCTAGGGAGCAGTCGTGCGTTTTCCTTGTTGACTTGGGAATTCTAAACCCTATTTTAAAAATAGAACATATATATACATAGTTATCGATTTTTCAAGCAAGGAGCAACAAAAACTTCACCTCTCAATTATCTTTCAAAAACACATAACCATTCTTTTATTCACCATTTCACATCCGAAGATAGAAGACGAGAAGATTTCAACATTGAAGAATTGAAGAATCCGTTTGAGGCCTCAATGGGTTTTATCTTTTCGTTCTCTTTCCCTTCTATTTTCATGATGTGTAACTAATTCCATAACTAGAGAATCAATGTGAACCTTTTGTGAATGCTCATGTTTGGATTAATAATATTATTGCTTTTAGTTTCTTGACTCTTTCTAGTTTAAATATTTATTCACACCATAGATCAAGGGTGGATAATTATTTGGCATTATTTTACGGTTAAGATTATCTGAGAGTTAAAGTTAGAGTATAGACCAAACCTAACCTTGATTAATGCTCTTTTGAATGAATGAATGAATTTAATCTTTAGCATAGACCAAGCAAAGGATAGAATTTGGTTCTTATTTCTTGTGCTTAACGGGTTTTCGATCGTTGTTCACACCATAGACCAAGGGTGAATAGTTGTTCGGAATACTTGACTAATCCCGTGATCATACGATAATAGTCATAGTAAAGATAAAGAATAAACCCTTGAATTGATTGAATCTTTTTACAAATTAATCCATGCATTGAGTGTTCATAATTGGTGATCATTGATGACCTAGTGCTTTCTCACCTTTGACCACAACCAAATATTTGCAATTGTTTTCTTAGTTTAATTTAAGTTAGTTTTAATTTTAATTCAATCTTTAAACAATCTTTTGGTTACTTTCAGTTTAACTTTAATTAGAATTAGATTTAACCGAAAAAATCACTTTTCCTAGCGGGAACCATCCTTACATGCCACTGTGCTTATCTTCACGATTCGTGCACTTGCGAGTATTGTTTTTATAACTACGATTTACATCCATCAAGTTTTTATCGCCACTGCCGGGAACTAGTTGAATTTATTGGTTAATTCTAGTTTTAGTAATATATTTGATTAGATAGGTAGTCAAGTCATTAATTTTAGGTTTTTATTTTATTTTATTTTATTTTATTTTCGTAGTTTACTGTGTGTCTGCCTTTTGTTTCAGGTTTCGACGGTGACTGTAAGGTAGAAGATCATTGCAAGGGGAAGTACTACCGTTGAACGACAACATTGATCGTATTGGACAAAGAACAATGGGAGACGACGGAAGTCACAACATCCAAGAGGTTCCGGATATACCAGTTGTACCTATCAAGACCATGAAGGATTACAGCAGGCGCATAGTTGATAATCACCCTTTATGCATTGCACTGGATGAGGCAACTAGAAACTATGAGCTGAAAAGTTTCCATTACAATCTGTTGCCTGCTTTCTATGGACTTTCGAATGAAGATTTGCTTAAATTCCTTAGAGAGTTCTATGCAGCAATTCATGCTTTTCCAAATACCAATGTGACAGAAAACCAGCTGCGTATGACATGTATTCCCCATGCTCTGATGGAAAAGGCGAAGACATGACTTTTGACTTTACCTCCAGCTTCACTGACAACATGGGAAGAGGTAGTAGATAGACTTACTGATATATTTTATTCTCCTCAGAAAACCAGTGAGATCAAGTTAAAGATTACAAATTTCTTTCAAGGAGACCAAGAGTCATTCTATGATGCATGGGAGCGTTACAAGATGCTTCTGTTTGATTGTCCTCATCATGGACATCAAATACACCAACTCTGGCAGTGTTTTTATGAAGGACTAAATGATATCTCAACTATCTCCGTGAACAGTGCATGTGAAGGATCCATGACTGACAAGAATCCAGAAGAATTGCAAACTATATTCGAAAAACATGCTAGAAATTCCAGAGAGAAAAACTCTTACAGAAGGAAGGGAGTTTATGAAGTAGATATGAGTACCAAAAACTCAATGCAAATGTCATAAATGCAGAAAACTATGGAAGTACTTGTCAATCAAGTGGGACAACTGATAGAAGAACAACGCAAGGGATATGAGCAACCAGGGTATGGTGCGGAAGTTTATCAAGCAAGAGGTCTTGGACCTAATGATGAGGAAGAAGTACAAGCTCTGAACAATTTCAACTCTCGACCTTGGAATGATCCTTTTTCAAACACATACAATCCAGGGTAGAGAAATCATCCAAATTTCTATTGGAGAGATAATAAAGGCACTGAGAATCAGTGGGGAAAAAACAAAAATTATGGCCAGAGACAGTATAACGCCGGTACCCAGAAAAATCTTGTATCTCAACCCATAAATCTAACATTGGAGGATACAATGAAGCAATTTATACAAACTATGGACCAAAGGATGAATCAATTTTTAGGATTATGCACGATATCAAGAGTGTAATATTGTAATTAACAATCTTTTCATATTAATAAAGTGATTTCTAGTCTAACAAATCTTATAGCATTTATAGTTTAATAATTATAATTGCGAATAGTAAATAATCATAAGTTCAAAGGACTATGAGAAAAGAGGAATTGTTCATACATCTAGATATGTATGAGGTAGACACAATTCTTTAGTAAGTCTTGAATAATATTCACAATTTAAGATAAAAGGTTGGGCACCTTTATCATGTCAAAGTTGTAGATTCTTTTGCTAGCATTTTAGTGGGATCAAATGTGTTATGATGAGTCTAAAATCATCAAAGTATGGTGTCTTTGGGCAAAAGAATTTAGTGCACTAGGTGCATTGAATATGATCAAAATGAAATACTTTAATCTAGAACCTTCAATGGATAAAAGTTTACATTTGACGACAATCAGAGAGTCTATCTCAATCCTAAGATAAATGTTTGACTTATGATTTCAAGTGTTATCATTTGAGCTATCAATGAGTACGATTATATAGCATAGTCTATCCTCGATAGTTTGGTGGTATTCATTTGTTAATCGATAGAGGACTTCATTTATAGATATGGACATCGTGGCTCCATTTATTGAATGAGAGTATAATACCATCATATGGATGTTATGAGGTATTGGATATTAAATCTTAATGTTAAGTTTTCAATAGTGTCTATTGAAACATGACTTCTGGACAAGTCAAAATATCCAAGTTCAAAATGTGGTCATATGGGTAAATATGGTAACTTGGAGAGCTATAGGCGGTCTATGAGCTCTTGGCCATTACTGATATTCTTCACGAGGATACACTTTCTCCAATAAGGTTGTCTAGGGTATGAGTGAGTAAACATCAACTTATTCTATCTTTATTTAAGAGTTCAATTTTAGTTCTTTAGTGGAATGAACTAAAATTAAATAGATCGGACCTAAGTGAATCATTTGTTGATTGTGATTGGGTTGTGTCTATTAGAGCTTAAATTTAGATTACCCGCCAAGATCCCCAATCCACACGAACTTGTATGGATCACTTGATATATTCTACCCGACCAATTTAAGGGTCCATCTAGAATTGTAATAAGGCATGAAAACTTGTTTCTTTTTGTAAGAATAGGTCTAGTTCACATGTGGACTTTTTATTAAGGTCTAATGGATTTAATAAAATAAGAAAAATAATATTTGGCCCATATATATGCTATAGGTGGCAAAGGCTATTAAGTATAGTTTAAATATTTTTTTTTATTATTTAATTAAATAGAAATTAATTAATTTGTTGATTAATTAATTATTTAATTAAAAGTCATAAAAAAATTCCTAGTAGGAGATGGTCTCCTAAAACTATACTATTGTTAGTAGTACAGTTAATGTTAAAGACTATATTCGATAAGTAGATAAATAAAAGAAATTATTTATCTAATCTAATTAGGAAGTCTTTAATATGGTTACAAATACTCTATTGAGTTGGATTAGGAGTCTTGGTGCTAGGATAGAATTCCTTTTTGAAAAGGATTCTTAACCACCATGTAAATCTACCTAAGGAAAGGATTCTTAACTACCAAGTAATCCTTCTTAGGAAAAGAATAAACTCTCCTAATCTTTATCAATGAGAAATTCTGCCAGCCCATATGGATATAGGAGAAGTTAGATTTCCTTTTAGATAAGGATTCTTAACTACCAAATAAATCCACCTAAGGAAAGGATTCTTGCTAACCAACTAAATCCTTTTTAGGAGAGGACTTATGACCCTATATATATGTTTGGAAATTTCGGCAATCTCTAAGGTTTTTTATGAGAGGAATTTCGGCCATGCTAAGCAAATTTCAAGAAGAGAATTTGGCCTAGCAAGAGAGAATTTTGAGGGAGATTTTTTTTTTTACTCTGGACAAAATTCGATCAACTCATAGAGATAGTATGAATTCGGCCAAGAAGAGAGAAAAAAAAGAACGTTTTTGTTTTCGATAGTACACTAGTATCCTTTACATCAAAAGGGTTTTGTGTACAACAATGAATCAAGGTTCAAGCCAGTTTCAATCAAATTGATTAATAATTCAAAAGTGACCGGACGTTCTTGGTTTTTCTCTTGGAGGATTATTGTAACTAACAAAGAAGAAGATTTTGTTTGTTTCCATCCTCAGGTATACAATTTAAAGAAAGTGAGCCCACACTCCTAGGTGATTCACGTTCATGATTGGATTGGAAGATCTTATGGATTCAATTCGACGCTAGTTCAATCATCACGAAAAAAAAGGTACGATACTTTTTATATACATCAATTAATCTAGGGTTAAGGTTCTTGTTATTAAAAGGGATTTTTTTTTATATACGCAAACCCTAATTTTTTTATTTTCTCATGCTTCCGTTGCATTTTGTACCCGTTTTTCCCTGCAATTGGTATCAGAGCCTGGTTGTACCCTTGATTAATTGATGTATGTGTTCGTGAATCTTTTTCTTTTATTGTATATATGCGTGTTTTAGAAAGGGATGGCACTCTAGGTATTCACATATATATTTACATTGGAATGTATGGATATATATATATATATATATATATATATATTTATTTATATGTTTTATATGTGGTTTGTTATTGCTCAATTTTGGTCATAGAATTTCAATGTATTTTGTTTTGGGATTGTAACAAGAAGGGTGGCCTATTATCGCCATAATTTTCTTCTTGGTAGTTGCTAAGTTTTTTTTGTTGTTGTTGTAATAACAATAAAAAAAAACTACAGTATTTTATTATTTAAATTCTTCTGTAATACATTCAAGTTTCGAAGACTCGAAGGTTTGAATAATTAGGAGCAACCAGAACAAGTTTGGGACAGTGCAAGCCGTAACAACAAACGTGCGTGTGAAGAGCGCGCATCCACTTTTGTTGTGGCATGGGCTACGCACAGAAACCCTTTTGGTAGCCATGGGCTGTGCATGACAGCCCTTTATGGGTTTGTGGAAAGCGCACGCCCATGAGTAAGGGCGAAGGGTGCGTACACCTATGGGAGGTAGCCGATGGAGTCTGAACGATGAAGATCGCGTGAAGACTTGTTTGCCAAGAAATGAGTTCTTGTATTCCAAGATATAAGTAATTTACTTGTTTTTCTAGAATGGACCAAAATTGTAGCTATTTATATTTTTGTAAATATTGCAATGTTTGTCATTGTTTGATAACATGTCATATAGAATAGGAGTTCCTAGAATTTCAATGTAATTTTGTTTTGGGATTGTAACAAGAACGGTGGTCTAATATCACCATAATTTCCTTCTTGGTAGTTACTAAGTTTTTTTTTTTATTTTGTTGTTGTAATAATAAAAAAAAAACTGCTGTATTTTGTTATGTAAATTCTTCTGTAATACATTCAAGTTTCGAAGACTCGAAGGTTTGAAGAATTAGGAGTAACCGGAACAAGTTTGGGACCGTGCGAGCTGTAACAATGAACGTGCGTGCGAAGAGTGCTCAGACACATTTGTTGTGGCATAGGCTGCCCACGGCAGCCCTTGTGGTAGCCATGGGCTGCACATGGCAGCCCTTTATGGGCTTGTGACATGCGCACGGCCATTGGTATGGGCAAGGGGTGCGCACGCCCATGGGAGGTAGCCGAGGGAGTCCGAACGACGAAGGTTGCGTGAAGACTTGTTCGCCAAGAAAGAAGTTCTTGTATTCCAAGATATATGTAATTTTCTTGTTTTTCTAGGATTGACCAAAATTGTAGCTATTTATATTTTTGTAAATATTGCAATGTTTGTCATTGTTTGATAACATGTCATATAGAATAGGAGTGCCACTCATATATCTCTTTGGTATGAACATGCATTGAATGGTTTAAGTATCTAAATTGGCATCTAGATAACTTGGTAAATAATTCTTTGGAATTCGATCACACACCTTAGACAATTGAGTTGGAGAAGGTGTTTTGGAACACCTACGGCCTCCAAGTTTAGTTGAGCTTTATGTTTCGTGAATAACCTCCCAAGAGGTATTCATGAATGGAATTTAGCAAGATACTTCCTTATAAGGATAGACTAGACAATTAGCCCAAACAGTATCTACTCCCAAAGGTGGGATATTCGTGAGGGAATATATTGAAGGTCCATAACTTGGTAACACACTCGATGTGAGTTTATTAATATCCTCCCAAGAGTTCTTGTTAATAAAATCACAAGGCTAAAATTGAAAACGTTGGTTGTTATGTTAACAATTAGGTGGGACTTAGTCCAACTAGTAAATGGTGCGTACTCCCAAAGGTGGCGTGACATTTAAGGGTGTTGGATCACCGTTGATTTTTTACGATTGAATTATTTTATTTAATTCAAGACAAATATTCAAAAGTGCTATATCATGATTGTTTACTTATATAATTTTTGTTATTAAAAAGAAATCATAACCCCATCCCTAATAAATATCCTAAAAGATAATACTTTAATTGATGATAATGTCACATGGAAAATGAATATTGGGTTGTTGTTGCAAGCTGAAAAGTATAAGTTCATTCCGTATATTCCTTAACAACAAAACTAATGAATCTACTCAAAAGCAAAGAGATGAGTATCAGTAGTGGAAGTCTTTAGATGAGATGGCTAAATGTAAGTTACATTATGGTTATCATCTCCAACGTGTTGCAACAGCAACATGAAGGAATGGAGACTGCTGCCGATATTATGATGTCTCTAGACAGGGATTCATATGGTTGGTAAAGTTGCTACTGTTAAGACCCATTAGAATGTCAAGAAACAACAGTGGAAAAAATAATTTGGTCCTTCTTAGAAGGAGACCAAAAAAGTAACCAAGATCAAAGGGAAATGTTTCCTTTGTGGTGAAAAGGGTCAAAGAAATAGACTGAATAAGAATGAATTCAACTTGCGTTTAGGCAACGGAACGTTGGTGTCTATTAGTTGATGGGAGATATTAGAATCAATTTAAATTCTAGTAGGCATTTAGATTTAATAAACATGTATTATGTACCAGAATTCAAGAGGAATTTAATTTTAATTTCTTGTGTAAATAAATTTGGTTATTCGGCTACTTTTAATAAAGCTTTTATTATTAGTAAGAATGACAAAATTATTTGCAAAGGTACATTGGAAAACGGTTTATTCTATTTGCATAGAAGTATCTCTCACTTGTTAGACACGGAATGAACGGAACCTAATCATAAAAGAGTAAAATTATCAAAAGATGAAACCTACCTATGGCATTTGCGCTTAAGTCATATTAACTTTAATAGGATTAAAAGATTGGTAAGTGACGGACCTCTAAGTGACTTAAAGGTTGATGATCTACCAACTTGTGAATCTTGTTTGGAAAGTGAAATGACCAAAAGGTCGTTTACGACCAAAGGAGCAAGAGCCATCGAATGTTTAGGATTGATACACACTGATGTGTGTGGACCTATGAGCATTCAAGCTAAAGGTGGATATGATTACTTTATCACTTTCACAGATGATCACTCAAGATTTGGCTATGTGTATCTCATGAGACATAAGTCAAATGATTTTGATATGTTCAAAGCATTTAAAGCTGAAGTAGAAAATCAGCTTGAGAAACGTATAAAAATCTTGGGGTCCGATCGTGGTGGAGAATATCTATCTGTTAAGTTTCAGCAATATCTTATTGACAATGGAATAATTTCTCAGTTTTCTACACCAGGCACATCTCAACAAAATGGGGTGGAAAAAAAAGGAGAAATAGAACTCTTTTGGATATGGTTAGGTCTATGTTGAGTTATACAATGCTTTCTAGTTCTTTTTGGGGATATGCTTTACAAACTGCCATGTATATTCTAAACGATGTGCAATCTAAGTCGGTTTCTAAAACACCGCATGAGTTATGGACCGGGTGAAAGCATAGTTTACAACACTTTAGGATATTTGAATGTCCTGCGCACGTGTTAAAAGGAAATACAGAAAAGATGGAGTCCCTGTTCAGAAACATGCATATTTGAAGGGTATCCAAAAGGAACAAAAGGATATTATTTTCATAGTCCTTCAGATCTTAAAGTATTTGTTTTGACAAATGACAAATTTTTAGAAGAGGACTATATGAATAATTTTGTGCCTAAAAGTAGAATTGTCCTCAATGAGCTTTTAGGAGATATAATTCCATAAGAGGTTTCGCAACCAAACCCAATTGTAAGTTCCGTACCAACACAAGATCAACAATCTACCATAACTCATCGTAGTGGGAGGGTTGTTGGATAACCCGAGAGATACATCGGTCTAGGAGAATCCATAGAGAATCTTTCGGACGACGATGATCCCTTTACGTACAAGGAAGCAATGAACGATGTTGATTGTCACCATTGGCAAAAGGCAATGCAATCCGAAATTGAATCTATGTTCAAAAACAAAGTCTGGTCTCTTGTAGACTTCCCTAAAGGGGTAAAACCCATTGGGTGCAAGTGGGTATACAAGAGGAAAAAAGGAATGGATGGAAAGGTGGAAACCTTTAATGCTATATTGGTAGCTAAAGGTTCTACACAGAATGAAGGTATCGATAATGAAGAAACCTTATATCCTATGGCCATGCTTTAATCCATTAGGATACTCTTACCATTGCGGCATTTCTAGACCTAGAGATTTAGCAAATGGATGTCAAGACAACTTTTTTTAATGGAAGTCTTGACGAAACCATCTATAAGATGCAACCAGAAGGATTCATTTAAAAGGGCCAAGAGGAAAGGGTATGCAAGTTGCACAGATCCATATATGCATTGAAGCAATCATCCAGATCCTGGAACATAAGGTTCGATCAATCTGTAAACATTTTTGGATTTATTCAAAACCTTGATGAACCTTGTGTATACAAAAGGATTAAAGGTGACAAGTTGGTTTTCCTAGTTCTTTACGTTGATGATATACTACTCATCGGAAATGATGTAGGTGTATTAACATCAATAAAAGAATGGTTAGCAAAACAATTTGATATGAAGGACTTAGGAGAAGCAAGTTATGTTCTTGGTATCCAAGTCATAAGGGATAGAAAGAATAGAATGATTGCATTATCCCAAGCTTCATACATAGAAAAAATATTGTCTAGGTTTTCCATGAAAGATTCCAAGAAAGGTACGTTACCTTTCAGACATGGAATCAAACTTTCAAAGCAACAAGTTCCTAAGAATGAGCATGAAGAGCAAATCATGAGTAGGATTCCATATGCTTCGGCAGTAGGAAGTCTCATGTATGCAATGCTCTGTACTAGACCAGATATTTGTTTTGTTGTGGGCATAGTTAGTAGGTTTCAATCAAAGCCTGGTCCTGATCATTGGATGACAGTTAAGCATATTTTCAAATATCTTAGAAGAACGAGAGATTATATACTTGTATACTCTTGAAGGGATTTAATTCCCATTGGGTATACAAATTCTGATTTTCAATCAGATTCTGAATCCGGGAGATCAACATCAGGATCTGTGTTTACTAAAGGAGGAGGGGCAGTCATATGGAGGAGTATCAAGCAATCTTGTATTACCGATTCCACCATGGAAGCCGAGTATGTTGCCGCATGCGAGGCTGCTAAAGAGGCTATCTGGCTCCGCCAATTCCTAATTGACTTGGAAATGGTTCCTAATGTGAATAAGCAGATCGCTATCTATTGTGAAAATAGTGGAGCAGTGGCTAATTCGAGAGAACCAAGAAGTCATAAGAGAGGGAAACACATTAAAAGAAAGTATCACCTTCTGAAAGAAATTATGCATTGGAGTAACGTGACGATTACCAAGATCGCGTCAGCAGAAAATCTAGCGGATCCCTTTACAAAGGCTCTTCCACAAAAGAGTTTGATGGGCATCTAGAGAACATAGGGATGTGAGATATGGCACATTTGTTATAGAGCAAGTGGGAGATTGTTAGGATCATGCACTATAAAAAGAGTGTAATATTGTAATTAACAATCTTTTCATGTTAATAAAGTGATTTCTAGTCTAACAAATCTTATAGCATTTATAGTTTACTAATTATAATTGCAAAAAGTAAATAATCTTAAGGTCAAAAGACTATGAGAAAAGAGGAATTGTTAATACATCTAGATATGTATGAGGTAGACACAATTCTTTAGTTAGTCTTGAATAATATTCACAACTTAAGATAAAAGGTTGGGCACCTTTATCTTGTCAAAGTTGTAGATTCTTTTGCTAGCATTTTAGTGGGATCAAATGTGTTATGATGAGTCTAAAATCATCAAAGTATGGTGTCTTTGGGCAAAATAATCTAGTGCACTGGGTGCATTGAATAGGATCAAAATGAAATACTTTAATCTAGAACCATCAATGGATAAAAGTTTACATTTGACGACAATCGGAGAGTCTATCTCAATCCTGAGATAAATGTTGGACTTATGATTGCAAGTGTTATCATTTGAGCTATCAATGAGTATGATTATATAGCATAGTCTATCCTCGATAGTTTGGTGGTATTCATTTGTTAATCGATAGAGGACTTCATTTATAGATATGGGCTTTGTGGCTCCATTTATTGAATGAGAGTATAATACCATCATTTGGATGTTTTGATGAATTGGATATTAAATCTTAACGTTAAGTTTTCAATAGTGTCTATTGAAACACGGCTTCTGGACAAGTCAAAATATCCAAGTTCAAAATGTAGTCATATGAGTAAATATGGTAACTTGGAGAGCTATATCCAGTCTATGAGCTCTTAGCGATTACAGGTATTCATCACGAGGATACACTTTCTCCAATAAGGTTGTCTAGGGTATGAGTGAGTAAACATCAACTTATTCTATCTTTATTTAAGAGTTCAATTTTATTTCTTTAGTGGAATGAACTAAAATTAAATAGATCGGACCGAAGTGAATCATTTGTTGATTGTGATTGGGTTGTGTCTATTAGAGCTTAAATTTAGATAGCCCGCCAAGATCCCCAATCCACACGAATTTGCATGGATCACTTGATATATTCTACCCGACCAATTTAGGGGTCCATCTAGAATTGTAATAAGGCATGAGAACTTGTTTCTTTTTGTAAGAATATGTCTAGTTCACATGTGGACTTTTTATTAAGGTCCAATGGATTTAATAAAATAAGAAAAATAATATATGGCCCTTATATATGCTATAGGTGGCAAAGGCTATTAAATATAGCTTAAATATATTATTTTTATTTTATTATTTAATTCAATAGAAATTAATTAATTTTTTGATTAATTAATTATTAAATTAAAAGTCAAAAATATTTTCCTAGTAGGAGATGGTCTCCTAAAACTATACTATTGTTGGTAGTACAGTTAATGTTAAAGACAATATTTGATAAGTAGATAAATAAAAGGAATTATTTATCTAATCAAATTACGAAGTCTTTAATATGCTTAAAAATACGCTATTGAGTTAGATTAGGAGTCTTGGTGCTAGGACAGAGATCCTTTTTGAAAACGATTCTTAACCACTAAGTAAATCTACCTAAGGAAAGGATTCTTGACTACCAAGTAATCCTTCTTAGGAAAAGAATAAACTCTCCTAATCTATATCAATGAGAAATTCTGCCAGCCCATATGGATATAGGAGAAGTTAGATTTTCTTTTAGATAAGGATTCTTAACTACCAAATAAATCCACCTAAGGAAATGATTCTTGATAACCAAGTAAATCCTTCTTAGGAGAGGACTTATGACCCTATATATAGGTTTGGAAATTTCAGCCAGCTCTAAGGTTTTTTGTAAGAGGAATTTCGGCCATGCTAATCAATTTTCAAGAAGAGAATTTGGCTGAGCAAGAGAGAATTTTGAGGGAGATTTTTTTATTTTTTTACTCTAGACAAAATTCGATCAGCTCATACAGATTGTATGAATTCGGCCAAGAAGAGAGAAAAATAGAACTTTTTTGTTTTCGATAGTACACTAGTATCATTTATGTCAAAAGGGTTTTGTGTACAACATTGAATCAAGGTTCATGCGAGTTTCAATCAAATTGATTGATAATTCAAAAGTGACCGGACGTTCTTGGTTTTTCTCTTGGAGGATTATTGTAACTAACAAAGAAGAAGATTTTTTTTGTTTCCACCCTCAGGTATACAATTTAAAGAAAGCGAGCCCACACTCCTAGGTGATTCAGGTTTGTGATTGGATTGGAAGATTTTACGGATTCAATTCGATGCTAGTTCAATCGTCACGAAAAAAAAGGTACGATACTTTTTATATACATCAATTAATATAGGGTTAAGGTTCTTGTTATTAAAAGGGAATTTTTTTTTATATACGCAAACCCTAATTTTCTAATTTTCTAGTTTTCTCACGCTTCCGTTGCGTTTTGAACCTGTTTTTCCCTATATTAACATGATAAAATATTCCAAGACAGTGATGTGAAAATGTAGAATTTTGATGCTTCATTAAGAAAGATAGAAACACAAATTGGGCAACTAGCTGAAGCTAATCAAAGGAATGAACCAAGAAAATTTCCAAGTTGTACTGAGCAAGCAAAGGCCATCACAGCTCGTCGGAATGGTAAAGATTTAAATAATGATAAACCTGATGAACTATTTAATGCTTCTATTAATGTTTCAGGTTTCTCGAAGAAGAATAATGAATTAGAAGAAGAGGAAGAGCCTAAGTTAGAGAAGGCCAAGGATACATCGAAAATTCACAAATCGCCTATTCCTTTTCCCTACAGAGTTCAAAGGAACAAGCTAAACCAATCGTTCAAGGAGATCTTTAATATCTCATCAAATGATAATGTTAGTCTACAAACCATGGAAGAGATTCATAAGATGCCAGCCTACGTAAAGTATTTCAAAGAACTCAACTCAAGAAATAGTAAGACTGATTCACACGAGACAGTACCAATTCCAGATGAAGCAAGTACAATACTCCAAAAGAAGTTACCCCCGAAACTCAAGGATCTTGGAAGTTTCAACATCAACATCACCATCACAGTGGGAGAAATAAGGAAAGAAAGAGCCACACTGGATCTAGGGAAGAGCATTAATTTTGTTGACGTTGATTTCTGGATTATGTCAGAAAAGCCAACAAGGATTGGATTTCACCTATTGACTCAACGAGAGAGAGATTTAGAGAGAGTAACGAAGACAAGTTTTACGTGGTAAAACTCTGATAACCAGAGAAACGTCCACGGGTGGTTGAAGGATCAACCAAGCCAAAATCCACTATAAGAATATGATGTTTACAAGCTCTCGATCTCTCTTTTTTCTCTCTGTATTTGCTATGATTGCTGTATGTTATATTGCCTATATCTTTTGGAGCCAGATTATGGGTCTATTTATATGCTTATAGAACCCTAATCTGCTTTGCACAAGTAATACAAGATCTTTGTATTTAATTGTGATTCGGTTACTTGCTTGAGGTTAATTTGTCTTCTTTCCTGTTTTGGAGTCTCTTATGGAAATCGAGTGGGATTCTAGTAGTGTAGTTCAATTTGGACTTGTTTTCTTATAAGAATGTAGTCTTCGTAAAGAAATCAATTTATTTTCTGATTGGGGACTCTTCTAACTTAATGTTCCATTTTATTTGGGATTCCTTCCTGATGGATATCTTCGTGTATTTAATGACTTAATCCGTGTGAAATAAGCACCAAGTTCTTACTCGAGTTGTATTTATTCCCTAGTAAGAGTAATACCTGATGGTCCCGAGTAGCGCCGTTTGAGCCCGAGTGGAAGCGTTGTTTAACCAGTCCTGAGTGTTGTTAACTGATCCCGAGTAGGTTTCATTCTATATATGCTTACTCGGGCTTTTCTTCTCTTTAATGATGCCTCGTAGGATATTTCCTGAGTGCCCATTTGGGCATCCACCTGGCTATTTTCTCCTTCCTGTCAATGACGTGTATGCTTGTTAAAATTCACATACGACAAATTTGATGCCATATGTTGTATACAAAGAGATGAGGTTGAGTAATCTAAAACCAATCAACATGGAGCTTTCACTTGCCGATCGATCTATTAGGTATCCTCGTGGAATTGTTGAAGATGTTCTGGTCCAAGTTGGCAAGCTCATTATACCTGCAGGTTTTATCATTCTAAATATGGAAGAAGAAGGCACCAATACAATTGACTTCCCTATCTTGCTCGGTGGACCATTTATGTCAACCGCGAAGGCTATCATAGATTTGCATAATGGGAAGGTTTCCATGATGGTGTTTGATAAGACAATCAATGCTGATGTTTTTAAACATTTGAAACATCCTATAAGTGTTGCTAATTTTTTCAATGTGGAAGTAGTAGATCCAGGTGAAGCAAGTGCAATACTCCAAAAGAAGTTACCCCCGAAACTCAAGGATCCTGAAAGCTTCAACATCACCATCATAGTGGGAGAAACAAGGAAAGAGAGAGCCACACTGGATCTAGGAGCGAGCATTAATTTGATTCCATATGCTGTATACAAAGAGATGAGGCTGAGTAATCTAAAACAAACCAATATGGAGCTTTCACTTGCCAATCGATCTATTAGGTATCCTCGTGGAATTGTTGAAGATGTTCTAGTCCAAGTTGGCAAGCTCATTATACCTATAAATTTTATCATTCTAGATATGGAAGAAGAAGGCACCAATACAATTGACTTCCCTATTTTGCTCGGTAGGCCATTTATGTCAACCGCGAAGGTTGTCATAGATGTGTATAATGGGAAGGTTTCCATGACGGTGTTTGATGAGACAATCAATGTTGCTGTTTTTGAACATTTGAAACATCCTGTAGGTGTTGCTAATTGTTTCAATGTGGAAGTAGTAGATCCAGGAGTTTGTCCAGATTCAACTTCGGCCTTAAAAGAATCTTGAAATGGCAAAAGAAGCAAAATTTCACATTGTGCAAGATATGAGAACATGATTGAACAGTTAAAAAAAGACAAACAGATGATTGTCGCTCTTAACTCTGAATTGACAACAAGGATCATTGAATTACTGGAAGAAAAAGAATCTTCATTATAAAGGTATGCAGTACTTTTTCAAGAGGTTGAAAAGCTCAAAGAGGAGTTTGATCACCGGATGAAGCTAAAGAAGGTTGAGATTGAACAAAGATATAAATCCTTAGAGATTATGAAGATTAAGGAGCTTGAAGACATTGCAAACCTCAAAAGGGTGGAGCAAGAGATCAAGTCAATGGTTATGGATGAGAAGAAGCAATTGGAGGAATTAAGATCAATGAGGTGAATAATGATGAGTCAAGTGATTCCATCACCAAAAAGGAAGATCCAATTCCAAAAAGAAGAAGGAGAAACAGAAGGAATCAAGATCGATCATTAAACAACAACCACCAGAGAGGTAACTTTCATAAATTTATTCCCGTTTGTCACTTTTGTAACAGGAAAGGTCACATTCGACCAAGATTCTACGAGTATATAAGACAATATACACAAGGGAGAATGAATCCAATGAATGTGAATAAAGTATGGATCAAAAAGGCTGAGCTAAGAAACGTTGAGAGTACTTTCAAGTTGAAGAAAATATGTGATGAATATGAGATTGTTGCATCACCATTAGAGTCGTAGCACTCTTATACCTCTCGTCTAGAAGTTAAATAATGCACTTGGTGGGAGGCAACCCACCCAGGTTTAATTCTTTTGTTTTTGTTTTTGTTTTTATTTATTTTCGAGTTATGATTAGTGTGTCACAAGAAATTTTATAGCCAGAATTAAATATTGTCAAATCTTTAATCTTGTGCCTAATTCAGGGACATTGTTTAATTTAGGTTTGGGGATATCTTATGGTTTTAAATGAAAAGAACAGATGCTTTTGATATGTGCATATTTGAACTATACAGATGAAGTGTGTGAACAATTTTAATCATGCACCATTGGCCAGACCGCTATCTAGACATACGTCTAGACCACGGTAAGCAACGCATGAAGGCTCTGTCAATTAGCATGGTGTAGACCGCTCTCGGGGCATATGCCTCCACCGTGGCCCAGCAAGCAGGTATCCACTGGAATTTCTCATGGCATAGACCGCTCCGCAGACATGGTGTCTAGGTCGTAACATGCAAAACGATGATCCTCTGTGAAACACTGCGGTCCAAACAGCTTGAGATGCAATGCATATGCCACAGTTTACATCTTGGTACATTAAGTAAAACGGTGCATTTCGTAGCTTCAGGTAAGCAAAATAGGGCATAACCGTGGTCGAGGCCGCCTTCCAGGTATGTGCCCAGACCGCGGTAGAGCACGAATTTGATCACCCATATAAGTCCGTTGTCTGGGCTGTTTTTGTTTTTCTTTATTTCTTCTTTGCTGCGCATACTTCTCTTCTCCCTCATCTTCTCTTCTTACTTCGTTTTTTAATTTTTTTGTTCATTAAACTTCCTTCCAATCCTCACTAATCTTCCATAAGGATCAAAAGTATGTCTCTCTTTGATTTTATCGAGTATTTATTTTAGTTTTGGGCATAATTTTATCTAAGTTTAAAGTACGTATACTCCAAGAACGGTTTATGGTGATTGAGTGTTCTCACATGAATTTTGTGCATTCTTGGCCAGTGGGCTTTGTTTATACTGATAAATTATACATAATTAAGTCTATTTGATGATTTTCTATTTGGTTATGCTTGGAATTCTGAATTTTAATTTCCTAAAAAAAATTGATTTTTGTCTAATGTGTGTTTAATATGTTGCCTTTGTGCTGAAACGATTTCTCTTGGTTATAGAATGCTTATGGAATGAATGATATGAGAACAAAGTGATTGTTTGAAAATTTGGGTCAAAATTTAAGCTAAATTGTTGTCGAAATTCATATCAATTCTGTTTAATTTGAATTGTTTGCTGGTGTTATGTGTGTAGATGGCTAGAACGGATATAGGCAAAAGGCCTCGGGTTAGCAACATTTCCAGAGGAAAAGGGGTCCCTTCTTCACAACTAGCTCATAATAAGGATTTTAGAGATCGAGTGTCGAAGTTTCAAATGAGACCTTGGATTGTGGAGAAGGGCATTAAAGTGCCCAGTTTTGGGAAGACTCCTGTGCCAGAGATTGTAGCTACCTGTCGATGGGGATTTTTTCAGAGGCCCCCGAAACCAAATAGGATTACTGTGGCTGAATTTTATGTCAGCATGATTCTGGAAAGATTTCTCAATGGAGGGACAGTTCTGGTCCAATGAGTTGAGGTCCATATTTTTCCAGATGCAATTAACCAGTATTTTGCAACTCCGGAGGTGTGAGTCAATAGTAATAGTGGAATAAATACGATTGATGATATTGATTAGCACTTAGAAAGGTTAGCGGAAGTACTTAGGATGGATGGCAGGGCGGAATGGAACCAGATGGTTCGCCTATATCAGAGGGATTTGAGAGTGGACGCTGTATTCTGGAACATCTTCATCTCGTACTCCTTGAGACCGTCACAACATCGCACCAAGCTTTTCTTTGAGCCTGCTCGTTTGTTACATCGACTGGTGACTGGCCGGCCAATTAATATTGGTCGAGCAATTTTTAGGGCAATCTACAGCAGTGGTTGTGAAGATAGGTCATCTATGGTATTCCCCTGTTTAATTATAACTTTTTAAATGATATCGGGTATTAAGGTAGATGCCGGATTGAAGGAGCATGCACCTAGTATGTCATTATTAACGGTGTGGAACAAGCTCTGTCACGATCGGGGGGTACCTACGATAGGACAGTATGGAGAACGACGACATCGCTGCCAGGAGAGAGAGGCACAGTTACAGAAAGAGGTTGCCAATCCTATACCTAAGGATCATACAGATGTTCCACTAGCTGCTCAGCCAGAGGCCACTGAACCAGGAAGTACATATTTCGATACTTTGTTTCATGCAATGCGAGAACACATGGACAGTCAGTTTAGAGGATTGGAGGAGCGGATGAACACGCACTTTGACACTGTTGAAGAGAGCATCAATGAGTTGCGCACTATGGTTAGCCAGTTTTCTATGGCTGATGATGGAGGTGTGCGTTTCTAGCCTCCAGTTCCCCCACCAGATTTTTAGGCATGCGACAGCTCCTGGTACGATCCACCTCGTTTTGGATTAAGAGACCCTACGGAGCCGTAACATCATGACCGTGATTCTGATCAGGGGATAAAGATTCTGCATATTTCAGATGAGGATGGAGGACTTTAAAAGATATGTATATTTCTTTCTTTATTTTTCTTCTTTTAGTTTTCTTTTTGAATAATTGTCTTATTTTTTTTGTTTAACTCTCAATTTGCTTTCATTTTGTTTTTGGATGTAACTTGAATTTAGAATGTAGCAATATTTTTCTTTAATTCTTTTTCCGCTCCTTCTTTTCTCGCTTGTCACCATCGGGGGCAATGTTGAGTTTAGGTTTGGGGGTGATGTGATCCATGATATTATGTTTTAATATGTGTTTTGATCTATGCCCTAGAGATAATATGCATTAATCACTAAGTTTACACTAACTTCTTGGCATTTAGAGTAGTGCATTGCATTTTTCAAAATTTTATGACATACTCTTGATGTGATAGTGGATAGGAAGCTTAGTTGAATAGCCATGATTAATAGTGGAGACTACCCTTGTGAGTTCACCAAGGGAAAAAGTGTACATAATTATAATTATAGAGGGTTCTTTTGTTTCCACTCTTAAACACTTAGTAGGTTCTTAGCATTTAGATTTGATCTCTATAGTGTATACATTGAGCATTATAGAACTTTCATCATAAAAAAAATCACATGTTTAATTTGATATCAAGTAAGTTGAATCAGTGGAAATGATGATTATACTATGTGTGCTTGAGCTATTTAAAAGGCCGTTAATATTTCCCACATGTGTGTTGTGTGCTCCATAGCTCGGTTTGAAGCCAAACACTGATTGAGCCTTTTTCTTTCTTCACCACATTAACCGTAACCCAATAAGCCATAATTTAGCCATACCTTTTAGCTTGGGATTATACATTGAGAATGTGAAGAAGATGTTATATTTTTCCATAAGATTTTCGTATATTTCGATCAGTGGCAAATGAAGGAAAAAAGCTGCATTTAATCGAAAAAGTAAGTTGATAATTATGATTTCCATGTACAAATAATCTTCTGATTCTCATTCATAAAAAAAGCAAGATAAAAATAATAAAAATAAATAAATAATAAGCATACATAAATATAATTATAAAGTGTTCTTTTGTTTCTACTCCTAACCACTTAGTAGGTTCTTAGCATCTAGATTTGATCTCTATAGGGTATACATTGAGCATTGTAGAACTTTCATCATTAAAAGAAATCACATGTTTATTTAGATCTCGAGTAAGTCGAATCAGTGGAAATGATGATTAGACTATGTGTGCTTGAGCTATTTAAAAGGCCGTGAGTATTTCCCACCTGTGTGTTGTGTGCTCCATGGCCCAGTTTGAAGCCAACCACTGATTGAGCCTTTTTCTTTCTTCACCACATTAATCGTAACCCAATAAGCCATAATTTAGCCATACCTTTTAGCTTGGGATCATACATTGAGAATGTGAAGAAGATGTTATATTTTTGCACAAGAGTTTTGTATATTTCGATCAGAGGACAATGAAGGAAAATAGTTGCATTCAATCCAAAAAGTAAATTGATAATTATGATTTTCATGTACATGTAATCTTCTAATTCTCATTTATAAAAAAAAAACAACTTAAAAATAATAAAAATAATTAAATAAAAAGCGTATACAAATATAATTATAGAGGGTTCTTTTGTTTCTACTCCTAAACACTTTGTAGGTTCTTAGCATATAAATTTGATCTCTATAGGGTATACATTGAGCGTTATAGAACTTTCATCATTAAAAGAAGTCACATGTTTAATTTGATATCGAGTAAGTCGAATCAATGGAAATGATGATTATACTATGTGTGCTTGAGCTATTTTAAGGCCGTAAATATTTCCCACTTGTGTGTTATGTGCTCCATAGCTCGGTTTGAAGCCAAACACTGATTGAACCTTTTTCTTTCTTCACCACATTAACCGTAACCCAATAAGCCATAATTTAGCCATACCTTTTAGCTTGGGATCATACATTGACAATGTGAAGAATATGTTATATTTTTGCACAAGATTTTTGTTTATTTCGATCAGAGGCCAATGAAGCAAAAAAGTTGCATTCAATCGAAAAAGTAAGTTGATAATTATGATTTCCATGTATATGTAATCTTTTGATTCTCATTCATAAAAAAAAGCAATATAAAAATAATAAAAATAAATAAATAAAAAGCGTACATAAATATAATTATAAAGGGTTCTTTTGTTTCTACTCCTAAACACTTTGTAGGTTCTTAACATTTAGATTTGATCTCTATAGGGTATACCTTGAGCATTATAGAACTTTCATCATTAAAAGAAGTCACATGTTTATTTTGATCTAGAGTTAGTCGAATAAGTTGAAATGATGATTATACTATGTGTGCTTGAGCTATTTAAAAGGCCGTAAATATTTCCCACCTGTGTGTTGTGTGCTTCATAGCCCGGTTTGAAGCCAAACATTGATTGAGCCTTTTTCTTTCTTCACCACATTAACCGTGACCCAATTAGCCATAATTTAGCCATACCTTTTAGCTTGGGATCATACATTGAGAATGTGAAGAAGATATTATATTTTTGCACAAGATTATTGTATATTTCGATCAGAGGCCGATGAAGGAAAAGAGCTGCATTCAATCCAAAAATTAAGTTGATAATTATGATTTCCATGTACATGTAATCTTTTGATTCTCATTCATAAAAAAAAAGCAACATAAAAAAATAAAAATAAAATTATTATGAGAATCAGAAAGTAAAGTTTAATGAGTACATTGGAGTAAATTAGATTACAAAGTTGTATATACTTAAAAAGGGAGTTTGACATGAAGAAAATGGTGAATTTTTAAAAATTTAGGACAGTGGCAAGACATGATTATCTCATTAGTGATGAGGATTAAGAGACTTGTACGAAGTCGTAAAGTTATTGAAGACTCTCATGGTATGATCCTTGGTTTTTGAATCCCTAATTTCCCATTCTTTCTTGACCTTCACCCATGGCCCCATTACAACCTTAATTAAAGTCTAACTGATCCACTGGTTATCCTTACTATGAGAGTAGAAGTGAATAATGTGTTTATCTTGTTCATAGTGCTTAATTCTTTCGTGAGATCTTTTGCATAAAATCAAGCGTTCTTTCTATCATATATTCATAAGTGATTATATCTTGAAATTTCTTATGCATAAACTCCATTTGCATATGCTTGTTGAGTGTATTTGCCTAGGTTCTGTGTCCAATTAATGAGTGACATCCTGTGAGATTTAGAGTCAAAGTGAATTACATCTATGGTGTTTAGCGAATGTGACTTCGAAACTTGAACATCTTGAGAATGGGCTTTTCGTTAAAAAATTTGAGTAATGCCATCAAGTTGTTGTGACTTAACTTTAGTCTTTACTTATTGACTTTTGCATGTATTGTTTCAATTTGGGCACAGTTCAATCGCATTTTAGATGATTGGTATTTTTCTTATAAGGCTTGTAGCATACGCTCAATACTATTGTGTTCCCTACGAAAGTGGCTTATTTAGTTAGGATATTATTTCTAGGTTTAGGTTTAGGTTTAGTTTTCAGTTTTATCTTCTTAGTTTTGCTTGAGGACTAGCAAAAGATAGGTTTGGGGGTATATGATCGGTCATTATTTGTATATGTTTTAATCCCCTTTCTGCCTATCAATTACTTGTTTCTTGAGCATTTTTAGGTATTTAATTTGTGTGATTGAGCATGTTTCAGGACATTGAACTTTAATGGCATGTTTGGAAGATTTGAAAGCAAAGAAGGGCAATTTTGTAAATTACCAATGCGAAGGTCGCTGCCCAAGCAATGCCTCCACCGCTGTCTAAAGAGGAGAGAATCACAGCTATATCATCTTCAATAACCACGTTCTGTACCGCTGTCAAGGTCATGCCTCCAGAGCGGTCTCCACTGCAGAACTTCACAGAGAGCACCTCGTTTCATCCACTGCTGTCTGGGCAAGCTGTTCATGCCGCAGTCTAGGGAACCGTCGTGCATTTTCCTTGTTGACTTGGGAATTATGAACCCTATTTTAAAATAGAACATATATATACATAGTTACAGATTTTTCAAGCAGGAAGCAACAAAATCTTCACCTCTCAATATCTTTCAAAAACACATAACCATTCTTTTATTCACCGTTGCACATCCGAAGATCGGAAGATGAGAAGATTTCAACAATGAAGAATTGAATAATCCGTTTGAGGCCTCAATGGGTTTTATCTTTTCGATCTCTTTCCCTTCTATTTTCATGACATGTAGCTAATTCCATATCTAGGGAATCAATGTGAACCTTTTGTGAATGCTCATGTTTGGATTAATAATATTATTTCATCAACTCGATTCTTGATTTGTTCATTGCTCTTAATTGCTTGACTCTCATTAGTTTTAATATTTATTCACACCATAGATCAAGGGTGGATAATTATTTGGCATTATTTTAGGGTTAAGATTATCTGTGAGTTAGGGTTAGAGTATATACCAAACCTAACCTTGATTAATGCTCTTTTGATTGAATGAATTTAATCTTTAGCATAGACCAAGCAAAGTATAGAATTTGGTTCTTATTTCTTGTGCTTAACGGGTTTTCGATCGTTGTTCACACCATAGACCAAGGGTGATTAGTGGTTGGGAATACTTGACTTATTCCGCGATCATACGGTAATAGTCATATTAAAGATAAAGAATGAACCCTTGAATTGATTGAATCTTTTTACAAATTAGTCCATGCAATGAGTGTTCATAATTGGGGATCATTGTTGACCTAATGCTTTCTCACCTTTGAGCACAACCAAATATTTGCAATTGTTTTCCTAGTTTAATTTAAGCTAGTTTTATTTTTAATTCAATCTTCAAACAATCTTTTGGTTACTTTCAGTTTTAACTTTAATTAGAATTAGATTCAACAGAATAAATCACTTTTCCTCGTGGGAACGATCCTTACTTGCCACTGTGCTTATCTTCATGATTCGTGCACTTGCGAGTATTGTTTGTATAACTGCGATTTACATCCATCAGTCATATACAGATGGATACAGTAAGAGACGTGCAATCTAAAGAGTCCATAGATAACAAATAATGCTGGGTACTTTATTTATTGTTAATCTGTAGATGCGGCCCATTCTGTAATGTACGATGAATCTTTTCTAAATCATTCATCTGAGATATGGGAATAGAGGCACCTTGTATGATGTGATCATATAGGACTGGGCCATGATCTATATGAATCTCTCATCAAGATCCGTTTACCGATGAGATTCATATATATCAAATAATGATAGCTATATGTGGGTGATCTTAATCTTGAGTGTCTTATCAAGTTCTTAAGGTTAGATCGTGGTCTTTGATATACCAAGGGTGAGGTTAGATGTTGTTCCCGATCAATATGCTCCGTATGTTGGGATTACGGTTTGGCTTGTGGCTGGAAAGGTTTGTACACTATAGTGGAATCCACTTCTTCTTGTGAGAAGTAAACGGTAGTTACCTTAAAGGTTGATTCGAGGCTTAGATAATATGAGCGCTCTCCTAATTCCGTAAAGAAATAAGATTTATTTTCCATTAGAGAATTAATGGTACTTAAAGGATATATGTAATTAGAGGGGTATAACAGACATTATGACCCATCTCTAATTATGAACTATTGTGGAGGATCACTCCATATGTAATAGCTATATTGATGGACACCGAGTAGTATCAGTCTGTGTAAAAGCATCTACAGTTGATAGAATGCAGCTTCAGGTTTTTAGTGGAATAACATCAGAGTTAATAGTCAAGGAATATTAATTAAAGAGTTTAATTAATGATTCCAAGGATTATTGGAGCTCAAAATACTGTGAGTCCACTAGGTCCCCTTGCTAGCCAGATCGATTTAGGTAACAAGGGTCACGGTTAATTAATTGGATTGTCCAATTAATTGTGTTACAAAAGTGATATGTATATATTCAGGAATTAATTGAATAGTGAAATTATTTAAATAATGAAAGTTAATAGTTAAATTAATTAAATAATTAGATTATTTAATTATATTGATAATTATGAATTATTAATTAGCTATTAATTGGAAGGTGTTAGTTGATATATGGATTTAGGTGAAGATAAAATAATAGGATTATTTTATTTTTACTAAATCATTTATCTAAGTATTTGAACTTAAGTTTAAATTTAAAATACTTATTATCACTTTTAATATATTAGATATATTTTAAAAGGATAATTAAAAGATATATATCAATTAATAATACAAGAGATTGCATTGGATGCAAATTGGTGTGTGCACATGAAACATTAGTCAAAAGAAGAATTTGCATGGGATGCAAATACTTAATACACACATAATATATATATATATATATATATATATATATATATATATATATGTGTGTGTGTGTGTGTGTGTGTGTGTGTGTGTGTGTGTGTGTGTGTGTGTGTGTGTGTGTGTGTGTGTGTTTGTGTGTGAAAAAGAAAGAGTAGGCGAGATAGTGATATATATATACATATATATATATATATATATATATATATATATTTGTGAGAAAAGCAGCAGGCGTGATTTTGTTTTCTTTTTGAGAAAAAGAGATATTGAATACACTTGGTGTGTAAAAAAGAAAAGGAAAATATATATATTGTTTCAAGATTTGTGTGTTTTTTGAAACACAGAAGAAATAGTTTCTTGAATTCTCTCTACATCCTCCATTCATGTTTCTGAGACCGTGACGCCCCAACACGCAGTAACCAATCCTGGGAGATAGCAAGGAAGATCGAGTGATTCAGACATGAGCACATCGTAAAGTGAAGGAGCTTTCAAACGTTGGCAAGATTGAATCAGAAAAGAGCATATCAAAAAGTGAAGGAGCCTCTAAACTTTGGTAAGATTTTCTTCTTGATTATATCGATTTCCTTTTTCTGTGTTTACAAATTGTATGTATTAGTTCCGAAAAATAATTACCATCCCAAGTTCACTGGTCCTAGATACAGATTATGATCTGTATTAAAAATTTTAAAACCTAGTTCCACTGTGTAACCGGTGAATGGGGTTCCAACATTTTGAGGATGTTGAAGTCGACAAGTAGGCTCCCGAGTATTCCTGAGGAAATTCCTCTACAGACCACAGATGAATCGAGTAGGCTAGGGAGCCCAAATGGTTCTAGCAGTGAGGAAAGAATGCCTTATGACTGGGCTGCAGGTGAGGTAGTTGTGAGGTTTATTCATACCAACTAGGGATCTGGGGAACATGGTCAGGATGCCGAGTAACCTTCTTTAAAGAGAAAGCAGAAGGTCGTGGAATCTCCCACCTAGCCAATGAATCCCTCATATCCCACTGTTTTTGAATCTTTCCTAACTGCGGTTGAGGAGGTTGGTGATAAAGATCTTGTTGCAGATCTTAACACTCGCTTCAGGCAGGTTGGGAAGAGAAAAGCATCATTTTTTGCCAATATAACCACCCCCGAAAAATTCTAGGGTCCTGGCATTTATTGAGTCTTCCAACGACAATGATATTGGTGCAAAGGATCCAACAAGTGTCCAGGCAGAGAAAATTGTTGTAGATATATATGGTTCGTTTACTCGGGGACACCCGTTTAATGACTTGGGCAACAAAGATCCCTACATTCTTGTTGCTAATGCTGCAGATGCAAGGTCATAATGTCGATCTATAAATCCTTCCCCCCAAGACATGTTGAAAGCCATGTTGAAAGCCATAATGAGAGATATTAGAATCAATTTTGATTCTTATACGCATTTAGTTTTAGTAAACGTTTATTATGTATCTCAATTCAAGAGGAATTTAATTTTGGTCTCTTGTCTAAATAAATTTGGATATTCGGTTACCTTTAATAAAAGGTTTTATTGTTAGTAAGAATAACAAAATTGTTTGAAAAGGTACAGTAGAAAAAGGTTTATTCTATTTGCATGGAAATATCTCTCACTTGTTAGACAAGGAATCAACGGAACCTGATCATAAAAGAGTAAAATTATCAAAAGATGAAACCTACCAATGGCATTTGCGCTTAGGTCATAATAATCTTAATAGGATTAAAAGATTGGTATGTGACAAACCTTTAAGTGACTTAAAGGTTGATGATCTACTCTTGTTTGGAATGCAAAATGACCAAAAGGTCGTTTACGACCAAAGGCACAAGAGCCATTGAATGTTTAGGTTTGATACACACTGATGTGCGTGTACCTATGAGCATTCAAGCTAGAAGTGGATATGAGTACTTCATCACTTTCACGGATGATCACTCAAGATTTAGCTATGTGTATCTCATGAGACATAAGTCGGAGGTTTTTGACATGTTCAAAACATTTAAAGCTGAAGTAGAAAATCAGCTTGAGAAATGCATAAAAATCTTGAGGTCCGATCGTGGTGGAGAATATCTATCTGGTGAGTTTCAACAATATCTTATTGATAATGGAACAATTTCTCAGTTTTCTGTACCAGGCATACCTCAACAAAATAGGGTGGTAGAAAGGAGAAATAGAACTCTTTTGGATATGGTTAGGTCTATGTTGAGTTATTCAACGCTCCCTAGTTCTTTTTAGGGATATGCTTTACAAACTACCATGTATATTCTAAACGACGTACCATCTAAGTCGGTTCCTAAAACATCGCATGAGTTGTAGACTGGGCAAAAGCCCAGTTTACAACACTTAAGGATTTTTGGATGTCCTGCGCACGTGTTAAAATGAAAGACAGAAAAGATGGAGTCACGTTCTGAAACATGCATATTAGTAGGGTATCCAAAAGAAACAAAGGATATTATTTTTTTAGTCCTTCAGATCTTAAAGTATTTGTTTTGACAAATGCTAAATTTCTAGAAAAGGACTATATGAATAATTTTGTGCCTAAAAGTAGAATTGTCCTGAATGAACTTTTAGGAGATACAATTCCACAAGAGGTTTCGTAACCAAGCCCAATTGTAAGTTCCATACCAATACAAGATCAACAATCTACCATACCTCATCATAGTGGGAGGGTTGTTAGACAACCCGAGAGATACATCGGTCTAGGAGAATCTGTAGAGAATCTTTCGGACGATGATAATCCCTATCCGTACAAGGAAGCAATGGAAGATATTGATTGTCGCAATCAGCAAAAGGAAATGCAATCCGAAATTGAATCTATGTTAAAAAACAAAGTCTGGTCCCTTGTAGACTTTCCTGAAGGGATAAAACCCATCGGGTGCAAGTGGGTATATAAGAGGAAAAGAGGAATGGATGGTAAGGTGGAAACCTTTAAAGCTATATTGGTAGCTAAAGATTATACATAAAAGGAAGGTATCGATTATGAAGAAACTTTCTCTCCTGTGGCCATGCTTAAATCCATTAGGATACTCTTATCCATTGCGGCATCTCTAGACCTAGAGATTTGGAAAATGGACGTAAAGACAACTTTCCTTAATGATAGTATTAACGAAAGCATCTACATGATGCAACCAGAAGGATTCATTGAAAAGGGCCAAGAGGAAAGGGTATGCAAGTTGCAAAGATCCATATATGGATTGAAGCAAGCATCCAGATTCTGGAACATAAGGTTCGATCAAGCCGTAAAAAGTTTTGGATTTATTCAAAACCTTGATGAACCGTGTGTATACAAAAGGATTAAATGCAACAAGTTGGTTTTCCTAGTTCTTTACGTTGATGATATACTACTCATCAGAAACGATGTAGTTGTATTGACATCAATAAAAGAATGGTTAGCAAAATAATTTGATATGAAGGACTTTGAAGAAGCAAGTTATATTCTTGGTATCCAAGTCATAAGGGATAGAAAGAGTAGAACGATTGCATCATCCCAAGCTTTATACATAGATAAAATATTGTCTAGGTTTTCCATGAAAGATTCCAAAAAAGGTATGTTACCTTTTAGACATAGAATCAAACTTTATAAGGAACAGGTTCCTAAGATTGAGCATGAAGAGCAATTCATGAGTAGGATTCCATACGCTTAGACAGTAGGAAGTCTCATGTATGCAATGCTCTGTACTAGACCAGATATTTGTTTTACTGTGGGCATAGTTAGCAGGTTTCAATCGAAACCTGGTCCTGATCACTGGACGACAGTTAAGCATATTTTCAAGTATCTTAGGAGAACGAGAGATTATATGCTTGTATACTCTGGAGGGGATTTAATTCCTGTTGGGTATACAAATTCTGATTTTCAATCAGATTCTGACTCTAGGAGATCAACATCAGGATCTGTGTTTACTAAAGGATGAGGGGCAGTCATATAGAGGAGTATCAAGCAATCTTGTATTACTGATTCCACCATGAAAGCCGATTATGTTACCGCATGCGAGGCTGCTAAAGAGGCTATCTGGCTCCGCCAATTCCTAATTCACTTGAAAAATGGTTCCTGATATGAATAAGCAGATCACTATCTATTGTGACAATAGTGGAGCAGTGGCTAATTCGAGAGAACCAAGAAGTCATAAGAGAGGGAAACACATTGAAAGAAAGTATCACCTTCTGAAAGAAATTGTGCATTGGAGTAACGTGACGATTACCAAGTTCGCGTCAGCAGAAAATCTAGCGGATCCCTTTACAAAGGCTCTTCCACAAAAGAGTTTGATGGGCATCTAAAGAACATAGGGATGAGAGATATGACACATTTGCTATAGAGCAAGTGGGAGATTGTTAGGATTATGCTCGATAGCAAGAGTATAATATTGTATTTGACAATCTTTTCATATTATTAAAGTGATTTCTAGTTTAACAAACCTTATAGCATTTATAGTTTAATTATTATAATTGTCAAAAGTAAATAATCATACGGTTAAATGACTATGAGAAATGAAGAATTGTTCATAGATCTAGATATGGATGAGGTAGAAACAATTCTTTAGTTAGTCTTGAATAATATTCACAACTTAAGATAAAAGATTGGGTGCCTTTATCTCATCAAAGTTGTAGATTCTTTTGCTAGCATTTGAGTGGGATCAAATGTGTTATGATGAGTCTAAAATCATCAAAGTGTGGTGTCTTTGGGCAAATGATTCTAGTGCACTGGTTCATTGAATAGGATCACAATGAAATACTTTATCTAGAACCGTCAATAGATAAAAGTTTTTCATTTGAAGACAATCGGAGAGTTTATCTCAATCCTGAGATAAATGATGGACTTATGGTTGCAAGTGTTATCATTTGAGCTATCAATGAGTACGATTATATAGCATAGTCTATCCTCGATAGGGGACTTAATTTATAGATATGGACATCGTGGCTCCATTTATTGTATGAGAGTAGAATACCATCATTTGGATGTTTTGAGGTATTGGATATTAAATCTTAACGTTAAGTTTTCAATAGTGTCTATTGAAACATGGCTTCTGGACAGGTCAAAATATCCAAGTTCAAAATGTGGTAATATGAGTAAATATGGTAACTTGGAGATCTATAGGCGGTCTATGAGCTCTTGGCGATTATTGGTATTCTTCACGAGGATACACTTTCTCCAATAAGGTTGCCTATGATATAAATGAGTAGCATCAACTTATTCTATCTTTATTTAATAGTTCAATTTTAGTTCTTTGGTGGAATGAACTTAAATTAAATATATTGGACCTAAGTGAATCATTTATTGATTTTGAATGGGTTGTGTCTATTGGAGCTTAACTTTAGATAGCCGGCCAAGATCCCCATTCCACACGACCTTCTATGGATCGCTTGATATATTCAACCGGGCCAATTTAGGGGTCCATTTAGAATTGTATTAAGGCATGTGAACTTGTTTCTTTTTGTAAGAATAGGTCTAGTTCACATGTGGACTTTTTATTCAGGTCCAATGGATTAAATAAAATAAGAAAAATAATATATGGCGTCCATATATATGTGTTGGGCGGCAAGGCTATTTAGAATAGCTTAATTATATTATTTTTATTTTATTATTTATTTAAATGGAAATTAATTAATTTGTTGATTAATTAATTATTTAATTAAAAGTCAAAATCTTTTTCTATTAGGAGATGGTCTCCTAAAATTATACTATTGTTGGTAGTATAATTAATATTAAAGACTATATTTGATAAGTAGATAAATAAAAGAAATTATTTATCTAATCAAATTAGGAAGTCTTTAATATGGTTACAAATAAACTATTGAGTTGGATTAGGTGTCTTGGTGTAGGAAAGAATTCCTTTTGGAAAATGATTCTTAACCACCAAGTAAATCCACCTAAAAATAGGATTCTTAACCACCAAGTAAATCCTCCTTAGGAGTGGATTTGGTCTCCTATATATATACTTGTAAATTTTGACCAAGTATGAGTTTTTGGTGTGCGAAGTTGTTTTGTATTTGTTTTTTAATTGTTATAAAAAAAACTTAGTCCAACTCATTGTGTGAAAAATTCGGCCAAGCATAAAGAAAAGAGAGAAAGTTTTTGTTTTCGATAGTACACTAGTATCCTTTGCATCAAAATGGTTTTGTGTACAACATCGAATCAAGGTTCACTCGAGTTTCAATCAAATTGATTGATAATTCAAAAGTGACCGGACGTTCTTGGTTTTTCTATTGGAGGATTATTGTGACTAACAAATAAGAAGATTTTATTTGTTTCCATCCTCAGGTATAAAATTTAAAGAACGGGAGCCCATACTCCTAGGTGATTCACGTTCGTGATTGGATTGGAAGATCTTACGGATTCAATTCGATGCTAGTTCAATCGTCGCAGAAAAAAAAAAGGTACGATGCTTTTTATATACATCAAATAATCTAGGGTTAAGGTTCTTGTTATTAAAAGGGATTTTTTATTTATACGCAAACCCTAATTTTCTAATTTTCTCACGCTTGTATTGCGTTTTGAACAGTTTTTTTCCCTACATCTGTCGAGTGAACATCTTGTTCACTAGTCTTTGGTAAGTTGCCCCAACATTTTTGAGACCAAAGAGCATGAGTTTTTAGCCATATAGCCCCTGGTCGGTGGTAAAGGACTTCTTGTCCTCTTCAGGTTCAAACATCTGGATCTAGTTATATCCCGAGTATTTATTCGTAAAGCTTAACAACTCATGATCGGCTGTTGTATCCACTAACTTGTCAATCCGAGGAAAAAGGAAGCTATCTTTCGGATATGATTTGTTGAGGTCAGTGAAATCCATGCAAATCCTCCACTAGCCAATCTTCTTTATAACAGCACCAAGTTGGCCACCCATTCAGGGTACTTTACTTCCTTTATAGATCCTACTGCCAACAGCTTCTCTACTTCCTTTTTGATCGCATTTCTTCTCTCTGGGTTAAGCCGTCTCATTTTCTAAACAACCGACTTATGGTCGGGGTCGACTTCTATATAGTGAGAGATTATCTTAGGATCGATGTCCAGTATATCCTCGTGTTTCCAAGCAAACACGTCCTTATATTCATTCAGTAATCTAACCATCTCATCCTGAACTTGCTTTGTCAGCTGTGCCTTGAGCCTTACAGTCTTTTCGGGACTATGGTCATCAACTGCAACCTCTATGGTCGGTTCATTTTCCTAGCTTTTCCCATCTTCTAGAGATGTCTCCCTCGGGTCCAAGTCAAACCAGGTTAGAGTTTCCTCTCTAACTTCCACATCATCTATCTTCCGGCATTCATACTCCTCAAGTGTGTACCCTTGCATTACTCTCGACTCTGCTTTCTCCCAGTACATAGCCAGATTTGCCTTTCTTGCCAACTATTGTGAGCTTTTCTTGACTCCCACTCCTGCTTCCGTAGGAAACTTCACCATTAATGCATAGATGGCGATTACGGCTTTCATTTTGTTCAAGAAAGGCCAACCCAGTAAGGCTTTTAACGACCATAAAATCCAGTAACACTATCTTGGTACAAGGAAAGCTACCGATCTCCACAGGAAACTTCATCGTTCCTAACGACCTTACCTCCGCTCCTTTGAATCCTCTAAGTGGGACTTTAAGTGTTTTGAGGTCTCTTCTTTAAAGCCCAAGTTGGTCAAACACTTCCACGCTTAGAATATCCACCGAACTTCCATTGTCGATCAGTACCCTTCTTACTTCTTTCTGGCCTATGTGAACCGATACCACTATCACATCATTCGGCCTTACTTTCGATGCATGTGCGTCTACTTCGGTGAAAATTATGGGGTCCCAACCTTGTTTGGATTTATTTTGATCGGGCCTTAACGGATTCACTGCGAGGTTTCTCTGACCATTCATAGCTTCTTTAACTTCAACATTTTCTCTGAACTACTACTCTCGATTTATGGTCCACGAAAGATGGTATTGATTGCCCAATACCTGGATCTCTTCTGGCTCTTCTGAATTTTATCTTGCTCATCTACTACGGTGTTCTTGCACTGGTCATCCCCAATCCTGAGGATTGTGCCTTTGAGGTATCCTTTTCTGATTAGCTTTTCGTTGTAATCCCTCAGCTGATAACACTTGAAGGTTTCATGGCCGTTCTCCAGGTGGAACCTGTAATACTTGTTGGTGTCTCCTCTAGTAAAACTTGACAGGTTCAGGGGTTTCTTGTACAAATTCTTATCTTCTATCACATTTGAGATTTCTTCCTGCCTTTTGGCCAACAGAGTGTAATTAGTGTATTGCAGCTTGAACTGCCTACCACCTTTGTCATCGTCTTTTCGTCCATCCTTTCCTTTTCCTCTCTTGCCTTTCTATTCCTCTTTGCTACAATTCTTTGGGTTACCGTCTTTATGCTTTTTGCTACTTTCAAACCAGCCCCCATGTATGAGTTCTCCACCATAGGCTAGTTGTTCCACTTTTACCATGGTGTATCCATCGACATAGTCTACCATGCTCGTGTACGTGGTCGACCCCCTTTGCCATAGGCTTAGGGTCAGATGGCTGTTTTATAAACTGTTGATGAACGCGTATACTACTCCTTCATCGTTGGGATCTTGCACTTTTGACACCTCTTATGAGAATCTAGCCAGGTAGTCATTCAACTTCTCGTCTCTCCTACGCTTCAAGGTCGACAAGGCCGATATGGATTTCCACCACTGGATATTTCCCATGAATTTCCTGGTGAATGCTTGTACTAACTCTTCAAAATTCCTAATAGAGTCTACAGACAACCCTCCAAACCATCGGGATCCTTGATCTCCCAACATTTATGGGAACATACGACACGTGAGGGTGTCATCACATTAATATTGTGCCATTGCGCTATGGTATATTCTTACATGCCTATTCGGGTCAACCCTGGTCTTAAGTTGCTCTATATACGGCATTCTAAATATCATCGAAAAATGGGCTTACCTTATAGAATCAGCAAATGAGCTCCCGAAGTTCCCAATCAATGGGTTTCCCAAGCTCTGCCTTCCTTAAGGGCTTCTATCCTCCTAAGCAAAATCTCTCGCTCCCCTTTTGGTTCTTCACGCTATTCAAACCTCCGATAGATAGTGAGCCCATATGGGTCCCGGGGGACCCACCCGCTGATGCGGCCACTGATGGGGTCACGCCTAAGCGTAGGGATTGGCTCCCTACGCCTTCTAGAGGCTGTTTCATCGTCACCTAAATATGAGCCGGACCTTTTTTTCCTGGCCATCATATCTGTGAGCTTGTTCGTCATAGATTTTTACTCCATTGTACCTCTCCACAACTTCCTGCGAACTAGATTCCCGATGTTCCCTTGCTTCCCGATCTTCTCGACCACTTCTTCTGTGCAAATGTTGATCGTGCCAAAATTGTCATATATTTTGGCCCTCATTTCCAGTGCCTTTATCTTATTTTTTAGTGTTTTTACTTGTCTTATGACTCATTTGTCATGTTTGCTGGCAATTAAGTACATATTGGAAGAAATGATGAAAAGCGCAAAGATTGGGCAAAAACAAGCCGAAATCAATGAAGAAATGATCTAATGTGCAGGTCATTGCGCAGGTCCATAACCCGTACACAACCGTTCATTTGTTCATGCATTTACCAAAATCAGAGAGATCCAAACGGGTCTTCTCTCTCTTTTCTCCTTGTCATTTTACTTTAATTGTCATGAGGAGCTAAATCCCTTTGTGGGAGTTGATGTAAAAATTCATGAATTATGTGTTTTCCACCATATTCATAGTAATTGATTTTTTAGTTTCATTAAATGCTTTTTAACGCAAATGATTGTCTATTGTATTTAGTAGATATGCCCTCTCTTGGTTCGTATGGATTATCAATATCTTTTGAGTTTTAAATTGGAATATACATCTACATGGATTGGGTAGTTATGCCTTCTTTCAAGCCAAGTTAGATACACACTTTTAGGTGATTAAACCTAGCTAAATTGAATGGAATGGATGTGTGGTGATTATGCCCTTCCTATGCATCTAGGATTCAATAAAAAAAGATGATTTGTAAATATGCCCTTCCAAGGCATCCCTAAGCAATAGAATCTATCTAGGATCAAAGAGTAATTCTCTCATAAACCAACCATGTTGTTATGTAGTAGATAATTTATGTGATAAGAGTCTCTATCTTCCAAATCCGACCGAGCAGTCGTGAGTAAGAGTTATTGACTCTAAGTCACCCTTAAAGATATATTAGCCCTTAATAATCGAACTGATTCTTAAAGAATGGATTGCCCACTATTCGTGTATGAATTGCATTGGCTTCCGCATTAACATCACATACCACATCTCACCATTTGCACTCTAACAAACACTAATTGCATGTTAGATTAATTATCATAATTGTATTTTGCATTTTTTTTGTCAATTAACCTTTAAAAACCTCAACCATTTTTCTCTACCTTTCACGCATAGTTTTAGTTTAATAATAGTTAACTAGTTTTAGCCATTCGATTTCCCTTTCCCTGTGGATGATACCTGACTTGCCATTGTACTTGTTTTGTAAACATATTAGGCCTTGTTGTGGTATTAATAAATTTTGTTTGATGAGTGTTTTATAATGACTAAAAACTGCTTTGGTCAAAATGACACCGTTGTCGGGGAATGGCGTTTATTCGGTGGCTAATCTTAGTTATTTAGCTAGTTTAAATTATTTATAGTTTTAGTGTTCTTTAGTTTCTTTTCACTTCTTTGGTAGTTTTTGTTTTTCTTTGTTTAAGGTTCATGGATTACTTCTGGCAACACACATGGCATAGGCACAAGCTTATGAATGATCCATATAACAAAAATTAGAGGTCTCACAAAGATTCCAAATGGAGTTTTAACAATGTCAACATCTATGAGCCGTCTCTCTCATCTTACCAACCAATGAGCACATCATTTGAAGAAGAGATGAGGAGTATCATGCAATCAACTCGACAGATAACAGAAGATTTATTATCCTCGCATCAGGCAAAAGGTGAAAAGTTGGATATGGATATTTGGAAGAGCAACCAAGGAACAACAAAGATTAATGTTTCCATGCATAGGCTCGAATTTCAACTGAGTTTGATAGTCGAGGAGTTACAAAGAAGAGATGAAATAGACCAAAAGAGTTGTTATGCATTAGATGATTTCCGAGTAAAGGTAGGCAAGAAGCAGAGTACGTGCTCTCGTCCAAGCATTTGGAGGCTAATGTAGATGAAGAGACCCAAAAGAAACAAGAGTAATCCAAGAAATTAGAAGAGATAGTCAATTCATTTCAAGAGAAATTGATAAAATCTTCCCAAGAGAAAGAAGAGATAAGAGAGGAATTTGAGAAGAAGTTGCGGCTCGTGAAGAAGGAATTTGAAAGCAAGGAAGCCATAAAAACGGTGAAAGTGGATGAGCTTGAAGAAGGAAACAAGAAGCTCATGTTCGAGAATGAATCGATCAAGATGGAAAACCCTCCGGAAGAAGATTGAAGACATGTCTAGCAAGAACAAAGAGGTAAAGATGCAATTAAAGAGCCTTAAAGGTGAAAGTAGTGCACCCTTGATAGAGTTAGAGGAGATCAAGGAGGACCTTTCCAGGAGGTTACGGTTAATGCAAGCTAAAATTGAAACAAGGGACAAGGCCTTGGAGATAATGAAGAAAAAGGAAATTGACCACCTTACGGATCTTTCACAAGCTTAGCAAGAAATTGAGGCAATGAAGGAAGCGGTTCGACTTCCAAATGAAGAAAAGATTACCATAAGTCAAGAAAATCCAAGTGCCAAGATCAACAAGCCAAATCCTAGGAAAGCAAGGAGGAGGGAGGCTAAAAAGAAAATGAAGCATCCTCCAATCCCACCTCCAACAAAGACCCATCAAAAAGGTATCATTCCTAACCCTATAGCCGTGTGCCACCATTGTCCTACTAATGGTAACACTAGACCACTAGGACATGCATATGCATGATTATGCATGCAAGGAAATTGTAAATTTAGGGAGAATTATAGGTATGTTAGGAAGATATAGGTTGAGATGCCTAGGAATAGGAGGAGACCACCTAGGTTTAAGAAAATTTGGGTAAGGAAAGACTTGGTTAACCAACATAGATTAAATGCAAAGAAAAAGAGGAAATCAACTGAACTTGTTTGGGTTGTGAAAAAAAAACAATTTCCAAACTTAGTGAAGCCTCTTTTACTTGATAACACCCCTAACACAAGTACATAATGAAGAATCTACTTTTGTGCATATTATTTTTATGCTTTAATATGTTTTATAATTGCAAAATCTATTTTTCCTTCTTGAATCTATTATTTTCTTCCTTTTATGTGTGAAATTGAGCTCGATATGTGAGAGGAGAGAAAGAAGTAGGCATGAGGGTAAATTTTATTGTGGGATTTGCTTATTTTGTTTAGTTTGTTTATTTTAAATAAGAAGTAGTGTTGCAAGTTTATGTCGGCAACAACATGTATTGTGTGAATCGTTTTGCCTGAACTTTCTAATGAGCTTTATGAGTGTGCAGATTTTCTATTACTTTTAGAGGAAGCAGATTTTTATAGCTTATGCTTCAAGTGAGGTTCTTTATCTCTTGGTAGGAAAAAAAAATAACCTATACGTCTGGGAGGGACAAACAGGCCAAGAGCGTTCATAAAAAGGGCGATAGCCTTACCTAAGTAGGAAAAGCTTGCAAGGAGGCAACACACTTAAATTTTATTTTCTTATACTAACTTTAAAATTTTTGAACTAAACTTTTGCCCATTAGTTTTTACTTGCTTTCATTGAATAATGATGGAATGAGTGTGTGGAAGAAGATTTAGATGATGATATTTTGTTTTGACTTGATTGATTTATCTTATGACATGGATGAATATATTAGGTGCATATTGAGGATCATTTTATTTTGCATTTATTGATTTATGCATTTTTTATGGAATGATGAGCAGAATGCTCTTGTGGATATATATGTGAGTGTAAAGGTGCTTTATTTTCATATATTGCTCCATTAGGTTTGGGGTAGAACATATACACATAATTGTATATGATTGAGTTTATAGTGCAAATCGGTTTGGGGGTCATCATTTCCCCATTCCGTCATTTTTTATTGAAAGGAAAATGCGTGATGTTGGTTTGTGCTTAAATGTGATATTGAACTTGATTGCCTTATTTTATGTATGAGCCTATTTGAGGTCTTTTTATTTTTGTTATGGGCATTGATTGTGCATGAGTATTGCCTATGTTATGTGTTTATTTTGAGTCATGTTAGGTGCAAGCCACTAGGCCGAACTCTCTTGTCTTCAACATTGAAGACAATGTTGGGTTTTGGTTTTGGGGTGTATACGCCTTTGTTAAGTCGGCTTTTTCGCTGAGTCAACTTTTTATATTTCTTGAGTCTTTTATTTGTCATTTTTGGTCCAATTTTTTTTTCACTTTGCCGCAATGGCAACAATTTTGAGCTTTAACTAGCTTGGATGTGATGCCTTTAGCATGTACTTTTGGCAAGTCTATATATGCATCGTGAGCTTGTGTAACAGATTTTTGTCACTCATGGGTTATATTTGCATTGTTAGGGCCTAGTCCTATTTTTTTTATGCTTGATTTGAGTGGACTCGAGCTCTTGCGCCTTGTTCTAATAGTGGAGACACCCATGAGTTCACAAGCACAAGCCTATAAGAGCGTAATTGAGTGTAAATTTCTTTGTATTCTTTAAACACTCTCATACATACAGTAGATTGCTTAATGGATGCACTCATTCCCTTGAGAGAAAAATTATGGAAATGATCTTAGGCAATATGTATGATTAACTACTAAAAATGCCTAAACATATCCGTTATCCCATATGTGTGCACCATAGCCAAATTTGCGGCCAAACACTTACCTTTCATTTGGAATCAAAATATAAGTTACCAATCATGTGGGTGTGTGTGTGCTTAGTGAGTTTTTGAGAGGTATAAGCTCAAAAGTAAAGATAACATGTTTATAGACAACAATGATTTGTGTATGAAATGATTCAAAAATGTAAAAGTGCCTAACTTTGCACTTGTGTGCTTGATTTTCAAAATGTAATGTGCAAGCGTGCAAAAGGCAATGGACAAAAAAGAGAAAAGGAAAGAGTCTTGGAAGCAAATGATATGTATTCATAATGTGGAGTACAAATTTTGAAACACAATGTGTGTATATTTGTAAATGCCTAATTGTTAAAGTGTAATCAATGTGTTATAGAGCTTTGTATGGGATGTATGAGTATATGTAACCATGATTGGTGATCTTTGAACTTATATTTCCCATTTCTTTGCACACCAAATCTAACCCCATGGCTCCATTACAACAAAAAGAGAAGTCCTAGTTGATCTATGATATGTCTTGATTGGGAATGTTTGTTGAAGCTTGATCTTCCACGTTCATGGCATAGTGAATCAATCTTAGGTTAGTTCACATACATTACCGGTTGTTGAATATACATTGTATGCAATGCATTAGAATACTTTGAATAAATTCCATATTTGCATACCTTGAATGAGTGTGAACTTAGGGCTCTAAATGGAAAAACAAGAGCAAAACCGGGTGAGCTTTAGAGTCGAAGAAAATTATACTTAAGGTGTGGGAGTGAGTATCTTCTGATATAAGAGCACTCTTAGGAATGAGATTCGTGGTAGTGCAAATTTCCCTCATGTGCCTTTGAGTTGTTTTAGATTCCTTTGCAATGTTGACTTCTCTCTATCGCACATCCTTGCATCTCATCCCCGGTAGGACATGCGACTTATTGAACTATTTGTTTAGAGTCTATGTGAGTCCTAAACCGAGTCATTTTTATTTGAGTCTTGTTTGTTTTGTTTTAAGGTTTGCTAGAGGACGAGCAAAGGTTTGGTTTATGGGTGTTTGATCATGCCAAAATTCTCATATAATTTAGCCCTCATTTCAATTCCCTTTATCTTGTTTTCTAGTGTTTTTGATTGTCTTATGGCTCATTCATTATGTTTGTAGGCAATTAGGTACATATTGGAATAAAGGATGAAAAGCGCAAAGATAGGGCGAAAACAAGCCGAAATCGATGAAGAAATGCTCCAGTGTGCAGATCACTGCACGGGTCCACAACCGTGCATTTGTTCACACATTTACCAAAACCCGAGAGATGGAAATCAGCATTCAGGTCATTGCATGGGTCCCAACCTGTGCACCATCCTACATTTGGCACATTAGACAGCCACATCAGCGATTTTTAGACCTATTTTGGAAACCCTTTAATTATATCTTTTTCCCATTTCGAAAGGGGGCTCATCTTACAGTCCTAGATCCAGAAACAACTCTTTTTTTCTCAAAACACATCCTCTCTAACCACTAACCTAGATTAGGAACATTTCCCATCAAATCTAACCAACCTCCATCCTCATCTACTAAAGGACACTTGGAGATTGGATCAAAGCTTCAAGAAAGGAGGAGTTTCTCCAAACGGGTCTTCTCTATCTCTTCTCTCCTTGTCATTTTACTTTAATTGTCATGAGTAGCTAAATCCCTTTGTGGGATTTGATGTAATAATTCATGGATTGTGTGGTGAATATGCCCTTCCTATGCATCTAGGATTCAATAGAAAGGGATGATTTGTGAATATGCCCTTCCAAGGCATCCCTTACCATTATAATCTTTCTAGGCTCAAAGAGTGATTCTCTCATAAACCAACCAAGTAGTTGTGTAGTAGAAGATTTATGTGATAAGAGACTCTATCTTTCCTAATCCGACCAAGTAGTCATGAGCGAGATTTATTGACCCTAAGTCACCCTTAAAGATAGATTAGCGCTTAATAATCGAATCGATTTCTAAAGAATGGATTGCCTAATATTTATGTATGAATTGCCTCGGCTCCAACATTAACATCACATACCACATCTCACCATTTTCACTCTAACTAACAATAGTTGCATGTTAGATTAATTTACATAATTGTAGTTTGCATTTTCGTCAATTAACCTTTCAAAACCCCAACCATTAGTCTTTACCTTTCATGCATAGTTTTAGTTTAATATTAGTTAACTAGTTTTTTTCATTCGATTTCCCTTTCCCTGTGGACAATACCCGACTTGCCATTGTACTTGTTTTGTAAATATATTAGGCATTTTTGTGGTTTTTATAAATTTTATTTGACGAGCATTTTATAACGACTAAATATTGCTTCAGTCAAAAGTCCCTTTTTTTCATGTTGTTCTGCCTTATCTCTTCCAGGTTTCTGAGGTGCTCATGGAGTTATTGCTATTATCTCATAGTGCACCTTAGGATCCTAGGCCATGATTGGTGTGGATAGTTGATATGGTGAACTTAAGTTAGCCGTAGCTGATATGCTAATCCTCTACTTAGCTTCGATGACTTTTCGTAAAGATTCCTGGATCTGCTTGAACGCTTCCGGCGATATCCCGGTTACTGCGCCTGTGGATGTAACAGTGCCAGGTCTAGTGGATAGCGGGGTCCTTAAGGATTCATCTTCTTCTGCAGTGGTGACATCAACTGGACCAGAGTCTTTGGCATCACACGATGCATCAACGTTGCGAGGAGATGAACTTCTGTCTCTACCGTTGTCCATGGTATCATCCTTAGCTAAATTCTTTCAAAATTAGTCACGTAAACCAATAACTGCCGAAGGTTCAACCCCTCCTCCTAGCATGAAATTTCCATTTATCTTTATAGTGAAAATAGATCTATAAAGGGGGGGGGGGGTGAATGTGTATATTCATAAATTTTAGTCTTCTTTTAGAACAATGCAATTATATTAATGCTTAATGAAAATTGCAAACAAAGACACAAGATTCTTACATGGTAAACCTCCGAAGAGTAGACATCCACGGGTTAGCAACCACCGGCAAAAGCAAATCCTCTTGTAGATAAAACAAGTGCAATCTCTCAAGTGACCCCTTCACCTAGAAACTACCCTTCTATCCTACTCAATGAACTTGTTGCCACCTTGCTCACCTTTTCAGATCCTCACAAGCCTAGGCAAGACTTCTTTGCTAAGTTATTTGAGTCCTCCCAAATCTAACTAAGACTTCCTTGCTCAACAATCCGAGGTCACCTACCTCTTTTCGAGACTTCCACTTGCTTAGCTATCTGAGTCCTTCCTACTCAAGCTAAGACTTCCAATCACTCAAATCAAATATTTGCAGGGAAAACCGCATAACGGAAGCGTGAAATTAGGGTTTGATATATTTAAAAAATTTCCCTTTAATAGAAAGAACCTTAATCCTAGATTAATTGACGTATATTAAAAGTATTGTATCTTTTTCTCATGACGATTGAACTAGTATCGAATTGAATCCGTAAGATCGTCCAATCAAATCACGAATGTGAATCACGTAGATGTGTGGGCTCCCTTTCTTTAAATTTTATACTTAAGGATGAAAATAAACAAAATCTCTTTCTTTTCTTAGTCACAATAATCCTCTAAGAGAAAACCCAAGAACATTCGGTCACGTGTGAATTATCAATCTATTTGATTGAAACACGCGTGAACCAGATTCGATTTTTGTACACAAAACCCTTTTGATGTAAAGGATACTAGTGCACTATTGAAAACAAAAACGTTCCCCTTTTCTCTTCTTCTTGGCCGAATTCAATACACAATATCTATGAGTTGACCGAATTTTGTCTAGAGCACAAATTTTTTTTTTCCTCTCTCCAAATTCTCTCACTACGCCAAATTCTCTCTCATAAAACCCTAGCCTTGGCCAAAAATTCACTTAGAATTTAGCCTTGGTTGAAATTTATAGGTAGTATATATAGGAGACCAAATCCTCTCAAGATTTACTTGGTAGGAAATAATCCTTTCTTTAGGTGGAATCACTTGGTGACCAAGAATCCTTTCAGAATTCTTTTCTACACCAAGACTCCTAATCCAACTCAAATAGTGTATTTATTCAATAACCAATTGTCGTATGTAAATTTTATCAGATATACACGTCATTGACAAAGAGAATAAAATTGCCAGGTGGACATCGGAATAGGCATTCAGAAAATATCCTACAAGACATCACCGAAGAAGAGAAGCCCGAATAAACAAGTATATAACAAGACCTGCTCGAGGTCAACTGACTCCATACACCACTCGGGGTCAGTTAAACATACTCGGGGCTAGTTGGTGACATTTTCTACTCGGGTTCAGATGATGTCACTCTGGACCAGCTGATATCGTTTCCTACTCAGGACAAACATGAAGAAAAATAAAAAGACCAGCACGTAGCTCACACGAATCAAGTCATTAAAATTCTTGAAGATATCCATATCAAAGAGGAATTTCAAGAAGAGCAGAATTATCAAGCAGAGGGTTCCTAATCAGGCAACAATTTTACTTCTTCAAAAAGACTACGCCCTTATAAGGAAATAAGTCCTAATTGGACTACATTACCAGAGTCCCATTCGATCTCAATACAAGTCTCCAAAATAGGAAAGAAGACAAACTACTTCGAACAAGTAAACAATCATAATTAAATACAAAGACTTTTTTTACTTGTACAAAGAAGATTAGGGTTCTATGAACATATAAATAGACCCATAATCTCATCACAAAAATATATACAACAATCATAGAAAAATAAAGAGAGAAGAAAGAGAAATCGAAAATTGTAATAATTATTTTATTCATAGTGGATTTTGGATTTATTGATCATTCAACCACCCATGGACGTTTCTCAGGTCATCGAAGTTTTACCACGTAAAAACTTGTTTTCGATTGCTTTCTCCTTCTCTTTCTCTTTAAAATCATAGCTAAAATCAAATCCTTGTTGGCTTTTCTCATACATCCAGAAATCGACGTCAACAATTGGTGCTAGAAGGAGGGGCCTCGAACCTCCGATTTAATTAAAGGTAATGGCATGAAGCAGAAGCAGTTCTGAGGATGTCCAAAAATCTCTAGATAACTTCCATGTTGGCAGCAGCTCGTGAGATCTCGCTGCAACTACACAGAACCAACCTACATTTCTGGCGGGGATCTAGCAAGTTCCTCCAACCAGCGAAGACCTGACACAACGCTTCTGAAAGGCATTACAACAATTGGTGGCAGACGCAGTAAAGAAAGGAGTTGATCTACTGGCTGCAAAAGAAGCACAACCTCATAACCTCCCACCTGCAAGGCTTCGTTCGGTTGTAGTAGGGCCAGAGCTTAATGCACCGAAAGCAGGAAGGAACTTTGCTCCAATCAATCAGGCTGGATGTGAAACACCTGAAGAGGAACGACCACCAGAAGAAGAACCAGGATCAAACAGTCCATGCTAGACACCGCAAACATGACCTGCACAGGGATCAGTCGTCATCAGAAGATAGCGATCGGCACCATTGTAAGTATCATCACGGAATCATACGTGAAACCCAACATCAAAGTAAAGAGCCAGAAAGAGGAATGACAATCACCCAACGGTTCAACCATCAGGGAAGTCCAGTGGGGGACAAAGATGTTGTAATCTAGAGCTTAACTCGAGAAGTCAAGAACAATAGGCATCAAATGGATGCACTGGTCAGACGTTTTGGGTACAACGATTTATCCGACGAGGATTCTGACAGCCTATTCACTAGGGACATCCTGCGGACTTCATTCCAAGAAAGACTCAAGATGCCACACGTGGAGCAGTTCAAGAAGGATACAGACCCAAAAGAACATGTCAGACGCTATAAAAGTGCTATGGCCCAGTATGCCCATAGTGATCACTTACTATGCCTCAACTTTCCACAAAATCTAGGAGACATGGGCTCAAGATGGTTCGGGAGATTGCCTCCAGCAAGCATCGGAAGTTTCAGTGAACTGAGCAGGAGTTTCTCAAGGCAATTTTTGAGCAATGTTCACAGGAAAAAATTAGTGGCTTACCTTTCTCAAATAAAACAAGGGAAAGATGAGTCGCTGAAGAAATACTTGGGGAGATTCAGCTAAGTAGTATTAGAAATCGGCAGTGCGAACGATGAAGCGATAATTGTTGCATTCATCAACAACCTACAGAATGGACGGTTATCTTTTGACCTGGAAAGAGCCCGCTTGACTAGATACGCATATATAATGGATATGACGGGGAGGATATGCACTAGCCGAAGAAGAAGAATTAGCCACTGGAGAATGCTACATGCATGGAAGAAAACCCAAAAAAGACGATGAGTCCAAAGAGCAGAACCAAAAAGGAGAACAGAAAGAAAACAGCAAAGAAAAGAGTAAGGACGGGGGAAACAAGGAGTAATGCCGAACAGACCACGGAAAAATACCGAGGTAGATATACCAACTACACCCCTCTTCGAAAAAATAAGGAGGAAATCCTGGCCATACTAGAAACAAAAAATCTGGTACAAGAGCCACCCCATCAATCTCAGTTTGCACGGCGAGATACAACCAAATACTGCAGGTTCCATACTGAAACAGGTCATGAGACTTCCAAGTGTTACCAGCTCAGGGATTACATAGAAACCCTCATTCGGGAAGAACATCTATAGGATGTAATCTTAAAAAGGGAAGAGAAATCAGAAACAAAGAAAAAGATCATGGCTGATCACAGCTCTGGTCAAAATCACAAGGTTAGTCCATAGGCCAATCAAGTAATACATACGATCTTTGGAGGACCATCCACTGGGAGAAGTAACCGAGAGCGAACACAGGAAATCAAAGAAATAGTAGAAGCAAGACATAACTTTGACATGAACTCGGTGGAGCCAGACCCGAAAAGGGTAAAGGAAGGATGGGACCTAAAAATATTCACAGAAGCGGACTCGCATGGGGTCGACGTTCGGCCAAATGACGCCTTAGTCATAAGTGCTCGGATTGGTCATCGGAAAGTTAGGAGAATCTTGATAGATAATGGAAGTTCAGTAGATATTCTCAATGTAGCCGTCTACGATCAACTCAGGTTAGACCGAAAGGATCTACAGTCTTTCCATACTCCATCAGAGGATTCAGGGAAATTGAGGTCAGGTCAGGTCACTCGGGACAGTAAAGCTACCCGTAAAGATCGGTGGTAGTAAACTTAGACAATTGGCCGTATAATACGTTGTTGGGTCGGTCATTCTTAAAAAAAATTAAGGCCGTAACAGCCATTTATGCCTTAATGATCAAGTTCCCGACCGAACAAAGGGTCGGGGTAGTCAAGGGATCCCAAGAGATGGCCCGAAAAGCTAACCTGTTAGTATATAAAGACAAGAATGATGAACAGGTTTGCACTATAACACAGCCGAGTCAGAACAAAGAGACACTGTCATTCGAATTCAATCATAGGGAAGAGCCGAATGAATCAAAAACCGAATTGGTCGAAGAAATTATCTTGAAAGAAGATGAACCAGAAAAAAAGATCAAGATGGGGGCCAACTTGGAAGGAAATGTAAAACAAAGCCTCATTGATCTGCTCAAAGAATACAGGGATGTGTTCGCTTGGAGTCATGAAGACATGGTCGGGATACAAGCCTGAATAATATCTTACCATCTCACTGTAGACCCGAATGCAAAACCGGTGATACAAAAGAGAAGATCATTCAATCTTGAGAGAAGTCAGGCAATCAAACAGAAAGTAGAGATGCTACTCGCTGTAGAGTCGATTAGAGAGGTCAACTACCCTCAATGGGTAGCTAATGTAGTCCTCGTCCAAAAGAAGAATGGACAATGGAGAATGTGCGTAGATTTCACAGACTTGAACAAGGCATGCCCAAAAGACAGTTTTCCACTTCCGAGGATAGATCAGTTGGTGGACTCTACATCATGCCATGAGTTGCTCAGTTTCATGGACACCTACTCGGGATATAACCAAATCCGGATGAACTAGGCTGACGAAGAAAAAATATCATTCACAACTGATCAGGGTTTGTACTGTTACACAGTAATGCCCTTTGGGTTAAAATATGCTGGGGCAACATATCAAAGGCTGGTCAATAGAATCTTCGCACGACAAATAGGAAGGAACATGGAAGTATACAATGATGACATGCTGACCAAGAGCATCACGACTGACAAGCATACTTCAGACCTGCAAGAGACATTTGATGTCTTGAGGAGATACCAAATGAAGCTAAATCCAAACAAGTGTTTATTCGGAGTTCCTTCAAAAGATTCCTAGGTTTCCAAGTTCACCAAAGAGGAATCGAAGTCAACCCTAAAAAGATCCAGGCCCTACAGAAAATGACATCACCAAGGACAGTAAAAGAAGTACAACGCCTAACAGGATGCTTAGCTTCCTTGGGTAGATTCATCTCAAAGGCCACGGACAGATGCGCACCCTTTTTCAAAGTAATTAAGAAAGAAAAAGGACTCGAATGGAATGAAGAGTGCAAACAGGCTTTTTTAAAAATCAAGGAATACTTAAGGCAGGCTCTCATCCTTTCAAAACCACAGATGGGAAAGACACTCCATTTGTACTTATTAATTACAGAACTAGCAGCTCAGTCCTAGTTAGAATAGAAGCCAGTGTACTATACCGGCAAGGCACTTTTACCAGTCGAGACCAAGTATTCATAGGCAGAGAAAATGGCTCTAGCATTGGTTTCAGCATCAAGAAAGCTAAGGTCATATAATCCAGGTTCTCACTGACTGCCCATTAAAGCAAATTCTACAGAAGCTAGAGATTTCAGAACGACTGACCAAATGGGCTATCGAGCTAAGTGAATTCGATATCCACTACGTCCCAAAACATCCCTCAAAGGGCAAGCAGTGACAAATTTTATAGCAGAGTTCACAGAGCCAAACCTTGAAGCAAAAAGGATGTTGGGAAAAAAATTCGCATGGAAATTGTATGTTGATGGCTCTTCAAACACTTATGGCAGCGGGGCAGGGAACGTAGTATGCACTCTAGAAAGAGATGATGTCGAATGTGCCATGAGGTTTAATTTCAAAGCAACCAACAATCAAGCCAAGTATGAGGCGTTACTAGCTGGACTGAGAGTCCGCATAGCTCTCGAGGCAGATGAAGTCGAGATATTCAGCGATTCACAGGTAGTTGTCAACCAAAGTCCTGGATGAGTACCAAGCCAAGGATGAAGGCATGGTAGCCTACCGTGACATTGCAAAACAGCTCCACCAGAAACTCAAAGAATATAAGATTGCCCAAATCCCCAGGGAAGAGAATCAAAAGGTAGACGCATTGTCCAAACTAGCATCAGCAGCAACCACAATTAGGCTAAAGACTATTCCGGTTGCATATCTCCTCAAACCGAGCACAGTTAAACCAAGAAACTTAGAAATTTTAGAAATCCAAACACCGCCAGATGGTTGGATGACTCAGCTAAAAAGGTTCCTGGAAGAAGGCGTGCTCTTGGAAGATCCCTTACAAGTAAAATGTATCAGGTATATATCAGTAAGGTACACATTGGTTGGAAGAGAACTATACAGAAGGGGGTATTCCCGAACACTCCAAAGATATGTGTCAGAGGAGAATATATATAGGATATTACAAGACATCCATGGAGGAGTTTGCGGAAACCACACTAGGGGTACAAGTTTAGCACACAAGGTACTCAGGCAAGGTTATTATTGGACTACTCTATTCTTAGATGCACGGCGATGTTCGGAGTGTTGCAATACTTGACAAAGGATTGCTAATGATATCCGACAACCCCCTCAACATCTCAGAAACCTCACATTCCCATGGCCATTTACCATATGGGGTTTGGATTTAATCGGCCTTATGCCAGCCGGGACAGGGGGTGAAGAGAAGTATGCTATAGTAGCTGTTGACTACTTCATGAAGTGGGCAGAAGCTGAAGCATTGGTGCATATCATAGAAGCAAACACTATAAATTTCGTGAAAAATAATATACTTTATAGGTTTGGAATCACAAACACTATAATCACTGACAACGACACCCAGTTCGATAACTTGAAATTCAGACAGTTGTGCAAAGAGTATTGGATTGCCAATTACTATGCCACTCCTGCCCACCCTCAAACAAACGGGCAGGTTGGAGCAGTGAAAAAAATCATCAAGCACACAATCAAACCAAAGCTAGATGCCAAGAAAAGAAGCTGGGTTGAAAAACTTCCCAAAGTATTATGGGCATATCGGACAACAGCAAGAACGTCAACAGGAGAGACTCCACTCACTTTAACGTTTGGAACAGAAGCTGTTATCCCCATAGAAACGTCATATGCATCACCCTGGGTCAGGCTATATAATGAAGAACAAAATGTTGATATGCTATTACAAAGCCTAGATGAGCTAGAAGAGAAAAGGGAGAAGTCCCGAATTCGAAATATAGCATATCAGCAAAGAGTAGTTTGCCACTACAACTTTCATGTTCGGGTCAGAAAATTCCAACTAGGAGACCTGGTACTCAGAAAGATGTCATTGAACACAAAAAATAAAGCTGCAGGTTCCCTGACTGATAAATGGGAAGGCTCGTACAAAGTTGAAGGAATAGCTGGCCGTGGAGCATATTGGATTGCACCACCCAATGGAGGGGTTTTACCCCGACCATGCAATGCGCAATATCTGAAGATTTTCTATCCTTAATTGTTTAGTCAGGACAATTTTAGTTAGGTCAGATATTATCTGTGGAATTTAAATATTTGTTGATTTTACAGTTATAAATAAAAATCAAACTCGGGATTTTCGATAGATAAAGCATATGATAATAAGAACATATGGAAGACAAGCATGATAATAAGAACATACAAATAGAATACTCGGGACCATTGATTTTCAAATGGGCGGAGAAGCTCGAAGGAGCATGCAGGCTGAGCAAGGTCAATTGACTTTAGCAAAAGGGAAAACCTGGTGCACCAGATTCTTGAGAAAGGCTCGGGACGCTATCGAAAAATTCTGGTGAAATGCGTAGCTGTGTTAAGTGATTCAAAAAGCTTAACGATTTGGCAAATCCTTGTGCATAAAAACTGGGGAGACATCCTCGGTAATGCGTAAGAACTAGAACATATAATCACGGTGATCCTTAAGGTAATGTTCGGGTAGCAACCGTGTATGAAACACGAGTATAAACCTACTTGCCTATTTTAAGATGACTCGGTTAATAATACTAGCCAGTTTAATAAGATACTTGGCATAAAGATTGCAAGAGCCAGATTAATAAGATACTTGGCGTTAAAAATTATTCGGGGAACGAAACTGGTTTAATAAGATACTCGGTTAAGTTACCTGAACATCAGAAATAGCCAGTTTAATAAGATACTTGGCATAAAGATTGCAAGAGCATGTTTAATAAGATACTTGGCATTAAAATTATTCGGGTGACAATTGGATTAATAAGATACTAGGTGAAATTACCCGAACATCAGAATTAGCCAGTTTAATAAGATACTTGGCATGAAGATTGCAAGAGCCATTTAATAAGATACTTGACATTAAAATTATTCGGGTGACAACCGGTTTAAAAAGATACTCGGTGAAGTTACCCGAACATCATAAATAGTTGGTTTAATAAGATACTCGGCAACAATAGAGTCAAGTTTAAGGTGAAATTCCTTGAAGCAATAAATCAGATCAAGACCACTCTGTTCAGAAAAGCTAAACTCGGGATTTTATTAATCTCTCTAAAGAATTCTTTAAAAAAGAATTGTTATCAAAGAATTACAAAGAATTGCTACAAAGAATTTCTACAAAACTTATGAAAATTCTACAAAAATAAAGGTTGTGAGGATTTTGAACTCTTGCCGATACTCGGGTCGGGCACCATCTCGTACTCGCGGAGCAGACTTTCATTGGAAGGCTAAGCAATCGTATCGACCAAATCATCCATCCTCTGGCTGTAATCTTCTCCTGGGATCGGTCCGACATCAGGGACTACACCCTCCATAACCGACTCCTAACTGGCATAAAAAATTTAGAGAGAGTGCTCGGATGGAACCTCCAAATGCATAGGATGGGGCTCTTTGCCTCAGCTACGTCAGTAAGCTCTCCACTCCTTCATTTAAGACCGAAAAGATTCCAAGGGTTGATCCACATGATTATTGATCGAAAACTCCCAGTTGGTTCGGGCTTTCTAAGTTGCCCGATTCTTAACCTTGAAGAACTCGCCAGCTGAAACCAACCCATGCTGAAACTCCTGATTGAGAAGGACATCGTAGGCAGGCGATCTCTTGAAACGATCTACCCCTTGCACTTCGATTTCTAGCCTGGCCTCCTTGGATAGGGCCTCGACCGTCAAAGCATGACGTTCCAAGTCTTCGATCTTCTACTCATACGCTGACTTAGACAGCTGAGCTTCTTGCTCGGCCCTAAGCATTGATTCTTTGGCAGAAGACAATAAATTTTGAAGTGACTCAGCTTTCTCTTCTGCCAAAAAAGCCCTTTTCTCGGCCTCCACCTGCTTCGCCAAACAGTGGTTGGCAAATACTTGGGCAAAGCCAACCTATTGTTGATAAGCCGATTCAACCCGAGAGCGGTTATCCTCACTTTCCTTTAGTTGAGACTCGGGACGCTTTATTCTATCAGCTTGATGTTGCTGCGTCTGAACCAGCTCAGCGAACTAGGCCACCATCTACAAAGAAGTTCAATTAAAAATCTGGCGAACAAACAAAAAAATTGATGAAGTTAAGGATAACTTACATAAGATTCACCGTTAAAAACGTTCTGAAGACGGTCTGTTAGGGAGCCATCCCGAAAACAACTCTAGCGGTCATCCCCGATGAAAGCCCAACCGGTTGACATCTCCTGCAGCATATTATGAGGAGAAGGATATGAAGGAACCCCTGAGGATTCAGCCCTTTGATCTTCAACCTCGGAGGGAAGGGAACCCCTGTTCGGCTTCGAAGTCTCCACATCCATCGATGCATCAACAACGCTCGGGGGAATCTCAGCCCTAGTATCTTCATCACTGGAGTCGATGAATGAGACCACCCGAGGGACCTTAAGAGGGCAAGTAGGAGAGTCGACTGCCTTCTATTTCTCAGCCTGAGAACGATGTTAGCTGAGATCAGTTGCGGGACCTTCTTAAGCATCATCCCAGAAAGATTCAAAAGATTCAAAAAATTCTGGACCTGAAGATACTTGTCCCGCAGAGGTATTACCTCCATCACCAGCGTCTGACCGCACAGCAGGTCATTCACCAAGACCCTCACTCTGCCTATCCCCATCATCGGGCAATTGAGTATCTGTAAGACCACAAAGACCACTAGTCTCCTCGGCGGCCGGCTAAACAACTTCCTTGGGGACATATTCGGGGATTTTCTCCTTGGCTATATCGGTTTCCTTGTTAGACTCAGGCGGGGCAATACCATTATTGCTCTGACAAAAAGCTTCTTTTCGGCTCGCCTGAAGAATCGACTTCACTTGGCGTGCTTGAAGGTTGCAGACGATGTCCGTGTCATACATTTAGAATGAAAAGAGGAATCACGTCAGAATAAGAAAAGCAAAAAATAGCAATAAAAAAAGGGTTACAAAGATCACTTACATCGCCTGTGGTAAGCCGAAATCTGGCTGAAGAAGCCGAGCTCTACTATTTTCATCTCGTTGAAAAGATAAGACATGCTCCTCTTCTCCAGCATGCGAACTGCTGCCCAAGCAAGTTTGGTCAAGCTTCTTCTTATTTCATTCCTCGGGAGAACAGAAGAAGCGAGGAACTTTCAGCACCCTCCTAGTTTCCCTAGCCAAGAGGGTGACTTCAAGACCAAGATTCCCTCTGGAGAAAAACCAACTGTTTTTCAAAAACTTGTTGGATGAAGGGAATCCTATACAAACCCCCTCTTTTTGGGGTCATAAGAGGTATCGACATCCCGATTCACCTTTGTCCCCTCGGGAACCCAGCAGTTTGGTAGATTAGACATAAGAAAATAGGTCCCTGTCTTACCAGACTGCCTTAGTGTGAAGAAGTGCCTGATTTCACTTGAGGATAGCGACGACAAGTTCATCCGGCTGTACATGTGCCACACGCACATCAGGATCTTGCAACTGTTCGGGGCAGTTGAGTTTGGGAAATCCCTGCTTTAGTAAAAAACCAGGCAATGAACGGCTGAAGGGGAAGTGTGACGCCGCAGCGGTGCATGGATCCATAGATTGCCACCATGCCCGGGAGAGGATTCCACACAGCTCTATCACCAGCGGGAACTAGAATAACCGAGTTATCCAAATCAAATCAGGCATGATATTTCTAGATCACTTTTACCCCGACCACATTCGGTTCGGTGTCAAACCCACTCAGGCTATCAGCAGAGAAAGTGAAACGAGATACTCTTAATGCCTCTTCAGTTCTCGTTAACAGTATGCTCCCTGATCTGAACGCCGCCCGAGCCATGCTTACGGACTTCATTTCTGCTTTGATGTTTTCCCATCCTTTGCAATGGTACCCTATGATTAGAAACTTCAGATTCATAACTAGATGAAGAACTGGATACAGAAAATTGGACGTCAGGGTGAAACACATAAACGTCAACTTCTAAAAGTGGAAGTTCATAAGGGGGATTTCTCCCAATAATCTTCGAACGCAGAAAACCAGCTGGAAATCCCCATGATCGAGCTCTTCAAAAGCGATAGTAAAAAGTCGTTGACAAGAGGATGGATCAATTAACACTAACCTTGAATGAAGAAATTTGAACGTAAAATCTTCTATGGAGAAATGGCGATTTGCTGCGCAAAGAAATCTGGGCTGGCAAAAATTTCTGGTTTTCAAGTTTTTTAGAATAAACCAGCACAACCCTTCAGTGAAGAATTTAAAGGGGTGATAGCACGAAACCCTAGGGTCTCAAGGTGGGAAAAATTTATGACGAGACTTGATGGCGTAGGCAGCGCACGGGGAGACGCGAAGGTCGTTTCTCATAAATGGTATCGAAAAATGAAGAGGCAAAGGACACGTGTCAAGAAGAGAACAGGCTTTCGCCGTCAGAATTCTAAAACGTCGCTATCATTGAAGATCACGCGTGAAGGGGAAAATCAAGTTTACAGGGTCACCATTAAGACACGCCATTATGATAAGACATTTACTCTAGCACATAAATAAAAATTGAATTGATTAAAATAATTTTGCCCAAAACGAAATTCTATTCGGCAAGAATATTTTATGGGGGTATTGTCGTATGTAAATTTTATCAGATATACACTTTATTGACAAAGAGGATAAAGTTGTCAGGTGGACATCCGAATAGGCATTCAGAAAATATCCTACAAGACATCACCAAAGAAGAGAAGCCCGAATAAACAAGTATTGAACAAGACCTGCTCGGGGTCAACTGACGCAATATACCACTCGAGGTCAGTTAAACATACTCGGTGCTAGTTGGTGACATTTTCTACTCGGGATCAGATGATGTCACTCGGGACCAGCTGATATCGTTTCCTACTCAGGACAAACATGAAGAAAAATAAAAAGCCCAGCACGTAACTCACACGAATAAGTCATTAAAATTCACAAAGATATCCATATCAAAGAGGAATTTCAAGAAGAGCAGAATTATCAAGCAGAGGGTTCCTAATCAGGCAACAATTTTACTTCTTCAAAAAGACTATGCTCTTATAAAGAAATAAGTTGTAATTGGACTACATTACTAGCGGCCCATTCGATCTCAATGCAGGTCTATGAAACAGGAAAGAAGACAAACTACTTCAAACATGTAAACAGTCATAATTAAATACAAAGATCTTTTATTACTTGTACAAAGAAGATTAGGGTTCTATAGACATATAAATAGACCCATAATCTTATCACAAAAATATATACAACAATCATAGAAAAATACAGAGAGAAGAAAGAGAGCGAGAATTGTAATAATTATTTTATTCATAGTGGATTTTAGCTTGGTTGATCATTCAACCACCCGTGGACGTTTCTCCGGTTATCGGAGTTTTACCACGTAAAAACTTGCGTCCGATTACTTTCTCCTTCTCTTTCTTTTTAAAATCATAGCTAAAATCCAATCCTTGTTGGCTTTTCTCATATATCCAGAAATCGACGTCAACACCAATTATTGAATATAAATTAAATTGTGACTAAATCAAAAACTTTCTAATTTGACAAATTGTCAATAAGAGTCCTAATAGTAATCAAATACTTCCTAATTTACTAGATAAATAAATTACTTTTATTTATCTACTTATCTAACATAGCATTTGACACTTATCATATTACCAACAATAATATGACTCTAGGAGACCATCTCCTACTAGGAAAAAGATTTTAACTTTTGATTAAATAATTAATTAATTAACAAATTAATTAATTTTCATTTAATTAAATAATAAAATAAAAATAATATATTAAGCTAATACATTTTCCTTGCCGCCGAAGACCACACAGACATATATATTATTTTTTCTATTTTATTAAATCCATTGGACCTTAGTGAAAAGTCCACATGTGAACTAGACTCATTCTTACATAAAGAAACAAGTTCACACGCCTCAATACAATTCTAAATGGACCCATAAATTGGTCCGGTAGAATATATCAAATGGTCCATGGAAAGTGGTGTGGATTGGGGATCTTGGCGGGCTATCTAAATTTAAACTCCAATTGACATAACCTAATCACAATAAACAAATGATTCACTTAGGTCCGATCTATTAATTTTAATTCATTCCACTAAAGAACTAAAATTGAACTCTTAAATAAAGATATAATAAGTCAATATTGCTAAGTCATAACCAAGACAATCTTAATGGAGAAAGTGTATCCTCACGAAGAATATCAGTAATCGCCTCTCCACGAGCTCATAGATCGTCTATAGCTCTCCAAGTTACCATATTTACTCATATGACCACATTTTGAACTTGGATATTCTGACTTGTCCAGAAGCCATATTTCAATAGACACTATTGAAAACTTAACGTTAAGATTTTATATCCAATACCTAAAAATATCCATACGATGATATTCTACTTTTATTTATCAAATGGAGCCACGATGTCCATATCTATAAATGAAGTCCTCCATCGATTAACAAATGAGTACCACAAAACTATCGAGGATAGACTATGCTATATAATCATACTCATTGATAGCTCAAATAATAACACTTGCAATCATAAGTCCATCATTTATCTTATGATTGAGATAGACTCTCTGATTGTCTTCAAGTGAGAACTTTTATCCATTGACGGTTCTGGATAAAGTATCTCACTTTGATCCCATTCAATGCACCTAGTGCACTAGATTCCTTTGCCCAAAGACACCACACTTTGATGATTTTAGACTCTTTAAAACACATTTGATCTCACCCAAATGCTAGAAAAAGAATCTACAACTTTAACAAGAAAAAGGCACCTAACCTTTATCTTAAGTTGTGAATATTATTCAAGACTAACTAAAGAATTGTGTCTACCTCATACATATCCAGATGTAAGAACAATTCTTCTTCTCTCATAGGACCATATGACTATTTACTTTTCACAATTATAATATTTAAACTATAAATGCTATAAGATTTGTTAAACTATAATTCATTTGTACTAATATGAAAAGATTGTCAAATATATTATTAAACTCTTACTATCGAGCATAATCCCAACAATCTCCCACTTACCCTATAGCAAATGTGTCATATTTGTTATCCCCATATTCTCTAGGTGCCCATCAAAACTCTTTTGTGGAACAGCCTTTGTAAAGGTGTCCACTAGATTTTCTACTGACGCATTCTTGGTTTTTGTCACGTCTCCCCTATTCACAATTTCCTTTAAAAGGTCATACTTTCTTTCATTGTGTTTCCCTCTCTTATGACTTCTTGGTTCTCTCGAATTAGCCACTGCTCCACTATTGTTACAGTAGATAGTGATATGCTTATTCACATCACAAACCACTTCCAAGTCAATCAAGAATTGGCAAAGCCAGAAAGCCTCTTTAGTAGCCTCGCATAAGGCAATATACTTGGCTTCCATGGTGGAGTCAGCAATACAAGATTGCTTGATACTCCTCCATATGATTGCCATACCTCCAAGTGTAAACACCGATCCTAATGTTGAACTTCAAGAGTTAGTATCCAATTGGAGATAAGAATCTGTATACCCAAAAGGAATTAAATCCCCTCCGGAGTATACAATCGTATAATCTATCGTTCTTCTGAGATATTTGAAAATATGCTTGACTGTCGTCCAGTGATCACGATCTGGTTTCGATTGAAAACTGTTAACTATGCCAACAACAAAACAAATATCTGGTCTAGTAGAGAGCATTGCATATATAAGACTCCCAATTGCCGAGGCATATGGAACCCTACTCATGAATTGCTCTTCCTGCTCATTCTTAGGAACTTATTCCTTAGAAATTTTGATTCCATCTTTGAAAGGTAACATACATTTCTTGGAATCATACATTGAAAATCTAGACAAGATTTTATCTATGTGTGAAGCTTGGGAAAAGACAATCGATCTATTCTTTCTATCCCTTATGACTTGGATACCAAGAATGTAACTTGCTTCTTCTAAGTCATTCATAACAAATTATTTAGCCAACCATTCTTTTACTAATGTCAATACACCAACATTGTTTCCAATGAGTAGTATATCATCAACGTAATGAACTAGGAAAACCAACTTACGCCTTTAACCCTTTGGTATACACAGGTTCGTCAAGGTTTTGAATAAATCCAAAACCTTGTACAGCTTGATTGAACATTATGTTCCAAGATCTGGATGTTTGCTTCAATCCATATATGGATCTTTACAACTTGCATACACTTTCCTTTTGGCCTTTTTCAGTGAATCCTTGTGGTTGTATCATATAGATTCTTCCGTCAAGACTTCATTAAGGAAAACTGCCTTGACGTCCATTTGCCAAATCTCTAGGTCAAGAGATGCTGCAATGGATAAGAGTATCCTAATAGACTTAAGCATGGCCACAGAAGAGAAGGTTTCCTCATAATCGATATCTTCCTTCTGTGTGTAACCTTTAGCTACCAATATAGCTTTAAAGGTTTCCACCTTTTCATCCATTCCTCCTTTCCTCTTGTATCCCCACTTACACCCGATAGGTTTTATCCCTTTAGGCAAGTCTACAAGAAACCAGACTTTATTTTTTAAGATAGATTCAATTTTGGATTGCATTGCCTTTTGCCAATGGCGACAATCAACATCTTCAACTGCATCCTTGTTCGTATAGGGATCATCATCATCCGGGAGATTCTTTATAGATTCTCATAGACCGATGTATCTATCGGGTTGTCTACTAACCCTCCCACTATGATGAGGTATGGTAGTTTGTTGATCTTGTGGATGCGAAACATATAATTTGGCTAAGTTGTGAAACCTCTTGTGGAATTCTCAAATTTTAAATTTTTGGGAAATGACTATATGAATAATTTTGTGCCTAAAAGTAGAATTGTCCTGAATGAGCTTTTTGGACAATTTTACTTTTAGACACAAAATTATTCATATAGTCCTTTTCCAAAAATTTAGCATTTGACGAAACAAATACTTTAAGATCTGAAGGACTATAGAAATAATATCCTTTTGTTCCTTTTGGATACCATACAAATATGAATGTTTCTGAACGGGACTCCATCTTTTCTGTCCTTCCTTTTAACACGTGTGTAGGACATCCAAATATCCCTAAGTGTTGTAAACTAGGTATTCGCCTAGTCCACAACTCATGTGGTGCTTTAGGAACTGAATTAGAAGGTACATCTGTTGACATAGATTTCTTGATGTGTGAGAATAGTCAACAAGATTGGATTTTAGTTGTGATCTCAAAGAGAAAGAGAAGGAGAAAGTAATTGGACACAAGTTTTATGTGGTAAAACTCCGATGACCGAAGAAACATCCACCGGTGGTTGAATAAACAACCGAGCCAAAATCCACTATTAAAAAAGATTTACAACTCTCGATCTCTCTTTTTTCTCTCTGTATATTGCTATATCTCTTTATGACAAGATTATAGGTCTATTTATATGTGCATAGAACCCTAATCCTTTTTGTACAAGTAATAAGATTTTTGTATTTAATTATGATTGGTTACTTGTTTGGAGTAGTCTGTCTTCTTTCCTATTTCGGAGATTTGTATAGAGATCAAATGGGACTCTGGTGTTATAGTCCAGTTAGGACTTATTTCCTTATAAATGCGTAGTCTTTTTGAAGAAATAAAATTGTTGCCTGATTTGGAACCTTTTTCCTGTTTGGTATTCTATTCATCTTGTAATTCTTCTTTGACACAGATATCTTTACGTATTTTAAAATGATTCTTGGTTCGTGTGCGAGTTATGTGTAGGGCTTCTTTATTCGGGTTTCTCCATATTTGTTCCGAGTAGAACGTGATGTTAGCTTGTCCCGAAGGATGTCATCTTATCCCGAGTAGAACATGATGTCTGAAAAAAATATTATGGTGTGTGATATTAATCTAGAGGGAGGGTGAATAGATTTAAATTATCTTTTACCCAATTTTCGTTAAGAGTCAAATTGACGAAAATGCCCCTAGCTAGTTACAATAAAATCACAAGTGTAAAAATGCGGAAATATAAACGACACTTGAGATATACGTGGAAACCCTCCAAATGGGAAAAACCAAGGGCTGTTAAGTGCGCCACACTCGAACAATAAATCCACTGATGATAGAGACATTACAACATACTCCCGGTAAATAACCCACTACCACTACCTAATCCCGGTATTAAGTGGACCTAGTCCAATTTGCTTACGCTTAAAGCAACCTACTCCCAAATGCAACGTAAGACTTACTTCTCAATGAAGAGATAAACACCCTATGTGAATATGTGATGATATTCAATGAACAAACAAGGCTAGGGTACCTTATGTGCTTATCTAGGATAATGAGATGGCAATAAATGCAATCCTAGATATCAAAAGCAAAATGACATGTCATAAAGCTTAGCTAAACATAGAACAAGCAATCCTATGAAGCTATCATAAAAGCCAAATCAAAACATGTTGACATTAAGCATGGCAAGGACTATAATGCAATCACTAAATGCAATCAATGAGTCCTAAAAAATATCTAAATGCAAAGCATAAAGATTTAGCTAGAAGTTATCAACAACAATAATCCTAGCTATCATAATACAACACTCAATCATGGCATCACAACGATCTCTAATTTGTATCTAGAAATATTCTAAGAGAATACAATTAATTAAAGAGATGGTTTAGTAAGCAAAACACTTAACTTGTAAGAAGATAGTGAAGAACTTACTAAACAAGATGTGATGAAGCAACCCTATCCATAGATGCACTCTAGATAAACTTAGATGATGCAAGATGAAGATTTAATGTTCATGGGAATGCTTTGAGTGATTAAAAATGAGTTCTTGGAAGTGTTTTTCCTTTGAAATGTGTTCTAAGGAAGAAATGTGATATTCTGAACTCATACACGACCTTAAGACATTGAGTTATATATATATATAAGATCCAATCGAAGTGAGGTCGTTTTGGAAAAAGCATTCTAGCTTACTCTGTGTGCGCTGGTGACGTGTGTTGGTCGAGTAGCGCACGCCCACATTTTTCAACTACGCGCAGGTGCATTTGCGCAACTCAGTGGCGCATGACTAGCGGCTGTCCACTGTGAAGTTGCGCTGGTGAGGTACTCTGGTCGATTAGCGCACCACCAATGCAAGACCTATATTTTCAACACTTAAAAGCACAAAAACAATAAGTTCAAGAGTGATGAAATTGCATCCTATTTTAATGTCTAGTATGACATACAACTTTCATAGCAAGATGCAAATAGGTCAAAAAGAGTCATTTAATGCACACAAGAAAACACTCAACATATAGGATCAAGAGTTATGTATGAATATGTGAGTGTGTGCAACTATCTCTTCAAAGTAAGTAAGCACAAGAATTTTACCTTTGATGCTTCTCCTCTTGAGGTCTTGAGAGCCTAAGATACCCTTACATGAACCCCAACAATGTTGTTGTTCACAAAATAAGCCAATCAACAAATGAGGACTTTTCAATCTCCCCATTTGCTATTCCGTGACAAAACCACAACTCACATTGATCTTCACAGAACAAAATAGAAATAACACCGGGAAGATATTCTACATTACAAAGAGATAATCATAAAATAAAACTTCAAGTCTTCAATCTCTTGTAGAAGTATCAACCCTACACACAAGGCAAGCATAAATACTCTTTCCAAACCAAGTGCATGTGAGATGATCAAGTGAATATAAAACAAAAGCATTTGCATTTAGAAATATGAGTATGATATCATGAAATGCTCATGCAATGCTCCCCCTCAACGGGTTACTCCCCCTACATGTAATCTCCCCAACAAGTATTACTCCCCTTCAAACCAACACATGCTACTCCCCTATCACCACACAAGGTAACACATGTTACTCCCTCTTTTTGTCATGATATAGGCAAAGGAGAAGTCTCCAACTGGGTAACTCAAGGCAAAGAAAGAAAGGACCATACAAGATTTTTACATAATTATATAAGCCACATTTATGCAACTCAATTAATAGGAGAGAAACAAGGAGATTTATTTGAAGAAAATGTGTGAATCAAAAATGCTTTGCATACAAGACATGTTGCATTTAAGTCCAATAACAATGGTATTTGGCAAACCAAATGACAAAGGTTTCCAATATAATTCAAACCAATTTCACCATTTGTCATGAGAGAAGCAAGGATATAGAGTTCTTATAGATATCAAGTTTTAATAGCACTACGTCCAACTTTATAAGCGAAACATGACATGAACGACTTTGCACCCTATTTGATTTTTCTGGGTAGGATACCCGTATGATAGTAGCCATGTTCAACTATTAAAGAAAGAGAGACATTGATTAAACATTTTAGTCTCACTGGAATTTTCACACAATGTTTTGCATTTTACAATTGCAATCATCAATTCATTCCTTTATCATTTTTCATTAGCATGTCATTAAAGAATCATCATGTCATGGAGATAACTATAGGTCATTCAATATGTACTTCCTATGTAGATCTCCTAGTCCAAAAATACATTTTTGAACATAAATATGACATGGATTGTAATCACAGCAAAGTTCACACTTATTGAAGAAAATACAATATAATATAATATAAGTGCAACCAAGCTACTCAAGCAATCAATAAAGGAGCATAAACATTTTCAAAAAATTTGCATGCAACAAGTATACAATAGCTCTCTTTGCTTGAGTTCCTCATATGGGGTCAAAGAACAAAACTCATCACTCCATGTGACAAATCCCAATAGATCTACTAAATCCATTGGACCTAGCTGAGCTTATGGGTGAAAACTTGGCACAATGACAAGCGGGTTCATCCTTTTTAATCCACTTAGGTGAAACATTTTCTTTATTATTTTTTAATGGTACATAGGCTCTAGATGTCTTAGGAACAAGCAAATGTGGTTTATTTTTCCTAGAGACATGCACCATGGCTTTAGCCTTTTTCTTCTCTACCATGCTTTCAATTCTACACCTCTTAATGTTCTTAAAGCAATTTGGTCTTGAGTGACCAATCATACCAAAAAAATGACAAGTAGGTACAAAATGAGAATTTATACCTTTGCATTGTGTTCTTATCGATGCATTGCCATGTCGATGAGGTTGTCTTTGGTGATGCACTGGTTGACTTTTTCTTGGAGCTTGAGCTAATTGGTGGCACCTTTGTGGTCTAGCTTGTTGAGATGGATGAGCCGATTGAACATGCCTTCTTGGTTGAGGAAGGCTTGGAAGTGGAGCTCTTGATTGTTGAGATTTAGCTCCATTCTTTATTGGCCCCTTCACTTGGCCATTCTTGGATGTCTCTCCAAGATTAATCTTCCTCCTAGGATGTTGTGGAGGTAAAGCTCTTTTCTTGCCTTAAGCTTGAGGTTGCATGACCTTGGCTTTCTTCAATTCTCCAAGGGACCTCATCTCATTCTCCTTGATGATCTTCAAGAAATTGTCTTTGTTGGCAAGTTCATCCTTCATTGCCTTCATCCTTTGATGGTAATCATCAATCTCCTTCTCATACTTGGACACATCAACTATGTCTATCTTCAAGGATTCATCTAACTTGATCCTTAGTTGAAGATTTTCTTCCTTTAACTTCTTGATTTCTTCATTTTTCTTCTTCAAAGACCTTTGAAGACTTTTAATGAAGTCTTCGTAACCAAACTCTTCATCACTCAAGTTCTTGGAGCTTGAACTTTCTTCATCGATGCTTATACCACTTGTACTCTCGTGGAAATCATCATCGAAACTAGCTTCTTCAATGTCAAACTTGAGCGATGGGTGTATTGTGGCAGTTTTAGAGTTGTCATCTTGTAAAGCGTACACGGCTATATGATTCTTTTCACATCCTTTGGAACCCGAAGAGCATTCTTCACTTTTAGTAGACGTGTAGGCCTTTGATTTTCCTCTTTGACTCTTGCTCTTTGAATTTCCACAATTCGTGGAAATGTGCCCATAGCCACCATAATCAAAACATCGAAGCTTGTTCTTCGAGGTACCCAAATTCTTGTCTTTTTCTTTCGTAGTACCTTCGTGCGTAGAATCTCCCAAGCTTCTTGAACATCTCCGGTAGATTGGATGAGGTTTGCTTGACTCTCACCCACTGCACGATATAAGGCACGAAATCCCTTTGAATTCCATTCGACAGCCTCATGTTCGTCATTAGTCCACTTGGACTTGGGTTTAGGCATATAAGCCCCATTCTCTTGTGTCTCTGTGGGAGGTGAGTATCCTTCTTCCACACACATCCACACATGCTCATCAAGGTCACACAAAAAGAACTCCATCCTCACTTTCCAAGAGGGGTAGTTATCCTTTGTGAGCGTAGGTGGTTCAGAGATCAACGCACCCTCAAATCTCTCAAAATCACATATAGTGTTTTGAGTAAAATGAGTGCAAATGAATGCAAATGTATGAATGATCAAAATCACACACAATGCAAAACACACCAAATATGAGCAAGGATCACCTATGTATGTCTAGGAACCCGCTTTGATACCAATTGAAACAATTATTATGGTGTGTTTAATAACAATCTAGAAGGGGGTGAATAGATTTTAATTATCTTTTACCCAATTTTCGTTAAGAGTCAAATTGACGAAAATGCCCTTAGCTAGTTACAATAAAATCACATGTGTAAAAATGCGAAAATGTAAACGACACTTGATATATATGTGGAAACGCTCCAAATGGGAAAAACCATGGGTTGTTAAGTGTGCCACACTCGAACAACGAATCCACTGATAACAGAGGCGTTACAACCTACTCCCGGTAAATAACCCACCACTCATGCCTAATCCCGGTATTAAGTGGACCTAGTTTAATTTGCTTACGCTTTAAGCAACCTACTCCCGGATGCAACGCAAAACTTACTTCTCAATGAAGAGATAAACACCCCATGTGAATATGTGATGATATTCAATAAACAAACAAGGCTAAGGTACCTTATGTGCTTATCTAGGATAATGAGATGGCAATAAATGCAATCCTAGATATCAAGAGCTAAATGACATGTCATAAAGCTTAGCTAAACATAGAACAAGCAATCCAATGAAGCTATCATAAAAGCCAAATCAACACATGTTGTCATTAAGCATGGCAAGGACTATAATGCAATCACTAAATGCAATCAATGAGTCCTAAACAATATCTAAATGCAAAGCATAAAGATTAGCTAGAAGTTATCAACAACAACAATCCTAGCTATCACAATACAACACTCAATCATGGCATCACAGCAATCTCTAATTTGTATCTAGAAATATTCTAAGAGAATACAATTAATTAAAGAGATGGTTTGGTACGCAAAACACTTAACTTGTAAGAAGATAGTGAAGAACTTACCAAACAAGTTGTGATGAAGCAACTCTATCCATAGATGCACTCTAGATGGACTTAGATGATGCAAGATGAAGATTTAATGCTCATGAGAATTCTTTGAGTTATATATATATATATAAGATCCAATCAAAGTGAGGTCGTTTTGGAAAAAACATTCCAGCTTCATATGTGTGCGCTGGTGACTTGGGCTGGTCGAGTAGCTTTACCACCAGTGCATAGCCTATTTTTAAAACAGGCGCTGGACGAATGGTGCATCCCAGTAGCGTAACACAAACACAGATCCTCTGAGATGTTTGTGCTGGTGAGGCTACGCTAGACGAGTAGCGCATGACCATATTTTTCAACTACAAGCGGGTGCAGCAGTGTAGCTCAGTGGCGTATGACTAGCGGCGGTCCACTGTAAAAGTTACGCTGGTGAGGTGCGCTGGTCGAGTAGCGTACCACCAGTGCAAGACCTATATTTTCAACACTTAAAAGCACAAAAACAATAAGTTCAAGAGTGATGAAATTGCATCCTATTTTAATTCCTAGCATGACATACAACTTTCATAGCAAGATGCAAATAGGTCAACAAGAGTCATGTAAACTAAAATGCACACAAGAAAACACTCAACATTTCGGATCAAGAGTTATGCATGAATATGTGAGTGTGTGCAACTATCTCTTTAAAGTAAGTAAGCACAAGAATTTTACCTTTGATGCTTCTCCTATTGAGGTCTTGAGAGCCTAAGCTACCATTACATGAACCCCAACAATGTGGTTGTTCATGAAATAAGTCAATCAACAAATGAGGACTTTTTAATGTCAGCTAAACCCGAGCGACATTAACTGATCCTGAGTAGAATATGACGTCAGTTGATCCCGAGTAGGTTTTGCTCAATACTTATATTTACTTACTCGGGTTCCTCTTCTTTGGTGATATCTTACGGGATATTTTCTGAATGCCAATTCGGATGTCCACCTGAAAATTTTATCCTCTTTGTCAATGACGTGTACATCTGATAAAATTTACATACGACAATACCCCCTTAAAATATATTTACAGAATAGGGTTTCGTTTCGGGCAAAAGTATTTTAATCAACCCTTCAATTTCTTACCTCTCATTAACGCTAGAGTAAATGTCTTGTCATAATGATGTGTCTTAATGTTGATCATGTAAATTCAATTTGCCTCCTCACGCGAGATCTCAATGATTGCGATGTTTTGGAGTCCTGACAGTCTTGCTCAGTTCTTCTCTTAACACGTGTCCTCTACCACTTCATTTCTCGATACCATTTATGAGAAACGGCCTACACGTCCCCTAGTGCGCCGTCTACGTCATCAAATCTATCTTTGATTTTTCTCGCTTCTTGAGATCCTTAGGTTTTGTGCTATTATCCATTTAAATGCTCCACTGAACGAAGTTGCCCTTGTTTATTCTCAGAGACTCAAACCATAAATTTTCCAACCTAGATTTATTTGTGCAGAAAATCTATATTCTCCATTGAAGTTTTTACAACAGGTTTCTTCACTCAAAGTTAGTTAATGGATCCATCTTCCCATCGTCGACTCTTTACTATAGCTCTCGAAGCGCTTGATTGTGGAGATTTTCAATTGGCTTCTTACGCTCGTAGATTATTAGGGGAAATCCCCACTGATGAACCTTCTTTTATAGATGTTGATGTTTCTGGGCTTTACCCTGACGCTCGTTTTAGTTCTGAATCTAGTTCTGAATCATCTAATTCTAAACCATCTTGTTATGAATCTGTCGTTTCTAATCACAGGGTACCTCTTCGATCGAGGGTGGGGAAACATCAAAGTAAAAGTGAAGTTCATAAGCACAAATCGGGCAACGTCCGGATCAGGGAACAGATTATTGATGAGAAGGACATTGAAGAGGAGTTCATAAAATCTCGTCTCTTTTTCTGTTGATCGTCCGAGTGGGTATAACGCCGAGCCAAATGTGGTCGGGGAAGATGAGATCGGGAAATATCATGCTCGATTCGACTTGGATAACTCGATTACACGGCGTCACTCTTCCTCTTCAGCCATTTATTATCTGGTTTCTACTTGAAGCAGGGATCGCTCCAGCCCAACTAGCCCCGAACAACTATAAGATTTTGATATGCACGTGACATGTGTGGAGCCGGATGAACCTGTCGGCGCCATCCCAGAGTGAAATCAGGCACTTCTACACACTAAGGCAATCTGGTCAAACAGGGACTTATTTTCTCATATCTAATCCGCCAGATTGTTGGGTCCCTGAGGGGACAAAGGTAAATCGAGGAGTTGACACCTCCGATGATGCCAAAAAAGGGGCTTTGTATAGGGATTCCCTTCGTCCAACAAGTACTGAAAGAACAGTTGGTTTTTTACTGGAAGGAACCTTGGATTTAAAGATACTCTTTCGGCTGGGGAGACTTGGACGGTGCTAAAAGTTTCCAATTTTTTCTGTTCCCTTAACGTATGGAACAAGAAAAAACTTGAATTTTGCGATACTGAGCTGACCAGACTTGCTTGGGCTGCAGTTCGTACTTTGGAAAAAAAGAGCAGGTCTTATCTTTTTATGAGAAGAAGATGATAGATCTTAGCTTCTTTAGCCAGATTTCATGCTACCACAGGCGATGTAAGTGATCTTCCTACCCCCTCTTATTTTTTTAATGTTGCCTTTTATATTTTGACGTGATTCTTTTTATCATCATCATTTTTTTGTTAGTGTATGACTCGGACATCGTCTACGACATCCAAGCTGGCCAGGTGAAATCAATCCTTCAGACGAGCCAAAAAGAGGCTTCTCGTCAAAGCAAGAAAGGTATCACCCCGCCTAATTCGGATGATGAAATTGAAGAGGCTGAAGCAGGGATCCCTGAGTACATCTCTGAGAAGTCATCAAGTTGACCATATTGGAATCTAGTTGTCCGAACGGCCCAGCTGAGCACACTCAGAAATTGCCTAAAGACGGGGTGAGGAAAGGTTATAGTGTTGGTGAAGGGCCCGGTGAGTCGAGCTACCAGGTTGAGGTTCCTACCAAGCAGTTAAGTGTCGAGGATGGAGATATAACCTTTGAAGGACAAGTAAATATAGATCCTGACTTTTTTGAGTCCTTCCAGGATGATGAACAGAAAGGCCCTTCAGCTGATCTTGGCTTCCACCGTTATAGGGCTGAGAAAGAAAAAGCGGTCGATTCTCCCACTCGTCCTTATAAGGTTCCTCAGGTGGTTCATTCATTGACTCAAGTGATGAGGATACCGAGGCCGAGATTCCCTCAAACGTTCATGTTGAAGTATCAGCGGGTGCAAAGACTTCAGATCCGAACAAGGGCTTCTCCCCCCCTTGCCACCCCCCCCCCCCCCCCCCCCCCGAGGTTGAAGATGTAAGAGCTGAATATTTGGGAGGTCCTTCTTATCGTTCTCCCCAAGATATGCTTAGGGCGATGTCATCTGGTTGTGCTTTTATCGGGGATGATCACTGGATGTCAACGGCGCGTCTTATGTAAGTTTTATTCCCAACTCTTATTATTATTTTTTTTCTTTTGTATAGATTTTTAATTCAACTCCCTTGTAGATAGTAGCCGAGTTTGCTGTGCTGGTTCAAATGCAACAACATCAAGCCGATCGAATAAGGCGTCTTGAAGCTCAGTTGAAGAAGAGTGAGGATAGCTGTGCTCGGGTTGAATCAGCTTATCAAAAGGAGGTGGGCTCTGCCCAAGTGTTTACCAACCACTATTTGGCAAAGCAAGTAGAGGCCGAAGAGAGAGCTTCTTTGGCAGAGTAGAAGGCTATGTCACTTCAAAACTTATTGTCTTCTACCTAGGAATCGATGCTCAAAGTCGAACAGGAAGTGGAGCAGTCTAAGTCGGCATACAAACCGAAGATCGAGGACCTGAAACGCCAAGCTTTGACGATCGAGTCCCTATCCAAAGAGGATAGGCTAGAACTTGAAGTTCAGGGGGTTGATCATTTTAAAAGATCCTCTGATTATGATGCCCTTCTCCTTCGGGAATTTCAGCGAGGACTAGTTTCAGCTGGTGAATTTTTTAATGTCAAGAATCGGGCAACTGTAAAAGCTCGAACCAACTGGGAGCTATCAATCAAGAATTACATGGATCAGTCCCTGGAATCTCTTCATACTCAAATGAAAGAGTGCAGAGCTTATTGCAGCAATTGAGGCAAAGAACCCCATCCCATGCATTTGGAGGTTTCATCAGAACACTCTCTCTAGACCTTTTATGCCAGTCAGGAGCCCAGCGTGAAAGGTTTGGTGTCTTATGTCGGCCCGATCACTAGAGAAGATTACTGTGAATGGATGGATGATTCGGTCAACGTAATTACTTGGCCTTCAAATGAAAGTCTCCTCCGTGAGCATGAAATGGTGCATGACCCGAGCATCAGCAAGAGTACCAAATCCTCCACCCAGCCTTGACTTATTTTTGTAAAGATTCACCTTTGTAAAGATTTTTATTATCTTTGTAAAGATTCACCTTTGTAAAGATTTATCAATGAAATTTCGTATTAACTGTAATTCAGAAAATAGAGTGGTTTAATCCCACTCATTGCTCAAGAAATTTCACCGAGTTCTGAATACCGGGTATCTTATCTAACTTGGTTTTATTATTTGGAGTTGCTTCTAATGCCAAGTATCTTACTAAACTGGCTAATACAATTACTGCGAGAAACTGGCTACTGCAATCTGTGCCAAGTATCTTATTAAACTGGCTAATGCAATCTTTATGCAAAGTATCTCATTAAACTGCCTAATGCAACTTTTATGCCAAGTGTCTTATTAAACTGGCTATTTTTGTCCGAGTAACTTGACCGAGTATTTTACTAAACTTGGTTTCATTACCCAAAGTTACTTCCAACACCAAGTATCTTATTAAACTGGCTTATATTAACCGAACCATATTGAAACAAACGAGGAGATTTACTCGTATTTCATACTCGGATTATTACCCAAACATTACATCGAGGCTCACCATGATCATATGTTTGAGTCCTCACACATTACCAAGAACGTCTCCCCAGTTTTCTGTGCAAGGGTTTGCTGAATCGTCGAATCACTTAACACAGCTGCGCATTTCACCAGAATTTTTCCCGATAGCGCCCCGAGCCGTTCTTCAGAATCTAGTGCATCGGGCTTGCCTTTTAGCTAAGGTCGACTGACCTGGCTTGGCTGGCATGCTCCTTCAAGCATCTCCAACCATTCGGGAATCAATGGTCCCGAGTATTCTATTTGCATGTTCTTATTATCATGCTCATCTTTCATTTGTTATTATCATTTGCTTTATTTTGCAGAAATCCAGAGTTTGATTTTATTTATAACTGTAAAACCAACAATGATTTAAATTCCAAAGCTAATAAATGATGACTAAAATTGTCCTAACTAAAAAGGAAACAATTTTAAGGATAGAAAATCTTCAGGTATTGGGTGTTGCATGGTCGGGGTAAGACTCCTCCATCTGGTTGCGCAATCTAATATGCTCCATGGCCAGCTACTCCTTCAATTTTGTACGGGCCTTCCCATCTGTCAGCCAAGGAACCTGCAGCTTTGTTTTCTGTATTCAGTGACACTTTCCTAAGTACGGGGTCTCCTAGTTGGAATTTTCTGACTCGAACATGAGAGTTGTAGTGGCGAGCTACTCTTTATAGATATGCCATATTTCGTATTCGGAACTCTCCCCGCTCATCTAGACTTTGTAACAGCATATCAACATTCTGACCTTCATTATATAGCCTGACCCTAGGTGATGCATATGATGTTTCTATGGGGATAACAGCTTCTGTTCCAAACGCTAAAGTGAATGGAGTCTCTCCTATTGAAGTTCTTGTTGTCGTCCGATATGCCCATAGTACTTCGGGAAGTTTTTCAACCCAACTTCCTTTCTTGGCATCTAGCTTTGCTTTGAGTGTATGCTTGATGATTTTGTTTACTGCTTCAGCTTGCCCTTTTGTTTGAGGACGGGCAGTTGTGGCATAATAATTGGCAATTTGGTACTATTTACACAATTGTCTGAATTTTAGGGATGTAAGGTTCCTAAGTTGTTCAGGGGGTTGTCGGATATCATTAGCAATCCTATGGCAAGTGTTACAGCTCTCCGAACATCGCTATGCATCTGAGAATAAGGTAGACCAATAATAACCTTGCCTGAGTACCTTGTGCGCTAAACTTTTACCTCCGGTATGGTTTCCATAAACTCCCCCGTGGATTTCCTATAATATCTGATACGCATCTTCCTCTGATACACATCTTTGGAGTGTTCGGGAAAACCCCCTTCTGTATAGTTCTCTTTCGATCAATGTGTATCTTGTTGGCCGGTACCTGATACGTTTGGCTTGTAAGGGATCTTCCGAGAGCACTCCTTTTTCCAGGAACCTTTTTAGCTGATTCATCCAACCGTCTAACGGTGTTCGGATTTCTAAAATTCCAAAGTTTTTGGCTCAACTATGCTTGGTTTGAGGAGGTGTGCGATCAGAATAGTTTTTGGCCTGATTGTGGTTGTTGCCGATGCTAGCTTGGACAAAACATTTACCTTTTCATTCTCCTCCTTGGGGATCTGGGCAATCTTATATTCTTTGAATTTCTAAAAGAGTTGTTTTGCTATGTCACGATAAGTTATCATGCCTTCATCTCTGGTTTGGTATTCGTTTAGGACTTGGTTGACGACTACCTGTGAGTCGCTAAATATATCGACCACATCTGCTCCGAGGGCTATGCAAACTCTGAGTCCAACTAGTAGCGCTTCGTACTCGACTTGATTATTAGTTGCTTTGAAGTCAAATCTCATGGCACACTCGACATCATCTCCTTCTGGGGTGCACACTACGATGTCTGCCCCGCTGCCGCGAGTGTTTGAAGAGCCATCGACAAATAATTTCCATAGGAAATTTTTGCCCAACATCTTTTTTGCTTCCAGGTTTGGTTTTGTGAACTCTACTATAAAATCTGCCACTGCTTAGCCTTTAAGAGATGTCTTAGGGACGTAATGGATATCGAATTCACTTAGCTCGTTTGCCCATTTGGTTAGTCTTTCTAAAATTTCTGGTTTCTGTAGAATTTACTTAAATGGGCAATCGGTGGGGAATTGGATTGCATTAGCCTGAAAATATGGCCTTAGCTTCCTTGCTGCCGAAACCAATGCTAGGGCCATTTTTTCTGCTTGTGAATACCTGGTTTCAGCTGGAAGAAGTGTCTTGCTGGTATAGTACACTGGCCTTTGTACTCTATCCTCTGTTCTGACTAGAACTGAACTCTCTGCCAATTCTGTAATTGATAAGTACAAGTGGAGTATCTCTCCTATTTTTGGTTTCGAAAGGATGGGAGCTTGCCCTAGGTACTCTTTGATTTTTAAGAATGCTTGCTCACATTCTTCGTTCCATTCGAGTCACTTTCCTTTTTTAATCACTTTAAAAAAAGAGCACACTTGTCTGTGGCCTTTGAGATGAATCTACCCAAGGAGGCTAAGCATCTTGTTCAGCGCTGCACGTCTTTTAGCGTTCTTGGTGAGGTCATTTTTTGCAGGGCTTAGATCTTTTCAAGATTTACTTCGATCCCCCTTTGGTGAACTTGGAAACCTAGAAACGTTTCCGAAGGAACTCCGAATAGGCACTTGTTTGGATTCAGCTTCATTTGGTATCTCCTCAAAACATCGAATGTCTCTCGCAGGTCTGACGTATGCTTGTCTACCGAGATGCTCTTGGTCAGCATGTCATCTATGTAAACTTCCATGTTTATTTCTATTTGTCGTGCAAAGATTCTGTTGACCAGCCTTTGGTATGTTGCCCCTGCATTTTTTAACCCAAAGGGCATTATTGTGTAACAGTATAAGCCCTGATCGGTTGTGAACTCCATTTTTTCTTCATCAGCCTTGTTCTTTCGGATTTGGTTAAATCCTGAGTAGGCGTCCATGAAACTGAGTAATTCGTGACTTGATGTAGCATCAACCAATTGATCTATCCTTGGCAGTGGGAATCTATCTTTTGGGCATGCTTTATTCAAATTTGTGAAATCTTCGCACATTCTCCACTGACCATTTTTCTTTTGGACGAGGACCACATTAGCTACCCATTGAGGATAGATGATCTCTCTAATTGACCCTACGGCGAGTAACTTCTCCACCTCCTACTTGATTGTCTGACTTCTTTTGAGATTGAATGACCTTCTCTTTTGTATTATTGGTTTTGCATTCGGGTCTACCACGAGATAATGTGATATTATTTGGGCATCTATCCCGACCATGTCTTCATGATTCCAGGCGAACTCATCCTTGTATTCCTTCAGCAGATCAGTGAGGTTTTGTTTGACTCTTCCTTCCAAGTTGGCCCCGATCTTGATTTTCTTATCTAGTTCATCTTCTTTCAAGATTAATTCTTCGACCAATTCATTTTTGGACTCCTTTGGTTCTTCCCTTGGATCAAATTCAAATGATAGTGACTCTTTGTTCTGACCCAGCTGTGTTATAGTGCATACTTGTTCACCATCGTTTCTGTCTTTGTAAACTGAAAGGTTAGCTCTTCGGGCCATCTCCTAGGACCCCTTGACTACTCTTACCCCCTATTCGACCGGGAATTTGATCATTAAGGCCTAAGTAGCTGTTACAGCCTCTGTTTTATTCAAGAATGGCCGACTTAACAATGAGTTATATGCCCAATTACCTAAGTCTACCACTACGAAATCGAGTAAAATTGTTCTCTGATAAGGTGCACTCCAATTTTTACTGGTAACTTTACCATCTTGAGAGACCTGACCTCAACTCCCCCAAATCCTCTGAGCGGGGTATGAAAAGGCTGCTAATCCTTTCGGTCCAACCTTAGTTGATCGTAAACAGCTATATTGAGAATATCTGTCGAACTTCCACTGTAGATTAAGATTCTCCTGACTTCCATTTGTCCAATTAGTGCACTTATGACCAGGGTGTCATTTGGTCGAACATCGACCCCATGTGAGTCAGCTTCTGTGAATATTATTGGGTCTCATCCTTCCTTTACCCATTTCGGGTCTGGTTCGACCAAGTTCACGTCAAAGTTCTATCTTGCCTCCACAGCTTCTCTGATTTCCTGTGTTCGATCTCGGTTACTTCTTCCAGTTGATTGTCCTCTAAAGATTATTTGTATAACTTCATTGGCCTCGGGGCTAGCCCTTTGGTTTCGATCGGAGCTGTGATCGGCCCTAGTCTATTTCTTTGTTTCTGACCTCTCATATCTTTTTAAGATTATATCCTGTAATTGTCCTTCCCGAATTAGGGTCTCTATGTAATCTCTGATATGGTAACATTTTGAAGTCTTATGGCATGTTTCCTTATGGAATCTGTAGTATTTTTTTGTATCTCATCAGGCAAACTGAGATTATCGGCGTGGCTCTTCTACCAGATTCCTTTCTTCTAGTATGGCTAGAATTTCTTGTTGCTTTTTTTAGAGAGGGGTGTAGTTTGCGTATTTTCCTCAGAATTTCCCCTTGGTCTGGTCAGCATTGCGCCCGTTTCCTTCGTCCTTGCTTTTTTCTTTGTCGTTTCCTTTTTGTTTTCCCTTTTGGTTCTGTACCTTTGACTCGGCATCCTTTTTGGGTTTTCCTCCGTGCATGTAGCATCCTCCCATGTCTAACTATTCTTCTTCAGCCAGTGCATATCCTCCCGCCATGTCTATCATATCTGCATATCTGGTTAGACGGGTCATTCTCAAGTCAAAAGATAGTCATCCATTCTGTAAATTGTTGAAGAACGCAGTAATTATCGTTTCATCGTTTGCACTGTCGATTTGTGATACCGCCTGGCCGAATCTCCCCAGGTATTTCTTTAGCGACTCATCTTTCCCTTGTTTCAGCTGAGAAAGGTAAGCCACTGATTTTTTCCTGTGAACGTTGCCAAGAAATTGTCTTGAGAAACTTCTGCTTAATTCACCAAAACTTCTAATGCTTGCTGGTCGCAATCTTTTGAACCATCTTAAGCCTGTGTCTTCTAGAGTCTGTGAAAAGTTGGTCGCTGTGGGCATACTGAGCCATAGCACTTTTATACCGTCTAACGTATTCTTTAGGATCTGTATCCTTATTGAACTGTTCTACGTGCGGCATCCTGAATCTTTCTGGGAATGGAGTTCGCAGGATGTCCCTAGTTAATGGACTATCAGAATCGTCATCGGACAAGTCATTGTACCCATAACGTCTAACCAATGCGTCCATTTGATGCCTATTGTTTTCAACTTCTCGGGTCAGGCTCTGAATTATGACATCTCTATCTCCCACCGGATCTCCATGATGGTTAAACCATCGAGTGACCGTCATACCTTTTTCAGGCTCTTTGCTTTGCTATCGAGTCTCAAGGGTTGATTCTTGTAGGCATATGGTTCCATGACGGCCCTTGCGATGGTGCCGATCACTTTCCTTTGATGACGACCGATCCCTGTGTCGGTCATGCTTGTAGTGTCTAGTATGGGCTATTTGATCATGGCTCTGCCTCTGGTGTGGTTGCTTCTCTTCGAGTGTTTCATGTCCAGCATTATTAAATGGAACAAATTCCCTTCCAGTTTCTAGTGCATCTGGTCTGGCCCAACTATAACAGAGCGAAGCCTTGTAAGTAGAGGATTAGGAGGTTGCATCTCTTCTGCAGCTAGTAGATCAACTTCTTCTTTTGCCACGTCCACTACCAGCTGTTGTAGTGCCTCACGGAAATGTCGTGTCAGGTATTCACTGGTAGGAGGGATTTGTTGGATCCCCACCAGAGATGTTGGTTGGTTCTCGGTGGTTATGGCGAGATCTCATGAACTACTGCCAATATGGACATTATCTGGAGATTTTTGGATATCCCCAGAACTGTTTCTGCTTCCCGTCATTACCTTTAATCAAATCGGTGGTTCAGACTCGCCTTCTTCTAGCGCCAATTGTTGACGTCGATTTCTTGATGTGTGAGAAAAGCCAATAAGATTGGATTTTAGTTGTGATCTCAAAGAGAAAAAGAAGGAGAAAGTAATTGGACACAAGTTTTACGTGGTAAAACTCCGATGACCGGAGAAACATCCACGGGTGGTTGAATAAACAACCGAGCCAAAATCCACTATTGAAAAAGATTTACAACTTCCGATCTCTCTTTTTTCTCTATGTATATTGCTATATCCCTTTATGACGAGATTTTGGGTCTATTTATATGTGCATAGAACCCTAATCCTTTTTGTACAAGTAATGAGATTTTTGTATTTAATTACGATTGGTTACTTGTTTGGAGTAGTCTGTTTTCTTTCCTATTTCGGAGATTTGTATAGAGATCGAATGGGACCCCGGTGTTATAGTCCAGTTAGGACTTATTTCCTTATAAATGCGTAGTCATTTTGAAGAAATAAAATTGTTGCCTAATATGGAACCTTTTTCCTGTTTGGTATTCTATTCATCTTGGAATTCTTCTTGGAATTCTTCTTTGACGCGGATATCTTTGCGTATTTTAACATGATTCTTGGTTCGTGTGCGAGTTATGTGTTGGGCTTCTCTTTTCGGGTTTCTCCATATTTGTCCCGAATAGAACATGATGTTAGCTGTTCCCAAATGATATCATCTTATCCCGAGTAGAACATGATGTCAGCTAACCCCGAGCGACGTTAACTGATCCTGAGTAGAATATGACGTCAATTGATCCAGAGTAGGTTTTGGTCAATACTTATTTTTACTTACTCGGGTTCCTCTTCTTTGGTGATATTTTGTGGTATATTTTCTGAATGCCTATTCGGATGTCCGCCTGACAATTTTATCCTCGTTGTCAATGACGTGTACATCTGATAAAATTTACATACGACAACATCGTTTAAAATGTACATAGCAGTTTGTAGAGCATATCCCCGAAAAGAATTAGGAAGCATTGAATAACTCAACATAGACCTAACCATGTCCAAAAGTGTTCTATTTCTCCTTTCTGCCACCCCATTTTGTTGAGGTGTACACAGAAATCTGAGAAGTAATCCCATTATCAATAAGATATTGCTGAAACTCACCAGATAGATATTCTCCACCACGATCAGACCTCAAGGTTTTTATGTGTTTCTCAAGCTGATTTTCTACTTCAGTTTTAAATGCTTTGAACATGTCAAAAGCATCTGAATTATGTCTTATGAGATACACATAGCCAAATATTGAGTAATCATCGATGAAAGTGATGAAGTACTCATATCCACCTCTAGCTTGAATGCTCATAGGAACACACACATCAATGTGTATCAATCCTGAACATTCAATGACTCTTATGACTTTGATCGTGAATGACCTTTTGGTCATTTTACCTTTCAAACAAAATTTACAAGTTGGTAGACCAACAACCTTTAAGTCACTTAGAGGTCCGTCACTAACCAATCTTTTAATCCTTTTAAGGTTAATATGACCTAGGAGCAAATGCAATAGGTAGGTTTCATCTTTTGATAATTTTACTTTTTTATGATTAGGTTCCGTTGATTTCATGTCTAACAAGTGAGAGATATTTCTATGTAAATAGAATAAACAGTTTTCCAACGTACCTTTGCAAATAATTTTGTCATTCTTACTAATAATAAAAGCTTTATTAAAATTAACCGAATAACCAAATTTATGTAAACAAGAAACTGAAATTAAATTTCTCTTGAATTGAGGTATATAATAAATGTCTATTAAATCTAAATGCCTATAAGAATCTAAACTAATTATAATATCTCCCACTAAGCTAATAGACATCAATGCTTCATTGCCTAAACGTAAATTGAATTCGTTCTCATTAAACCTTCTCCTTTCCTTGAACCCATGTAAGGAAAAACAAACATGATTAGTGTCTCCGGAGTCTATGAACCAAGAATCCATAGAATCTGCCAAAAATATGTTTCAAGATAATTAATATTACCTTATTCCTTCTTGTCCTAAGACTTTGGGTAATTTCTTTTCCAATGTCCTTTTTCACCACAAAGGAAACACTTCCCTTTGATCTTGGTTACTTTATTTGTCTCCTTGTTAGTAGGTTCAAGTTGTTTTTTCTTCTGTTGTTTCTTGACCATCTTACCGGTCATAACAGTAGTAACTTTACTTACAATATGAATCTTCTGTACCTTGCCTTTCACAAGGATTTTCTCGACGCTTTGAACATTTGCATCAGGCCTTGTAAGGTGTATTCCATATTATTCAAGGTGTAGTCCTGTAGGGAAAATTACGCAACGGAATCGTGAAAATAAATAAATTAGGGTTTGGGATAAATAAAAATTTCCCTTTCTAATAACAAAAAACTTAAGCCTAGATTGATTTATATATATAAAAAAGTATCGTACCTTTTTCTCGTGACGATTGAACTAGCATCGAATTGAATCCGTAAGATCTTCCAATCCAATCACGAATGTGAATCACCTAGGAGTGTGGGCTCCCTTTTTAAAAATTGTATATCTGAGGATGGAAACAAACAAAATCTTTTTCTTTGTTAGTCACAATTATCCTCCATGAAGAAAACAAAGAACATTAGGTCACTTGTGAGTTGTCAATCAATTTGATTGAAACTCACGTGAACCTTGATTCGATGTTATACACAAACCTTTGAATGTAAAGGCTACTAGTATACTATCGAAAACTAAATGTTCTTTCTTCCTTTTCCTCTTTGCTAAATCTCACACTATTTCTTAGAGTTGATCGAATTTTGTCTAGAGTAAAAACAAAATTTTCTCTCAAAATTCTTATGGTGGCCGAATTCTCTCCAAGTAGAATTCTTTAGGTTAGCCAAAATTTTCTCTTATATACATATCTAGGGCTGGCTGAAATTCCTTCCTAGAAAAATGCTAGGGCTGGCCGAATTTTACAAGAGATATATATATAGGATCACAAATCCTTTCCTATGAAGGATACACTTGGTGGGTAAGAATCCTATCCTTAGGTGGATTTACTTGGTGACCAAAAATCCATTTCCAAAAGGAATTCTTTTCTACACCAAGACTCCTAATCCAACACATTAGTGTATTTGTAACCATATTAAAGACTTCCTAATTTGACTAGATAAATAATTTCTTTTATTTATCTACTTATCAAATATAGTCTTTAATATTGATTATACTACCAACAATAGTATAATATTAGGAGACCATCTCCTACTAGGAAAAGATTTTGACTTTTAATTAAATAATTAATTAATCATCAAATTAATCAATTACCATTTAATTAAATAATAAAATAAAAATAATACATTTAGACTTTTATACATTAGCCTTCCCGCCCATGACAATATATAGGCATATTTATTATTTTTCGTATTTTATTAAATCCATTGGACTTTTAGAAAAAGTCCACATGTAAACTAGACCCATTATCACAAAAAGAAACAAGTCCATATGCCTTAATACAATTCTAGATGGACCCATAAATTGGTCCAATAGAATATATCAAGTGATCCATGCAAGTTCGTGTGGATTAGGGATCTTGGCTGGCTATCTAAATTTAAGCTCCAATAGACACAACCCAATCACAATCAACAAATGATTCACTTAGGTCCGATCTATTAATTTTAGTTCATTTCACTAAAAAACTAAAATTGAACTCTTACATAAAGATAGAATAAGGTAATATTCCTCATTCATACCCTAGACAGTCTGAATGGAGAAAGTGTACCCTCGTGAAAAATACCAGTAATTGCCAAGAGCTCATAGACCGCCTATCTCCAAGTTACCATATTTACTCATATGACCACATTTTGAACCCGGATATTTTGGCATGTCCAGAAACCATGTTTTAATAGACACTATTGAAAATTTAACGTTAATATTTAATATCCAGTACCTCATAACATCCATATGATGATATTCTACTCTCATTTCATAAATGGAGCCACGATGTCCATATCTATCAATGAAGTCCTCTATCGATTAACAAATGAATACCATCAAACTATCGAGGATAGACTATGCTATATAAGCGTACTCATTGATAGCTCAAATGATTACACTTGCAACCATAAGTCCATCATTTATCTCAGGATTGAGATCGATTCTCTGATTGTCTTCAAGAGAAAACTTTTATCCATTAACGGTTCAAGATAAAGTATTTCACTATGATCCAATTCAATGCACCCATTGCACTAGATTATTTTACCCAAATACACCACACTTTGATGATTTTAGACTCATCATAACACATTTGATCCCACTCAAATGCTAGCAAAAGAATCTACAACTTTGACAAGATAAATGCGTCCAACCTTTATCTTAAGTTGTGAATATTATTCAAGACTAACTAAAGAATTGTATTTACTGTTGGAACCACGTTCACCGGTTACGCAACGGAAATAGGTTTTAAAATTTTTAATACAGATCATAATCTGTATCTATGACCAGTGAACTTGAGATCGTAATTATTTTTCGGAACTAATACATACAATATGTAATCACAGGAAATTGAAATCGATATAATCAAAAGAACATACCAACGATTGGAGGCTCATTCACTTTACGTTATGCTCCTGTCTGAACCAATCTTACCAATGTTTGGAAGCTTCTGCCTGAACCACTCGATCTTCTTCGCTATCTCTCGGGACTGGTAATTGTGTGTGGACGCATCATGGTCTCAGGAACTTTAATGGAGGATGTAGAGAGAATTGAAGAAACTTTTTCTTCTATGTGTTTTAAAAACACACAAAACATGAAATATATATATATATATATATGTCTCTTTTCTCACTACACTTCTTTTTTACAAATATATATATATATATATATATATATATATATATATATATATATATATATATAATATTGTTTTCACTACACAGTGCACCAACATCTTGTTCTTGGTTTATATATATATATATATATATATATATATATATATCTCACACACACCTACTCTTTTTCATAAATCTATATATTTTTCCCTCGCCTGCCTTGCTTTTTCACAAGTATATATACGTAGCCTTTGTGTATTTAATATTTGCATCCTATGCAAATTCTTCTTTTGACTATTATTTCATGTATACACACCAAATTGCATCCAATGCAATCTCTTGTGTTATTAATTGATATATATCTTTTAATTATCCTTTTCAAATATATCTAATATATTAAAAGTGATAATAAGTATTTTAAATTTAAATTCAAATAGTTAGATAAATGATTTAGTAAAATAAAATAATCCTATTATTTTATCTTCACCTAAATCCATATATCAACTAACACCCTCCAATTAATAGTTAATTCATAATTCATAATTATCAATATAATTAAATAATCTAATTATTTAATTAATTTAACTATTAACATTCATTAATTAAATAATCTCATTATTCAATTAATTCCCGAATATATACGTGTCACTTTTGTAACACAATTAATTGGACAATCCAATTAATTAACCATGACCCTTGTTACCTAAATCGATCGGGCTAGCAAGGGGACCTAATGGACCCATAATAATTTGAGCTCCAATAATCCTCGGAATCATTAATTAAACTCTTTAATTAATATTCCTTGATTATTAACTCCGGTGTTATTCCACTAAAAACCTGAAGCTGCACTCTCTCAACTGTAGACGCTTTTACACAGACCGATATAACTCCTTGTCTATCGATATAGCTATTACACATGGTGTGATCCTCTACAGTAGTTCATAATTAGAGTTGGGTCATAATATCCGTTATACCCCTCTAATTACATATATCCTTTAAGTACCATTGATTCTATAATGAACAATAAATCCTATTTCCTCATGGAATTAGAAGATCGCTCATATTGTCCGAGCCCCGAATCAACCCTTAAGGGAACTACCATCTACTTCTCACAAGAAGGAGTGGATCCCACTATTGTGTACAAACCTTCCTAGCCACAAGCCAAACCGCAATCCTAACATATAGAGTATATTGATCAGGAAATGCATTTGACCTCACCCAAGGTATATCAAAGACTACTATTTAACCTGAAGGAGTCGATAAGACACTCAGGATTAAGATCACCCACATATAGCCATCGTTAGTTTATATATATGAATCTCATCGGTAAACGGATATTGGTGAGAGATTCATATAGATCATGGCCAAGTCCTATATGATCTCATCATACAAGGTGCCTCCATTCCCATATCTCATATGAATGATTCAGGATAGAATCATCGTACATTACGGAATGGACCGCAACTATAGATTAACCACAAATAAAGTACCCAACTTTATTTGCTATCTATGGACTCTTTGGATTACACGTCTCTTATTGTATCCATCCGTATATGACACTCATATACACAGTTCGAGATTACATCTGACAATCTTGGATGTTTAAATATATGCACAAGTTTATAAAATAAATAACATAACAAGAATGAATTGAACTTTTCTTTTTATTTAATTCATAAATCCATTTACAAATTACATCTTTAGAGCATAAATCCCAACAGTCTCCCACTTGCACTAAAGCATGTAAGGCATGTCTCGTAACCCTAGACCATCTAGGTGACCAAAAACACTTTAGTCTGTAAGGTCTTCGTAAATGGATCAGCATGATTGTCTTGTGAGGCTATCTTAGTGACGATCACATCTCCTCTCTGCATTATCTCTCTAATAAGAAGATACTTTCTCTATATATGCTTCCCTCTTTTTTGGCTTCTTGGTTCTTTGGAATTAGCCACAGCACCACTGTTATCACAATAAAGTGTGATGGGCCTATCCAGATTTGGAACAACTTCCAGATCACTCAAGAACTTACGGAGCCAAACAGCCTCTTTAGTAGCTTCACAAGCAGCTACATATTCGGCTTTCATGGTGGAGTTAGCAATGCAAGATTATTTGATACTTCTCCACACAGTGGCTCCACCACCTAGGGTGAATACTGATCCAGATGTGGATTTCCTAGAATCCCTGTCTGACTGAAAATCAGAATCCATGTATCCTAACGGGATCAAATCCTGCCCGGAATACACTAGCATATAGTCTCTCATTCTCCGAAGATACTTGATAATTGTCTTGACAGCAACCCAATGATCCAATCCTGGGTTGGATTGGTATCTGCTGACTACTCCCACTGTATAGTAGATGTCCGGTCTCGTGCATAACATAGCATACATGAGACTACCTACTACTGATGCATAGGGAACACGTCTCATATCCTCAACTTCTTGAGGTGTCTTAGGACACTGTTCCTTAGATAAGTGAACTCTATGTCTAGAAGGTAAATTACCTTTCTTGGAGTTTTGCATCGAAAATTGCATAAAAATCTTGTCGATATATGATGCCTGAGACAGTGCTATGAGTTTGTTCTTACGATCCCTTATAAGTTAGATCCCTAAAACATAACTCGCCTCTCCCGAATCTTTCATTTGGAATTGGCTAGCCAGTCAGCCATTTACATCATACAACACTTCCACATCATTCCCAATGAGTAGGATATCATCTACGTATAGGACCAAGAAAACTATTTTCTTATCAATGATGCGCTTATAGACACAAGGCTCATCGGCATTCTGCTCGAAGCCATAGGTTTTGATCACATCATCAAACCTTATGTTCCAAGATCTAGATGCATGCTTAAGTCCATTGATGGATCTTTGCAGCTTGCAAACCTTTTGCTCTTGATCTGGAGACACGAATCCCTCTAGTTGCATCATATAGATGCTCTTATCAAGATTGCCATTCAAGAATGCAGTCTTGACGTCCATTTGCCAAATTTTGAAATCGAAATAGGCATCAATGGATAAGAGAATCCTAATAGACTTAAACATGGCTACTGGCGAGAAGGTCTCTTCATAATCGACCTCCTTTTTCTGGGTATAACCCTTGGCCACTAGCATTTCCTTGAAGGTCTCTACCTTCCCGTCTACTCTTCTCTTTCTCCTATAGATCCACTTACACCCTATAAGTTTTACCCCATCTGGTAAGTCTACAAGATCCCAGACTGAGTTAGTGTACATGGACTCAATCTTGAGATTTATGGCTTTAAGTCATTCCACTTTATCAAGATCTTCCATTGCATTCTTAAATGTCAATGGATCATCCACAGTATCAGCAGAGACAACACATTGTCCCTTACCTATAGCTAAATAGAGTTCAGGTTGTCTCACAAGCGTCTCACTACGTCTAGGTGGTAGTGTATCCTGATCAGAAACCATCTGACTCTCAGATGTTTGTGGATCAACAACTCTTGTTGATGAAGCACTAGTCTCACCAGGCTCCAACTCATTTAATACAATCTTGGAACGAGGTTTATGGTCACTAATGTAATTATCCTCAAGAAACGTTGCATTTTTCGATATAAATACTTTGTTATCTTCGGGACTATAGAAGTGTCCACCTCTGGTCTCCTTGGAGTATCTTACAAACAGGCAGACAACAGACTTGGAGTCTAGCTTTCCAGTTCTGTTCTTCAGCACGTGTGCTGGACACCCCCATATGTGGAAATGTCGTAAACTAGCTTTACGACCATTCCACAACTCTAGGGGAGTCTTAGGAACAGATTTGGATGACACTACATTCAAAATGTATGTCTCTGTTTGTAACGCATATCCCTAGAAGGAATTTGGTAATGATGAGAAACTAATCATAGATCTCACCATTTCCATTAGGGTTCTATTTCTCCTCTCCGCTACACCATCTTGCTGAGGTGTACCGGGAGCTGTGAGTTGGGAAACTATCCCATGCTCGACCATAAAGTCTTTAAACTCTTAGTCAAGGTACCCACCTCCACGATCCGATCGTAGTGACTTGATAATCCTACCTAATCGATTCTCAACTTCAGCTCAGGATTCTTTGAACTTTTCAAATGTTTTCGACTTTCAATGCATCAGGTAGACGTATTCGTATCTTAAGTAGTCATCTATAAAGGTGACATAATACTCATAACCACCCCTAGCTTTAACATTCATAGGTCTACAGACGTCTATATGTATAAGCTCTAACGGTTCTTTAGCTCTAAGCCCTTTTCCAGTAAAAGGTCTCTTAGTCATCTTACCTTCCAGACAAGATTCACAGACAGATAAGATGCCAACCTTTTACTCACTTAAAGGTCCACTTTTTACTAATCTGTCTATCTGGTCAAGGTTGATATGACCAAGCTCAGATGCCAGAGATACATGTCATTATCTAGAGAAATCTTATGTCGTTTAGTTTTTGGTTTTTCAACCTTAAACATTTCGGTGTTGAGCAGTGTAGTATGTATTAACAGTCTTAACACATACAAATTGTTTTCATTAATTCCTGAACAAATATTCAGACCATTCTTTCCAATAATAACAGACTTATTATTAAAAGAAATAGAATATTTTTGTTCTAACAACTTAGAAACGGAAATCAAATTCCGAGACATTCTCAATGAAATGATATTCTAGAATAACTCTTATTCCATATCATTCAACCATCGTTCATTCAGTCAGATTTTTAATTAACAAACTTAATCAAAACCTTCGTGAGTGTAACCCACCATTTCAGATAGAGCTTAACTCGAGAATTGCCGTCTTAGGGTCAGTCAATCCCGAAATACCCTCAGAAATCCTATCCGTTAGGAAGTCAACCTTGGTATTGACCTTTTGTGGAAACCCTCCTTATGGAGGGCGAAAGCAAAGTCATCACGAGGCCCCACTCGGATCTCACAGTTTTGAACTAATGATGGAGACCGCGGGATATATATGTCATATATCCCTCTCCCACTCACTATTTTAAAATTAGGGTTTTCTATTAACCATTAATGCACCTAGACTCTACAGGATTAAACGACTAAATTTAATCAAGTTATCTAGCGCATTAACTAATTAGAACCAAATTCTAATTAACTAATAAATTATTAATGATTTTTAACAATTACAAATCTAATCTATTAGTGAATAATATAAGCCTTTGTAAACTATTTACTAGGGTTAGATTATTATGTTAGTGTTTATTAAGTTTTAACTATTAAAACTCTAACACTTTATTTGGATAATTTATTATTAGGTAATTAATCATATTAATCCTAATTACAATAAATTCTCCTATTAATCTAACTTATTAAACTCTTTAATAAATAGATTAATAATAATGAGAATTATCAAGTTTTCTAACCATTAAAAAAAAAACTAATCTCATTATTCATAGCCAATTTATGTATTTACCCATTTTAATCACATTAAAAAAATACATAAAATATCAAGCTATGATGCATGTATGACATATCAAATATATTTGTCTAGGCACATCTAATATAAATGACATACGTATGCATGACAATGCTGTTATCATCACATAATATAAAGCATACATGAATTGACCGAGTACTGTGGATTATTTAACCTAAAAAATTGGAATCTAAATTTTTTTTTAAAAAAAATCCAAGGCATTCTTTGGTCTTTTAGTAACTTCAGATATCTTCCAGTCTCTTCAGGTCACTCCGATTCTTCTCATGAATCCGAAACGGAAAATCTACACAGAACACACTATGCAGCACTTGCCAACGGAACCGTTCTTGAACAGTACCCGGGAACAGTGTCGGTGAACAGTACCGGCCGTGAACAGTACATCGTGAACAGTACCCCCCCCCCCCCCCCCCCCCGGTGAACAGTAATGCCATCGTGAACAGTTTCGACGTCGCACGTGTTTCCAGTTCTTCATTTACAGTTAATATGAGGACTCCTCTTCCTCTTCTACATCACTCATGGATCTAATGTAGGCTTTCATCATACTTTTCCAAAAGTAGTAGTTACCACTATTCAAGAGTAGAAGCTTAGCACTAGAAGAACCTTTCAGCATAGAATCACCCATAGCATAAAAACAACAAACACTAAAAAAAAAAACTATCTAAGTACTTCTAGACACCCGCTCTGATAACAATTGAAATTTCCATTTATCTTTATAGTTAAAATATACCTAGAGTGGGGGAGGGGGGGGGGGTGAATAGGTATATACACAAATTTAAGTGTTCTTTTAAAACAACGCAATTATACTAATGCTTAATGAAACTTAGCAAACAAAGACACAAGATTTTTACTTGGTAAACCTCCGAAGAAGAAACATCCACGGGTTAGCAACCACCGGTAAAAGCAAATCAGCTGGTAGATAAAACAAGTACAATCTCTCAAGTGACCCATTCACCTACAAACTACCCATCTATCCTACTTAATGAACTTGTTACCACCTTGCTCACCTTTTTGGATCCTCCCGACCCTAGGCAAGACTTCCTTGCTTAGTTATCCGAGTCCTCCCAACTCTAACTAAGACTTCCTTGCTCAACAGTCTGAGGTCTCCTACCTCTTGTCGAGGCTTCCACTTGCTTAGCTCTCTGAGTCATCCCGACTCTAACTAAGACTTCCAATTGCTCAAATCAACAAATCACTCTAAGATATGAGACTTCTTACCTCTTCGCAAGGCAATGATCTAGGTGCTATGCAAATGATGCAATCACACACAAATAGAGAATGTAGATCAAACAAAACTCTATGAACATTAGACAAGATATCTAGTTGAGTCTTTCAAAGCACAATCACAAATACACTAAGAAATATAAGCATGTAATCCAATAAGAACCAAACCAAAGAAATAGAGTTATCAATTGAATTTGACCTAGTTCTTTGAAAAATAAATCAAGTATAGAAATAGACAATCACGTATAAGAACAAAGATTTCAAGAAACAATTTCCTGTTTATCAAGTTTGGTACAAATCATTCAATTTAACACAAACCTAGCTAAACTTGAAAATCAATTAAACAGACCACAAAGTGAAATCAAAATCATCATAGTCATGTTTCTTAATCAAATAACATCAATCGATAGGAAGAAGATGATATATTACCAAATGATGAATGTCGAGTAGAAATCTGTTTGCTACGAAACATCAAGACATCCTTTAGTTCTAAAAATGCTTGGGGTTTTTAGATCTCATCAAGACACTCGATTTTGGCTTTTGAATTAAGTAAATTGGAGTTGAAATGAATGAGATATCACAAAAACAAAATTCAAAAATTGCTCACAAAATGTGCAAGTCAAAAATGAATATACGAAAAATTCCAAGGGTCCTCACAAAATAAACCGCGGGCAAATCAATCTGATAACGCGTGTTTCGAAAATTTTTAAAGCAAATTATCACATACGGTGAGCTTCCGCTAGAAACTCTAACATGGCCCATGAAAGACCACGCTTTGCAGCAAGAGATAAACAACAGCAAAAGCTTCATGGGCATGCAACACACTCAATAAAAAGCTTATCCATTAAATGTTATTTCACGCAGTGAACTCACGCTAGAATCATTCAACCATCAAATCATAGACCAAGTTTAATCCACGCATGCAGCAAAAGAACCACAACATACAATGTTTCACGTGCAATTAAAACACCCAATTAAAACCCATTCAATTCACAAAATTTAATTAGCCGAGATTTGGTCGTGGGCATCTTGTGGCCAGAGGATAATTTTGGGCGAGATGGTCTCGCGACTACGCGCCACCCTCTCTTTGGTGTGGGTTTCATGACATGCCAAGCCATCTTCTGTTCAGCGTATTCTTCGGTCCAGTTTTGACCTTAGAACTTGGAATTCAATTTCGTTTTCGGCATATGAATTTCGACTCAATTATTGGTATGGAAAATTATATAACTTTTCATTCGGAACCTGAAATCTAATGTATGAGTAACCGAAATGATTGGAACTCAATAAGGAACAATATAACACCAAATTCAAGTCCAAGATCCATGTTATACAAACATATAAACATATAAACATATATCACATAAGAATGCTTATAAGACATTGTCTACAAACATGCATTTTTTAAAACTTGTCAGTATTACACCAATGCATGTGCATTCAATATCAAATGTGTGAATGTGTTATACAAAATGAGCACAACGATGCGGGGACACAAGTGTATGATATGTTTGTATGTGCGCCTACGCCTTGCAATAGGAGGAAGAATCTTGATACCTTAACATCTAAGTAAACACATATCCTCTTGAAGATGAACTTTGCATATTAAGTCACTTTTCTTCTTTGAAGTCCGATCTAATCACGAACCACCTAAGCAGCTAAGCAATACAAACAAAGAGCGTTTTGCTATGGAATCAAGCCAACACAAATCTAAAACCTAATGTAGCGCCAGTTGTTGACAAAGATTTATTTATTAACCTTCCATCACACAATTAATGTAGAATGATAACAAATTGAAAGCCAAAGTGAAAGGAATATAAATAAGATACAAAGTTTTTTATGTGGAAAAACCCCAGTGTGGGGAAACGTCCACGGTTGCTAATAGCGATAACAGGAATTCACTATGTTAAGAGAAGATTACACACTCAATCACCCTAACACTTTTGCTAGTAAAATTACGTTAACCCCTTTATGTGTATTTTAAGGGTTTATTTATACATGCATAGAACCCTAATTCTTAATGTACACGTAAGGAAAGTCTTTGTCATTTAATGAAATTCTGAATTCTTTGAATCGTGCTCTCTTTCTTTCTTGTTTGGATTTGATTTGTATTTCAGTTGTCTTTAAATCTCTTTCATAATCTGGACTATGATATCTATAAGGAAGTTTATTCTTTTATCAGAGTGTACTTCCAGAAGCCTTGTTTAAATCAGACTTTTTTTAGCGTATTTAAGTTGTGATTCCATCGAATCTAGGTGATGTCCACATGTCACGCTTTAGATCATTTATTTTCCCGATCATTCTTGTTTCCCCCTGCTCAGCAATTCAACCCGACCCTAGCCCCAACCAACTTGATAACCCGATTAGATTTGCTAACCCGATCATCTATGTTTTCTTAGTCGGCGGACAGGACGGGTTTTCTCCACCCTAAATGGGTTGACTTAATCTGATCATCTTCTAGTGATGTGGCACCCTTGACCCTAGTCTTTTGCTGACGTGTCGTATCATCTAGAATTTGCCAATAACAACATTCAATCTCTCTTGTGCTCACAACTGTCAATTTTTGCAACTCTTCTACAATGATATTTAAGGGTCTATTTTATACATGTATAAAACCCTAATTCTTAATACACAAGAAAGGAAAGACGTTGAGGCTTGGTAGGACTCTAACTTATTGGAGTCATCGTTATCTTCTTTCCTGTTTGGATATCTTGCACATCGAATTGATTTGATTTCTTACCAGATTTGAACTCTGATATCTATAAGGAAATTTGTTTCCTTATCAGAGCGTATTTGGAGGTGCCTTGTTTGAGTTGGACTCTTTTTCTATGTATTTGAGTCATAATTGCTCTGGATTCAGTATCTCCCATGTGTCGCTCAGCCAACCGACTATCTAACCTGACTAGATATCAACTACCTCGATCGGTTACTTAATCCTAATCGGATGTCTTGACTTGATCGACATAGTTACCCTATTCAGGCAACATTTACCTAATCAATATAGTTATCCTGATCGGGTTATCTTCACCCATCTGGATAAACCTGAATGGGTTTTGAGATCATCTTCTGGTTATCTTGGGTTAGTCTTTCCTGACTAACCTTTGATGACATGTCATATATAATCACCATATTTTCTAGTAATCATGATGATCTGTCTGTCATTCGGATTTTACTAATAACAAGTGTCTTTCTCATTTTTGATCAGTGAAAAGGCGCGGTGGTTCCTGAAACTCACCCCCGTGGTCTGTAGCAAAGAGCCCCGATATATCCCTATCTCTTTCTTATTTGCACGGAAGGTCTTCCTTGTTTAATTGGAAAAGCAATCGAGAATGAGGATATTGCTGATTTTCATTACAGTTGAAAATGCCTTGTTTACTAAAAATTCATTTAAGGTGATGAATCTCAGTTAAAACCCTCAAGACCGCTATCTGGTAAGTCACGGTCAGAATAGGTACCTCATACCTAGGTGACTAGGAGAAATCGGAGATGGAAGAGTAATGACAAAAGGAGAAATACAATGAAGAGATACTCTAAATTGAACTATAAGCTATTTTAATGAATAACTAGCTACACAATAAAGATAATAATGTATTCCTCTCAGTCCCTCTTTCTCACATATGGAGATGACGAACTCGTTCATATCGATAGGTGGATATTTCCTTTATAACGAAAACTCTCTGTAATGGAGAAAACACTCTCTTCTTGCTTTCAGATGCCTTTTCTCTGGACTTGGATGTTGTATTTATACCCTCTTTTGCCCACCGATCGAATTCTCATAATTTAGATCAATTGATTTGTCGTGTTATCGGAATTGATTGGCGTTGATGGAGGGTGTCAATTTACACAGGAATTGCACCCGTTGATTACGTAATAGTTCCATTTGAGCCTAAATACGAATAAATGGCGAATTTGTTTACCTATTTGGTCTCATTGTGGCACTTTAATGGTGAAGTGGTCCCCTTTAATCATGTGTTACTTGGTGGAAAATTTTGGCACTTTCCTGGTGGGGTGGTACCCTGATGTGCCAGTCCGCTAGCATGGCGCTTGTTCTACCTTGTTGGTGCTTACCTGGTGGTGTTCATCATGTTAGAAAGGCTAGATGTGTATCCCACATAGGTAACAAACTGGTGTCGAGGTGCTCATGTACTTGATAGATGTCTTGATACCTTGGTACCAGGTAGCAGGTACCGTGATGCTGGCTCTACCTGATTTCTGGTAGTCTTATAGTGGTGGTACTGGTGTTTTCTAAGGTAGTGGCACCGGGTTCCTAGGTTATGGAAACTTGTCCCGATAAAATCCTACCAGGTACCATACAGGTGGAAATTCCTCTTTGGTCCTTTGTCAAAAATAGCTATTAATAGAAGCCCATCTGACTTGAACACTAGTGACCTGTTGAGACTAGAGTCAAGTTTCTTAGAACGTTTAAGGAGTTTTGATCATCTGCCGTTTACCAAAATCTAAGAGGAGATCTCGCATTAAATGCTTGGTCCACATGTCGAGTTAGGAATCGTTAGTTATTTGAAAAACAAGGGGATTTCGGTGTCGTGTGTTTATCAAAATTTTCCTTTCCTACTGCCCGAGTATCTCGCCTTTCCTATCACATATCTGTCATTGGTAAATGCCACTTCTTTCCTCTTGAAACCAATAGCCTCTCTATATTCTTCACGTTTCTTTATCCTCTTCGATAAAAGAAAAAACCCTAACTTGTTTGAATCTCTGTCTTCTTCTCCTTTTTCTTCAACCCTCGGTCCTTGATGAAATCCTTTAATCTGTTACCATGTCTTTCTATGATAGTCTAGAGAAGATCTTCGATGGTGACTCTAAGATTTTGACTTTTGGAAAGAGAGATCGTACGGTGACAATGGTGAAAGTGATGTCCCTACTCCTTAGCACCATCGATCAAACAGGATTGTTACCAATGGGACAGGATTCTCAAATGACCCCAATACCTAAGTAAATATCAACGAGGGGTTGAGCGAGAAATTAGACAGAGCCAAGGGTGGCGGAGACCTAGCCAAGGTTACTACTAGCTTACAAGAAGAGGTGCTCACTTTTCCCTATGATTTCTGGTGTATTCCTTACTCCATTGCAACGACAAACTCGATTCGGTGCTTAAAGGTGAATTTCTTGATCCCTAATAGCATTACCATCACCATACCATATCGGGGCTATGATGTGTACACCCCTCTTCTTGGCAAGCTTCCAATGCAACTCTTCCTAGGGGACTTCATGTCTACAGCTCGCCCAACGCCGACTGATACCAGGGTCTTGGAGACACTTGGTTGGTTTCCTTGTACTGTGTAAGAAGTAGTGCAAGAAGGAAAACCTCGCAAGGGAACTGGAGTTGTACTAGCTTAGGTATTTCTTTCAGGTTAGTAGCACTAATCCTGGTCCAAATAGGTAATTTTATGCTCAGGCGATGAACAACCTGAAGTTTGTGGTACTTGGGACCATGGAGAAAGATGCCTCCTGAAGGAAGGAGTGGGTCGTGGTTGGTTATGACTGGGGTAGCTCGGTCTATGTTAGGATGACTGAGTTAGAGGTCCCTGATGGATGTAAAACCGTAGTTATAAAAAATAATACTCACAAGTGCATGAATCGTGAAGATATCATACAACGGCAAGTAAGGATCGTTCCCACGAGGAAAAGTGATTTATTCGGTTAAATTTAATTCTAATTAAAGTTAAACTGAAAGTAACCAAAAGATTGATGATGATTGAATTAAAACTTAAACTAAATTAAATTAAAACTAAGAAAGCAATTAAAGAGATTTGGTTATGATCAAGAGTGAGAAGGCACTAGGTCATCAATGATCCCCAATTATGAACACTCAATGCATGGATTAATTTGTAAAAATATTCAATCAATTCAAGGGTTCATTCTTTATCTTTAATATGACTATTTCCGTATGATCGCGATATGAGTCAAGTATTCCCAACCACTGTTCACCCTTGGTCTATGGTGTGAACAACGATCGAGAATCCGTTAAGCACAAGAAATAAGAACCAAATTCTATACTTTGCTTGGTCTATGCTAAAGATAAAATTCATTCATTCAAAAGAGCATTAATCAAGATTAGGCTTGGTCTATACTCTAACCCTAATTCTCAGATAATCTTAACCCTAAAATAATACCAAATAATTATCCACCCTTGATCTATGGTGTGAATAACTATTAAAACTAATGAGAGTCAAGCAATTAAGAGCAATGAACAAATCAAGAATCGAGTTGATGAAATAATATTATTAATCCAAACATGAGCATTCACAAAAGGTTCACATTGATTCCCTAGCTATGGATTTAGTTACACATCTTGAAAATAGAAGGGAAAGAAAAATAAACAATAAAACCCATTGATGAATTCTTCTTCGTCTTCAATCTTCGATGTGCAAAGATGAATGTAAATTGTATGGTGATGGAGTGGTGGGGGACGGTGGAATCTCTCAAACAATCGATAAATATGTATATATTTAAGAATTCCCAAAACACCAAGGAATATGCACGACCGCTCCCTAGACTGCGGCACAGACAGCTTGCCCAGACAGCGGTGGATGAAGCGAGGTGCTCTTTGGAGGCATGACCTTGACAGCGGTACAGACCGCAGTTATTGAAGATGACACGACTGTTATTCTCCGCTCTTTAGACCGTGGTGGAGGCATTGCTTGGGCAGCGACCTTCGCAACGATAATTTAATAAATTTCCCTTCTTTGCTTTCAAATCCTCCAAACACTCTATTAAAGTTCAATGTCCTGAAACATGCTCAATCACACAAATTAAATACCTAAAAATGCTCAAGAAACAAGAAGTTGATAGGTGGAAAGGGGATTAAAACATATACAAACAATCACCGATCAGTCCCCACTTAGTTAAGCGGCAAGCCCGCATGGGAGAAGAGCACTCTCTCTACTTAATCGAAGAAAATTTTGAAAGCTATCACCAACCAGTCATAACCCCACCTTGGATGCCTTTGATACTGACAGGGTAGATCGCTACCTCCATATCTTCCTTGCTTCCCCACGTAGAATTCAATTTGTCTCTGTTTGTCATACTGCTTATGCTTTATGGATTTTGTAGATACTAACCCCTCTTATCTTTTACAGTTTCTACAGTCCCCTTGCCGGCCTTAGATGAAACTGATCAGTTTGAGGATTTGACCTTCTCTCTATAGTCTTCTCAACCCAAGTCTCTCACCACCAGGCCTCATTCTACTTCTAGAACTACCAAAACTCCCCTTTCTCCTATAAGAACTTCCTTTTCCACTAGAACTCCTTCTCCTCTCGGGCCTTTTCTACCTCAGAAAGGCAAGGCAAGCTTGTATCAGTCTTGGTCAGAGAGACTGTTATACCTCCTTATTCACCTCCTGCTCCTAGATCTCAACAGGCAAAATTCACAGCTAGACTGGCTAGGGTGAAAAGTCAAGACCTTACTACTCCGACTGTTGTTGCTTATACTGCTACTGCTGCTACTATGTCTGTTCCACCAATCCCCTATCCTCCTTCTAATACAGCTGTTAAAATACCAACAAGGGTGGAAAGAGATCTTGATCCTACTACTGTTACCACTGTTATTACTTAACGAGAACAATCTCGACCCTGGTCTAGGAGAAGCGGCCAAAATGAGGTTCTGGACCGATTCAAGGCATCTCGCCTAGGTATGGAGTTAGGTGCCATGACCTTAATACATGTGGACATCTAGAATTGTATTAAGGTATGCGGACTTGTTTCTTTTAGTAAGAATGAGTATAGTTCACATGTGAATTTTTTATTTAAGTCCAATAGATTTAATAAAATTGGAAAATCACTATTTGGCCCTTATATATTGACTTGGGCGGCTAAGGCTATATATAATATATTAATATATTGTTTTTTATTTTATTATTTAATTAAATGGAAATTAATCAAGTTAATTACATAATTATTTAATTAAAAGTCAAAAAAATTTCTTAGTAGGAGTAGGTCTCCGATTATCATATTATAGTTGGTAATATGATAATTATCAAATACTATATTTGATAAGTAGATAAATAAACGGAATTTTTTTATCTAATCAAATTAGGAAGTATTTGATTTCTATTAAAACTCCAGTTGACAATTGGTCAAATTAGGAAGTTTTTTATTTAGTCACAATTTAATTCTATTCAATAATTGGTTATTGAATAAATACACTATTTGAGTTGGATTAGGAGTCTTGTTGTAGAAAAGAATTCTTCTTTGAAAAGGATTATTTGTCACCAAGTAAATTCACCTAAGGAAATGATTCTTGCCCACCAAGTAAATCGTTTTTAGGAGAGGATTATGTCTCCTTAACTAAAGACAGGAGGAATTTGGCTTACCCTAAATAAATTCGGGCAAGTAATTCGACCACTACATATATGGGATGTAAAATTCGGTCAAGCCTAATTTTAGAGAGAGAAAAATTTCAACCAAACCCTAATCTAAGGGAGAGATATTTCTGCCAAGAGAATTTTGAGTGTAGAGAATTCGGATCCTGCTCTAGATAAATTCTTCCATTTCTAAAAATTGGTGTGAAAATTCGGCAAAACAAAAAAGGAAGAAATAACTTTTTGTATTCGATAGTGCACTAGTAGCCTTTACATTAAAAGGTTTTGTATACAACATCGAATCTAGGTTCACGTGAGTTTCAATCAAATTGATTGATAATTTACAAGTGGCCTAACGTTCTTTGTTTTTCTTCTTGGAGTATTATTGTGACTAACAAAGAAAGAGATTTTGTTTGTTTCCATCCTCTGGTATACAATTTAAAGAAATAGAACCCACACTTCTAGATGATTCACGTTCATGATTGGATTGGAAGATCTTGCGGATTCAATTCGACGCTAGTTCAATCGCCACGAGGAAAATGTACGATACTTTTAATAAATGTCAATTAATCTAGGGTTAAGGTTCTTTCTGTTAATTGGAAATTTTTAAATATATCAAACCTTAATTTTTACACTTCTGCTGCGTTTTAAATTGATTTTCCCTACTTCATAACCTCTATACAGGTGGACATCCTAACCACCAAGGGTTCTGCTCTCCTAGCCGAGGTAGACTATGCTGTTCAAAAATTCTTTCACATGTATATGCCTAGTACCTGGGTGGATGCTAACACTTTTCTTATATCTTGCAGGCCTTCATGTTAAATATGCCCTTAAGCCACCTGGTCGTCTCTCTCCGGAGGCATGCTGAAACTAATGAGTCTGGGCTCGAGGCAGCCAGGACAGAACTCATCGAGGAGCAGAAATCGTGCTAGCTCTGAGCGAGGACCTGAATGAGACTGTGAAAAAACTTGATGAGGCCCAGTGTGACCTGCAGCGGATGAAGCATTCCTACAAAAGAGAGGTACTCAAGTCAGAACGTCACACCCTCGAGAGGGATTGTCAGAAGAAGAGAGTCAAAAAGTTGGAAGAAGAGAATCAGGTTCTGCGCGCTAGCGTAGTCAGTCTGGAAACCAATATGGATGCCTTAATTAGGGATGACTATATTTTTAGAACCTTCCAGATCGCCCAAGATCTTTACGTCTTCCATTCAATCCTAGCACTTTTAAGAAATGAAACAGTGATGAGATAATGGAGAAGGCTATGAAGATGGTTATGCTTGCTTCTACCGAGGTAGGCTCCTCCCAGACTATTGTTATGGATGATGTGGAAGAAGATGGTGAAGACCAGTGACCATCTCTTCTTTTCTACCAAGTGGTGTCATAATTGATCCTGGTTTGAAAGCTCCTAACATCACAGAGGCTTGGGCTAAAGGTAAAGCATTTTGACTAACCAACCTCACCATCTGGTCTTGTTGAGATGGTGAAGGACCAACCTACTCATAAAGATAGAGACTTTGACATTCCCACTTCTTCATCTTGACAGCTCAGAATGTTATGGACCAAGCTGGTCTCACTAAGGAGGTGGCATGGGAGAAATCAGACCTGGCAGCCATGGAGGACGTTCATACCGGTTAGGTCTAGATAGAGACCCTAGCTGATACGGCATAGACAGAGGTGATAGAACAGATAGCAGGCAAACCTCCAACTGATTTAGAAGTGGGAGCTCTAGATGGTGATGCAACACTTACAGAGGGGATTGAGTCAGGCATAAGAGGAGGAGCAGAAAGAGATGTCAACAAGGAGGAGGCAACTGCATGATCCTTTCTTGAAACCAGCAATCAAAACTTCTTTATATATAGCCTATGAAATAAGGGTGTTTTTTTTAAGTATGTTAGTTAAGCTTGTGCGACTTCAATCATATCGTGCCAAAATTGTCTTATATTTTGGCCATCAATTCCATTTTCCTTGTCTCATTTTCATGTAATTTTGCATATCTTATGGCTTATTTGGTATGTGGCAATTAGGTACATTTTGGAAGAATGGATGGAAATCATGTAGGGAAAAAACGGTTCAAAACACAACGTAAGCATGAGAAAATGAAGAAATTATGGTTTACGTATATATATATATATATATATATATATATAAATCCCTTTTAAAAACAAGAACCTTAACCCTAGATTAATTGATGTATATAAAAAGTAGCGTACCTTTTTTTTCATGACGATTGATCTAGCATCGAATTGAATCCACAAGATCTTCCAATCCAATCACGAACGTGAATCACCTAGGAATGTGGGCTCCCTTTCTTTAAATCGTATACATGAGGATGGAAACAAACAAAATCTTCTTCTTTGTTAGTCACAATAATCCTCCAAGAGAAAAACCAAGAACGTCTGATCACTTTTGAATTTTCAATCAATTTGATTAAAACTCGTGTGAACCTTGATTCGATGGTGTACATAAAACCCTTTTGATGCAAAGGATACTAGTGTACTATTGAAAACAAAAATGTTACCTCTTTTCTCAATGCTTGGTAGAATTCTTCACACGATGAGTTGGATGAAGTTTGTTAAACTATAAATCACTTTATTAATATGAAAAGATTGTCAAATACAATATTATACTCTTGCTATCGAGCATAATCCTAACAATCTCCCACTTGCTCTATAGCAAATGTGTCATATCTCTCATCCCTATGTTCTCTAGATGCCCATCAAAACTCTTTTGTGGAAGAGCCTTTGTAAAGGGATCCGCTAGATTTTCTGCTGACGCGATCTTGGTAATCGTCACGTCACCCCTATGCACAAGTTCCCTTAGAAGGTGATACTTTCTTTCAATGTGTTTCCCTCTCTTATGACTTCTTGGTTCTCTCGAATTAGCCACTGCTCCACTATTGTCACAATAGATAGTGATTTGCTTATTCGTATCAGGAACCACTTCCAAGTCAATCAAGAATTGGCAGAGCCAGACAGCCTCTTTAGCAGCTTTGCATGCGGCAACATACTCGGTTCTCATGGTGGATTCAGCAATACAAGATTAGTTGATACTCCTCCATATGACTGCCCCTCATATAATAGTAAACACAAATCCTGATGTTGATCTCCTGGAGTTAGAATCTAACTGAAAATTAGAATCTGTATACCTAACGGGAATCAAATCCCCTCCAGATTATACAAGCATATAATTTCTCGTTCTCTTGAGATACTTGAAAATATGCTTGACTGCCGTCTAGTGATCAGGATCGGGTTTCGATTGAAACCTACTAACTATTCCCACAACAAAACAAATATCTGATCTAGTACAGAGCATTTCATACATGAGACTTCCAACTACCGATGCATATGGAACCCTACTCATAAATTGCTCTTCATGCTCATTCTTAGGAACTTGTTCCTTTGAAAGTTTGATTCCATGTCTGAAAGGTAACATACCTTTCTTGGAATCTTGCATGGAAAACCTAGACAAGATTTTATCTATGTATGAAGCTTGGGATAATGCAATCGTTCTATTCTTTCTATCCCTTGGGACTTGGATACCAAGAATATAACTTGCTTCTCCTAAGTCCTTCATATCAAATTATTTTGCTAACCATTTTTTTATACACCTACATCGTTTTCGATGGGTAGTATATCATCTACGTAAAGAACTAGGAAAACCAACTTGTCGCCTTTAATCCTTGTATACACAAGGTTCATCAAGGTTTTGAATTAATCCAAAACTTTTCACGGTTTTATTGAACCTTATGTTCCAGGATCTTAATGATTGCTTCAATCTATATATAGATCTTTACAACTTGCATACCCTTTCCTCTTAGCCCTTTTTAGTGAATCTTTCTGGTTGCATCATATATATGCTTTCGTCAAGACTTTCATTAAGGAAAGCTGTCTTGACGTCCATTTGTCAAACCTCTAGGTCTAGAGATACCGCAATGGATTTAAGCATGGCCACAGGAGATAAGGTTTCTTCATAATCGATACCTTCTTTCTGTGTGTAACCTTTAGCTACCAAGCTACCAATCTAGCTTTAAAGGTTTCCACCTTTCCATCCATTCCTCTTTTCCTCTTATATACCCATTTGAACCCGATAGGTTTTATCCCTTTAGGCAAGTCTACAAGAGACCAGACTTTGATTTTGAACATAGATTCAATTTTGGATTGTATTGCCTTTTGCCAATGGCGACAATCAACATCTTCCATTTCTTCTTTGTACGTATAGGGATCATCGTCGTCCGAAAGATTCTCTATAGATTCTCCCATACCGATATATCTCTCGGGTTATCTAATAACCTTCCAAATACAACGAGGTATGGTAGATTGTTGATCTTGTGTTGGTACGGAACTTACAATTGGGCTTGTTTGCGAAACCTCTTGTGGAATTGTATCTGCTAAAAGCTCATTCAGGACAATTATACTTTTAGGCACAAAATTATTCACATAGTCTTTCTCCAGAAATTTAGCTTTTGTCGAAACAAATACTTTAAGATCTGAAGGACTATAAAAATAATATCTTTTTGATCCTTTTGGATACCCTACAAATATGCATGTTTCTTAACGGGACTCCATTTTTCTGTCTTTCTTTTTAACACATGCGGAGGACATCCAAATATCCTTAAGTGTTGTTAAACTAGGCTTTCGCCAGGTCCACAACTTATGCGGTGTTTTAGGAATTGACTTAGATGGCACATCGTTTAGAATGTACATTACGGTTTGTAAAGCATATCCTCAAAAAGAATTCTATTTCTCAACATAGACCTAACCATATCCAAAAGAAATCTATTTCTCCTTTCTGCCACCCCATTTTGTTAATGTGTGCCTGGTACAGAAAACTGAGAAATTATCCCTTTATCACTAAGATATTGCTGAAACTCACCAGATATATATTCTCCACCAAGATCAAACCTCAAGATTTTTATGCGTTTCTCAAGCTGATTCTCTACTTCAGCTTTAAATGTTTTGAACATATCAAAAGCATCCGACTTATGTCTCATGAGATACATATAGCCAAATCTTGAGTGATCATCCGTGAAAGTAATGAAGTACTCATATCCACCTCAAGCTTGAATGCTCATAGGTTCACACACATCAGTGTGTATCAATCCTAAACATTCGATGGCTCTTGCGCCTTTGGTCGTAAACGACCTTTTGGTCATTTTACCTTTCAAACAAGATTCACAAGTTGGTAGATCATCAACCCTTAAGTCACTTAGAGGTCCGTCACTTACCAATCTTTTAATCCTATTAAGGTTAATATGACCTAGGAGCAAATGCCATAGGTAGGTTTCATCTTTTGATAATTTTACTCTTTTATGATTAGGTTCCGTTGATTCCGTGTCTAACAAGTGAGAGATATTTCTAAGCAAGTTGAATAAACCGTTTTCCAATGTACCTTTACAAACGAGTTTGTTATTCTTACTAATAATAAAACCTTTATTAAAAGTAACCTAATATCCAAATTTATTTAAACAAGAGACCGAAATTAAATTACTCTTGAATTGTGGTACATAATAAACATTTATTAAAACTAAATACCTATAAGAATCTAAACTGACTCTAATATCTCCCACTACAATAGTAGACACCAACGCTCCATTGCCTAAATGCAAGTTGAATTCATTCTTATTTAGTCTATTCCTTTGACCCTTTTCACCACAAAAGAAAAATTTTCCTTTGATCTTGGTTACTTTCTTGGTCTTCTTCTAAGAAGGCTTAAGTTGCTTTTTCTTCTATTGTCTCCTGACCTTCTTACGGGTCTTTAACAGTAGCAACTTACCAAGCATATGAATCTCTTGACCATTGCCTTTCACAAGGATTTTTTCCATCTTGCATTAGGCCTTGCAAGGTGTATTCATTATTATTCAAGGTGTAGTCCAACTTGAATTGATCAAAGGAATCTGATAGTGAGTTGACAATCATGTCAATTTTGGCCTCACCATCTATCTCAACACCATTGAGTTCAACAATGTTGAGATGTGCTATGACTTTCATCATGTGATCTTTCACACCCTGTTCAGGTTTCATCCTAAGATTCATAAAAGCAGTTACTGCCTCCCTCTTAGTCTTCCTAGAGGTCATAGCATCTCCTCTAGAGACATCATTATATCGACAGCAGTCTCCATTCCTTCATGTTGCCGTTGCAACACGTCGAAGATGGTGGCCATAATGTAACGTACATTTAGCCATCTCATTTGAAGACTTCCACTACTGATACTCATCTCTTTGCTCCTGAGTTAATTCATTAGTTTGGTTGTTAAGGAATAGACATAACAAATTTATGTTTTTCAATTTGCAATGACAACCCAATTTTTCTTTTCCATGTGACATAATTATCATCAGTTAAAGTACTATCTTGTAGGATGTTGATTAGGGATGGGGTCATGATTTCTTTTAAATAACAAAAATTATATAAGTAAATAATCATGATAAAGCACTTTTGAATATTTATCTTGAATAAAATAAAATAATTCAATAGTAAAAATTCAACGGTGATCCAACACCCATAAATGTCACGCCTCATTTGGGAGAACACACTATTTACTAGTTAGACTAGGTCCCACCTAATTGTTAACATAACAACCAACGTTTTCTATTTTATCCTTGAAATTTTACTAACAAGAACTATTGGGAGGATATTAATAAAATTACATTGAGTTTGTTACCAAGTTATCGACCTTCAATATAATCCCTCACGAATATCCCTCATTTGGGAGTAGATATCTTTTGGGCTAATTGTCTAGTCTATCCCTGTAAGGAAGTATCTTGCTAAATTCCATTCATGAATACCTCTTGGGAGGTTATTTATGAAACATAAAGCTCAACTAAACTTGGAGGCCATAGATGTTCCAAAACACCTTCTCCCACTCAACTGTTTAAGACATGTGATCGAATTCCAAAGAATGATTTACCAAGTTATCTAGATGCCAATTTAGATACCTAAATCATTCTATGCATGTTCATACTGTTAGGATTATGCTCGATAACAAGAGTGTAATATTGTAATTAACAATCTTTTCATATGAATAAAGTGATTTCTAGTTTAACAAATCTTATAGCATTTATAGTTTAATTATTATAGTTGTCAAAAATAAATAATCATAAGGTTAAAAGACTATGAGAAAAGAAGAATTGTTCATACATCTAGATATGTATGAGGTAGACACAATTCTTTAGTTAGTCTTAAATAATATTCACAACTTAAGATAGAAGGTTGGGCTCCTTTATCTTGTCAAAGTTGTAGATTCTTTTGCTAGCATTTGAGTAGGATCAAATGTGTTATGATGAGTCTAAAATCATCAAAGTGTGGTGTCTTTGGGCAAAATAATCTAGTGCACTGGGTGCATTGAATAGGATCAAAATGAAACACTTTATCTAGAACCGTCAATGGATAAAAGTTTTCATTTGAAGACAATCGGAGAGTCTATCTCAATCCTGAGATAAATGATGGACTTATGGTTGCAAGTGTTATCATTTGAGCTATCAATGAGTACGATTATATAGCATAGTCTATCCACGATAGTTTGGTGGTATTCATTTGTTAATCGATACAGGACTTCATTTATAGATATGGACATCGTGGCTCTATTTATTGAATGAGAGTAGAATACCATCATATGAATGTTTTGAGGTATTGGATATTAAATCTTAACGTTAAGTTTTCAATAGTGTCTATTGAAACATGGCTTCTAGACAAGTCAAAATATCCAAGTTCAAAATGTGGTCATATGAATAAATTTGGTAACTTGGAGAGCTATAGGCGGTCTATGAGCTCTTGGCGATTACTGGTATTATTCACGAGGATACACTTTCTCCAATAAGGTTGTCTAGGGTACGATTGAGTAACATCAACTTATTCTATCTTTATTTAAGAGTTCAATTTTAGTTCTTTAGTGGAATGAACTAAAATTAAATAGATTGGACCTAAGTGAATCATTTGGTGATTGTGATTGGGTTGTGTCTATTGGAGCTTAAATTTAGATAGCCCGCTAAGATCCCCAATCCACACGAACTTGCACGGATCACTTGAAATATTCTACCGGACCAATTTAGGGGTCCATCTAGAATTGTATTAAGGCATGTGAACTTGTTTCTTTTTGTAAGAATAGGTCTAGTTCGCATGTGGACTTTTTATTAATGTCCAATGGATTTAAATAAAATAAGAAAAATAATATATGGCCTTTATATTTATGTATGGCCGGCAAAGGCTATTAATAATAGCTTTAATATATTATTTTTATTTTATTATTTAATTAAATGGGAATTAATTAATTTGTTGATTAATTAATTATTTAATTAAAAGTCAAAATCTTTTCCTAGTAGGAGATGGTCTCCTAAAATTATACTATTGTTGGTACTATAGTTAATGTTAAAGACTATATTTGATAAGTAGATAAATAAAAGGAGTTATTTATCTAATCAAATTAGGAAGTCTTTAATATGGTTACAAATACACTATTGAGTTGGATTAGGAGTCTTGGTGTAGGAAAGAATTCTTTTTGGAAAAGGATTCTTGGTCACCAAGTAAAACTACTTAGTGGTAGAATTCTTATTTGACAAGGATTCATAACCACCAAGTTAATCTACCTAAGGATAGGATTATTGTCAATCAAGTAATCCTTCTTAGGAAAAGATAAACTCTCGTAATCTACATCAAAGAGGGGAAATTCGGTCATCACATGTTCAATATGGGATAGGATAGATTTCCTTTTAGATAAGGATTCTAACTACCAAATAAATCCACCTAAGGAAAGGATTCTTGCCAACCAAGTGAATCCTTCTTAGGAAAGGATTTATGATCCTATATATATGAGCATGATGAATTTGGCCAGACCTAAGGCATTAGAGAGGAATTTCGGCCAAGCTTATTTTTCTAAGAGAAAGTTTCGGCCATCATAGGAATTTTGAGGGAGAAAAATCTGATTTTACTCTAGATAAAATTCAATCATCTCTAAGCAATAGTGTGTGAATTCGGCCAAGTAGAGAAAAAGGGGGAATGTTTTTGTATTCGATAGTATACTAATATCCTTTATATCAAAAAGGTTTTGTGTACAACATCAAATCAAGGTTCTCGCGAGTTACAATCAAATTGATTGATAATTCACAAGTGATCGGGCGTTCTATGATTTTTCTCTTGGAGGATATTTATAACTAACAAAGAAAAGATTTTTGCTTTGTCTCCATCCTCAGGAATACAATTTAAAGAAATGGAGCCCACACTCCTAGGTGATTCACGTTCGTGATTGGATTGGAAGATCTTGCGGAATCAATTCGTCGCTTGTTCAATCGTCATGCGAAAAAGGTACGATATTTTTATATACATCAATTAATCTAGAGTTAAGGTTCTCGTTGCATAAAAGGGACTTTTTTTTATTTATAAGCAAACCCTAATTTCGTTTTTCTCACGCTTCCGTTGCGTTTCTAAACCGTTTTTCCCAACACATACCTAAAGAGATATATAAATGGCACTCCTATTCTATATGACATATTATCAAACAATGACAAACATTGCAATATTTACAAAAATATAAATAGCTACAATTTTGGTCAATCCTAGAAAAACAAGTAAATTACATAAGTCTTGGAATACAAAAACTTCTTTCTTAGCGAACAAGTCTTCACGTGACCTTCGTCGTCCGGACATTCTCGGCTGCCTCCCATGGGCGTGCGCACCCTTTGCCGTTACCCATGGGCGTGTGATTAACACTGAAAAGTGTATGTTTACTAAGGGATAATATCATCATTTTACACTTCCAATATGATTAATTCCCCAAATTAGACATAATTTCTTTCGCTTGCTTATTTAAATGTGTTATGTAGTAATCAATGTATTTTTCTTTGCATTTCAAAGGTAATCCGATTAATTCAGAATTATGGACAAGTCAGATGGCAAAACAAACATCGTTTTCAAGTTTAGAATGTCAAAAACCTTAGGAAAGCCATAAAGGGCATTTTCGTAATTTTGACTATTCACTGTTCACAGTTGACTTTCACTGTTCCTAGCTGACTATTTTTGTTCCCGATGACGTGGTACATTCCTATTTGCCTAAATTGTGAGTGCACCGTACACGTACTGCAGAGAATAATATTTTAGAAGCCGTTGCACTGTTCACTATTCACTATTCACTATTAACTTTCACGATGCATTTACTGTTCACTGTCACTGTTAACTGTTCATTTTCACGGATGCGGTAACTGTTCACTATTCACTGTTCACTGTTCACTGATGATGTGGCAAAATCTGGATGCTCCATTCTAAATTTATCCGATGGTCAATTTTCTTCCGTATTCACTATTCATTGTATAAATAGGGGGCCTCTCCCCTTTAATTTCCATATTCTGAATCCAAATCTGATATTAGATTTGTGAAATTCTCTCTCTTTTGTTCTCAAATTCTCATTTTAAATAAAATAGCTATTTTCAAGTTAAATTATGTCTGGATAATTTTATATAGCTAGGGCCAAAGATGATACTGTTGGTATGGAAAATATGATCCAATTTTGGTAAGCTTATTATTTTTATGCTTTCTCCCCTCTGATCTTTGTGGAGTTTTTGACTCATTGTAGATAGACAGATATTGTCTAGCACAGTGAGTACTTTTACCCATATCTATCAATGAGTGGTTTATCCCCTCTAATCTTTGTGGAGTTTTGACTTACTGTAGACAGACAGATGTTGTCTAGCACAGTGAGTATTTTTACTCACATCTATCAGAGAGTGGTCAGTGGGGTGGAAGACCCTCCCATTAATCTGGACTAAATATTAATTATTTGATCATATTTGAATTACCAACAGTGGATCCCTTGGCCCCATTTTTAATTTTAATTGATTTACAATTTATAACAAGCTTAGTAATTAATCTAGATAATTAATTCTACAAGGACTAGTGAACAACCTCCCTGTGGTTCGACCCGGTCTTACCGGTTAATTTTTTACTATGACACCCTTATACTTGGGAGTATGAACACTTCTTTAGGACGTGTCAAGTTTTTGGGGCTGCTGCCGAGGAGGTAAGTTCGCCTTTTTTTTGTAGAAATAATTTCTTTTAAATTTTATTTTAGTTTTGGAATTTTTTTCTATCTTCTTTGTTCTTATTTTTTATTCAGTTTTGCAATACTCATCTCAATCATAAACTTCATCCACTTAAAAAGAAAAAGACACTTGTAATCATTAATCACATTTTTGCATTTTAGTCCTTCAACTTTTTATTCGCATTTTAGTCTAGATCTAGTTTGTATTTGCATATAGGTCATTTTAATTTTCACTTTTGTAAATCAGTCCTCTATCTGTAATATTTTCACTTTAGTTCCTAAATTTATAGTTATTTGCACTTTTGCCCCAACACTTGTGTATATTTGCATTTACACCCCTAGAATTTTGCATATTGTTATTTTTACCACTTTTTCTTTTATTTTCTTCATTTTGGTATATTTCACCTCCATGAACCCTCATTAAATTTGCATGAGTTGTTGGTCTTGAACATCTGGTGGTAGATTAATTAGGAAATCCCAATCACCCATATTCACTAACAACATGGTTGAAAACCCACTTAGACATCCAGTAGGAAACCAAGCCGAGAACCTTTTAGACAACCTTGACAACGTGTCTTAACACAGCAACCACCCACCTTATGTTGATCATAACCAACACATTAACCCAAATCCATCCAGAACTCTTAGAGACTACATGAATCCCACACGTACTGGAGCACCTTCATGCATAGCTTTCCCACCAAATGCAACACACTTTAATTTTAAACCGGGAATCATTCAACTTTTACCTAATTTTCACGGCCTTGAATCTGTAAACCCATATTACAGCTTAGGGAGTTTGAGGAAGTCTGTAACACTTGCACTGACCAAAATGTTAGCATGGATATAATAATGCTTAAGTTTTTCCCATTTTCCTTAAAAGATAAAGCTAAAACTTGATTACAAAACCTTAGGTCAGGATCAATCCAAACTTGGAATGACATGCAACAACAGATCTTAAAGAATTTTTTTCCACCTTATAGAACAAATTCTCTTAAGAGGCAAATCACTCCATTTACCCAAAAACTTGGGGAAACACTTTACCAATGCTGGGATAGGTTCAAAGAGTTGTTAAACGTTTGTCCACATCACGGTTTTGAAACATAGAAGATAGTGTCACATTTATATTAGGGACTCTTACCCCAAAGTAGACAAGTCATTGAAATGGGGAGTTCAGTGATAAAAATCCCGAAGAAGCACTTGACTATCTTGACCACATCGCTGAAAATGCTCAAAATTGGGACACCATTGGTTCCTATGAGTCTATCAGCAAACCACAACCATCTCCATCTAGTGGAGGCATTTACAATCTTAGGGAAGACCATGACCTTCAAGCTAGATTTGCATCCTTAGCTAGGAAAGTTGAAGCTTTAGAAACTAAAAAGAGTGAACATGTAAAATCTGTACAAGAAATTGCATGCCATGTATGTGATTCTGATGATCATATCACTCATAGTTGCCCAACTTTACCAACCATAAAAGATTGTCTTCATGAACAAGCCAATGTTTTGCACACTTTCAACAAGCCAAATTCTAACCTATACTCATAAACCTACAATCCTGGTTGGAGAAATCATCCAAATTTTAGTTGGAGGAACAACAATCAAGCCCAGTCTTCAAAACCACCAGGTCCATCACATCCACAAACACACCAGAATTTTCAAAACCCTAAAGGTTATGCACCTTGTGTCCCACCATCTAGGAAAAACCTTGAAGACACGTTGCACTCATTCATTGAGAAGCAAGAATCCATTAACTGCCAAACTGCACAAACCTTGATAGATGTTAAAGATACTTTGGCAAAGATTGCTTCTACACTCACCACACACGAAAAAGGTAAGTTTCCATCTCAGCCAAAACCAAATCCCAAGAGTCAGTCAAGTTCCTATGATAATAACCAACGCCCAAATCAAGTCAAATCAATTATCACTCTTTGTAGTGGTAAGGTCATCGAAAAACCTATTCTTGAATCTTGTAAAAATGATGATGAGTCATTTTCAAAGGGTAAGGAAGGGGTTGATGAAACCACTGTTGATGAAGAAATAATTGAATCCCCATATACAATCTCAAATCCTCAGGCTCTTAAAAATTCACAGAAATCTAAGCATCCCCACAGAGATTTTTGAAATTTTCAAATAGGTAAAGATCAATATCCCTTTGTTGGACACAATTAAACAAGTACCTTCCTATGCCAAATTTTTGAAGGATCCGTGCACTGTGAAAAGGAAGCATCAGGTAAGAAAGAAAGCCTTTATGGCAGAACATGTAACTTCCATTCTTTCCAATAAAAATGTTTTGAAATATATAGATCCTGGCTGTCCCACTATTTCCTGCATAATTGGTAACTGTAAAATTGAGCATGCTTTACTTGACTTAGGTGCTAGTGTAAATTTGCTCCTATACTCAGTTTATCAGCGACTTAAACTTGGTGAGTTAAAGCCAACTTCAACCAAACTTTGTCTTGCTGATAGGTCAATTAAAATGCCAAAAGGAATAGTGGAAGATGTGTTAGTACAAGTAGATAAATTTGTCTACCCAGTAGATTTTATTGTCTTGAAAACACAACTTGTTATTAATGAGCACAAATCAATTTCTGTTATATTGGGCCGACCATTTTAAGCTACTGCTAATGCCTTGATTAATTGCAGGAATGGAATAATAAGCATGTCTTTTGGAAATATGGAAATTAAGCTTAATGTTTTCAACATGTCTAAGGAACCATTTTATGATGAAAATGAAGATGAATATGTAGATATTATTGAAACCATTGTTGAAGATCATGTTACCGAAGAAGAAAGAGACACTCCAGATTTTGAAGAATTCGAACATAAAGATGACGTGCCAGAAGAAAAAGCATCTCAACTGGATTTGAAGCCTTTACTAGAAGAACTTAAATATGCTTACCTTAGAGACAACCAGACCTACCCAGTGGTAATCCCTTCTAACCTCAAAGAAGAGCAAGAAGGTAAGTAGTTACATGTTTCAAAGAAAAATAAGAATGCAATTGGTTGGAGTTTGAAAGATTTGAAAGGTATCAACCCTTTGATTTGTACACATTGAATAAATTAAGAGGAAAATGCTAAAACATATCGACAACCCCAAAAAAGACTTAACCCACACATGAAAGAAGTTGTCAAGACTGAAGCCCTTAAATTACTTGATGTGGGAATTATCTACCCTATCTCTGATAGTAAGTGGGTGAGTCCTACACAAGTTGTGCCAAAACAATCTGGAATCACTGTTGTTAAAAATGAAAAGGGTGAGTTAATTCCAACTCGTGTTGCATCAAGTTAGCGCATGTGCATTAATTATAGAAAATTAAATGATGCCACCAAAAAGATCATTTTCCCCTACCATTCCTTGACCAAGTTTTAGAAAGAGTAGCAAGGCATCCCCACTACTACTTTTTTTATGGGTATTCAGGATACTATCAAATTGCCATTGCATTAGAAGACCAAGAAAAAACCACATTCACATGTCCCTTTGGAACATTTGCATTTAGAAGAATGCCATTTGGTTTGTGTAATGCTCCGGCCACATTTCAACGATGCATGCTAAGCATTTTTAGTGACATGATTGAAAATTGTTTAGAGGTCTTTATGGATGATTTAACTGTGTTTGGGAATTCTTTTGATGAATGTCTAAATAACTTGGAAAGAGTCTTGAAACGTTGCATAGAAAAATGACTTGTGCTTAACTGTGAAAAGTGTCATTATATGACCACATCTGGAATTATTTTGGGTCATGTTATGTCATCTAAAGGAATCGAGGTTGATAAGGCAAAAATTGAAGTCATTTTGAAGTTACCACCACCACAAACAGTCAAAGATATGTGATCATTTTTAGGGCATGCAGGATTTTATAGTAGGTTTATTAAAGATTTCAGTGTCATATCTAAACCACTTTGTAACCTCTTATTAAAAGATGCAAAGTTTGAATGGACACAAGAGTGTCAAGAGTCCTTTAAAAAGATGATTGACCTTTTAACATCTGCTCCTATCATGCAATCCCCTGATTGGTCATTGCCTTTTGAATTGATGTGTGATACAAGTGATTTTGCTGTTGAAGCTGTCTTAGGGCAAAGAAGAGAAGGTAAGCCTTTTGTGATTTACTACGCATGTAAAACTTTGAATAGTGCACAAATGAATTACACCACCACCGAGAAAGAATTACTTACTGTGATATTTGCATTGGATAAATTTCGGTCATACTTGATTGGTGCTTCAACCATTGTTTTTACTGATCATGTTGCTTTGAAGTATTTAATGTCTAAACAGGATGCAAAGCCAAGATTGATTCGCTGGATTTTGTTGTTACAAGAATTCAATCTCACAATCAGGACAAAAAGGGTGCTGAAAATGTCGTTGCAGACCATTTATCACGACTCACCACTGAGTCGTCATTTGATAAAGCACCCATCAATGATTCTTTTCCTGATGATCTTTTATTTTCTATCACAACTTTGCCTTGGTATGCTGGCATTGTTAATTATCTTGCAACAGGAATGATGCCACTCGATAGGAATGCACAGGACAAAAAGAAAATTTTGACTGAGGTAAAACGTTTTTACTGGGATGATCCGTACTTATTCAAGTATTGTCCTGATCAAATTGTTCGACGGTGTATTCCAGGTAATGTGGTAAGTAGTGTCATTGAATTCTATCATTCTGAAGCATGTGGTGGTCAATTTTCGTCAAAGAAAATGGCTGCAAAAATCTTACAGTGTGGATTTTATTGGCCCACCTTGTTTAAAGACGCACATGCATTCTGTAAAACCTGTGAAAATTGTCAAAAGTTAGGATCCATTTCCACCATCATTTGGATTTTTGTACATTTTGGTTGCCGTTGATTATGTGTCAAAATGGGTTGAGGCAATTCCTTGTCGAAATAATGATCACAAAACAGTGATTAAGTTTTTGTGTGACTCCATATTTCTTCATTAAAGGCTCAGTCAATTTGGAATCCCTCAAGCCATTATCAGTGATGGAGGCAAACACTTTTGTAACAAACCTTTTGAGCCTTTAATGAAGAAATATGGAGTCACACACAAAATTTCCACACTATACCACCCTCAAATAAGTGGTCCAGTTGAGTTAGCAAATAGGGAGACAAAACATATCTTGTAAAAAACGGTTAATCCTGATCGAAAAGATTGGCCTCTTAGACTAAATGATGCACTTTGGGTTTACCGCACTGTATTCAAAACATCTTTGGGTATGTCTCATTATCGTTTAGTTTATGGAAAACCTTGTCACTTACCTGTTGAATTTGAGAAAAAAGCATATTGGGCCATTAAAGCTTTCAATTCTAACCTAAATGATGCTGGTGAATTGCGCAAGTTGCAAATAAATGAACTTGAAGAATTAAGAAATGATGCATATGAAAATGCAAAAATTCTTAAAGAAAAATCTAAAACCTTTCATGATAGACGAATTTTAAGAAGATCATTTGAAGTTGGTCAAAAGGTTTTGCTTTATATTTCTTGACTTCATTTAATTCCTGGCAAATTGAAATCAAAATGGAATGGTCCATTTGTTGTGAAACACGTGCATCGATATGGTGCCCTTGACATTGAGAATCCTAGGAATGGTAATGTGTTTAAAGTAAATGGACAACGTGTGAAACCATTATTAGAAAATACAGATTTTCAAAAAGAGTCTGCTGCCCTTTTTGACCCTTATTACAAAGTTGAGTAAACAAACCTTTTACCTTTGACTTTATTTGTATTTGCAATTATTATTATTTTTTTCTTCGCTTTTACGTTTTGAATTTTTGCCGGATTAATTTCTAGGTTCAATTTTTGCTTGTATGTTTTGCTATATAACCCCGGTTAAGTGGCGGATAACGGTACTATATGACAATTCAGGTCAGTTTAATTCAGTTTCCCAAATAACGGATCCCCAAAACAAGACATGGATGAAATTTTCACAAACCTGCGAAAACATTTGCCATCGTTGCCCCACAATGCTTTGAAAAAGATTTATAAAGCACGTTCCGAAAGATTACGCTTACTGATGATAAACAAAATTCCTGTTGAAATTCTCTGGTTGATCGAAGCTAAGGTACGTCTAGTAGGTGAGTCTGCTGATTCATTTATATCTTACATGCCTGGTTTTGGAAGAAGTAACCTTGCAAAAAAATGAAGAGCTAAGAAGTTAGGGGTTACTTGTCACAAATGTGCACGTACAACTTGCAACACACGTTGTCGTTCGTTAGGAATGATGTCTAATAATCGGGAAGATAAAATTTTATTCATTAGGCATGGTTTGCGTAGGGAGTCATTGGATAATATCCTAACGACTCTTGATGCACATCCTAGTGGATATGTGCAAATGGAAATTGACCGATTATGACCACAATTTCAAAAAGAACATGCACAATATAGTCTTGGAAATCTGACTTTAAAAGACCCTGTTTGTCAATTTATAAGAAAATTGGATGAGAAGCATATCCCGACCCATAGAGGGCGTTGAAGCCATTTCTGGATGTAAAACCAAAGGAAGATGTGAGCCACAATCACAAATACCAATAAATATCCTTTTGTTTTTATTAACTTTTGCCTTCCGCATTTAATGTCTTTTGTAATTATTGTTGTTTACTTTTGATTTTTGAACCATTTAGATCTAATATAATTGACAAATACGCCGCCCTATACATATAGGTGTATCATTGTGTTACCTTTTCAGGATCTATAAATACAAACATTTATTTTCCTTTTTGCTTCAAGCACTCTTAAACATTCAAAATAAAATTTCAGAGAGTGTATTAATGGCATCACCTTCAACTAAACGATTTACAAACATTTGTGTGTTTGGTGGCACCAATTATGGGAAATACAAAAAGTTTGTTGATGCTGCAACTCATCTTGGTAAGGTTTTGGCCGAGCGAAAAATACACCTAGTGTATGGAGGAGGTAACTTGGGATTAATGGGGTGTGTTTCACGAGCTGCATGAGACAGAGGTAGTCAAGTTCTGGGTATTGTCCCAAAACCTATGGTTGCAGCACACATCATCGAAAAGACAAACGGTGAAGAGCTAGCTGTTTCAGGTATGCCTGAAAGATTGACTGCTATGTTACATCATGTTGATGCGTTTATAGCTTTGCCAGGTGATTTTGGAACCTTAGAAGAAATCTTTACAATGGCATCCTGGGGCAGCTACACATTCATGAGAAACCCATCGATTTGTTGAATGTTAATAAATTTTATGATGGTTTCTTTCATTTCTTGATCATGCTCAGAAAAATTATTACATTCCACTTTCAATCCAAAAAATCTTTATCTTTGCTTCAAGTCCTACTGAGTTGATTGACCAGTAACAAGGTTTATGAGCAGATCCTTCAACCTCCAAAATTGATTGGTCCATTGATGAAAATAACAAGAAACACAGAATTGATCTGAATCTCAGTTTGTGATTGTCCCATGATTTTTATGCATTTTATTTTCCTTTATTTTGTATTTCTTTTGTTGTTTTGCAGGATTTTGTTGTCTTTCAAGTTGTTCAGGTGATATCTTCTAAACCTTAACTCTTTCTAAAGACATTGGGGACAATGTCTCGTTCTGGTTGGGGGGAGAGGATAGTTGATTCAATAACTTTTGTTTTTTTTTAAAAAAAAAACTAACTTTTGACTATTTTTTTTTTGTAAAGATGGCCGAGTAAGGAGATCTTTTAGATACTTCTGAGACACATCTTTGTAGTTCTGATGCATTTTTTTCCTCTCTTCTGACTATTCAAATTTATAAACTCTCCATTATGATATCATTGACTAATCCTTTTGTTCATTAAGTCATCTTGAGAAATTTTTCGAACTATTCTAGACACTCACGCACATTGACACGTGATTATGTGCAGTAAGTTGAGATTTTACGATATTTAGTTCTAAAACATCATTCAAGGGTAACAACCGAAGGCAGTGGTCTTGTTTAAATATATATATAGTAATAATAATAATATTTTTTTGTGTTGTGACCAAAACTCTTACTTAGTAGTCGGGCCTCATGCCTCAGTAAGCATAAAGTGTTTGTGTAAAATGGTGGAGTCTAGATAAGAATAAAGTGCAGTTTCGTAGCCTATTTAACTTGAGCAATTAAGTCCGAGGGGTGCTTCAACACCTAATGCCCTAAGGCCAACTGGTTTGAGAGTTATTGACCCAAAGCTTGTTACACGGGTTAAAGTGAATGCTTAAGGGAACTGTACTGTTAAAAAAAACATCTGCAATCTGAGTAATTAAGCCCGTAGGAGTGTTTTAACATTTAATGCCCTAAAGCCAGTTGATTTGGGAGTCATTGGCTTAAAGCTCGCTACATGGATTAATGATGTAATGTTTGTTTCCAATTTTGTTATATTAAAAAAAAACCAAAAAAAAAAGAAGAAATAAAACTACTGCCTAAGGAAGAAGCCCTGATGAGATTTCAGAATAAAAATGATGCTTGATTTCAGTTGAATCTCATAGTTATTGTGTTGATCTTTATTTAGCACAAGAATGTTTGATTGATAAATCAATTGATGACTAGTCATCAAAGGGTGAGAAAAGAGGTATGAGAGAGTTTGTCTATTTGGTAGTTTAGAAGATTTGAATTTGGGTTTTTACTACTTTTGCTTTAGATGCTAGGGACTAGCAATAAGCTACTTGGGGGGTGTGATTAACACTGAAAAGTGTATGTTTACTAAGGGATAATATCATCATTTTACACTTCCAATATGATTAATTCCCCAATTTAGATATAATTTCATTCGCTCGCTTAAATAAATGTGTTATGTAGTAATCAGTGTATTTTTCTTTGTATTTCAGAGGTAATTCGATCAATTCAGAATTATGGAGAAGTCAGATGGCAAAACAAACATCGTTTTCAAGTTTAGAACTTTAAAAACCTTAGGAAGGCCACGAAGGGTATTTTTGTAATTTTGACTATTAATTGTTCACAGTTGACTTTCACTGTTCCTGATGACATGACACATTCCTATTGGCCTAAATTATGAGTGCACCGTACACGTGCTGCAGAGAATAATATTCTAGAAGTCGGTGCACTATTCACTATTCCTTTTTCACGGGATGCGTTTACTGTTCTCTGTCACTGTTCACTGTTCACTATTAACTTTCATGGATGCGTTTACTGTTCACTGTCACTGTCACTGTTCACTATTCACTATTCGCTGATGATGTGGTGAAATCTAGACGCTCCATTCTAAATTCATCAGATGGTCAATTTTCTTCCGTATTCACTATTCATTGTATAAATAGGGGACCTCTCCCCCCAAATTCCATATTCTGAATCAAAATCTGATATTAGATTTCTGAAATTCTCTCTCTTTTGTTCTCAAATTCTTATTTTAAATAAAATAGCTATTTTCTAGTTAAATTATGTCTGGCTAATTTTATATAGCTAGGGCCAAAGATGATACTGTTAGTATTGAAAATATAATCCAATTTTGGTAAGTTTATTATTTTTAAGCTTTCTCCCCTCTGATCTTTGTGGAGTTTTTGACTCATTGTAGACAGACATATATTATCTAGCATAGTGAGTACTTTTACCCATATTTATCAGAGAGTGGTTTATCCCCTCTAATCTTTTTGGAGTTTTGACTCACTGCAGATAGACAGATGTTGTCTAGCACAGTGAGTACTTTTAACCACATCTATCAGAGAGTGGTCAGTGGAGTGGAATACCCTCCCATTAATATGGACTAAATATTAATTATTTTATCATATTTGAATTACCAACATCCCTTAGCCCCAGTTTTAATTTTAATTGATTTACAATTTATAACAAGCTTGGTAATTAATCTAGATAATTAATTCTACAAGGACTCGTGAACAACCTCCCTGTGGTTCGACTCGGTCTTACCGGTTAATTTATTACTATCACACTCTTATACGTGGGAGTAGGAACACTTCTTTAGGACGTGTCAGCGTGCGCATGCCCCATACCCATAAAGGGCTGCTATGCGTAACCTATGGCTTCTATAGGGCTGCCGTACGCAGCCTATGCCACAACAAACGTGGTAGGGTGCTCTTCGCACGCACGTTCGTTGTTACGGTTCGTAAGGTCCCAAACTTGTTCCGGCTGCTTCCAATTCTTCAAACCTTCGAGTCTTCGATACTTGAATGTATTGTAGAAGAATTTAAATAATAAAATACTGCAGTTTTTTTTATTACAACAACCAAAATAAAACAATAAAAAAAAACTTAGCAACTATGACGAAGGAAAATATGGTAATGATAGACCACCCTTCTTGTTACAATTCCAAAACAAAATACATTTAAATTCTAGGACCAAAATTAAGCAATAACAAACCACATATAAAACATATATATATCCATACATTCCAATGTAAATATATATGCGAATACCTAGAGTGCCATCTCTTTCTAAAACATGCATATATACAATAAAATGAAAAACATTCACGAACACATACATCAATTATTCAAGGGTACAACCAGGCTCTGACAATTGTATTGAAAAACGGTTCAAAACGCAACGGAAGCGTGAGAAAATGAAGAAAATTAGGGCTTGCGTATATATAAAAAACACATTCCCTTTTAATAACAAGAACCTTAACCCTAGATTAATTTATGTATGTAAAAAGTATCGTACCTTTTTTTTTTACGACTAGCGTCGAATTGAATCCGTAAGATCTTCCAATCCAATCACGAACGTGAATCACCTAGGAGTGTGGGCTCCCTTTCTTTAAATTGTATACCTAAGGATGGAAACAAATAAAATCTTCTTCTTTGTTAGTCACAATAATCCTCAAAGAGAAAAACTAAGAACGTTTGATCACTTTTGAATTGTCAATCAATTTGATTGAAACTCGCGTGAACCTCGATTCGATGTTGCACACAAAACCCTTTTGATGCAAAGGATACTAGTGTACTATCGAAAACAAAAACGTTCCCTCTTTTCACTATGCTTGGCCGAATTCTTCACACAATGAGTTGGATGAAGTTTTTTTTATAACAATAAAAAACAAATAAAAAACAACTTCTTAAACCAAAAAATTCATGCTTGGTCAAAATTTACAAGTATATATATATAGAAGACCAAATCCTCTCCTAAGAAGGATTTACTTGGTGGTTAAGAATCCTATTTTTAGTTGGATTTACTTGGTGGTTAAGAATCCTTTTCCAAAAGGAATTCTTTCCGTCACCAAGACTCCTAATCCAACTCAATAGTGTATTTGTAACCATATTAAAGACTTCCATGATTAGTATAATATTAGGAGACCATCTTCTAATAGAAAAAGATTTTGACTTTTAATTAAAAAATTAATTAATCAACAAATTAATTAATTTCCATTTACTTAAATAATAAAATAAAAATAATATAATTAAGCTATTCTAAATAGCCTTGCCGCCCAACACATATATATGGGTCATATATTATTTTTCTTATTTTATTGAATCCATTGGACCTTAATAAAAAGTCCACATGTGAACTAGACCTATTCTTACAAAAAGAAACAAGTTCACATGCATTAATACAATTCTCCCTAAATTGGTCCAGTAGAATATATCAAGTGATCCATGCAAATTTGTGTGGATTGGGGGTCTTGGAGGGCTATCTAAATTTAAGCTCCAATAGACACAACCCAATCACAATCAACTTAGGTCTGATATATTTAATTTTAGTTCATTCCACTAAAGAACTAAAATTGAACTCGTAAATAAAGATAGAATAAGTTGATGTTACTCATTCATACCCTAGACAACCTTATTGGAGAAAGTGTTTCATCGTGAAGAATATCAGTAATCGCCAAGAGCTCATAGACCGTCTATAACTCTCCAAGTTATCATATTTACTCATATGACCACATTTTGAACTTGGATATTTTGACTTGTCCAGAAGCCATGTTTCAATAGACACTATTGAAAACTTAACGTTAAGATTTAATATCCAATACCTCAAAACATCCATATGATGATATTCTACTCTCATTTAACAAATGGAGCCACGATATCCATATCTATAAATGAAGTCCTCTATCAATTAACATATGAATACCATCAAACTATCGAGGATAGTCTATGCTATATAATCGTATTCATTGATAGCTCAAATGATAACACTTGCAACCATAAGTCCATCATTTATCTCAGGATTGAGATAGACTTTCCGATTGTCTTCAAATGAAAAACTTTTATCTATTGACGGTTCTAGATAAAGTATTTCATTTTGATCATATTCAATGCACCCAGTGCACTAGATTCTTTTGCACAAAGATACCACACTTTGATGATTTTAGACTCATCATAACACATTTGATCCCACTCAAATGCTAGCAAAAGAATCTACAACTTTGACAAGATAAAGGCACCTAACCTTTTATCTTAAGTTGTGAATATTATTCAAGACTAACTAAAGAATTGTGTCTACCTCATACATATCTAGATGTATGAACAATTCTTCTTTTCTCATAGTTTTTTGACCTTATGATTACTTACTTTTAACAATTATAATAATTAAACTATAAATGCTATAAGATTTATTAAACTAGAAATCACGTTATTGATATGAAAAGATTATCAAATACAATATTATACTCTTGCTATCGTGCGTAATCCTAACAGATCACACAGTTTTGAAGAAAACATACAAGATTTTATGAAGAATAGAAGTGTCGAATATGCTAGTCATGCGTGCGTCCTTACCCGTGCACAACCCATGCATTTGAGGAAATTTGGGAGCAAACTAAGGAGCAGAGTATAGCCCTCAGGTCTATGCACGGGTCCCAACCTACACACTACTCGTGCAAACATCAAGACCCGAAAGCATATCAGAGGCAATCAGGTCATGGTGTGGGTTGCAAAATGATTCGAAATGAGCAAAAGTAATATTTTCTACCGATGGTGTTCATGCTTATAGAAAGTTTAGGAAGCAAAAATTAGCAAAGAGTTAGATTTGGAGGCAAAAAGAGCTGAAATTATAAAAAGCTCATGCAAGTTATCCAACTTCAAAGGGTTATATCTCTCTTCTTATATCGAACTACATTTTAAATCACATATATTCTAAAAACCTTGGAAGTACTGTTTCCAGCAATTTTTACAGATTGTGATTCCGAGTCATTTAGAGGGAATTATGCCTATTTTAATGACTGCTACGCAGAAGTGCATGGATACTGCACGGGTGCGCTCAACCCATTGTTGGGATTATGCCCGATAGCAAGAGTATAATAATGTATTTGACAATCTTTTCATATTATTAAAGTGATTTCTAGTTTAACAATTCTTATAGCATTTATAATTTAATTATTATAGTTGTCAAAAGTAAATAATCATAAGGTCAAAAGACTATGAGAAAAGAAGAATTGTTCATACATCTAGATATGTATGAGGTAGATATAATTATTTAGTTAGTTTTGAATAATATTCACAACTTAACATAAAGGTTGGGCACCTTTATCTTGTCAAAGTTGTAGATTCTTTTGCTACAATTTTAGTGGGATCAAATGTGTTATGATTAGTCTAAAATCATCAAAGTTGGGCAAAAGAATCTAGTGCACTGGGTGCATTGATTTGGATCACAGTGAAATACTTTATATAGAACCGTCAATGGAAAAAAGTTTTCACTTGAAGACAATCAGAGAGTCTATCTCAATCCTGAGATAAATGATGGACTTATGGTTTCAAGTGCTATCATTTGAGCTATCAATGAGTACGATTATGTAGCATAGTCTATCCTCGATAGTTTGATAGTATTCATATGTTAATCGATAGAGGACTTCATTTATAGATATGGACATCGTGACTCCATTTATTAAATGAGAGTAGAATATCATCATATGGTTGTTTTGAGGTATTGGATATTAAATATTAACGTTAAGTTTTCAATAGTGTCTATTGAAACATGGCTTCTGGACAAGTCGTAATATCCAAGTTCAAGATGTGGTCATATGAGTAAATATGGTGACTTGGAGAGTTATAGGCGGTCTACGAGCTCTTGGCGATTACTGATATTCTTCACAAGGATACACTTCCCCAATAAGGTTGTCTAGGGCATGAATGAGAAATATTAACTTATTCTATCTTTATTTAAGAGTTCAATTTTAGTTATTTAGTGGAATGAACTAAAATTAATAGATTGGACCTAAGTGAATCATTTTTTTGATTGTGATTGGGTTGTGTCTATTGGTGCTTAAACTTAGATAGCCCGCCAAGATCCCCAATCCACACGAACTTGCATGGATCGCTTGATATATTCTACTGAACCAATTTAGGGGTCCATCTAGAATTGTATTGAGGCATGTGGACTTGTTTCTTTTTATAAGAATGAGTCTAGTTCACATGTGGTCTTTTTATTAAGGTCCGATGAATTTAAAAAAATAAGAAAAATAATATATTGGCCCATATAATTGTGTTGGGCGGCAAGGCTATATAAAATAGCTTAATATATTGTTTTTTATTTTATTATTTAATTAAATAGAAACTAATTAATTTGGTAATTAATTAATTATTTAATTAAAGGTCAAAATCTTTTTTCTAGTAGGAGAAGGTCTCCTAATATTATACTATTGTTGGTAGTATAGTTAATTTTAAATATTATATTTGATAAGTAGATAAATAAAAGGAATTATTTATCTAGTAAAATTCGGAAATCTTTAATATTGTCACAAATACTCTAATGAGTTGGATTAGGAGTCTTGGTGTAGAGTAGAATTCTTTTTTTAAAAAGGATTTTTTTTCACCATGTAAAACCACCTAAGGAAATGATTCTTGCCAACCAGGTAAATCCTTCTTAGAAAGGATTTGTGATCCTATATATACCACCTTGATAATTTCGGCCAGCCCTATGATTCTATGAGGTAAATTTCGGCCATGCTAGGTATTTTTCAAGAGAGAATTCGGCCAAGCAAGAGAGAATTTTGATGGAGAAAATTTTAGTTTTTGCTCTAGACAAAATTCGACCAACTCATAGATATAAGGTGTAGAATTCGGTCAAGGAAAAAAGAGAAAAAGTGATTCTTTTTATATACATCAATTAATCTAGGGTTAAGATTCTTGTTATTACAAAAGGGAAAAATTTTAAAATATACCAAACCCTAATCCTAATTTTTACGCTTCTGTTCCGCGATTTTCCCTACAATTGGTATCAAAGACTGGTTGTACCCTTGATTAATTGATTTATGTGTTCGTGAATCTTTTTCTTTTTATTGTATATATGCATGTTTAAGAAAGAGATGACACTCTAGGTAGTCACATATATATTTACATTGGAATGTATGGATATATATGTTTTATATGAGGATTGTTATTGCTCAATTTTGGTCCTAGAATTTCAATGCATTTTGTTTTGGGGTTGTAACAAGAAGGGTGACCTATCATCGCCATAATTTCCTTCTTGGTAGTTGCTAAATATTTATTTATTTTGCTATTGTAATAAAATTACTGCACTATATTGTAATAAATAAATAAAAAAGAAAAAAAATGCAGTATTTTTTTTAATTTAAAATTCTTTTGAAATACATTCAAGGATTGAAGAATCAAAGGTCGAAGAATTGGAAGCAACCGGAACAAGTTTGGGACGGTGCGAGCCATAGCAACAAACGTGAGTGCGAAGAGCACGCGACCACGTTTGTTGTGGCATGGGCTACGCTCGGCAGTCCCATGAAATCCATGGGTTGCGCATGGCAGCCCTTTATGGGGTTGTTGCGTGCGCACTCACATAAGAGGAAGCCAAGGGTGCGCACGGCCATGGGAGGCAGTCAAGGGAGTCTAAACGACGAAGGTCGCGTGAAGACTTGTTCGCCAAAAAAGGAGTTTTTTGTATTCCAAGACATGTAATTTACTTGCTTTTCAAGAATGGACAAAAATTGTAGCTATTTATATTTTTTGTAAATATTGCAATGTTTAACACTGTTTGATAACATGTCATATAGAATAGGAGTGCCACTCTTATATATCTTTTTGTCTGAACATGCATTGAATAATTTAGGTATCTAATTGGCATCTAGATAACTTGGTAAATCATTCTATGAAATTCGATCACACGCCTTAAACAATTGAGTGGGAGAAGGTGTTTTGGAACACCTACGGCCTCCAAGTTTAGTTGAGCTTTATGTTTCATGAAATAACCTCCCAAGAGGTATTCATGAATGGAATTTAGCAATATACTTCCTTACAAGGATATACTAGACAATCAGCCCAAACGATATCTACTCCCAAATGAGGGATATTCGTGAGGGATTATATTGAAGGTCGATAACTTGGTGACACACTCACTGTAATTTTATTAATATCCTCCCAAGAGTTCTTGTTAATAAAATTGCAAGGCTAAAATTGAAAACATTGGTTATTATGTTAACAATTAGGTGGAACCTATTCCAACTAGTAAATGGTGCGAACTCCCAAAGGAGGCATGACATTTATAGGTGTTGGATCACCGTTGAATTTTATGATTAAATTATTTTATTTATAATTAAAGATAAATATTCAAAAGTGCTTTATCATGATTATTTACTTAAATAATTTTTGTTGTTGTTCAGAAATCATGACCCCATCCTTCATCAACATCCTAAAAGACAATACTTTAACTGGTGATAGTTATGTCACATGGAAAAGGAAAATTGGAATTTTATTGCAATTTGAAAAGCATAACTTCATTTTTTACACGCCGAAACCACCTACTCCTACTAATAAATCTACTCAGCAGCAAAAAGATGAGTATCAATAGTGGAAGTCTTCAGATGAGAAGGCTAAATGTACGTTACATTATGGTCATCATCTTCGATGTGTTGCAACAGCAACATAAAGGAATGGAGACTGTTGCCGATATAATGATGTCTTCATAAGAGATGTTAGCTATGAGGTCTAGGACGACTAAGAGAGAGGCAGTGACTGCTTTCATGAATCTTAGGATGAAACCTGGATAGGCTGTGAAAGATCACATGATAAAAGTCATAGCACATCCTAACATTGTTGAACTGAATGGTGCTGAGATAGATGATGAGATGAAAAATGACATGATTGTCAACTCATTGTCAGATTCCTTTGATTAGTTTAAGTTGGACTACACCTTGAACAATAAGGAATACACCTTACAAGGCCTAATGCAAGATGTTCAAAGCACCAGGATAATCCTTGTCAATGGCAAAGGTCAAGAGATTCATATGCTTGGTAAGTTGCTACTGTTAAAGATCCTTAAGAAGGTCAAGAGACAACATAAGAAAAAGAAACTTGAGCCTTCTTAGAAGGAGACCAAGAAAGTAACCAAGATCAAAGGGAAGTGTTTCCTTTATGGTGAAAAGGGTCAAAGGAATAGACTGAATAAGAATGAATTCAACTTGCATTTAGGCAATGGAGCATTGGTGTCTACTAGTGTAGTAAGAGATATTATAATCATTTTAAATTCTTATAGGCATTTAGTTTTAATAAACGTTTATTATGTACCACAATTCAAGAGGAGTTTAATTTCGGTCTCTTGTCTAAATAAATTTGGATATTCTGTTACTTTTAATAAAGGTTTTATTATTAGTAAGAATAACAAATTTGTCTTTAAAGGTACATTGGAAAACGGTTTATTCTACTTGCATAGAAATATCTCTCACTTGTTAGACATGGAATCAATGAAACCTAATCATAAAAGAGTAAAATTATCAAAAGATAAAACCTACCTATGGCATTTGCGTCTAGGTCATATTAACCTTAATAAGATTAAGAGATTGGTTAGTGACGGACCTCTAAGTGACTTAAAGGTTGATGATCTACAACTTGTGAATCTTGTTTGGAAGGTAAAATGACCAAAAGGTCGTTTACGACCAAAGGCACAAAAGCCATCAAATCTTTAGGATTGATACACACCGATGTGTGTGGACCAATGAGCATTCAAGCTAGTGGTGGATATGAGTACTTTATCACTTTCACGGATGATCACTTAAGATTAGGCTTTGTTTATCTCATGAGACATAAGTCAGATGCTTTTGACATGTTCAAAGCATTTAAAGCTGAAGTTGAAAATCAGCTTGAGAAACGCATAAACATCTTGAGGTCTGATCATGGTGGAGAATATCTATCTGGTGAGTTTCAGCAACATCTTATTGATAATGGTATAATTTCTCAGTTTTCTGCACCAGGTACATCTCTACAAGATAGGGTGGCAGAAAGAAGAAATAGAACTCTTTTGGATATGGTTAGATCTATGTTGAGTTATTCAACGCTCCTAATTCTTTTTGGGGATATGCTTTACAAACTGCCATGTAAAATTCTAAACAATGTACCATCTAAGTCGATTCCTAAAATACTGCATGAATTATAGACCAGACGAAAGCCTAGTTTGTAGGGAAAAAAAAGCCACGCGCAACGGAAGCGTGAGAAAATTAGAAAATTAGGGTTTGCATATAAATAAAAATTCTCTCTTTGACTAACAAGAACCTTAACCCTAGATTAATTGATGTATATAAAAAGTGTCATACCTTTTTCTCGTGACGATTGAACAAGCGCCAAATTGATTCCGCAAGATCTTCCAATCCAATCATGAACGTGAATCACCCAGGAGTGTGGGCTCCCTTTTTTTTAATCGTATACCTGAGGATGGAAACAAATAAAATCTTCTTCTTTGTTAGTTACAATAATCCTCCAAGAAGAAAACAAAGAACGTTAGGTCACTTGTGAATTATCAATCAATATGATTGAAACTCGCGTAAACCTTGATTCGATGTTGTACACAAAACCTTTTGATGTAAAGGCAACTAGTGTACTATCGAAAACTAAACGTTCTTTCTTCCTATTTATTCTTTCCTGAATCACACATTATTTCTTAGAGTTGATCGAATTTTGTTTAGATTAAAATCAGATTTTTCTCCCTCAACATTCCTATGATGGCCGAATTCTTCTCTTAGAAAAATAAGGCTGGCCGAAGTCTCTCAATGAAATTGCTTAGGCTGACCGAAATTAATCATACATATAGATATAAATATATATATATATATATATATATATAGGATCATAAATCCTCTACTAAGAAGGATTTACTTGTTTGACAAGAATCCTTTCCTAAGGTGGATATTTTTGGTAGTTAAGAATTCTTATCTAAAAGGAATTCTATCCTATTATATATACATATGGGCTGGCCGAAATTCCATAGAATACAATTAGGAGACTTAATTCTTTTCCTAAGAAGAATTTACTTGGTAGTTAAGAATCATTTCCTTATGTAGATTTACTTGGTGGTTAAGAATCCTTTTCAAAAAGGATTTCTATCCTACACTAAGACTCCTAATCCAACTCATTAGAGTATTTGTGACCATATTAAAGATTTCCTAATTTAACAAGATAAATAATTCCTTTTATTTATCTACTTATCAAATATAATCTTTAATATTAATTATACTACTAACAATAGTATAATAATAGGAGATCTTCTCCTACTAGAAAAAAGATTTTGACTTTCAATTAAATAATTAATTAATTACCAAATTAAAAATTTATATTTAATTAAATAATAAAATAAAAACAATATATTAAGGTATTTTATATATCCTTGCCGCACAACACAAATACATGGGCCAATATAATATTTTTCTTATTTTATTAAATTCATCGGACCTTAATAAAAAGTCCACATGTGAACTAGACCCATTCTTACAAAACGAAACAAGTCCACAATACTCAATACAATTCTAGATGGACCCCTTATTTGGTCCGATAGAATATATCAAGTGATCCATGCAAGTTCGTGTGGATTGGGGATCTTGGCGGGCTATCTAGATTTAAGCTCCAATAGACACAACCCAATCACAATTAACAAATGATTCATTTAGGTCCGATCTATTTACTTTTAGTTCATTCCCCTAAAGAACTAAAATTGAACTCTTAAATAAAGGTAAAATAAGTTGATGTTACTCATTCATACCCTAGACAATCTTATTGGAGAAAGTGTATACTCATGAAGAATACCAGTAATCGCGAAGAGCTCATAGACCGCCTATAGCTCTCCAAGTTACCATATTTACTCATATGACCACATTTTGAACTTGGATATTTTGACTTGTCCATAAGCCATGTTTCAATAAACACAACTGAAAACTTAACGTTAAGATTTAATATCTAATACCTCAAAACATCCATAAGATGGTATTCTACTCTCATTTAATAAATGGAGCCATGATGTCCATATTTATAAATAAAGTCCTCTATCGATTAACAAATGAATACCACCAAACTATCGAGGATAGACTGTGTTATATAATCGTACTCATTGATAGCTCAAATGATATCACTTGCAACCATAAGTCTATCATTTATCTCAGGATTGAATTAGACTCTCCGATTGTCTTTAAATGAAAACTTTTATCCATTGACGGTTCTAGATAAAGTATTCCATTTTGATCCTATTCAATGCACCCATTGCATAGATTCTTTTGCCCAAAGTCACCACACTTTGATGATTTTAGACTCATCATAACACATTTGATCATATTCAAATACTAGCAAAAGAATCTTCAACTTTGACAAGATAAAGGCGCCCAACCTTTTATCTTATGTTGTGAATATTATTCAAGGCTAACTAAAAAATTGTGTCTACCTCATACATATCTAGATGTATGAACAATTCTTCTTTTCTCATAGTCGTTTGACCTTATGATTATTTACTTTTGACAATTATAATAATTGAACTATAAATGCTATAAGATTTGTTAAACTAGAAATCACTTTATTAATATGAAAAGATTGTCAAATACATTATTACACTCTTGCTATTGAGCATAATCCCAATAATCTCCCACTTGCTCTATAGCAAATGTGTGATATCTCTCATCCCCATGTTCTCTAGATCCCCATTTAAAACTCTTTTGTGGAAGAGCCTTAGAGTGAAAATTTCGGTCAACCTAAGAGTTTCTAAGAGACAATTTTGCATGGCAAGAGAGAATTTTGAGTGAGAAAATTTGGTATATTGCTCTAGATATTATTCAATCAACTCTAAGACATAGGGTGTGGAATTCAGCCAAGGAGAAAAGAGAAAAAGAGAATGTTTTTGTTTTCGATAGTACACTAGTATCCTTTACATCAAAAGGGTTTTGTGTACAACATCGAATCAAGGTTCACATGAGTTTCAATCAAATTGATTGATAATTCACAAGTGGCCAGACGTTCTTGATTTTTCATTTGGAGGATATTTGTAACTAACAAAGAAAAAGATTTTGTTTGTTTCCATCCTCAGGTATACAATTTAAAGAAAGGGAGCCCACACTCAAAGGTGATTCACGTTCGTGATTGGATTGGAAGATCTGATTCAAATCGACGCTAGTTCAATTGTCACGAAAAAAAAAGGTACGATACTTTTTATATACGTCAATTAATCTAGGGTTAAGGTTCTCGTTGCATAAATGGGAATTTTTTATATATATATGTATACGCAAACCCTAATTTTATAATTTTCTCACGCTTTCGTTGCATTTTGAACCGTTTTTTCCCTACAGGGCTATCATCACCAAAAATTCCTTCTTGGTAGTTGCTAAGATTTTATTTTATTTTATTGTTGCAATAAAATAAAATATAATGTAATATATTCAAGTCACGAAGATTCAAAGAGTTGAATAATTGGAAGCATAAAATGTAGCAATGATATAACCCGAGGTAGCCCATATGCACCCAGGCAACAAGCGCCTTCGACCGAGTGCATAGTTGCGCTTGTTACACTGCAGCAACGCACTGCCTTGCAATGGGCTGGGTGCATGCATACGCCCCTAATGGTGTGGTAGCAAAGAAGCTGCGTATGAGGTAGCCACACAAGGCTTCAGGAGCGCAAGTACCTTGTTATGAGTCCATTGGATGGACAGTCGCTTGATGACTTGTTCGCCAAGTTAGGATTAATTTATTTCTTTTTTAAAACAATGTAATTTACTTGCTTTTCTAGAATGGAACGAAATTGAGGAAATATTTCACTGTTTGTCATTGTTTGATAACATGTCATATAGAACAAGAGTGCCACTCATGCATCTCTTTCGGTATGAACATGCATTGAATGATGTAGGTATCTAAATGGGCGTCTAGATAACTTGGTAAATTATTCTATGAAATCCAGTCAATCACCTTAAATAATTGTGCGGGAGAAAGTGTTTTAGAACACCTATGGCCTCCAAGTTTAGTTTACCTTTATGTTTCATGTGATAAACTCCAAAAGGGTATCCATGAATGGAATTTGACAAGATAGTTCCTTACAATGATAGAGTAGAAAATTGACCCAAACAACATCTACTCTCAAAGGAGAGATTTTCGTGAGAGAATTTATTAAAGGTTGATAACTTGGTAACACACTCAATGTGGTTTTATTGATATCCTCCCAAGAGTTCTAAATAATAAAATCACAAGGCTAAAATTGAAAACGTTGGTTGTTATGTTAAAAAATAGATGAGACCTATTCCAACTAGTAGATGGTGCGAACTCCAAAATGAGGCATGACATTTATGGGTGTTGGATCACCGTTAAATTTTACGATGGAATTATTTTATTTAATTCAAGATAAATATTCAAAAGTGCTTTATCATGATTGTTTACTTATATAATTTATAGGGAAAATCGCGCAACGGATATGTTAAAAAAAAGTTAGGGTTTGGTATAAATTAAAATTTTCCCCATATAATAACAAGAACCTTAACCCTAGATTAATTGATGTATATAAAAAGTGTCGTACATTTTTCTCGTGACGATTGAACTAGTGCCGAATTGAATCCGTAAAATCTTCCAATCCAATCACAAACGTGAATCACCTAGGAGTGTGGGCTCCCTTTCTTTAAATTGTATACCTGAGGATGGAAAAAAAGAAAATCTTTCTCTTTGTTAGTCACAATAATCCTCCAAAAGAAAAACAAAAAACGTTAGGTCACTTGTGAATTATCAATCAATTCGATTGAAACTCTCGTGAACTGAGATTCGATGTTGTACACAAAACCCTTTAATATAAAGGCTACTAGTGTACTATCGAATACAAAATGTTCTTTCTTCCTTTTCTTCTTTGCCGAATTTTCACACACCAATCTTTAGAGTTGGATGAATTTATCTAGAGCAAGAAATGAATTCTCTATACTCAAAATTCTATGGTGGCCGAAAACTCTTTTAGAAAAGTTAGGGCTTGGTCAAATTTTTCTTCTTAGAATTATCTAATGGCCGAATTTTTTCTCTCTCTAAATTTTCTTTGGCTTCCATGAAATTTTGAATTTCAAAAAAATTCTTGGCCGAAATTTAGAGGTAGTATAAATAGCCATAAAAATCATTTCCTAAGAAGGATTTACTTGGTGGGCAAGAATCCTATCCTTAGGCGGATTTACTTAGTGACTAAGAATCTTTTTTCAAAAAGAATTCTTTCCTACAGCAAGACTTCTAATCCAACTCATTAGTGTATTTGTGACCATATTAAAGATTTCCTAGTTTGAGGTATTGGATATTAAATCTTAACGTTAAGTTTTCAATAGTGTCTATTGAAACATGGCTTTTGGACAAGTCAAAATATCCAAGTTCAAAATGTGGTCATATGAGTAAATATGGAAACTTGGAGAGCAATAGGCGGTCTATGAGCTCTTGGTGATTACTGGTATTCTTCACGAGGATACACTTTCTTCAATAAGGTTGTACAGGGTATGAATGAGTAACATCAACTTATTCTATCTTTATTTAAGAGTTCAATTTTAGTTCTTTAGTGGAATGAACTAAAATTAAATAGATTGTGTTAGGATTATGCCGATAGAAAGAGTGTAATATTGTAATTAACAATCTTTTCATATGAATAAAATGATTTATAGTTTAACAAATCTTATAGCATTTATAGTTCAATTATTATAATTGTCAAAAGTAAATAATCATAAGGTCAAAAGACTATGAGAAAAGAAGAATTATTCATACATCTAGATATGTATGAGGTAGACACAATTCTTTAGTTAGTCTTGAATAATATTCACAACTTAAGATAGAAGGTTAGGCGCCTTTATCTTGTCAAAGTTGTAGATTCTTTTGCTAACATTTGAGTGGGATCAAATGTGTTATGATGAGTCTAAAATCATCAAAGTGTGGTGTCTTTGGGCAAAATAATCTAGTGCACTGGGTGTATTGAATAGGATCAAAATGAAATACTTTATCTAGAACCGCCAATGGATAAAAGTTTTCATTTGAAGACAATCGAAGAGTCTATCTTAATCCTGAGATAAATGATGGACATATGGTTGCAAGTGTTATCATTTGAGCTATTAATGAGTACAATTATATAGCATAGTCTATCCTCGATAGTTTGGTGGTATTCATTTGTTAATCGATAGAGGACTTCATTTATAGATATGGACATTATGGCTCCATTTATTGAATTAGAGTAGAATACCATCATATGGATGTTTTTAGGTATTGGATATTAAATCTTAACGTTAAGTTTTCAATAGTGTCTATTGAAACATGGCTTCTGGACAAGTCAAAATATCCAAGTTCAAAATGTGGTCATATGAGTAAATATGGTAACTTGGAGAGCTATAGGCGGTCTATGAGCTCTTGGCGATTACTGGTATTCTTCACGAGGATACATTTTCTCCAATAAGGTTGTCTAGGGTATGAATGAGTAACATCAACTTATTCTATCTTTATTTAAGAGTTCAATTTTTGTTCTTTAGTGGAATGAAATAAAATTAAATAGATCGGACCTAAGTGAATCATTTGTTGATTGTGATTGGGTTATATCTATTGGAGCTTAAATTTAGATAGCCCGCCAAGATCCCTAATCCACACGAACTTGCATGGATCACTTAATATATTCTATCGGACCAATAGGGGTCCATCTAGAATTGTAATAAGGCATGTGAACTTGTTTCTTTTTGTAAGAATAGGTCTAGTTCACATGTGGACTTTTTATTATGGTCCAATGGATTTAATAAAATGAGAAAAATAATATATGGCCTTTATTCAAGGTATGGGCGGCAAAGGTTATTAATAATAGCTTTAATATATTATTTTTATTTTATTATTTAAATAAATGAGAATTAATTAATTTGTTGATTAATTAATTATTTAATTAAAAGTCAAAATATTTTCCTAGTAGGAGATGGTCTCCTAAAACTATACTATTGTTGGTAGTATAGTTAATGTTAAAGACTATATTTGATAAGTAGATAAATAAAAGGAGTTATTTATCTAATCAAATTAGGAAGTTTTTAATATGGTTACAAATACACTATTGAGTTGGATTAGGAGTCTTGGTGTAGGAAAAAATTCTTTTTGGAAAAGGATTCTTGGTCACCAAGTAAAACTACTTAGTTGTAGAATTCTTATTTGAAAAGGATTCATAACCACTAAGTCAATCTACCTATGGATAGGATTCTTGTCCATCAAGTAATCTTTCTTAGAAAAGATTGAACACTCATAATCCATATCAAAGACCAAAAATTCGGCCAACAACATATGGTTGTAGGAGTAGTTAGATTTCCTTTTAGATAAGGACTCTTAACTACCAAATAAATCCACCTAAGGTAAGGATTCTTGCCGACCAAGTTAATACTTCTTAGGAAAGGATTTATGAGCCTATATATATGTATGAAGAATTTTGGTCATGACTAAGGAGCATTACAGAGGAATTTCGGCCGAGCTCTATTTTTCTTAGTGAAGAATTCGGCCATCATAGAATTTTGAGGGACAAAAATCTAATTTTGCTCTAGACAAAATTCAATCATCTCTAAGCAATAGTGTGTGAATTCGGCCAAGTAGAGAAAAAAGGGGAGCGTTTTTGTATTCGATAGTATACTAATATCCTTTACATCAAAAGGGTTTTGTGTACAACATCGAATCAACGTTCACGCGAGTTACAATCCAATTGATTGATAATTCACAAGTGACCGAACGTTCTTGGATTTTTCTCTTGGAGGATATTTGTAACTAACAAAGAAAATATATTTGCTTTGTCTCCATCCTCAGGAATACAATTTAAAGAAAGGGAGCCCACACTCCTAGGTGATTCACGTTCGTGATTGGATTGGAAGATCTTGCGGAATCAATTCGACGCTTGTTCAATCATCACGCGAAAAAGGTACGATACTTTTATATACATCAATTAATCTAGGGTTAAGGTTCTTGTTGCATAAAAAGGAAAATTTTTTTTATACGCAAACCCTAATTTCGTTTTTCTCATGCTTCCGTTGCGTTTCTAAACCGCTTTTCCCTACAATTGGTATCAGAGATCTGGTTGTACCCTTGATTAATTGATGTATATGTTCGTGAATCTTTTTCTTTTTATTATATATATGCATGTTTTAGAAAGAGATGACACTCTAGGTATTCACATATATATTTACATTGGAATGTATGGATAAATATATGTTTTATATGTGGACTGTTATTGCTCATTTTTTGTCCTAGAATTTTAATGTAATTTTGTTTTGGGATTGTAACAAGAAGGGTGGTCTATTATCGCCATAATTTCCTACTTGGTAGTTGCTAAGTTTTTTTTTTATTTTGTTGTTGTAATAATAAAAAAAACAAAAAAAATTGCAATATTTTGTTATGTAAATTCTTCTGTAATACATTCAAGTTTCGAAGACTCGAAGGTTTGAAGAATTTGGAGTAACCGGAACAAGTTTGGGACCGTACAAGCCATAACAACAAACGTACGTGCGAAAAGCACATCCACATTTGTTATGGCATGGGCTGCGCACCGCAGCCCTTGTTGTAGCCATGGGCTGCGCATGGCAGCCCTTTATGGGGTTGTGACATGCGCATGCCCATGGGTAAGGGCAATGGGTGCGCATGTCCATGGAATTAGCCGAGGGAGTCCGAACGATGAAGGTCACATGAAGACTTGTTCACCAAGAAGGGAGTTATTGTATTCAAAGACATATGTAATTTACTTGTTTTTCTAGGATAGACCAAAATTGCAGCTATTTATATTTTTGTAAATATTGCAGTGTTTTTCATTGTTTGATAACATGTCATATAGAATTGGAGTGCCACTCATATATCTATTTTGGTATGAACATGCATTGAATGGTTTAAGTATCTAAATTGGTATATAGATAACTTGGTAAATCATTCTTTGGAATTCGATCACACGCCTTAAACAATTGAGTGGGAAAAGGTGTTTTGGAACACCTACGGCCTCCAAGTTTAGTTGAGCTTTATGTTTCGTGAATAACCTCCCAAGCGGTATTCATGAATGGAATTTAGCAAGATACTTCCTTACAATGATAGACTAGACAATTAGCCCAAACGATATCTACTCCCAAAGGAGGGATATTCATGAGGGATTATATTGAAGGTCGATAACTTGGTAACACACTCAATGCGAGTTTATTAATATCCTCCCAAGAGTTCTTGTTAATAAGATCACAAGGCTAAAATTGAAAACGTTGGTTGTTATGTTAACAAATAGGTGGGACCTAGTCCAACTAGTAAATGGTGCGTACTCCCAAAGGAGGCGTGACATTTATGGGTGTTGGATCACAGTTGAAATTTTACGATTGAATTATTTCATTTAATTCAAGATAAATATTCAAAAGTGCTATATCATGATTGTTTACTTATATAATTTTTGTTATTAAAAAGAAATCATGATCCCATCCCTAATCAATATCCTAAAAGATAATACTTTAACTGATGATAATTATGTCACATGGAAATATAAGTTTATTCTGTATATTCCTTAACCACTAAACTAATGAATCTACTCAGGTGCAAAGAGATAAGTATCAGTGGTGGAAGTCTTTAGATGAGATGGCTAAATGTACGTTACATTATGGCCATCATCTCCAACGTGTTGCAATAGCAACATGAAGGAATGGAGACTGATGCCGATATTAGGATGTCTCTAGATAGGGATTCATATGGTTGGTAAAGTTGCTACTGTTAAGACCCGTTAGAAGGTCAAGAAACAATAGAGGAAAAAGCAACTTGGGCCTTCTTAGAAGGAGACCAAGAAAGTAGCCAAGATCAAAGGGAAATGTTTCCTTTGTGGTAAAAAGGGTTAAAGGAATAGACTAAATAAGAATGAATTTAACTTGCATTTAGGCAATGGAGCGTTGGTGTCTACTACTGTAGTGGGAGATATTAGAATCAATTTAGATTCTAGTAGGCATGTAGATTTAATAAACGTTTATTGTGTACCTAAATTCAAGAGGAATTTAATTTCAGTTTCTTGTTTAAATAAATATGGTTATTCATTTACTTTTAATAGAGCTTTTATTATTAGTAAGAACGACAAAAATATTAGCAAAGGTACATTGGAAAACGATTTATTCTATTTGCATACAAGTATCTCTCACTTGTTACACACAGAATCAACGGAACCCGATCATAAAAGAGTAAAATTATCAAAAGATGAAACCTACCCATGGCATTTACGCCTAGGTCATATCAACCTTAATAGGATTAAAAGATTGGTATGTGACGGACCTCTAAGTGACTTATAGGTTGATTATCTACCAACTTGTGAATCTTATTTGGAAGGTAAAATGACCAAAAGGTCGTTTACGACCAAAGGCGCAAGAGCCATCGAATGTTTAGGATTTATACACACTGATGTGTGTGGACCTATGAGCATTCAAGCTAGAGGTGGATATGAGTACTTCATCACTTTCATGGATGATCACTCAAGATTTGGCTATGTGTATCTCATGAGACATAAGTCGGATGCTTTTGATACGTTCAAAGCATTTAAAGCTGAAGTAGAAAATCAGCTTGAGAAACGCATAAAAATCTTGAGGTCCGATCATGGTGGAGAATATCTATCTGGTGAGTTTTAGCAATATCTTATTGATAATGGAATAATTTCTCAGTTTTCGTCACCAGGCACACCTCAAAAAAATGGGGTGGCAGAAAGGAGAAATAGAACTCTTTTGGATATTGTTAGGTCTATGTTGAGTTATTCAACGCTCCCTAGTTCTTTTTGGGGATATGCTTTACAAGATGCCATGTATATTCTAAACGATGTACCATCGAAGTCGGTTCCTTAAACACCGCATGAGTTATGGACTGGGCGAAAGCCTAGTTTACAACACTTAAGGATATTTGGATGTCCTGCGCACGTGTTAAAAGGAAAGACAGATAAGATGGAGTCCCTTTTAAAAACATGCATATTTGTAGGGTATCCAAAAGGAATAAAAGGATAATGTTTTTATAGTCCTTCAGATCTTAAAGTATTTGTTTCGACAAATGCCAAATTTTTAGAAGAGGACTATATGAATAATTTTGTGCCTAAAAGTAGAATTGTCCTAAATGAGCTTTTAGGAGACACAATTCCATAAGAGGCTTCGAAACCAAGCCAAATTGTAAGTTCCATACAAACACAAGATCAACAATCTACCATACCTCGTCGTAGTGGGAGGGTTGTTTGACAACCCCAGAGATACATCGGTATAGGAGAATCTGTAGAGAATCTTTCGGATGACGATGATCCCTATACGTACAAGGAAGCAATGGAAGATGTTGATTGTCACCATTGGCAAAAGGCAATGCAATCCGAAATTGAATCTATGTTCAAAAATAAAGTCTGGTCTCTTGTAGACTTGCCTAAAGGGATAAAACCCATCGGGTGCAAGTGGGTATACAAGAGGAAAAGAGGAATGGATGGAAAGGTGGAAACCTTTAAGGCTATATTGGTAGCTAAAGGTTATACACAGAAGGAAGGTATCGATTATGACAATACTAGAAGAAAAGAATCTGGTATAGGTTCCACATCGGCAGTCCCAAATTGCTCGGCGAGACACAACAAAATATTGCACGTTTTATAAGGAAACCAGACATGAGACCTCCAAATGTTACCAGCTTAATGACTATATAGAGATCCTCATTCGGGAAAGACATCTGCAACATATAATCCTGAAGAAAGATGAGAGGTCAAAAATTCAGAAAGAGACCAAGACGGGAGATCATAATTCTGGTCGGAACAAAAGGGTCAGTCCCGAGGCGAATGAAGTGATACCAACTATCTTCGGAGGACCATCAACTGGAAGAAGTAACCGAGAGCGGACTTAGGAAATCTGAGAAGCGGTGGAGGCAAGACAGAATTTTGATGTTAACTCCATCAAGCCTAATCTGAAGAGAATAGAGAAAGGATGGGACCCAATAATATTCACTGAAGCTGACTCACATGAGGTCAACGTCCGACCAAACGACGTTCTTGTTATTAGTGCCCGAATTGGCCATAGAGAAGTCAAGAGAATTTTAGTTTACAATGGTAGCTCGGTAGACATCCTCAATGTGGCTGTTTATGATCAGCTCAGATTGGATTTAAAGAAGTGCCACCTTTTCGTACCTCGCTCAGAGGATTCGGGGGAGGCGAGGTTAGGTCTCTCAGAATAGTGAAGCTACTCGTGAAGATTGGTGTAGCTCCTAGCCAAAAAATAGTGTTACTCAACTTTGTGGTGGTAGACCTGAACAACTGGCTTACTCTTTGATGATCAAGTTCCCAACTGAATCGGGGGGTAGGAACAATCAAAAGGTTGTAGGAGATGGCCAGAAGAGTTAATCTCTTAGTTTACAAAGACAGATAATAGTGAACACCAAGTATGCACCTTAACTCAACTAGATCAGATCAAGAAAGAAGGATCACTGTTGTTCGAGTTCGATCCAAGGGAAGAACCAGAGAAATCAAAAAGTAAACCGATAGAGGAGGTGGTCTTGAAGGAAGATGAACTAGAGAGGAAGGTCAAAATTGGGGACAACTTAGAAGAAAAGGTTAAGCTAGATCTTATTGATTTGCTCAGCGAATACAAAGATGTGTTTGCATGGAGTCATGAAAACATGGTGGGGATAGATGCCCGAGTAATATCACATCATTTGGCGGTGGATCCAAATGCAAAACCTGTAACATAAAAGAGAAGATCTTTCAACCTCAAGAGAAGTCGGGCAATCAAGCAGGAGGTGGAAAAGTTACCCATGAAGGGAAAATACGCGCAGCAAAATCGTGAAACATTTAAAATTAGGGTTTCGGTATAAATAAAAAATTTCCCTTTATAATAACAAGAACCTTAACCCTAGATTAATTGATGAATATAAAAAGAGTCGTACCTTTTTCACAAGATGATTGAACTAGCACCGAATTGAATCCACAAGATCTTCCAATCCAATCATGAACGTGAATCAGTTAGGAGTGTGGGCTCCATTTCTTTAATTGTATACCTGAGTATGGAAACAAACAAAATATTTTTCTTTGTTAGTTACAATTATCCTCTAAGAGAAAAATCCAAGAACGTTGGGTCACTTGTGAATTATCAATCTAATTGATTGAAACTCGCGTGAACCCGATTTGATTTTGTACACAAAACCCTTTTGATGTAAATGATACTAGTGTACTATGAAAAACAAAAACGTTCTCTTTTTCTCTTTTCTCCTTGGCCGAATTCTACACTCTATATCTATGAGTTGATCGAATTTTGTATAGAGCAAAAACTAATTTTTTTCTCCCTCATAATTCACTCTTGCTTGCCCGAATTCTCTTTTGAAAAATACCTAGCTTGGCCGAAATTTCACTCATAGAAACATAGGGCTGGCCGAAAATTATGAGGTGATATATGTAGGATCATAAATCCTCTCATAAGAAGGATCATAAATCCTCTCCTAAGAAGGATTTACTTGGTTGACAAGAATCCTTTCTTTAGGTGGATTTACTTGGTAGTTAAGATCCTTTTCAAAGAAGAATTCTACTCTACACACCAAGACTCTTAATCCAACTCAGAAGAGTCTTTGTAACCATATTGAAGATTTCCTAGTTTGACTAGATAAATAATAGGAGATAAATAATTCCTATTATTTATCTACTTATCAAATATACTACTGACAATAGTATAATATTAGGATACCATCTCCTACTAGGAAAAAGATTTTAACTCTTAATTAAATAATTAATTAATTACTAAATTAATTAATTTCCATTTAATTAAAAAATAACATAAAAAATAATATATTTAGGCTTTCACGCATTAGCCTTGCCACCTATAACAATATATAGGTATATATATTATTTTTCTTATTTTATTAAATTCATTTGACCTTAATAAAAAGTCCACATGTGAACTAGACTCATTTTACAAAAAGAAACAAGTCCACATGCCTAAATACAATTCTAGATTGACCACTAAATTGGTCCAGTAGAATATATCAGGTGATCCATGCAAGTTCGTATGGATTGGGGATCTTGGCGGGCTGTCTAAATTAAGCTACAATAGACACAACCCAATCACAATAAACAAATGATTCACTTAGGTCCGATCTATTAATTTTAGTTCATTCCACTAAAGAACTAAAATTCAACTCTTAAATAAAGATAGAATAAGTTAATATTCCTCATTCATACCCTAGACAATCTTAATGGAGAAAGTGTATCCTCGTGAAGAATATCAGTAATCTCCAAGAGCTCATAGACCGTCTATAGCTCTCCAAGTTACCATATTTACTCATATGACCACATTTTGAACTTGGATATTTCGACTTGTCCAGAAGCCATGTTTCAATAGACACTATTGAAAACTTAACATTAAGATTTAATAAACAATATCTCAAAATATCCATATGATGGTATTCGACTCACATTTAATAAATGGAGCCACAATGTCCATATCTATAAATGAAGTCCTCTATCAATTAACAAATGAACACCACCAAACTATCGAGGATAGACTATGCTATATAATCGTACTCACTGATAGCTCAAATGATAACACTTGCAACCATAAGTCCATCATTTATCTCAAGATTGAGATAGAATCTATGATTGTCCTCAAGTGAAAAACTTTAATCTACTGACGGTTGTGGATAAATTAATTCAATGAGTTCCTATTCAATATACCCAGTGCACTAGATTCTTTTGCCAAAAGACTCCACACTTTGATGATTTTAGACTTATCATAACAAATTTGATCCCACTTAAACGCTAGCAAAAGAATCTACAACTTTAACATGATACATACGCCCAACCTTTATCTTAAGTTGTGAATATTATTCAAGACTAACTAAAGAATTGTGTCTACCTCATACATATCCAGATGCATGAAAAATTCTTATTTTCTCATTGTCTTTTGACCTTATGATTATTTACTCTTGACAATTATAATAATTAAACTATAAATGCTAGAAGATTTGTTAAACTAGTAATCACTTTTTTAATATAAAAAGATTGTCAAATACATTATTATACTCTAGCTATCGAACATAATCCCAACAACTCGTTGTGGGGTCGATCAGAGAAATCAACTACTCTCAGTGGGTTGCAAATGTGGTTTTGGTCCAAAAGAAGAATGGCTAATAGAGAATGTGCGTGGACTTCACGGATCTGAACAAGGCTTGTTCAAAGGACAGTTTTCCACTTCTGAGAATAGAACATCTGGTCGATGCTACATCAGGTCATGAATTACTCAGTTTTATGGATGCTTATTCGGGATACAATTAGATCCGGATGAATAAAGCTGATGAAGAAAAAATAGCATTCACGACCGATCATGGCTTGTACTGTTATACAGTAATGCCCTTTGGACTAAAAAATGTTGAGGCAACATATTAAAGATTGGTCAATAGGATCTTCGCTCGTCAAATAGGAAGAAACATAGAAGTTTACATAGACGACATGTTAACCAAAAGTATCTCGGCAGACAAGCACGCTTCGGACCTGCATGAAACATTCGATGTCCTGAGAATTTATCATATGAAGTGAAATCCAAACAAATGCCTATTTGGGGTTCCTTCATGAAGGTTCCTTGGGTTCCAAGTTCACCAGAGGGGATCGAAGTGAATCCTGAGAAGATCCAAGCCTTTCAAAAAATGACTTCACCAAAGATGTTAAAAGAGGTACAACGCTTGACAGGATGCTTAGCTTCCTTAAGCAGATTCATTTCGAAGGCCACAGATAGATGTGCTCCATTTTTCAAAGTGATCAAGAAGGGGAAAGGACTCGAATGGAATAAAGAGTACGAGCAGGAATTTATAAAAAAATATAGAAAATACTTAGAGCAAGCTCCTATCCTTTTAAAACCTAAAGTGGGAGAAACACTCCATCTGTACTTGTCCCTTACAGAGTCAGTAGTAAGCTTGGTTCTAGTCAGGGCAGAAGACAGGATACAGAGACTAGTATACTATACCATCGAGGCTCTTCTTCCAGCTGAAACTAGGTATTCACAGATAAAAAAAATTGCTCTAGCATTGGTTTCGGCAACAAGGAAGCTGAGGCCGTAGTTTCAGGCACATACGATCCAGGTTTTCACCGACTGTCCGCTTAAGCAAATTCTACAGAAGCAAGATATTTCAGGGAGATTAACCAAATAGGCTATCGAGTTGAGTGAATTCGATATTCAGTATATGCCCATGACACCACTCAAAGGCCAAACAGTGGCAGATTTTGTAGAAGAATTCACATAACCAAATCTGGAAGCAAAAAGAATGTTGGTAAGAGTTTCTCATGGAGATTATATGTCGATGGTTCCTCGAATACTCACGGCAGCGGGGCAAGGATCGTGGTATGCACCCCAGAAGGAGATGATGTTGAATGTGCCATGAGATTCTATTTTAAAACAATAAATAACCAGTCCGAATATGAGGCATTGTTGGTAGGACTTAGAGTCTGCATAACTCTTGAAGCAGATGAGGTTGAGATATTCAGTGACTCACAAGTAGTTGTCAACTAAGTCTTAGACGAGTATCAAGCAAGAGATAAAGGTAAGATGGCTTATTTAGGCATAGCAAAACAACTTCTCTAAAAATTCATGGAATATAGGATTATCTAGATCCCTAGAGAAGAAAATGATAAGGCAGATGCTTTGTCCAAACTAGCATCAGCTACAACCACAATCAGGCCAAAAAATATTCCGGTTGAATATCTTCTTAGATTAAGTATAGTTGAGCCGAAAGACTTTAAAGTCTCAAAAATCCAAACACCATTAGACGGTTTGATGACTCAACTAAAAAGTTATCTGGAAGAAAATATACTATCGGAAGATCCCTTAAAAGCAAAACGCATCAGGTACCAGTGGGGACAAGGGGTGGAGCGAAGCATGCAATTGTGGCTGTTGATTATTTTATTAAATGGGTGGAAGCTGAAGCACAAGTTCACATCACGGAAGCAAACACCACAAACTTTATAAAGAAAAACATACTCTACAGGTTTGGAATCTCGAGCACTATTATCACTGACAATGGCACCCAATTTGATAATCAAAAGTTCAGACAGTTGTGTAGCGAGTATCAGATTGCAAATTATTATGCCATATCTGCCCACCTTCAAACAAACGGACAAGCTGAAGCAGTAAACAAAATCATCAAGCATATGCTCAAAGCAAAGCTAGATGCCAAAAAGGGTAGTTCGGTCGAAAAACTTCCTGAAGTATTGTGGGGTTATCAAACAACAACAAGGACTTCTACGGGAGAAACTCCAATTTTCTTGGCATTCGGAACAGAGACTGTCATCCCGGTAGAAATTTCGTATATATCGCATAGAGTCAGGCTATATGATGAAGATCATAATGTCGATATGTTGTTACAAAGCCTAGATGAGTTGAAAGAGAAAAGGGAGAAATCCCAAGTGCAAAATGAGGCATATCAACAAAGAGTGGCCCGACACCATAACTCTCATGTTCGGATTAGGAAGTTCCAGTTAGGAGACCTGGTGCTCAGAAAGGTATCACTGAACATGAAGAACAAAGTTACGGGCTCATTGGTTGACAAATGGGAAGGCCCATACAAAATTGAAGGAATAGCTGGTCACGAAGCATATTGGATTGCCAGACCAGATGGAGGGGTTTTACCCCAACCATGCAATGCTCAATATTTAAAGATCTTCTACCCTTGAAATTTGTTTTTATTTTTTAACCAGGATATCTTTATTCTTAGCAAATTCTATGAGATTTTCATATTGTTAGTTTTGCAGTTATGAATAAAAACCTTACACGAGATTCCAGAAATATAATCATATGATAATAAGAACATACGTAAAAGATGAGCATGATAATAAGAACATGCAAGAAAAAAGGAGTATGATAATAACATGAGAAAGATGAGCATATGATAATAAGAGCATATGAAGAAATTGATTGCATAATAAAATAAAATGCTCGGGGCCATTAATTTAGCAAAAATCCCGAATGGGCAGAGAAGCTCAAAGGAGCATGCCAGCCGAGCAAGGTCAACCAAGACCTTAGCCAAAAGGTAAACCCGATGCACCAAATTCTGGACAACGACTCGGGGCACTGTCGGGAAAATCCCGGTGAGTTACGTAGTTGTGTTAAGCAATTCAGAGCTTAATGATTTGGAAAACCCTTACGCAGACAAAACTATGAGACGTCCTCAGTGACTTGCATAAGGACTCGAATGTATGATCGTGGTGAGCTTTGATGTAATGTTCGGGTAGCAACCGAGTATGAGACACAAGTATATATCTACTTGCCTTTGTTTCGAGATGACTCAATTAATAATATTAGCCAGTTTAATAAGATACTTGGCATATGAAATTGCATTATCCAGTTAAATAAGATACTCAGCGTTTTAAGAGTCGCTTAGACAATGATATTAGCCAGTTTAATAAGATACTTGGCATTTGAAATTACGTTAGTCAGTTTAATAAGATACTTGACACATCAACTTGCGTTTGCCAGTTCATAAGATGCTTGGCGTTAAAAAATAGCGACAAAAACTACCCAGTTAAAAAGGATACTCAGCGGAGTTACTCGGGCAACAGAGTTAGCCAGTTAAATAAAATACCTGACGTTTAAAAAAAAGGAGAGTTAATTGGATATTTACAATAGCTAGTTAATAAGATACTTGTCAAGCAGTAGTGCAAAATAGGGAACTTTATTAATCAAATAATTTTTTTCAAATTTTTTAAAAATTCATCTATAAGGCTGAGGAATTTGAGCTCTTTCTAATGCTCAGATCAGACACCATTTCAAACTCCCGAAGAATACTTTCAAAAGAAGGCCAGACGATCGCATCAACCATGTCGTCTATCCAAGCACCGTAGTCTGTTCCTGGAACCGGTCCAACATTGGGCTCTGACCCATCCACCCCAGCCTCTTGATTGACATAAAACATCAAAATACAGTGCTCGGACGGGACCTCTAGGTGTATAGGATGTGGATCTTTACCTCAATTATGACAGTAAACTCTCCACTCCTTCATCTGAGTTCAAAGAGATTCCAAGGACCGGTCCACATTGTTTTTGATTGATAACTCCAAGTTGGCTTGAGCCTTGTCAATCACCCAATTCTTAACCTTGAAGATTTCTCCAGCCGAGACCAATCCCCGTTGGAACTCCCTAAGGAGTAGGGCATCATAGGCTGGGGACCTCTTGAAATGATCAACCCCTTAAACTTCAAGTTCCTGTTGGGCTTCCTTAGAAAGAGATTCGAGAGTCAGGGCCTGACTATTAAGGTCTTCAATTTTCTGCTCATAAGATGATTTTGCTTGCTCAGCCTCCTATTCAGCTTTGAGCATTGACTCCTAAGCAATAAAGAGTAAATTTTGAAAGGATACAACCTACTCTTTTGTAGCATAAGCTTTCTCTTCGGCCTCCATCTGTTTGGCTAAACAACGATCGGAAAAATCTTGGGCAAAGTTTGTTTGTCTGCCTTTGGTAGGCCGCCTCAATCCGAGCATGGTTGTCCTCTTTCTACTTTAACTGAGCTTCAAGATGCCTTATCCGATCAGCTTGATCATGCTGTGTCTGAATAAAATCAGTAAACTCAGTAACCATCTGCAGGGAAGAGTAAGTTAAAAATCTAAGTCAATGAGCGTTAAGGTAAGGGTTGGGATAGAAGACATACATAGGACGTACTATTGAAAATGTTTTGAAGACGCTCTGTAGGAGAACCACTCCTGAAATAACTGTAATGGTTATCACCGATAAAAGCTTGACCCGACGACATATTTCTCAACATATCCTAAGGGGGGGGGGGCAGGAAGGGTTTCTCGAGGACCCCACCCCTGCATCCTCAACCTCGGGAGGTAGAAAATCTCTGTTCAAACTTTTTAGGGGTTCCTCTCTCCCCAAAGGTGTTTCTGCTTGAGCATTCGGGGAGCCTCTAGTGTCAGCATCATCATCGCTCGATTCAACGAATGATACCACCTGAGGAATTTTGGAAGAGATCGAGCAGTGGAATCAACTGCCTTCCTCTTCTCAGCTCGAGTACGGTAGAAGCTGATGTCAGTTGCAGGATCTTCTTGATCATCTACGATATCTCGGAAGAGCTTAAAAAGATCAGGATGAAGATTAACCTGCTCATCAGGCGGTACCCTAACTCCTTTCTTGTTCCCAATTGCAAACTGCTCTGCAGACACTTCATTGACCAGGGAACTAGGCTCACCAGACAATGCACCACTAGGATGCCCTCCTTGCCTACCTTTATCCTTTAACACTCTCGGAGCACTATCAGTTTCAAAAGGGCCGCTCGGATCGCTTTATTCCCCTACGGTCGGCTGAATAACTTCTTCAGGATTATACTCAGGAACTTGCTTATTTGCCTCATCGAAATCCTCATCCTCATCCTCATTCTTATCAGAATCATCATCGGGAGAAGCAATCCCTTCCTTATTTTGGTAAGAAACTCCCTTGCGACTCCCTTAAAAAATCAATTTCACCGAACGAGCCTGGACGTCGCAGACGATGTCTGAGTCATACACTGAATACAAATAAGTTAGAAAAGACTGAACAAAATGAGAAAAATGAAAACTAGAAGATATTCTACTTACGACGTCTACGATAATCTGAAATCTGAGGAAAGAAGCCAAGAGAAATCATTTTCTTCTCATTAAAAAGATAAGACCTGCTTTTTTTCTCCAGAGTACGCGCTGCCGCTAGAGCAAGGTTAGTCAACTCAGCATCAGTAAAGTAGATCGCGACTTGTTCCAGTGATCAGAAGAGCAAAAGAAACGGAGAACATGTAATACTTCCCGATCTTCCCCAACTTAAAGCTCCATCTCGAGTCCCAAGTTCCCTCCAGCAAAAAAACTAGCTATTTTTCCAGTGATTGTTTGAGGTAGGGAAACCCCACACAAAGCCTTTCTTCTTGATGTCCGAGGAAATATCGACTCCTCGGTTCACCTTCGTCCCTTCAGAAATCCAACTATTTGGCCGGCTGGATGGAAGAAAGTAAGTTTCAGTTCGATCAGATTGCTTTAGAGTATAAAAGTGTCTAATTTCGTGAGGAGAAGACGGTGGCAAGTTCATCTGGATCCACATGTGACACATACACATCAGGATCCTATAGTTCTTCGGGGCAAGCTGGGCAGGAGCGATCCCTGCCTCAGCAAGGAACCACGCAATGAAAGGTTAAAGAGGAAGAGTCACACCGTAATAGAGCATGGATCCATAAATTGCTACCATGCCCGGAGGAGGGTTACACATAGCTCTATTACCAGTATGAACCATTAAAACTGAATCATCTAGATCGAATCAAGCACGATACTTCTCGATCTCTGCTTCCCCGACCATGTTCGGTTCGACATCATACGCACTCAAAAAATAAAGTGAGAAGGGAATTCGAAATGCACTGTGCTTTTCTTCAACATCCTTCTCATCAACTACTTGCCTTCCAATCTGAATACCGTTTGAACCATGTTTGTTAACCGTACGGTTACTCTGATACTTTCCTATGCTAGATCATAAAGGAACCCTGTGATCAAAAACAAAAGACTTAGAGCTGGAAGAAAATTCAGAGCTAGAAATGAAGCGAACATCCAGATAAAGTCAGGAAACATCAACATTTAGAAAATCAGGCTCATTAGGAGGTGTTTCCCCCAATAATCTATGAACATAAGAAACCAATTGAAAATCTCCACGCTCAAGCGCATCGAAAGCTATAACAAAATGGCATTGTCGTGAAACAGGATCCATATGAACTGACCTTTAAAGCAGATGCGCAGAAACTAGGAAAAGCCTCGATGAAGAATCAAGATGAATCTGTGCACAAGAAAACCTGGGTTTTTTATTTCTTTCTGTGAAAATTGAATAGGAACAACCCTCTTCAGTTTAAATAAACTACTTAAATGGTCGAAGACAGGAAATCCCAAGGTTTTAAGAAGCAGGAAAAATCAAAAGGAAGGGACATTTGGTGACATAAGCAGCGTATACGATAGTCGACGAGTCGCGTCTAATAAATGCCCATATAAATACCAAACAATAGAAAGACATGTGTCGTGGAAAGAACTGTTCAAGCTGTCAGGATTTCAAAACATCGCAATCATTGAGATTTCCCATGAAGGGACAAAATTGCACATGCGTGGTAGCCATTGAGACACGTCATTTATGCGAAGCGTTGTTTAATGATTGTTATTCATATATTAATGAGGCATTAAAGAAGGGAAAGATAAAAAGCCTAGTCGGAAGGTCAATTAAAATATTTTAACCAAAATGAATTCTACTCGGTAAAAATATTTTAAGGGGGTATTGTTGTATGTATATCTTATTGAATGTACACGTCATCGACTGGTAAGACGATCCCTTAAAAAATAGCCAAATGGGCATCCGAGCTGGCAATTAGAAGACACCATCCAAGATATCAATAAGAAATAAGAACCCGAGTAAGTCCGAACACGAGTACTCAGCACATTATGTTCTACTCGGGACAACACAAGAAACTCGAGTAAAGAAGTTCAACATATGATTCACATATGTAGGTAAGCCCGAGAATCATACTCCAATACGTAAAACCTTCGTGTCAATAGAGTTTCTAGAAGGATAAAACACCAGACAAGGAAACAAATCCCAAATTAGACAACAACTCTACTATTCCAGAAGACTACACGCCGATAAGAAAATAAGTCTTAAACGGATTATGCCACCTGAATCCCATTAAGATTCAAACTCGATCTTGACAAGGTCTCCGAAATAGGAAAGGAGATAAAGACGACTTTAACAAGCAACCAGTCTTGATTAAAATACAATTCTTTTTTTCTTACTTGTGCAACAAGGATTAGGGTTTCATGCACATATAAATAGGCCCATAATCTTATTGTAAAAGAGAGAATGATATAGAAAAACAACACAATGAGTAATCACTACAAGAGAGATGCAAGAGAGATCGAGTGGTGTAATTCTTTTTTTAAATAGTGGATTTGGCTTGGTTATCCATTCAACCACCTGTGTTATAATAACTTCGATTGCATTCTCTTTCTCTTTCTCTTTTGACAGGTTATAAACAAACTCAATGTTGTTGACTTTCTCATCCATCAAGAAATTGATGTGAACACCATATATTTTTATTTAATTTTTCTTTGTTTAATTTACTCATTTTAATTTTAATTTTATTAAATTAAGGGTATTTTAATTTTATTAAACAAATATTTTTTTATTTTCTATTTTTTTAACATGTGGCATGTTCTCTATTTAAAGACAAAATTACCCATACAACAGTTAAGTTTGACTGACTATTGACCAACAAATGGACCAAATTGATGTATTTATGAAAAGTAAGGGATCAAGGGTCTTAAAAAATCAAACACACTTAAAAAGTTAAGCTTTCACCAATATTTATGGACTAAAATGGTAATACCCCCTTTTTACTTCTATTTTTCTATTCTATATTAAAAAATTGAGTCTAAATTCGAAACTAAATTGACTCTTTTTTGGACTCAGGTGGATGCGGATATAAATTATTCCATCATTTTATTAATTATTTATTGTACAAAAAACTTTTTAAATTCCCGGTCAAAGGTGATTTCGTTAACGAAAAGCTTTCAATACTACCCAATATGCCCTTTTTTTCCAAATATTTTTATGAATACATTTTTTAATATAGAACTAAGTTTTTTTTTTGGAATTGCCATTCAAAAAATAAAAAGTTATTCATTGCAAAAATTAGATGTCTCTAGAGACTTTCATTTTTACTTTTATGATATTTTCAACTTTAGAACATATATTAACTTATACATCATTTTCAGCTATTTCAATTGGAATTACAATTCATTTAATAAGTTTATTAGTTGATGAAATCGTAGGATTATAAGAATCATCATAAAAGGGGATGATAGCTACCCTTTTCCATATAACAGGATTATTAGTCACTCGTTAGATTTATTCAGGGCATTTCCCCGTTAAGTGATATGAATCATTTATCTTTCTGGTTAAATTCATACTAGAACCACCTTGATTCAATAAGGATTCCCTGATTAAAAACCATTGAATCATCATTTATGCAATGAGTAGTATCAATATAATGAATAAAACTAGAAAGAAAAGTTTGTTCTTTGAGCAAAATCAAAGTACAAATGGGAATTTGAAAGAAGAAAACTTATTCAATTGAAAACTTTTTTCTTTGGAAAAATTTGAGCCTGGTCTTTTTTTTTTCATGACCTGGTTTGGTTAGTACCCAATCGAGCCGTTTTGTTTCTATTCCAATGAACCATTCCGCTGGATCATAGAAAAAAGGATTTAGATGGAATTAAAGTGTCATTTCTTATTATTTATTATTCTTTTGTTTCTTCGTCATTTTTTTTGTTTAATTTACTTTTACCGGATACTCAAAAAAAGGAAAAAACAGAATGATATATTTTCTTTTCCACAATGGACATCTTATGATTGATATCAAAATAAAGAATTTCTTTTTTTTGCCCATTTTTTTATTCTTGATATATATCCATAAATTTTTGTACTATGGAATAATAATTGAAGTTGGAATTTATTGCTACATTTTCCTAAAAATCTTACTTACTATAAGCTTAGTGTAAAAAAATTCGTTATTTTTTAATGGTAACTTAGTTATATCATGTAATATCATTTTTCTATTTTTCACTTTGAAATTTTTTGAAAAGATTGAGAAAGGTTCAAATTAACTACGAATAGAAAATTTCATTTTAGTTTCAATTGTTTTTACATAAAAATTGAAAAATATATATATATACGTATAAGTGGAAGGATGTGAGAAAGAGAAAAAAGAAATATTAATAAATTCGATATGATCGATAAGTCAACTCATGAATCCGTTCATAGAATAAAAAATTCAAGAGCCTCGAGCTAATAAAAACTGAGAAAATTGATTTAAGGAAAAAAGATTCACACATAACCATTAATCGAGAAGTAATGGGAACACATAAACCCAACGGTTCGATTCTAGTTGAACCGAAATCGGAACCGAACCTCCTAGAGGAAGGTTCCGGTTCATCCGGTTCTGTATGTTTCGTTCTTTTTTTTAACCCATATCACAAATCTCAAATTCTTGTATGCTCTGAACCTGTTATGGCTTGAATTTCTTTGTATAAATTTGTGTTGTTATCTAACTGTTGATTTTTTTAACCTCTGTTTGTTGGATTAATTGAAGATCTGGAGATTGTAAAGGCGGAAGGAAAAGAGACTGAATATGAGAAGTAGATGGAATTAGAGAAAGAGAGAGAGAGAATATAACTTATTAGGAGTGTGTAATTATCAACATAGATTTTATATTCCCATTTCATTCGTTTATATAAAAAGCAAAAGAACAGCACTAGCCGAACATTAAAATAAGTTCCAGTCAAAAGGACGAAGAGGAGAAGAGGCTTTCTCGGTGTTGCGAAGAATCTTGAAGATCTAGGAGAAAGAACAGAGAATCTGTTAATAGATGGAGCCGTCGCCGTCCTAGCCCGGAGGAAAGTGAAGATGAAGTTTCCTTTTTATTTTTTTATTTAAATTAGCTAAAGTTCTTTGGGCTCGAAAAATAAATGACACTATTTAAGAGGGGTGTTATGCAAATATCACCAGTTTAGTAATGTAAGTTTAAAAGGCACCAATTAACGTAAAGAGACGAGAATACCCCGACAAATTTGAAAAAGAGAAAAAGTTGTCGTTTTGTGAGTCTGAGAAAAGCAACAGTGAGAAAGAAACCGACGACAAGAAAATCTACTGCTAATTGACCAGAACGGGAATACAGTAGATTTCGCAGTGATTGACAGAGGTAAGTTCAATTTGTTTTATTTATCGATTTGTTATTGATAACTTATCATTGCATTTTAGACTTGTTTTGTTGATTGAAATTGTAGATTAGGGTTGACAATGGTTGTGGTTTTGGTTTGGGTTTGAAATGAGGTTAAATATGTTATGAGGAAGATGAAATTATGGTATCGAGCTTTGTTTTTTTTTAAAAAAAAATCGAGATTATTTCAAGCGAAATCGAGGAAATTTTATACTAAGATTCGAGGAAATTTATCGTACGATCGAGATTATTTCTCAAAGGATCGAGAACATTTTCAAAGCATCGAGAATATTTTTAAAGGATCAAGAAACTGTTTGAAACGGTCGAGAATATTTTTCGAACGATCAAGATTGTTTTTCGAAGGGTCGAGATTTTGTTAAATGATCGAGAAGATTTTTCAAAGAATCGAGAGGTTTTTCAAAGGATCGAGACTATTTTCAAGGGATCGAGAATTTTTTAAAATGATCGAGAAAATTTTTCTAATGATCGAGAATATTTTTCAAATGATCGAGAATATTTTTCAAAGGGTCCAGATTTTATAAAATGATCGAGAAGATTTTTTAAAGAATCGAGAGGTTTTTCAAAGTATCGAGACTATTTTGAAAGGATCGATAATTTTTTTAAACGATCGAGAATATTTTTCTAACGATCGAGAATGTTTTCCAAAGGGTCTAGATTTTATAAAATGATAGAGAAGATTTTTCAAAGAATCGAGAATTTTTTCTAACGATCGAGAATGTTTTTTAAAGGGTCGAGATTTTTTATAATGATCGAGAAGATTTTTCTAAGAATCGAGAGGTTTATAAAAAGGATTAAGACTATTTTCAAAGGATCGAGAATGTTTTCAAATGATCAAAAATATTTGTCTAACTATCGAGAATGTTTTTCAAAGGGTCGAGATTTTATAAAATGACGGAGAAGATTTTTCAATGAATCGAGAGGTTTTTCAAAGGATCGAGACTATTTTCAAAGGATCGAGAGGTTTTTCAAAGGATCGGGACTATTTCTAGATGATCGAGAACTTTTTCAAAGGATCAAGAACTTTTTCAAAGGATCGAGAATATTTTCTAATTTTTTTTCCAGTTTACTGATGTATTGTTTTTTTGACATTGAAGATGACGAGCAGGTTGAAGGATTTGCTTAAAACTCCAGAGGGAGATTGGTTTAAGGGAAAATTGACCTGAAACGACCATTTTGAAACCCTCGCCCTTATAGACGATGCACTTAACCGGGTCCCTAAAGATTTTGTTGTTAAGGATATGCGTCGGTTCATGGCCTTCTGTTTCGGGCATTTCATGTCGATGTACCGGAAGCTGAAGTTTTCGGGATGTGCTATTCATCAGCTGTTGTTACGAGAGTAGGACCATGACGGGCCGACAGATGAGATGCGGTTCTTGTTAGGGAACCATGTGGTCAGGTTTTTGAAGGTGGAATTTAGCCTCATCACCAGATTACGTTTTGGAGTCATACCGAACACGAGTATGTATGTTGCAGTGGAGAATGGCATACATCAACAATACTTTCCTTGACACGATGAGGTATCGTTGGATGACTTGAGGGTTGTTCTTACTAGCGGAGAGTTTCAACAGGCGTAAGATGCTGTGAAGTTGTGCCTCATTTACTTGTTGAACTGGATATTGATGGGGGTGGATGAGAGATTGAAAATTCCAGTTTGGCAGTTTCGAATGGTAAAGGACTTCAATGCCTTCGATGCATTCCCATGGGGGGCCAGTGTCTATGGGAATTCTATCTTTTTCATTCAAGCATGCATTACCGCGACGATGTGATTAGAGACGCCAGTAGTCATAGGGCGATGTTGTACATTCCGTGGAGGGGTACGACATTTACGGTCTGTCACATGCCCTTTTGGTAAGAAATTTGATTTCCAACATATACATTAAATTTCGTTTCCAAAATTGTTTTGGATTATAACTGTACTTATCTTTTATGCAGATATTTGCTTTTGAGGTGATCCCTAAAATGGGCCTCGATTTCGGGACTCGAAGGGTTACAAACATTTCTCCTCGTATGTTAAAGTGGGAGTTGACCAAACAACCTAGAGGGAAGAAGCAGGACAAGATTTTTAGTGCTAGGGTAATTATTTAATTTGTTAACCGTTATATTACTTACTATAAGTAACAATGACATTCATCTAACTAAGCTTTCAGATGTTTGCGAGGATGGAAATTGTGCCCACAACAATTAAGGCGGTGGCACAGTACTTCGCAGGTCTAAGTGAGGGGGGGAGCCCGTATATGCAGGACGACAGGGTTCACCTTCCTACTGTCCCTGATCCGACTATTAGTGCAGATTGTTCTAAGGAGGAGAGTGGGGATGAGAGGTGCAGTGAGACGGAGCCTTCAGACTCAACAGATGCAGATTTTAATGGCATGGACACTGGAGGATCTTAGTCGTCTCCTCGGTGAGTAAGGCGTAGAAGGGTTCAGTTTTCCACCCTAGGGCCTGGTGCCGCTACAGGGGATTCTCGTGCAAGCATTGGACTTGATGAGGAGGTAAGTTGAGATGGTAGTTTTGTTTTAATTAACAAGATCTGTTGTTGTTTTAGTACTAACAATGTTGCATGATTTCAGGCCCCATGGGAACATCAGTTCAACGAGTTGTGTGAAGCCATCCGGAAGAGTGAGGATGATCGACAACAACAGCACCAGGAGTTGCTGGATTTGATTCGGAAGAGCGAGGAGGATCAACAACAACAACAACATAGGGAGTTGCTTGCATTGATCGGGGGCCTTCAGGGCTTTAGGACGCACATGTATCAGCATAGGGAGGATCCACATACAGGAGGGGCAGTTCTGGAGAGTGGGACTAAGTCTCCCCCTCCCCCTCCCCCTCGGAGCGAGCAGCTGGCCCTCTACCCCCTCAGAGTGAGGGGCAGGCTCCCCCTCCCTTTTTGAGCAAGCAGCCGCCCCCTTCTCTAGCTCGGAGCAAGCAGCAGGCTCCCCCTCCACCTCCGAGCGAGCAGTAGGCTCCCCCTCCACCTCCCCTCGAACAACAGGCTCCCCCTCCCCCTCCCTCTCTGAGCGAGTAGCAGGCTCCCTCTCCACCTCCGAGCGAGCAGCAGGATCCCCCTCCACCTCCCCTCTAGCAGCTGGCTCCCCCTCCACTGACTACTTCGATCCAGCCACACATGGAACGAAGCTCCCCATCGCAGCACTCCCAGGCGGGGGGAGTTTGACAGCAGAGACCTGTACTGAAGTGCGGTTGGCAGTTGCTTAGCCCGTACATAGATCCATGCCGACCTAAGAGGGTGAGGGTAATACTTGAGGGACCTGACCTTGTATTTAATCCCCACGGACTGGTGGATGGTGACCAGTTGAAGGCTTACCGAGCCTTTAAGAAGAACGTAAATGGGGAACTGTAAGTAAATTTCTTTGTTATTTAAGTGGCAACTTTTCTTCTTATGAATTAAATAAATGTGTAGCTGTTGGAACGTTAAAGCAGACGTGATGTTGATTTGCTGGAGCCAGTTGATGCTGCATGGTTCCATCAGATGCAGACCAACTTCATGGATGTTGATAATGAGGTACGTGGGATCATAAATTCTATTTTTAATATATGTTTTACATGTGTAAGCCTCCTAACACTTTATTACGTGTATATATTCCCAACATATGGACGTGTACCTCCATATTCTTCAGAAGTGTCAACGGGCTTTCCTGAATGTGTACAGTCAGATGGTCATCATATTGGATACACAGGTTTTTGTAAGTACTGAAATTAGTAATGATTACTCATGCTTGTAGATTTGTATGGAAAACATTAATAATTTTGAGTTGGTGTTTCTACAGTCTTTTCTAGAGCACCAATACAGGAAAATGATGCCTCGTGATTCTCGCGGGGAGATCACCCCGACGCGGTGGAATGTTTTGAGGTCTTGGTGGAAGGATGAGGACCTTACGACGGTGCTTGGTGGGGCCCCGATTGGATGTTGTCTGTGGCACGAGGTTGACATGGTAAGTGTTACCTGGTTTGTAATTACAAATATAAATGTATTTGTACATCTTAACACCTGCTGTTTATGTTTACAAGTCCTGATATAGTGCAACATTGGGCACCAACATTGGCTATTGGTGACTGTCGACCTCACATGAGGGAAGATGTTTATAGTCGACCTCTCGAGACAGGAGGTCCCAATGCATATCCGGAAGCAGCAGATAGCCCCGTTATGCTACTTTGTGCCCTCGATGTTGCATCAGACCAGGTTTCATACTGTGCGACCGGCTGAACTTAAGAAATTTGATAAGACAAGTAAGCCCTTCTCAGTCAGCGTGGTGTCCTAAAAACGTATCCCCCAGCAGAAGAAATCGTATGACATTTTGTAATAGTAACTTTGAGATTGTGTTAATATAAACCTAATGTTTTATTAACGCTTGTTAATGTGTCTAACTGCAGGGGTAACTGTGGTCCCCACACGTTTAGATTGACCGAGTACTTACTGGTGGACATAAAGTTTTTCGATTGGTCGGAAGATGATATGGGGATAATTCGGGAGAAGATAGCAGTTGAAATATTTGCAAAATCCTGACCCGTTTAGATTTATGCAGTAATTCATTTGTATATGTACCAATTTTTTTTGTATATGTACCAATTCTTTTGTATATTTACAAATTCTTTTGCATGTGTACCAATTCTTTTGTATATGTACCAATTCTTTTATATATTTACCAATTATTTTGTATAAAAATGTTTACATTTGTATATATACAAATCATATTTAAATTCAATTGCATTTAAGTTAATGAACAAGTCATACGAGTTCAAATTATCACAAGGTCATCATGATAACGCCTCAAATCATTCCACGGTGGAGTCTCTAGTAGGGCACGTCTGTCTGTTGTGACCAACTGTATGACAGATACTACACTTACGTTTGTATTCCTCAGGAATGACTCTGCTCGGACCTTTAGTAGTCAAAGCTGGGTTAGAACATCTCCTCGAATTATGCCCTGGTTGTCCACATCATCTACACTTCTGTGTAGTTGTTCTCTCCGAATACGAGATATGGCGTGAAGCCCTCGGGTGGCCTGCTTGTCTTCTGGAGCTTGGATTCAAAACGGCTCACTCAGCAATGTCAGATGGCACAATCCAGGTGGAAGGATGTCCAACCAGTATAATAGGAACCGAGTACGTATCAATAAGTGTTTGATGCTTGTAATAGTATGCACACAGGGATGTGAAATCCATGTTTCGGTCCCTGTAAAAACATTGAAAATGATAAGATTCACATTTAAGTAATATTAATTATAGACAAAATTGTATGATGTACCTTGCGGCAGCGAGAGGGTGAGAACATGGAAGAAGGTCCATTTGGAATTTGTTGCATGTGTAGATCTTCCCGGCTAAGTCAACGGTCCACTGTTTTCCAGCCCGCTTCATCGAGAATATATTCCAGTCAACAAGATTAACGGTCATAAAATTGCACTTATCAACAAGTTTTAGGATCACAAGATGTGCTGCTTCAGTCAACTGATGACGCATGGATTGTGCAGTCCTATGACGATCATGAAACCAACGTTGTAGCATATTCTTAATGAACTCTGCTAAACTCAACATAGGCAGTTGCTGTGCAAATTTTAGGCATGAGTTTATGCATTCTACAACATTTGTTGTCATGACCCTAAACCTTCTGTCGGGGCAGTGTACACGGGACCACTTGTGTGGATCGGCATCAATTACATATTCATATGCATTCGGGTGCAGGTTTCGTAACTCTTCCATGTGCCGGTTATATTGCAACTTTGTCCATTATTACGACAACATCCTTTCCATGATATCGCTTTTTAATATTTTCATAAAAGTGCCAACAACATATGGTATGGGTGGCATAAAGGAACACTTTAGAAATCCCTATTTCAATGCTTGCATGTCGATCAGAAATGAAAATCAAATCATCTATATTGCCAAGGGCACCTTTCAAGCAATCCAAAAACCACTCCCATGATAGGTTATTTTCCGAGTCACCGTACCCAAAAGCAATTGGATAAACCTGTTCATTCCCATCTTGTGCAGTTGCAACAAACATTGTGCCCCCGGATCTACCCTTTAAATTGGTACCATCAATGGCAATAACTGAATGCATACACCTCTGGAATCCTCTGAGTGAGGCACCCAACGACATGAAAAAGTATAGGAATTTACCAATTTCATCACACTGTAAGTCAGTAATAGTTTCTAGATTTTGTTGTTCCAACACGTAAACGAATGATGGCAACAGTTGGAAGCTTTCCTCATGTGTTCCATAGGTCAGTGACAATGCATAATCAAGGGCTTGATATGCCTTACTGTAAATGATTTGGATGCCATACATTGTTTTCATTTTGACGATTATGTCCTTCAGACGCATTAGCCGACTATCCTGTTGCTGCAATCTAGGTGCAACCACTTCTCCAATTATGAATGCACTAGCTTGTCGATGGCGGCGGTGAATCTCCTCAAACAGACAAGTGTGTTCGTTGATAAAACTTCTTACTTGAAAGTATGTCGTTTCATCTCTCCTAACCGCTCTTAACTTCTACGTGCAGTTTTCCATCAAACAAACCAGATGTAATGTTGTCTTATTCAACCTTTTCACCTTCTACTCGAAGTTGTGCCGCATTGCAAAATGCCCAGCCAATCTCTTCAAATCCATTTTAGTAGGAAAAAATTGACCTTTATATATCATGATGGTAGGTTCATCTTCTACCAAGTTCCTGTTGTAGGGAAAAAACGGTTGAGAAACGCAGCGGAAACGTGTTAAAAAATGAAATTAGGGTTTGCGTATAAATAAAAAATTTCCCTTTTATGCAACGAGAACCTTAACCCTAGATTAATTGATGTAAATAAAAGTATCGTACCTTTTTCGCGTGATGATTGAACAAGCGCCTAATTGATTCTGCAAGATCTTCCAATCCAATCATGAATGTGAATCACCTAGGAGTGTGGGCTCCCTTTCTTTAAATTGTATTCCTGAGGATGGAGACAAAGCAAAATTCTTTTCTTTGTTAGTTACAAATATCCTCCAAGAGAAAAATCCAAGAACGTCTGGTCACTTGTGAATTATCAATCAATTTGATTGAAACTCGCGTGAACCTTGATTCAATATTGTACACAAAACCCTTTTGATGTAAAGGATATTAGTATACTATTTAATACAAAAACGTTCCCCTTTTTTCTCTTCTAGGCCGAATTCACACACACCCTTTATCTATGAGTGGATCGAATTTTGTCTAGAGCAAAAACTGATTTTTCTCCCTCAAAATTCTCTCTTGCTATGCCAAATTCTCTCTTGAAAATTACCTAGGCATGGCCGAAATTTTCATCATAGAATTCATAGGGCTGGCCGAAAATCACACACATATATATAAAGGATCATAAATCCTTTCCTTAGAAGGATTTACTTGGTTGGCAAGAATCCTTTCCTTAGGTGGATTTATTTGGTAGTTAAGAATCCTTATCTTAAAGAAATTCTATCCTTTTGTATATATATATATATATATATATATATATATATATATATATATATGGGCTGGCCGAATTTTATACGATATAGATTAGGATCACAAATCCTTTCCTAAGAAGGATTACTTGGTAGTTAAGAATCCTTTCCTTAGGTAGATTTACTTGGTGGTTAAGAATCCTTTTCAAAAAGGAATTATATCCAAACACCAAGACTCCTAATCCAACTCAAAAGTGTATTTGTAACCATATTAAAGACTTCCTAATTTGATTAGATAAATAACTCCTTTTATTTATCTACTTATCAAATATAATCTTTAACATTAACTATACTATCAACAATAGTATAGTTTTTAGGAGACCATCTCCTAATAGAAAAAAGTTTGACTTTTAATTAAATAATTAATTAATCAACAAATTAATTAATTTCCATTTAATTAAAAAATAATAAAATAAAAATAATATATTTAAGCTATTCACCATAGCCATTGCCGCCCATACCTAGTATAAAGGCCATATATTATTTTTCTTATTTTATTAAATCCATTGGACCTTAATAAAAAGTCCACATGTGAACTAGACCTATTCTTACAAAAAGAAACAAGTTCACATGCCTTATTACAATTCTAGATGGACCCCTAAATTGGTCCGGTAGAATATATCAAGTGATCCATACAAGTTCGTGTGAATTGGGGATCTTGGCGGGCTATCTAAATTTAAGCTCCAATAGACACAACCCAATCAAAATTAACAAATGATTCACTTAGGTCCAATCTATTTAATTTTAGTTCATTCTACTAAAGAACTAAAATTGAACTCTTAAATAAAGATAGAATAAGTTGATGTTACTCATTCGTACCCTAGACAACCTTATTGGAGAAAGTGTATCCCCGTGAAGAATACCAGTAATCGCCAAGAGCTCATAGGCCACTTATAGCTCTCCAAGTTACCATATTTACTCATATGACCACATTTTGAACTTGGATATTTTGACTTTTCTAGAAGCCATGTTTCAATAGACACTATTGAAAACTTAACTTTAAGATTTAATATCCAATACCTCAAAACATCCATATGATGGTATTTTTCTCTCGTTTAATAAATGGAGCCACGATGTCCATATCTATAAATGAAGTCCTCTATCGATTAACAAATGAATACCACCAAACTATCGAAGATAGACTATGTTATATAATCGTACTCATTGATAGCTCAAATGATAACATTTGTAACCATAAGTCCATCATTTATCTCAGGATTAAGATAGACTCTCCGATTGTCTTCAAATGAAAACTTTTATCCATTGACGGTTCTAGATAAAGTATTTCATTTTGATCCTATTCAATGCACCTAGTGCACTAGATTCTTTTACCCAAAGACACCACACTTCGATGATTTTAGACTCATCATAGCACATTTGATCCCACTCAAATGCTAGTAAAAGAATCTACAACTTTGACAAGATAAAGCCGCCTAACCTTCTATCTTAAGTTGTAAATATTAGTCAAGACTAACTAAAGAATTGTGTCTACCTCATACATATCTAGATGTATGAACAATTCTTCTTTTCTTATAGTCTTTTGACCTTATGATTATTTACTTTTGACAATTATAATAATTAAACTATAAATGATATAAGATTTGTTAAACTAGAAATCACTTTATTCATATGAAAAGATTGTTAATTACAATAGTACACTCTTGCTATCGAGCATAATCCTAACACCTGTTTCCACCCATACCAAACGAGCATGATTCTGCTCCTGGAATAACCCACGTTCTGGCATTCTCAGAATCAGTTGGAGTTACATCAGGCCGGACCTCAGATGTCTCTGCTATATCTACTGCAGTGGAACTACATCTGTGTACACGTCTTGCACGTCTTTTCGTTTCGAACGGTTCTTTATATTCTTCATTATTCACTACATTATGTATCGGATGCAAATTTGGCTCATTAGCCACCTCAAGAATTGGTAAGTTATGAGGTTCATTGTTCCGCTCATTGTTCATGTTATTGTACATCTCATTGTATTGGTGGTTGTACTGCCCAACATTCATTTCAATTTGACAACCGAAATCATCGTCCAATTGAGCTCCAACTATATCACCAGGGTCGGCTACTTTCGGTGGGACACCACATAGGTTTTCCCTATCGTCAATCCCACTTCTTTCTGTGAACAACTGGTTGCTTCCGTCTGAAGATCGAAAATGTTGGGTGTTATCATAAGGAGGGATTTCTTCGCCGATGACACCTCCTGCAACCCTCTCAATTAAACTGACACATATTTGAGTGTTCACTTTATCTTCCCCTGGCATAAATAAAACATCGTTGTCATTTCTTATAAATGTGCGACATGTTGCCCCAGGAACGATTGATATAGATTGTAGATCAGTAATGTATTTGTTCACATCGTACTTCATAACGGTTTGTACGATCGACACCTGCTCTTCGTAAGAAATATTTCTTGACACATACATTCCTTGGTTATCGAAACCAAGAAACCTACGACTTCCATCAGGTAATTGCTCCCATCGACCGTTGTAAGATATGACTAATCTAACCTGATCCATTGTCCTGTGAAAATCATCATCACAAACAATTATTAACAAATAAAAAAAATTACTTTTACAATTACTAAGAATTTCAAAAATTTCTCAATTGTAAGGGATCGAGAACATGTTCTTCGAGGTCGAGTTTTTTTTGTAATGGATTGAGAACATTTACAAACGGATCGAGCTTTTTGGAAAGGGATGGAGAACATTTTCTAAGTGATCGAGCTTTTTTCAAATGGATCGAGTACTTTTTATAAAGGATCGAGAACTTTTTTAACGGTTTGAGAATATTGTACAACAGATCGAGAACTTTTATAACGGTTCGATTCGAGAACTTTATCGAGGGATCGAGAACTTTTATCAAGGGATCTAGAACTTTTTCTAAGGGATCGAGAATATTTGTCAAATTATCGAGAACTTTTTAAAACGGTTCGAGAACTTTTAACAAGGAAATGAGAATTTTTTCTAAGGGATCGATAATTTTTTCTAAGGGATCGAGAACATTTCTAATGGTTCGAGAACTTTTTTAAGGGATCAAGAATATTTGTCAAATTATCGAGAACTTTTATCAAGGGATCGAGAACATTTTCTAAGGGTTCGAGAACTTTTGTCCAGGGATCGAGAACTTTTCCTAAGGGATCAAACATTTTTTTGTCGAACATTTTTTTCAAATAATCGAGCTTTTTTCGAAACAAACAAAAGCTCGTTCAAATAAAAAATAAGCTCGATTCATCTTTAAATATTATCGGTCACACAAGAAAAAAGCTCGGATCTTTTCAATGTTCATACATGTTCTTACAGAGACGAGGAAACAACATATATTATCGAGGAATGGATACATTGTTTACCCATACAGAAATGAATGCAAAATATCTGAAATGCATAAAAGGAATTTAAGTGAAGAACATAAATATTTGTTACCTTCTAGTGCAGAATCTAGAAAGAGACAACTTTTTTAGAGAGAGAGACAAGTTTTTCAGACTACTTTTTTGGGGAGATACCGACGAGTTTAGAAAGTTGCTTTTTAAAAATTAAAGTTTAGGGGCAATTTGGGTAGTTCACCATAATAAGTGCCTTTTAAACTTAAGTTATTAAAAGGGTGACATCATCACAACACACGTTAAAAAAGGTGACATATCTCACCATTTCCACAAGTTCTTTTTATAAAAATAAATTACATTTGAATCTATAAAAAATATATATATTTCAAAAATAGTTTTGCCATTTTTCTCAACCTTCCTATTGATTCTAACAATCTTTGAAACCAAATGATTAGATTAGGAATTTTTATGTACAAAAATGGAAAAAATACCTGCCAAATGTTTATCAAAATCGTTTACAATTAAAATAAAATATGTTGAAAATCTAAGACCAAAGGACTCATATCTAATTTTCATAGACATCGATTTTCTTGGCACAAATTGAATTCCAGTTTTTTTCAAAATTGAAAGTCGTTAAAATTCATATATGAATTATCTTTAAAGTTTGTCTTTCGACCTATGTAGCACGGATACGGGTACATGATACGAATATGACACGATATAGGTCCAAAAACTAGGTTACAGATACAATTGAATACATCAATTAAAATAATATATATTTATATTTAAAAATAATAATAAATAAAAAAATATAATATATTTCTTTACAATTTCGTTTTGATCTCTAAAATTCTGAAATTATGATTTGACATGGAAATGGTGAGAAATGTTACGTTTTTTAACTTTTGTTGCACCTATGTGAGTGGTTTAATAACTTATGTTTAAAAGTTCAACGTTGCCTACCATTTCTTCTTCAACTCGATGTTTTTCAGCACAACAAGGTAATATATCTCTTAAATCATAAATTTTCTATATATGTGTTTCTGAATCTTGTAACATTTTATTGTGACTTTTCATTTGTTCTCCGAGTCTTTTGTAAACCCGAAGGTGGTTTTATGTATTTTGAATTTCCAACCGTTTCGAAGATCTTTCCAATCATTTATAAGGTATGTACGAGACTTTGTCTGAGCCTTTATAAACACTTTCCGAGCCTTTTACATAAGGCTCCAAGCCTGTTACATAAGTCTCGAAGATTTATGTAAAAGGCTCGGAGCAGGCTTGGAGCCTTTTACATAAGGTTCCGAGACTTTTACATAATGAGACTATTAAAGTAGTCTCCAAGCCTTTTTAATATCCCACCCGTGCCTTTGTAAATGTAATCCAAGCCTTTTGTATAAACCTTTTTGTTAGCCTTCTGTTAACATCTTATTCAGACATCTGTGAAAATATTTTTATAGTCTTGGTTGTTTTCGATAATGGTTTGTGATGATTAATTTGGAAGCAGAATGAACCGGGTTAGAATAGTAATATAGTACAATGATCAATGGGAGCAGTTACCTGACGGAGGTCAGAGGTATATTGGATTCGATAATCAAGGAATTTATGTGTCAAAGAATATGACATACAAAGAAATTGTTTACGATCTTGCATAACGTTATGAAGTATAAGGTAAACAAATACAATGTTGATCAACAGTCAAAATCAATCGTTTCTGGCATAACATGTCACACATTTATAAGAAATGACGATGATGTTCAGTTTATGCTAGAAGAAGATTGGGTGATCCCTCAAATATGTGTTAGTCCAATTGAGAGGACAGTTGGAGATGTGATAGGGAATGATAATGCTCATTCTGGAAATACCCAACAATTTGGTTCCTTTAGCAGTAGCAACCAAGTGTTCACACAAAGGAGTGCAACCGAAGGTCGGGAAAACATGTATGTTGTCCCATTGGTAGTGGTCGACCTTGCATATGTAGTTGAACCTCAATTCAATGATGTGTTTGGTTGTCGAAATGAGATGAATGATGAGCAGTACAACTATCAATTCAATGAGAAACACATAAGCAATACAATGGCCTGTACAATGAGCAAAACAATGACCCGATCCATAAGCTGGACCATGAGTTGGATAATGAGGCAAATATTGATCCTGTAGATGATATAAAAAATATGGATTTAGAGCCTGTATAAATTCAAACATCTCGAAGACGTGTACAAGGAGTTAGTTGTATTGTACCAGATATGCCTGAGACTTCCGAGGTCTGACATAATGTAATTATGATAATGCCACAACATAGGTTATATCTGAAGCAAATTCATACTCGTTTAGTACTCGGAGAAGTAACTTCTTCGTAGCACAAGAACTAATACGCTTGATTTATAAAGGTCAATTTTTTACAACTAAAAAGGATTTGAAGAGACTAGTTGACCTTTTTGCAATTCAACATAACTTTGAAAAGAAGGTCAAAAGGTCCAATAAGACAACGTTACATCTCGTTTGCATCATTGACACCTATACAAGGAAATTAAGAGCGGTGAGGAGAGATAAAAGGACGTACCTCCAAGTCAGAAGTTTTGTCAACGAACACAGTTTGTCCCTTGGAGGAGATTCATCGTCACCACCAATAAGCTAGTGTAGTCTTAATTGGAGAAGTTGTTGCACCTAGACTTCAACAACAAGATGGTCTTCTCATGCGTCCTAAGAACATAATCGCCAATATGAAAAAAATGTATGACATCTAAATCATGTACAGTAAGACAAATCAAGCCCTGCATTATTCATTGTCACTGACATATGGAACACATGAAGAAACTTTCAAACTATTGACATCTTTTGGTTACGTGCCGGAACTGTAAAATATTGATACAATCACTGACTTACAGTGTGTAGACAATGGTAAATTTCTATAATTTTTCATGTTGTTAGAGCCCTCATTTAGAGGTTTACGGAGTTGCATGCATTCCGTTATTGCAGGTGATAATACCCATTTGAAGGGAAGGTTTGGGGTACAATTTTTGTTGCAACTGCATAAGATGGAAATGAATAGGTGTATCCAATTTCTTTTAGGTACAGTGAATCAGAAAAAAACCTTTCATGGGAGTGGTTTTTGGATTGCTTAAAGGATGCTCTTGGTCATATAGATGATCTAGTTTTCATTTCCGATCGACATTCAAGCATTGAAGCAGAGATTTCTAAAGTGTTCCTTTTTGCAACCTATACCATATGTTGCTGGCACTTTTATGAAAATATCAAGAAGCGATTTCACAGAAAAGATGTTACTGTGATAATGAACAAAGAAACTAGATCGTACACTGAATTGAAATATAACCAGCACATGGACTAGTTACATAACCCGTACAAGAATGCATTCAATAATGTCAATGATGCCGGTCCACACAAATGGTCCCGCGTACACTGTACCCAAAGAAGGTATAGGGTGTTGACAACAAATGTTGCAGAGTGTATAAACTCATTCCTAAAATTCGCACGACAACAACCTATGTTGACACTAGCAGAGTTCATTAGGAATATGCTATAACTGTAGTTTCACGATTGTCATCGAGCTATACAATACATGTGTCATCAATTGACCGATGCAACCTATCTTGTGATCCTGACACATGTCGTGTTTATATGACCGTTAATCCAGATGACTGAAACATGTTCTCCATCAAACTTAAGGGAAAACAGTGGACTGTTAACTTAGCCTAGAAGACTTGAACATGCAACAAATTCCAAATGGACCTTTTTCCATGTTCACACGCATTCACAACACCAAGGTACATTACAAGTTACAGTTTATGCTTTATATTACCCAAACGTGAATCTCACTGTTTTCATTGTTGTTGCAGGGAGCGAAACTTGGATTTTACTTCTTTGAGTGTGTTGACGTCGATTTCTAGATTATGTCAGAAAAGCCAACAATGATTGGATTTCGGCTATTGGTTCAAAGAGAAAGAGATTCAGAAAGAGTAACGAAGACAAGCTTTACGTGATAAAACTCCGATGACCAGAGAAACGTCCACGGGTGGTTGAAAGATCTACCAAGCCAAAATCCACTAAGAAAATATGATGTTTACAAGCTCTCGATCTCTCATTTTTCCCTCTGTATTTGCTATGATTGCTGTATGTTATATTGCCTATATCTTTTGGAGCCAGATTATGGGTCTATTTATATGCTTATAGGACCCTTGTCTGCTTTGTACAAGTAATACAAGATCTTTGCATTTAATTGTGATTCGGTTACTTACTTGAGGTTGATTTGTCTTCTTTCCTGTTTCGGAGTCGCTTATGGAACTCGAGTGGGATTCTAGTAGTGTAGTTATATTTGGACTTGTTTTCTTATAAGAATGTAGTTTTCTTATAAGTTATTTCCTGATTGGGGACTCTTATAATTTAATGTTCCATTTTATTTGGGATTTCTTACTGATAGATATCTTCGCGTATTTAATGACTTAATCCGTGTGAAATAAGCACCAAGTTCTTACTCGAGTCGTATTTATTCCCGAGTAAGAATAATACCTGATGGTCCAGATTAGCGCCGTTGGAGCCCGAGTGGAAGCGTTGTTTAACCAGTCCCGAGTGTTGTTAACTGATCCCAAGTAGGTTTCATTCTATATATGCTTACTCGGGCTTTTCTTCTCTTTAATGATTCCTCATAGGATATTTCCTAAGTGCCCATTTGGGTATCCACCTGGCTATTTTCTTCTTCCTGTCAATGACGTGTATGCTTGGTAAAATTCACATATGACAATACCCAATTAAAATATTTTTACCGAGTGAATTTCATTTCGGGCAAGTGTATTTTAATCGTCTTAATTTTCACTTGTCAGAATAGCCGTCTTGTCATAATAACTCGTCTTAATGGTGACCCTGTAATTTCGATTCGCTTCATCACGCGAGATCTTAAATGATGGCGACGTTTTGAAGTTCTGACGGTCGATGGCTACTTCCTTTTTTGACACGCGTCCTCGTCTCTTAGTTTTTCAATATCATTTATGAGAAATGACTTTTGCGTTTCCCCAAACGCCGCCTAAGTCATCGAGTTTCATCATAAGTTTTTTTGTTGCTTTTGAAATCCTAGGGTTTTGTGCTGTCTCTTCTTTAAATTCTTTGCTGAGAGACATTGTCGGTTTATTCTCAAAAATATTCAGCAGATATTTCTTTAAACTCAGATTTATTTATCCAGAAGTTCACGATTCTCCGTTTGAAGATCTTGTATCAATCTCAATTCAAGGTTAGTTTTAATGGGGCCATCTTCCTGTCATCGTCTCTTTAAAATCTCTTTTGATGCAGTAGAACGTGGGGATTTCCAGTTAGTATCTTGCATTAAACGATTACTGGGGGATATCCCAATAGATGAACCTCCATTCTTAGAGGTTGATGTTTCTGGGCTTCTCCCTGACGTCACTTTCAGCCCTGTATCGAGTTCTCCATCTAGTTCTTATTCTGATATTTCTGATCACAGGGTATCTTTTCGAAGGATGGGTAAGCATCAGAGCAGAAGTAAGGTATACAAGCACGGCTCGAGCAGCGTTCAGACTAGGGAACAGACTGTTAAAGAGGGTGACGTTGATGAAGTGTACAGGGCGTCTCGTCTTTCATTTTCTGATACTCGCCTGAGTGGCTTTGATACATAGCCGAATGTGGTCGGGCCAGCTGAGATAGAAAAATACTGCTCCCAATTCAACTTGCCCGACTTAGTCACTTTTGTTGCTGCGGGGGATAGAGCCATATGGAATCCTCTTGAGGGCATGGTCGCGATTTATGGATCCATGCTTTGCTACGGCGTCACACTTCCCCTTCAGCCTTTTATTGCCTGGTTTTTGGCTGAAGCAGGGATAACCCCAGCTCAGTTGGCTCTGAATAGTTACAAAGTCTTGATGTGCATGTGGCACATGTTCAGTCGATTGAACCTTTCGCAGCCTTCCCTGAATGAAATCAGGCATTTTTTTAAGCTGAGACAGGTTAGCAAAACGGGGACCCATTTTCTTGCGTCTACTCCTTCGGACGGTTGGGTTCCCAAAGAAGCAAAGTTGAATCAGGTGGTCGATGCTTCTGATGACCCAAAAAAGAAGGGTTTCATATGAGGATTCTCTATATCCAACAAATTTTGGAAGAACAGTTGGTTTTTCGCTGGAGAGGCTCTCAGGCTCGACGTCACTGTTCGATCTGGGGATTCCCGAAAGGTGTTGAGTGTTCCCCGTTTCTTCTATTCCCCCGAAGTCTGGAATAAGAAAATAATTTATTATAGCGATTCTGATCTGAAGAGGCTGACTAGGGCAGCTGTTCGTACTCTGGAGAAGAGGAGCAAGAGCTGTCGTTTCAAAGAGGATGACTTGATAAAGCTCGGCTTCTTCAAACAGATTTTGGCCCATTGCAGGCGATGTAAGTAACCCGGTGCCTTTTCTGTTGTATTTTTCTGCTTTTCATTTTCATTTCTAACATTTTTTTTTACTAGTGTTCGATACGGACGTCGTCAGCGATCTTCAAGCTCGCCAGGTGAAGGCGATTCTACAATCGAGTAGAAAGGAAGCTTTCCATCAGGGCGATGAGGGTATTACACCACCTGAGCTTGATAAGGAAACCAATACTACTGAGGAATGAATTCTCGAGTGCGTTTTTCAGGGTGCTCAGCCCCCTACTCAGGATTCTGCTGGTCCAAATGGCCAGAGTGAAGGCCCGTGTGAAGAGCCTGTTAGACGGTTTGAAGCCGGCGATGGTGGTAACATCTTGACTGATCAAGTGCTTGCAGGTGCCAAATTCTTTGAGTCATTCCAGATGATCTGCAGGAAGATCCTGCTGCTGATCTTAACTTCCATCGTTCTCGGGGTGAGAAGCGAAAGACAGTTAGTTCGCCGTCTCGTCCTCTCAAAGTTTCTCAGGTAGTCTCATTTATTGACTCCAGTGACGAAGATGTTGCGGATGAGATTACCCTGAGTGTTGGTGCTGGAACATCAGTAGATATAGCCGCTTCAGAGCCGAGTAGGGCTTCTTCTACCCCTAAAGTTGGAGATATGGGGGTTGAACCTTCAGAGGTTCCTTCTCCGTCCTTAGAGCCGAACAGGGCTTCTCCTGCCCCCGAGTTTGGAAATCTGGGAGCTGAACCCTCGGGGGTTTCTTTATTCCTTTCTCCCCAGGATATGCTACGGGAGATGTCCTCTGGTCGGGCTTTTATCGGGGAAGACCGTTGGAGCAGCTTTCGGGATTGTTCCCTGACAGAACGTCTCCAAAATGTTTTAAACGGTGCATCTTTTGTAAGTTGAATCCGACTTTTTAATTGTTTTGCTTATCCTAGATTTCTAAGTATATTCCTTTGCAGATTGTGGCCGAATTCGTTGAGCTTATTTAGACGCAGCAATATCAGGCCTATCGAATAAGGCATCTAGAGGCTCAGCTGAAGGCGAGTGAGGAGGGTCGTGCTCGAGCCGAGAAAGCTTACTAGCAGGAGGTCAGTCTGTACAAATATTTACCGACCACTGTCTGGCAAAGCAGGTTGAAGCTGAGGAAAAGGCATCTCTGGCAGAGGAGAAGGTTGCATCACTTCAAAATCTTCTATCTTCCGTTGAAAAATCCATGCTCAAGGCCGAGCAGGAGGGGAAACAGGCGAAGTCGGCGTATGACCAAAAAATTGAAGATCTAGAGCGCCAAGTGCTGACAAATGAATCCCTTTCCCGAGAGGCCAGGTTGGAACTGGAAGTTCAAGGGGTGGACCATTTTAAAAGATCCCCTGCTTATGATGCCCTACTTCTTCGGGAATTTCAACTTGGGCTAGTTTCGGCCGGCGAGTTCTTCAAAGTTAAGAATAGGGCGACCGAGAAAGCCCGAGCTAATTAGGAGTTGTCAATCAAACATCATGTGGACCGGTCCTTGGAATCTCTTCAGATTCAAATGAAGGAATGGAGAGCCTACTGTCGTAGTCAAGGCAAAAAGCCTCATCCCATGCATTTAGAGATTCCGTCCGAGCATTCTCTCTCGACCTTTTATGCAAGTCAAGAGTCGGTTGAAGGTACAGTCCCAAATGTCAGGCCAGTCCCGGGCGAAGATTACAGCCAGTGGATGGATGATACTGTCGACGATATCACTTGGCCGTCTAATGAGAGCCTGCTTCTTGAGTACGAGATGGTGCCAGATCCGAGTATTGGTAAAGGTTCGAAATCCTCGCATCCTTAATTTTGTAGAATTGTAGAAAATTATATATATTTTTTGTATAGAACCATTCTTTGAACTATAACCATTCTTTTAGTAGCAATAAAATTCTATTTTATTTTCAATTGAATGGTCTTGATCTGTTTATTGCTGATTGTTGCTGAGTGCTGTATTAAACTGGCTGATGTTCGGGTAACTTAACCGAGTATCTTATTAAACCGGTTGTTACCCAAATGACTTCAATTGCCAAGTATCTTATTAAACTGGCTTCTTCGATGTTCGGGTAGCTTAACCGAGTATCTTATTAAACCGTTTGTTACCCGAATGACTTCAATTGCCAAGTATCTTATTAAACTGGCTTCTTCGATGTTCGGGTAGCTTAACCGAGTATCTTATTAAACCGGTTGTTACCTGAATGACTTCAATTGCCAAGTATCTTATTAAACTGGCTCTTTATTATTAACCGAGTCATCTTGAAACAGAAGTTTACACTTGTGTTACATACCTGGTTGCTACCCAAACGTTACATCAAGGCTCACCATGATCGTACGTTCGAGTCCTTATGCAATACCAAGGATGTCTCCCTAGTTTTTATGCGTAAGGGTTTACCGAATCGTAGAGCCCTTTTTTAAAAAATTTACTTCAACACAGCTACCCATTTCACCTGAATTTCTCCCGATAGCGTCCCGAGCATTTTTCTAGAGTCTGGTGCATCGAGTTTCCCTTTTTACGAAGGTCATTTTGACCCTGCTCTGCTGGCATGCTCCTACGAGCTTCTCCGCCCATTCGGGATTTGATGGTCCGGAGAATTCTATTTGCATGTTCTTATTATCATGCTTTGCTTCCATATGTTCTTATTATCATATGCCTTCTTTTGGAAATCCCGAACTAGATGCTATCCTTTCGGAAATTCCGAGTAGTATTATTTATTACTGTAAAAAATCGATAGATTTAAATTACAGTTTAATATTTATCCTACCAATATTGTCATGAATAGAAAAAACAATAAAATATTCAATATAAATATATATATATTTTAAGGATAGAAAATCTTCAGATATTAGGGATTGCATGGTCGGGGTAACACCCCTCTATTGGGTCGAGCAATCCAATAAGCTCTATGGCCAGCTATCCCCTCGATCTTGTATGGACCTTCCCATTTATCAGCCAAGGATCCTGCAGCTCTATTTTTTATGTTCAATGACACCTTCCTGAGCACCAGGTCTCCTACCTGGAATTTCCTGATCCGAACACGAGAGTTGTTGTGGCGAGCCACTCTTTGTTGATATGCTGTATTTCTTAGTCGGAAATTTTTCCTTTTTTTTCTAGCTCATCAAAACTTTGTAGTAGCGTGTCAACATTTTGTTCTTCATCGTATAACCTGACCCGGGGGACGCATATGATGTTTTTACGGGGATGACAGCTTATGTTCCTAACGCTAGGGTGAACGGAGTTTCTCCTGTTGAAGTCCTTGCTGTCGTCCGATATGCCCATAATACTTCAGGAAGCTTTTCAACCCAGCTTCCTTTTTTGTCATCTAACTTTGCTTTAATGGTGTGCTTGATAATTTTATTTACTGCTTCTACTTGCCCATTTGTTTGAGGATGAGTTGGTGTCGCATAGTAGTTAGCAATCTGATACTTTTCGCACAACTGTCTGAACGTTTGGTTATCAAACTGAGTGCCATTGTCGGTGATTATAGTGTCCGAAACTATAAACCTATAAAGTATGTTTTTCTTTACAAAATTTATGGTGTTGGCTTCTGTGATATGCACCAGCGCTTCAGCTTCTGCCTATTTTGTAAAATAATCGACAGCTACTATGGTATGCTTTGCTCCACCCCTATCCTAGCTGGCATTGGCCCGATCAGGTCTAAGCCCCACATGGTGAATGGCCATGGGGTTGTGAGGTTTCCGAGCTTTTCTGGGTTGTCGGATATCGTTGGCAATCCTTTGACAAGTATTGCAACTTTCCGACCACTGTTGTGCATCTGAGAAAAGCGTAGGCCAGTAATAGCCTTGCCTGAGTACCTTATGCGCCAGACTTCCACCCTCAGTGTGGTTCCCGCAAACTCCTCCGTGGATCTCTTGAAGTATTCGATATTGATCTTCTTCCTGTACACATCTCTGGAGAGCTCGGGAAAACCCCCTTCTGTATAATTCTCCTCTGATCTTAGGTTCAGTTGTACACGGTTTAAGGAGGTGTGCAAATGGAATGGTTTTTGGTCTGATTGAGGTTGTTGTTGACGCTAATTTAGACAATGCGTCAACCTTTTCATTTTCTTCCCTAGGGATCTGAGCGATCTTGTATTCTTTAAATTTTTGGAGGAGCTGTTTCGCGATGTCACGGTAGGCTATCATACCTTCATCTTTGGCCTTGTACTCGTCCATAACCTGGTTGACAACTACCTGTGAATCGCTGAATATCTCAACTTCATCTGCCCCGAGAGCTATGCAGACTCTGATTCCAGCTAACAATGCCTCGTACTCGGCTTGATTATTGGTTGCTTTAAAATCAAATATCATGGCACATTCAACATCATCTCCTTCTGGGGTGCGAACTACGATCTCTGCCCCACTGCCATGAGTATTTAAAGAGCCATCAACATACAGTTTCCATGGGAAACTTTTTTCCAAGAGTCTTTTTGCTTCCAGGTTTGGTTCTGTGAACACGGCTATGAAATCTGCCACAACTTGTCCTTTGAGGGAGGTTCTGGTGACATAATGAATATCGAATTCACTTAGCTCGATTGCCCATTTGGTAAGTCGTCCTGATATTTATGGTTTTTTGTAAAATTTGTCTTAATGGGCAATTGGTGAGAACCTGGATTGTATGAGCCTGAAAATATGGTCTCAGCTTTTTTGCTGCAGAAACCAATGCTAATGCCATCTTCTCTGCCTGTGAGTACTTGGTCTCGGCCGGTACGAGTGCCTTACTGGTATAATACACTAGTTTCTGCACTCCATCTTCTGTTCTGACTAAGACTGAACTTGTTGCAAGCTCGGTTATTGACAGATACAGCTGCAGTATTTCCCTTTTTTACGGTTTTGAGAGAACAGGAGCTTGTCCCAAGTACTCTTTTATTTTTAAGAATGCCTGCTCGCACTCTTTATTCCACTCTAGTCCTTTCCTTTTTTTGATTATCTTGAAGAAAGGTGCTCACCTGTCTGTAGCCCTTGAGATGAATCTTCCCAAGGAAGCTAAATACCCTGTTAAGCGTTGTACCTCTTTCAATGGTTTAGGTGAGGTCATTTCTTGCAAAGCCTGGATCTTCTCAGGATTAACTTCGATTCCTCTTTGATGGACTTGAAAACCCAAGAATCTCCCTGAATGGACTCCGAATAAACATTTGTTTGGGTTTAATTTCATCTGGTATCTTCTCAGAACATCAAATGTCTCTCGGAGGTCCCGGGCATGCTCATCTGCCGAGACGCTTTTAGTCAACATGTCATCAATGTACACTTCCATGTTCCTTCCTATTTGCCGAGTGAAGATTTTATTGACCAACCTTTGATACGTAGCACCTGCATTTTTTAAACCGAAGGGCATTACTGTGTAGCAATATAAACCCTGATCCGTTGTGAAAGCTGTTTTTTCTTCATCAGCTTTGTTTATCTGGATCTGATTGTATCCCAAGTAAGCGTCCATGAAGCTGAGCAATTCGTGACCTGCTGTGGCATCCACCAGCTGGTCTATCCTTGGAAGTGGGAAGCTATCCTTTAGACATGCCTTATTTAGATCCGTGAAATTTACGCATATCCTCCATTGTCCATTTTTCTTCTGGACGAGGACTACGTTGGCGACCCACTGAGGGTAGCTGACTTCTCTGATTGATCCAGTTGCCAGTAGGTTTTCCACCTCTTGTTTGATTGTTTGACTTCTTTCAGGATTGAACGATCTTCTCTTTTGTATTACCGGTTTTGCATTTAGGCTATTTGCGAGGTGGTGGGATATTACTCGAGCATCTATTCCGATCATATCTTCCTGACTCCAAGCGAATACATCTTTGTACTCTCTAAGCAGATTGGTTCAGTCTTGCTTGGCTTTTCCATCCTAGTTGGCCCCGATCTTGATTTTCTTGTCCGGTTTGTCTTCTTCAAGTACTACTTCAACCAATTCTGTTTTGTATTCATTCGAGCCCTCCCTTGGATCCAGTTCGAATGATAAGGATTATTCACACTGATTTGGCTGCATTATGGTGCACACTTGTTCAGCATAATGCTTGTCCCTGTATACTGACAGGTTTGCTCTTCGGGCCATCTCTTGGGATCCCTTGACTATCCCAACCCCTTGTTCTGTTGGGAACTTGATCATTAATGCATAAGTGGATGTCACGACCCTTGTTTTATTCAGGAATGGCCGGCCCAATATTGCATTATACAGCCAGTTATCCAAGTCAACTACCACGAAATCGAGCAGGACTGTCCTCTGGCATGGTGTTGTTCCTATCTTCACGGGTAGTTTTACCGTCCCGAGTGACCTGACCTCTATCCCCCTAAACCCTCTTAATGGAGTATGGAAAGGCTGTAAATCTTTTCGGTCTAGTCTTAGCTGGTCGTATACGGCCACGCTTAGGATGTCTGCTGAACTCCCATTATCTATTAAAATTCTCTGGACTTCTCTATGGCCAATCCGGACACTTATAACCAAAGTGTCATTAGGTCGAACATCGACTCCATGCAAATCTGCCTCTGTAAAGACTATTGGGTCCCATCTTTCCTTTACCCTTTTCGGGTCTGGCTCAACCGAGTTAACGTCGAAGTTATTCGTTGCTTCAATTGTTTCTCTGATTTCCTGAGTTTGTTCTTGGTTGCTTCTCCCAGTAAAGGGTCCTCCGAAAATTGTATGTATTATTTGATTGGCTTCGGGGTTGGTTCTTTGATTTTGACAAGGGTTGTGATCAACCTTGACTTCTTTCTTAGTTTCTGATCTCTCATCTTTTTTCAAGATTACATCCCGCAGGTGCCCTTCCCGAATAAGAGTCTCAATGTAATCTCTGAGCTGAAAACACTTTGAAGTCTCATGCCCAGTTTCTTTCTGAAACCTGCAATACTTGGTTGTATCTCTCCGGGCGAACTGTGATTGTCGCCGCGGCTCTTGCACCATATTCTTCTCTTCCAAGATGACTAAAATTTCTTCTTGTTTTTTTAGAAGAGGGGTGTAATTGGTATATCTGCCTCGGTATTTCTCTGTGGACCGTTCGGCGTTGATCCCATTACCCCCATCCTTGTTTTTCTCCTTGTCGTTCCCTTTCCGTTTTTCATTTTGATTCTGCCTCTTGGATTCGGTATTCTTCTATTCGGGCTTTCCTCCATGCATATAGCTTCCTCCTGTAGCTAACTCTTCTTCTTCGGCCAGAGCGTATCCTCCTGCCATATCCATCATGTTGGCATACCTAGTCAGCCGTGCTCTTCTTAATTCAAAGGATAGTATTCCATTCTGCTAGTTATTGGTGAAGGCAACAATAATTGCTTCATCATTAGCACTGCCAATTTCTAATACGGCTTGGCCGAACCGGCCCAACTACTTTTTTAATGACTCGTCCTTCCCCTGCTTTATTTGAGAGAGGTAGGCCACCGACTTCTTCCTGTGAACATTGCTTAAGAATTGCCTTGAGAAGCTCCTGATCAGCTCGCTGAAATTTTCGATGCTCGCCTGGGGTAGTCTTCCGAACCATCTTGACCCTGTGTCCCCCAGTGTTTGGGGAAAGTTGAGACACAATAGGGGGTCACTGCGAGCATATTGAGCCATGGCACTTTTACAGCGTCTAACGTCCTCCTTTGGATCTGTATCTTTTTTGAATTGATCCACATGCGGCATCCTGAATCTTTCTGAGAAAGGGGTCCGTAAAATCTCCCTAGTGAATGGACTGTCAGAGTCATCGTCGGATAGATAGTTACAGCCATAACGTCTGACCAGTGCCTCCATCTGTCGCCTATTATTCTCAACTTCTCGAGTTAGGCTCTGGATCGCGACATCTCTGTCCCCCATCGGACTTCTCCGACAGTTAAACCGTTGGGTTATCGTCATTCTTTCCTCAGACTCTTCACTCTGATGCCTGTCCTCTCGTGTGACTCCGTGATGACGTTTGCGATGGTGTTGATTATTGTCTTCTAATGATGACCGACCTCTGCGTCGGTCTTATTTACGATGTCTAGCACGTACTGTTTATTTGTGGTCTAGCCTCTGGTGATGTTCCTCTTCAAGTGTTTTCTGTCCAACCGGGTTGATTGGGGAAGAGTTCCTTCTGGTTTCTGGCATAGTTATTCCTGGCCCAACCACCATCAAACGGAGCATTGGGGGTGGAGGATTGGGAGTATGTACTCCTCCAGCCAGTAGATCAATCCATTCCCTTGCTACGTCCGTCACCAATTGCTTCAAGGCCTCTTGGAAACGCAGCGTAAGATCTCTGTTGGTTGGAGGAACTTGCTGGATCCCCGCTAGGTGCGCAGGCTAGTTTTCTGTGTTTGCTGGAGGATCTTGTGACGTATTGCCAAAATGGAAATCGCCTGGTAATTTTTGGTCATTCCCTGAACTACTTCTGATTCCTGCCATCGCTTTTTAACAAGTTCGGAGGTTCAACCCCTCCTTCTAGCGCCAATTGTTCACGTCGATTTCTGGATTATGTCAGAAAGGCCAACAAGGATTGGATTTCGGCTATTGATTCAAAGAGAAAGAGATTCAGAGAGAGTAACGGAGACAAGCTTTACATGGTAAAACTCCAATGACCAGAGAAACGTCAACAGGTGGTTGAAGGATCAACCAAGCCAAAATCCACTAAGAAAATATGATGTTTACAAGCTCTCGATCTCTCTTTTTTTCCTCTGTATTTGCTATGATTGATGTATGTTATATTGTCTATATCTTTTGAAGCCAGATTATGGGTCTATTTATATGCTTATAGAACCCTAATCTGCTTTGTACAAGTAATACAGGAACTTTGTATTTAATTGTGATTCGGTAACTTGCTTGAGGATGATTTGTCTTCTTTTCTGTTTCGGAGTCTCTTATGAAAATCGAGTGGGATTCTAGCAGTGTAGTTCAATTTGGATTTGTTTCCTTATAAGAATGTAGTCTTCGTAAAGAAATCAAGTTATTTCCTGATTGGGGACTCTTCTAACTTAATGTTCCATTTTATTTGGGATTCCTTCCTGATGGATATCTTCGCGTATTTAATGACTTAATCCGTGTGAAATAATGACCAAGTTTTTACTCAAGTCGTATTTATTCCCGAGTAAAAGTAATACATGATGGTCCTGAGTAGCGCCGTTTGAGCCCGAGTGGAAGCATTGTTTAACCAGTCCCGAGTGTTGTTAACTGATCCCGAGTAGGTTTCATTCTATATATGCTTACTCGGGCTTTTCTTCTCTTTAATGATGCCTCATAGGATATTTCCTGAGTGCCAATTTGGGCATCTACCAGGCCATTTTGTCCTTCCTATCAATGACGTGTATGCTTGGTAAAATTCACATACGACAGAGTGCGGACTACTACAAGAGACAGGCATTTATCGATGCATACTCGGTTCCTATTATGTCTGTTGGCCATCCTTCTTCATGGGTAGTATCATCCAACATCGTTGCACAGGTGGTTTTAAATCCAAAGTTTAGAAGACGATCAGGTCGCCTGATGGCAGGTCGTTATGCCTCATCTTCGGAGAGGACAACCCCACAATCGTGTAGAAGATGTGGACAACCAATTCATAATAGCAAAGGTGTTCTAACCCGCCTTTGATTAATAAAGGTCTGAGCAGAATTGTTTCTGAGGAATACCGTCACAAGTGTAGCATCTATCACTCAGTTGGACATAACAAACAAACGTGTTCTCACAAGGACTCTATCATGGAATGAATTGACCCGTTGGTGTGTTGATGTAATTGTAATTATTTGGAATTGTAGGACTTGTTCATTCACTTATTGTTAAATGAAATGGGGCAGTTAATTTTCAGTTTATCAAATGTTAGTTGTACTTGTAAATGCAAACACTTTCAATTTTTATAATAAGTAATAACTTCATTAATGAACAAGTTATGTATATCAAAAGCTACAGAGTAAATTGGGGCATGGATTTACAAAAAACCTCCATGGCCATCTTCTTTTTGATGGCCCCATATCGTCCTCCATCCAGTTGAACGTAGCCCTTTACAGCAATATGTACTATATCAATCTCAAATTATAGGCACCACTATTACCCCTGTTATTCCGCATAAGAATAACCGTTAGAAAAGAATTGAAAACAAAAGTATATACTCTCTAGTCTATTGGAGCATATGCGATGTGTAGGGAAAAATCGATTTAAAAATCGATTCACAACTTTGATGATTTTAGACTCATCATAACACATTTGATCCCACTCAAATGCTAGAAAAAGAATCTACAACTTTAGCCCAACCTTTTATCTTAATTTGTGAATATTATTCACGACTAACTAAAGAATTGTGTCTACCTCATAAATATCTAGATGTATGAACAATTTTTCTTTTGTCATAGTCTTTTGACCTTGTGATTATTTACTTTTGACAATTATAATAATTAAACTATAAATGCTATAAGATTTGTTAAACTAGAAATCACTTTATTAATATCAAAAGATTGTCAAATATATTATTACACTCTTGCTATCGAGTATAGTCCCAACAATCTCCCAATTGCTCTATAGAAAATATGTCATATCTCTCATCCCCATGTTCTCTAGATGCCCGTCAAAACTCCTTTGTGGTAGAGCCTTTGTAAGGGGATCTGCTAGATTATCTGCTGATGCGATCTTGGTATATGTCACGTCAACCCTATGCACAATTTCCCTCAGAAGGTGATACTTTCTCTCGAATTAGCCACCGATTCACTATTGTCACAATAGATAGTGATCTGCTTATTCGCATCAGTAACCACTTCCAAGTCAATCAAGAATTGGCAGAGCCAAACATCCTCTTTAGTCGCCTCGTATGCGGCAACATACTCAGCTTCCATGGTGGAATCAGCAATACAAGATTGCTTGATACACCTCCATATGACTGCCCCTCATCCAATAGTAAACACAGATCTTGATATTGATCTCCTAGAGACAGAATATGACTAAAAATCAGAATTTGTATACCCAACGGGATCTAATTTCCCTCAAAAGTATACAACCATATAATCTTTCGTTCACCTAAGATACTTGAAAGTATGCTTGACTACCGTCTAGTAGTCAGGACCAGGTTTCGATTGAAACTTGCTAACTATGCCCACCGTAAAACAAATATTCGGTCTAGTGTAGAGCATTGCATACATGAGACTTCCCACTACCGAAGCATATGGAATCCTACTCATGAATTGCTCTTCATGCTCATTCATAGGAAATTGTTCCTTATAAAGTTTGATTCCATGTTTGAAAGGTAACTTACCTTCCTTGGAATCTTGCATGGAAAACCTAGACAAGATTTTATCTATGTATGAAGCTTGGGATAATGCAATCGTTCTATTCTTTCTATCCCTTATGACTTGGATACCAAGAATATAACTTGCTTCTCCTAAGTCCTTCATATCAAATTGTTTTGCTAACCATTCTTTATTGACGTTAATACGCCTACATCATTTTCGATGAGTAGTATATCATCAATGTAAAGAACTAGGAAAACCAACTTGTTGCCTTTAATCCTTTTGTATACACAAGGTTCGTTAAGGTTTTGAATAAATCCAAAACTTTTCACGGCTTGATCGAACCTTATGTTCCAGGATCTGGATGCTTGCTTTAATCCATATATGGATCTTTGCAACTCGCATACCCTTTCCTCTTGGCCTTTTTCAATGAATCCTCCTGGTTGCATCATATAGATGCTTTCGTCAAGACTTCCATTAAGGAAAGCTGTCTTGACATCCATTTGACAAATCTCTAGGTCTAGAGATGCCGCAATGGATAAGAGTATCCTAATGGATTTAAGCAGGGCCACATGAGAGAAGGTTTCTTCATAATCGATACCTTCCTTCTGTGTATAACCTTTAGCTACCAATCTAGCTTTAAAGGTTCCCACCTTTCCATCCATTCCTCTTTTCCTCTTGTATACCCACTTGCACCCGATGGGTTTTATCCCTTTAGGCAAGTCTACAAGAGACCAGACTTTGTTTTTGAACTTAGATTCAATTTCGGATTGTATTTCCTTTTGCCAGTGGCCTTAATCAACATCTTCCATTGCTTCCTTGTACGTATAGGGATCATCATCATCCGTGAGATTCTCTATAGATTCTCCTAGACCGATGTATCTCTCGGATTGTCTACTAACCCTCCAATTATGTTGAGGTATAGTAGATTGATGATCTTATGTTGGTACGAAACTTACAATTGGGCTTGGTTGTGAAACCACTTGTGGAATTGTATCTCCTAAAAGCTTATTCAGGACAATTCTACTTTAAGGCACAAAATTATTCATATAGTCATCTTCTAGAAATTTAGCATTTGTCAAAACAAATACTTTAAGATCTGAAGGACTATACAAATAATATCCTTTTATTCCTTTTGGATACCCTACAAATATGTATGTTTCTGAATAGGACTCCATCTTTTCTGTCTTTCCTTTTAACATGTGCGCAGGACATCCAAATATCCTTAAGTGTTGTAAACTAGGCTTTCGTCTGGTCCATAACTCATGCGGTGTTTTAGGAACCGACTTAGATGCTACATCAATTAGAATATACATGGCAGTTTGTAAAGCATATCCCCAAAAAGAATTAGGAAGTGTTGAATAACTTAATATAGACCTAACCATGTCCAAAAGGGTTCTATTTCTCCTTTCTGCCACCCAATTTTGTTGAGGTGTGCCTGGTGTAAAAAATTGAGAAATTATCCCATTATCAATAAGATATTGCTCAAACTCACCAGATAGATATTCTTTACCACGATCAAACCTTAAGATTTTTATTTGTTTCTCAAGCAGATTTTCAACTTCAGCTTTAAATTCTTTGAACATGTCAAAAGCATCATACTTACGTTTTATGAGATACAAATAGCCAAATCTTGAGTGATCATCCTTGAAAGTGATGAAGTACTCATATCCACCTCTAGCTTGAATGCTCATAGGTCCACACACATCAGTGTGTATCAATCCTAAACATTCAATGGCTCTTATGCCTTTAGTCGTAAACGACCTTTTGGTCATTTTAGCTTCCAAACAAGATTCACAAATTGGTAGATCATCGACCTTTAAGTCACTTAGAGGTCTGTCACTTACCAATCTTTTAATCCTATTAAGGTAAATATGACCTAGGCGCAAATGCCATAGGTAGGTTTTCATGCAAATAGAATAAACTGTTTTCCAATGTACCTTTACAAACAAATTTGTTATTCTTACTAATAATAAAAACTTTTATTAAAAGTAACCGAATGTCCAAATTTATATAGACAATATACCGAAATTAAATTCCTCTTGAATTGTGGTACATAATAATCGTTTATTAAAACTAAATGCCTATAAGAATCCAAATTCATTCTATTATCTCCCACTACACTAGTAGATACCAACGCTCCATTGCCAAAATGCAAGTTCAATTCATTATTATTCAGTCTATTCCTTTGACCTTTTCACCACAAAGGAAACACTTCCCTTTGATCTTGGTTACTTTCTTGGTCTCCTTCTATGAAGGTTCAAGTATATTTTTCTTCTGTTGCCTCTTGACCTTCTTACGGGTCTTTAACAGTATCAACTTATCAAGCATATGAATCTCTTGACCCTTGCTTTTCACAAGGATTATCTTGATGCTTTGATCATCTTGCATCAGGCCTTGTAAGATGTTTTCCTTGTTGTTCAAGGTTTAGTACAACTTGAATTGATCAAAGGAATCTGATAGTGATTTGACAATCATGTCAATTTTTGTCTCACCATCTATCTTAGCACTATTCAGTTTAGCAATGTTGAGATGTTCTATGAATTTCATCATGTGATCTTTCACAACCTGTTCAAGTTTCATCCTCAGATTCATGAAAGCAGACACTTCCTCTCTCTTAGTCGTCCTAGAGCTCATAGCTAATATCTCTTATAGAGACATCATTATATCGGCAGCAGTCTCCATTCCTTCATGTTGCTGTTGCAACACGTCGGAGACAAAGACCATAATGTAACGTACATTTAGCCATCTCATCTGAAGACTTCCACTAATGATACTCATCTCTTTGCTCCTGAGTAGATTCATTAGTTTGGTGGTTTAGGAATAGACAGAACGAAGTTATGGTTTTTCATCTTACAACAACAACCCAATTTTCCTTTTTCCATGTGACATAATTATCATCAGTTAAAGTATTATCTTTTAAGATTTTTATTAGAGATGGGGTCATGATTTCTTTATATTAACAAAAATTATATAAGTAAATAATCATGATATAGCACTTTTGAATATTTATCTTGAATTATAAATAAAATAATTCAATCGTAAAATTCAACGGTGATCCAACATCCATAAATGGCATGCCTTCTTTAGGAGTTCACAACATTTACTAGTTGGACTAGGTCCCATCTACTTGTTAACATAACAATATTAACAAGAACTCTTGGGAGGATTTTAACAAATTCACATTGAGTGTGTTACCAAGTTATCGACCTTCAATATAATCCTTCACGAATATCCCTCATTTGGGAGTAGATATCGTTTGGGCTAATTGTCTAATCTATTCTTGTATGGAAGTATATTTCTAAATTCAATTCATGAATACCTCTTGGGAGGTTATTACACGAAACATAAAACTCAACTAAACTTGGAGGCCGTAGGTGTTCCAAAACACCTTCTCCCACTCGATTATTTAAGGCGTGTGATCGAATTCCAAATAATGATTTACCAAGTTATCTAGATGCCAATTTAGATACCTAAACCATCCTTTGCATGTTCATACCAAAAGAGATATATGAGTGGCACTCCTATTCTATATGACAGGTTATCAAACAATGACAAACATTGCAATATTTACAAAAATATAAATAGCTACAATTTTGGTCCATCCTAGAAAAACAAGTAAATTACATATGTCTTGGAATACAAAAAACTACTTTCTTGGCGAACAAGTCTTCACGCCACCTTCGTCGTTTGGACTCCCTCGACTGCCTCCCATGGGCGTGCGCATCCTTGGCCCCTACCCATCAGCTTGCTCATACCAAAACCGCATAAAGGGCTGCCATGCACATCCCATGGCATCCATAGGGCTGCCATGCGCAGCCCATGCCACAACAAAATGTGGCCGCGTGCTCTTCGCACACACATTTGTTGCTACGGCTCGCATGGTCCTAAACTTGTTCCAGTTGCTTCCAATTCTTCAAACCTTCGAGTCTTCAATACTTGAGTGTATTACAGAAGAATTATAAATAAAATACTACAGTTTTTTTTATTACAAAAAAAAAAAAAACTTAGCAACTACCAAGAAGGAAATTATGGCAATGATAGACCACTCTTATTGTTACAATCCCAAAACAAAAATACATTGAAATTCTAGGACCAAAATTAAGCAATAACAAACCATATATAAAACATATATATATATATATATATATATATATATATATATATATATATATCCATACATTCCAATGTAAATATATATTAGAATACCTAGAGTGCCATCTCTTTCTAAAAATACATATATACAATAAAAAGAAAAAGATTCACGAACACATACATCAATTAATCAAGGGTACAACCAGGCTCTGATACCAATTGTAGAGGAAAACACACGCATCAGAAGCATGAAAAATTTATAGAATTCAAAAATTAGGGTTTGCGTATAAATAACAAAAAAAATCCCTTTTAAATAACAAGAACCTTAACCCTAGATTAATTGATGTATATAAAAGTATTGTACCTTTTTCTCGTGACAATTGAACTAACACCGAAATGAATCTGCAAGATCGTCTAATCCAATCACGAACGTGAATCACCAAGAAGTGTGGGCTCCCTCTCCTTTAATTGTATACCTCATGATGGAAACAAACAAAATCTTTCTCTTTGTTAGTTACAATAATCCTCCAAGAAGAAAATAAAGAACGTTAGGTCACTTGTGAATTATCAATCAATTTGATTGAAACTCGCGTGAACCTTAATTCGATATTGTACAAAAAAAACCTTTTAATGTAAAGGCTACTAGTGTACTATCGAAAACTAAACGTTCTTTCTTCTTTTTCTTCTTTGTCGAATCTCACACTATTTCTTAGAGTTGGTCAAATTTTGTCTCGAGTAAAATAAGATTTTTCTCCCTCAAAATTCGATGGTAGCCGAAATCTTCTCTCTAAAAAGACTAGGAATGGCCGAAATTCTCTCCAATATTTTTTTCTTCATGGCTGGCCGAAATTATATATATATATATAGGGCAGGTTGAATTTCCTCTTCGAAAAATAATTAGGATTATAAATTTTCTCCTAAGAAGGATTTACTTGGTTGGTAAGAATCATTTTCTTAGGTTAATTTATTTGGTAGTTAAAAATCCTTTTCAAAAAAGAATTCTATCCTTAGGTAGATTTACTTGGTGACCAAGAATCCTTTTCCAAAAAGAATTCTTTCCTACACAAAGACTCTTAATCCAACTCAATAGTGTACTTGTAATCATATTAAAAACTTCCTAATTTGATTAGATAAATAATTTCTTTTGTTTATCTACTTATCAAATATAGTCTTTAATATTAATTACACTACTAACAATAGTATAATTTTAGGAGACCATCTCCTACTAAGAATTTTTTTTGTCTTTTAATTAAATAATTAATTAATCAGCAAATTAATTAATTTCCATTAAATTAAATAATAAAATAAAAATAATATAGTTAAGCTATTTTAAATAGCCTTGCTTCCCTACACATATGTATGGGCCTATATATTATTTTTATTATTTTATTAAATTCATTGGACCTTAATAAAAAGTCCACATGTGAACTAGACCCATTCTTACAAAAAGAAACAAGTCCACATGCCTCAATACAATTCTAAATGGACCTCTAAATTGGTCCGTTAGAATATATCAAGTAATCCATGCAAGTTCGTGTGGATTAGGGATCTTGACGGGCTATCTAAATTTAAGCTCCAATAGACACAACCCAATCACAATCAACAAATAATTCACTTAGGTACGATTTATTTAATTTTAGTTTATTCCACTAAAGAACTAAAATTGAACTCTTAAATAAAGATAGAATAAGTTGATGTTACTCATTCATACCCTAGACAACCTTATTGGAGAAAGTGTATCCTCGTGAAGAATATCAGTAATCGCCAAAAGCTCATAGACCGCATATAGCTCTCCAAGTTACCATATTTACTCATATGACCACATTTAGAACTTGGATATTTTGACTTGTCCAGAAGCCATGTTTCAATAGACACTATTGAAAACTTAACATTAAGATTTAATATCCAATACCTCAAAACATTCATACGATGATATTCTACTCTCATTTAATAAATGGGGCCACGATGTCCATATCTATAAATGAAGTTCTCTATCGATTAACAAATGAATACCACCAAACTATCGAGGATAGAATATGCTATATAATCGTACTCATTGATAGCTCAAATGAAAACACTTGGAACCATAAGTCCATCATTTATCTTAGGATTGAGATAGACTCTCCGATTGTCTTCAAGTGAAAACTTTTATCTATTGACGGTTCTGGGTAAAGTATCTCACTGTGATCCTATTCAATACACCTAGTTCACTAGATTCTTCTACCCAAAGACACCACACCTTGATGATTTTAGACTCATCTTAACACTTTTGATCCCACTCAAATGCTAGCAAAAAAATCTACAACTTTGACAAGATAAAAGCGCCCAACCTTTTATCTTAATTTGTGTATAATATTCTAGACTAACTAAAGAATTGTGTCTACCTCATACATATCTAGATGTATGAGCAATTCTTCTTTTCTCATTTCTTTTGACCTTGTGATTATTTACTTTTGACAATTATATTAATTAAACTATAAATGCTATAAGATTTGTTAAGTTAGAAATAACTTTATTAATATGAAAAGATTGTCAAATACATTATTACACTCTTGCTACCGGGCATAATCCCAACAACTAGTGCACTATCGAATACAAAACGTTCTTTCTTCATTTTCCTCTTTGCCGAATTTTCACTCACCTATCTTTAGAGTTGGAAGAATTTATCTAAAGCAATAGCCAAATTCTCTACACTCAAAATTCTCTCTTAGACGAATTTTCTCCTAGAAAAATTGCCTTGGCCGATTTTTTTCTTTCAAATATTATCTTGGCCGAATTTTTCTAGCAAAAATTAATATGTTGGCCGAACTCCTCTTCTTGGAATCAATAGCCTTGGTCGAATATTCCTAGAGGTATATATAGGTTTCTTAAATCCTCTCGTAGTGAGGATTTACTTGGTGGGCAAGAATCCTATCTCTAGGTGAATTTACTTGGTGACAAAGAATCCTTTTCCAAAAAAGATTTCTGTTCCACACCAAGAATCCTAATCCAATTCAAATAGTGTATTTATTCAATAACCAATTACTGAATATAATTAAATTGTGTCTAAATCAAAAACTTCCTAATAGAAATCAAATACTTCCTAATTTGACTAGATAAATAAATTCCTATTATTTATCTACTTATCAAATATAGTATTTGATATTTCTCATATTACCAACAATAATACGACTCTAGGAGACCATCTCCTACTAGGGAAAAGATTTTGACTTTTTATTAAATAATTAATTAATTTTTATTTAATTAAATAATAAAATAAAAAACAATATATAAGACTATTAAATAGTCCCTGGCCGCCTAAGCCTATATAAATGGGCCAAATATTGTTTTTTTCTATTTTATTAAATCCATTGGACTTAAATAAAAAGTCCACATGTAAACTAGACCCATTCTTACTAAAAGAAACAAGTCCACATGCCTTAATACAATTCTAGATGGACCCATAAATTGGTCCGGCAGAATATATCAAGTGATCCATACAAGTTCGTGTGAATTGGGGATCTTGGTGTGCTATCTAAATTTAAGCTCCAATAGACATAACCTAATCACAATCAACAAACGATTCACTTAGATCCAATCTATTAATTTTAGTTCATTCCACTAAAGAAATAAAATTGTGGAATGAACTAAAATTGAACTCTTAAATAAAGATAGCAAAAGTTAATATTGATTATTCATACCCTAGACAATCTTAAGGGAGATAGTGTATCCTCGTGAAGAATATCAGTAATCGTCAAGAGCTCATAGACCGCCTATAGCTCTTCAAGTTAGCATATTTACTCATATGACCACATTTTGAACTTGGATATTTTGACTTGTCCAGAAGCCATATTTCAATAGACACTATTGAAAACTTAACGTTAAGATTTAATATCCAATACATCAAAACATCCATACGATGATATTCTACTCTCATTTAATAAATGAAGTCCTCTATCCATTAATAAATGAATACCACCAAACTATTGAGGATAGAATATGTTGTATAGTCGTACTCATTGATAGCTCAAATGATAACACTTGCAACCATAAGTCCATCATTTATCTTAGGATTGAGATAGACTCTCCGATTGTCTTCAAGTGAAAACTTTTATCTATTGACGGTTCTAGATAAAGTATCTCACTGTGATCCTATTCAATGCACCTAGTGCACTAGATTCTTTTTCCAAAAGACACCACACTTTGATAATTTTAGACTCATCATAACACATTTGATCCCACTCAAATGCCAGCAAAAGAATCTAAAATTTTGACAAGATAAAGGCGCCCAACCTTTATCTTAAGTTGTGAATATTTTTCAAGACTAACTAAAGAATTGTGTCTACCTCATACATTTCCAGATGTACGAACAATTCTTCTTTTCTCATAGTCTTTTGACCTTATGATTATTTACTTTTTACAGTTATAATAATTAAACTATGAATGTTATAAGATTTGTTAAACTAGAAATCACTTTTAATAATATAAAAAGATTGTCAAAATAAATTATTACACTCTTACTATCGAGCATAATCCCAACACGATGCTTATTCAGAAGGGCTTATTCGACAAGTCATACTTCTGCTTCGGTTTGTAAACGTGAAACCTGACCTTATGCAACATAGAGGGCAAAAACCATCTTAGGCAGGCGACCTGGTTACTCTTGATCTTCTAGGGAACCTTCTGTTTAAATAGATCTAACAAGTAGATCTTCCCGTTAGTGAGGTCGATGCTGGCCAGAAGCCAATGTTGCAAGGAATCAGAACCTGTAGGTTTAACAACAAAGTGTTACGAAAAACTTGGATTTGTTTATTAAACACATTAAAACCATGTACAATATAACACTTACCACATCATCCTTGTGCCATGGCTGGTTTCCTGATGGGGTCGATCCATGTGACACCATAAGCTCCCCAACGGACCACTCATACTTCAACACAGACCATCCCAGTGGGGGTTTGTCCATAATACCATGAGGCAAAATCTTCCCTCGCTTAAAATGTTACAATGACTGTACATAGATAGTTTACCGAAATGTTAGGCAAAAGAATAAATGTTACATAAATGCACAAGCAAAAACAGTACAATATAAACACTTACAAATAATAATAAATCCAGTACGTTGATCCTTTGATTGTAGACAGTGGGATATGCACGCTGACACTTCTGTAAAATTTATAAATACGCGTCCATGTGCTGACAAATTGAACATTATATATTATTAAGATTATGGGCATGAATGTAACAAAATTAAACATAAAGTTCAATTAAGGAACGTAAAGTATCCTCCAACTCCATGAAGTTGGATTACAACCACTGGAACTAAATGACAGGGACCAACTCTAGTAGGTCCACATCATGTCTGCATAATTGTTGAAGAAGTTAGAAAACCGAGTAATTTTACTGAGGTGTTGCAAAACATATACAAAAGGTTATACTTACAATTCCCTCGTCACGTTCCTCTTATAGGCTTGGTTAGCCGTAAGCTGATCACCATCTACCAACTCGTTAGGCCTTAATGCATATGGTGGTTACGACCGTGTCCTTGGCCTCTTCGGTTAACAGGGTCAGTGTATGGGATCGTCAACTGCCACCCTTGCTTATGATCCCACAGCTGACGCTTATTGGAGACCGTTGGAGTGTACTGAGAGGATGAACTCTGTCCCCGTGAATCACCTAGTGGGGTGCGATACGGCCCTATTAGCCTAAGTGATGGGCTATGACCGGACAGATGAGGGGAGTCACTGAGGGTTGGGCTGCGATGGCATAAACGGAAGGAGGCATTATGGGGTGGACTATACTGGGATGGATGGATGGATGGATGGATGTACTGTGGAGGTGGAATGTGTCGGGATGGATGAAAGGAGGCACTATGGGTTAGGGTACGCTAGGATTGGCTTAACAAAAGCGGTGTGCTGGGAAGGACCAGAGTGGTACGTTGTGCGGATCAAAAAGAAGGAAGAACTCTATCCTCGTGGACCGTCTAGAGGGGTGTGCTCGGATGAGGGTTGCGTTGTATGGTCCCAGGTATGAATAGAAGGATCCACATGCTTGATCTGAAGCAGTTGTTGCTGTGGTAACCCCAGAGGAGGTGCTTGCTCCAATAATGTTGTATTTATACCACCATGAACTTGCGTCTCCTGCTCTTGTTCTGTTACTCCAGCCTCCTACTGATCGACCACTCTATCTGTAGTAGCTTCCTACTGAGGTCATGTGGATGGGTCTATCCCCTCATCATGACTACCACGTATGTCTCTAGAACTAGAGTCTCGGTCTTGGAAAGGTGGACCATCCCACTGATACTGCGGTGTAGAACCTTGAAGGGCCCAGAGCAATTCCATCACATCTTTATGATGCTTATCTCATTGCTAATCACTCTTTTGGAGATCATCTAGTAACTCTCGGACATCATCCCTCACTTTATTGATTTTACATTCAAAATGATCCTGATAGGAAATAGAATTTATCAGTACTAAAACCATTCACTCGTTTCAAAATAAATAATGCAATACAATTTTTTTATGTATCTTGAGAAGCCCTCCAACGTCTCCTTGTCAACCAATTCCAATAGTATCTCCGGCTATCACAAATCAAACTTGTCTGTGCCTCACGGGAGTCTCACCGATAGACTCTGGATCTGAAGCTTTTGTATCACTAGGTATGGCAGTCGTATGATTTACGAAATCTGGTACCGTAACGTCAACTATATCATTGGCAGTATACAGACTGTCTCCCTCGTTAATGCCTTTATAGTGTCATTCAGCCCTCTCGGCTGCTGTCGGCACCAATGCAGTCCTCGCATGAAATCATAGTTAGACCATTGTAATTGTATACATACTAATAAGTCTAAACATTAACATAATAGATACTTACCCTATATGTGAAAATCTTTGCCAACTTATCTGCCCTTGGTCGCTTACTCAACTCCCATTTTAGAATATAGAGGGACAAGTCAATCTCCCCACGAGTCCCAAATTAAGTGCCATGCTTTGGGATAATCTCAAAAGCAAATATCTGTGTAAAAAAATATATGATTAGAATTTAATACAATTATTTCGTACATCATATAAAAAATTATGGATTGGAAATCTAAATTTTCTCAACAGTGAGTGAGGTAGACTATATATGTTTTACGACACCACGGTGTGTAGGTGGATGCCCTTTGCTTGTTAGCATTTCTCGAACCGCTCACGTCGACCATCCAACGCATGCTTGAAACCAAAAATGGACTACCTATATGTTAGGTTTTCGATTTGTGTTGACTTGATTTCATAACAAAACACTCTTTATTTGTATAGCTTAGTTGCTTAGGTGGTCCGTGATTGGATTGAGCTTCAAAGAAGGAAAGCAACTTTGCATGCAAAGTCCGTCTTTAAGAGAATATGTGCTTATTTGGATGCTAAGGTATCAAGATTCTTCTTCCTCTTGTAAGGCGTAGGCCAACATACACATTGCATCCATATGTATCCCTACATCGTTGTGCTCATTTTGTATAACACATACACACACTTAATTTAGAATGCTTATGCATTGGTGTGGAATTGACAAAGTTTGGAAAATGCATATTTGTAGACTATGTCTTGAAATAATGCATTCTTGTATGATATGTGTTTGTATGTTTATTTTATTTTTGTACAACATGGACCTTGGACTTGAATTTAGTCTTATAGTATTCCTTATTGAGTTTCGGTCATTGTGGTTACTCATACATTTTATTTCTAGTTCCAAGTCAAGAGTTATGAAACTTACCGGTCATGTTGCACGTATTGTCTTCATCTTCGTATATCTAGTCGAATTCATATTTTTTGGTCAAAGTTTTATTAACGTCCAAAATCTGTGAGGGAGTTACGGTTCATAATTTGAAAACGAATTTGAATTCGGAGTTCGAAGGCGGAAGAACGGTCGAAGAACGCAATGGAGTAAAGGGGAAGTGGGATGACTAAACTGCCAAAACTACCCCTGCCGTGAGATGGCCACACGCCTATTAGGATTATGCTCAATAGAAAGAGTGTAATAATATATTTGATAATCATTTCATATTAATAAAGTGATTTCTAGTTTAACAAATCTTATAGCATTTATAGTTTAATTATTATAATTGTCAAAAGTAAATAATCATAAGATCAAAAGACTATGAGAAAAGAAGAATTGTTCGTACATCTGGATATGTATGAGGTAGACACAATTCTTTAATTAGTCTTGAATAATATTCACAACTTAAGATAAAGGTTGGGCACTTTTATCTCTTCAAAGTTGTATATTCTTTTGCTAGCATTTGAGTGGGATCAAATGTGTTATGATGAGTCTAAAATCATCAAAGTGTGGTGCCTTTGGGTAAAATAAACTAGTGCACTTGGAGTATTGAATAGGATCATAGTGAAATACTTTATCTAAAACCGTCAATAGATAAAAAATTTCACTTGAAGACAATCGGAGAGTCTATCTCAATCCTGAGATAAATGATAGACTTATGGTTGCTAGTGTTTTCATTTGAACTATTAATAAGTAAGATTATATAGCATAGTCTATCCTCGATAGTTTGGTGATATTCATTTGTTAATCGATAGAGGACTTCATTTATAGATATGGGCATTGTGGCTCCATTTAATAAATGTGAGTAGAATATCATCATTTGGATGTTTTGAGATATTCGATATTAAATCTTAACGTTAAGTTTTCAATAGCGTGTATTGAAATATGGCTTTTGGACAAATCAAAATATCCAAGTTCAAAATGTGGTCATATGAGTAAATATGGTAACTTGGAGAGCTATAAACGGTCTATGAGCTTTTTACGATTACTGATATTCTTCACGATGATACACTGTTTCCATTAAGATTGTCTAGGGTATGAATGAGGAATATTAACTTATTCTATCTTTATTTAAGAGTTCAATTTTAGTTCTTTAGTGGAATGAACGAAAATTAATAGATCTGACCTAAATGAATCATTTGTTGATTGTGATTAGGTTATGTCTATTGGAGCTTAAATTTAGATAGCCCACCAAGATCCCCAATCCATATGAACTTGCATGCATCACATGATATATTCTACCGAACCAATTTATGGGTCTATCTAGAATTGTTTTAAGCCATGTGGACTTGTTTTTTATAGTAAGAGTGGGTCTAGTTCACATGTGGACCTTTTATTTAAGTCCAATGTATTTAATAAAATTAAAAAAAAATGGTATTTACCCCATGTTTATACAGCTTAGGCGGTAAAGGACTATATAATAGCTTTATATATTTATTATTATTATTATTATTTAATTAAATGGAAATTATTTTATTTATTAATTATTAATTGTTTAATTAATAGTTGTCGTATGTGAATTTTATCGTACGTAAACGTCATCAACAAAGATAATAAATTGCCAGGTGGACATCCAAATAGGCACTCAAAAAATATCCTACAAGACATCACCAAATAAGCAGATGTTGAACAAAACCTGCTCGGGGTCAATCAACGTCATATATTACTTGGGATCAGTTAATGACACTCGGGGCTGGCTAAATGACATTTCTACTCGGGATCAATGACGTTACTCGGGACCAGCGGGTATTGTCCTTACTCGGGACGAACATGAAGAAAACTGAATAAAAGCCCAGCGCATAACTCACGTGGATCGAGTCATTAAAATGAACTAGGATATCCATATCAAAAAGGAATCCCAATAAGAAAATAATATTAAACAAGAAAGGTTCTCAATCAGGCAACATCTTTATTTCTTCAAAAAGACTACACTCTTATAAGGAAATAAGTCCTAATAGGGCAACATTATTAGAGTCCTATTCGATCTCAATACAAGATTCTGAAACAGAAAAGAAGACGATCAACTTCATGCAAGTAAATAATCATAATTAAATACAAAGATCTTCTATTACTTGTACAAAATAGATTAAGGTTCTATAAACATATAAATAGACCCAAAATCTCGCCAAAAAATATATACAACATTCTTAGAAAAATACATAGAGAAAAAAGAGAGATCGAGAGCTTGTAATATTTTAATTTCATAGTGGATTTTGGCTTGGTTGATCATTCAACTACCCGTTGACGTTTCTCCGGTCATCGGAGTCTTACCATGTAAAAAACTTGTGTCTTGGTTACTTTCTCCTTCTCATTATCTTTGAAATTACAACCGAAATCCAATCCTTGTTGGCTTTTCTGATACAATCCAGAAACCGACGTCAACAATTGGCGCTAGAAGGAGGGGTTGAACCTCCGATTTAATCAAAAGCGATGACAGAAAGCAGAAGCAGTTCTGGGGATGTCCAAAATTCTCCAGATAACTTCTATGTTGGCAGTAGCTCGCGGGATCTTGCTATAACAACATAGAACCCACCTATATTCCTAGCCGGGATCCAGTAAGTTCCTTCGACCAGTGGAGACTTGACACAACGCTTCCGAGAGGCTTTGCAAGAACTGGTGGCATACGCAGCAAAGGAAGGAGTTGATCTAATGGCTGCAGAAGCATAAACTTCTAACTTCCCACCTGCGAGGCTTCGTTCAGTTGTAGTAGGGCCAGAAATAAATACACCGAAGGCTGGAAGGAACTATGTTCCAATTAATCAGGCTGGGCCTGAAACACTTGAAGAGGAGCGACCACGCCAGAAGCAGAACCAGGATCAGACAACCCATGCTAGACACCGTAAACATGACCGGCAAAGGGATCGGTCGTCATCAGAAGATAGCAATCGGCACCATCACAAGCGTCATCATTGAATCATACTTGAAACCCATCATCAAAGTAAAGAACCTGAAAAAGGAATGACAATCACCCAGCGGTTCAACCTTTAGGGAAGCCCGGTGGGAGACAGAGACGTCCTGATCCAGAGCCTAACTCGAGAAGTCGAGAATAATAGGTGTCAAATGGACGCACTGGTCAGACATTATAGGTATAATGATTTATTTGATGACGATTCTGACAGTCCATTCACCAGGGAAATCCTATGGACCCCATTCCAAGAAAGGTTCAGGATGCCGCATATGGAGCAGTTCAAAAAAGACACAGACCCTAAAGAACATGTCAGACGCTATAAAAGTGCTATGGCGCAGTATGCCCATAGCGATCCCTTACTATGCCTCAATTTTCCGCAAACTCTGGGACACATGGGCTCAAGATGGTTCGGGAGATTGCCTCCAACAAGCATCAGAAGTTTCAGTGAACTGAGCAGGAGTTTTTCATGGCAATTTCTGAGCAATGTTCACAGGAAAAAGTCAAGGGCTTACCTTTCTCAAATAAAGCAAGGGGAATATGAGTCGCTAAAGAAATATCTAGGGAGATTCGGCCAAGCGGTATCGAAAATCGGTAGTGCAAACGATGAAGCGATAATTGCTGCATTTATTAATAACTTACAAAATGGACGGTTATTTTTTGATCTAAGAAGAGCCCGACTGACCAGATATGCAGACATGATGGACATGGCAGGAGGATATGCACTAGCCGAAGAAGAAGAGATAGCCACTAGAGGATGCAATATGAATGGAGGAAAACCTGAGAAGGACGCTGAGTTCAAGGTACAGAACCAAAAGAGAAAATAGAATGGAAATAGCAAAGAAAAGAGCAAGGACGGAGGAAACTGGCGTAATACCGATCAGGCCATAGAAAAATACCGAGGCAAATACACCAACTATACCCCTCTTTAAAAAAATAGGAGGAAATCCTGGTCATTCTAGAAACAAAGAATATGGTACAAGAGCTACGTTGTGAATCTCAGTTTGCTCGGCGAGATAGAAACAAATACTATAGGTTCCACAAGGAAATCGGTCACGAGACTTCCAAGTGTTACGAGCTTAGAGATTACATAGAAACCCTCATTCGAGAAGAACATCTACAGGATGTGATTTTGAAAAGGGATGAGAAATCAGAAGCAAAGAAAGAGATCAGGGCCGATCACAGCTATGGTCGAAATCAAAGGGCCAGTCCAGAGGCCAATCAAGTAATACATACGATCTTTGGAGGACCATCCACTAGAAGAAGTAACTGAGAGAGAACTTAGGAAATCAGAGAAACAGTAGAAGCAAAGGATAACTTTGACATAAACTCGGCCGAGCCGAGCCGGACCTGAAGAGGATAAAAAAAGGATGGGACCAAATAACATTCACAGAAGTAGACTTACATGGCGCCGATGTTTGGCCAAATGATGCCTTGGTCATAAGTAACCGGATTGGTCACCGGAAAGTCAGGAGAATCCTGATAGATAATGGAAGTTCAGTGGACATTCTCAATGTAGCCATCTACGATCAACTCAGGTTAGACCGAAAGGACCTAAAACCCTTCCATACCCCCCCTCAGAGGATTCGGGGGAGTTGAGGTCAGGTCACCCAAGACGGTAAAGCTACCTGTGAAGATTGGAGTGGCACCTTGCATAGAACTGTATTGCTCGACTTCGTGGGGGTAGACTTGGACAATTTTCCATATAATGCACTATTGGGACGACCATTCCTGAATAAAACTAAGGCTGTAACAGCCACTTATGCCTTAATGATCAAGTTCCCGACCGAACAGGGGGTCAGTATAGTCAAAAGATCACAAGAGATGGCCCGAAGAGCTAACATGTCAGTATACAAAGACAAGAATGATGAGCAGGTTAGCACTATAACACAGCCAACTCAAAACAGAGAGCCACTGTCATTCAAGTTCGAACCAAGGGAAGAGCCAAATGAATCCAAAACTGAACCGGTCGAAGAAATTATCTTAAAGGAAGATGAACAAGATAAAAAGGTCAAGATCGGTGCCAACCTAGAAGGAAGAGTCAAACAAAGCCTCATTGATCTACTTAAAGAATACATGGATGTGTTCGCTTGGAGTCATGAAGACATGGTCGGGATAGATGCCCGAATAATATCCCACAATCTCACAGTAGACCCGAGTATAAAATCGGTGATACAAAAGAGAAGATCATTCAATCTCGAGAGAAGTCAGGCAATTAAACAGGAAGTAGAGAAGCTACTCAATTAGAGAGGTCAATTACCCTCAATGGGTAGCTAATGTAGTCCTCATCCAAAAGAAGAATGGACAACGGAGGATGTGCGCAGATTTTACAGATCTGAACAAGGCACGCCCAAAAGATAGTTTTCCACTTCTGAGGATAGATCAGTTGGTGGACGCTACATCAGGCCATGAGTTGCTCAGTTTTATGGACGCCTACTCAGGATATAACCAAATCCGGATGAACAAGGCTGACGAAGAAAAAACAGCGTTCATAACTGATTAGGGTTTGTACTGTTACATAGTAATGCTCTTCGGGTTAAAAAATGCAGGGGTAACATATCAAAGGCTGGTCAATAGAATCTTCGCAGAGAAAATTGGAAGGAACATGGAAGTATACATTGATAACATGCTGACCAAAAGCATCACGGCAAACAAGCACAATTCAGACCTGTGAGAAACATTTGATGTCTTGAAAAGATACCAAATGAAGCTAATTCCGAACAAGTGTTTATTCAGGGTTCCTTTAGGAAGATTCCTGGGTTTTCAAGTTCACCAAAGAGGAATCGAAGTCAACCCTAAAAAGATCCAGGCCCTGTAGAAAATGACTTCACTGAGGACACTCAAAGAAGTACAATGCCTAACAGGACGCTTAGCTTCCTTGGGTAGATTCATCTCAAAGGCCACAGACAGATGTGCATTTTTTTTTAGAGAAATTAGAAATGGGAAAGGACTCGAATGGAACGAAGAGTGCGAGTAGACATTCTTAAAAATTAAAGAATACCTAGGGCAGGCTCCCATCCTCTCTAAACCTCAAATGGGATAGACACTCCAACTGTACTTATCAATTACAGAACTAGCAGCAAGCTCAATCCTAGTTAGAACAGAGAATGGAGTACAAAAGGCAGTATACTATACCAACAAGGCACTTACCAGCCGAGGCCAGATATTCTCAGGCAGAAAAAATGGCCCTAGCACTGGTTTCAGCAGCATGGAAGCTAAGGCCATACTTTCAGGCTCATACAATTCAGGTATTCACTGACTGCCCATTAAAGCAAATTCTACAGAAGTCAGAGATTTCAGGAAGACTGACCAAATGGGCTATCGAGCTGAGTGAATTCGATTTCCACTACGTCCCCTGGACATCCCTTAAAGGGCAAGCAGTGATAAATTTTACAGTAGAGTTCACAAAGCCGAACCTAAAAGCAAACAGGATGTTGGGAAAAAATTTCCCATGGAAATTGTATGTTGATGGCTCTTCAAACACTCATGGTAGCGGGGCAGGGATCGTAATATGCATTCCTGAAGGAGATGATGTCGAATGTGCCATTAGGTTTGACTTCAAAGCAACCAACAATTAAGCCGAGTACTAGATGCTACTAGCTGGACTCAGAGTCTGCATAGCTCTCGGGGTGGATGAAGTCGAGATGTTCAGGGATTCACAGGTGGTTGTCAACCAAGTCATGGACGAGTACCAAGCCAAGGATGAAGGCATGATAGTCTATCGTGACATTGCAAAACAGCTCCTCTAGAAATTCAAAGAGTATAAGATTTCCCAGATCCCCAGAGAGGAGAATAAAAAGGCAGACGCATTGTCCTAACTAGAGTCAGCAATAACCACAATCAGACCAAAGACTATTTCGGTTGCACATCTTCTCAAACCGAGCACAGTTGAACCGAGAAACTTAGAAATTTTAGAAATCTGAACACCACCAGATGGTTGGATGACTCAGCTAAAAAGGTTCTTAGAAGAAGGCATGATCCCAGAAGATCCCTAACAAGCAAAACGTATTAGGTATAGATCAGCAAGGTACACATTGGTTGGAGGAGAATTATACAGAAGGGGTTATTCCCGAACACTCCAAAAATGTGTGTCAGATGAAGATACATATCGGATATTACAAAAAATCTATGCAGAAGTTTGCGGAAACCACACTGGGGGTAAAATTTTGGCACACGAGGTACTCAGGCAAGGCTATTATTGGCCTACTCTGTTCTCAGATGCACAGCAATGTTCGGAGAGTTGCAATACTTGCCAAAGGATTGCTAATGATATCTGAAAACCCCCTGATCAGCTCAGAAAGCTCACATTCCCATAGCCATTCGCCATGTGGGGGTTGGATTTAATCGGCCCAATGCCAGCTGGGACAGGGGGTGGAGCGAAATATGCTATAGTAGCCGTTGACTATTTCACGAAGTGGGTAGAAGCTGAAGCATTGGTACATATCACAAAAGCAAACACAACAAATTTCATGAAAAAGAATATACTTTATAGGTTTGGAGTTCCAAACACTATAATCACTGACAACGGCACTCAGTTCCATAACCTGAAATTCAGACAGCTGTGCAAAGAGTACCATATTGCCAATTACTATGCCACACCTGCCCACCCTCAAACAAATGGGCAGGTTGAAGCAGTAAACAAAATCATTAAGCACACACTCAAAGCGAAGCTAGATGCCAAGAAAGGAAGCTGGGTTGAAAAGCTTCCCGAAGTATTGTGGGGCGTATCGGACAACAGTGAGAACTTCAACAGGAGAGACTCCATACACTTTAGCGTTTGGAACAAAAGCTATTATCCCCGTAGAAACGTCATATACATCTCCCCGAGTCAGGCTATATGATAAAGATCAGAATGTTGATATGTTGTTACAAAGTCTAGATGAACTAGAAGAGAAAAGGGAGAAGTCCCGAATACGAAATATGGCATATCAGCAAAGAGTAGCCCGCCACTACAACTCTCATGTTCGGGTCAGAAAATTCCAGCTAGGTGACCTGGTACTCAAAAAGGTGTCATTGAATATAAAAAATAAAGCTGCAGGTTCCCTGGCTGATAAATGGGAAGGCCCGTACAAGTCGAAGGAGTAGCTGGCCATGGAGCGTATTGGATTGCACGACCCAATTGAGGGGTTTTACCCCAACCATGCAATGCCCAATATCTGAAGATTTTCTATCCTTAATTATTTTTTGTTCTTTTTTCTAGTCAGGACAGTTTTAGTTAGGTTAAATATTAGCTGGGGAATTTAAAACTTTATTGATTTTGCAGTTATGAATAAAAAATCAAAATCGGGATTTTCGAAAGATAAAGGCATCAAACTTGGGATTTCCAAAAGAAAGCATATGATAATAAGAACATATGGAAGACAAGCATGATAATAAGAACATACAAATAGAATACTCGGGACCATTAAATTCTGAATGGGCAGAGAAGCTCGAAGGAGCATGCCAACCGAACAAGGTCAAATGACCTTAGCAAAAAGGCAAACCCGATGCACCAGCTTGGGACGCTATCCGGAAAAATTTCGGTCAAATGCGTAGCTGTGTTAATCGATTCAAAAAGCTTAATGATTCGGCAAACCCTTGCGTATAAAAACTGGGGAGACGTCCTCAGTAATACGTAAGGACTCGAACATATGATCATGGCGAGCCTTGATGTAATTTTCGGGTAGCAACCATGTATGAAACACAAGTATCGGAACTTGCCTGTTTTAAGATGACTCGATTAATAATACTAGCCAGTTTAATAAGATACTTGGCATGAAGACAACAGCCAGTTTAATAAGATACTTGGCATTAAAAATTATTTGGGGAACGAAACCGGTTTAATAAGATACTCGGTTAAGTTTTCCGAACATAAAAAATAGCCAGTTTAATAAGATACTTGGTATAAAGATCGCAAGAGCCAGTTTAATAAGATACTTGGCATTAAAAAATATTCAGGGAACGAAACCGGTTTAATAAGATACTCTGTGAAATTACCCGAACATTAAAGAGTTTAATAAGATACTCGGCAACAGAGTCAAATTAAAGAAATTTCGCAAGCAATAAAATCAAACCACCAGGTTCCGAAAAGCTACTCGAAATTTTATTGATCTTTCAAAAGAATGGTTACAAAGTTCATTTACAAGAGTCATTACAAAGAATTCTGTACAAAGAACAGAAGTACAAAAAATCCTATCTATAAAAATCAGGATTGTGAGGATTTGGAACCCTTGGCAATACTCAGGGTCAGGCACCATCTCATATTCTCGAAGCAGACTCTCATTCGAAAGCCAAGAAATCATGTCAGCCGAATCATCCATCCACTGGCTGTAATCTTCTCCAAGGATCGGCCCGACATAGGGCACTACACCCTCAACGACCGACTCCTGATTGGCATAAAAGGTCAAGAGGAAATGCTCAGATTGAACCTCCAAATGCATTGGATAGGGCTCTTTGCCTTAGCTGCGGCAGTAAGCCCTCCACTCCTTTATCTGAGTCCGGAGAGATTCCAAGGACCAATCCACATGATGTTTGTTCGACAACTCCCAGGTTGTTCGGGCCTTCTCAGTCGCCATATTCTTAACTTTGAAGAACTTGCTAGTTGAAACTAGACCTCGTTGAAACTCCCGAAGGAGAAGGGCATCATAGGCAGGGGATCTTTTGAAACTATCCACTCCTTGGACTTCAAGCTCCAGCCTGGCTTCTCGGGATAAGGATTCGACTGTAAGAGCCTGGCGTTCCAAATCTTCGATCTTCTGTTCATACGCCGACTTAGACTGCTATGCTTTCTGCTCGGCCTTAAGCATGGATTCTTGGGTAGAGGACAACAAATTCTGAAGTGATGCTGCCTTATCCTCTGCCAAATAAGCTTTCTCCTCGGCTTCAACCTGACTTCGCCAAGCAATGGACTGCAAAAACTTGGGCAGAACCAACTTCTTGTTGATAATCCGTTTCGACCCGAGCATGTTGATCCTCACTTTCCTTTAGCTGAGCTTTGAGATGCCTTATTCTATCAGCTTGATGTTGCTATATCTGTACCAGCTTAGCGAACTCAGCCACCATCTATTAAGAAGTTCAATTAAAAATCTGCCAAACAAACAAAGCAACTAAAGGAAGTTAAGGATAACTTACATAAAATGCACCGTTAAAAATGTTTTGAAGATGTTCAGTCAGGGAGCCATCCCAAAAACTGCTCAAGCGGTCTTCCCCGATGAAAGCTCAACCGGAGGACATCTCCCGCAGCATATCCTAGGGAGAAGGGTATAAAGGAACCCCCGAGGGTTCAGCCCCTTGATCTTCAACCTCTAAGGAGGGGAACCTCTATTCGGCTCTGAAGCCTCCACATCCGTTGATGCTCCCATATCAACGCTCGGGGGAATCTCAGCCCAGTATCTTCATCCCTAGAGTCAATGAATGAGACCACCCGAGGGACCTTAAGAGGGCGTGTGGGAGAGCTGATTGCCTTCCGTTTCTCGGTCCGAGATCGGTGGAAGCTGAGATCAGCTATGGGATCTTCCTGAGTATCATCTTGGCATACTTAAAAAAATTCAGGATTTACAGGTGCTTATCCCACGGAGGTGTTACCTCCATCACTAGCCTCTGATCATTTGGCAGGCTCCTCACCAGGACCCTCACTTTGCCTCTCCTCATCATTAGTCAGTTGGGAATGATCTGTTGGGCCACTCGGACTGCTAGTCTCCCCAGCAGTCGGTTGAACAACGTCCTCAGGGACATATACGGGAACTTGCTCTTCTACCGCATCAGTTTCCTTATCAGACTCAAGCGGGGCGATACATTCATTACTCTGACGGGAAGCTTCATTTCGGCTCGCCTGAAGAATTGACTTCACTTGGTGTGCCTGAAGATCACAGACTATGTCCGTATCGTACACTTAGAAGAAAAGAAGAACTGCGTCAGAATACAAAGCAAAAAATAACAATGAAAAGAAAAAGATTGTAAAAATCACTTACATCGCCTGCGGTAGCTCGAAATCTGTTTGAAGAAGCCGAGCTCAATCATCTTCGCCTATGCGAAAAGATAAGTCTTGCTCATCTTCTCCAAAGTACGAACTGCAGCCCGAACAGAAGAAATGGGGGATTTTTAGCACTGTCCGAGTACCCTCAGTTGAAACAGTAACATCAAGCCCGAGACTCCCTTCTGTGAAAAACCAACTGTTCTTCCAGAACTTGTTGGATGTAGGGAATCCCCATATAAAACCCCTTTTTTTAGGGTCATCCGAGATGTCAGCTTCCCGACTCACCTTTGTCCCCTCGGGGACCCAATAGTTTGGCGGGTTAGACATGAGGAAGTGAGTCCCTGTCTTACCAGACTGCCTTAACGTGAAGAAGTGCCTAATTTCACTTAGGGAAGGCGGTGACAAATTCATCTAGCTGTACATATTCTGCATGCACATTAAAATTTTATAGTTGTTTTGGGCTAATTGAGCAGGAGCGATCCCTACTTCAGCCAGAAACCAGGCAATAAATGACTGAAAAGAAAGAGTGAGGCCGCAGTAAAGCATGGATCCTTAGATTGCCACCATGCCTGAGGGAGGATTCCACGCAGCTCTATCACCTGCCGGAATCAGAGTGACCGAGTTGGGCAGATCAAATCGGGAACGATACTTTTCTATCTCATCTGCCCCGACTACATTCGGCTCAGTATCAAACCCACTCAGACGAGTAGCAGAGAAAGAAAGGCTAGATATTCTGAACGCCTCTTCAACGTCGTTTTTATTGATAGTCTACTCCCTGATCCGAATATCGCTCGAGTTGTGCTTACGAATTTCACTTCTGCTTTGATGTTTTCCCATCCTTCAAAGAAGTACACTATGATCAGAAATGTCAGAATCAGAACTAGATAAAAAACAGGATACAGGACTAAAAGTTACGTCAGGGTGAAGCCTAGAAACATGAACTTTTAAAAATGGAGGTTCATCAGGAGGGATTTCCTCCAGTAATCTTCTAATGTAGGAAACCAGTTGGAAATCCCCACGTTCAAATGCATCAAGAGCGATATGAAAAAGATGATGACAGGAAGATGGCTCCATTAAAACTAACCTTAAATAAAATTAGATGAAAGATCTTCAACTGAGAATCGCGGCCTTCTGTGTAAAGAAATCTGGGTTTGAAAATTGTTTTTGCTGAAAATTGTTGAGAATGAACCAACATTGTCACTCAGTGAAGAATTTAAAAAGATGATGGCACGAAACCCTAGGATTTTAAGGCGGGAAAAAAAGATGATAAGGTTTGATGACATAGACAGTGCACGGGGAAGCGCGTGAGTCATTTCTCATAAATTATATCGAAAAACGAAGAGGCAAGAGACGTGTGTCAAAAAGAGAACTGGCTTTCGCCATCAGAACTCCAAAACGTCACCGTCATTAAAGATCTAGCGTGGGGAGGCAAATCAAATTTATAGGGTCACCATTAAGACACGTCATTATGACAAGACATTTACTCGGGTACTGAAAAGATATTGAAAAAATAATTAAAATACTTTTGCCCAAAATAAAACCCTATTCAGCAAAAATATTTTAAGGTGGTATTGTCGTATGTGAATTTTATCGTACGTACACGTCATCAACAAAAAGAATAAATTGCTAGGTGAACATCCGAATAGGCACTCAAAAAATATCCTACAAGACATCACCGAAGAAGAGAAAAAAACTGAATAAGCAGATGTTGAACAAAACCTGCTCGGGGTCAATTGACGTCATATACTACTCGGGATCAGTTAATGACACTCGGGGCTGGCGAAATGATATTTCTACTCAGGATCAAATGACGTTACTTGGGACCAGCGGGTATTATCCTTACTCGGGATGAACATGAAGAAAACTGAATAAAAGCCCAGTGCATAGCTCATGTGGATCGAGTCATTAAAATGCACGAGGATATCCATATCAAAAAGGAATCCCAATAAGAAAAGAATATTAAACAGGAAAGGTTCCCAATCAGGCAACAACTTTATTTCTTCAAAAAGAATACACTCTTATAAGGAAATAAGTCCTAATTGGGCAACATTATTAGAGTCCCATTCGATCTCAATACAAGACTCCGAAACAGGAAAGAAGACAATCAGCTTCAAGCAAGTAAATAATCATAATTAAATACAAAGATCTTCTATTACTTGTACAAAGTAGATTAGGGTTCTATAAACATATAAATATACCCATAATCTCGCCAAAAAAGATATACAACATTCATAGAAAAATACAGAGAAAAAAAAGAGAGATCGAGAGCTTGTAATATTATAATTTCATAGTGGATTTTGGCTTGGTTGATCATTCAACCACCCGTGGATGTTTCTCCTGTCATCGGAGTTTTACCATGTAAAAAACTTGCGTCTTGGTTACTTTCTCCTTCTCATTCTCTTTGAAATTACAGCCAAAATCCAATCCTTGTTGGCTTTTCTGATACAATCCAGAAATCGACGTCAACAATAGTCAAAAAAAAAATTTCTAGTTAGAGAAGGTCTCCTAAAGTAATATTATTGTTTGTAATATGATAAGTATCAAATACAATATTTGATAAGTAGATAAACAAAAAGAATTTGTTTATCTAGTCAAATTAGGAAGTATTTGATTTCTATTAAAACTCTAACTGACAACAGGTGAAATTAGGAAGTTTTAGTATAGTCACAATTTAATTTAATATTCAATATTTAGTTATTGAATAAATACACTATTGAGTTGGATTAGGAATCTTGGTGTAGAAAAGAAATCTTCTTTGGGAGAGGATTCTTGGTTACCAAGCAAAAAAAACTCATAGAAAGAGGATTCTTGCCCACCAAGTAAATCCTCTTCAGGAGAGGATTTGGTCTCATAAATTAAAAGCATGTTGAATTCGGCCACTATATATATATATATATATAATAGTGTAGAATTTGGCCTAGGCTAATTTTCTAATAGAGATTTCGGCCTAGAGAGAATTTTGAGAGATAAAATTTTAGTTTTTACCCTAGACAAGTTTCGGTAAACTCATAGATTTAGTGTGTGAAAATTTGGCAAAGAGGAAAAGGAAGAAAGAACGTTTTTGTTTTCGATAGTACACTAGTATCCTTTACATCAAAAGGGTTTTACAAAAATTGAATCTGGTTTACGCAAGTTTAAAACAAATAGATTGATAATTCACAAGTGATCAAACGTTCTTCGGTTTTCTCTTGGAGGATTATTGTGACTAACAATAGGAAAAAGTTTTTGTTTGTTTCCATCTTCAGGTATACAATTGAAAGAAAGAGAGCACACACTCCTAGGCGATTCACGTTCGTGATTGGATTGGAAGATCTTATAGATTCAATTCGGCACAACTTCAATCGTCATGAGAAAAAATGTACGATACTTTAATTATATGTCAATTAATCTAGGGTTAAAGTTCATTCTTTTAAAGGGGAAATTTTTAAAATATACCAAACCCTAATTATACGCTTCCGCCGCGTTTTGAATCGCTTTTTCCCTACAACGCCATCTTAGGAAGGTCACCCTTCTACCCCCGAGATGCCCACGCACCATCTCAGGGAAGGTTGGTGGCATCCCTTCCATTATATTTCTTTTCCTTCTCATTTTCTCTTAAGAGTTGAAGAATTGAAATTATAAGTGCAAAAAATTTTCTCTCAACTTTCTCATCTTCCAAACACCATATATTTTTTGTTTGATCTCCGATTCAATCGATTTAAGTTAGAGATTTTTCATATTTCAATTATCTATCATTTTCAAGAAGGTTGATGTCATTTAATCACTTTTTTCTGGTGGTTCTTCATCATGAACGGGACTGCACTGCAGAAAATTTCCCTTCAACTTTTGAGTTTTTGTTTTTGTGTTATCTCCTTCATTTCAACTCTGATTTAGTTGATTCAAAAATCAAAATTGAGTGTATTGAGGATATATACAAAACCCAAGCATTTCAAGAACTAAATGATGTCTTGATTTTTCACAGTGATTAGATTTCTACTCTAGATTTCATCTTTTGGTGGTACATCATCTTCTTCTTAGTTTTATTCTTTGATCCTCTTAATGATTGTTCTTATTTGATTAAGAAAAATAACTAGTATGATTTTGATTTCATTTTGTGGTTTTTTTAATTGATTTTCAAGTTTAGCTTGTGTTGTGTTCATTTGAAGATTCTTAGGCTAAACTTGATCAATATGAACTTGTTTCTAGAAATACCTTTGTATTCTTGTGTTTGATTGCTAGTTTCTAGATTTGATTTCATATTCTAAGAAATAGGTTATATTCAGTTGAGATTTATATTATCTTAACTATTTCTTAGTTGTTAACATGCCTAGGTTTCTAGATATATTTGTGTTTGATCTTTGAAGGTCTTATCTAATTATCTTGATTGCATGTTCATAGAGTATTGTTTGATCAACATTCTCTATTTGTTTGTGATTGCATCATGATTGCATGTTTGTTGATCACCTAGATCATTGCCTTGTAAGAGGTGGAAGTCTTTTGTTAAAGTGAGTGAAGCTTTAACTAGAGCTAGGTGTCTTGGCTAGGACATGTGGTCTGGATAGTCAAGCAAGGAGACTTGTCTAGGATTGGTGAATCCGGATAGACAAGAAAAAATGTTCTTAGAGGCAAAGGTGCCTTGGATAGGGGGTTACTTCCTAAAGGTGTGTGTGTCACATCTTGGATAGGAAGTACGCAAGTAATTCACTTGGCCCGAGGGTAGAGTGAGAGTGATAGCTTAGAGAGCATTTCATGTGTTGATTGCTTAAGTGTGTAACTCTTATTCGATATAGTGGATTATAGTTTGCCGGTGGTTATGGTATCAATCCGTGGATGTTTCCTCTTTTGAGGTTTTACCAAGTAAATATCCTTGTGTTGATTTTAGCTTTTTATTTTTCTTGAATTGTATTTATTCATTCATTGCTTATTTGAAACCACATTCACTTGATTGAATCAATCGACTTGCTAAAGTTTCATTGTGTATTTGTATTTCTTAATAAGAAGATTGCAAGAATTTGAGCATATACCTATTCACTCCCCACTAGGTATATTTTACACTATAATTGTTTAAGGGAATTTTCAATTGATATCAGATCGGGTGTCTAGAAGTGATTTGATAGATCCATATACTGTTTATTTTCAGCTATGGGTGATTTGTTACCGAAAGGTTCTTCTAATGCTAGGCATCCACTCTTGAAGAGTGGTAACTACTCCTTTTGGAAAAGTATGATGAAAGCCTACATTAGATCCATGAGTGATGTAGAAGAGGAAGAGGAGTCTGGATGTTTATGAATATACTTGCAATAACGTTGCTCACTTAGTCATATATGAAGGAAGATTTTAGGATAGTGGTGAAGGCTCCTCAAGTAGTGATGAAAGTGAATACTCTTCAAATAGTAAAGATAGTGAAATCTCATCCAATCAATAAGAGATCGAAACTTCCTCAAATCATGATGAAACAAGCTTCCATGACAAGATCCTTTAACTAACTAGTAAAATTGAAAAGAACAACGATGCGAACAACAAGTTGAAGTTGAGCAATGCCAATTTAGTGGTGATAGTCAAAGCTCTTGAAAATGAGAAGAAGATGTCTTTGGAGAAGAAAAACAAGCAAAGTGAAGTCATTAAGGAGCATAAAGAGACCATTGAAAAGTATTTTTCAAGGATGGAGGAAAGTGCTCAAGAGCTAGATGAATTAAAAGAAGGCTTTACTATGAAGTTGTTTATCATGGAAGGAGAGAATAAGCAAAAAGAGAATAAAGAGAATAAAGAGCTTAAAGAAAAAATCCTTAGTCTAGAGAATAACTTGAAAGATAGTAATGAAAGACTAGGAATTTTGAAATAAGAAGTTGAGCAAAGAGTGGAATCTTTTGATCGTGCTAAAAGACTTAAAAATGTGCTTAGAGTCAAAATTAGTAAGCATAAGTGTCAAGAAAAGATGCTTATTGATATGCTTGATGAGGCTAACAAGATGATAGGTAAAAAGTAATCTAGTGCTAGTAAAGTAGAAACGCTCATTAAGATTGGTAAGCATTCTGGTGAAAAAAGAGGATTAGGTTATGTGAATGAAAAGGTTACACCTTCATCTAGCAATACTACTTTTGTCAAAGCAAGTGGTAAAGTGAATGTAGGTACTCTCTCTAACGGTGAAGTCATGGATGCCACCGGAGGTGCCTCAACATGAACAAGGAGTAACAAAGGAAAATTTCAACAAGGTCAAAGACAACAATCATCATTTTCTCATGCAAAAGATAAAGCATCAAGGAATGGACATCAAAGAGGTAACAATGTGAGAAGGTATAATACTTCAAATGCTCAAGCTAAAGGTACCCCTCTCAAATTTGTATCTATTTGCCTTTTTTGTAACATGGTAGGAAATATAAGACCTAGATGCTATGAATATATTCCTAAATGCAAATATGAGAATAATTTGTATGATATGTCTTTCATGAATGGTCCTAGGCAATCATCCATGTATGGATCTAGAAATAGACCTAGGAAGACCTTGGAAAAGCATGTTGAGAAAAATATTGTTGATGACTTTCTTGTGAAACACATGTTGTGCCTCATACTACTTTGTATAAAAATGATGACAATGTTTTGTTTGACTTGTTTGAAAATGTGACTAATAAAGTCGATTTGCATGATAGAACCCAAAGAATAAGTCAAAGCATGTTGTTAGTAGTAATGAGAAGTATGGTGTTAAGATAATTTGGATTAGAAAAGGCTCAACTAATGTTTCTTCCAAAACCAAAGACAAAGACAAGAAGAGCTATAGAACTTCTCAACCAAGCATGCACGCCCAAAAGGTAATTTTTCTAAATTTATTTCAGTTTGTCATTATTGTAATACGTTGGTCACATTAGGCCTAGATGTTATGAATATACTAGATAATGCAAACTAGGGAATAATATGCTTGCTAGTGAGTTGAACAAATCTTCTTTGAAAGATTTTAAACAAGATAATTGTTTTGATGCTTTGAAAAATGTGAATACTAATCATGATCATGGGAAGAAACTTACTAGGAAAGTTTGGATTACGAAGCGTGATGTTAAAAAGGTTCCTAGTCATCCTTTTAAACATGTTGATATTGATAAATCTTTGAATGTTGTGCATAATAATGATAAACGTGTGAAGAAGAATGTCAACAAGATTTGTGTTGATAAGAATGTGAAAAAGCATGATGGTCATATGCCTTGTATTGATGAAATATTTGTGCTTGGTAATAATAATGAGTTTAATATAAGTGATATTTTCATGAAGAATATAGTTGATGATTTATCTTCTAGATTTCATATTGCCTTGAGTAATGATCATGATGTTATTTGTATTGGTTCACCTAAGACCAATATGGTCAAATGTGAGTGCTCTTATACTTGATTGAGTTGCATATATGAGATTTTGTTTTGTTCTTGTTTGATAAGAGTTCTAAGTTTGATGCTTGACTAAGCCATTTATAATATGCTCGGTCTACTATTCAAACTTGGTGTCTCTAGTCAATACATGAACTTAATATTCTCATACTTTCACTATGATGGTCAAAATTTGTTGATTGACTTTAGAGATGTTTATTTTTGAAATCTTTTTAGTGTAATTTATTAAGACTTTTGGAGAAAGTCATTTTATATGTTTGTTTGAGTTGATATGTTTAGTCTTTATTCTCTTGGGAAGACACACCAACAACTTGTTTTCATGAGGACAAACAAGCCAAGAGAGCTCATAAAAAGGGTGAAGGCTTTACATTGATAAAAAAGCATGCTAAGATATATCTCTATTCTAAAGCTTGCTTTCTTGTTTTATCTTTTCAACTCTATATGTGCATGATATCATGTGGCATGTTATTTTAGAGAACTTTGTTTAGGATACATATGTTTCTCTTTAAATAATTGTCATCTAGAGATCATTTAGTTAAATTATTGGTAAAGATTTTTTACATGATGCATGTGATATAACTTATACTTGTTTGATTGATGAGTGGCATATTTTTAAAAATATGAGTTTCATATTCTTTGAAAGCTACTCTCTTGAAAAGTAATGATCTTAAGTAAGTCTCTTTGTATTGCTTTTAGATCATTAGTTTTTAAGCCTTAAAACTTGGTTTTCAAATGTACACACGTTGCTTCTCTCATATGTTTTGTTTGAGTAAGTTGAGTTTGAAGATATGTGAGTTATGGATGCACATATAAGTCTTTTGACTAGTACATTAAAGATGACCTATGGTTAGTATCAATTTTGCTTCGGCAGCTACATAGAACTCAATGAACACCTTCATGAAAAGGGCTACACATTTTTGTTGTCCAGCCGCCCAATGTAGGAAAGGGTTACACCATTATGATGAGTGAAAGCCGTCATGAAGTGTATAATTTTATGTTTAAAGAAATCAAAGAAGTGTTGAAAAGAATCAATAAAAAATTCTTTAATTCAAAAGCCTATAAAGAAAAGGAAGAAGACTTAGAGGAGTTTAGTTGAAAAGCAAAAATGCTCTTGTTGAGAAACAGAAATAGGATGATGAGCCACATGCTCACACACACTTATATGTTGAATTATATTCTTTTAAAAGCAAAAATTATGGATGATAATCGGTTTGACCTTTTATGAAAAATCTTAAGATGAGTAGATGTTGATATGGTTTGCATGTTAATGATCCAATTACTCCTTTATATATGTTTGGAGCAAATCCACAGACACACTTGTTTTGCTTTCAAGTGAATTTGATTTGCTAGCAATTTTTGAAGAATTATGAAAGAGATTGAAAATCTTGGTGTATCTCTCATAGTTTATTACGCTTATTTTGTTAAATTTCTTTAAAATTGCTTGATTGTGTGATTGTGTGGTTATCATTGTGAACAATATCCTATCTTGATCTTAGATAGAGTACTTAATAAGGGGGAGCATAGTATGATAGACTTTGTTCTCTTTTATGATGTGTTCACATGATTTCATTTTGATAAAACATGACATAATTGAACATTGAAATTGCATGTTACTTATCTCATATATTGCCTATTTTTCCTTAATTATCCCTTATTTGTTTTTTACTATTCCTTGACAAAAAGGGGAAGAAATGTATACCTCACCATGTGTTGGAGAAATGTACCTCATGTAGGAGAATGTACATCCTCGTGGTGGATTATTGGTTTTTTTGTTTTAAGGGGGAGAATTCTTTTCTTAAGGGGGAGTAAAGAATTCTTGAATGTTGAGGTTAAGGAACTAAGGAGTTTACTTAAGGGAGTTCTTTAAATTGAACTTTTATATGAGATAAGGGGAATCTTGCTTTATTTTATGTATATATCTTCCCAATCTCCTTTGTAGAAGATTTTTTGGTTGTTTGGTTGTGTATTTCTCACAAGTGCCTTGATGATTAAAGAGGAGAATCTTGAAGACTCATGAAGACTTGAAGATAATTTAGTTTAGGTTTTCTTTGTAATGTGAGGATGTGGGAATGCAATCAACTATGATTTAGTTTGAATGATCTTTGTATGGTGAGGTTGAGGTTTTGTCATATTTGAATGATCTTTGTATGGTGAGGTTGAGGTTTTGTCATAGAATAGCCAAAGAGGGAGATTGTTAGGTTTTAGATTTATGTTAAATTGTTTCCATAACAAAATACTTTGTGTTTGTATTACTTAGTTGCTTAGGTGGTGACTGGATCGGGCTTCAAAGAAAGAAAGCAACTTCGCATGCAAAGTTCATCTTCAAGAGGATAAGTGCTCACTTGGATGCTAAAGTATCAATGTTATTCTTCCTCTTGCAAGGCGTAGGTACACATACACATTGCATCCATATGTGTCCCTGCATCGGTGTGCTCATTTTGTATAATACATACACATTTGATTTAGAACACTCATGCATTGGTGTGGAATTGACAAGTTTTGGAAAATGCATATTTGTAGACTATAGCTTTGAAATAAAGCATTCTTGTGTGATATGTGTTTGTATATTTATTTGCTCATATAATATGAACCTTGTACTTGAATTTGGTCTTATAGTATTCTTTATTTAGTTCGTCATTTCGGTTACTCATACATTTGATTTCTTGTTCCAAGTCAAGAGTTATGAAACTTTCTGGTCATATTGCATGTATTATCTTCATCTTCGTATATCGAGTTGAATTCATATTTTTCAGTCAAATTTTTGTTGACATCCATGTCCATGAGGAAGTTACAGTTTGTAATCCAAAAACGGATTTGAATTCGGAGTTCGAAGACTGGAGAATGGTCGAAGAAAGCGAGAGGATCGCAGAAAGGGAGCAAAGGGGAAATGAGATGACAAACTGCCAAAACTACCCCTGCTCCGAGATGGCCACGAACCATCTCAGGAAGACCGCCCTTCTGCCCTTGAGATGCCCACATGCCATCTTGGGAAAGGTTGGTGTCATCCCTTTATATTTCCTTCCCCTCTCATTTTCTCTCAAGAGTTGAAGATTTGAAAATACAAGTGCAGAAAATTTTCTCTCAACTTTCTAATCTTCAAAACACCATATCTTTTTCGTTTGAACTCCGATTCAATCAATTCAAGTTGAAGATTGTTTGTATTTTAATTATCTATCATTTTGAAGAAGGTTGAGGTCATTTAATCACGTTTTTCTGGTGGTTCTCCATCAAGAACATGATTGCACTGTAGAAAATTTTCCTTCAACTTTTAAGTTTTATGTTTTTGTGATATCTCCTTCATTTCAACTCCGATTTAGTTGATTAAAAAAATGAAAATTTAGTGTCTTAAAAATCTCAAGCATTTTAAGAACCAAATGATGTCTTGATTTTTCACAGTGATTAGATTTCTACTCGAGATATTATCGTTTCGTGGTAAATCATCTTCTTCTTAGTTTTCTTCTTTGATCCTCCTTATGATTGTTATTATTTGATTAAGAAGAATGACTAGGATGATTTTGATTTCATTTTTTGTTTTTTTAAATTGATTTTCAATTTTAGCTTGTGTTGTGTTCATTTGAAGATTCTTAGGCTAAACTTGAACAACATGAACTTTTTTCTATAAATACCTTTCTAAGAACTAGGTTATATTCATTTAAGATTTCTATTATCTTAACTAGTTCTTAGTTGTTAACATGCCTAGGTATTTTGATATATTTGTGTTTGATCTTTGAAGGTCTTATCTAGTTATCTTGATTGCATGTTCATAGAGTCTTATTTGATCAACATTCTCTATTTTTTTTGTGATTGCATCATGATTGCATGTTTGCACATCACCTAGATCATTGCCATGTATGAAGTGGAAGTCTCTTGTTAAAGTGAGTGAAGAGTCTTGGCTAGGACACGTGGTCTGAATAGTAAAGCAAGGAGACTTGTCTAGGATTGGTGAATCTGGACAGACAAGCAAAAATCGTCCTAGAGACAAGGGTGCCTTGGATAGGGAGTTACTTCCTAGAGGTGTGTGTGTCACATACATCTTGGATAGGAAGTAGGCAAATGAGAGCATTTCATGTGTGTATTGCTTGAGTATGTAACATTTATTTGACATAGTGGATTATAAATTGCTGGTGATTGTGGTATCAACCAGTGGATGTTTCCTCTTTTGAGGTTTTACCAAGTAAATATTCTTGTGTTGATTTTAGCTTTTTGTATTGATCCTTCAATTGTATTGATTCATTCATTGCTTATTTGAAATCACATTCACTTGATTGAATTAATCAACTTGCTAAAGTTTCATTGTGTATTTGTATTTCTTAATAAGAAAAAAAGATTGCTACAATTTGAGAATATACCTATACACCCTCTCTAGGTATATTTTACACTATAATTTGTTAAGGAAATTTTGTTCTATATAGTGTGCACCCCACAGGAACGTATCAAAGGCCTCCAAGTCCTCGACTAGCTGGATTTGCTATACTGGAATATTCTCTCTCATCCAACCCCATCAATATCCAGTTTAGCATATATAGTAGGCACAACTTCACAGCAGCATACTGTTACTCAAATATATCAATCCGTAAAATATCTCTCTGCTGTTCACATTCCACCTCATCTTGACCAGTAAAATACCGTTGGTGTATCTCGTTCTCTACCATCTCATACCTCGTCGTGTCGGGAATCACTCCCAACTTCAATCCGGTGATGAGATAGAATTTAACCTTAGAGAACCGGACCAAATGATGACCTAAAACAAATCGCATCTCATCCTTTGGCCCATTATGATGCAACTCGTGCAATGCAGTCGATGGACAATGCCAGTTGAAAACTTCCTCTCCTGATACATCTGAAGGAAATGACCAAAACAGAACTCCGTATACTGATGTTGTTCTTCTACCGTGAGATGTTCATGCACCTTGTTCGGTGCGTCTTCGTAATCTCGAAGGTCATCAAAATGGTCATGCCAAGTAATTTTTCCCTCGTACCATACCACCACTGTAGTTTTCATCAAATCCTTTAGTTGATTTTTCATCTGTAATTTCACAGAAATAATACATTAGTAAACTGTAAAAGGTTTAGAAATTAAAGAAAAAGGCTCATACACAGTTTCAAAAGGCTCGAGACTTGTAAGAAAAAGGCTTGGGCATAATTTAAAAAAGCTCGGGCCTTTCAAGAAAAAGCTCGGACATAGTTTTACAATACTCGGACCTTCAACAAAAAGCTCGAACACTATATACAAAGGCAAGGACATTGAAATTTATCAAACCTATTATTGTTAACAAATGTGATCAGATGGTTATTCAAAAAGGATCGAACGATGTTTCGAAAGGCTAAGCGATTCAAAGTTTCAAAAACCTAATATTCCTAGCGAAAAGGCTCAGACGTTGTTTCAAAAAGGCTCGTATGTTGTTTCAAAAGGCTCGGACGGTGTTTCAAAATGCTCAGAGAATAAACACTTAAATAACCTAATATCCCTAATGAAAAGGCTCGGATGTTGTTTTAAAAGGCTTGGACGTTGTTTCAAAAGGCTCAGACAGTGTTTCAAATTGATTGGAGATTTAATGTTTAAAAAACCTAATGTTCCTAACGAAAAGGCTCAGATGTTGTTTCAAAAAGGCTTGGACGTTGTTTGAAAAAGCTAGAGTGGCGTTTCAAAACACTCAGAAACCCAGATCTTCATCTTCCACACAAAATTTTCAACAAAATTACAAACCCTAACTAACCTAGAACCAAACTCAGATCGACAAATCAAACCTAATTTAGATGTTTAATCAACACCCAACATCAAACATGCACATCAACTTATCAACAACAAAAACGATAAGAAAATATAACTCAACTTACCACTATCGATTGCAGATGCTCGTTTGAACTGTCGAATAGCACTGTTGTACCACCGTCGGTTACTTTGCCGTCTTTTTTCAATCAATGTTTTCTCTCTCTCATTTGTCTCTCCACGTTTGAAAATGACAGAAAGTCAATTGGAAAGGGTATTTTTGTCTAGTGACCTAAATTGGTGCCTTTTAAACATGAATTAGTAATGTGGTGCTATTTACGCAAGACCCACCCCAATAGTTCTATTTAATTTTTGACCCCATTTTATGCTAAAATAATTATAATTTTGCCCCGAACGTATCCTAGTTGTATCTCGATGTCTCCTCCCCGTATCCCTGTGTATCCTTATCATATCCCCCAAGTATCCTCCAATCAAACTTGTGAAGTCAATCAATATGCCATTTGGCTTGTCGGATACTTATCCTAGCGTATTCGGAGAGTATCCGAACCAGATACAAGTTGGATAAGAGTTACTTCCACAAAATGGAGTATCCGTGCTTTTTAGATTTGGAGTAATTTTCCTCAACCATGGATATGTAATTGAAATGAGTATAGTAGATGGATATGTAGTGGTGTATTCAATATGGAATTTAAAAGACTTTTTTAAATGAATGACCTTTGTAGAGTTCATAGATTTTGAATGATTTAAAAAAAATTATGAAGAATTTTCATAGACTTTTATTTTATTTAAAACACTTTCATATACATTAATAGACTTTCATAGACATTTACAGACTATCATTGATTTCTTACTATAATATACGTTTTATTAGATTGCAATTACATTTTTCATATGTATAAAATTATTTTCTTAATAGAATAAAAAAGAAAATCATCGTTAATATATATATGTATCTGGATAAAATTATTCATGTGTAAATACATGATTTTGAAATTTGTATTCACTTTTCTATTATATTTTGCATCTCAAAGACAATTATTGTTAGGTTTTTGTTTGTGTTGGCATGAATTCCATATCAAAATAATGTTTACTTGTAATGACTTAGTTGTTTAGGTTCATGATGATTCAACCTTCAAGGAAGAAGAAACAACAAGTCAAAGCAAGTTCTAAGTCTTCAGAGAGAAAGGATGCAATTTGTTTCTACAAAGGTATACTAAGATCTTATCTTTCTCTTACAAGGCTTAGGCACACACACACATATCATACATTTATGTCCCTACATCATTGTGCACCTTTATAGGCACACACACATATCATACATTTGTGTCCCTTCATCGTTGTGCACCTATAACACACAAACACATATCATACATTTGTGTCCCTGCATCGTTGTGCACCTTTATAGGCACACACATACAATTCATTCATATGTGTCTCTGTATCATTGTGCACTAGTTATAACACATTCACACACTTGGAGATGAATGCTCATGCATTGGTTTGGAAATAACATGTTTTGGAATATGCATGATTGGAAACTATCTCTATGTAGTTTGCATTCTAGTGTTAATTGTGTTTGTGTGTGTATATATTTGTATAACATGGATATTGAACTTGGATTTAGTCTTAAATCATTCTTGATTGAGTTCCGGTCATTTCGGTTACTCATACTATTGATTTCAAGTTCAAAGTCAAAAGATAATACACTTTCAACTCATGTTTCATACATTGTGTTCGTCTTCATATATCTAGTCAAATTATTATATTCTGGGTTGAGTATCTTATATTTCCATGTCCATGTGAGAGTTACAGTTTGTAATCCTCAAACGGATTTGAATTTTGAGTTCAGAGGCCGGAGAACGGTAGAAGAACGCGAGGAAAGCGCGAGGGGAATGCACCATGGCCGAAAGGCCATGGAGGTGTGCATGCCCGATATGGCACGTGGCCATCTCGGCCACACAACCTTGCTGCCCCGAGATACCCATGTGCCATCTTGGGGGAGCACTTCTAAAGAGGGCTATTTTGGTCTTTTCATCTTTCTTCTTTCTCGCTCCTTTATAATCTCTCTCCCTCTCACATTTCATTCTAAGAAGAAATTCAAATCAAGTGTGCAGAATTTTTTTTCTAAATTTTCTCACCTTCCAAACACCATAACTTCTTCATATGAACTCTGATTTGAGTGATTCTAAGTTGAGAGTGTTCATCTATTCATCCTACATCTTTTATCTGAAGGTTTGTGTTAATTTTACTGCTGGTGTCTAATCATACAAAAACGGGACTGCACCTAGATCAACTAAGGTATTGATTTTCTCTCTAAGTTTTCTTTTAAAACTTGGTCTATTGCCTTGGGTTTTCTTCTTCTACATATATTTGTATATTGTGAGTGTTTTGATTTTTGTTTTGAACACTTTCAAAGCTAGGTTGAATTTCAATTGAAATCATTCATGTTGAGTTAGGTTTTGATTTTGCCTATGTTATCACATGTTAGGGATTGTATTGTGCTAGCTTTGATTCTAGGACTATTTTGTGATCTTTGATTGATTGATATTGTGAAAAATAGTTCATCACATGTATTAGGCTCTCTTGGCCGAAATTCTCACATAACACATGTGCTTATGTTCTTTTGAGCTATTCATGTGATTTGTTGAATCTATGATTAGGAATATGCTCTAGAACTTATGCTTAGATCTATTTGACATTGTCATATGATTTTAGCATGTTTTAGGTTTTTGTGATTTAAACTTGATCTTGTAATTTGTTGATCATATCTTGTGATTGAATCTAGTTTGTGATTAATGTTGATCATATCTTACATAATCTAGATTGACTACTCATGCATGATGAACTAGACTATATGTGATTTGTGCATTCATGCTCATGTCTAGTATTTTCCATAGGATGTTTTGATCATAGCATTCTATGTTGCTTGCTTGTTTGCGTTTTGCATTCATGATCACTTAGATGCCTTGTGAGAAGGAAGTCTTGATAATAGGTGTAAGACCTATGGTGTTGAGCAAGAAGTCTTGGCAAGAGGTGTGAAGCCTCGGATTGTCGAGCAAGGAAGTCTTGGCTAGAGGTGTGAAGCCTTGGATAGTCGAGCAAGAAGTCTTGCCTAGAGTTGGGAGAACTCGGATAGGTGAGCAAGGAAGTCTTGACTAGAGTCGGGAAGTCTCGGATAGTTGAGCAAGAAGTCTTGCCTTGGGTTGTGAAGATCCGGATAAGGTGAGCAAGAAAGTCTTGACAAGAGGTGTGAAGCCTCAGATTGTTGATCATAGGGCGACAACTTCTAGAGTAGGATAGGAGGGTAGTTTCTAGGTGAAGAGGTCACTTGAGAGATTGTACTTGTCTTATCTACTAGTGGATTTTGTTTGCCGGTGGCTGCTAGCCGGTGGATGTTTCCTCTTCGGAGGTTTACCACGTTATATCTTGTGTCAACTTTTCTATATCCTTATCTCTTTAATATTTGTATTGTGGATAGAACTCTTTATGTATGTTGACTTCCTCTTTATAATATAGATTGTGTATGTGTTACAATTATCTTTAATTAATATATATATTGTGATACAAGCAATCTAGAGGGACAAACTTTTGTTTGTTTCTAAGGGAGTCGAAAAAGGTGTCTAACCTATTCACCCCCCCCCCCCCCCTATAGGTTAGCTTTGAGCATTTAACCGTGATTGTATTTTCAATTATACACCTAAATTTTATGATGATTAGTCAAAATATGTGTGTAAAATATAACCAATAAAGTTAAATTTTCTTTTACCTATAGATATGGATAAATCAAACCGAAATTAGTATTATCAATGGTTATGGATACCCATTGTACAATGTTGCTTTAATTAGTGAGAAAAAAAACAAAAGAAAATTGATTTTGTTCGAATTTCAGTGGCTAGGTTTTTTTTAATAGGTTTACAATTGTTATGTATATATCTTATTGATTAAACACATCACCGACAGGTAGGACAATCCCTTGAAGAATCGCCAAATGGGCATTCAAGATGGCAATCAGAAGACACCATTCAAGACATCACTAAGGAATAAGAACCCGAGTATGCCCGAACACAAGTACTCGGGACATTATGTTTTACTTGGGACAGCACAAGAAACCCGAGTAAAGGAGTTCAGCATATAATTCACACGTGGGGAAGCCCAAGAACCGTACTCTAATACGTAAAACCTCAGTGTCAAAACGAGTTTCTAGAATGATAAAATACCAATAGAAAGCGAGTCCAAATCAAGCAACTCTACTTCTTTAAGAAAACTGCATATCGATAAGGAAATAAGTCCTAAACGGACTATACCACCATAGTCTCATCCAATCTTCACACAATCTCCAAAATAGGAAAGAAGATAAAGATGACTTCAACAAGCAGCCAACCTTAATTAAAATGCAATTCCTTTACTTGTGCAACAAGGATCAGGGTTCTATGTACATATAAATAGACTTATAACCTCATCGTAAGATAGATATAGAGAATACAAAAAAAAAAAGTAATCATTACAAGAGAGAGGCAAAAGAGATCGAGTGGTGTAATTCTTTGTTTAAATAGTGGATTTTAGCTTGGTTGTCCATTCAACCACCCGTGGAAGCTTCTCCAATCACCAGAGTTTTACCACATAAACTCATGTTATTTTTTACATTACATTCTCTTCTCTTTCTCTTTTGACAGGTCATAACAAAATCCAACAGTGTTGACTTTCTCATCCATTGAGAAATCGACATCAATAATTGGTGTTAGAAGGAGGGGCTGAACCTTCGAATATGTTTTAGCACTGGCTGGTAGCGGAAGCAAAGACAGTTCTAGGGATATCAGGAAATCTCCAGATAATGCTCATGTAGGCGGGACCACACGAGATCCCACTATAACCACCAGGAACCAACCAGTACCCTTGACTGGTATCCAACAAATCCCTCCTACCAGTAAGGACATAGCACGTCGTTTCCGTGATATGCTGCAGCAGCTACTGAAAGATGCGGCAAGAGAAGGAGTAGACCTATTGGCTACAGCACAGGCACACCCGCCAAGTCCTCTACCACCTTCTAGACTCTGATCGGTTGTGGTTGGGCCAGGACCAGATGCACCAGTAGCCATTGGGGATTCAAGTCATATCAACCAGGGTAGGGATCATGAAACACTAGTAGAAGAATAGCCATGCCAAAGGCAAAGTAACGGCCAGGTGGGCGATGACAGGCACCGTAAATATGACTAGCGAAGAGATCGATCATCATCATCAGAGGACAGTGATCGACACCATCGAAAGTGGTATCATGGAACCATACGCCTACAAGGGTTAACTCATGAGGCTAGAAGGCAAGATGAAGAGGAGATGGTGACGGGTCTGACAGTCACGTGATGGGTCAACCATCGAGGAGAATCGGTGGGCGATAGAGATATCGTATTCAGAAGATAACCTAGGAAGTCAAGAATACCAGACGCCAGATGGATGCGTTGATCAAGCCATATGGATACAAAGAATTGTCTGACGATGATTCTGACATCCCTTTCACAGGGACATCCTGCGAACCCCCTTCCAAGAAAGATTCAAGATGCCACACGTGGAACGATTCAAGAAGGATACAGATCCCAAAGAACACGTCAGATGATATAAAAGCGCTATGGTCCAGTATGCCCACAGTAACCCTTTGTTGTGTCTCAACTTTCCATAAACTCTTGAAGACACAGGCTTGAGATGGTTCAGAAGATTGCATCCAGCGAGTATTGGAAGTTTTAGCGAGTTGAGCAGAAGCTTTTCAAGACAATTCCTAGGCGATGTGCATAGAAAAAAGTCAGTGGCTTACCTTTCTCAACTGAAAAAGTAAAAGACAATTCCTAGGCAATGTGCAAGGGAAAGACGAGTCACTAAAAAAGTACCTAAGGAGATTTGGCCAGGCGGTCTCAGAAATCGGCAGTGCAAATGACGAAGCAATAATTGTTGCAGTTACAAATAACTTACAGAACGGGCGACCGTCCTTCGACTTAAAGAGAGCTCGATCAACGAGATATATAGACATGATGGATATGGCTAGAGGATATGCATTCGCCTAGGAAGAGGAGTTAGAAACAGGAGGTTGCTGGATGTATGGAGGGAGACCCGAACAAAAAGATGTTAAGTCAAAGGTACAAAACCTTAAACGAAAACAGAAAGGAAATAGCAAAGAAAAAAGCAAAGATGAGGGTAGCAGACGTAATATTGACCAAACCACGGAAAAGTTCTGAGGAAAATATACAAACTACACCCCACTCCGAAAAAGCAGGAAGAGATTCTGGCAATAATAGAAGAAAAGAATCTGGTGAAGGAGCCATATCGGCAGTCATAGTTTGCTCGACGAGACACGACAAAATATTACAGGTTCCATAAAGAAACCGGCCACAAGACCTCCAAATGTTACCAGCTTAAAGACTACATAGAGGCCTTCATTCGAGAAAGGCATCTATAAGATATAATCCTGAAGAAATATGAGAACTTAGGAATTCAAAAAGAAACAAAAGCGGGAGATCATAACTCTGGTAAAAAAAAAAGGGTCAGTCCTTAAACAAATGAAGTAATACAGATTATCTTCGGAGGACTATCAACTGGAAGAAGCAACCGAGAGCGGACACAGAAAATCCAAGAAGCAGTGGAAGCAAGGCAGAATTTTGATGTTAATTCCATCGAGCCTGATCCAAAGAGAATAAAGGAAGGATGAGACCCAATGATATTCACTGGAGCTAATTCACATGGGTTCGATGTCCGACCAAATGATGCTCTCGACATTAGTGCCCGAATTGGCAATAGAGAAGTCAGAAGGATATTGGTAGACAATGGTAGCTCGACGGACATCCTCACCGTGGCTATTTATGATCAGCTCAGATTAGATCGAAAGGACTTGCAACCTTTCCATACCCCACTCGGAGGATTCAGAGGAGTCGAGGTTAGGTCTCTTGGGATAGCTAAACTACCCGTGAAGATCGGAGTAGAACCTTGTGAAAAAACGGTGATACTTGACTTTGTAGTGGTAGATGTGGACAACTGGCCCTACAATGAGTTATTAGGTCGACCTTTCCTAAACAAAACAAAGGCGATAACAACTACCTATGCTTTGATGATCAAGTTCCCAAATGAATGGGGAGTAGGTACAATCAAAGAGTCGCAGGAGATGGCCAGAAGAGCTAACCTCTCGATTTTCAAAGATAGAGATAGTAGTGAACACCAAGTATGCACCATAACACAACTAGATCAGACCAAGAAAGAATAATCACTGTTGTTCGAGTTTGATCTATGGGAAGAGCCGGAGACATCTAAGAGTGAACCCATAAAGGAGGTGGTCCTGAAGGAAGATGAACCAGATAAGAATATCAAAATTGAGGCCAATTTAGAAGAAAAGATCAAGCTAGATCTTATTGATTTACTTAGAGAATACATAGATGTGTTCGCATGGAGTCATGAAGACATGGTGGGGATAGATGTCCGAGTAATATCACACCATTTGGCGGTGGATCCAAATATGAAACCTGTAATACAAAAGAGAAGATCTTTCAATCTCGAGAGAAGACAGACAATTAAGTAGGAGGTGGAAAAGTTACTCGCTATGGGATCAATCAGAGAAATAAACTACCCACAGTGGGTAGCAAATGTGGTTTTGGTCCAAAAGAAGAATGGTCAATGGAGAATGTGTGTGGACTTCACCAATCTGAACAATGCCTACCCAAAAGATAGTTTTCCACTCCCAAGGATAGACCAATTGGTCGATGCTATATCGGGTCATGAATTACTCAATTTTATGGATGCTTATTCGGGATACAATCAGATCATGATGAATAAAGCTGATTAAGAAAAAACAACATTCACTACCGATTAGGGCCTGTACTATTATACAGTAATGTCCTTTGGGCTAAAAAAAGCAGAGGCAACATATCAAAGACTGGTCAACAGGATCTTCACTCGTCAAATAGGAAGAAACATGGAAGTTTACATAGACGACATGTTAACTAAAAGTATCTCGGTAGACAAGCACGCTTCGGACCTGCGTGAAACATTCAATGTCCTGAGAAGGTATCAGATGAAGTTAAATTTGAGCAAGTCTATTTGGGGTTCCTTTAGGAAGGTTCCTTGGTTTCCAAGTTCACAAGAGGGGGATCAAAGTGAATCCCGAGAATATCTAAGCCCTTTAAAAAACTTCACCAAGCACGCTGAAAGAGGTACAATGCCTAACAGGGTGCTTAGCTTCCTTGGACAAATTTATCTCGAAGGCCACAGATAAATGTGCTTATTTTTTTCAAAGTGATCAAAAAAAGGAAATGACTTGAATGAAATGAAGAGTGTAAACTAGCATTCCTAAAGATCAAAGAATACTTAGAACAGGCTCCCATCCTCTCAAAACCTAAAGTGAGAGAAATACTTCACTTGTACTTGTCTCTTACGGAGTTAGCAGTAAGCTCAGTTCTAGTAAGAGCAGAAGACAGGATATAGAGGCCAGTATACTATACCAGTAAGGCTCTTCTTCCAGTTGAAACCAGGTATTCACAGGTAGAGAAAATGGCTTTAGTGTTGGTTTCGGCAGTAAGGAAGCTGATGCCGTACTTTCATGCACATACAATCCAGGTTTTCACCGATTGCCCACTTAAGCAAATTCTACAAAAGCCTGAGATTTCAGGGAGATTAACTAAACGGGTGATTGAGATGAGCGAATTCGATATTCAGTACAAGCCTAGAACATCACTCAAGGACCAAACAGTGGCAGATTTTATGGCAGAATTCACAGAACCAATTCTATAATAAAAAGAATGTTGGGTAGGAGTTTCTCATGTAGATTATATGTCGATGCATCCTCGAACACTCATAGCAGTGGGGCAGAAATCGTAGTACGCACCCCAGAAAGAGATGTTGTTGAGTGAACCATGAGATTTGATTTCAAAGCAACAAATAATCAGACTGAATATGAGGCATTGCTAGCAGGACTAAGGGTTTGCATAGCTCTTAAAGCATATGAGGTTAAGATATTTAGTGACTCACAGGTAGTCGTCAACCAAGTCTTGGACGAATATCAGGCTAGAGATGAAGGTATGATGGCTTATTTAGGCATAACAAAACAACTCCTCCAAAAGTTCAAGGAATAGAGGATTGTCCAGATCCTTAGAGAAGAGAATGAAAATGCAGATGCTTTATCCAAACTAGCATCAGCAACAACCACAATCAGATAAAAAAATATTTTGGTTGCACACCTTCTCAGACCAAAGTATAATTGAGCCGAAAAACTTTGAAGTCTTAAAAATCCGAACTTCGCTAGATGGTTGGATGACTCAACTAGAAAGATACTTGGAAAAAGATATACTCCTGGAAGATCCCTTAGAAGCAAAACGTATCAGGTACCGGTCAGCAAGATACACACTGATTGGAGGAGAACTATACAGAAGAGGGTTTTCAATACCAGATTTTACAGGAGGTCCATGGCGGAGTATGCAAAAACCATACCGGGGGCCGTAGTTTGGCACACAAGGTACTCAGGCATGGTTTTTATTGGCCTTCTTTGTTCTCGGATGCACAACGATGTTCAGAAAGTTGCAATGCTTACCAAAGGATCGCCAATGATATTCGACAGCCCCCTGAATAACTTAGAAGCCTCACATTCCCATGGCCATTCGCCATGTAGGTACTAGACTTAATTGGTCCAATGCCAGCAGAAACAGGGGGTGGAGCTAAGCACGCAATCGTGGCTGTTGACTATTTCACGAAGTGGGTAGAAGCTGAAGCGTTAGTACATATCACAAAAGCAAATACCACAAACTTTGTGAAGAAATGTATACTCAGATATGGACTCCCGAATACTATCATCAGTGACAACGGCACCTAGTTCGACAATCAAAAATTCAGGCAGTTGTACAACGAGTATCGAATCGTAAATTATTATGCCACACCTACCCACCCTCAAATAAATGGAAAATCTGAAGCTGTGAACAAATTCATTAAACATACGCTCAAAGAAAAGCTTGATGCCAAAAAGGGTAGTTGGGTCGAAAAGCTTCCTGAAGTATTATGGGCTTATCGGACGACAGTAAGGACTTCTAAAGGAGAAACACTGTTTTCTTTGGCATTAGGAACAGGGGCTGTCATCCCGGTAGAAACATCGTATATGTCGCCTAGAGTCATGTTGTATGATGAAGATCAGAATGTCGATATGCTTTTACAAAACTTAGATGGGTTGGAAGAGAAAAGGGATAAATCCCGAGTACGAAATACGGTATATCAGTAAAGAGTGGTCCGACACTACAATTCTAAGTTCAGATTATGATGTTTTAGTTAGGAGACCTGGTGCTCAGAAAGGTATCGCTGAACTTGAAGAACAAATATATGGGCTCATTGGCTGACAAATGAGAAGGCCCATACAAAATTAAAAGGAATAACCGGTCACGTAGCATATTGGATTGCCAGACCAGATGAAGGGGTTTTAACTCGACCATGCAATACTCAATATTTAAAGATCTTCTACCCTTGAAATTTGTTTTTATTTTTTTGCCAGGGTATCTTTACTCTTAGCAAATTCTTTGAGATTTTCATATTGTTAGTTTTGCAGTTATGAATAAAAACCCGACACGGGATTCCAGAAATATGAACCTATGATAATAAGAACATATGAAAAAGATGAGCATAATAATAAGAACATGTGGGAAAAAATAAGTATGATAATAACATGAAAAAGATGAGCATATGATAATAAGAACATATGAAGAAATTGACAGCATAATAAAATAAAATAATCAGGGCCATTAATTTGGCAAAATTTTCGAATAAGCAAAGAAGCTCAATATAGCATGCCAGTCGAGCAAGGTCAGCCAAGGCCTTAGCCAAAAGGTAAACCCGATGCACCAAATTCTGGACAACAACTCGGAGCGCTGTCTGGAAAATCCCGGTGAGTCACGCAGCTGTGTTAAGCAATTCAGAGCTTAATGATTCGGCAAACCCTTATGCAGACAAAACTATGAGATGTCCTCAGTGACTTGCGTAAGGACTCATACGTATGATCATGGTGAGCTTTGATGTAACGTTCGGGTAGCAACCGAGTATGAGACACAAGTATATATCTACTTGCCTTTGTTTCGAGATGACTCAGTTAATAATATTAGCCAGTTTAGTAAGATACTTGGCACATGAAATCGCGTTAGCCAGTTAATAAGATACTTGGCACATGAAATCGCATTAGACAGTTTAATAAGATACTCGACGTTATAAAAGTCACTCAGACAATGATATTAGCCAGTTAAAATGGAACATTAAAAACATTCGCGACAAACAACTACACAAAAAATGGAATTTTATTGATCCAAATAAATCTTCACAAATACACCTAAGTGGTTGAGGACTTCAAACTTTTACCAGTACTCAGATAAGCACCATCTCATACTCATAAAAAAGACTTTCATTAGAAAGCCAGGTGATTGAGTCGATCGAGTTATCCATCCATACGCTATAATCTGTTCCGGGGACCGGTCCAACATCAGGCTTCAACCCATCCACACCAATCTTCTGACTAGCATAAAGTTTGAAAGAGAGTGCTCATATGGAACTTCCAGATGCATAGGATGAGGTTCTTTGCCTTGACTACTACAGTAAGCTTTCCACTCCCTCATCTGAGTCTGAAGAGAATTTAAGGATTGATCCACATGGTTCTTGATGGATAATTCCTAATTAGCCCGAGCTCTATCAGTCATTCGGTTCTTGACTTTGAAAAATTCACTGGCTGAAACCAACCCCCGCTGGAACTTCTTAAGGAGTATGGCATCACAGGCTAAGGATCTTTTGAAATGATCAACCCCTTGAACTTCATGTTCTAGCTGGGCTTCATTCGAAAGAGATTCGAGAGACAAGGTCTGGCGCTTAAGGTCTTCAATTTTCTGCTCATAAGAGGATTTGGCTTGCTCAGCTTCTTGTTCAGCTCTGAGCACTGATTCCTGGGCGGCAGAGAGTAAATTTTGGAAGGATACAACCTTCTTTTCTACAGAAGCATTCTCCACGGCCTCCATTTGTTTAGCCAAGCAATGATCGATGAACTCTGGGGTAGAGCTAACCTCCCTCTGATAGACCGCCTCAATTTGAGCACGGTTGTCCTCACTCTCCTTCAATTGAGCTTCAAGATGCCTTATCTGATCCTCTTGATGTTGTTACATCTGAACAAACTCATTAAACTCAATAACCACATGTAGGGAATAATAGGTTAAAAATCTAAGTTAATGAGCATTGAGGTAAGGGTCAGGATAGAAGACTTATGCAGCTTGCGCTGTTAAAAATATTTTGAAGACAATCTGTCGGGGAACCATCCCAGAAATGGCTCGAGTGGTCATCCCCGGTAAAATCCCGACCAGCCGACATCATCCTCAACATATCCTAGGGGGTGGGACACGTAGGATTACCCAAAGATCTTACTCTCGCATCCTCAACTTTAGGGGGAAAATAATCCTTGTTCAGATTGTCTGAAGTCTCCACTTCTGTTAAAGGCGCCTCAGCCTGAGCACTCGGGGAAACTCTAACATCGGCGCCATTGTCACTTGATTCAACAAATGACACCACACGAGAAACTTTTTGAGGACGAGAGGGAGAATCAACCACCTTCATTTTCTCGACCTAAGTACGGTGGAGGCCGAGATCAACCGCAGGATCTTCTTGATCTTCAGTGATATCTTGGAAAGATTCAAAAAGATCGGGATGAGGGTTAATCTACTCATCTGAGGGTACCCTATCTTCTTCCTCATCCCTAACTGTGAACTGCACAACAAGCACTTCATCGACCGGGGAACTAGGCTCACCAGACACTGCACAACTAGGATACCCTCCTTACCTACCTTTATCCTCGGTCACCCTTGGAGCACTTTCAGTTCCAAAAGGAACACTTGAACAGCTTGACTCCCCTGTGGTCCACTTAATCTTTAGGAATATCCTTGGGAACTCACTCGTCCACTTCGTTGGGATCCTCAAACGACTCGTTATCAAGTGAAGCAATCCCTTCCTTATTTTGGCAAGAAGCTTTCTTATGGCTCACCTAAGTAAATGACTTAACCTAGCGAGCCTGAACGTCACAGCCGATGTCCAAGTCATACACTAAATACAAATGAGTTAGAAAACGGAACGAAATGAGAAATGAAAACGAGTAAAGGTTCTACTTACAACGTCCGTGATAATCCAAAATCTGAGGAAAAAAATTGAACGCTATCATTATTTTTCATCAAAAAGATAAGACATGCTTCTCTTCTCCAGAGTGCGCACAGCTGCTCGAGCAAGGTTAGTTAACTCGGCATCAGTAAAGGTAGGTCGCGACTTGTTCTGGTGATCAGGGGAATAAAAGAAATGGGGAACCTTTAATATCTCCGGATCTTCCCCAGCCAAGAGCTCGATCTCGAGTCCCAAGTTACCTCCGGCAAAAAACCAGTTGTTTTCCAGTGCTTTTTTGAGGTAAGGAAACCCCACACAAAGCCTTTCTTCTTAACGTTTAAGGAAATGTTGACTCCCCGGTTCACCTTCGTCCCCTTGGAAATCCAGCTATCTGGCTGGCTAGATAAAAGAAAGTAGGTTTCGGTCCGACCAGATTGCCTTAAAGAATAAAAGTGTCTAATTTCGTGAGGATAAGGCATTGACAAGTTCATCTGGCTACACATGTGCCACATACACATCAGGATCCTATAAATGTTCAGCGCTAGTTGAGCTGGAGCAATCCCTGCCGGTAAGAAACCAAGCAATAAAAGGCTGGAGGGGAAGAGTCACACCACAGTAGAGCATGGATCCATAAATTGCTACCATGCCCGGAGAAGGATTCCATGTAGCCCTATCACCAGCAGGAGCTATTAAAACTGAGTCATCTAAATCAAATTGAGCGCGGTACTTTTTGATCTCATCTACCCTGACCACGTTTGGCTCGGCATCATACGCACTCAGAAAATAGAGAGAAAAAGGGGTACGAGAAGCCCGGTGCTCTTCCTTGACATCATTCTCTTTAATTACTTGCCTTCCAATCTGGATACCGCTTAAAACGTGTTTGTGAACTGTACAGTTACTTTGATGCTTTCCCATCCTTGATCACGGAGGAACCCTGTGATGAATAGAAATAAAAGATTCAGAGTTGGAAGAAGATTTAAAGCTAGAACTAAAGCGAGCGTCAGGATAAAGCCTAGAAACATCAACATTTAGAAGGATAAAATACCAAACAGAAAGTGAGTCCAAATCAAGCAACTATACTTCTTCAAGAAAACTGCACATCGATAAGGAAATAAGTCCTAAATAGACTACACCACCAGAGTCTCATCCAATCTCCACACAATCTCTGAAATAGGAAAGAAGATAAAGACGACTTCAACAAGCAGCCAGCCTTAATTAAAATACAATTCTATTACTTGTACAACAAAGATTAGGGTTCTATGCACATATAAATAGACCCATTACCTCATCGTAAGATAGATATAGAGAATACAGAAAAACAAGTAATCATTGCAAGAGAGAGAAAAAATAGATCGAGTGGTGTAATTCTTTGTTTAAATAGTGGATTTTGGCTTGGTTTTCCATTCAACCACTCGTGGACGTTTCTCCGATAACCGAAGTTTTACCATGTAAAATCGTGTTATTTTTTACATTACATTCTCTCTCTCTTTCTTTTTTGACAGGTCATAATAAAATCTGACATTGTTGACTTTCTCATCCATCAAAAAATCAACGTCAACAACAACGATGAAAGATAATTTGACTACGTTGTGGTATGGCGTGGTTGACTTGTGGTTCTTGTCTTTTATTATTTTTAATTTAATATATATGAATTTTGTTTGATTAGTTTCTATGTTGTTTTGCTTTAACAATGGAGGAAAAAAAATAGAAATTGAATCTCTCGTCTTTTATGGTATATCTGGTGGAGAATGGTTTTATATTCTATAGTTTTTTAGTTTAACAATTTTTTTTGTTATAGATCACTAATATTTGTATGAATTTTCGTATTGATAATTTGTTCATTTTAAAAGTTGAAATATGACCACTTTATTTTATGGGTTAATATCATTGGGGGCTATAGGTTTTTCTGAAAGATCAATTATTTAAACGAGTTTACTTTTGTAGCAAAGTTTCCCTAACTTTTGAAAAGTACATCAAATAGGTCCTTCTGACATTTTTTTAACGGTTAAACGTAACAGAAAATAAACGTAACAGAAAATGTAAGTTATCTCTTTTGCCCCTAACATATTTTGTAATGCTGAATGACTATTTTACCCTTTAATATTTCTTGGAATGACAATTTCACATGAGTTTTTAAGACCAAAATACCCTTACTAGTGATGACATTTATGACTAAAATACCCTTACTATTGATGATATTTATAAGTTTGCCATCATAAAGTAATAATTTTAAAATGGATAGTGGTACACTTTAAATTCTTTGTACTTTGTTTTTCTTTAAATAAACATGGAATTACGTTTATACCCCTTTGTTTGGTTTTGGAAATTTTGAATTTTTGGCAATTGTTACTGTTGAACAATGGTCAACTCTTTTCCTATAAATTGGAATTTTTATTACACTCTTTTATAACTCTCTCTTCTCCAACACCACCACTCTTTCACAATTATTTTCTATTTCTTTCACAAGTGTTATTGCAGTGATTATTTTCAAGCCTTTTTTGGTTGTTTTTCAGTTGCGATACATGCAAATATTTCAAGTGGTGATCTCTTGATAATGAGGAATGAGTATACAACAATTTACATCATATGATATTCCTAAAACATGTGCAGAATCAACACATGAAGAATCATCTAAAACATATTAAACAACATAGTTTCATAATGTCACTGCCAAGTATGAGAAGGTCCAAGCAAGTTTAGAATGGGTGAAATTTATTGTTCCAGTTCACACAGTGTTAATAGGCATATGGATTGGTATGACCTTCAACTGTAAGAAATGAGTTTCATGCAAGTAATGTTGAGAATAAAGTTGTAGAATAATGCACCAAATATGTTTGTTTTGATAGCAAATATTACATATATAAAGCATCCAATAAACTAAACTAATCTAGGCTCCAAAAGGCCAACACAATAACAACCCCTAAAAAGTTGTTAAACTTCCATCCATCAGGCAAAATAACCATCACAAAACAACACCAAATCAAATTAAACCATCACAAAAACTGTTGTAAACGTTTTTTGTGTTTAACAAATCTGATACAAAATATATTTCCAGAGATTCTTCAAGGTTGGGACAGTGAACCTGTCTGTGAGCAACCATCAGGCACATGTCTTGGTGTTGCCATATGTTGTCGTGATATAGTGGTTGGTGGAGCCATGAAGTGATCATAAGCAGTGCTTGTGCTGCCTTCTTAGGTTCGAGCACTACAATAATAAAAAAATGGGTACTAAAAAATGTAATTGTAATTAAATTTTGTAATAAAAAAAATAATATATGAAGTAACATGTATATTACCCAATTGTATCTGAATATTGTTGAGATGCACTGGTTCATGTCGCCATGAATTCTAGAAATGTGATGTTTGTGCTTCCTTCATTACCTGTTTGATGCCCTTCTTGTGTCCTATGTAGGGTTGATAATAGGAAAAGAAAATGTTAAAACTTGTTGCTCTATTTTAAAACAAAAACCTATTGTTCTAATAAAAAAGATTTATAACCAGAAGTTGTTCCAACAACACTTCTTTAGATGCGTTTTTTTTTTCTTTTTTGAACTTGAACCAACTTGTTTTCCCTACAAGTAAACAATTGAACGTTAAAGGAAAGCAAACAAGTCCATAAAAAAAAACTAAATAAAGTTCATGTGAAATACCTTATCTGGACATGTGCGGTTGTTATGTCCAATTGTTTTGTGCGTCTGACATCGATTGTTGAAGATTTTCGATGGTGCTTGTGGCTCATATGCTGCTCTTTTTCTATTCTTCTTAGGTCTATCCACTTCCACACTTTTCACAGGTGGATCAATGTGTTGACATTGATATTCAGGCCAACTAGATTCTTCTAGAATAGGGTTGATAGCACTACTGTATGTCAACTTTAAAGCTTCCTTGGTACAATACCAATAGACATGATCATGTGGAAACACTCTTTTATACATAAAGACAACAATAACATGCTTATAAGGCAGCCCACTGATCTTCCACATCCCACAGTAACATGTGACTTCACCAACGTTCACAAGCATTTTTACACCTCTATTGTTGATTGTCTCTTACCAGTCTCCCATACCGCGATATAATTGCAACTTCCTTCCCTTTTCCTTATTTGTAGACAATTGCCTCTTGCATATGGAGTGATGGAATCGCTGAGCTTCTCCACTTTATCACATTTGTCCGAAAAACCTTACCATAATTTTCCTCTTCAAATGTTCTAGCAATGTCAAAATCGGTTTATCCCTTTCATCTTTGATCCAAATGTTAAAACACTTTGACATGTTGTTGTAATATGATTTGACTTATTGTCGCATTCAAATTCATGTCTTACCCATTTCTCACATAGCTTCTTCATTAGCCATAAAACAACTTCCATCGAATCATCTCCAAGTGTTTTCATATGTTCAATGAATACAGATTTACTACCAGCTCTTGTTATACTCCACAACTTCCCATTCATACTCTTGTCTTTAAATGTTGACTTGAAGTTTCCCAATATATGCCAAAAGCAGTTCCTTTTCCCCGTGTATGGCCACTCATTATCCAGGGCTTTTAACTCGCCTTTCTGTCGATCACTCATGAAGCTGATGTGCTTTTTATCATCCCAACCCAAACAATCTAACAATAACTTCAAAAACTAGGTCCAACTCTCTAATGTCTCAAACTCACACACAAAAAAAGCAATTGGTAAAATTCCATTATCCCTATCCAAAACATTTGCTGACAACATCACACCCCCAAACTGCCCAGTCAAAGGGCAACCATCAATACCTATTAGAGGTCTACAACCCTTCTTAAAACTAGTCTTTAAGGCTTTAAAACTGAGAAACAAATATTTCAAACCTTGGGTTGGTCCCAAGTACTTGAGTCAAAGATACTTTAACATAAGTACTTGGGTTCATAATAATAATTTTATTTCCATACTTCTCCATCTTTGCATATGCATATATATGGTCAGTCTTTAAGTTATTCAACACGATCTTTTTAGCTCTATACATAATTAGACTTGAACAAGTAACTGTATATCTTTCCAGCAATTACATCTTCAATGATTTTGCAGTTAATTTGGGTCTGCAAGAATGGTGGGTACAAGAACTGAAGCAATCTATCTAGCATTAGCTTCTTTGTTTGTTGTCATCCTTGGACAAAAATTGTGGCCAACAGTAACACTCCTCACAATGAATGTGACCCCATTTGGGAGAGATGAAACATGCACTCTCCAGTCACATGTTTTGTTCTTACACGACACTGCGTATCTACACTTATCATTTTTAATCCTAGCCAATGAAAATCACTCCTGGATTGCGTACCTCTTAATGACATCTCTTGTTGTTTATGTGTTCCCTATTATTTTCCATTAATTGATTTCTATGGACCCATCTGGATTGGGTCTCCATTGATGTTTTTTGCAATATTTTTTCATCTTGATCAATCCAGTTTCCTCATCGGAGGAGTCTAGCGCCCAAGTCTAGTCACCATCTAGATCACAATGGCCATGCCTATCATTATCTACTTCTACACACTCATAATCTAAATTGACAACTGAATCTGCATCCTCAACTGACTCTTTAATAAACTTATAATCATTATCTACATCACTTCCATCACCTTTAACACTTACTACAGGTGGTCTACTATTTAGGATATCTGGCTCAACACTTGCTGCAGGTGGACCACCATTTGAGATATCAGGTTATGCACCACCTGCTACAGGTTCTTCATTACTATCAAACATTGGTAACAACTGTTGAACATCATCCTCAGGGAATTTGACAGTAGGAGGAAATAGGTTTAGATCAAACTCACTGACCGGCTTCGATCGACGATCAAACTCTTCAAATACTATCTTCAACTCTTCTTCTGATTTCACCACGTGACTGTGTTTATGTCATGGAATGTGACTGACAACTCCTAGGATTCTCCTGAAAGATCCCTAAAAACGTGTGTCTAAACCTAGAGGGGGGTGGGGTGAATAGGTTTTAATCAAGTCAATTACCATTTTTTCTTGATTAGTCAATATTCAAAATTCACCCAATAAAACAAACATACAACATCAAGTGTAAGGTGTGGAAATATAAATAACACAAGATGTATACGTGGAAACCCTCCAAATGGGAAAAACCACAGGCTATTAAATGCGCCACACTCGGTCACAGAAGTCCACTATATGAATAAAATGTTACACCCTCAAGTGATTCTCGGACTCTCACTTTCAACAACCTCAGGCTATGGACACCGCCACTCACCACTCTTGGTTCAGTCCCTAGTGATATCCCCTGATACACTATTCTTGGCGTGAACGCCTCCTACTCTACCCCCTTGGGCCTTTTACAGTGGCACTCGACCAATTGCTTGTCAACCCATTCTTGGTTACAAGACTTCCCTTGCTTGTGCAACTTTACACCGACGCCACAAGACTTTACTCAATGAAGAGTATATGGTGTAAGTATATGACACTATGCTCAAATGCAATTATGTGTAAGACCAAACACAAAATGCGTAACTAGATGTAGACAATGCAATCAAACATCCTAGTTATCAAACAATGCCTACATGCCCATACCAAGGACTCAATTAGATGTGTAGATAAAATTTAACAACCAAATTGTCAATAAAAGTCCAACCAACACAAGTTGTCACAACAAATAATCAAGGGCAATTTTACAATCAAGAAATGCAGTCAATGAGGCATACATATAAATGTTCATAAACTAGACTAGATGCACAAAGTCAACGTAATCATTAATTATGTATACATGAACATTCATGGATTAGCTATTTAGGCATAAATGACCTAATAATGCAAGCTATCACAATACAAACCACAAACATGTCATAATTTCAAAAAATATGCAATTAATATGAAGAAATGCTAATTTAAACAATAAATGACATGTCTTAGTAAGCTAGAACAGAAAATGAACAATAATGGTGGTTCTACTTACCAATCAATGAAAACTCATGCTTGGAATGACGCTTAAATGCAAGATGAAGATGAGTTTGGGGTTTGGAGAGTCAAATAACAAAGCTTGAAGCTTTGTCTCTCTAATGGAGGTTCTCTCAATCTAAAGATGGGTTCTTTGAGCTCTAAAAAGGCAAGGAAGAAGAAGAGAACATATATAAAGAAGCCCTACACAAAACGGCATCGTTTTGGACTTGGGAGACAAAGTCCCGCACGACCGCTGTGAGTGCTGCGGCCTAGGCAAGTGTCCAGACCACGGTTTGTGCAGCATGGCATGGCTGGAAAATATCGCTGCCTAGGTCGCTGGCTAGGCATGACACCAACAGCGGTCTAGGCCGCGGTACACACCAGACAGCACAACAGCTCGAGCTTCGAGCGACCCAAAACATGACAAAACGACATCCATACCTTTCGTATAATATACCGTTGGAAAGGTATCGAAGTCTAATTTCTACTCTAATTTACAAAACATGATTTGGATGTCTGTAGAAAATTTATGGTCATTTTAGTGACCAAAGGTTAAAAACGGACAACAACAGAGATGCCCTGTTTTTGTGGTAACTTTGGAGATTTCAAAACCAATCCAAACGGTCATAAAATATTACGAATAATATACCGTTGAAAAGGTATGGGTGTCTAGTTTGTGCAGTAATTTTCAAAACTCATTTTGAATCATTTTATAAAAAGATATGGTCACAAGACCATACAAAGGTCAGTTTTGAAAAACATTAAATCATTGAAATACACTCTTTTGAAACTAGACACCTTACTCCATATAACCAAACCAAGAGAAGAATGAGACCTTCTCATATGGTCACTCAACGCGCTAAAATAAGCACACCATCGTGCAAGCGGTAACAAAACACAATACCACACTTAAATCTATAAATGAAGTGCAAGTGTGATTGTAAAGAGATGCACACATATAAACAATATCAACACAAATGCAAGATCAACAAGGCATGCATGAGGTGTGTGTGTGCACCTAAACTCTTCAAGAGGGAAAGTCAAGTGAATATACCTTTTACGCTTAAAGTCATGGAGATGCTTGGAAGCTTGCCAATGAGGACCAAAGCTACCCATTATATAATCATCCCCAATGTGGTGTGGTTTGTCATGAAATAAGCCAATCATAAAATCAAGGTCCTTACAATCTCCCCTTTTGGCTATTTCATGACAAAACAACCACTCACAAATAAATCCTCACAAAACAAAAATTAATCTAGCTATTGTTCATAAAAGTCCATTCTACGTTACAAAATGAGATACCTAGGAATCTAAGTCTTCAAGGTCTTCAATCTCTTCATAGATCATCATAACTACACACAATAGCAAGAAAGCACTTTCCAAGAACAAGTGCATATGAGGTGAACAAATATAAAAAAGCAATTGCACTCAATAAAGCAATATAAACAAATGCATATGCAATGCTCCCCCTAAATGGGTTACTCTCTCTCATGATCTCTCCCCAAAGCATAACCAATGCTCCCCCTATATTTCTCAAGACTTCTCCCTCTTTTTGTCATGAGATAGGCAAAGGAGCTCCCCTTATCGGGTTGCTTTAGCAAATAGAGCTATTTGCACAAGAACAATGCATAATCATATACACAAACTTTATGCAACTTAAATAATTGAGAGAGATTCAAGGAGTTTTATTTAAAGAAAAATGTGTGACAAGGATGCTTTGCAAGTAAGACATGTTGCATTCAAATCCAAAACAAATGGTAATTGGCTAAGCAAACATCAAAATGGTTTCCAAAAGGATTCAAACCGATTTGTACCCTTTTGTAATAAGCAAACAAGATATAGTTTCAAAAAGTTTGAAAATAAAGCAACTATATCAATCCTTAAAGGCAAATCAAGATATGAGTGACTATTGCACCCCTTTTGATTTTTCCAGATAATTATCCGTATGATAGTAGTCTTGTTTCACTATTAAGAAAAGATAGAAGACTAATTTGGATATAAAATCCTTATTCATTGCATGGATACAAGATCCTTATTGATTAGACTTCTCATTTGCACTCACACACATTTGCATTAAAGCAATCAAACTCAATTCATGCATATAAATTTAAATCATGTCATTAAAAGCAAGTTCACATGTCATGGAGATTAATTATAGGTCATTACCTTGTACTTTTCCAATTAAATCTCCTAGTCCAAAAATGCATGTTTGAACATAAATATGACAAGGATTGCAAACAAAGCCATGGTGCACACTTATTAAAAAAAACATATAAGCATATGTTCAACCAAGAATCTCAAGCAATTATCAAAAGGGCATAAAACAAATTAACTTTTTGCATATAGCAAATCATACAATTTTGATCTCTTTGCTTGAGCTCCCCAAATGGGGTCAAATCCAACCAAGTCAATGAGAGGTATAAACCCCTATAAACTTACCAAGTCCAAAGGACTTAGTTGCATCTACGGGTGTCTCATGGGCACTAAGGCAAGCGGGTTCATTCTTTCTAACCCACCTAGGTTCCACCTTTTCATTTTTAGTAGTCATAAGTAAATTTCTAAACTCCCTAGGTTCATGCAAACTTACCCCCTTTTTCAACCGTTTTACTTTCATGCTCTCTAATCTACACCTCTTAATGTATTTAAAGCAATTTGGTCTTAAGTGGCCAATCATTCCATAAAAATGACAAGTAGGTACAAAGTAAGAATTTATACCATTGCATTGTGTTCTCATCGAGGCATTACCATGTTGATGAGGTTGTCTTTGATGAAGCACCGGTTGGCTTCTCCTTAGAGCTTGAGCCGATTGGTGGCACATTTGTGGTCTAGCTTCTTGAGGTGGTTCAGCCGGTTGATCTTGCCTCCTTGGTTGGTCATGCTTCTTGTGGTCACCTCCTTTCCTCATAGTTGGTTTGTTGGAGGAGGTGAATGACTTCTCAAGAACTTGTCCTTTCTTCTTGAACTGCCTAGGCTTTGGTTGAGTTGCCAAGGCTTGTGTGGACTTTCCTTGAGTTGAAGATTTCTTAGATGAAGCTTTGATCTTGCCTTGAGCTTGAGGTTGTTTGACCTTGGCCTTCTTTAATTCTTCAAGGCACCTCATCTCTCTTTCCTTGACAATTTTTAAGGAGTTTTCTTTATTGGCAAGCTCATCTTTCATTGCCTTTATCCTTCGGTGGCAATCTTCAATCTCCTTCTCATACTTGGACACATCAATCTTATCCATCATCAATGAGTCATCAATGGAGGTCACTTTCTCCATGGTCTTCAATTTGGAGACAAGAATGGAGATGTCTTCCATTTGGTCTTCCATGATCTTTTTGTACCTATGAAGTTGAATTTGACAATTTTTCTTGCTTTCTTCAACGGTACGGATCTTTTCCTCCGATGAAACCTTCCACAATCTCAAAGTCTCATTCTCCTTGGAGAGCTCTTCATTTTGCTTCAAAACTTTGAGAAGGATCACTTGACATTCCTTAATCGAGTCAATCCCCTCATCAAGGCATTTACCTTGGTCACTTGTTGCCATACCAAAATCTTCCACATAGGAAGCACCCAAGGCCGTGAAGTTAATCGCATACTCTTCACTATTCTTGAGCAAGGTCTTCTTGTTTACCTCCTTCACTTTGGAGTTCATCCTTTTCTCCTCCTTTACATTTGAGGTCATACTCTTCTTGTGAGATTTTATGAATCTCCTAAATCTCTCAACCATGAGAGTCATCTCCTCATCGGAGTCATATTTCTTCCTCTCAACTTTAGAGGTCAAATCTCCCTCTATCATCTTAATGCCACTCATATTGTTTAGTGAATAAGATGAATGTAAATGAATGCAACAAACAAATGCAAGCAAATGCAAGACACACAAACAATAGCTTGGATCACCTAAGTATGTCTAGGAACCCGTTTTAATACCAATTGAAAGTTCCCTAAAAACGTGTGTCTAAACCTAGAGGGGGGTGAATAGGTTTTAATCAAGTCAATTACCATTTTTTCTTGATTAGTCAATATTCAAAATTCACCCAATAAAACAAACATGCAACATCAAGTGTAAGGTGCGGAAATAAAAATAACACAAGATGTATACATGGAAACCGCCCAAATGGGAAAAACCATGGGCTGTTAAGTGCGCCACACTCGGTCACAAAAATCCACTATATGAATAAAAGGTTACACCCTCAAGTGATTCTCGGACTCTCACTCTCGACAACCTCAGGCTATGAACACCGCCACTCACCACTCTTGGTTCAGTCTCTAGTGATATCCCCTGATACACTACTCTTGGCACGAACGCCTCCTACTCTACCCCCTTGGGCCTTTTATAGTGGCACCCAACCAATTTCTTGTCGACCCACTCTTGGTTGCAAGACTTCCCATGCTTGTGCAACTTCACACCGAAGCCACAAGACTTGACTCAATGAAGAGTATATGGTGTAAGTGTATATATGACACTATGCTCAAATGCAATTATGTGTAAGGCCAAACACAAAATGCTTAACTAGATGTAGATAATGCAATTAAACATCCTAGTTATCAAACAATGCCTACATGCCCATACCAATGACTCAATTAGATGTGTAGATAAAATTTAACAACCAAATTGTCAATAAAAGTCCAACCAACACAAGTTGTCACAACAAATAATCAAGGGCAATTTTGTAATCAAGAAATGCAATCAATGAGGCATACACATAAATTTTCATAAACTAGACTAGATGCACAAAGTTAACCTAATCAACAATTATGTATACATGAACATTCATGGATTAGCTATTTAGGCATAAATGACCTAATAATGCAAGTTATCACAATACAAACCCCAAATATGTCATAATTTCAACAAAAATGCAATTAATAAGAAGAAATGCTAATTTCAGCAATAAATGACATCTCTTGGTAAGCTAGAACAATAAATGAACAATAATGGTGGTAATACTTACCAATCAATGAAAACTCATGCTTGGAATGATGCTTAAATGCAAGATGAAGATTAGTTTGGGGTTTGGAGAGTCAAATAACAAAGCTTGAAGTTTTCTATCTCTAATGGAGGTTCTCTCACTCTAAAGATAGGTTCTTTGAGCTCTAAGAAGGCAAGGAAGAAGAAGAGAACATATATAAAGAAGCCCTACACAAAACGGCATCGTTTTGGACTTGGGAGACAAAGTCTCGCATAACTGCTATGCTTGAATGGGCTAGGCAAGTGTCCAGACCGTGGTCTGCGTAGCTTGGCATGGCTGGACATTACCGCTGTCTAGGCCGCTGCCTAGGCATGGCACCAACAGCGGTCTAGGCAGCGGTACACGCCAGACAGCACAACAGCTCGAGTTTTGAGCTACCCAAACATGAACAAATGACATCCAAACCTTTCGCATAATATACTGTTGGAAAGGTATAGAAGTCTAAGTTTTACTCCAGTTTACAAAACATGATTTGGATGTCTGTAGAAAAGGTTATGGTCATTTTAGTGACCAAAGGTCAGAAACTGACAACAACAGAGATGCCCTGTTTTTGTGGTCACTTTGGAGATTTCAAAACCGATCCAAACGGTCATAAAATATTACGAATAATATACCATTGGAAAGGTATGGGAGTCTAGTTTGTACAGAAATTTTCAAAACTCATTTTGAATCATTTTATTAAAATATATGGTCACAAGACCATACAAAGTTCAGTTTTGAAAAACATTAAATCATTGAAATACACTCTTTTGAAACTAGACACCTTACTTCATATAACCAAACCAAGAGAAGAATGAGACATTCTCATATGGTCAATCAACGCGCTAAAACAAGCACACCATCGTGCAAGCACAAACACAACATAATACCACACCTAAATCTATAAATGAAGTGCAAGTGTTATTGTTAAGAGATGCACACATATAAACAATATCAACACATATACAAGATCAACAAGGCATGCATGAGGTGTGTGTGTGTGTGTGCACCTAAACTCTTCAAGAGGTAAAGTCAAGTGAATATATCTGTTAATAGCAAAATTTGGCTAGGGACCAAAGAAGGATTTTCCACTTCCCAGCATTCCTACAAGGGTCCAAATTTGGGCTTATATTATGGGGCATCAAGGTCCCCGAGGTCGAGCTACCACGCAATCCTAAAGGAGCAAGTCGAGGCCGCCCATACCATCTGAGCATCTTGCACGTGTCCAGGATTACCAAATAAAGCTTGACGAGACCGCATGAAGCTCTTTATACCAAGATAAAAGCCCAAAGCTAGGTCAACGTGAAAGGACCTAGGTCCCCCGACATCAAGGTATCTCGTGACACTCTCCTAGAGCTTGCTACTATCTCTACTTTCACTAGGAGACCTTCAAGGTTCTGAACTTATCTTGCAAAGGCCCTCCTGCCTTGTCGAGGTATAATCTTGACCTGTCCGAGCATAAAAGGAAAAAGCCCATAAAGTCTCATCTTCACCAAAAATGCCAAGATCAACTGTAGATCCTGGCATGGTTAAATCAAGTAGCAAGAGCAGTACTCGAGCGTACCTCTACATCTTTCCAGAAGCAAGCCAAGGCCTCCTGTTTATGGCCAACACCTTACCAGGGCTTGCCAGCCAAGCTTCGCTACCCCGTCGGATTCCTGCGCAGTCAAATCGAGCTCCACCGAAAGCCATGTAAGGTCGAATCAAGCTCCATAAAACCAGACTGGTACCTTAAGGTATCTCAGCCTCAGATCGATACCCAAGTGTTGGGATACCAGCTTCGGGACCTATCCGGGGTACGCCTCCTCCGTAAGGTAGGAAGAATAAGCATCATACGTAAGGTACACCTAGGTAATTCTATGCTTTCTCTGTGATCTACTCAAGGTATCCATCCTCCAATGATGATCAGGTCAGAGGGAAGAAGAGCTCGAGCTGCCTAGCAAGCAACACATAAGCGTCCTTCAGCAAAAGAAACACCCACATTGGCTTCCAAGGTAGCCACGCTGCCATGCAGAGTTTAAACCACTCCCTCAAGAGTTTTCCTCCTTCTTCGGAGCAATCCTCTCATGGCACGACGCATGGACCCGAGTCTCTCCAGATCATATGCATGTTGGATCCACTCTTGGGTTACCTACATATTAGCCATGGTTGCCTCAATTATGGCCATGTCTTTATTCAAAACAACTGTGCCACTCACTACCGTGGTTAGCTCCCCCTCTTTTTGGTTTGATGTGACCTAAGAGAGTAGTTTTCTCCATTCGAAACATCTACTTCTGGATCAACCGGGGCTCACCAGCCATATAAACAACCACCTCACCTGTGGTCTTTATTTAAGGAAGAAGCTCCCACTTCGGATTGATCATATACTGCACCATGGGATTTTGAGCCCGGGTCTACTTCAGCAACCCAAGACTTGCCAGCTACGATGGGAACATACATAACCATCTCATCAGCTTTCTTCTTAATCCCCTTCGTTTTCTGTCCATCAATGACTCTTAAGTCAAAGGGGGGAAGTAGAGCCAGCTCTACCTAGAAGGTTGTGAAGAAGTAACTATCCTCCTTGGCTTGCACGAGCTCGACCTTAGTAAACACCAGCTTGCTCTCAAAGATTTTCATACCGATGGCTCATCTCCATTTGAATTGGGCCTTCTAATGCCCTAGTGAGCCATCAAGGTCTCGATCCGTTCGGGGAGCACCCAAAGGTCCTGATTCATTCTAAGCGAGCTCCATTACGATTATTGAAAACTCTCATCTATCCCAAGCGGACTTCCAAGCCGGTTACATCACTTAAGGACTAGAAGCTTAATATTTTCTCAGTACTCCCAGCATGAGACCATTTCCCCTAGTTCGCAATAAAAAACATCTTTTGCGGAGAGCCATTCTACTATCTACATTCATAATGTAGATCATCTCAAGAGATTCTACTCGTGAAAAAGCTCCTAGAGCGAGACTGGTTATCGAGCGAGACTGGTTATCAAACGATACCACCATGCAATGATACAACTTCATATCGGTTCAGCATGAGTTTGCATCTCCTTCGATTTCGGTATCCGTTATAGATCTCATGTGATCGCCTTGACTGGGAGAGCTAGATAGCCCTCCTAATGCCCTGGACTGGATTACTCCCTCCAAGAGGATCACCATAGCATTTCGATAGTGATCTCCTCAAGACTAGAGACTGATCAGGGAAACCCCTTTACTACCTCTGATGCCTCGGCCGGGCACCACCCCTCGCCAGGAAGGGTCTAAGTGTAAAAGCATAGTTGCCATCAAGATCTCGAGATCAGGGATTGATCGGGGAAGCCCTCTCATCACCCCTGATGCCTTGGTCGGGTGACCTCCCCCAAGAAGGATCCGATTGTAAAAGCATGGTTGCAATCCGGATCAAAATACCAGGATATAGCTAGATAGCACTCATGATTCCTTGGTCTGGCTACGACCCCCAAGAAGGGGTCTGAGTGTAAGAGCATAGTTGCCATCCGGATCAAAATACCATAATATAGCTAGATAGCGCTCATGACGCCTTGGTCAGGCCACGACCCCCAAGAAGGGTCTGAGTGTAAGAGCATAGTTGCCATCCGGATCAAAATACCAGGATATATCTAGATAGCGCTCCTGATGCCTTGGATAGGCTACACCCCCAAGATGGGTCTGAGTGTAAGAGCATAGTTGCCATCCAGATCAAAATACCAGGATATAGCTAGATAGCGCTCACGATGCCTTGGTTAGGCTACGACCCCCACGAAGGGTCTAAGAGTAAGAGCATAGTTGCCATCCGGATCAAAATACCAGGATATAGCTCGATAGTGCTCCTGATGCCTTGGTCGAGCTACGACCCCCAAGAAGAATCTGAGTGTAAGAGCATAGTTGTCATCCAGATCTCGAGACCAGGAAATAGCTAGATAGCGCTCCTGATGCCTTGGTCTGGCTACGACCCCCAAGAAGGTTCTGAGTGTAAGAGCATTATTGTCATCCAGATCTCGAGACCAGGATATAGCTAGATAGCGCTCTGGATGCCTTGGTCGGGTGACCTCCCCTATGAAGGATCTGAGCGTAAGAGCATAGTTACCTGCTAGATTACGAGATCAGAACAACCAAAATGTCATCTTGCTGCCTTGGCCTGGCTAACCCCGCTAGGAAGGATCTAGATGGCATAGATGCCTACCGAAGTCATTTCACCAGCTCGTCTAAGTACCGTGATTCCAGGAAAAGGAACTCTAGGTACCCATACTAACCACAGAAGCTTCATCCGATATGATCGAGCAATACGGTTTGTGACCTTTCTCACTTACCAAGTTTTACACTGACTGAAGTGTCAAAAATTCCATAAAGGGAATATCCCCTTATGTGGTCCACCATAGCTCATTTATTTTGCAGGAATGAATATTACCCTGATTCTCTAAGCCAATCACTGGGAATGATATTGGTTACCAATAAAAAGGGTCAAGCAAAATTCTTTATGTAGTACAAGATCCAGACTCCAACCCCAAATACTCACCAGTGTTCAAGTCAAAAGGGACTTCTGTTAATAGCAAAATTTGGCTAGGAACCAAAGAAGAATTTTCCACTTCCCAGCCTTCCTACAAGGGTCCAAATTTGGGCTTATATGACGGGGTATCAAGATCCCCGAGGTCGAGCTACCACGCGATCCTACAAGAGCAAGGCGAGGCCGCCCATACCATCTGAGCATCTCGCACATGTCCAGGCTTACCAAATAAAGCCTGACAAAACCGCGTCAAACTCCTTATACCGGGATAAAAGCTCGAAGCTAGGTCGACATGAAAGAACCTAGGTCCCCCGAAATCAAGGTATCTCGTGACACTCTCCTAGAGCTTGCTACTATCTCTACTTTCACTAGGAGACCTTCAAGGTGCCGACCTTGTCTTGCAAAGGCCCTCCTGCCTCATCGAGGTATAATCTCGACCTGTTCGAGCATATAAGGAAGAAGCCCGTAAAGCCTCATCATCACCAAAAGTGCCAAGATCCACTGTAGATCCAAGCATGGTTAAATCAAGTAGCAAGAGCAGTACTCGAGCTTACCTCTCCACCCTTCCAGAAGTAAGCCAAGGCCGCCTGTTTATGGCGAACACCTTACCAGGGCTTGCCAGCCAAGCTTCGCTACCCCGTCGAATTCCAGGGCGGTCAAATCAAGCTCAATCGAAAGCCTTGTAAGTTCGAATCAAGCTCCATACAACCAGTCTGGGACCTTAAGGTATCTTACCCTCAGATCGATACCCGAGTGTTGGGATACTAGTTTCGGGACCCATCCGGGGTACGCCTCCTCCTTAAGGTAGGAAGAATGATATCAGTAAGGTACCGCACCACCAGAATATTGAACCAGAGTTCTCCTTCAAGATAGAGGGTTGACTTTCATGATTACCATTAATGAGGTCAATCGTATTAATAGAGGTAGTCAGCCCTATTTAATGAGGTCAACCATATTAATGGAGGTAGTCAACCCTATTAATGGGGTCAACTATATTAATAGAGGTAGTCAACCCAATTAATGACATGATCAACGCCATTAATAAGAGAATATTCAACTCTTTAATGGCCACCATTAGTGAAAGAGTCCAAAGAGGAAACAAATACCTTTTACTCTAAGATATCCTCCACAACCGATTATTGGGGGTCAACTATAACAGAAAATCCCGCCTATCAAGGAAGGAAGAGTCCGAAAAGGAAACAATCATATCTTCTCCAAGATATTAGCTACAAGCCAATCAACTATATTAAAGGAAGAATCGTATTCGATAAGGAAACGAAGACAAATTGAAGAGTCCTGGACTTGCACGCCAAGGCAGTCACCATGTATAAATATGCCTGTAAAAGGCATACTGAGAGGTCTCCAATCGATGAGAGAAGACGCTAAAATACATGCTCCAAGACAGACTCAATATTAGACATCTGAGATCTGATAACACACAGTTGAGATCGCCCATATCTTTTCTAATCCCAAAAACGACCAGCCCGAGGCATGTCTACATGCTTCGTTAAAAGTTCTCTCTACATCATCATTGTATGTGTACCCCGACCCGAAAAATACCGGTATCAGTAAACACTCATTGTTGTAAGCTCCCCGGAGCATATACGTTGTACTACTTTGACATCTTTGTAACCTCCTCGGAGCATCGCATGATATATATATACAAGGAAGGGTATTCCTCCTTCCTCTGGATAATGCCTAGGGTTTTTCAGAATGTGATCACTCGTGATGATTTTCCCCCCTTGGTCAGTCCACCTCCATCTACATAAGACTTTTGTCTTACCTATTATCTATTGTATTACGCATGTGTGTATGCGGGCTAGGTACCGACCCCATTGGTCCTAGCTCTCTAATCTTTCTTACATGAGATCGGGAAACAACAACGAAGACCTAAGGAACCGAATCTAGATTCCTCCCTCGTTGGACCTAACGCTCTTATCCTCTCATCTACATGCCAAAGTCGCACATCAAGATGAAGAGAAACCACCCAAACCAGTTCGAAGGGAGTCGAGAAACTCTCTCTATTGAAGAAATCGAGCTCTCCGACACTGGAGCTAGATAAGCCCCTCTTCTTACTTGCTATCGAGGTCGTGGTATTACAGGAAGCAATCGGGCTCCAGAACCAGGCTCTGGGTACTAGGACGGGCTCCGACCCGGACCGAGGAATAAGGTCCAGGATCACCCCCTTCGCACCAACAAGGGAACCTCAAGCTCCCCAGATCTACTTCATAAGCATGAAGCCCGACGGGCGGGATGGCTTGTCTCTCACCTACTATTTCATCCTCCTTCATATTCATACAAGATCACCAAGGTACCAAAGGTACCAACCCCAGCCACCACCTCCGTGGTAGTGGTCTCGAGGGTGTTAATCGATATTTTCCACCTAGTGCAAATTTTCAGTTAACAATACATTTTGCTCTTGAAGCCATGGAGATGCTTAGAAGCTTGCTAATGAGGTCCTAAGCTACCTATTACATAATCATCCCCAACGTGGTGTGGTTTCTCATGAAATAAGCCAATTATAAAATCAAGTTCCTTACATCTCTTATCTGAACATGGTTCCCAGTAATCTCCTTCTTAATATCATTTATGTCGCTAATAATACTACAGTCCTCTGGTTGATAGAGTTGTAGGCCAAAACCCTGGTCGGCGTACTTCATGTAAATTTGAAACAACAACATCATACACAAACCTATTAAAAAAGCATAACAACACCCATGTCAAAATAAACCCTTTCACACAAAAAGTTTAGACTAAAGAAGCACAAAAAAATGAACAAATAATTCACAAAAAATTTTGAAAACCAACAACAATTCTCATGCAAGAACACCTATATGTATAAACCTCCTAATTAAACTATAAACCTACAGTAAACGTAAAAGACATGAAGAAAGTAAACTTTATTCGAATAAACCCTAAATTGATAATACACTTCAACAAAAAAAAAAAACTGAAATCGTTAATTTAAAAAGTAAAAAAAAAAAAACAAAATTTCTAGGGATGGCAAAATGGGTTGGATTTAGAGAGCCTGGCCGTTACCCGCATGATAAGGGCTGGGTTTAAACCTGGACCTCATTATTAAAAAGTCTGCAATAGGCCCTTCATTGTAAGCCCAAACAAATTGAGGGTTTGTTGTGGGTTTTAACTAGGGTTAATTTTAAACACGCAAGTGGCCACATATAAAACGAAAAATAGGTTTTTTTTTTTTCCAAAACTTTCTCAGATCTCTATGTCAGCCTCTCTCAAGTCTCATCTCTGCTCACCATCACCACCTCATCTCTCATTAGCCGCTACAAATAACTTCTTGTCACCGTCGACACGGCACGTCTTCTGCCGTCGGTATTCAGCGTAGGTCTTCCACCTCTAGCGCATCAGTTTTCGTCTTCGCTGATCTCTCTCCATTCTTTTTTGATCTCTCTACGATCCAACTCTCGATCTCTCTACAGTACATTTCTCGATCTCTCCATCTCCTGCTGTGAAACCCAAGATTTGTACCAAATGAGGGTTAATTATTCTTATAAACAGATGCGGGTGTGACCTAGAATCAGTTACTACATAATTTTTATTCTATCTGGCGTGATTAATTGAGAGTTGATGAGTTTTATCTTGTACAAATTCAGTTTTAAATGGAGAAAATTCCTTTTTGTTGATATGTTTGGTATTGGAGTGAATCGTTGACTGTGTGCAGGATGATTCTCCAAGTGTTATTTCATCTTTGAGGGTGATATAACATATGTTTGTGTTCCCATCAGGTTGTCCTCTTTTGTAAAGTGTTCAAGGTAAGATTTGTAGATTGATTATTCGAAGATTTAATTTTGGTGAACTAATGAGTTTAAAATAAAAAATTCTCTAGAGGCTGTTTGTTCTTTTGTTGAATCCTTGATTGCTTTATTTTATTGATTTTCTGGGAAACCATTTTGTTAAGATTAATTTGGTTTGTAGAAATTGAGACCCAATGAATCGGATCCAAATCCCAAAAAAAAAATGTATTAAAATAATTCGGGTCAAAAAAGGATCTAAATTCGGATCTAAATGTGTTGAACATCTGGGTAAAAAATATATGGGACCGAATATCAGTTTAAATTTGGATCAACATTCAGATCCAATCCGGGGTCATAAACTCACACTGGTAATAATGAGGGTAAAAAGGCGGGCTTGTGCTTTAACCTATTTTCTATGGGCCTGGTTTCAACCCTACCCATATTCATAATATTCTTATATGGGCTGGGTTTAAACCCTTTTAATTAGTGAGGGCTTTTTGAGGGCTTGGGCCCTCAAATTGCCAACCCTAAAAACTTCCTTACTATTAGAAAGATATAATGAAAAAGCCCCAAAACATTTTCTCGAATAAGGAATTTTTTTTCACGACTTTGAATTTTGATTGGAAACAACACTTATTGATTTTCCTTCATTCTTCGTCGTAGGAGAGTGAAAGTGTCATCTTTGGAGCAAGATTGGTGGCACGAACTTTGTTCACCTACAAAGCCCTGCGTATGGTTGGTGGGGACCAGATGCAAGGTCTTTGTCTTTGCTTTCTAGAGATTTATGGTTAGGAAGGAAATTTCCTTCTAAAAGGTTTATGTTAAAATATGTAATAGATACAAGTGTGCAAAAATAACAAGTATCGGACAGATGAATCTATTTGATATACTTTTTAAAGTCAGGGAAAACTTTGCTAAAATAACAAACTCATTTAAATAATTGATCTTTTAGAAAAATCTAGGGACCCAAATGATATTATTCCTTATTATATTTGTGAAATTTGTTAATAAGAATAAATGTGCTCTTTTTTATTTATTAGAAAATAAAATGTCATATATTTTTTCAAGGAGTTTTATGTTTTTTTTTTCTCAAATAAAAGTCATTTAAAGTTTTTGATGGGAATGGAAGAGAAAATATAAGATTTGATAAAACTAAAAAATCATTAAAAGTTGTTAACATTTTAAAGTCATTGACATTTTGAATACCTCCAAACTTTTATAGACTTTTAAAAGTTATGATTGAATACTCATTAACTTTAATAGACTTTTAAAAGTAAGTCATGATTGAATACATCATGAATTTTATAGTCTTTAAAAGTCAGCAATGAATAAACCCAAACTTTTTAATTCCAAGTTTAGATTGAATACACCCTCCGTAATTAAAATGGGCAATTGCACAAACATCACATGCAATTATTGGTTAGAAGATAAATACAGTATTAAGGGTAAAATAAAATTTTGGAGCAAATTACAATAAAGTAACTCGATTTTTGGTGTATATACAATCGGATCGTACTTTTATAAAAATTAGAAAAAAAAAATATTATTCATTTAGTCCCTATATATTTTTTTTAAATTATCTATTTTTTACTCACTTATTCATTTTTCACTGGATTGGTCCCTATATTATCATATACCTCTCAATTTGATCTCTCTGATTCTATTTTTAATCGTCAACGGTTACATACAAAATTGAATGACTATTTTACACCTATATATTTATTTTATTTTAAAAGAATAAAAGAAAATTTAAAGAAAACAAAAAAGAAAAATAAATAGTTTGTAATTCAGACTCAATGTCCACCGTCTATTTCAGATGATGAACGGTGGGGATCTAGATCACAACCAAAAAATGAAATTTGAAAAGAAAAATAATTGAGAAAAAAATTAATGAATTAAAAATTTAACACTTGCAGATTAACATCAAATTGCACAATATGAGTTCATCATCAATAAAATTCATCTCCAAGTTTCATTTCCAAACACCAAAAAATCACATTTAAGCAAAATTCATCCCCGAACACCAAAAATCCATCTCAGTTCATCATCATCTGAAATAATTACAAAACAGACCCTCAAGAATATCGAATTTTTAAAAGTTGGCCCAAGCAAAAATCACACCTCTGAAACCCTAGGTTCTCACTGCTACCACCTGAATCCTGCACACCTTCACAACAAGGCAATGACGAACGGTAGAAGGCGACTACTAGTAACACGTGGACGGCCAACGGTGATCGATCCTCTCAAACCGATCGAACAAACGGTGGCACTATCCTGGCTCGAACCGGACCAGATCGCGATGGACCACCATCGATCGCTCTTGCCACCACAAAATGCACGGGTTCTAACCAAAAACCAGGTGTTGACCGAGAAGAGGACGAGCCACGATGGATCTGGGTTGAAAACCCATCGACCCAAGAGCAAAACCCATTTTGGGTTTGACTCGATCCATCACCCAAAAACCAAAACGAAGAGGAATCGAAGCAGGGAGTTGGTGGTTTTCGGTTTGGTCGTGTTTTATAGTGGAATCGAAGCAAGAAATCGAAGAAGAGAATGAAAAAGAAGAGGAAACGAATAAGAGAATGAAGAATAAGAGGAATCGAAGCGAGGGCGATGGTGGGTTTGGGTTTGGTTTGGTTGTGTTGAATTGACAGTGGGTGATGGTGATGATTTCTAGAAAAAAAATGATAGTGGTTTTGGGAAAGTTTTGTTGAAGGTTGAAAAAATTTATATAGACAAAATTACATTTTCTTTTTATTAATGTAACCCATTAATCTGTTTTTATTTTTTAATTTTTGTTTTTCTTGACGTCAATTTCTGGATGCGTGAGAAAAGTCAACAATATTGGATTTTAGCTATGATTTCAAAGAGAAAGAGAAGGAAAAAGTAAATGGGCACAAGTTTTACGTGGTAAAACTCCGTTAACCGGATAAACGTTCACGGGTGGTTGAATAAACAACCGAGCCAAAATTCACTACTGAAAAAAGATTTACAACTCTCGATCTCTCTTTTTTCTCTCTGTATTTTCTACATCTTTTTTTTCTCTTTGTGACGAGATTATGGGTCTATTTATATGTACACAGAACCCTAATTTTTTTTGTACAAGTAATAAAAGATCTTTGTATTTAATTATGATTGGTTACTTGTTCGAAATAGTTTATCTTCTTTCCTATTTTGGAGATTTGTATAAAGATCGGACTCTAGTGATATAGTCCGGTTAGGACTTATTTCCTTATAAACGCGTAGTCTTTTTTGAAGAAATAAATTTGTTGCCTTATTTGGAACCCTTTCTATTTGGTATTCTATTCTTTTTGGAATTCTCCTTTGATATGGATATCTTTACGTATTTTAACGACCCTTGATTTATGTGCGAGTTATGCGCTGGACTTTTTATTTGGTTTTCTTCATATTTGTCCCGAGTAGAACATGATGTTAGCTAGTCCCGAATGATGTCATCTGATCCCGAGTAGTATATGACGTCAATTGACCCCAAGTAGGTTTTGTTCAATATTTGTTTACTCGGGTTCCTCTTTGGAAATCTTACGAGATATTTTTGAATTCCTATTTGGATGTCCGCCTGACAATTTTATCCTCTTTGTAAATGATGTGTACGTCTGATAAAATTTACATACGACAATACCCCTTTAAAATATTTTTGCCTAACAAGGTTTCGTTCCAGGTAAAAGTATTTTAATCAACCCTTCAATTTTTACGTCTCTTTAATGCCAGGGTAAATGTCTTGTCATAATGGTGTGTCTTAATGGTGACCATGTAAATTCAATTTGCCGCCTCACGCGAGATCTCAATGAATGCGACGTTTTGAAGTTCTGACAGCCTTGGCCAGTTCTTCTCTTAACACGTGTCCTCTACCGCTTCATTTTTTGATACCATTTATGAGAAACGACCTACACGTTTCCTTGTGCGCCGCCTACGTCATCAAATATGTCTTTGATTTTTTCCGTCTTGAGATCCTAGGGTTTTGTGCTATTACCCCTTTAAATTCTCCACCGAAAGGAGTTGCGCTGGTTCATTCTCAGATACCCAAACCAGAAATTTTCTAGCCCAAATTTCTTTACACAGAAAATCCCCATTCTCCGTTGAAAATTTTACATCAGGCTTCTTCATTCAAGGTTAGTTTTAATGAATCCGACTTCCCGTCGTCGACTTTTTACTATAGCTCTTGAAGCGCTTGATCGTGGGGATTTTCAACTGGTTTCTTGCGCTCATATATTATTAGGGGAAATTCCACCTGACGAACCTCTTTTTTTAGAAGTCGACATTTCTAGGCTTTACCCTGACGTCCGTTTTAGTTCTTAATCTAAAACTGAATCATCTAGTTCTGAATCTGTCGTTTTTGATCACAGGGTACCTCTCCGATCGAGGATGGGAAAGCATCAAAGTAAAAGTGGAGTCCATAAGCACAACTCGGGCAGCATCCGGATCAGGGTGCAGATTATCAATGAGAAGGACGTCAAAGAGGAGTTCGGAAAATCTCGTCTCTCTTTTTCTGTCGATCGCCCGAGTGGGTATGATGCTGAACCGAATGTGGTCGGGGAAGATGAGATCGGGAATTATCTTGCTCGATTCGACTTGGAAAATTCAGTCATTCTGATTCCTACTGGTGATAGAGCCGCGTGGAACCCTCCCCAGGGCATGGTGGCAATCTATGGGTCCATGCTTTGTTGCGGCGTTACTCTTCCTCTTTAGTCGTTTATTGCTTGGTTTCTGGCTGAAGCAGGGATCGCTCTAGCCCAATTGGCCCCGAACAACTACAAGATCTTGATATGCATGTGGCACATGTGGAGCCGAATGAATCTATCACGGCCTTCCCTAAGTGAAATCAGACACTTTTACAGGCTAAGGCAGTCTGGTCGGACAGAGACTTATTTTCTCATGTCTAACCCACCAGATTGCTGGGTCCCCGAGGGGACAAGTGAATCAAGGAGTTGATACCTCCGATGATGCCAAAAATAGGGGCTTTGTATGGGGATTCCCTTCGTCCAACAAGTACTGGAAGAACAGTTGGTTTTTCTCCGGAGGGAACCTTGGCCTGGAAGTTACTCTTTTGGCTGGGGAGACTAGGACGGTGCTGAAAGTTCCCCGTTTTTTTGTTCCCCTGAGGTATAGAACAAGAAAAAACTTGAATTTAGCTATACTGAGCTGACCAGACTTGCTCGGGCAGTAGTTCGCACTCTAGAAAAAAGGACCAGGATTTATCTTTTTAATGAGAAGAAGATGATAGATCTTGGTTTCTTTAGCCAAATCTCTGGCTATCGCAACCAAATCTTCCTATTTCCCCTCTTTCTTTTTTTTTTCTTGTGTTGCTTTTTATACTGACGCGATTCTCTCTTCTCTTTTTTTTTAAGTGTATGACTCAGACATCGTCTGTGGCATTCAAGCTTGTCCGGTGAATTCAATCCTCCAAGCGAGCCAAAAAGAAGCTTATTGTCAGAGCAAAGAGGGCATTTCCCCACCTGAGTCTAATGAGGACGCTGATGAGGCTGACGAGCAGATTCCCGAAAGTGTCCCCGAGGAAGTCATCCTGCCGACCGTAGGGGAGTCTAGTGGTTAGAGTGGCCATACTCAGGAATTGCCTGAAGACGGAGGGAGGTAGAGCGATGGTCTTAGTGAGGGGCCTGGTGAATCGAGCTCCCTGGTTGTGGTCCCTACCGAGCGAATGGACGCCGGTGATGGAGGTAAAACCTCTAAGGGGACAAGTAAATATAGATCCCGACTTTTTTGAATCCTTCTGGGATGATGTTCAGGAAGATCCCTCAGCTGATATAGGCTTTCATCGCTCTCGAGCAGAGAAACGGAAGGCGGTCGAATCTCCCGCTCGTCCATATAAGGTTCCTTGGGTGGTTTCATTCATTGACTATAGTGATGAAGACACCGGGGCCAAGATTCCCCTGAGTGTTGATGTTGAAGCATCGGATGGCGCGGAGACTTCTTACCCGAACAGGGGTTCCTTCCCCCCCCTCCCGAGGTTGAAAATCTAGGGGCTGAATCTTCAGGAAGTCCTTCTTATCCTTCTCCCCAAGATATGCTTAGGGAAATGTCATCTGGTCGGACTTTCATCGGGGATGATAACTGGAGTCATTTCAGAGATGCTTCTTTGACGAGCCTTCTTCAGAATATCTTCAATGGTGCATTTTATGTAAGTTATATTCTCAACTCTTAATTGTCTTGCTTGCTAGATTTTTAATTAAACTTCTTTGTAGATGGTGGCCGAGTTTGCTGAGCTGGTTCAGAAGTAACAGCATCAAGCCGATCGAATAAGGCATCTTGAGGCTCAGCTGAAAGAAAGTGAGAATAGCCGTGCTTGGGTTGAATCGGCTAATCAAAAGGAAGTTGGGTCTGCCCAAGTGTTTACTGACCACTGTTTGGCGAAGCAAGTGGCGGCCGAGGAAAGAGCTTATTCGACAGAGGAGAAGGCTATGTCACTTCAAAACTTGTTGTCTTCTGCCCAAGAATCAATGCTTAAAGCCGAACAGGAAGCGGAGCAGTCCAAGTTGGCGTATGAAAAGAAAATTGAAGACTTGAAGCGCCAAGCTTTGACAGTCGAGTCCCTATCCAAAGAGGCCAGGCTGGAACACGAAGTCCTAGGGGTTAACGATTTTAAAAGATACACTGCTTATGATGCCCTTCTCCTTTGAGAATTTCAGCGAGGGCTTGTTTCAGCTGGTGAATTTTTTAAGGTCAAGATTCGGCAACTGAAAAAGCCCTAACCAACTGGGAGCTATCGATCAAGAATCATGTGGATCAGTCCCTGGAATCTCTTCAGACTCAGATGAATGAGTGGAGAGCTTATTGTCGTAGACGATGCAAAGAGCCCTATCCCATGCATTTGGAGGTTCCATCAGAGCATTCCCTCCCTACCTTTTATGCCAGTCAGGAGTCGGGCGTGGAAGGTTTTGTGCCTGATGTCAGACCGATCCTGGGAGAAGATTACAGCAAATGGATGGATGATTCGGTTGATACGATTGCCATGCCTTCCAATGAAAGTCTCCTCCGTGAATACGAAATGGTGCCCGACCCGAGCATCAGCAAGAGTTCTAAATCCTCTTAACCTTGATTTATTTTGTAGAAATTTCATTTTTGTAACGATTTTTTGTAACGATTCTTTGTAAAGATTATCAATGAAATTCTAAGTTAACTGTAGTTCTGAAAACCGAGTGGTTTGATCCGATTCATTGCTCAAGAAATTTCACCGAGTATCCCTTTTTTTTTGTTGCTTTTAACACCGAATATCTTTCTGAACTGGCTACCGCAATATTTTGTGCCAAGTGTCTTATTAAACTGGTTAATGTAATCTTTTGAGCCAAGTACCTTATTAAACTGCCTGTTGCAATCTTTATGTCAAGTATCTTATTAAACTGGCTGTTTTGGTCAGAGTAACTTCACCGAGTATCTTTTTAAACTTGGTTTTGTTACCCAGTTATTTTCAATGCCAAGTATCTTATTAAACTGACCTATATTTACCGAGTCATCTTGAAACATATAAGTGAATTTACTCGTTTCATACTCAGGTTATTACCCAAACATTACATCAAGGCTCACCATGATTATATGTTCGAGTCCTTACACATTACCGAGAACATCTCCCCAGTTTTTCTGTGCAAGGGTTTACCGAATCGTTAATCTTCTCGAACCGCTTAACACATCTACGCATTTCATCGAAAAAAATTTCGATACCGCCCAGAGCCTTTCTCCACAATCTGGTGCATCAGGTTTGCCTTTTGGCTAAGGTCAATTGACCTTGCTAGGCTTGTTCGAGCTTCTCCGCCCATTCGGGAATCAATGGTCCCGAGTATTCTATTTGCATGTTCTTATTATCATGCTCGTCTTTCATATGTTATCATGCTTTATTTTTCGGAATTCCCGAGTTTGATTTTTATTTATAACTGCAAAACCAACAAAAAATTTAATTCCAAATCTAAAATTGTCCTAACTAAAAAGGAAACAAAAAATAATTTAATGATAGAAAATCTTCAGATATTAGGCATTGCATGGTCGGGGTAAGACTCATCCATTGGGTCGTGCAATCCAATATGCTCCATAGCCAGCTATTTTTTCAATTTTGTACGGGCCTTCCCACTTATCAGCTAGGGAACCTGCAGCCTTGTTTTTTGTATTCAATGACACCTTTCTGAGTGCCAGGTCTCCTAGTTGAAATTTTCTAACCCGAACATGAGAATTGTAGTGGCGAGCTACTCTTTGCTGATATGCAATATTTCTTATTCGGGACTTCTCCCTTTTCTCTTCTAGCTCATCTAGACTTTGTAACAGCATGTCAATATTCTGATCTTCATTATATAGCCTGACTCGGGGTGATGCGTATGATGTTTCTACAGGGATAACAGCTTCTGTTTCAAACGCTAAAGTGAATGGAGTTTTTACAATTGAAGTTCTTGATGTTGTCCGATATGCCCATAATACTTCTGAAAGTTTTTCAACCCAACTTCCTTTCTTGGCATCCAGCTTTGCTTTGAGTGTATGCTTGATGATTTTGTTTACTGCTTCAGCCTGCCCATTTGTTTGAGGATGGGCAGGTGTGGCATAGTAATTGGTAATTTGGTACTCCTTGCACAGTTGTCTGAATTTCAGGTTATCGAACTGGGTGTTGTTATCAGTGATGATAGTGTTTGGGAATCCAAACCTGTAGAGTATATTCTTTTTTATGAAATTTGTGGTATTTGCTTCTGTGATATGCACTAATGTTTCAGCTTTTGCCCACTTTATGAAATAGTCAACGGCTACTATGGCATGCTTCGCTTCAACCCCTGTCTCAGCTGGCATTGGGCCAATTAAATCCAAACCCCACATGGAAAATAGCCATGGGTATGAGGTTTTTGAGTTGTTCAGGGGGTTGTCGGATATCATTAGCAATCCTTTGGCAAGTATTGCAACTCTTCAAACATCGTTGTGCATCTGAGAATAAAGTAGGCCAATAATAACCTTGTCTGAGTACCTTGTGTGCTAAACTTTTACCCCCAGTATGGTTTCCACAAACTCCCCCGTGGATTTCCTATAATATCTTACATGCATCTTCCTTTGACACACATCTTTGAAGTGTTCGGGAAAACCCCTTTCTGTATAGTTCTCCTCCAACCAATGTGTACCTTGTTGATCGATACCTAATACGTTTTGCTTGTAGGGGATCTTCCGGGAGCACACTTCTTCCAAGAACCTTTTCAGTTGAGTCATCCAACCATCTGACGGTGTTCAGATTTCTAAAATTCCAAAGTTTTTTAACTTAGCTGTACTCGTTTTGAGGAGATACGCAACCGAAATAGTTTTTAGCCTGATTGTGGTTGTTGCTGATGCTAGTTTGGACAAAGCGTCTGCCTTTTCATTCTCCTCTCTGAGGATCTGGGCAATCCTATATTCTTAGAATTTTTGGAGGAGCTGTTTTGTAATGTCACGATAGACTATCATGCCTTCATCCCTGGCTTGGTATTCGTCCAGGACTTGGTTGACAACTACCTATGAATCGCTAAATATCTCGACTTCATCTGCCCCGAGAGCTATGCAGACTCTGAGTCCAGCTAGTAGTGCCTCGTTCTCGGCTTGATTATTGGTTTCTTTGAAGTCAAACCTAATGGCACACTCGACATCATCTCCTTCCGAAGTGCATACTACGATCCCTGCTCTGCTGCCATAAGTGTTTGAAGAGCCATCGATATATAATTTCCATGAAAATTTTTGCCCAACATCCTTTTTGCTTCCAGGTTTGGTTTTATGAACTCTGCTATAAAATCTGCCACTGTTTGGCCTTTGAGAGATGTCCTGGGGACGTACTAGATATTGAATTCACTTAGCTCGGTTTCCCATTTGGTTAGTCTTCCTGAAATCTTTGGCTTATGTAAAATTTTCTTTAATGGGCTGTAGGTGAGAACCTGGATTGTATGAGCCTGAAAGTATGGTCTTAGCTTCCTTGCCGCTGAAACCAATGCTAGAGCCATTTTTCTACCTGTGAATACCTAGTCTCAACTGGTAAAAGTGTCTGGCTGGTATAATACACTGGCTTTTGTACTCCATCTTCTGTTCATATTAGGACTGAGCTTGCTGCTAGTTCTGTAATTGATAAGTATAAGTGGTGTATCTCTTCCATTTGTGGTTTCAAAAGAATAGGAGCATTCCCTAGGTACTCTTTGATTTTTAAGAATGCCTGCTCGCACTCTTCATTCCATTCGAGTCATTTTCCTTTTTTAATTACTCTAAAAAAAGGTGCACATCTGTCTGTGGCCTTTGAGATGAATCTACCCAAGGAAGCTAAACATCCTGTTAAGCGCTGTACTTTTTTTAGTGTCCTAGGTGAGGTCATTTTCTGTAGGGCTTGGATCTTTTTAGGATTGACTTCGATTCCCCTTTGGTGAAATTGGAAACCCAAGAACCGTCCTGAAGGAACTCTGAATAAACATTTGTTTGGATTCAGCTTCATTTGGTATCTCCTTAAAACATCGAATGTCTCTCGCAGGTCTGAGGTATGCTTGTCTGCCGAGATGCTCTTGGTCAGCATGTCATCTATGTATACTTCCATGTTTCTTCCTATTTGTCGTGCAAAGATTCTGTTGACCACCCTTTGATATGTTGCACCTGTATTTTTTAATCCGAAGGGCATTACTGTATAACAGTACAAGCCCTGATCGATTGTGAACGCTGTTTTTTCTTTGTCAGCCTTGTTCATCCGGATTTGGTTATATCCCGAGTAGGCATCCATGAAACTGTGCAATTCATGGCTTGATGTAGCATCCACCAGTTGGTCTATACTTGGGAGTGGAAAACTGTCTTTTGGGCATGCTTTGTTCAAATCTGTGAATCTACGCACATTCTCCATTGTCCATTTTTCTTTTGGACAAGGACTACATTAGCTACCCATTGAGGGTAGTTGATCTCTCTAATCGACTCTACAACGAGTAGCTTCTCCACTTTCTGTTTGATTGCCTGACTTCTCTCGAGATTGAATGACCTTCTCTTTTGTATTACTGGTTTTGCATTCGGGTCTACCAAGAGATGTTGAGATATTATTCGGGTGTCTATCCCGACCATGTCTTCATGACTTCAGGCGAACACATCCTTGTATTCTTTAAGCAGATCAGTGAGGCTTTGTTTGACTTTTCCTTCCAAATTGGCCCCAATCTTGATCTTCTTATCTGGTTCATCTTCTTTCAAAATAATTTCTTCGACCAGTTCATTTTTGGACTCTTTCGGCTCTTCCCTTGGATCAAATTCGAATAACAGTGACTCTTTGTTCTGACTCGGCTGCGTTATAGTGCATACTTGTTTACCATCATTTTTGTCTTTGTATACTGACAGGTTAGCTCTTCGGGCCATCTCTTGGGACCCCTTGACTACACCGCCCCCGTATTCGGTCGGGAATTTGATCATCAATGCATAAGTGGTTGTTACGGCCTTAGTTTTATTCAAGAATGGCCGACCCAACAACGCATTATACTGCCAATTGTCTAAGTCTACCACCACGAAATCGAGCAATACTGTTCTCTGACAAGGTGCGGCTCCTATTTTTACTGGTAACTTTGCCGTCCCGAGAGACCTGACCTCAATTCCTCCGAATCCTCTGAGTGGGGTATGAAAAGGCTGTAAATCCTTTCGGTCCAACCTGAGTTGATCTTAGACTGCTACATTGAGAATATATGTCGAACTTCCATTGTCTATCAGGATTCTCCTGACTTTCCGGTGACCAATCCGGGCACTAATGACAAGGGCATCATTTGGCCGAACATTGACCCCATGTGAGTCAGCTTTTGTGAATATTATTGGGTCGCATCCTTTCTTTACCCTTTTTGAGTCTGGTTCAACTGAGTTCACGTCAAAGTTCTATCTTGCCTCCACTGCTTCTCTGATTTCTTGTGTTCTCTCTCAGTTACTTCTCCCAGTGGACGGTCCTCCAAAGATTGTTTGTATTACTTCATTGGCCTCGGGGCTGGCCTTTTGATTTCGACCGGAGTTGTGATCGGCTCTGGTCTCTTTCTTTGTTTCTGACCTCTCGTCCATTTTCAAGATTACATCATGAAGGTGTCTTTCCCGAATGAGGGTTTCTATGTAATCTCTCAGCTTGTAACACTTGGAAGTCTCATGACCGGTTTGCTTGTGGAATCTGCAGTATTTGGTTGTATCTCGCGGAGCAAGCTGAGACTGTCGGCGTGGCTCTTTCACTAGATTTTTCTCTTCCAGTATTGCCAGGATTTCCTCCTGTTTTTTTCGAAGAGGGGTGTAGTTGGCGTATCTATCTCGAAACTTCTCCGTAGTCTGTTCGGCATTACGTCTGTTTCCTCCATCCTCACTTTTTTCTTTGCCGTTTCCTTTCATTTTTCCCTTTTGGTTCTGTACCTTTGACTCGACGTCCTTTTCGGGTTTTCCTCCATGCATGTAGCATCTTCCCGTGGCTAACTCTTCTTCTTTGACTAGTGCATATCCTCCCGCCATGTCCATCATATCTGAATATATGGTTAGACGGGCTCTTCTTAGGTCAAAAGATAGCCGTCAATTCTGTAAATTGTTGATGAATGCAGTAATTATCGCTTCATCGTTTGCACTACCGATTTCTGATACTGCTTGGCCGAATCTCCCTTGGTATTTCTTTAACGACTCATATTTCCCTTGTTTTAGCTGAGAAAGGTAAGCCACTGATTTTTTCCTGTGAACGTTGCCGAGAAATTATCTTGAGAAACTTTTGCTTAGTTCATTGAAGCTTTCGATACTCGCTGGGGGCAATCTCCAGAACCATCTTGAGCTTGTCTCTTAGAGTTTGTGGAAAGTTAAGGCATAGTAAGGGGTTGCTGTGGACATACTGAGCCATAGCACTTTTATGCAGCCTGACGTGTTCTTTAGGATCCGTATCCTTCTTGAACTGCTCCACATGCGGCATCCTGAATTTTTCTAGGAATGAAGTCCGCAGGATGTTCCTAGTGAATGGACTGTCAGAATCTTCATCAGATAAGTCGTTGTACCCATAACATCTTACCAGTGCGTCTATCTGACGTCTTTTGTTTTCAACTTCTCGGGTCAGGCTCTGAATTACGATATCTCTATCTCCAATCGAACTTCCATGATGGTTAAATAGTCGGGTGACTGTCATTACTCTCTCTGGCTCTTCGCTTTGATGTCGAGTCTCACGGGTTGATTCTTGCAGGCGTATGGTTCCATGATGGCGCTTGCGATGGTACCGATCAATATCTTCTGATGACGACCGATCCTTGTGTCGGTCGTGCTTGCGGTGTCTAGCACAGGTTATCTGATCATGCCTCTGCCTCTGGCGTGGTTGCTCCTCTTCGGGTGTTTCACGTTCAGCCTGATTAACTGAAACATAGATCCTTTCGGCTTGCGGTGTATCTAATCCTAGCCCAACTATAACCTAGTGAAGCCTTGTATGTGGGAGATTAGGAGGTTGTGCTTCTTTTGCAGCCAGTAGATCAACTCTTTCCTTTGCTGCGTCTGCCACCAGTTGTTGCAGCGCCTCTCGGAAGCGTCGTGTCAGGTCTTTGCTGGTCGGAGGGATTTGTTGGATCCCCGCCAGGGATGTTGGTTGGTTCTCAGTGGTTGCGGTGAGATCTCGTGAACTACTGTCAATATGGACATTATCTGGAGATTTTTGTACATCTCCAAGAATGTTTCTACTTCCTGCCATTACCTTTAATTAAATCAGAGGTTCCGAGCCCCTCCTTCTAGGGCCAATTGTTGACGTCAATTTCTGGATGCGTGAGAAAAGTCAACAAGATTGAATTTTAGCTGTGATTTCAAAGAGTAAGAGAAAGAGAAAGTAACTGGGCACAAGTTTTACGTGGTAAAACTCCGTTGACCGGAGAAACGTCCACGGGTGGTTGAATAAACAACTGAGCCAAAATCCATTACTGAAAAAAGATTTACAACTCTTGATCTCTCTTTTTTCTCTCTGTATTTTCTATATCTTTTCTATCTCTTTGTGACGAGATTATGGGTCTATTTATATGTGCATAGAACCATAATCCTTTTTGTACAAGTAATAAAAGATCTTTGTATTTAATTATGATCAGTTACTTGTTCGAAGTAGTTTATCTTCTTTCCTATTTCGGAGACTTGTATAAAGATCGGACTCTAGTAATATAGTCCGGACTCTAGTAATATAGTCCGATTAGGACTTATTTCCTTATAAATGCATAGTATTTTTTGAAGATATAAAATTGTTGCCTGATTTGGAACCCTTTCTGTTTGGTATTCTATTCTTCTTGGAATTCTTCTTTGATATGGATATCTTTACGTATTTTAATGACCCTTAATTTGTGTGCGAGTTATGCGCTGGGCTTTTTATTCGGTTTTTTTCATGTTTGTCCCGAGTAGAACATGATGTTAGCTGGTCCCGAATGACGTCATCTGATCCTGAGTAGTATATGACGTCAGTTGATCCCGAGTAGCTTTTGTTCAATATTTGTTTACTCGGGTTCCTCTTTAGAAATATTACGAGATATTTCTGAATGCTTATTTGGATGTCCGCCTGACAATTGTATCCTCTTTGTCAATGACGTGTATGTCTGATAAATTTACATACGACAATTTTATTTATATTTTTTTAATTTCTGTTTATAATATTAATTTTATTAGTATTACATAAATATTTATTTTTTTCCATTGATGTATATGTTGACACGTGGCATGTATTAGTTTAAAGATAAAAATACCATTGAAACCGTTAAAGTTGATTAACAGTTAACTAACGAAAGGGCCAAATTGAGTGGTTTTTCAAAACATAGGGTTCAATCCAGTTAAAAATTGATAAGTGAGTAAAAAATAGATATTTCAAAAAAACATAGAGACTAAATCAATAATATCCCAAAAAAAAAAACCTTTGAGTCTTTGACAAACCCTTAAATAAAAAATGTCAAAATTATCCCAAAGTGTCAATATTACATATTCAAGGTGTCCAATGAAAAAATGTCATTCCCAACGAATATTGTACCCATCAAAAACGAGCATAGTGCACACAATATTCTTCTCCAAGATATGGGTAGACTCCACAATACATAGAAATTGAATTATAAGAGCATGTCCCACAACTCTTTTTCAGTTAATTTTTTTTTTTTTCTAAAAATGATTTTGAATTCACATTCGTTAGCTATTTTTCATTTTGGTTTAAACAAAAACAAAATGAAAAACAAAACCTGTGTTAAAAGTGAAAAATTTAGAAAACACTATAAACAAGTTTTTCATTTAAAAAAAAATCAGATTTTTTTTCTATCATTCTTCTCTTCATCGTCAAGTAAGTTCTTCTTCTTCTCTCTTATGTTTCTTTGCCGACGCTGGAGAAGGTAAGATCCTCCTTCGACGACACCGATCTAGCCTCCTCTAAGCAGATCGGCAGATCATTCGCTCTTACCCATTTTATATTCATAAATTTGCCCTACTTTGATTTTAATGGAGAGTAACTTATTGATCTATCAACAACAAAAATATACAACTTTACTTGATTTGAATTTTAGGAATTATTGTAGAGAAATGACTGCAAAACCGAGCTCTGAAAATGGCGGAGAGAAGAAGATTATTGCAGAGAATTTAGGGATTTGATTTTTCCTTTTGTTTTCTAGAAATAACCAGTAACTTGTTTATCAATCAGTTGAGAATACTATTACTTGCCTTCAAAAAGCCCATTTTCTTTGTTTACATGTTTGATTAACTAAGTTTTTTTTTCCTCTTTCTTTACATGTTGAAGTTTCAAGATATGCCCAGATTTTGCAATTAAAAGGTGTCTGATAGATTCCCAATTGAGTGTTTTTTTGGATTGATTTTGTTATCAACTGATGTTGATTTAAAGAAATAATAATAACTAGTTGATCTATCAATTTAGAATAATATTATAATTAATATTAGGGTTAATAGCATCAATGACCTTTGAATTATACGTGAAATCATATGTTTCCCCCTAAACATTTTTTCCTAGCATTAAACCCTCTGAACTTTCATTTATTGACAATAGGTGATGGAAGTGAGACGAACGTCTACGGAAAATTACACTTACATACCTTGATTATATATATAATTGCTTTGAAACTGAAAACATATAATAATAATACACACACACCCTTTGACATGTTGACTAATGTAAAAAAAAATAAGAAAATATTAATAATTTTTAAAAATTATAATATGTTAACAATAGTAATAAAGAAAAATTAAATTAAATATATATGGAACCAAGATTTTTAAATTCTAATTAAACAATTAAATTACCCATATAAACAAAAATCAATTTAAAAAAAATATTAAATCAATAATACATTTCACGTTCATCATCATTGTCATTATTCATCATCACCTTCTTTCATCATTTTCACTTTCATTGGTTCATCACACAAACTCAATTCATCAGTTCGAATCTGGATATCCACCAAATCCACATCTTGGAGATCCAAGATATTTCTAAGACTGCAACACCGGCCAACGAACCGGTGACCATCGCCGCCGCCGAAACGAACCCTTACATCCCCTCCTGTCACCAAAATCCAACCCCCACCCTCCCACCACCAAAATCCAACCCAAAAAGACCTTACACCACTAAAACAAACCCCAACAACCCCTCCCACTATGTAAATCAAAGCGCCACAAAACCACAAAATCAAACCACCACAAAACTACAAAATCAAACCATACCAAGCCACAGACCCTCGCCGCCACATGCCCCCACAAATCTAGTTTCCCTCGCAGCCAGAAACACCACCACTTTCTTCACCTTCCTACCAAATGAAAGAGAGATAGATGAGGAGAGAGAGAGAGTCGAAGAGAGATAGGAGATCAACGGCGAGAGGAGATCCACAAATCGTATGGTGGTGTCTTGTGATTTCGGTGGGTTAGGGTGGTGGTGGCTAGGCTTTGATGAAGATGTTGATGTTGAGTGTGAGTTTTGTTAAAAGTGATGATGATGAGATGCGAGTTTTGTTAAATTACATTAAATTGATCTTTTATTTTATTTTATTTTTTTGTTTTAATTTAGTTTTAATTTTTAATTATTTTAATTTTACTTTTTGTTTATGGTGGTGGGTGTTTCCCTGGTGTTGATTCACCTATTTCTAAAAAAGAAGTTTTGATCTCCACTTGTATTTTTGTAGAGTATTTTCTTTTTCTTTTTCTTTTTATTTTAGCATTTTCTTTAATAATTAGTTTTTTATAATATAATGTTTAAATTTTATTAATTAATACTCTTTAGTTTTATTTTTTTTGACATTAGTCAACAGGTCAAAGAGTGTGTGAGTGTTATTATTATATTTTCCTAGTTTTAATACAATTACATATATAATCAGGGTGTATAAGTATAATTTTTCATAGACGTCCGTCTCATTACCGTTTCCCAGTTTAATGTAATTATAAATATAATCAGAATTTATAAGTATAATTTTCTATAGACGTCCGTTTCATTACTGCCACCTATTACCAATAAATGAAAGTTTAAAAGGTTTAATGCCAGAAAAAAAAAATAATCAAGGGTAACATACGATTTCTAGTATAATTCAGGACATTAATGCTATTAACCTTTAATATTGTAATTAATTTACTGCCTTCAAGAGGCGATAATTAATTTACTGCCTTCAAGTAGTGGTGTAAAAATGGGCCGGCCGGTGATAGGCCGGTCTGGCCGGCCCAGGAAGTTCACGGGCCGTTCCCAGAACGGCCTGTGAAGGAAGAGGGCCAGGCCGCGGCCTGGCCCAGGACGGGCCTCGTGCCGGGTCGCTGGGAGGAGGCCCGGCAGGCCGGCCCGCCTGGCACGCCAATCCGACGTGCCAGGCCTGTCGGACCGGCCCGGCGGACCTAATAGCCTGTCCGTTCGGGCCAAATTTTTTATTTTTTTTTTTCAAAAAACCTCCAACAGCTGGAATTGATTTCTAGCCATTGGAGGAAATAAAAATTACCAAAACCCCCCTACAATCTTTTAAATTACATTTTGACCCACAAATCAAATGTTTCTATAAATACTTCCATCCATTTCATTTTCCATTAACTCTCTCTATCATTCTTTCAATCTCTCATTCTCTCAAATCCCAATCTCTAATATATTCCCCAATTCTCTAAACTTTTTCATTCATTTTGGTTATTACTCTCTCTACAAAATTCTCTACGTTTTCCACCAACACACCAAATTTTAAAGGTACAATTTTGTTATTACTTTTGGTCTAACATATTCTCATAGTAAATTTATATGTTTATGTTTAGATTTGAGTTACTTAATGAAAACATTATCTATTTAGTTAGTTAGTTTATCAATTTTTGGGCTTTAATATTAATATTATTTGTTTAGTTTATTAAGATTTTTAAGTTTAGTAGTAATTTTAATATTTGTTATTAATAAATTTAGAAAGTTAATTTGTATTACTGAAATTACTTTTTGTAATAAGTAAATGATGAATGTTAAGTGTAGTAATTACGTTTGATATTGGTTTTTTCATAAATTAAAATTTTTCATTTGTAGATTATGATAGTAAATTTATCAATTTTATTTGTAGTAGTGAATTAGTGAATTTAAAATTTTATGTTAGTAGATTATGATTTTTTTGTTTATTTAATTTGTTTTTTAAGTAAATAAATTATTGTAAGTGTCGTATTAGTTATAGTAATTATTGTTAGTAAATTAAGATTACTGTTAGTAAATATTGATTTTTAATTTGACTATTAACTACTATAGTGCTCATATTTTTATTCAGATAATGGATCCTAACCAGCAGCCTTATTTTCCGGACGGTTTGAATATGCTCAACGATGAATTTGATATTTCAGAACCGACCCATACTCAAGCGGGACCTTCTGGTTCCAACGTTACACCAACATCATGTCCCAGAAAATTAACATCAGATGTGTGGCAATGTTTCAACATAGTCCAAATGACACTCCCAAACGGGGCGTCTGGCCTCAGAGCTAAATGTAAGTTTTGCCATAAGAATTATGCTACAAGTACGGGGGGAACCGGACATTTGAGACGGCATATGCACAAATGTATGCCTGCACATGGACAGATAGATACTACAACCCAGACACAGCTTCAACGGCACCCAGACGGGTCCGTTACGTCGTGGCAGTTCGACGCCATGCAAGCTAGAGAGTGCTTGGCACGATACATTGCACAAACTGATCAACCGATCAGTATTGGTGAGAGTCCATTTTATAAAGAATTAATCACATCTGCATATAACCCCCAATATGAGCCTGTTTCTAGAACCACCACTAGAAATGATTTGATACGATTGTTTGAAACCAAAAGGGATGACTTAGTTGCTGAAATACAGCATTTAAGTGTCTCTGTTGCATTAACTTCTGATATTTAGAATGCATGTTCCAAACAGGACTATTTATGTGTCATGAGACACTATTTAGATTCTGATTGGAGGATAACAAAAAGAATTTTTGGTTTTCGTCCTATGGATTTTGCACATACCATAGAAAACATTTTTAATGTCATAATGGAAGTTTTAGAAACTTACGAAATCACGCATTGCATTCTTTCAATCACATTTGATAATGCATCTGCAAATACTAGCTCTATTGCATTGTTTGTTACAAGAAATATCCCGCAAGATGGATGTTATTTCTTCCATCAACGGTGTGCATGTCATATTATAAATTTAGTTGTACAGGCTGGTTTAAAGCAGGTAAGCGACCAAATAGATCGCATCAGAGATGCTATTTATTGGATTTGCAGTTCTAATCCTAGATTCAGTGAATTCAAGAGACATTGTAAATTAAACAGTCTCAAACCCCGACGATTCCAAACTGATATGCCGGTAAGGTGGAACTCTACTTATTTAATGTTGTAAAATTGTTTGGAATATGATACAACCATTACATGTTTTTATAACATGAAATTGATCGAAACAGGACAACTTAGTCCAAAATTACTTTCCACAGACGATTGGTATGTGGCAAAGATTTTTGTTCAATTTTTAAAGATTTTTTACAATGCCACTGTAACTCTTGCCGGGGTATATTACCCCACATCTTCCCAGGCAATCCATCAGATAGTGGAAATGTCTGAAATGTTAAACAGTTATAGAGAAGATGAACATCTAGGCACTGCAGTTGTTGTCATGGAGACAAAGTTGAAAAAATATTGGGCTAACATTCCCCTACTTTATGCCTTAAGTGCTATAATAGATCCCAGGGTTAAATTATCTGGTTTAGAAGTTTTGCTTGAGTTTATTGGTATTAATTTGTCAATAGATTATTCAGAACAAATTACTGACATTCGAACTAAGTTGTTCGAGATTTTTCATATTTATGAGACCAGGTTTGGCAACATTGACATCCCCCCAATCAACACGTCCGGAGACAGAGCCGAAGCAAACAAGTTGGAGCCTTCTGAAACGAAGAAAAAAAGACAAATCAGCAAGTACTTCTTCAGGGCAAAGATCTAGCCCATCTTCTTGTAACGAACTTATTAGGTACCTTGAAGCACAGTTCGATGCTGTTGAAAACAAGGAAGAGTTTGATTTGTTGTTATGGTGGAAGACCTATACGTACAGGTATCCAGTTCTGTCACACTTAGCACGTGACGTACTGGTTATTCCAGTGTCAACGGTGTCTTCAGAACAAGCTTTCAGTACCAGTGGACGCATAATTGAACCAAGAAGAAGCTGTTTGTCTCCAGAGATGGTGGAGGTATTAACATGCCTTTGGGATTAGGAGCATGCTAAAAAAATGTTATAAAATCTAACTGTAGATAAAGAACTTAATCTAAATTTCGACAATCTATATATTGATGACCCTTCAGGTAGTGGCCAGGGCCAGAACTAGGTTATACTTTTACATATGTATTTATTATTTACTTGTAAGTTGTAAAACGGTTGCACTCTTTTTCCCTTACCAAGTTTTTATCCCACTGGGTTTTTCTCTGTAAGGTTTTTAATGAAGCAATCATGTAGATATGTATTACTGAATTCCATAAGTGAAAAATAAATAAATAATTCAAAAATTGTTCGTTCTCTTTATTCATTTCAAATCTTAATAATTGTTCGTTCTCTTCATTCATTTTAAATTCTAAACCCTTAACCATAAACTATAAATCCTAAACCCTATACCCTAAATCCAAAAAAACGTAATTTAGAAAAAAAATTGGACCAAAAAACTAACCCGCTGGACAAGGCCCGTTAGGCCTGGCCCGCCCGGCCCGCTAAAGGGGCTCGACGGGCCGGCCTGGCACGGCACGCAGGCACGGCCCGCCTGAGGCAGGCCGGCGTGCCGTGCCGGGCCTGCTTCTCTGGAAACAGGCCGGGCCAGACCGGCTCGCGACACCGTCACGTGCAAGGCCCTGTCAGGTCTGTTTCCAGAAATAGACTGACCAGGCCGTCCTTAATGGACCGGACCAGTCCATTTTTACACCACTACCTTCAAGAGGCGACACTTGACCAGAGATTTGATGTTAAATTTTAAAAGAAGTTTAATATTTTAAATTTTTATTTAATAAAAAATATGACTAAATTGATAATTATTTAAAATGATTTATAAAAAAATTTCGATATTTTTCGATTAACTTATCAAACACGTTTTTAAACTTTCAAATTTCAAAATTAAAACAAAAAAACACTATTCCTTTTTCAATTTTCTTTACCAAAAACAGATACCCTAAATTTGTACATGCGTTACAGGTACTTTTGGTTTATTGTTAAACCGTGTCTTGATTTTTAACTAATAACGGATTGCATACATAAATTCTTATGTAACAGATATGTTAAGCTCATTGTTTGAAGTCTTTTCACTTTATTTTTTTGGAACGTGAACATGAAAAGCATCTGGTCAAGTGACTGGAGTGTTAAAGCAATGAAGCTTAAATAAATAAGCTTATGCTGCTGACTTGATAATAAAGACAATAAAGGTAAGTCCCGAAAACAGAACTAGCATAAGCTAAAACAGCTGTTGAACCACAAACGTGCAGAGTAGCTTTAAAAGCACAAAATACTTTAAAAACCGAAAGATAAACATGGAAATATTATAATCTCATCACATATAAAGCCCTTCTGGCACCCCTTCCTTCTTCTTGAACATCACCTTTTCCTTTGCTTTCTTAAAATCTGCATGCGTCACCTGAACCACGCCATTTGATCAAAATTATTACCATGCAAGTAAAACCGCTATAGTTATATACTAAATATGGGATTCTATTAATGTCTCCTACAATTAGTAACACAAAAGGTATATAGATTTCTTCAAAACCCGGGTATAACATACATATAATATGGGTTGGGGTTAAAATGGAGTCGGATTTCTAAGAGGACGGGTAAATCCACCTAATGGACTACCTAGTCTTTCAATTAGGATATCTGGATCAAACTCACTCTTTACAGAAAAATGTTATGTGGTTTTAAAGCTTCACTACTTCAAGAGCCAATAAACTTATATTCATTGTATTTTAGTACTAGTGAGCAGGCAATAAACTTAAACTAATCAAACTTAAAAGTGAACAACAGATTATACCCTTCCACATCACAAGAAAAAATCTTTAAACACAGTTTTCACTCCAAAATCCAAATAAGTCATGTAAAAAATCGATACGTAGTCTCACCTTCATGCGGCGCTCTCTCAAGGCAAGCAATCCTGCTTCGGTACATATAGCCTTTATATCAGCTCCAGAGAACTCGTCTTTGGTCATAACAAATTCTTCCAAGTTGACATCATCAGCCAACGTCATCCTTGAGGTGTGAATCTGCAGATGTCAAAATCATTTAGTTGATTAATGAAACAGGCTTAACCGACAAAGGAGACAAAGTTAACATTTTTCATTGCACTGCATTTATTTAACCATGAAATGCTTCATGCACCTGGAAAATACGCCTCCTAGTCTTTATATCAGGAAGGGGAAATTCAATCTTTCGATCTATTCGACCAGGCCGAAGCAAAGCTGGATCAAGACTTTCAATTCTGTTTGTTGCAAGAATCACCTTGACATCTCCTCTTGAATCAAAACCATCTAACTGATTCAGCAATTCCAACATCGTCCTCTGAATTTCACGTTCACCACCTGAGTGAGCGTCATACCTGTAGGAAAAAAACGATTTATTAAACAAAACATTGCCAAGACCAAAAGATACTGGTATCAAATAGTGGACGTTCATCAACTCACCTCTTTGTACCAACTGCATCAATTTCATCAATGAAGACAATTGAAGGAGACAGATCATCGGCAACTCTGAAAAGTTCCCTCACTAACTTTGGTCCATCTCCCAAGTACTTTTGAATTAACTCACTTCCAACAACACGCAAGAAAGTTGCAGAGGTTGAATTTGCCACGGCCTGAAAGAAAGAAAAAAAAAAAAGTCTTACAAAAGTAGAATTATTTTAGCACAGCTACGACACTTGTCTTCATTTATGGGTTTCATTTTTTACTTCTTTTTTTCTAACTCTTTAACTGTTTTTATAATAAAAAAAGCAATTGGTAATACAAACACCATCCTCATTCATCAAATCATATTTATCAACTAAAGCAAGCCATGCTCATATAAAAGCTCTGCAACAAAAAGATGAAACCCTTTTATTCCAGATTACAAATAAGAGACATTTGAACATATTTTCTGTGAAAAATACAAAATAGATTAATAAGTCCGTAAATCCTTCCAGTTGGAGAGTAAGTCCTAATTTGAATGAACAACAAAAGCCGGGAACAAGCTAATGCTTCATGTTCATTTGTCAGGTCCCAAAGCAGACACAACAACTAACGATTTTTCTATGCAATTTGAGGGGTTCATGGTGTACTGCCCAAGGTGAAGTACATAAAAGTAGCATCAAACACACTGAGAATAGAAGGGCAGCAGCTAAAGCAAATTCTACATGAAAGCATTAAGCTTAAATACAACATAAGTGCATTGGTATTAATGAGTATGCTTAAAATACACACTTCTTTATGTTCTTTTAATAGCAAGCAAAAGGCTTCAAAAAACACAGTGGAGCATTGTGTACAAAATATGCCATGTTAAGATGGAAAAGTGAAAACCTATTTGTTACTGTAAATCAATAGAAAGCCATGGAAAGCAAAAATAAGAAAATTTACAATAGAAGATTTTTGTGCAACAATAACAGGTCTGCATCCATGTCAAATCACAATAAACATAAACAAAGTTCATGCAAATACAAAGACTTAAGAAATTGTAAATATAAGTAGATGGAAAGCCTAGGCATGTAAGGTTCACAAATCTATTGGTAGGAAGATCAATCATTTGAGATCAAAGCCCAATCATAAGTATTATTTCCATCTAATGGAGATGCTACATGTAAACCAATTACTTAAAAGAGATATATACATTCTTCTACCAAATAGCTGGGATACTAGAACACATACCGTTTAAGTATAACAGAGTCAATATAGAGACATATGACAGATCAATAACACAAAGTTTAATAGTCAAATACAAACCTTTGCAAGCAGAGTCTTGCCAGTTCCAGGCTCTCCATACAATATGACTCCCTTGGGAGGTTTGATACCAATGTCTTCATATAGCTCAGGATGAGTAAGCGGGAGTTCAACAGCTTCTTTAATCTCCTGTATCTGGGCATCTAAACCTCCTATATCAGCATAAGATTCTAATGGAGCCTTCTCAACTTTCATCACAGACACCATTGGATCAACTTCATCTTGCAGAAGCCCAACAACGGATAGAACCTGAAGAAAGGTCATAGAAGAATGTTAGGACCTACGAAATCAATTTGTTATTATATTTTTTTTATAATGAATAAAAACCATGTCAGAGCAAACAACAATTATATCATGTCACAAAATGAACTTGGGTACCCTAGACTAACAATGAAAGATGCTCAGTAGCTAGGTGGCTTCCCCCATAGAGGCTCAGCTCAGTGAAGACCTCCTTAAATTCCAACAGAGACTAGAAAAATTAGGCAAATAATATCTCTACATATATATATATATTCTAAAATCAAATAATTAATTTCACAATACCCTTACAAGTCTGTAAACCTTAAATCAATACACAAGCATATAGATTAAAACCCTAACTTTACAAAATGCAAAGAAAACTTCAACCTAAACTAACTAAACAATAAAACTGAAGAATACCTTATTGTGCATCAAAATAGCACATCCAGGCTCGAGCTGATCCTTATCCACAAAAGACAAAATCCCAACGTAATACTCAGGGCCCACCGAAGACGAAACAATAGCGTGATTCTCGTCAATCAGCTCCTCTAAATTTCCAACACTCATGGGAGAGCCTCTCAGATCGTCGACCTTGGATCGATCTTCCTCGGCCTTCTCTTCCTGCGGCTTCAACCTCTCTTGATTCGTCACGAACTCCTCCTCCATCAACAGGTAATCCTTGATTCTCTCCATCTTCAATAGCCTCAGCTTGCACTTAGTCAGCGGCGTCACCGTCGGCAGCCGGGCAGCCGCCTCCGGGCCCTTCTGCTTGCGCTGCTTGCGGCCGACACGTGCGGGAGGAGCCGCCGGTTCGAACTTCTTGTCCTTCTTGTCGGCGCCGTCGCCCTTACGGTCTCCGCCGGGACCTTGCCTGTTAAGACCTCCTGGTGTGCCCTGACCCATGGCTTCGTCGGATGCTTCTTCTTCGATTGTGAGAAAGAACAAGAGAGAGTTGGCTTTGGGATCAAGTTAATTGGTGTCTGAGAGCAGATGAATCCATTTATAGATGGAGAATCAATGAGTCCGATATGGTTAGCCTTGATTCGTATATTTTATTGGCCTTGGGTGCATTTAGTATACCTCAATATAGTACTAAAGACGCTCCAATCGATTTTATATAAACGGGAAACTTCAATTTACTCCCTACTGTTTCTGGAAACGACACTTTTACTCGTTTTCCATTTTTGACTTGGGGGTGCCTAAATTATTCAAAATAGCTCAATTTAGTCCCTATATTAGTCGGTTGTAACACGAACTTCACGGTTTGAGGGACATTTCCCTACTGTTTCTGGAAACGACACTTTTACTCTTTTTCCATTTTTGGCTTGGGGGTGCCTAAATTATTCAAAATAGCTCAATTTAGTCCCTTTATTAGTCGGTTGTAACACGTACTTCACAGTTTGAGGGACATTTTGGTCTTATAACACAACTTATAAAACTATGCCACATGTCCTCTTAAAAAAAAAAGAAATAACAAAATAAAAACAATTTTTTTTTTAAAAAACCAAAATTTTCATTAAAAAAAACAATTAAGTGGATTGGATCTCCAACAGTAGGAGGGGAAGCTCAAGTCTCCCCTTCGTGCGGTTGTCAAATAGGGGAAGGCTCAAGCCTCCTCTTTGTGTGATGTGGAGCTAAATAGCCATTGTACTTGATAAACAAACACCCAATTTATCAATAAAAGAGATCGAAAAAGAAAAAGAAAAAGAAAACTACAATAACAATAGGAAGACGTTGTCGTTGATCATTTTTTATGGGTTTGCTGTGAAGATCACAACATGTTAGGTCTTGATCTTTTTTATACATTTGGCATTTTTGAAGTCACTAGTACATATATGATTATTGTAATATGTGTTTATTTGTGCAAGCTAATGCGCTTATATATGCGAATGAGGTGAGATTGGTGGACAAGAACTAAGAGAATCCTGAGAGAAAAATAATGCTTTGTTTTTTTGCCCGTAGAAAGAGGAGTAAATACCTGTTGATGGGCTAGAGATCCGTAGATCTCCATTGATTAAGATGGATCTCTATCCATGAAGCATGAAGGGCTCAAGGGGTAAGCACACAACACACAGGTAAAAGAAACGGCAATGATGTAACAAAAGGGAAATGACCTTTCCATGGACCAAATTACTCCTTTATCCTCCTCCATAATCTCATAACTCTGTAAATTACCATGTAATGAGGTATCTATCTCTTTTTTTTCCATTCATTTTTGATATATTGTTGTGTGATTTCCATAATGTTAATAGCCATTGTTGGCAAGGGAATCAAAGGGAAATTTTCCACCTGGTTAAAGCTTGAGAACACCTTCATGTACTACATAGGCACCAGACACAATGGTCTACCTCGCAATACCAAGTTCAGCAAGATCCAGGGATCTCAACATCAATGTAAGAGCATGACGAAATTCCTGCTTCCTCGTGGACCCCCCAGTTGGTACCTAAGCACCACAACAACTATCTGCACTCCTTTCGAGGTACGTATTCTACCTTTCTAGCAGGAAATGCCCGTAAATCTCCTAGGAGATTATAAAGCTCCAGCAAGATCAACCAAGCATCTCGCCACCAGAATGGTACCTCGAGGTACCTTGCCATCTCCATCGGTCAAGCGCCACCTCACCAGAATGATACCTCGGGGTACCCCATCAACAGACTGGAACTCCGAGGTACCCTGCCACATCACCAGGTCGAGGCTCTAAGGTGATACACCACTAGCAGATGACATCGAGTTATTCGCCAAACACTGTTGGTGAACTACATGTGTACACCGTCATAATTGAAGAGTTTAAAAGGGAAACAAACACCCTTTGCCGCCAAGGTATTCTCTGCCTATTCTCTAGGATCAATCGTACCAAATAGAAAATTCGATCAGACAGGGAAAGAGGATCAATCTGTTGACCTTCGATTTGTTCGCCAAGAGAAAACCTTAGACTTTATGTATAAATATGAGGAGAATATCAACAGAAATGGAGGGAAAAAAAGGATCGAGACCAACAAATCCTTAAGAGCCATCGCCATTGTGAGTAGTTTCCACTTATTGACAGATAATGAGTTCGCCATCTCTATTCGTTAAAGCGAAATACAGAGAGAGTGATTGAGTGTCCCATTTCTTTGTACTAGAGATTGTATCTTGATTTATTGATAATGAAAAGAACATTGCTTAGTCCACCATTTCATTTGCTCTCATCTTTTTATTAAACTTACATGTGCACCCGATACCAAAGGTACCTAACCTCGATCGTGATCCACCAGGGTAGCGGTCCTGAGGGTGTTAATTGAAATTCCTCACATTAAGCGAATTTTTGGCTAACACTTTTTGGCACCGTCTGTGGGAACAATCCACACCTTTTTTTAAAAATCACTTGTTTGAGTTTTATTTTGCAGATACATTCACGCCATTCTTGATCAGCAAGATGCGGCTTTCATTGAAAATATTCATCAACGACTGGTTACAAGGGGAATCACCCATCAACTAGTAGGATCAAACGTCTACGAGGAGCCCAGCCTGCTAGGGGCCAGGACCAATGCTTTCGACAGGTTAAGGCCACCACCACGGTACCAGTCTGTGATAGGTTAGGGTCCCTGCCCTCAATCTGGGATCAGTTAGGGCCCATATCTCAGATCTATGTGGACCAACCAGTTACCTACCCTGATAGGTGAAATCAGTAGTTGATATACGGCAAAGGAGGTCTAGCTGTTGGGATTATGCTCGATAGCAAGAGTGTAATAATGTGTTTGACAATATTTTCATATTAATAATGTGATTTCTAGTTTAACAAATATTATAGCATTTATAGTTTAATTATTATAATTGTCAAAAGTAAATAATCATAAAGTCAAAAGACTATAAGAAAAGAAGAATTGTTCATACATCTAGATATGTATGAGGTAGACATAATTCTTTAGCTAGTCTTGAATAATATTTACAACTTAAGATAAAAGGTTGGGCACCTTTATCTTGTTAAAGTTGTAGATTCTTTTGCTAGCATTTGAGTGAGATCAAAAGTGTTATGATGAGTCTAAAATCATCAAAGTGTGGTGTCTTGGGCAAAAAATATCTAGTGCACTGGGTGCATTGAATTGGATCACAGTGAAATACTTTATCTAGAACCGTCAGTGGATAAAAGTTTTCATTTGAAGACAATCGAAGAGTCTATCTCAATCCTGAGATAAATGATGGACTGCGCACGGTAGCCCTATGGAAGCCATGGGTTGTGCATGACAACCCTATGGAAGCCATGGGTTGCGCATGACAACCCTTTATGGGTTCGTGGCATGCGCACGCCCATGGGTAAGGGCCAAGGGTGCGTACCCTCATGGAAGGCAGCCGAGAGAGTCCGGACGATGAAGGTCGCATGAAGACTTGTTCGCCAAGAAAGGAGTTTTTATATTCCAAGACATATGTAATTTACTTGTTTTTCTAGGATGGACCAAAATTGTAGCTATTTATATTTTTGTAAATATTGCAATGTTTGTCATTGTTTGATAACATGTCATATAGTATAGTAGTGTCACTCATATATCTCTTTTGATATGAACATGCATTGAAGGGTTTAAGTATATAAATTGGCATCTAGATAACTTGGTAAATCATTCTTTAGAATTCGATCACACGCCTTAAACAATTGAGTTGGAGAAGGTGTTTTGGAACTCCTGTGGCCTACAAGTTTAGTTGAGCTTTATGTTTCGTGAATAACCTCCTAAGAGGTATTCATGAATGGAAGTTAGCAAGATACTTCTTTACAAGGATAGACTAGACAATTAGCCCAAATGATATCTACTCTCAAATGAGGGTATTCGTGAAGGATTATATTGAAGGTCGATAACTTAGTTACACACTCAATGTAATTTTATTAATATCCTCCCAAGAGTTCTTGTTAATATAATTGCAAGGCTAAAATAGAAAACGTTGGTTGTTATGTTAACAATTAGGTAGGACCTAGTCCAACTAGTAAATGGTGCGTACTCCCAAATGAGGCGTGACATTTATGGGTGTTGGATCACCGTTGAATTTTTACGATTGAATTATTTTATTTAATTCAAGATAAATATTCAAAAGTGCTATATCATGATTGTTTACTTATATAATTTTTGTTATTAAAATGAAATCATGACCCCATCCCTAATCAACATCCTAAAAGATAATACTTTAACTGATGATAATTATGTCACATGGAAAAGGAAAATTGGGTTGTTATTGCAAATTGAAAAACATAAAATTCATTATGTCTATTCCTTAACAACCAAACTAATGAATCTACTCAGGAGCAAAGAGAAGAGTATCAGTAGTGGAAGTCTTCAGATGAGATGGCTAAATTTACGTTACATTATGGCCATCATCTCCGATGTGTTGCAACAACAACATGAAGGAATGGAGACTGCTGCCGATATAATGATGTCTTTAGAGGAGATGTTTGCTATGAGGTCTAGAATAACTAAGAGAGAGGCAGTGACTGATTTTATGAATCTTAGGATGAAACCTGGACAGGATGTGAAAGATCACATGATAAAAGTCATAGCACATCTCAACATTGCTGAACTGAATGGTACTGAGATAGATGATAAGATGAAAATTGACATGATCGTCAACTCACTGTCAGATTCCTTTGATCAGTTTTAGTTGGACTACATCTTGAACAATAAGGAATACACCTTGCAAGGTCTGATGCAAGATGTTCAATGTACCAAGAAAATCCTTGCGAAAGGCAAGGGTCAAGAGATTCATATGCTTGGTAAGTTGCTACTGTTAAAGACCCGTAAGAAGGTCAAGAGACAACCAAAGAAAAAGCAACTTGAGCCTTCTTAGAAAAAGACCAAGAAAGTAACCAAGATCAAAGGAAAGTGTTTCTTTTGTGGTGAAAAGGGTCAAAGGAATAGACTGAATAAGAATGAATTCAACTTGCATTTAGGCAATGGAGCGTTGGTGTCTACTAGTGTAGTGAGATATATCAGAATCAATTTAGATTCTTATAGGCATTTATTTTTAATAAACGTTTATTATGTACCACAATTCAAGAGGAATTTAATTTTGGTCTCTTGTCTAAATAAATTTGGATATTCGGTTACTTTTAATAAAGGTTTTATTATTAGTAAGAATAACAACTTTGTTTGTAAAGGTACATTGAAAAACGATTTATTCTACTTACCTAGAAATATCTCTCACTTTTTAGACACGGAATCAACGGAACCAAATAATAAAAGAGTAAAATTATCAAAAGATGAAACCTACCTATGGCATTTGCCCCTAGGTCATATTAACCTTAATAGGATTAAAGATTGGTAAGTGACGGACCTCTAAGTGACTTAAAGGTTGATGATCTACCAACTTGTGAATCTTGTTTGGAAGGTAAAATGACCAAAAGGTCGTTTACGACCAAAGGCATAAGAGTCATCGAATGTTTAGGATTGATACACACTAATGTGTGTGGACCTATGAGCATTCAAGCTAGAGGTGGATATGAGTACTTCATCACTTTCACGGATGATCACTCAAGATTTGGCTATGTGTATCTTATGAGACATAAGTCGGATGCTTTTGACATGTTCAAAGCATTTAAAGCTGAAGTTGAAAATCAGCTTGAGAAACGAATAAAAATCATGGGGTCTGAGAATATCTATCTGGTGAGTTTCAGCAATATCTTATTAATAATGGGATAATTTCTCAGTTTTCTACACCAGGCACACCTCAATAAAATGGGGTGGCAGAAAGGAGAAATAGAACTTTTTTGGACATGGTTAGGTCCATGTTGAGTTATTCAACGCTCCCTAATTCCTTTTGAGGATATGCTTTACAAACGGCAATGTACATTCTAAATGATGTACCATTTAAGTCGGTTCCTAAAACACCGCATGAGTTGTGGACTGGGGGAAAGCCTAGTTTACAACACTTAAGGATATTTGGATGTCCTGCGCACGTGTTAAAAGGAAAGACAGAAAAGATGGAGTTCTGTTCAGAAACATGCATATTTGTAGGGTATCCAAAAGGAACGAAAGGATATTATTTTTATAGTCATTCAGATCTTAAAATATTTGTTCGACAAATGCTAAATTTCTGAAAGAGGACTATATGAATAATTTTGTGCCTATAAGTAGAATTGTTCTGAATGAGCTTTTAAGAGATACAATTCCACAAGAGGTTTCGCAACCAAGCCCAATTGTAAATTCCATACCAACACAAGATATATAATCTACCATATCTCATCGTAGTGGGAGGGTTGTTAGACAACCCGAGAGATGCATTGGTCTGGGAGAATCTGTAGAGAATATTCCGGACGACGATGATCCTTATACGTACAAGGATGCAATGGAAGATGTTGATTGTCGCCATTGGCAAAAGGTAATGCAATCCGAAATTGAATCTATGTTCAAAAACAATGTCTGGTCTTTTGTAGACTTGCCTAAAGGGATAAGACCCATCGGATGCAAGTGGGTATACAAGAGGAAAAGAGGAATGGATGAAAAGATGGAAACCTTTAAAGCTACATTGGTAGCTAAAGGTTATACACAAAAAGAAGGTATCGATTATGAAGAAACCTTCTCTTCTGTGGCCATGCTTAAATCCATTAGGATACTCTTATCCATTGCGGCATCTCTAGACCTAGAGATATGGCAAATGGACGTCAAAACAATTTTCCTTAATGGAAGTCTTGATGAAAGCATCTACATGATGCAACAAGAAGGATTCATTGAAAAGGGCCAAAAGGAAAGGGTATGCAAGTTGCAAAGATCCATATATGGATTGAAGCAAGCATCTAGATCCTGGAACATAAGGTTCGATCAAGCCGTGAAAAGTTTTGGATTTATTCAAAACCTTGATGAACCTTGTGTATACAAAAGGACTAAAGGTGACAAGTTGGTTTTCTTAGTTCTTTACGTTGGTGATATACTACTCATCGAAAACGATGTAGGTGTATTGACAACAATAAAAGAATGGTTAGCAAAATAATTTGATATGAAGGACTTAGGAGAAACAAGTCATATTCTTGGTATCCAAGTCATAAGGGATAGAAAGAATAGAACAATTGCATTATCCCAAGCTTCATACATAGATAAAATCTTGTCTAGGTTTTTCATGCAAGAATCCAAGAAAGGTATGTTAATTTTCAGACATGGAATCAAACATTCTAAGGAACAAGTTCCTAAGAATGAGCATGAAGAGCAATTCATGAGTAGGGTTCCATACACATCGGCAGTTGGAAGTCTTATGTATGCAATGCTCTACACTAGACCAGATAGTTGTTTTGCTACCATCCAATCGAAACCTGGTCCTGATCACTGGATGGCAATCAAGCATATTTTTAAGTATCTCAGAAGAACGAGAGATTATATGCTTGTATACTCTGGAGGGGATTTGATTCCCGTTGGGTATACAGATTCTGATTTTCAGTCAGATTCTGACTCTAGAAGATCAACATCAGGATCTTTGTTTACTATTGGAGGAGGGGCAGTCATATGAAGGAGTATCAAGCAATCTTGTATTGCCGATTCCACCATGGAAGCCGCGTATGTTGCAGCATGCGAGGCTGTCTGGCTCCGCCAATTCTTGATTGACTTGGAAGTGGTTCCTGATACGAATAAGCAGATCACTATCTATTGTGACAATAGTGGAGCAGTGGCTAATTCGAGAGATCCATGAAGTCATAAGAGAGGGAAACACAATGAAAGAAAGTATCACATTCTAAGGGAAATTGTGCATAGGGGTGACGTGGCGATTACTAAGATTACGTCAGCAGATAATCTAGCGGATCCCTTTATAAAGGCTCTTCCACAAAAAAGTTTTGATGGGCATCTAAAGAACATGAGGATGAGAAATATGACACATTTGTTATAGAGCAAGTGGAAGATTGTTGGGATTATGTTCGATAGCAAGAGTGTAATAATGTATTTGACAATCTTTTCATATTAATAAAGTGATTTCTAGTTTAACAAATCTTATAGCATTTATAGTTTAATTATTATAATTGTCAAAAGTAAATAATCATAAGGTCAAAAGACTATAAGAAAAGAAGAATTGTTCATACATCTAGATATGTATGAGGTAGACACAATTCTTTAGCTAGTCTTGAATAATATTCACAACTTAAGATAAAAGGTTGGGCACCTTTATCTTGTTAAAGTTGTAGATTCTCTTGCTAGCATTTGAGTGGGATCAAATGTGTTATGATGAGTCTAAAATCATCCAAGTGTGGTGTCTTGGGCAAAAAATATCTAGTGCACTGGGTGCATTGAATTGGATCACAGTGAAATACTTTATCTAGAACCGTCAGTGGATACAAGTTTTCATTTGAAGACAATCAAAGAGTTTATCTCAATCTTGAGATAAATGATGGACTTATGGTTGCAAGTGTTATCATTTGAGCTATCAATGAGTACGATTATATAGCATAGTCTATCCTCGATAGTTTGGTGGTATTCATTTGATAATCGATAGAGGACTTCATTTATAGATATGGACATCGTGGCTCCATTTATTAAATGAGAGTAGAATATCATCATATGGATGTTTTGAGGTATTGGATATTAAATCTTAACATTAAGTTTTCAATAGTTTCTACTGAAACATGGTTTCTGGACAAGTCAAAATATCTAAGTTCAAAATGTGGTCATATGAGTAAATACGGTAACTTTGAGAGCTATAGGCGAGCTCTTGACGATTACTGATATTCTTCACGAGGATATACTTTCTCCAATAAGGTTGTCTAGGGTATGAATGAGTAACATCAACTTATTCTATCTTTATTTAAGAGTTCAATTTTAGTTCTTTAGTTGAATGAACTAAAATTAAATAGATCGGACCTAAGTGAATCATTTGTTGATTGTGATTAGGTTGTATCTATTGGAGCTTTAATTTAGATATCCCGCTAAGATCCCCAATCCACACGAACTTGCATGGATCACTTGATATATTCTACCGGACCAATTTAGGGGTCCATTTAGAATTGTTTTAAGGCATGTGAACTTGTTTCTTTTTGTAAGAATATGTCTAGTTCACATATGGACTTTTTATTAAGGTCCAATGGATTTAATATAATAAGAAAAATAATCTATGACCCATAGATATATGTTTGGCGGCAAGACTATTTAGAATAGCTTAATTATATTATTTTTATTTTATTATTTAATTAAGTGGAAATTAATTAATTTGTTGATTAATAAATTATTTAATTATAAGTCAAAAAAAATTTCTATTAGGAGATGATCTCCTAATATTATACTATTGTTGGTAGTATAATTAATATTAAAGACTATATTTGATCAGTAGATAAATAAAATGAATTATTTATCTAATCAAATTAGGAAGTCTTTAATATGGTTACAAATACACTATTTAGTTGGATTAGGAGTCTTGGTGTAGGAAGAATTCCTTTTGGAAAAGGATTTTGAACCACCAAGTAAATCCACCTACGAATAGGATTCTTAACCTCCAACTAAATCCTTTTTAGGAGAGGATTTGGTCTCCTATATATACTTGTAAATTTCGACCAAGCATGAAGCTACCAATGGACAGAGTAGGCAGCTTCACCAAACTGTCTAGCGACTTCTGCTCACAGTTCCAATGGGTCAAGCCATGACCCAAGGATCCAATCCATCTGCAGTATATGATCTAGGAGCGGGAGGAAACACTCAGGTCCAACGTGGAAAGGTTCCACAAAGAGGTGTTCTAGAAGGGAGTCTTTGCTGAGAAGGAAACCTTGGCCAACTTCCACGGGAACCTGTGGGTAGGCAGATTATTCATGTCGTTCGCCAAATACCCTTCCGAGACCTATCAGAAGGCCAATGATAGAGCCCTCGAGCTGGTCGAGATAGACGAACAACTTAGGGTCAAAAGCAAGCACGATGATATGAGGACCATCAAGTGCCAAAAGAAAGAGGTGCCCAAAACTATACCAGCCTCTAAGGTGCAAAACAGACCCCCTAAAAGGTCTGCATATTGTCTTCCACCTATTCAACCTCAGCGGGAGCGGTACCCAGCAAGGCAAACTCCACCTCGAGCATCACCTCAACCAAGAGTCGTAGCCCGTATAGCCCAGGATGAAAGGGGTTACAATAATTACACCCCGCTGAATGCATCCCTCGAGACGATCTACCTTACCATCAGTGATAAGGGACTGCTCAGGAAACCTAGTCTCATGAAAGCACCAGCGGATACAAGGAACCGATACAAGTACTGTGATTTCCATTAGGATGTATGGCATAACACCTCAGAGTGCTTCAGTTTGCGCAATCAGATCAAAGCGCTGGTGAGAGGTGGCTGCTTGGTGGAATTCTTACAGTAGGTCAGTGACAACATCCACACAGAAAAGAAGGTACAAGTAGAGATTGGGACCATGCTGAGAAGAGGAAAGAAGAGCAGAAGGACCTAATGTAACAAATCCAAGTCATACAAACTATTAGTGGAGGCCCCACATTGGTAGGAACCTCCAACAACTCTTAAACAAAACCACATCAGGAAGATACCCTGGATCGAGGAAGGTCAGTGGATTTTCAAGGTCGATCGGAGCTCCGTAGGGACCTCCCAATCCACTCAAATAATTTTTATTGAAGCCGATGTATACAATGTTGTTCAGCCGCATGATGATCCCATGGTGGTCACGGTGCAGATCGCTAATTGTTTGGACTACCGCGTGTTGGTCGACACAGGTAGCAGCGTGGACATCCTATTTTAAGACACCAAAGAAATGCTCAACTTGAAGCAGTAGTGCTACAACAGTTGCACCACTCCCCTGTACGGCTCCACCGGGGTCTCAATTATGCTAGTGGGATCGAAGATTTTACCAGTGATCATTAGGAGTGCACCTCTCCAATAGAATATCATGACAAACTTTGTTGTGGTTGACACCTCATCAGCCGACAATGCCATTTTGGGAAGACCTTTCTTGTCAGCCCTCAATGGGGTACTATCCTTCTATCACAACATCCTAAAGTTTCCTGTGGGAAACGAGATATGCGAGGTACGAGGAGATCAATAGGGTGCCCATAAGTGTTACAAGGTATCTACAAACCCCACCGCACTAACGAAGCAATATACCTAAGTAGCCGTGGTACAGAGACAAGAGTCGCCAGAGATAGACCCCGAGGTCCTAGGAACTATAAAAGAATTAACAGATGAACCAGAGGATGATGTCCAGGATAAGGACAAAGTAGAAAAAGACAAGGGGTGGGTCAGCGACCACTCTATAGATGAGTTAGAAGAAATCCACATCAGAGAAGATGACCCGTTTAGGGTAGTCAAGATTGGCATCACCTTGGAACCAGGAATAAAAGAAGATCAAGCTCCTCCGGGAATACATTGACATATTCACCTGGAGCCATGATGAGATGCTAGGGATCCCCATCTCTTTGGCAACCGATATATTGGCAGTTGGCCCCACTTTTAAGCTAGTCAAGCAAAAAAGGTGACACTTCAACGCCGAGAGAAATACAGCCATCCCGGAAGAAGTCCATAAGTTGATAAGAGTTGGTTTAATCAGGGAGTCACGGTACCCAGATTGGATCGCAAATGTGGCCGTGGTTACTAAGGCAAACGGGAAGTGGAACATGTGTGTTGATTACACAGATCTCAACCGCGCCTGCTTGAAGGATAGCTTTCCCCTACCCAAAATCGATCAATTAGTGGACTCTACCATGGGAAACAAGCTCTTAAGCTTTATGGATGCTTTTTTAAGGTACAATCAGATCATGATGCACCCCGTAGACTAAGACAAGACAAGTTTCATCACCGGCAGGGCCTCTACTGCTATAAGGTATTGCCCTTCGTCCTCAAGAATGTAGGTGCCATCTACCAGCATCTAGTCAACCAGTTGTATAAGCTAGAAATAGGAAGGACGATGAAGGTATTGTTAGGATTATGCTCGATAGCAAGAGTATAATATTTTATTTTACAATCTTTTCATATTAATAAAGTTTTTTCTAGTTTAACAAATCTTATAGCATTTATAGTTTAATTATAATAATTGTCAAAAGTAAATAATCATAAGGTCAAAAGACTATGAGAAAAGAAAAATTGTTCATACATCTAGATATGTATGAGGTAGACATAATTCTTTAGTTAGTCTTGAATAATATTCACAACTTAAGATAAAAGGTTTAACGCCTTTATCTTATAGATTCTTTTGCTAACATTTGAGTGGTATCAACTGTGTTATGATGAGTCTTAAATCATCAAAGTGTGGTGTCTTTGGGCAAAAGAATCTAGTGCACTGGGTGCATTGAATTGGATCACAATAAAATACTTTATCTAGAACCGTCAATGTATAAAAGTTTTCATTTGAAGATAATCGGAGAGTCTATCTCAATCCTGAGATAAATGATAGACTTATGGTTGCAAGTGTTATCATTTGAGCTATCAATGAGTACGATTATATAGCACAGTCTATCCTCGAAGTTTGGTGGTATTCATTTGTTAATCGATAAAGGACTTCATTTATAGATATGGACATCATGGCTCCATTTATTAAATGAGAATAGAATATCATCATATGGATGTTTTGAGGTATTGGATATTAAATCTTAACGTTAAGTTTTCAATAGTGTCTATTGAAACATGGCTTATGGACAAGTCAAAATATCCAAGTTCAAAATGTGGTCATATGAGTAAATATGGTAGCTTGGAGAGCTATAGGCGATCTATGAGCTCTTGACGATTACTGGTATTCTTCACGAGGATACACTTTCTCCAATATGGTTGTCTAGTGTATGAATGAGTAACATCAACTTATTCTATCTTTATTTAAGAGTTCAATTTTAGTTCTTTAGTGGAATGAAGTAAAATTAAATAGATCGGACATAAGTGAATCATTTGTTGATTGTGATTGGGTTGTGTTTATTGGAGCTTAAATTTAGATAGCCCGCCAAGATCCCCAATCCACACGAACTATAGATCACTTGATATATTCTACCGGACCAATTTAGGGGTCCATCTAGAATTGTATTAAGGCATGTGAACTTGTTTCTTTTTGTAAGAATAAGTTTAGTTTACATGTGGACTTTTTTTTAAGGTCCAATGGATTTAATAAAATAAAAAAAATAATATATGGCCCATATACACGTGTTGGACGGTAAGGCTAATTAAGAATAGCTTAAATATATTATTTTTATTTTATTATTTAATTAAATAGAAATTAATTAATTTATTGATTAATTAATTATTTAATTAAAAGTCAAAATCTTTTTTCTAATAGGAGATGGTCTCCTAAAATTATACTATTGTTGGTAGTATAATTATTATTAAAGAATATATTTGATAAGTAGATAAATAAAAGGAATTATTTATCTAATCAAATTAGGAATTCTTTAATATGGTTACAAACACACTATTGAATTGGATTAGAGTCTTGGTGTTGGATAGAATTCCTTTTTGAAAAAGATTCTTAACCACCAAGTAATTCTACCTAAGGAAAGGATTCTTAACAACCAAGTAAATCCTTCTTAGGAAAAGAATTAAGTTTCCTAATACAGATCCTATGAATTTCGGCCATCTATGTATATATAAGATGAGGATAGAATTCCTTTTAGATAAGGATTCTTAACTACCAAATAAATCCACCTAAGGAAAGGATTCTTGCCAACCAAGTAAATCCTTCTTAGGAGAGGATTAATCATCCTATATATATATATGTGTGTTTGAAATTCGTCTAGACTATAATTAATTGCAAGAATTAATTTTCGCCAAGCTTGGGACTTTCTAATGAGAGATTTCGGCCATGCAAGAGAGAATTTTAAGGGAGAAAAAATTTGGTTTTTACTCTGGACAAAATTCGACCAACTCATAGAGATAGTATGAATTCGTCCAAGAAGAGAAAAAGTGGAACGTTTTTGTTTTCGATAGTACACTACTATTCTTTACATCAAAATGGTTTTGTGTATAACATCGAATCAAGGTTCACGCGAGTTTCATTCAAACTGATTGATAATTTACAAGTGGCCGGACGTTCTTGATTTTTCTCTTGGAGGATATTTGTAACTAACAAAGAAATAGATTTTGTTTGTCTCCATCCTCAGGTATACAATTTAAAGAAAGGGAGCCCACACTCCTAGGTGATTCATGTTCGTGATTGGATTAAAAGATCTTGCGGAATAAATTTGGTACTTGTTCAATCGTCCTGAGAAAAAGGTACGACACTTTTTATATACATCAATTAATCTAGGGTTAAGGTTCTCGTTGCACAAAAGGGAATTTTTTTTATACGCAAACCCTAATTTTATTTTCATTTTATCACACTTCCACTACGTGTGGTTTTTTGCCTTCAATTGGTATCAGAGCCTGGTTGTACTCTTGATTAATTGATGTATGTGTTCGTGAATCTTTTTCTTTTTATTGTATATATGCATGTTTTAGAAAGAGATGGCACTCTAGGTATTCGCATATATATTTACATTGGAATGTATGGATATATATATGTTTTATATGTGGTTTGTTATTGCTCAACTTTGGTCCTAGAATTTCAATGTAATTTTATTTTGGGATTGTAACAAGAAGAGTGGTCTATCATCGCCATAATTTCCTTCTTTGTAGTTGCAAAGTTTTATTTTTATTTTTCTTGTTGTAATAAAAAAAACTGCAGTATTTTATTATTTAAATTCGTCTAAAATACATTCAAGTATCAAAGGCTCAAAGGTTTGAAAAATTAGGAGCAACCGGAACAAGTTTGGGACCGTGCGAGCCGTAACAACGAACGTGTGTGCGAAGAGCACGTAGCAACGTTTGTTGTGGCATGGGCTGCGCACGGCAGACCTATGGTAGCCATTGGTTGCGTATGGCAGCCTATTATGGGTCTGTGGCATGTGTACACCCATGGGTAAGGGCCAAGGGTGCACACGCCCATTGGAGGTAACCGAGAGAGTCCGAACGACGAAGGTCGCGTGAAGACTTGTTCGCCAAGAAATGAGTTTTTGTATTTCAAGACATATGTAATTTACTTGCTTTTCTAGGACGAACCAAAATAGTAGCTATTTATATTTTGTAAATATTGCAATGTTTGTCATTGTTTGATAACATGTCATATAGAATAGAAGTGCCACTCATATATCTCTTTTGGTATGAACATGCATTGAATGATTTAGGCATCTAAATTAGCATCTAGATAACTTGGTAAATCAATATTTGGAATTCGAGCACACGCCTTAAACAGTTGAGTGGGAGAAGGTGTTTTGGAACACCTACGGCCTCCAAGTTTAGTTGAGATTTATGTTTCGTGAATAACCTCCCAAGAGGCATTCATGAATGGAATTTAGCAAGATATTTCTTTACAAGGATAGACTAGACAATTAGCCCAAACGATATCTACTCACAAAGGAGGGATATTCGTGAGGAATTATATTGAAGATCGATAATTTGGTAACACACTCAATGTAATTTTATTAATATCCTCCCAAGAGTTCTTGTTAATAAAATTGCAAGGCTAAAATAGAAAACGTTGGTTGTTATGTTAACAATTAGGTGGGACCTAGTCCAACTAGTAAATGGTTCATACTCACAAAGGAGACGTGACATTTATGGGTGTTGGATCACCTTTGAATTTTTACGATTGAATTATTTTATTTAATTCAAGATAAATATTCAAAAGTGCTATATCATGATTGTTTACTTATATAATTTTTTTTATTAAAAAGAAATCATGACCCCATCCCTAATCAATATCCTAAAAGATAATACTTTATCTGATGATAATTATGTCACATGGAAAAGGAATATTGGGTTGTTGTTTCAAGCTAAAAAGTATAAGTTCATTATGTATATTCCTTAACCACCAAACTAATGAATCTACTCAGGAGCAAAGAGATGAGTATCAGTAGCTTTAGATGAGATGGCTAAATATACGTTACATTTTGGCCATCATCTTCAAACTGTTGCAACAACAACATGAATGAATGGAGACTGTTGGCGATATAATGATGTCTCAAGACAGGGATTCATATGGTTGGTAATGTTGCTACTGTTAAGACCGGTTAGAAGGTTAAGAAACAAGAGAGGAAAAAACAACTTGGGCCTTCTTAGAAGGAGACCAATACAGTAACCAAGATCAAAAGGAAGTGAAAAGAGTTAAAGGAATAGACTGAATAAGAATGAATTCAACTTGTATTTTGACAATGAAGCGTTGGTGTCTACTAGTGTAGTGGGAGATATTAGAATCAATTTAGATTCTAGTAAGCATTTAAATTTAATAAAACGTTTATTATGTATCTGAATTCAAGTGGAATTTAATTTCAGTTTCTTGTTTAAATAAATTTGGTTATTCGGTTACTTTTAATAAAGCTTTTAATATTAGTAAGAATGACAAAATTATTTACAAAGGTACATTGGAAAACGGTTTATTCTATTTGCATGAAAATATCTCTCACTTGTTAGACACGGAATCAACGGAACCTAATCATAAAAGAGTAAAATTATCAAAAGATGAAACCTACCTTTGGCATTTGTGCCTAGGTCATATTAACCTTAATAGGACTAAAAGATTGGTAAAAGACGGACCTCTAAGTGACTTAAAGGTTGATGATCTACCAACTTGTGAATCTTTTTTGGAAGGTAAAATGACCAAAAGGTCATTTACGACCAAAGGCACAAGAGTCATCGAATATTTAGGATTGATACACACTGATGTGTGTGGACCTATGAACATTCAAGCTAGAGGTGGATATGAGTACTTCATCACTTTCACGGATTATCACTCAAGATTTGGCTATGTGTATCTCATGAGACATAAGTCGTTTCCTAAAACACATCATGAGTTATGGACCGGGCGAAAGCCTAGTTTACAACACTTAAGGATATTTAGATGTCCTGCGTATGTGTTAAAAGGAAATACCGAAAAGATGGAATCCCATTCAGAAACATGCATATTTGTAGGGTATCCAAAAGGAACAAAAGGGTATTATTTTTATAGTCCTTCAAATCTTAAAGTATTTGTTTCGACAAATGCTAAATTTCTGGAAAAGGACTATATGAATAATTGTATGCCTAAAAGTAGAATTGTCCTGAATGAGCTTTTAAGAGATAAAATTCCACAAGAGGTTTCACAACCTAGCCCAATTGTAAGTTCCGTACCAACACAAGATCAAAAATCTACCATACCTCGTCGTAGTGGGAGGGTTGTCAGACAATCCGAGAGATACATCGGTCTAGGAGAATCTGTAGAGAATCTTCCAGATGACGATGATCCCTATACATACAAGGAAGCTATAGAAGATGTTGATTGTCACCATTGACAAAAGGTAATGCAATCCGAAATTGAATCTATGTTCAAAAACAAAGTCTAGTCTCTTGTAGACTTGCCTAAAGGGATAAAACCCATCGGGTGCAAGTGGGTATACAAGAGGAAAAAAGGAATGGATGGAAAGGTGGAAACCTTTAAAGCTAGATTGGTAGCTAAAGGTTATACACAGAAGAAAGGTATCGATTGTGAAGAAACCTTCTCTCCTATGGCCATGCTTAAATCCGTTAGGATACTCTTATCCATTTCGGCATCTCTAGACCTAGAGATTTGGGAAATGGACGTCAAGATAACTTTTCTTAATGGAAGTCTTGACGAAAGCATCTATATGATGCAACCAGAAGGATTCATTGAAAAGGGCCAAGCAAAAAGGGTATGCAAGTTGCAAAGATCCATATATGGATTGAAGCAAACATTCAGATCCTGGAACATAAGGTTCGATCAAGATGTAAAAAGTTTTGGATTTAATCAAAACCTTGATGAACCTTGTGTATACAAAAGGATTAAAGGCGACAAGTTGGTTTTCCTAGTTATTTTCGTTATACTACTCATCGAAAACGATGTAGGTGTATTGACATCAATAAAAGAATGGTTAGCAAAACAATTTGATATGAAGGACTTAGGAGAAACAAGTTATATTCTTGGTATCCAAATCATAAGGGATAGAAAGAATTGAGCGATTACATTATCCCAAGCTTCATACATAGGTAAAATCTTGTCTAGGTTTTCCATGCAAGATTCCAAGAAATGTATGTTACCTTTCAGACATGAAATCAAACTTTCTGAGGAACAAGTTCCTAAGAATGAGCATGAAGAGTAGGTCATGAGTAGGGTTCCATATGCATCGGCAGTTGGAAGTCTCATGTATACAATGCTCTATAACTAGACCAGATATTTGTTTTGCCGTGGGCTTAGTTAGCAGGTTTTAATCGAAGCCTGGTTCTGATCACTGGACGAAAGTCAAGTATATTTTCAAGAATCTTAGGAGACCGAGAGATTATATGCTTGTATACTCTGGAGGGGATTTAATTCCCGTTGGTTTTACTGATTCTGATTTTTAGTCAGATTCTGACTCCAGGAGATTAACATCAGGATCTGTGTTTACTATTGAAGGATGGGTAGTTATATGGAGGAGTATCAAGCAATCATGTATTACTGATTCCACCATGGAAGTCGAGTATATAGCCGTATGCAAGGCTGCTCAAGAGGCTGTCTAGCTCCGCCAATTCTTGATTGACTTGGAAGTGGTTCCTGATGCGAATAAGTATATCACTATCTATTGTGACAATAGTGGAGCAGTAGCTAATTCGAGAGAACCAATAAGTTATAAGAGAGGGAAACACATTGAAAGAAAGTATCACCTTCTAAGGGAAATTATGCATAGGGGTGACGTGACGATTACCAAGATCGCGTCAGCAGAAAATCTAATGGATCCCTTTACAAAGGCTCTTCCACAAAAGAGTTTTGATGGGCATCTAGAGAACATAGGGATAAGAGATACGATACATTTGCTATAGAGCAAGTGGGAGATTGTTAGGATTATGCTCGATAGCATGAGTTTAATATTGTATTTGACATTCTTTTCATATTAATAAAGTGTTTTCTAGTTTAACAAATCTTAGAGCATTTATAGTTTAATTATTATAATTGTCAAAAGTAAATAATCCTTAGGTTAAAAGACTATGAGAAAAGAAGAATTGTTCATACATCTAGATATGTATGAGGTAGACACAATTCTTTAGTTAGTCTTGCATAATATTCACAACTTAAGATAAAAGGTTGGGCGCCTTTATCTTGTTAAAGTTGTAGATTCTTTTGCTAGCATTTGAGTGGGATCAAATATGTTATGATGAGTCTAAAATCATCAAAGTGTGGTGTCTTTGAGCAAAAGAATCTAGTGCACTAGGTACATTGAATTGGATCACAATGAAATACTTTTTCTAGAACCATCAATGGATAAAAGTTTTCATTTGAAGACAATTGGAGAGTCTATCTCAATCCTAATATAAATGATGGATGTAAGGACCTTGATTTTATGATTTGTTTATTTCATGACAAACCACACCACATTGGGGATGATTGTGCAATGGGTAGCTTAGGTCCTCATTGGCAAGCTTCCAAGCATCTCCATGACTTCAAGAGCAAAAGGAATATTCACTTGACTTTGCCTCTTGAAGAGTTTAGGTGCACACACACATACACACACACACTCTCATGCATGTTTTGATTATCTTGCATGCTTGCCTATATGTCAATATGTGTGTCTTTTTATCATAACTCTTGCTTGGGTATTTGATGCATTGAGTTTGCCCTTAAAAGAGGTTTTTTTCTCTTGACAGCGGTTGGGACCGCTCTCGGTGCATTGCCTCCACCGCGGTATGCACAACGGTGTTCTCCAAACGTTGCACGCCATATCTACCGCGGCCTGTGCAGGTTGCATGCACATCGGTCTCCGAAGCGGAGTTTCCCCGGTGTGTACCGTGGTCTAGACCGCTCTTGGGACACATGCCTAGCCAGCGACCTAGGCAACGGTAATGTCCAGCGGTGCCATGCTGCATGGACCACGGTCTGGACACTTGCCTAGGCCACACAACGGTTATGACGGGAATCAGTTGGCCTTTATCCAAAAATGATGGCGTTTTGTCTAGGGTTTATATATATATGTTCTCTTCTTCTTCCTTCCTTTCTTAGAGGTCATATTTTTCTCTAGCTAATTAGGTCATATTAATTGTATTTTGATGATTACATTAATGACCATGCCATGCTTAAAGACAACATTTGTTGAAGTGGCTTTGTTTGATAACTAGATTGTAATATTGCATATTCATATCTAGTTAAGTCTTTATGTATTGCATTTAGACATTATTGCTTATGCCTCATTGATTGCATTTATTGATTGCAAAAATGCCCTTGATTGTTTATTGTTGATAACTTGTGTTGGTTGGACTTTTATTGACAATTAGGTTGTTAGATTTTATCTACACATCTAATTAAGTTCTTTGTATGGGCATGCATGCATTGTTTGATAACTAGGATGTTTAATTTCATTATCTATATCTAGTTAAGCATTTTATATTTGGTCTTACACATAATTTCATTTGAGCATAGTGTCATATGTATCACTTAGACCATATACTCTTCATTGAGTCAAAGTCTTGTGGCTTTAGTGTGAAGTTGCACAAGCAAGAGAAGCCTTGCAACCAAGGGTGGGTTGGCAAGCAATTGGTCGGGTATTCACAGTAAAAGGCCCAAGGGGAAGAGTAGGAGGTGCTCACGCCAAGAGTATTGGATAAGAGGATATCAATAGAGATTGAACCAAGAGTGGTGAGTGGTAACGGCCATAGCCTGAGGTTGTCGAGGGTGAGAGTCCGAGTATCACTTGAGGGTGTAACATTTTACTCATATAGTGGATTTCTGTGACTGAGTGTGGCGCACTTAACAACCCGTGGTTTTTCCCATTTGGAGGGTTTCCACGTATAGATCTTGTGTTTTTTATATTTCCGCACCTTACACTTGATGTTGTATGTTTATTTTATTGGATGAATTTTGAATATTGACTAATCAGGAAAAATTGGTAATTGACTTGATTAAAACCTATTCACTCATCCTCTAAGTATAGACACACACGTTTTTAGGGAACTTTCATTGGACTTATGGTTGCAAGTGTTGTCATTTGAGCTATCAATAAGTACGATTATATAGCATAGTCTATCCTCGATAGTTTGGTGGTATTCATTAGTTAATCGATAGAGGACTTCATTTATATATATGGACATCGTGGCTCCATTTATTAAATGAGAATAGAATATCATCATATGGATGTTTGGAAGTATTGGATATTAAATCTCAACGTTAAGTTTTCAATAGTGTCTATTGAAACATGGCTTCTGGACAAGTCAAAATATCCAAGTTCAAAATGTGGTCATATGAGTAAATATGGTAACTTGGAGAGCTATAGGCGGTCTATGAGCTCTTGGCAATTACTGGTATTTTTCACGAGGATACACTTTCTCCAATATGGTTGTCTAGGGTATGAATGAGTAACATCAACTTATTCTATCTTTATTTAAGAGTTCAATTTTAGTTCTTTAGTGGAATGAAGTAAAATTAAATAGATCGGACCTAAGTGAATCATTTGTTGATTGTGATTGGGTTGTGTCTATTGGAGCTTAAATTTAGATTACCCGCAAAGATCCACAATCCACACGAACTTGCATGGATCACTTGATATATTCTATCGGACCAATTTAGGGGTCCATCTAGAATTGTATTAAGGCATGTGAACTTGTTTCTTTTTGTAAGAATAGGTTTAGTTCACATGTGGACTTTTTATTAAGGTCCAATGGATTTAATAGAATAGGAAAAATAATATATTCCCCATATATATGTGTTAGGAGGCAAGACTAATTAAGAATAGCTTAAATATATTAATTTTATTTTATTTTTTAATTAAATGGAAATTAATTAATTTGTTGATTAATTAATCATTTAATTAAAAGTCAAAATCTTTTTCCTAGTAGAAGTTGGTCTCCTAAAATTATACTATTGTTGATAGTATAATTAATATTAAAGACTATATTTGATAAGTAGACAAATAAAAGAAATTATTTATCTAATCAAATTAGGAAGTCTTTAATATGGTTACAAATACACTATTGAGTTGGATTAAGAGTCTTGGTGTAGGATAGAATTCCTTTTTGAAAAGGATTCTTAACCACTAAGTAATTCTACCTAAGGAAAGGATTCTTAACAACCAAGGAAAGGATTCTTAGGAAAAGAATTAAGTTTTCTAATACATATCCTATGAATTTTGGCCAACTATGTATATATAAAAGGAGGATAGAATTCCTTTTAGATAAGGATTCTTAACTACCAAATAAATCCACCTAAGGAAAGGATTCTTGCCAACCAAGTAAGTCCTTCGTAGGAGAGGATTTATCATCCTATAAATATGTGTTTGAAATTCGGCCAACCTATAATTAATTGGAAGAATTAATTTCGGCTAAGCTTGGGACTTTCTAAAAAGAGATTTTGGCCAAGCAAAAGAGAATTTTGAGGGAGAAAAAATTGGTTTTTACTCTGGTCAAAATTCGACCAACTCATAGAGATAGTATGAATTCGGCCATGAAGAGAAAAAGGGGAACGTTTTTTGTTTTTGATAGTACACTAGTATTCTTTATATCAAAAGGGTTTTGTGTACGACATTGAATCAAGGTTCACGCGAGTTTCAATCAAAATGATTGATAATTCACAAGTGGCTGGACGTTATTGATTTTTCTCTTATAGGATATTTGTAACTATCAAAGAAATAGATTTTGTTTGTCTCCATCCTCAGGTATACAATTTAAAGAAAGGGAGCCCACATTCCTAGGTGATTTACATTCGTAATTGGATTGGAAGATCTTGCAGAATCAATTCGGCGCTTGTTCAATCGTCACGAGAAAAAGGTACGACACTTTTTATATACATCAATTAATATAGTGTTAAGGTTCTCGTTGCACAAAAGGGAATTTTTTTTATTTATACGTAACCCTAATTTTATTTTCGTTTTTATCACGCTTCCGCTGCACGTGGTTTTTTCCCTTCAGGTATATATTAATGACATGATCACCATGTCTCGGACAGTAGAGGAGCATCAGGACCACCTTTGTAAAGCTTTCCAATTTTTGAGAAAAAACCAAATGTGACTAAACCTCGCAAAGTGTGCATTCGAGGTAATTACGGGTAAGTTTCTTAAGTTCACGGTCCATGATAGGGATATACTGGACCAATAATCCTCTAGCTCGCTCAAACAGGTGCTGGCGTTAACTAGTCGAATGGACTTGCTCATTCGGTTCATTTCGCGATCTACAAATAAATGTCTTCCTTTCTTCAAGGTGATTAAACAGGGAAGGAATATAAAATGGGACCAGAACAACGAGCAGGCCTTCGAATCCCTCAAGACCTATCTAGCCAGCTTGCCACTACTGGACAAGCTAGACCTTAGAGAAGAGCTGCAAATCTTTTTGGTTGTGTCCGAGACAACTGTTAGCGGGGCTTTGGTTAGTGAAAGTGGGACTTATCTACTATGTGAGTCATGCATTAACCAATCCCAAGAAGAATTACGTCCTCCTCGAGAAGCTCACCTTTACCTTAGTGACCTCGGTGAGGAAGCTCCGCCCCTACTTTCAGGTGCATATAGTAGCGGTAGTGACTGATCAAGCTCTTTGTCAGTTCTTACAGAGGCAAGATGTGTCTTGGAGGTTAGTGCTTTGGGCCTTCGAGCTCACTCAGTTCGACTTGAAGTACAAACCTAGAACCACCATCAAAGCCCAAGAGCTAGTACACTTCTTGGTAGAATTCTCAAAACCCTCTCTACTCCGATGCTCCTATGAAGGTAGGGCCGACTTCAGAGAATGGACCCGGTATTGATAACTGGCCAACCGACTGTAGTCCTTGGATACTCTTCACCGATGGGGCATCTGGACAAGCCGAGGGAGGGGTTGGTATTGTCTTGATAAATCTAGGAAAAGTAGAATGTTGCTAAAACCTTAGGTTTGAGTTCAATGTAGGGAAAGTACGCGCAACAGAAGCGTGAAAAATCGAAATTAGGGTTTTGATATAAATAAAAAAATTTCCCTTTTGAATAACAAGAACCGTAACCCTAGATTAATTGATATAGATAAAAAGTGTCGGACCTTTTTCTCGTGACGATTGAACAAGCGCCGAATTGAATCCGCAAGATCTTCAAATCCATTCATGAATGTGAATCACCTAGGAGTGTGGGCTCCATTTCTTTAAATTGTATACCTGTGGATGGAAACAAACAAAATCTTTTTCTTTGTTAGTTACAATTATCCTCCAAGAAGAAAATAAAGAACGTTAGGTCACTTGTGAATTATCAATCAATTTGATTGAAACTCGCGTGAACCTTGTTTCGATGTTGTACACAAAACCTTTTAATGTAAAGGCTACTAGTGTACTACCGAAAACGAAACGTTCTTTCTTCCTTTTCTTCTTTGCCGAATCTCACACTATTTTTAGAGTTGATCAAATTTTGTCTAAAGCAAAAACAGATTTTTCTCCCTCAAAATTCTATGGTGGCCGAATTCTATCCAAGAAAATCTCCCTATAGCTGGCCAAAATTTATCTTGGTCCAACCACATGGCTGGGCCGAAAATCCTTATTTTTATTTATATAGGGCTGGTCGAAATCCTTCTTGGTAATTTATTAGGATTTCAAATCCTTTCCTAAGAAGGATTTACTTGGTTGTTAAGAATCCTTTGCTTAGGTGGATTTACTTGGTGGTTAAGAATCCTTTTCTAAAAGGAATTCTATCCTGAGGACGGAAACAAACAAAATCTTTTTCTTTGTTAGTTACAATTATCCTCCAAGAAGAAAATGAAGAACGTTAGGTCACTTGTGAATTATTAATCAATTTGATTGAAACTCGCGTGAACCTTGATTCGATGTTGTACACAAAACCTTTTAATGTAAATGCTACTAGTGTACTATCGAAAACTAAACGTTCTTTCTTCCTTTTCTTCTTTACCGAATCTCACACTATTTTTAGAGTTGATCAAATTTTGTCTAGTTCAAAAACAGATTTTTCTCCCTCAAAATCTATAGTGGCCGAATTCTCTCCAAGAAAATCTACCTATAGCTAGCCGAAATTTCACTTGGTCCAACCACATGGCTGGCCGAAATCCTTCTTGGTAATTTATTAGGATTTCAAATCCTTTCCTAAAAAGGAGTTCAAATCCTTTCCTAAGAAATATTTACTTGGTTGTTAATAATCCTTTCCATATGTGGATTTAGTTGGTGGTTAAGAATCTTTTTCAAAGATGAATTCTATCCTTAGGTAGATTTACTTGGTGACCAAGAATCCTTTTCCAAAATTAATTCTTTCCTATACCAAGACGCATAATCCAACTCAACAGTGTATTTGTAACTATATTAAAAACTTCCTAATTTGATTAGATAAATAATTCCTTTTATATATCTACTTATCAAATAGAGTATTTAATATTAATTATACTACCAACAATAGTATAATTTTAGGAGACCATCTCCTACTAGATTTTTTTTTTGAATTTAAATTAAATAATTAACTAATTACCAAATTAATTAATTTCAATTTAATTAAATAATAAAATAAAAAACAATATATTAAGCTATTTTATATAGCCTTGCCGCCCAACACATATACATGGGCCGATATATTATATTTTTTTATTTTATTAAATCCATTGGACCTTAATAAAATGTCCACATGTGAACTAGACCCAAAAAGAAACAAGTCTACATGCCTTAATACAATTCTAGATGGACCCATAAATTGGTCTGGTAGAATATATCAAGTGATCTATGCAAGTTCATGTGGATTGGGGATCTTGGCGGGCTATCTAAATTTAAGCTTCAATAGACACAACCCAATCACAATCAACAAATAATTCACTTAGGTTCGATCTATTAATTTTATTTCATTCCACTAAAGAACTAAAATTGAACTCTTAAATAAAGATAGAATAAGTTAATATTTCTCATTCAAACCCTAGACAACCTTATTGGAGAAAGTGTATCCTCGTGAAGAATATTAGTAATCGCCAAGAGCTCATAGACCGCCTATAGCTCTCCAAGTTACCATATTTACTCATATGACCACATTTTGAACTTGAATTTTTTGACTTGTCCAGAAGTCATGTTTCATTAGACACTATTGAAAACTTAACATTAAGATTTAATATCCAATACCTCAAAACATCCATATGATGATATTCTACTCTCATTTCATAAATGGAGCCACAATGTCCATATCTATAAATGAAGTTCTCTATCAATTAACAAATAAATACCACCAAAATATCAAGGATAGACTATGCTATATAATCGTACTCATTGATAGCTCAAATGATAACACTTGCAACCATAAGTCCATTATTTAACTCAGGATTGAGATAGACTCTCCGATTATCTTCAAGTGAAAACTTTTATCCATTGATGGTTCAAAATAAAGTATTTCACTGTGATCCAATTCAATGCACCCAGTGCACTAGATTCTTTTGCCTAAAGACACCACATTTTGATTATTTTAGACTCATCATAACACATCTGATCCCACTCAAATGCTAGTAAAAGAATCTAAAAATTTGACATGATAAAGGCGCCCAACCTTTTATCTTAAGTTGTGAATATTATTCATGACTACCTAAAGAATTGTGTCTACCTCATACATATCTAGATGTATGAACAATTCTTCTTTTCTCATAGTCTTTTGATTTTATGATTATTTACTTTTGATAAATATAATAATTAAAATATAATAATTAAACTGTAAATGCTATAAGATTTGTTAAACTAGAAATCAGTTTATTAATATTAAAAGATTGTCAAATACATTATTACGCTCTTGCTATCGAGCATAATCCCTACATTTAAGACTATAAACAATAAGGTGGAATACGAAGCCCTTGTGGCAGGAATAAGGATAACCCTCGAACTCGGGGTAGACTACTAACATGTCAAGAGCGATTCCCAGCTCGTCGTCAACCATGTCACTGGTCTATACCATACTAAGGGGGATAACATGGTCGCTTATCTCAAACAGGTCCAACAACTCAAGGGATTCAAGATTGAGCAGATTCTACGCCAATAGAATCATAGAGCAGACGTCTTAGCAAAGATAACTACCAACGGGGGGCAAGTTCAACCTAAGAGAGTATCCCTCTAGGTGATCTCTCAGCCCAGTATAGCAGCGGGGAAGGAACTTTATCCAGTTGATCAATCTCTATGTTGGATGGACCCCAAAGCCACCTACCTCTAAGAGAGAAGGCTCCTAGAGGGTTCTAAACCCGTAAAGTTTAGAGGATCTCTCTTCGTTATTGCCTAGTAGATGGGTACCTCTACAGGCGAGGAGAATCCCTTCCTTTACTCTGGTGCCTACATTCTGACGATGCCAGCTGAGCACTAAGAGAGGTCCATTTTGGGGATTACGGAAGTCACAACGGTGGTGAAGCGTTAGTATACCATGTGCTTCATATGGGATACTACTAACCAACAATACACCAGGATACGAAGTCGTTTGTACAGTCATGTGGACCGTGCCAAAGGGCTTTGAACTTGAACCACCTACCCTAGATCACCTATCATTAATCAGCTCACCATACCCATTTATGATATGGGGGATTGATCTGATCTAACCTCTCTCTACCGCTCAAGGTCAGGCCAAGCACGCAATCGTTGTGATTGACCACTTCACTCGGTGGGTGGAAGCGGGGCCATTATCCCAGATCACAAAGGAAAACACCACCAGGTTTTTTAAGACAAATGAAGTGTGCTGATTTGGTATCCCGATCGCCATCATCACCCACCTCGGGAAGCAGTTTGACAATGCTTGATTCTTAAATTTATGTAAGGACTTAGGAATCGACCTTCGATTCGTCTGAATAGCCCATCCTCAAACCAATGGCCTGGTAGAAGCTACCAAAAAACCAATCGAGAAGCTCTTTAAGAAGAAGCTCCAACAGAAAAAGGGCAAGTGGGCAGATGTGTTGCTCAAGGTACGATGGGCCTACCATACCACCAAAAAGATAGCGACCAGAGAAACACCCTACTCCCTAGCTTTCAGGGTAAATACGGTCTTACCTATTAAGCACAAACTGACCTCGTTTCGGGTCTAACACTTTGAGCCAAAGAGTAATGAAGCTCAACTCAGAGCCAAACTAGACCTTTTGGAAGAAAAACATGACAGAGCGATAGAAAGGGTAGCTGTCTACTAAAGCCGGATTGTGACATACTTCAGTAGAAGGGGTAAAATCCCCGTAGCTTACTTAGTACTCTGGAAGGTGACTTAGAACACTAGGGTCAAGTCAGATAGGGTCCTACGACCAAACTGGGAAGGCCCTTACTTGATAAAGGTGGGGGTCCGAAGCGGGGCTTACAAGCTCAAAGATATGGATGGACGACCCATCGACCATACATGGAATACAGATCACCTAAAAAGGTTTTACCTCTGAGCAGGGGACTCAAAGCAGTTAAGTTCTACCTAAATTTTAGCATTTGTTGCCTTTAAACATTTTTGTACCCCTATTTTGACCATCAATAAAATTTCCAATTATTTTTCTCCAAGTTTTCTACATCTCTATTATTTATATTCTTTCACCAGCGGAAATTTTCCATGATCGCCTTGAGCCGGTAAGCTATGTAGCCATCCAGAAACCTTGGCTGGGTACCACCCCAGACAAGAAGAACCTGAATGTAAGAGCATAGTTTTTTATTTGATCACGAGACCAGAGACTGGTCGGGGAAGCCCTCTCACCATCTCTGAAGCCTTGGCCGGGCACCTCCCCCGTTAAGAATGGTCTAGTTAATAAGGTATAGTTGCCTACCGGACCCTGAGACTAGGGATTCAGTTATTATGACCTATACACCATCCCTGATGCTTTGGTTGGGATACCTCCCCCAAGAAGGATCTAGGTATAAGTGTATAGTTGCCTACTAGATCAAAATCACCATAGACTGGTTCCTCTCTGGTATAATGACTAGAGGTACCTGTACGAAGGTACCGCAAATACTAGAGGGTCCCAGGTATATAAGCGTTTGCTACATGCTATTTCACTGAAGTCTTGCTACATGAGCAATTTAAGGTATAAATGCAGCGTTCTTAAGGGATCTGGATACCAAGAAAACAAGAGGTCATAGATACTGTAGGATCAACACCCCGACTAAGTACCTAAAAAGGATATCAATCACTTATTCAATGTTGATCCTCTACATTTAGCAAGATTTGTAACTTTCTGGCATCACTAGACTTTGATTTAAGTAAGGTGTACACAAAGTCAGTCAAGGTAAAGATCAATTAGACACAGACAAGAAAAAGGAAGAAGATATCATTCATAAAATCAAGGGAACTCATCCCCTTCGTTGAGCTACATCAGGTCAAGCAAAGAGCCCGTCCCCTGGTTCCGGGCTACAAAAAAAAGAGAAATATGGATTGTGAAGCCTAGTTCGTGATAAAGCAAGGTGCCCACCCCTCTTTCAAGGTAATAAAAACAAAACAGAGATCAAGGTCATACTTCGACCTCCTCTTGGTGGTCTCCTCCAACCGCTCCTTCCTCTGGTGGCTATTCACCTTTCTTTTGCTCCGTAACTTACTCTTCAGTCAGCTCCTAGGCAACCTGAGCTAGGATCTCAGAAGAAACTATCTCGACCTAATAAGTCTAGGTCACCTCTGGTTCAAACTGCTCATTTAATGGCTTTGCTCTTGTCACGGCCTCTGCCAGAGCTAGATTAGCTTGGTTTTCTACTACCTCCTTTGAGGCAGGCTGATCTTTTACCACCTTTTGAACAGCAGGTAGTCATTCCTTTACTATCTTAGGAGCAGGCAAGACCTCCGCCATCCCTGTTACTATTCTTAATCATGTGTACTTTCATCAGCTCCAACAGTCATAGAGGGGTCCTGCCACATCACCAACTGAGGCGGACAATTTCCTAGCCCTCTCTAGGATCTCTTTCTGATTCCAGTCTGTGATGGCAAACATGTCAAAGGGAGGAGGCAATGCTTGTGTAGCTTGGAAGGTAGCGTAGAAGTATCCATCACAAAAAGAACAGTCCACCTCAACTTCCAAGTTAGCTACTTGAGCACGTAGAACCTTGTTCTCCTCTATCTGCTCCATGGCTTTCCTTATTCAGGAGTTCCTCTCCATAACCCGCCTCTCTGATTTGAGGGTCTTTTGATCAAGGGCGCGCATCAGCTGCTCCATATCGTAGCGGGTCTTCTCTAGTGCTTTCTCGATCGTGTTAAGATTAAGGTTCATCACCTGCACCTTACCCTGAGTCTGAGCGAGCTCCCATCTGGGCGTCTCAGCGTTGGACTCAGCCTTTTTTGCACGCCTCCTTAATGCAGACATCTGGTGGCTTACCGTAACATTGTATTTGAAAGTATAGATGACACATAAGCCCAGTCAATCATTACCTATGTACCATCCACGTCTACATCAGAGCAATGTTAAAAAAGAATGCGAGTCCCATCTTACCTTGGTAATAAGGGCAAAACCCCAGGTGAGTAGAACCTCAGAGAGCATAGAGGTCATTGCATTAAGGCTTCCACCAAGATAGGACAGGATGAACTGATCTTTGACCTCGTTCTGGCCTGTAACCCTCAGTCGAGGTCGATATCGATATCGCCCTTGAAAAGTCACAAAAGTGGTAACAACAGTTGTCTCAAGACCCCTCTCAGCTTAGGAAGGCACAAAAACAGGTGGATGAGGTGGAATGGAAGCTGTAACAGTAGAAGTAGAGAAGATTGCAATAGAAAAAACATTAACAGTTAGAGCAAAAGAACCTTGACCCCTCACCCTTGTCAGCCGGGAAGCGAACACGTCCATCTGAGAGATAAGACCAAGGGGAGTGGTAGGAGGTACCCTAGGGATCCTAGTAAGGATGCGCCCACTACTCCTCATCACAATAGAAAAAGGATGAGTCCTAGAAGTACGAATGTCAGTGACCGATATGGGGTAGGACCTAGAGGAAAAAAAGTATCTTCCAGTGACCTAAGCTCCTGCTGGGCTGGTAAAAGAATAATTGAAATTGTACGAATCACCAACAAGTCAGAATAAGCAACTCGCAAATCATTAAAATCAAGTCAACAAGGGTTGAGAGGTTCAATATACTAGGAGAAGCAATGGAGATACGCATGTATTGGCCCACCCGACTGGGATCGAAAGCATTCGAAGTGGGATGCTTTATATTAACGAAATTTCATTCAACTATCACTTCTAACACCCTGAACTCAGCAGTAAGGGTAATTTTCCCCCAAGTTGGCTTACCATTGAACTAGGTGGGGACCTGGTACTTTGTGCCGTCGATGTAGACTAAGCGTCCTTTACCTGTTGACCACCACCCACTTCTCCTTCCATGGATTTTCCTTCTTGGTGGCACCATGGACTATCAAGTTTAAACTATTCATGGCCTAGAGGTAAAACTGTCCCTTCGAAAGTGGGGAGTTAGTAATAACCTGAAGAAGGAAACCCAATTCATCTGGTCCAGGTTCCCTTTCAACACAGTCCTTCTCGCATTGCTCTTTCCACAACAAAAAGAAGCCTACCAAGTGGCTCAAGAAAGCTATACGAAGAGAGGGATAGAGGGGTAGCCTGACCCCACACTCGAAAGTAGCGGTATGGATAGGTAGCACACCGAAAGGAGGGTTATACACATTATAATTTCTGTGGGGAACAGAGATGGAGATGCATTCAGGAATCCCGAATCTCTCTCTTAAGTGATTGATGGAATCAATTGTAGTAGTGGAGTTGAGGGTGATCTATAAATCATACAAAAGAGTAAGCACTCCTCCCGTTGAGACAATGGCAGCCGTGACCCAACCTTCTACCTCGTCGGAGTCATCACTCGAGTCCCTCTTCACTATCTCCGCCGAGAATCAGGCCTATTAGAGAAACAGATCCATATAGCAACATTCCGACTAAAATGACGGTGCAGTTATAGAGGATTGATGTCGCTCTTACCGCTATCTTTTTCTCGAGCTCATTTTTTACCAGTAAAGCTCGGTGAATCGCCCTCCACTAATCTTTCGACACTGTCGTGGTTGAAGTTCGACATGGTAACAGCTGAGTGGAAGCTTGAGAACTGAGAAAGAAGACTAAACGCGAGGGCTAGGGGTCTTTTCAAAAAAAAAAGAGATTTATGAAAGCGTGAGAAAAGTAAAGAGGAGGCCAGGCTTACATAGAAGTGATATAGTGGCGATCAATGATGATAGCGTGATCGAGGATACAAGATTTTCACCTCGATACCCGCATGCAGCCAAAAATATCACCTTTTTCAAATGGAAAACCTCCCCCTGGCTCGACTCATGGCAACTACATTTAATGAGAAAATTCTTTCCCAGATTCTAGAAACCTATTTAAAAATGAAAAATTTCCCAAGTGTAATGGTAAATCTGACTCTAATCCCAAATCATTCGCCAATGTTGAAGTCAGAGGGGATTTCTATTTTTAGCCATTTTTGACAAGGGTGTCAAAGGGAAATTTTCCATCTGGTTGGAGCCTGAGAACACCTCCCCATACTACATAGGCACCCAGCGCAGTGGTCTACCTTGTAGTGCCAGGTCTAGCATGATCCAGGGATCTCGACATCGTTGTAAGAGCATGACCAAATTCTTACACCCTCGCGCTGGTACCTAGGAACCACGACAATGATTTGTGCACCTATCGAGGTATGTATTCTACCTTTCTAGCAAGAAGAAAGCTGCCCGTAAAGCTCATAGGAGTTCATAAAGCTCCATCGAGATCATAAAGCTCCATCAGGATCAACCAAGCATCTTACCACCGGAATGATACCACAAGGTACCTTGCCATCTCAATCGGTCAAGCGCCACCTTATTATGATGATATCTCGAGGTACCCTATCAATAGATTGGAACACCGAGGTACCCTGCCATGCAACCAAGTCAAGGCTGTGAGGTGATACACCGGTAGTAGATGACATCGGGTTATTCACCAAACACTGTGGGTGAACTCCACGTGTACACCATCATATTTGAAGATTTTAAAAGGGAAACACCCTTTCCCGCCAAGGTATTCTCTGCCTATTCTCCAGGATCAATCGCATTAAATAGAAAATCCCGTCAGATGGGGAAAAAGGTGTAGGGAAAAAACCACACGCAGTGGAAGCGTGAGAAAATTTAATAAAATAAAAAATTAGGGTTTGCGTATAAATAAAATTTTTCACTTTGACTAACAGGAACCTTAACCCTAGATTAATTGATGTATATAAAAGTGTCGTACCTTTTTCTCGTGACGATTGAAAAAGCGCCAAATTAATTTCGCAAGATCTTCCAATCCAATCACGAACATGAATCGCCTAGGAGTGTGAGCTCCCTTTCTTTTAATTGTATACCTGAGGATGGAAACAAACAAAATCTTCTTCTTTGTTGGTTACAATAATCCTCTAAGAAGAAATCAATGAACGTTAGGTCACTTGTGAATTATCAATCAATTGATTGAAACTCGCGTGAACCTTGATTCGATATTGTACATAAAATATTTTGATGCAAAGGCTACTAGTGTACTATAAAAAACTAAATGTTGTTTCTTTGCCAAATGACTTTTGGGTGACACACTTGCACAAATCAGCAATCAAGAATTTCAGATTGTTCAGTTGGATCAACAATGATTCGTCAACATTAGGTGATGTAGGTGGACATGAAATTAATGAAATAGTAAACAAACAATTGAAATCTTGAAATCATCATCTATGACCTTCATATTCTGTACTTTTGTCTGCAAAGAAGAGAATGTAATATTGTCCATAAGAGTACTACTTTGTAGAATTTCCTTCATTCGAATATAAGTTTCGTCAAACTATTCTGAGACGCAGTAGGCTTCATCGATACCGTCTGACAAGCTCATCACCTTAGAAAAAATTGACTCTCTTATTGAGATCCACTTATAGTCTACAGACTTTGAGCCAGGTTAGATGACTTTAAGCAATATAATGCTCAAAGGACCAAATAACTCAAGTCAACTAATGTTCATTAAGACCTCGAATCCTATATCCTCCACGCATTCTCTTTGTTCTGCAGTCAAAATGTTCACTACTTGAAAAAACTTTAAAGAGTGGCACTAAGTTTGCCATTAACCTAGGATTTCTTCACCGGAGAACATTGTTTAAGGGCTTCCGAAGTATGAAGAATTTAGAGATTTTAAAGACCTGAAGGATTTTATTTTTCTGGTTTAAAAGGATGAAATTGGGACATAGATATCCTATACACTAAAGGTGTTATTAGTATATAGTAATCATTAGTCATTAATCATTACATTTAGGGTGGCTGCCTATTTGATATCTCTTATGGTTTGTCATGCTAATTTTCTAGGTTGGTTGATATTTAGATGTTAGTGACATTGTTGGTAATCATTTATTGAAACTAAGGTAAAGCTATAATCATTAGATTAAACAAACAAATGGCTAAGATCAATATGAAAAAAGCTTATAGTATAAGTATATTACAGAAACGAAATATTGTTTACACTTTCCAACGAATAAATATAACTTGATTTTTTATTTAGGTGTGTATGTACGAACTATGCAAGACATTGATTTAGGACATAAAATATGTGAAGAGTTTAAGGCTTCCCAAAAGTATAAGGATGTAGCTTCTGGTTTAGATTTTGTTCTATTTATAATTTAATAAGATTGGTCAATCGGGATACAAGCTTATCCACACCTCTTACGTTCTTTAACAAAAAATTTGTTTGTTGGTTATTATTTTATTTTTCAATAAGAAAGACTGTAATCATAGATATTGATTAGGGATCTTTTTGTTGGGATTGTGCTCAATAGCAAGAGTGTAATAATGTATTTGACAATCTTTTCATATTAATTAAGTGATTTTTAGTTTAACAAATCTTATAGTATTTATAGTTTAATTATTATAATTGTTAAAAGTAAATAATCATAAGGTCAAAAGACCATGAGAAAAGAAGAATTGTTCGTACATATGGATATGTATAAGGTAGACACAACTATTTAATTAGTCTTGAACAATATTCACAACTTAAGATAAAGGTTGAATGCATCTACCTTGTTAAAGTTGTAGATTCTTTTGCTAGCATTTGTGTGGGATCAAATGTGTTATGATGAGTCTAAAATTATCAAAGTGTGGTGTCTTTGGGTAAAAGAATCTAGTGAAATAGGTGCATTGAATAGGATCACAGTGAGATACTTTATCTAGAACCGTCAATGGATACAAGTTTTCACTTTAAGACAATCAGAGCATCTATCTCAATCCTGAGGTAAATGATGGGCTTATGATTACAAATGTTATTATTTGAGCTATCAATGAGTACGATTATATATCATAGTCTATCCTTGATAGTTTCGTGGTATCTGTTTTTAATCAATAGAGGACTTCATTTATAGATATAGACATCGTGGCTCCATTTATAAAATAAGAGTAGAATATCATCATATGGATGTTTTGAGGTATTGGATATTAAACCTTAACGTTAAGTTTTCAATAGCATTTATTGAAATATGGCTTCTGGGCAAGTCAAAATATCCAAGTTCAAAATGTGGTTATATGGGTAAATATGGTAACTAGGAGAGCTATAGACGGTCTATGAGCTCTTAGCAATTACTGATATTCCTCACGAGGATACACTATCTCCATTAAGATTGTCTAGGGTACGAATGAGGATCATTAACTTATTCTATTTTTATTTAAGAGTTCAATTTTAGTTGTTTAGTGGCATGAACTAAAATTAATAGATCGGACTTAAGTGAACCATTTGTTGATTGTGATTAGGTTATGTATATTGGAGCTTATATTTAGATAGCCCACCAAGATCCCCAGTTCACACGAACTTACGTGGATCACTTGATATATTCTACATGACAAATATCTAGGTTTATCTAGAGTTGGGTTTGTATTTCAGAATCCAAAAGCTTTGGAGAGGTGCGGTCATGTGTGATCAAGACATGCAGGAACTCTTCAAAATACAAGGAATGGGCGGCCAAGGATGTGGGATTCCTTGGGCTACCCTAATGGGGTGCGATTAGCATTCGATTAATGTATTATATACAATTTGCACATTTTAAATAAATAGGATGTTTAATTATAGTAATTTATTAATTTAGGGCATGCTGACTTGTTTTTTTTTTAGTAAGAATGGGTCGAGTTCACATCTGAACTTTTTACTAAAGTCCAATGGATTTAATAAAATAGAAAAACAAATATGGCCCATATATAATAATCTTGGGTGGCAAGGGCTAATATAATAGCCTAATATATTGTTTTTTATTTTATTACCTAATTAAACAGAAATTAATCAATTATTTAATTAAAAATCAAAAATCTTTTTCCTAGTACGAGAGGTCTCCTAGTGTAATACTATTGGTGGAAGTATGATGGGTATCAAATACTTTATTTAGAAAGTAGATAAATAAAAAGAATTTATTTATTTAGTCAAATTAGGAAGTTTTTGTTAAAATCACAATTTAATTTATATTCATTAATAAGTTATTTGATAATTACAGTAATGAGTTGGAATAGGAGTCTTGTTGTGGAAAAGAATTTCTAAATTTGATAGGAGTCTTGGTGAAATTATGTCCTTCTAGAGAGAGGATTCATAGCCACCAAGTAAATCCTCCCATAAAGAGGATTTGGCCACCTATATATATGACCTTGTGGAATTCGGCCAAGCCTAAGAAATCTATAGAAAGATTTTGGCCAAGGCTTGCTCAAGAGACTTGAGAGAAGTTTATTTTATTTTATTTTGCTTATATAGATAAAAAAAACTTCATCCAATCCATTGTGTGAAGAATTCGGCCAAGAATAGAGAAAAGAGGGAACGTTTTTGTTTTCGATAGTGCACTAGTATCATTTACATCAAAAGGTTTTGTGTACAACATTGAATCAGGTTCACACGAGTTTCAATCTATAGATTGATAATTCACAAGTGACCAAATATTCTTCGGTTTTCTGTAGGAGGATTATTATGACTAACAAAAGAATCAGATTTTGTTTGTTTCCATCCTCAAGTATACGATTCAAAGAAAGGGAGCCCACACTCCTTGGTGATACACGTTCATGATTGGATTGGAAGATGTTACGGATTCAATTCGGTGCAGTACGTTTATTATATGTTAATTAATCAAGGGTTAAGGTTCATCATTTTAAAGGATTTTTTTTAATTATACCTGTTGAATTTTTTGCTTCTGCCGCTTGTTTTTTTCTACAATTGGTATTAAAGTCAGGTTGTACCCTTGATTAATTAACGTATATATACGTGAATCTATTTGTTTTAATTGAAAATATGCATGTTTTAGAAGGAGATGTCTTTCTAGGTATTCGCATATAAATTTACATTGGAATGTATGGATATATAAATATATAAATATATATATATATATATATATATATATATATGTTTTTATAATTTGATTTGTTATTGCTTAATTTTAGTCCTGTAATTTCAATGTATTTTTATTTTGGAATTGTAACAAGAAATGTGGCTCATCATCGCCATAATTTCCTTGTTGGCAGTTGCTAAGTTTTTTTATTTTATTGTTGTAATAATAAAAATTGTTGTAATATATTCAAGTTTCGAAGAATCGAAGAATTAAAGAATTCAAAGTAGAAAAAGTAGCAATGGAGTAACCCCGGAGTAGCCGCAGGGCACGTAAATGCCCAGACACGAGACCTTTGGACGGTGCCGCTTGATGACTTGTTCACCAAATTAGGTTTAGGGTTTTGTAATTCAAACAATTGTAATTTACTTGTTTTTCTAGGACGGACCAAAATGGTGGTTGTTTACTTTTTAGTAAATATTACAATGTTTGTCTTTGTTTGATAACATATCATATAGAATAGGAGTGTCACTCATATATCTCTTTTGGTATGAACATGCATTGAAAGGTTTAGGTATCTAAATTGGTATCTAGATAACTTGATAAATCAATCTAAGGAATTCTATCACAGACCTTAAATAAATGAGTGGGATAAGGTGTTTTGGAATACCTATGGCCTACAAGTTTAGTTGATCTTTATGTTTCATGTGATAACCCCCCAAGGGGTATCCACAAATGGAATTTAGAAAGATACTTCCTTACAATGATAGACTAGACAAATGACTGAAACAATATCTACTCTCAAAGAAGGGATTTTTGTGTGCAAGGCTAAAATTGAAAATGCTGGTTGTTATGTTAACAATTAGGTTGGACCTAGTCAAACTAGTTGATGGCCAAATGTTACATTATGGCCATTATATCTGACGTGTTGCAACAACAACATGAAGGAATGGAGACTGTTGTCGATAAAATGATGTCTCTAAAAGAGATGTTTGCTATGAAGTCTATGATGACTAAGAGAGGCAGTGACTGCTTTCATGAATCTTGAGATGAAACCTGGATAGGTTATGAAAGATCACATGATAAAAGTCATAGCACATCCCAACATCGCTAAACTCAATGGTGCTAATATAGATAGTGAGATGAAAATTGACATTATAGTCAACTCACTGTCAGATTCCTTTGATCAGTTCAAGTTGAACTACACCTTGAACAATAAGGAACACACCTTACATGACCTGATGCAAGATATTCAAAGCACCAAGAAAATCATTATGAAAGGCAAGGGTCAAGAGATTCATACGGTAGGTAAAGCTGCTACTATTAATACCCATAAGAGGTCATGAAACAATAAAAGAAAAAGCAACGTAGGCCTACCACGAAGGAGACCAAGAAAGTAACCAAGATCAAAGGGAAGTGATTCTTTTGTGATGAAAAGGGACATTGGAAAAGAAATAGCCTAAAGTCTCAGAACAATAAGGAGAAAGGGTTCTAGGAAAGGAATAGAATTAATGAGAATGAATTCAACTTGCGTTTAGACAATAGAGAATTGGCGTCTGCCAGTGCATAAGGAGATTTTAGAATTTATTTAGATTCTTATAGGCAATTAGATATAATAAATGTTTACTATGTACCTCGATTCAAGAGAAATTTAATTTTAGTTTCTTGTTTAAAGAAATTTGGATATTCAGTTATTTTTATTAAAGGTTTTATTATTAGTATGAATAATCAATTTGTAGGCAAAGGTACCTTGGAAAACGGTTTATTCTATTTGCATAGAAATATATCTCACTTGTTAAACACTGAATCAATACAACCTAATCATAAAAGAGTAAAATTATCAAAAGATGAAACCTACCTATGGCATTTGCGCATAGGTCATATTAACCTAGATAAGATCAAAAGACTGGTTAGTGATGGACCTTTAAGTGACTTAAATGTTGATGATCTACCAACTTGTGAATCCTGTTTTGAAGGTAAGATGACGAAAAGGTCGTTCACGACTAAAGGCACAAGAGCCACTGAATGTTCAGGATTAATACACACTGATGGGTATGGTCCTATAAGCAATAAAGCTAGAGGTGGATATGTGTACTTCATCATTTTCACGGATGATTACTCGATATTTTTCTATGTGTATCTCATGAGACATAAGTAAGATGCTTTTGACATGTTTAATGCATTTAAAGCTGAAGTAGAAAATCAGCTTGAGAAACACATAAAAATTGTGAGGTCTGATCATGGTGTAGACTATCTATCTGGTGAGTTTCTACAATGTCCTTTGATAATGGGATAATTTCTCAGTTTTTTGGTGCCAGGTACACATCAAAAAAATGGGGCGGCAGAAAGGAGAAATAGAACTCCTTTGGACATGATTTGGTCTATGTTGAGTTATTCAACGCTTCCTAATTCTTTTTGGAGATATGCTTTACAAACTGCTATGTAAATTCTAAACGACGTACCATCTAAGTCGGTTCTTAAAACTCCATATGAGTCGTGGACTGGGCGAAAGCCTTGTTTACAACACTTAAGGATATTTGGATGCACTGCGCACTTATTAACAAGAAAGACAAAGGATGGAGTCCCATTCAAAAACATGCATATTTGTAGGGTATCCAAAAGAACCGAAGGATATTATTTCTACAGTCCTTCAGATCATAAAGTATTTGTCGACAAATGCTAAATTTCTGGAAAATGACTATAAGAATAATTTTGTACCTAAAAGTAGACTTGTCTTGAATGAGCTTACAGGAGATACAATTCCATAAGAGGTTTCACAACCGAGCCCAATTGTAAGTTTTGTATAAATACAAGATCAACAACTCACCATTCCTCATCGCAGTGAGAGGGTTAGTAGACAACCTGAGAGAAGAGATACATCGGTCTAGGAGAATCAGTAGAGAATCTCCCGAATGATGATGATCTCTGCACATATAAGAAAGCCATGGAGGATGTTTATTGTTGCCACTGGCAAATGGCAATGCAATCTGAAATTTAATCTATTTTTAAAAATAAAGTTTGGTCTCCTGTGGACTCGCCTAAAGGGATAAAACCCATTGAGGGGAAGTGGGTATACAAGAGGAAGAAAGGAATAAATAGAAAGGCGGAAACCTTTAAAGTTGGATTGATAGCTACAGGTTAAACACAGAATGAAGGTACTGATTATAAGGAAACCTTCTCTCCTGTGGCCATGCTTAAATCCATCAGGATACTCTTATCCATTTCAGCATCTCTAGATCTAGAGATTTGGCAAATAGACGTCAAAACAGCTTTCCTTAATGAAAGTTTTGATGAAAGCTTCTATATGATGCAACCAAAAGGATTCATTGAAAAGGGCCAAGAGCAAAAGTTATGCAAGTTGCAAAGATCCATATATGGACTGAAGCAAACATCCAGAATCTAGAACATAAAGTTTGATCAAGCTATGAGAGGTTTTGGATTTATTCAAAATTAAAAACCTTGACAAACCCTATGTATACAAAAGAATAAAAGGCGACAAGTTGGTTTTCCTAGTTCTTTACATTGATGATATACTACTCATCGAAAACAATATAGGTGTATTGACATCTGTAAAAGAATGGTTAGCAAAACAATTTGCTGTAAAGGACTTAGGAGAAGCAAGCTATATTCTTGGTAACCAAGTATTAAGAGATAGAAAGAATAGAACGATTGTATTTTCACAAGCTTCATACATAGATAAAATCTTGTCTAGGTTTTCCATGCAAGATTCGAAGAAAGGTATGTTACCTTTCAAACATGGAATCAAACTTTCCAAGGAACAAGCTCTTAAGAATGAGCATAAAGAGCAATTCATGAGTATTTTTCCATATTCTTTGGTAGATTGAAGTCTCATATATGCAATGTTCAGCAATAGATCAGATATTTGTTTTACTGTTGGCATAGTAAGCAGGTTTCAATCTAAACTCGGTCCTGATCGTTGGATGGTAGTGAAGCATATTTTCAAGTAACTTAGGAGAATGAGAGATTATATGCTTGTATACTCTGAAGAGGATTTAATTCCCATTGTGTATACATATTTTGATTTCCAATAGGATTATGACTTCAGGAGATCAACATCAAGGTCTACGTTTACTCTTGGAGGAGAGGCAGTCATATGGAGGACTAGCAAGCAATCTTGTATTGCAGATTCCACCAAGGAAGTTGAGTATTTTACCGCATGTGAAACTCTTAAAAAGGTTGTCTGGCTCCGCCAATTCTTGATTAACCTGGAATTGGTTCTTGATACGAATAAGCAGATCATTATCTATTTGACAATAGTGGAACAGTGACTAATTCGAGAGAACCAAGATTGCGTCTGTAGAAAATCTAGAGGATACATTTGTGGATACCAAGAGTTTTGATAGGCACATTTGCTATAAAGCAAGCGGGAGATTATTGGGATTATGCTCAATAACAAGAGTGTAATAATGAATTTGACAATCTTTTCATAATAATAAAGTTATTTCTAGTCTAACAAATCTTATAGCATTTATAGTTTAATTATTATAATTGTCAAAAGTAAAAAATCATAAGGTCAAAAGACTAAGAGAAAGGAATAATTGTTCGCACATCTGGATATGTATGAGGTAGACACATTTCTTTAGTTAGTCTTGAACAATATTCACAACTTAAGATAAAGTTTGGACGTCTTTACCTTGTTAAAGTTGTAGATTATTTTGGTAGAATTTGAGTGGGATCAAATGTGTTATAATGATTCTAAAATCATCAAATTGTGGTGCCTTTGGGCAAAAGAATCTAGTGTACTAGGTGCATTGAATAGGATCACAGTGAGGTACTTTATCTAGAATAGTCGATGGATAAAGGTTTTAACTTGAAGACAAACGGAGGGTCTTTCTCAATCCTGAGATAGATGATAGGTTTATGGTCACAAGTGTCATCATTTGTGCTATCAATGAGTACGATTATATAACATAGCATATCCTCGATAATTTGTTGGTATTCATTTGTTAATCGATAGAGGACTTCATTTATAGATATGGACATCATGACAACATTTATTAAATATGAGTAGAATACAGTTGTTGAGGGCGATTTTGGATTAACCACTTGTCAAACAGATAATATGAATGAAAAATTAAACTGTAAATCAAAATAAATGAAAAGAGAAGCAACACAATACTTTACGTGGTAAACCCTAAGGCAGGGAAAAATCCACGGTTGTTGGTGACGTCAAGATAAAAAAGAATCCACTAAGTTCACAAAAGAATACACACACAATCTCGTATGCTCTCTTCTACACTTAATTGACGTTCATCCTTTTGTGGATGTTGCTTGGGTCTATTTACACACGCACAAAACCCTAATTCTTGGTATACATGTAAGAAAAGTTCCCGTAACTAAACAAAACTTCAACTTGTTGAAGTAGTGTTACCCTCCTTACTTATCTTTTGTTGATTGTGTTGTGATCATATTAGAATTTTGTATGGTTTAGACTTTGATATCTATAAGGAACTTAATTTCCTTGTCAAAGTATGCTTCTAGACATCTTATTTCAGTAGGACTCGTTCTCCACGTATTTGAGTCATAGCTTTAATAATCTGAATATTGTCCATATGTCACGCAACTGACCATCTGTTGAACACAACCAGACCCGCTTTTCCCCTATCGGTGGTCTTACTCAATCACGACCTTAGCCCCGGCCATCTTGATAGCCCCGACCGGGTCTTCCTAGTAAATCATTTGTGTTGTCTTGGTCAGGGGGTTTGACGGGTGCTCCTTGGTCAACTTTGGTTTATTCAATCAGGTTTTTTTTCTGGTAATGTGGCATCTCCAACCCCTATCTTTTGCTATCGTGTCACATCCTCCAAATTTTACTAATAGCAATACCTTCTTAAATATACGAGACCGAGTATCTCATTCCAAATGGACTTTACTCGGTGAAGTGTGTTTAATTTGTTCTTTTTTCTTATCTTGTAGTTTATTAATGTGCACTTATTGTCTTACAGCTAAGCGTCGATGTAAATCACACTTATTTCGGCTGACTTAATCATTTAGCTACCTTTTTGTATTTTGAACGATCAGTGATTTTCGATTTATGTGCACCTTCCTCTGCTCTCATCGGGTGATATGTGTATACTCTAATGATGTTATCCACTCATAAATATAACTTTAAACTCTTCATTTCAATCCCACGATTTCATAGATTCTTTTTATAGAAAAAACCCTAGTCTTTCCTTCTTCTTCAAACTTTCACTCTCATTCGCTTCCTTAGGAACCGTTTGTATTCCTATCGCATCCATTTATGTCGCATGAATGGATCCGACTCTCCGCTACCGGTATTTTGAACTTCTTATGTAGGCTATTGAGGCTAGAGATAATGAGAATATAGATTGGCTTGAATCCATATTTTGGGGTCACTTTCAAGCATATACCCCTTCATTTCAACCCGTTGCTTTGAATGTAGATTATTCGGTGGCTCATCCTTAGTTTGTCCCTTAATCTACTAATTCTTCTTATTCTGCTTCTGTTGATGTTTACCCAGATATGTCAAAGACAACTAGTAGAAGACAAACTACCATAGCTTCACCCAAAGAAACCGCCCGTCTAGCAAATGATTTAAAGATAGCTTCACAAAAGTTAAAGATGAAGGAGGTCCCGAGGGAACGACAAGCATGAATGCAAAGGTTTACAACAGATCATCCTTGTGCCTTTTATTTCGAGATAAACCTGGTGACAAATGATGAGCTTAAGAAGTTCATGGATCGGTTCGACCTTTTACGCTCGGTACAACTCTTTTGCAGCAGTGATCGTGCTGTATGGAATCCCTCTTTCGGTATAGTTGATGTTTATAGGGACATGTTGTCTTCTGGGGTCACTTTCCCTATTCAACCCTTCATTGCTTTATTCTTGGCAGATGCAGGGATTACCCTCGCTTAGCTGACCCCTAACTCGTACTGGGTGCTGATCAGCTTGTGGCACATGTGGAAGAAAATCAGGGCCTAGCACCCTCCAGACCCATCAGGAGATACATAATTTTTTTACCCTAGGGCGATCCGATATTGGAGGAACTTTTTATCTTCAGTTGACCTCCCCGAGTTGTTGGATTCCTCATGGTTAAAAGGAAAAGCCTACCTCTTCTATGCATAAAGACCATAAGGGCTTTATCTGAGGGTTCCCTTCGTCGAACAAATATTAGAAGAATAGTTGGTTTTTTGTCAGCGGTGACTTGGGCGAGACTGTGGTTGTTGATGCTGCCTATCAGTTGGCTCAGACCAGTGTCCCGAGGCACTTTTGTAGCCCTGAGCTATGGAACAAGACTGCACATGTGATGACTAGGGACCATGCCAATACTATTGTCAAGGCATCTCAGACTTTTTAAGAGGTCAGGGATCATCATAATTTTTAAACAAAGGGAGTTGATCGAGCTGGGACTTTTTCCTGAAATTTATGCCAGATGCAAGTGCTGTAGGTTCTTGTTTCTATACTCCTTAACGCTTTTGCTGTATTTATCTATTCTTACCACTTTTTTTCCTGTTTTTCTTTCCAGTATATGAGGTAGACATCGTCACTAGAGAGTAGGCCAAAAAAGGCTAAGAACCTTAATCGGGTGTGCAGGAAAACAGTCACTGATCAGGTGGCTCAAGGGACTGCCCCCTTGAGAATGACTTGGTGGAGCACGTATATGAGATTGATCGTGACTTTTTGGATGTTCCTATTAGGATGGCTGAAATAACCGGTCTTAGTGTCGCTCCACCTCGAGGTGGTCGGAGAGTGTCGTCTAGAGATAGATCCGCCCGGGTGCATTCTACTCCTGAGGAATCTGACCGAGAGAGATCTAGATGAGAGAGATCGAGCCTAGATAGACCCACCAGGGATAGGTAAAGCAAAGATGAATCAAGTAAGGTTCAGTCCCACAAGGTGGAATCTGGTGAAATGATCCCTGGTAACAAAGTGGATAAGGCTGTGGAGGGATCTTCTGCCCTTGAGACCAATCGTAAATGAGCTGAGGCACTGCATGATGTTGACTAATTACCATCCCAACCAGAGGTTGACCCTGTAGGGAAAAATTGGATCAAAATGTGACGGAAGCGTAGAATGAGGGTTTGGTATATTTAAATTTTTTTCTCTTTAATAGAAAGAACCTTAACCCTAGATTAATTGACATATATTAAAAGTATCGTACCCTTTTTCTAATGACGATTGAACTAGTGCCGAATAGAATCCGTAAGATCTTCCAATCAAATCATGAATGTGAATCACTTAGGAGTGTAAGCTCTCTTTCTTTAAATTATATTATTTAGGATGGAAACAATCAAAATCTCTTTCTTAGTTAGTCACAATAATCCTTCAAGAAGAAAAACAAAGAACGTTAGGACACTTGTGAATTATCAATCAATTTGACTGAAACTCGCATAAACCTAGATTCGATGTTGTACACAAAACCTTTTAATGTAAAGGCTATTGGTGCACTATCGAATACAAAACATGCTTTCTTCCATTTCCTCTTTGCCGAATTTTCACACACCAGTCTTTAGAGTTGGATGAATTTATCTAGAGCAACAACCAAATTCTCTACACTCAAAATTCTCTTGGGCGAATTTTCTCCTTAGAAAAATTGCCTTGACTGAATTTTCTCCTTAGAATAATTGCCTTGGCTGAATTTTTATTTGTAAATTAAGACTTAGGCTTGACCAAATTCTATATCCCATATATGTAGTGGCCGAATTCATTGCCCTAATTTATTTAGGGTTGTCCAAATTCCTCTTGTTTTTAGTTTATGAGACCTAATCCTCTCATAGAAGGATTTACTTGGTAGGCAAGAATCCTTTCCTTTGGTGGATTTACTTCGTGACCAAGAATCCTTTTCAAAAAAGAATTCTTTTCTACACCATGACACTTAATCCAACTCAAATAGTGTATTTATTCAATGACCAATTATTGAATATAATTAAATTGTGACTAAATTAAAACTTCGTAATTTAACCAATTGTCAACTAGAGTTTTAATAGAAATCAAATATTTCCTAATTTGACATAAATAAATTCCTTTTATTTATCTACTTATCAAATATAGTATTTGATACCTATCATATTACTAACAATAATATGACAATAAGAGACCTACTTCTACTTTTTACTTTTAATTAAATAATTAATTACTTAACAAATTAATTAATTTCCATTTAGTTAAATAATAAAAATAAAAACAATATAATAAGCTATTATATACAACCTTAACAGCCCAAGCCAATATATATGGGTCGAAAATAATTTTTCCTATTTTATTAATTCCATTGGACTTAAATAAAAAGTCCACATGTAAACTAGTCACATTCTTATTAAAAGAAACTAGTTCACATGACTTAATACAATTCTAGATGGACCCATAAATTGGTTCGTTAGAATATATCAAGTGATCCACGAAAGTTTGTGTGGATTGGGGATCCTAGCGGGCTATCTAAACTTAAGCTCCAATAGACATTACTTAATCACAATCAACAAATGATTCACTTAGGTCCGATCTATTAATTTTAGTTCATTCCACTAAAGAGCTAAGTTGAACTCTTAAATAATGATAGAATAAGTTAATATTGCTCATTCATACCATAGACAATCTTAATGGAGAAAGTGTATCCTCGTGAAGAATATCAGTAATCGCCAAGAGCTCATTGACCACATATAGCTCTTAAAGTTACCATATTTACTCATATGACCACATTTTAAACATAAATATTTTGACTTGTCTAGAAGCTATATTTTAGCAGACACTTTTGAAAACTTAACGTTAAGATTTAGTATCCAATACCTTAAAACATCCATATGATGATATTATACTCTCATTTAATAAATGGAGCCACGATGTCCATATTTATAAATGAAGTTCTCTATCGATTAACAAATGAATACCACCAAACTATCAAGGATAGACTGCTATATAATCGTACTGATTGATAGCTCAAATGATAACACTTGTAACCGTAAGTCCATCATTCACCTCAGGATTGAGATAGACTCTCCGATTGTCTTTAAGTGAAAACTTTTTTTCATTGTCAGTTCTGGATAAAGTATCTCACTGTGATCCTATTCAATGCACCCAGTGCACTACATTCCTTTGCCCAGAGACACCATACTATGATGATTTAAGACTCATCATTACACATTTGTTCCCACTCAAATGCTAGCAAAAGAATCTACAACTTTAACAAGGTAAAGACACCCAACCTTTATCTTAAGTTGTGAATATTATTCAAGATTAACTTAAGAATTGTGTCTACCTCATACATATCCAGATGTACGAACAATTCTTCTTTTCTCATAGTCTTTTGAATTTCTTATTATTTACATTTGGCAATTATAATAATTAAACTATAAATGTTATAATATTTGTAAAACTAGAAATCACTTTTATTAAAGTGACAAGATTGTCGAATGCATTATTCCACTCTTGCTATCGAGTATAATCCCAACAATCTCCCACTTGCTCTATAGCAAATGTGTCATATATGTTATCCTCATATTCTCTATATGCCCATCAAAAATCTTTATGGAAGAACTTTTGTGAAGGGATCCGCTAGATTTTCTACTGACGTGATCTTGGTTATCGTCACATCTCCCCTATGCATAATTTCCCTTAAATGGTGATACTTTCTTTCAATGTGTTTCCCTTTCTTATGAATTCTTTGTTCTCTGGAATTAGCCACTGCTCTTTTATTGTCACAATAGATAATAATCTGATTATTCGCATCAGGAACCACTTCCAAGTCAATCAAGAATTGGTGAAGTAAGACAACCCCTTTAACATCTTCTCATGCGGCAACATACTCAGCTTCTAAAGTTAAATCAGTAATACAAGATCGATTGATACTCCTCCATATGACTGCCTCTCCTTCAAGTGTAAACACAGATCCTGAAGTTGATCTTCTAGAGTTAGAATCTGATTGGAAATCAGAATCTGTATACCCAATGAGAATTAAATCCTCTCCGGAGTATATAAGCATATAGTCTCTCGTTCTCATGAGAAACTTTAAAATATGATAACTGCCATCCATTGATCAGGATCAGGTTTCGATTGAAACCTGCTAACTCTACCAACAACAAAACAAGTATCTGGTCTTGTGCAGAGCTCTGCATAGATGAGACTCCTAACTATCGAGGCATATGGAACCGTACTCATGAATTTCTCTTCATACTCATTCTTAGGAACTTGTTCCTTAGAAAGTTTGATTTCTAGTTTGAAAGGTAACATACATTTCTTGGAATCTTGTATGGAAATCTAGACAAGATTTTATCTATGTATGAAGCTTGGGATAATGCAGTCATTCTATTCTTTCTATCACTTATGTAAGGACCTCGATATTATGATTGTCATATTTCATGACAAACCACACCACATTGGGGATGATTGTGTAACGAGTACCTTAGGTCCTCAATGGCAAGCTTCCAAGCATCTCTATGACTTCAAGAGCAAAAGGTATATTCACTTGACTTTACCTCTTGAAGAGTTTAGGTGCACACATACACACCTAATGCATTCTTTGTTTATCTTGCATTTGTGTTGATATTGTTTATATGTGTGCATCTCTTCACAATCACATTTGCACTTCAATTATAGATTTAAGTGTGGTATTATGTTGTATTCGTGCTTGCACGATGGTGTGCTTGTTTTAGCGTGGTGAGTAACCGTATGAGAAGGTCTCATTCTTCTCTTGATTTAGTTATATGGAGTAAGATGTCTAGTTTCAAAAGAGTGTATTTCAATGATTTAAATATTTTTCAAAACTGAGCTTTGTATGGTCTTGTGACCATATCATTTTATACAATAATTCAAAATGAGTTTTGAAATGCAAACTAGACACCCATACCTTTCCAATGGTATATATTATTCATAATATTTTATGGCCGTTTGTACTGGTTTTGAAATCTCCGAAGTGACCATAAAAAAAGGGCATTTCTGATGTTGTCCATTTCTGACCTTTGGTCACTAAAATGACCATAACTTTATCTTTATACATCCAAATCAAGTTTTGTAAATTGCAGTAGAAATTATACTTCTTACCTTTCTAACAGTATATTATAAAAAAGGTTTGGAAGTCGTTTGGTCATGTTTTGGGTCACTCGAAGCTCGAGTTGTTGTGCTGTCTGGCGTGTACCGCGGTATAGACCGCTTTTGGTGCCTTGCCTAGCCAGCGACCTAGGCAGCACTAATTTCCAGCCATGCCATGCTGTGCAGACTGCAGTTTTGACACTTATATAGGCCGTGACAGGCACAACAGTCGTGACAAAACTTTGTTTCTTTCGTCCAAAATGATGTCATTTCACTTGGGCATTATAAATACATCCTTAACTCATCTTCTTCATTTTTAATGACTCTAAAAAATGAACCCTAGAGTGAGAGAGAGTTTATAGAGAGAGAAATCTTCATTAAAGCTTGATTAATTCCCCAAACCTAAAACATATCTCCATCTTCCATCATTCTTCATCATATGAGCATGGGTGTTCTTGGTTTCATGACTAGGTAAGTAAGAACTTCATTGAATATCTTTTATTGTTCTTCTTACTCTAGATTAGGTGTTTATTGCATGATTAAATACCTAGACTCTAGTTATTGCATATATTTAAGAGTCTTTATAACATGATTGGGTTGTTTGTTGATAGCTTGATTTTAGTACATATGTGCCCTTCATGCTAAGTCTCTATGCATTGCATTTAGACATTATTGATTGCATTTTGATGATTGCGTTTAATGATCATGTCATGCTTAATGACAACATATGTTGAAATGGCTTTGTTTGATAACTAGGATATAATGTTGTATAACTATATCTAGTTAAGTCTTCATGAACATTCATTTAGACATTGATATCTACGAATTGTACTTAGTGACATTCTTAAATTCCTAGATAAGCATTTAGTGTCTTGCCTAGCATTATTTGCATGTTTGAATATTTTATCATATTCACATAGATTGTTGTACTCTTTATAGAGTCAAAGTCTTGTGGCTTCTAGGTGAAATTGCACAAGCAAGTCTAGTCTTGCAACCAAGGGTAGGTTGGCAACCAATTGGTCGGGTATCCACTGTAAAAGGCTCGGGGGGTAGTGTAGGAGTTGCTCAGGCCAAGAGTAGTGGATCAGGGGAGATCACTAGGGATTGAACCAAGAGTGGTGAGTGGCGGTGTCTATAGCTTGAGGTTGTCGAGAGTGAGAGTCTGAGTATCACTTGAGGGTGTAACCTTTTATTCATATAGTGGATTTCTGTGACCGAGTGTAGCGCACTTAACAGCCCGTGGTTTTTCCCATTTGGCGGGTTTCTACGTATACAGCTTGTGTTATTTATATTTCTGAACCTTACACTTGATGTTGTATGCTTGTTTTGTTGAGTGAATTTTGAATATTGACTACTCAAGAAAAATTGGTGATTGACTTAATTAAAGCCTTTTCACCCCCCCTCCCCCCTCCTCTAGGTTATAGACATAAACGTTTTAGAAAACTTTCAATTGGTATCAGAGTGGGTTCATAGACAGACTTAGGTGATCCAAACTTTTGTTTGCGTGTCTTGCATTTGTTTACATTTGTTTGTTCATTCATTTGCATTCATCTCATTCACTAAACAATATAAGTGGCATTGAGATGATAGATGTAGATTTGACCTCCAAAGTTCGGAGGAAGAAATCTGACTCCAATGAGGAGATGACTCTTATGGTTGAGAGATTTAGGAGATTCACAAAATCTCATAAGAAGAATATGACCTCTAAAGTGAAGGAGGGGAAAAGGATGAACTCCAAAGTGAATGAGGTAAACAAGAAGACCTTGTTCAAGAATAGTGAAGAGCATGTGACTAACTTCACGGCCTTGAGTGCTTTCTATGTGGAAGATTTTGGTACGAAAACAAGTGACCAAGACAAATGTCTTGATGAGGGAATTGAATAATACGAGGAATGTCAAATGACCCTTCTGAAAGTCTTTATGAAAAATGAAGAACTCTCCTAGGAAAATGAGACTTTGAGAATGTGGAAGATTTCCTCGGAGGAAAAGATCCATACCCTTGAAGAAAGCAAGCAAATTGTCAAATTCAACTTCATCGGTACAAAGAGATCATGGTTGAACAAATGGAAGACATCTCCATTCTTATCTCTAAATTAAAGACCATGGAAAAAGAGACCTCCATTGATGACTCCTTGAAGACGGACATGGTTGATATGTCCAAATATGAAAAGGATATTGAAGATTGCAACCAACGGATGAAGGCAATGAAAGAAGAGCTTGCCAACAAAGAAAAGTCCTTGAAGATTGTCAAGGAAAGAGAGATGATGTGCCTTGAAGAAATAAAGAAGGCTAAGGTCAAACAACCTCAAGCTCAAGCCAAGAGCAGAGCTTCATCTAAAAAATCCTCAACTCAAGGAAATTCCACACAGTTCTTGGCAACTCAATCAAAGCCTAGGCAATCCGAAAAAGAAGGACAATCCCTTGAGAAGTCTATCACATCCGCCAACAAGCCAACTATGAGGAAATAAGGTGATCACAAGAAGCATAACCAACCAAGGAGGCAAGTTCAACCGACTCAACCACCTCGACAAGCAAAACCACAAAGGTGCCATAAATCGGCTCAAGCTCCAAGGAAAAATAAACCGATGCACCATCAAAGATAACCTCATCAACGTTGTGATGCCCAGATGAGATCATAATGCAATGGTATAAATTCTTGCTTTGTACCTACTTGTCATTTTTGTGGTATAATTGGTCACTTAAGACCAAAATTCTTTAAATATATTGAGAGGTGTAGGTTAGAGAGCATAAAAGATAAATGGTTGAAAAAGAGGGATAGCTTGCATGAACCTAGGGAACTTAGAAAAATGTCTTTGACCACTTAAAATGTTGAAGTGGAACCTAGGTGGGTTAGAAAGAATGAACCCGCTTGCCTTAGTGCCCATGAGACATCCGTAAATGCAACTAGGTCATTTGGACTTGGTAGGTCTATAGGGGATCATACCTCCCATCGACTTGGTTGGATTTGACCCCATTTAGGGAGCTCAAGCAAAGAGAGCAAACTTGCATGCTTTGCTATGTGCAAAAAGTTGATTAATTTTATGCTCTTTTTATAATTGCTTGAGGTTCTTGGTTGCACAAATATGCTTATATATTTTTCTTTAATAAGTGTGAAATATTTCTTTGTTTGCAATCCATGTCATATTTATGTTCAAACATGCATTTTTCGACTAGGGGAATTAATTGGGAGAGTACATTTGAATGACCTATAATTTATCTCCATGAACTTGCTTTTTAATGACATGCTTTAAAATGATATGCATGAGTTGAGTTTGATTGCTTTAATGCAAATGTGTGTGAGTGCAAATGAGTGGACTAATCAATAAGGATCTTGTATCCATGCAATTAATAAGGATTTTATATCCAAATTATTCTTCTCTCTTTTTTCTGAATGGTGAAACAGGACTACTATCATACGGATAATTATACGAAAAAATTAAAAAGGGTGCAATAGTCGCTCATGTCTTGATTTGCCTTTAAGGATTGATATAGTTGCTTTATTTTCAAACTTTTTGAAACTATATCTTGTTTGCTTATGACTAAAGGGTACAAATTAGTTTGAATTCTTTTGGAAACCTTTTTGATGTTTGCTTTGCCAAATTCCCTTTGTTTTGGATTTGAATGCAACATGTCTTGCTTGCAAAGCATCCTTGTCACACATTTTTCTTTAAATAAAACACCTTGAATCTCTCTCAATTATTTAAGTTGCATAAAGTTTGTGTATATGATTATGCAATGTTCTTGTGCGAATAGTTCCCTTTTCTAAAGCAACCCGATAGGGGGAGCTCCTTTGCCTATCTCATGACAAAAATGGGGAGAAGTCTTGAGAGATATAGGGGGATCATTAGTTATGCTTTGGGGAGAGATCATTAGAGAGAGTAACCCATTTAAGGGAGCATTGCACATGCATTTGTTTATATTGCTTTATTGAGTGCAATTACTTTTTATGTTTGTTCACCTCACATGCACTTATTCTTGGAACGTGTTTTCAAGCTGTTGTGTGTAGGTATGATGATCTACAAAGAGATTGAAGACCTTGCAGACTTTGAATATTAGGTATCTCTTTTTGCAACGTAGAATGGACTCTCATGGACAATAGCTAGATTTTTTTAATTGTGTGAGGAATTATTTGTGAGTGGTTGTTTTGTCATGAAATAGCCAAAAGGGGAGATTGTAAGGACCTCGGTTTTATGATTGTTCTATTTCATGGCAAACCACACCACAATGGGGATGATTGTGTAATGGGTAGCTTAGGCCCTCATTGGTAAGCTTCCAATCATCTCCATGACTTCAAGAGCAAAAGGTATATTCAATTGACTTTACCTCTTGAAGAGTTTAGGTGTACACATACACCTCATCCATTCTTTGTTGATCTTGCATTTGTGTTGATATTGTTTATATGTGTGCATCTCTTCACAATCACACTTGCACTTCATTTATAGATTTAAGTGCGATATTGTGTTGTGTTCACGCTTGCATGATGGTGTGCTTGTTTTAGCGCTTTGAGTGACCATATGAGAAGGTCTCATTCTTCTCTTGTTTTGGTTATAAGGAGAAAGGTGTCTAGTTTCAAAACAGTGTATTTCATTGATTAAATGTTTTTTAAAACTGACCTTTGTATGGTCTTGTGACCATATCATTTTATACAATGATTGAAAATGATTTTTGAAAATTTATGTACAAACTATACACCCATACCATTCCAACGGTATATTATTCATAATATTTTATGACCGTTTGGATTGGTTTTGAAATCTCCAAAGTGACCACAAAAATAGAGCATCTCTGTTGTTGACCGTTTCTGACCTTTGGCCACTAATATGACCATAACTGTTTCTATAGACATCCAAATCATTTTTTTGTAAATTTTAATAGAAAGTATACTTCCATACCTTTCTAACGGTATATTATACGAAAGGTTTGGATGTCGTTTGGTTATGTTTTGGGTCGCTCGAAGCTTGAGCTGTTGTGCTGTCTGGCGTGTACCGCGGCCTAGACCGCTTTTGGTGCTATGCCTAGCCAGCGACCTAGGCAGCAGTAATGTCCAGCCATGCCATGCTGCACAGACAGCGGTCTGGACACTTGCTTAGGCCGCGGCATGCACAGCTGTCGTGACGAAACTTTGTTTCCTTCGTCCAAAACGATGTCATTTCACTTGGGCATTATAAATACATCCTTAACACATCTTCTTCATTTTTAATGACTCTCAAAAATGAACCCTAGAGTGAGAGAGAGAGTTTCTTGAGAGATAAAGATTCATTAAAGCTTGAATAACTCTCCAAACCCAAAACCCTTCTCCATCTTCCATCATTCTTCATCATATGAGGATGGGTGTTCTTGGTTTCATGACTAGGTAAGTAAGAACTTCATTGAATATCTTTTATTGTTCTTTTTAGTCTAGATTAGGTGTTTATTGCATGATTAAAAACCTAGTCTCTAGTTATTGCATATATTCAAGAGTCTTGATAACATGATTGGGTTTGTTTGTTGATAGCTTGAATTTAGGACATATTTGCCTTATTGTTAAGTCTCTATGCATTTCATTTAGATATTATTGATTAGGACCTATTGATTGGATTTTGATGATTGCATTTAATGACCATGCCATGCTTAATGACAACATATGTTGAAATGGCTTTGTTTGATAACTAGGATATAATGTTGTATAACTATATCCAGTTAAGTCTTCGTGAACATTCATTTAGACATTGATATCTAGGAATAGTACTTAGTGATATTCTTAAATTCCTAGATAAGCATTTAGTGTTTTGCCTATCATTATTTGCATGTTTGAATATTTCATCATATTCACATACGTTGTTGTACCCTTCATAGAGTCAAAGTCTTGTGGCTTCTAGGTGAAGTTGCACAAGCAAGTCTAGTCTTGCAACCAAGGGTAGGTTGGCAACCAATTGGTTGGGTATCCACTGTAAAAGGCCCGAGGGGTAGAGTAGGAGGTGCTCAGGCCAAGAGTAGTGGATCAGGGGAGATCATTAGGGATTGAACCAAGACTGGTGAGTGGCGGTGTCCATAGCCTAAGGTTGTCGAGAGTGAGAGTCTGAGTATTACTTGGGGGTGTAACCTTTTATTCATATAGTGGATTTCTTTGACCAAGTGTGGCGCTCTTAACAGCCCATGGTTTTTCCCATTTGGAGGGTTTCCACGTATACATCTTGTGTTATTTATATTTCTGCACCTTACACTTGTTGTTGTATGTTTGTTTTATTGGGTGAATTTTGAATATTGACTTGATTAAAACCTATTCACCCCTCCCCCCTCCTCCCTCCCTCCCTCTAGGTTATAGACACACAGGTTTTAGGGAACTTTCACCTTACTACTTGGATACCAAGAATATAACATGCTTCTCCTAAGTCCTTTATATGAACTTGTTTTGCCAGCCATTCTTTTATTGATGTTAATATACCTACATCATTTCCAAAGATTAGTATAGCAACAACGTAAAGAAATAGGAAAACCAATTTGGCACCTTTAATCCTTTTGTATGCACAGGGTTCGTCAAAGTTTTGAATAAATCCAAAACTTTTCACGTCTTGATCGAACCTTATGTTCCAGGATCTAGATGCTTGCTTCATTCCATATATGGATCTTTGCAACTTCCATACCCTTTCCTCGGCCTTTTTCAATGAATCATTCTTGTTGCATCATATAGATGCTTTCAACAAGACTTCCATTAAGGAAAATTGTCTTGATGTCCATTTGTCAAATTTCTAGGTCCAGAGATGCCGCAATAGATAAGAGTATGGTTTCCTCATAATCGATACCTTCCTTCTGTGTGTAACCTTAAATGTTGTAAAATAGGCTTTTTCCTGGTCCACAACTCATGTGGCGTTTCAGGAACTGACTTAAATGGAACATCGTTTAGAATGAACATCGCAGTTTGTAAAGCATATCACCAAAAAGAATTAGGAAGTGTTGAGTAACTCAACATAGACCTAACCATGTCCAAAAGAGATTTATTTCTCCATTCTGCACCCCATTTTGTTGAGGTGTACTTGGTACAAAAAACTGATAAATTATCCCATTATCAATAAGATATTGCTAAAACTTACCAGATAGATATTCTCTACCATGATCAGACCTAAAGATTTTTATGCATTTCTCAAGCTGATTTTCTACTTTAGCTTTAAGTGCTTGCAACATGTCAAAAGCATCTGACTTATGTATCATGAGATGCACATAGCCAAATCTTGAGTAATCTTCCATGAAAATGATGAATACTCATATCCATCTCTAGCTTGAATGCTCATAGGATCACATACATCAATGTGTACTAATCCTAAACATTCAGTTGCTCTTGTGCCTTTAGTCGTGAACGACCTTTTGGTTATTTTACCTTCCAAACAAGATTCACAAGTTGGTATATCATCAACCTTTAAGTCACTTAGAGGTTCGTCACTAACCAATCTTTTAATCCTAACAAGGTTAATATGATCTAGGTGTAAATGCCATGGGTAGGTTTCATCTTTTGATAATTTTACTCTTTTATGAATAGGTAACATTGATTCTATGTCAAACAAGTGAAAGATATTAACATGCAAATAGAATAAGCCGTTTTCCAAAGTACCTTTGCAAACAAATTTTTTATTTCTACTAATAATAAAAGCTTCATTAAAAGTAACCAAATTTATTTAAACAAGAAACTGAAATGAAATTCCTCTTGAATTGAGGTACATAATTAACGTCTATTATATCTAAATGCCTATATGAATTTAAACTGATTCTAATTTCTCCCACTGAACTAGCGGACACCAATGCTCCATTGCCTAAACGCAGGTTCAATTCATTCACATTAAGCCTTCTCCTTTCCTTGAACCCCTGTAAAGAAAAACAAACATGATCAGTGGCTCTAAAGTCTAAGATCCAAGAATCCATAGAATCTGCCAAAAAACATGTTTAGAGATAGTTAATATTACCTTTTTCCTTCTTGTTCAGAGACTTTGGGCAATTTCCTTTTCAATGTCACTATTCACCACAAAGGAAACACTTTCCTTTGATCTTGGTTACTTTTTTTGTCTCATTCTTAGAAGGTCCTAGTTGCTTTTTCTTCTATTGTTTCTTGACCTTCTTATGAATCTTAACTGTAGCAACTTTACCTATGGTAAGAATCTCTTGACCCTTGATCTTCACAAGGATTTTCTCAACGCTTTGAAAATCTTGGATCAGGCCTTGCAAGGTGTATTCCTTATTGTTCAAGGTGTAGTCTAACTTGAACTGATCAAAGGAATCTGATAGTGAGTTGACAATCATGTTAATTTTTGTCTCACCATCTATCTCAACAACATTCAGTTCAGCAATGTTAAGATATGTTATGACTTTCATTATATAATCTTTCACAACCTATCCAGGTTTTATCCTAAGATTCATGAAAGCAGTCACTACCTTTCTCTTAGTCGTCTTGGACTTCATAGCAAACATCTCTTCGAGAGACATCATTATATGGGCAGTAGTCTCCATTCCTTCATGTTGTTGTTGTAACACATCAAAGATGATGGCCATAATGTAACATTTAGCCATCTCATCTGAAGACTTCCACTGCTGATACTCATATCTTTGTTTCTTAGTAGACTCATTAGTAGGAGTAGGTTGTTTATGAGTGTACAGAATGAACTTATGCTTTTCGGATTGCAATAAAAGCCAAATTTCTTTTTCCCATGTGACATAATTATCACCAGTTAAAGTATTAACGTTTAGGATGTTGATTGGGGATGAGGTCATGATTTCTGAACAATAACAAAAATTATATATAAGTTAATAAGCACGATAAAGCACTTTCGAATATTTATCTTGAATTAAATAAAATAATTCAATCGTAAAATTAAAAGGTGATCCAACACCCATAAATGTCACGCCTCCTTTGGGAGTTCGCATCATTTATTAGTTGGACTAGGTCCCACCTGATTGTTAACATAACAACCAACGTTTTCAGATATAGCCTTGTAATTTTGTTAACAAGAACTCTTGGGAGGATATTAATAAAATCATATTTAGTGTGTTATCAATTATCGACCTTAAATATATTCCCTCACGAATATCCCTCCTTTGTGAGTAGATATCAATAAGGGTTATTTGTCTTGTCTATCCTGGTAAGGAAGTATCAAGATAAATTCCATTCATGAATGCCCCTTGGGGGGTTATTACACGATACATAAAGCTCAACTAAACTTAGAGGCCGTAGGTGTTCCAAAACACCTTCTCCCACTAAATATTTTAAAGCGTGTGATCGAATTACGTAGAATGATTTACCAAGTTATCTAGATGCCAATTAGATACCTAAACCATTTCGTGAATGTTGATACCAAAAGAGATATATGAGTGTCACTTCTATTCTATATGACATGTTATCAAACAATGACAAACATTGCAATATTTACAAAAATATAAATAACTACAATTTTGGTCCATTCTAGAAAAGCAAGTAAATTAAATATGTCTTGGAATACAAAAACTCCTTCCTAGGTGAACAAGTCTTCACGCGACAATTGTCTGTTTAGACCCCTTGGAAGCCTCTCTTGGGCGTTCGCACCCCATAACCCAATAAAGGGCTGCCATGCGCAGCCAATGGCTTCCATAGGGCTGCCGTGTGCAGCCTATGCCACAACAATCGTGGCCGCGTGCTCATTCGCATGCACGTTTGTTGCTATGGCTCGCACGGTCCCAAACTTGTTTCGGTTGCTTCTAATTCTTCAAACCTTCGAGTCTTAGATACTTGAATGTATTATAGAAGAATTTTAAATAATAAAATATTGTACAATTTTTATTACAATAGCAAAATAAATAAAAAACTTTGCAACCACTAAGAAGGAAATTTCGGCGATGACAGGCCACCCTTCTTTTTACAATCCCAAAGCAAAAATATATTGAACTTCTATAAGCAAAACTGAGCAATAATAAACACATAAAAACATTTATATATCCATACATTCTAATGTAAATATATATACGAATACATGGAGTGTCATCTCTTTCTAAAACATGCATATATACAAAAATAATCCTCCAAGAAGAAAATCAAAGAACAAACAATAATCCTCCAAGAAGAAAATCAAAGAACGTTAGGTCACTTTTAATGTAAAGGCTACTAGTGCACTATCCACTGCAAAACGTTCTTTCTTTCTATTCCTCTTTGCCAAATTTTCACACACCAATCTTTAGAGTTGGATGAATTTATAAAGAGCAAGATCCAAATTCTCTACACTAAAAATTCTCTCTTGGCCGAACTTTCTCCTTAGAATAAGTGCCTTGGCCAAATTTACACCTTAGATTAATTACCTTGGCCAGATTTTTCTTCTGAACTAAGAGTTCAATTTTAGTTCTTTAGTGGAACGAACTAAAATTAAATAGATGGGACCTAAGTGAATCATTTGTTGATTGTGATTGGGTTGTGTCTATTGGAGCTTAAATTTAGATAGCCCGCCAAGATCCCCAATCCATACCAACTTCTATGGATCACTTGATATATTCTACCGGACCAATTTAAGGGTCCATCTATAATTGTATTAAGGCAAGTGAACTTGTTTCTTTTTGTAAGAATATGTCTAGTTCACATGTGAACTTTTTATTAAGGTCCAATGGATTTAATAAAATAAGAAAAATAATATATGGCCCATATACATGTGTTGGACGGCAAGGTTATTAAGAATAGCTTAAATTATATTATTTTTATTTTATTATTCAATTAAATTGAAATTAATTAATTTGTTGATTAATTAATTATTTAATTAAAAGTCCAAATCTTTTTTCCTAATAGGAGATGGTCTCCTAAAATTACACTATTGTTAGTAGTATAATTAATATTAAAGACTATATTTGATAAGTAGGTAAATAAAAGTAGTTACTTATCTAATCAAATTAGGAGGTCTTTAATATGGTTACAAATACACTATTGAGTTGGATTAGGGGTCTTGGTGTTATGATAGAATTCCTTTTTGAAAAGGATTCTTAACCACCAAGTAAATCTACCTAAGGAAAGGATTCTTAACTACCAAGTAATCCTTCTTAGGAAAAGAATTAAATCTCCTAATTATATTCTTGTGAATTTCGGCCAGGTCATAAATATATATAAGAGGATAGAATTCCTTTTAGAAAAGGATTCTTAACTACCAAATAAATCCACCTAAGGAAAGGATTCTTGCCAACCAAGTAAATCAATCTTTGGAAAGGATTTCTGATCCTATATATATATCCTTATGAATTTCAGCCAGCCCCATGATTTTTAGAGTGAAGATTTCCGCCAACCTAAGAGTTTTCTAAGTGAGAATTTTGCTTGGCAAGAGAGAATTTCGAGAGAGAAAATTTGGTATTTTACTCTAGACAAAATTCAATCAACTGTAAAACATAGGGTGAGGAATTCGGCCAAGGAGAAAAGAGAAAAAGAGAACGTTTTTGTTTTCGATAATACACTAGTATCCTTTACATTAAAAGGGTTTTGTGTACAACAACGATGTAGGGAAAAACGGTTTAAAAACACAACGGAAGCGTGAGAAACAATAAAATTAGGGTTTGCATAATTTTTTTTCCTTTTATGCAACGAGAACCTTTACCCTAGATTAATTGATGTATATAAAAAGTGTCGTACCTTTTTCCCGTGACGATTGAACAAGCACTGAATTGATTCCGCAAGATCTTCCAATCTAATCATGAACGTGAATCACCTAGGAGTGTAGGCTCCCTTTCTTTAAATTGTATACTGGAGGATGGAGGCAACAAAATCTTTTCTTTGTTAATTACAAATGTCCTCCAAGAGAAAAGACCAAGAACGTCCGGTCACTTGTGAATTATCAATCAATTTGATTGAAACTCGCCTAAACCTTTATTCGATGTTGTACACAAAACCCTTTTGATGTAAAGTAAACTAGTATACTATCAAAAACAAAAGCGTTCCCATTTTTCTCTTCTTGGCCGAATTCACACACTATTGCTTAGAGTTGATTGAATTTTGTCTAGATTAAAATCAGATTTTTCTCCCTCAAAATTCCTATGATGGCCAAATTCTTCTCTTAAAAAAATAGGGCCTAAGAAGGATTTACTTGGTTGGCAAGAATCATTTCCTTACGTGGATTTATTTGGTAGTTAAGAATACTTATCTAAAAGAAATTCTTTCATTTTGTATACACACATGGGCTGGCCGAATTTCATAGGATATAGATTAGGATCACAAATCCTTTCCAAAGAATGATTTTCTTGGTAGTTAAGAATCCTTTCCTTAGGTAGAATAACTTGGTGGTCAAAAATCCTTTCAAAAAGGAATTCTATCCTTAACCAGGACTCCTAATCCAACTCAATAGTGTATTTGTAACCATATTAAAGATTATAATTTGATTAGATAAATAACTCCATTTATTTATCTACTTATCAAATATAGTCTTTAATATAAATTATACTACTAACAATAGTATAATTTTAGGAGACCATCTCTTATTAGGAAAAAGATTTTGACTTCTAATTAAATAATTAATTAATCAATAAATTAATTAATTTCCATTTTATAAAATAATAAAAAAATAATAATATAATTTAAGCTATTCTTAATAGCCTTGCCGCCCAACACATGTATATGGGCCATATATTATTTTTCTTATTTAATTAAATCTATTGGACCTTAATAAAAAGTCCACATGTGAACTAGACCTATTCTTACAAAAAGAAACAAGTTCACATGCCTTCATTCAATTCTACATGGACCCCTGAATTGGTTCGGTAGAATATATCAAGTGATCCACGCAAGTTCGTGTGGATTGGGGATCTTGGCAGGCTATCTAAATTTAAGCCCCAATAGACAAAACCCAATCACAATCAACAAATGATTCACTTAGGTATGATCTATTTAATTTTAGTTCATTCCACTAAAGAACTAAAATTGAACTCTTAAATAAAGATAGAATAAGTTGATGTTACTCATTCTTACCCTAGACAACCATATTGGAGAAAGTGTATCCTCGTGAAGAATACCAGTAATCGCCAAGAGCTCATAGACCGCCTATAGCTCTCCAAGTTACCATATTTACTCATATGACCACATTTTGAACATGGATATTTTGACTTGTCCAGAACCCATGTTTCAATAGACACTATTGAAAACTTAACGTTAAGATTTAATATCCAATTCCTCAAAACATCCATATGACTGTATTCTACTCTCTTTTAATAAACGGAGCCACGATGTCCATATCTATAAATGAAGTCCTCTATCGATTAACAAATGAATACCACCAAACTATCTAGGATAGACTATACCATATAATCGTACTCATTGATAGCTTCAGTGACAAAACTTGTAACCATAAGTCCATCATTTATCTCAGGATTAAGATAGACTCTCCGATTGTCTTCAAATGAAAAACTTTTATCTATTGACGGTTCTAGATATATCATTTCATTATTATCCTATTCAATGTACCCAGTGCACTAGATTCTTTTGTCCAAAGACACCACACTTTGATGATTTTAGACTCATCATAACACATTTGATCCCACTCAAATGCTAGCAAAAAAATATACAACTTTAACAAGATAAAGGCACCCAACCTTTTATCTTAAGTTGTGATTATTATTCAAGACTAACTAAAGAATTGTGTCTACCTCATACATATCTAGATGTATGAACAATTCTTCTTTTTTCATAGTCTTTTGACCTTAGGATTATTTACTTTTGACAATTATAATAATTAAACTATAAATGCTATAAGATTTGTTAAACTAGAAATCACTTCATTAATATGAAAAGATTGTCAAATACATTATTATATTCTTGCTATCAAGCATAACCCTTACAATCTCCCACTTGCTCTATAGCGAATATGGCATATCTCTCATCCCCGTGTTCTCTATATGCCCATCAAAACTCTTTTGTGGAAGAGCCTTTGTAAAGGGATCCGCTAGATTTTTTGCTGACGCGATCATGGTAATTGTCACGTCACCTCACACAATTTCCCCTAGAAGGTGATACTTTCTTTCAATGTGTTTCCCTCTCTTATGACTTCTTGGTTCTCTCGAATTAGCCACTGTGCCACTATTTTTACAATAGATAGTGATCTGTTTATTCGCATCTGGAATCACTTCCAAGTCAATCAAGAATTGGCTGAGCCAAACAGCCTCTTTTACAGCCTCGCATGCGGTAACTCAGCTTCTACGGTGGAGTCGGCAATACAAGATTACTTGATACTCCTCCATACAACAGCCTATCCTCCAATAGTAAACAAAGATCCTGATATTAATCTCTTGGAGTCAGAGTCTGACTAAAAATCAGAATTTGTATACCCAATTCAGAGTATACAAGCATATAATCTCTCGTTCTCTTAAGATACTTGAAAATATGCTTGACTGTCGTCCAGTGATCAGGACCAGGTTTCGATTGAAACCTGTTAACTATGTCTACAACAAAACAAATATCTGGTCTAGTGCAGAGCATTACCTACATGAGACTTCCAACTGCCGTTGCGTAAGGAACCTTACTCATGAATTGCTCTTCATGCTCATTCTTAGGAACTTGATCATTAGAAATTTTGATTCCATGTCTGAAAGGTAACATACCTTTCTTGGAATCTTGCACGGAAAACCTAGACAAGATTTTATCTATGTATAAAATTTGGGATAATGCAATCGTTCTATTCTTTCTATCTCTTTTGACTTGTATACCAAGAATATAACTTGCTTCTCCTAAGTCTTTCATATCAATTTTTTTTGCTAACCATTCTTTTATTGATGTCAATACACCTATATCATTTCCGTTGAGTAGTATATCATCAATGTAAAGAACTAGGAAAACCAACTTCTTTAATCCTTTTGTATACACAAGGTTCGTCAAGGTTTTGAATAAATCCAAAACTTTTCATGGCTTGATCGAACCTTATGTTCCAGGATTTGGATACTTGCTTCAATCCATATATGGATCTTTGCAACTTGCATACTCTTTCCTCTTGGCCCTTTTAAATGAATCTTTCTGGTTGTATCATTTAGATGCTTTCATCAAGACTTTCATTAAGGAAAGCTGTCTTGATGTCCATTTGCCAAATCTCAAGGTCTAGAGATGCCGTAATGGATAAGAGTATACTAATGGATTTAAGCATGGTCACAGTAGAGAAGGTTTCTTCATAATCGATACCTTCCTTCTGTGTATAACCTTTAGATACCAATCTAGCTTTAAAGGTTTCCACTTTTCCATCCCTTCCTCCTTTCCTCTTGTATACCCACTTGCACCCGATGGGTTTTATCCCTTTAGGCAAGTCTACAAGAGAACAGACTTTGGTTTTGAACATAGATTCAATTTCGGATTGCATTGCCTTTTTCCATTGGCGACAGTCAACATCTTTTATAGCTTCCTTATACATATAGGGATCATCGTCGTCCGGAAGATTCTCTACAGATTCTCCTAGACCGATGTATCTTTCGGGTTGTCTAACAACCCTCCCACTACGATAGGGTATGGTAGATTGTTGATCTTGTGTTGGTATGAAACAAAAAATTATGCTAGGTTGCGAAACCTCTTTCTGAATTGTATCTCATAAAAGCTCATTCAGGACAATTCTACTTTTAGGCACAAAATTACTCAAACAGTCATTTTCCAGAAATTTAGCATTTGTCGAAACAATACTTTAGGATCTGAAGGACTATAAAAATAATATCCTTTTGTTCCTTTTGGATACCCTACAAATATGCATGTTTCTGAACGGGACACCATTTTTTCTTTCTTTCCATTTAACACGTGCGCAGGACATCTAAATATCCTAAAGTGTTGTGAACTAGGCTTTCGCCCGGTCCACAACTCATGCGGGGTTTTAGGAACCAACTTAGATGGTACATCGTTTAGAATGTACATTGCAGCTTTTAAAGCATATCCCCAAAAAGAATTATGGAGCGTTGAATAACTCAACATAGACCTAACCATATCCAAACGAATTCTATTTCTCCTTTCTACCACCCCATTTTGTTAAGGTGTGCCTGGTGCAGAAAACTGAGAAATTATTCCATTATCGATAAGATATTGTTGAAACTCACCAGATAGATATTCTCCACCACGATCGGATCTCAAGATTTTTATGCATTTCTCAAGTTGATTTTCTACATCAGCTTTAAATGCTTTGAACATATCAAAAGCATCCGACTTATGTCTTATGAGATACAAATAGCCAAATCTTGAGTGATCATCCATGAAAGTGATGAAATACTCATATCCACCTCTAGCTTGAATGCTCATAGGTCCACACACATCAGTGTGTATCAATCCTAAACATTCGATGGCTCTTGCACCTTTGGTCGTAAACAACCCTTTGGTCATTTTACTTCCAAACAAGATTCTCAAATTGGTAGATCATCAACCTTTAAGTCACTTTGAGGTCCATCACTTACCAAACTTTTAATCCTGTTAAGGTTAATATGACCTAAGCGCAAATGCCATAGGTAGGTTTCATCTTTTGATAATTTCATCTTTTATGATTAGGTTCCGTTGATTTTGTGTCTAACAAGTGAGATATTTCCATGCAAATAGAATAAACCATTTTCCAATGTACCTTTGCAAATAATTTTGTCATTCTTTCTAATGATAAAATCTTTATTAAAAGTAACCGAATAACCAAATTTATTTAAACAAGAAACTGAAATTAAATTCTTCTTGAATTGAGGTATATAATAAACGTCTATTAAATCTAAATGCCAATAAGATGCTAAACTAATTTTAATATCTCCTACTGAACTAGCAGATACTAACGCTCCATTGCCTAAATGCAAGTTGAATTCGTTCTCATTAAGCCTTCTCTTTTCCTTGAACCCCTTTCTCTTTTCTGTCTTGAGACTTTGGGCAATTTCTTTTCCTATGTCCCTTTTCACGACAAAGGAAACACTTCCCTTTGATCTTGGTTACTTTCTTTGTCTCTTTCTTTGTAGGTCGTAGATGCTTTTTATTCTGTTGTTTCTTGACCTTCTTATGGGTCTTAACAGTAGCAACTTTACTTACGGTATGAATCTCTTGACCCTTGCCTTTCAAAAGGATTTTTTTCTGCGCTTTGAACATCTTGCAACAGGCCTTGCAAGGTGTATTCTTTATTATTTAAGGTGTAGTCCAACTTGAATTGATCTTAGGAATCCTACAGCGAGTTGACAATCATAATTATTTTGGTCTCACCATCTATCTCAGCACCATTCAGTTCAGCAATGTTGAGATGTGTTATGACTTTCATCATGTGATCTTTCACAGCCTGTCCAGGTTTCATCGTAAGATTCATAAAAGCAGTCACTGGCTCACTCTTAGTCGTCCTAGACCTCATAGCAAACATCTCCTCTTGAGACGACATTATATCGGCAGCAGTCTCCATTCTTTCATGTTGTTGTTGCAACACGTCGGAGATGGTGGCCATAATGTAACATTTAGCCATCTCATCAGAAGACTCCCACTGTTGGTACTCATCTCTTTGCAACAGAGTAGATTGATTAGTAGGAGTATATGGTTTAGGAGTGCACAAAATGAACTTATGCTTTTCGGATTGCAATAAAAGCCCAATTTTCCTTTTTCATATGACATAATTATTACCAGTTAAAGTATTATCTTTTAGGAATTTGATTAGGGATGGGGTCATGATTTTTTTTAACAAAAATTATATAAGTAAATAATCACAATAAAGCACTTTCATATATTTACCTTGAATTAAATAAAATAATTCAATCGTAAAAATTCAACGGTAATCCAACACCCATAAATGTCACGCCTCCTTTGGGAGTTCACAACATTTACTAGTTGGACTAGGTCCCACCTAATTGTTAACTTAATAGCCAACGTTTTCAATTTTAGCCTTGTGATTTTATTAACAAGAACTCTTGGGAGGATATTAATAAAACCACATCGAGTGTGTTACCAAGTTATCGATCTTCAATATAATCCCTCACGAATATCCCTCCTTTGGGAGTAGATATCGTTTGGGCTAATTGTTTAGTCTATCCTTGTAAGAAAGTGTCTTGCTAAATTCCACTCATGAATACCTCTTGGGAGGTTATTCATGAAACTTAAAGCTCAACTAAACTTGGAGGCCGTAGGTGTTCCAAAACACCTTCTCCCACTCAATTGTTTAAGGCGTGTGATAGAATTCCAAAAATGATTTACCAAGTTATCTAGATGCCAATTTAGATACTTAAACCATTCAATGCATGTTCATACCAAAAGAGATATATGAGTGGCACTCCTATTCTATATGACATGTTATCAAACAATGACAAAAATTGAAATATTTACAAAAATATAAATAGCTACAATTTTTGTCCATCCTAGAAAAACAAGTAAATTACATATGTCCTGGAATACAAAAACTCCTTTCTTGGCGAACAAGTCTTCACGTGACCTTCGTTGTCCAGACTCTCTCGGCCACGTGAGCTATGCACTGGGGTCTTTATTTGATTTTCATCATGTTTGTCCCGAGTATGAGCAATACCTGCTGGTCCCAAGTAACGCCATTTGATCCCGAGTAACATCATTTGATCCGAGTAGAAACATCATTTAACCAGTCTCGAGTGGGCGTGGACATGCCATAAACCCATAAAGGGCTGCCATGCGTAGCCCATGGCTTCCATAGGGCTGCCGTGCGCAGTCCATGCCACAGCAAACGTGGCTGCGTGCTCTTCACACACACATTTGTTGCTACGGCTAGCACGGTCCCAAACTTGTTCCGGTTGCTCTTAATTCCTCAAACCTTTGAGTCTTCAAAACTTGAGTGTATTACAGAAGATTATAAATAAAAATACTACAGTTTTTTATATATATATATATATATATATATATATTACAACAACAAAATAAATAAATAAAAACTTAGCAACTACTTAGAAAGAAATTATGGCGATGATAGACCACCCTTCCTGTTACAATTCCAAAACAAAATTACATTGAAATTCTAGGACCAAAATTGAACAATAACAAACAACATATAAAACATATATATATCCATACATTCCAATGTAAATATATATGCGAATACCTAGAGTGTCATCTCTTTCTAAAACATGCATATATACAATAAAAAGAAAAAGATTCACGAACACATACATCAATTAATCAAGGGTACAACCTGGCTCTGATACCAATTGTAGGGAAAAACGGTTCAAAAACAGAACGGAAGTGTGAGAAAAAAGAAAATTAGGATTTGCATATAAATAAAACTTTTCCCTTTTATGCAACGAGAACCTTAACCCTAGATTAATTGATGTATATAAAAAGTGTCGTACCTTTTTCTCGTGACGATTGAATAAGTTCCAAATTAACTCCGCAAGATCTTTCAATCCAATCACGAACATGAATCACCAGGGAGTGTGGGCTTCCTTTCTTTAAATTGTATACCTGAGGTTGGAGAAAAACAAAATCTTTTCTTTGTTAGTTACAAATATCCTCCAAAAGAAAAATCCAAGAACGTCCAGTCACTTGTGAATTATCAATCAATTTGATTGAAACTCATGTGAACCTTTATTCGATGTTGTACACAAAACCCTTTTGATGTAAAGGATACTAGTATACTATCGAAAACAAAAAATTTCCCATTTTTCTCTTCTTGGCCGAATTCACACACTATTGCTTAGAGTTGATCGAATTTTTTCTAAAGTAAAATTAGATTTTTCTCCCTCAAAATTCCTATGATGGCCGAATTCTTCTCTTAGAAAAACAGGGCTGGCCGAAATTCTCTATTAATTGCCTTAGAGCTGGCCGAAAATCACACAAACACACACACACACACACACACACACACAGACACACACACACACACATATATATATATATAGCATTATAAATCCTCTCTTAAGAAGGATTTACTTGGTTGGCAAGAATCCTTTCCTTAGACGGATTTATTTTGTAGTTAAGAATCCTTATCTAAAAGGAATTCTATCCTTTTGTATATATACGGGCTGGCCGAATTTCATAGGACATAGATTAGGATCACAAATCATTTCCTAAGAATGATTTACTTGGTAGTTAAGAATCCTTTCCTTAGGTAGATTTGCTTAGTGGTTAAGAATCCTTTTCAAAAAGGAAATCTATGCTCAACCAGGACTCATAATCCAACTCAATAGTGTATTTGTAACCATATTAAAAACTTCCTAATTTGATTAGATAAATAACTCATTTTATTTATCTACTTATCAAATATAGTCTTAAATATTAATTATACTACTAACAATAGTATAATTTTAGGAGACCATCTCTTATTAGAAATTGTTTTTTGACTTTTAATTAAATAATTAATTAATCAATAAATTAATTAATTTCTATTTAATAAAAAAAATAATATAATTTAAGCTATTCTTAATAGCCTTGCCGCCTAACACATGTATATGGGCCATATATTATTTTTCTTATTTTATTAAATCCATTGGACGTTAATAAAAAGTCCACATGTGAACTAGACCTATTCTTACAAAAAAAAAACAAGTTCACATGCCTTAATGCAATTCTAGATGGACCCCTAAATTGGTCCGGTAGAATATATCAAGTCATCCATGCAAGTTCGTCTGGATTGGGGATCTTGGTAGGCTATCTAAATTTAAGCTCCAATAGACACAACCCAATCACAACCAACAAATGATTCACTTAGGTCTGATCTATTTAATTTTAGTTCATTCAACTAAAGAACTAAAATTGAACTACTAAATAAAGATAGAATAAGTTGATGTTACTCATTCATACCCTAGACAACCCTAGTGGAGAAAGTGTATCCTCGTGAAGAATACCAGTAATCGCCAAGAGCTCATAGACCGCCTATAGCTCTCCAAGTTACCATATTTACTCATATGACCACATTTTGAACTTGGATATTTTGACATGTCCAGAAGCCATGTTTCAATAGACACTATTGAAAACTTAACGTTAAGATTTAATATCCAATACCTTAAAACATCCATATGATGGTATTCTACTCTCCTTTAATAAACGGAGCCACGATGTCCATATCTATAAATGAAGTCCTCTATCGATTAACAAATGAATACCACCAAACTATCGAGGATAGACTCTGCTATATAATCGTACTCATTGATAGCTCAAATGATAACATATGCAACCATAAGTCTATCATTTATCTCAGGATTGAGATAGACTCTCCGATTGTCTTCAAATGAAAAACTTTTATCTATTGACGGTTCTAGATATAGTATTTCATTATTATCCTATTCAATGCACCCAGTGTACTAGATTCTTTTGTCCAAAGACACCACACTTTGATGATTTTTGACTCATCATAACACATTTGATCCCACTCAATTGCTAGCAAAAGAATCTATAACTTTGACACGATAAAGGCGCTCAACCTTTTATCTTAAGTTATGAATATTATTTAAGACTAACTAAAGAATTGTGTCTACCTCATACATATCTAGATGTATGAACAATTCTTCTTTTCTCATAGTCTTTTGACCTTTTGATTATTTACTTTTGACAATTATAATAATTAAACTATAAATGCTATAAGATTTGTTAAACTAGAAATCACTTTATTATTATGAAAAGATTGTCAAATACATTATTATACTCTTGCTATCGAGCATAACCCTAACAATCGAATCAAGGTTCATACGAGTTTCAATCAAATTGATTGATAATTCACAAGTTGTCAGACATTCTTGATTTTATCTCCTGGAGGATATTTATAACTAACAAAGAAGAATATTTTGTTTGTTTCCATCCTCAGGTATAAAATTTAAAGAAAGGGAGCCCACACTCCAAGTTGATTCACGTTCGTGATTGGATTGGAAGATCTTACGGATTCAATTCGACGCTAGTTCAATCATAAAGGAAAAAATAGGTACGATACTTTTTATTTACATCAATTAATCTAGTTTTAAGGTTCTCGTTGCATATAAGAAAAAAAAAATTATACGCAAACCCTAATTTTCTAATTTTCTAATTTTCTCACGCTTCCGTTGCGTTTTGAACCATTTTTTCCCTACAATTGTTATCAAAGCCTGGTTTTACCCTTGAGTAATTGATGTATGTGTTCGTGAATCTTTTTCTTTTTAATGTATATATGCATGTTTTAGTAAGAGATGACACTCTTGGTATTCGCATATATATTTACATTAGAATGTATGGATATATATATATGTTTTATATGTTGTTTGTTATTGCTCAATTTTTGTCCTAGAATTTTAATGTATTTTTGTTTGGGATTGTAACAAGAAGGGTGGTCTATTATCGCCATAATTACCTTCTTGGTAGCTGCTAAGTTTTTTTTGTTGTTTTTGTAATAAAAAAAACTGCAGTATTTTATTATTTAAATTCTTCTGTAATACATTCAAGTTTTGAAGACTCGAAGGTTTTAATAATTAGGAGCAACCGGAACAAGTTTGGGACCGTGCGAGCCGTAACAAAAAACGTGCGTGTGAAGAGCATGCAGCCACATTTGTTGTGGCATGGGCTGCGCACGACAACCCTTTTGGTAGACATGGGCTGTGCATGGCAGCCATTTATGGGTTTATGGCATGCGCACGCCCATGGGTAAGGACGAAGGGTGTGCACGCCCATGGGAGGTAGCCGAGGGAGTTCAAACGACGAAGGTCGCGTGAAGACTTATTCGCCAAGAAAGGAGTTCTTGTATTCCAAGATATATGTAATTTACTTGTTTTTTCTAGGATGGACCAAAATTGTAGCTATTTCTACTTTTGTAAATATTACAATATTTGTCATTGTTTGATAACATGTCATATAGAATAGGAGTGCCACTCATATATCTCTTTTGGTATGAACATGCATAGAATGATTTAGGTATCTAAATTGGTAAATCATTATTTGGAATTCGATCACACGCCTTACACAATTAAGTGGGAGAAGGTGTTTTGGAACACCTACGGCCTCCAAGTTTAGTTGAGCTTTAAGTTTCGTGAATAACCTCCCAAGAGGTATTCATGAGTGGAATTTAGTAAGACACTTCCTTACAAGGATATACTAGACAATTAGCCCAAACGATATCTACTCCCAAAGGAGGGATATTCGTGAGGGATTATATTGAAGGTCGATAACTTGGTAACACACTCGATGTGGTTTTATTAATATCCTCCCAAGAGTTCTTGTTAATAAAATCACAAGGCTAAAATTGAAAATGTTGGTTATTAAGTTAACAATTAGGTGGGACCTAGTCCAACTAGTAAATGTTGTGAACTCCCAAAGGAGGCGTGACATTTATGGGTGTTGGATCACCGTTGAATTTTTACGATTGAATTATTTTATTTAATTCAAGGTAAATATTTGAAAGTGCTTTATTGTGATTGTTTACGTATATAATTTTTGTTATTAAAAATAAATCATGACCCCATCCCTGATCAATATCCTAAAAGATAATACTTTAACTGATAATAATTATGTCACATGGAAAAGGAATATTGGGTTGTTGTTGCAAGCTGAAAAGTATAAGTTCATTTTGTATTTTCCTTAACCACTAAACTAATAAATCTACTCAGGAGCAAAGAGGTGAGTATCAGTAGTGGAAGTCATTAGATGAGATGGCTAAATGTACGTTACATTATGGCCATCATCATCTCCAAAGTGTTGCAACAGTAACATGAAGGAATGGAGACTGCTGCCAATATTATGATGTCTCTAGACAAGGATTCATATGGTTGGTAAAGTTGCTACTGTTAAGACCCGTTAGAAGGTCAAGAAACAACAGATGAAAAAGCAACTTAGGCCTTCTTAGAAGAAGACCAATAAAGTAACCAAGATCAAAGGGAAGTGTTTTCTTTGTGGTAAAAATGTTTAAAGGAATAGACTGAATAAGAATGAATTCAACTTGCATTTTGGCAATAGAGCGTTGGTGTCTATTAGTGTAGTGGGAGAAATTAGAATCAATTTAGATTCTAGTACGCATTTAGATTTAATAAACGTTTATTATGTACCTGAATTCAAGAGGAATTTAATTTTAGTTTCTTGTTTAAATAAATTTGGTTATTTGGTTACTTTTAATAAAAAATTTATTATTGGTAAGAATTACAAAATTATTTGCAAAGGTATGATGGAAAAAAGTTTATTCTATTTCCATGGAAATATCTCTCACTTGTTAGACACGGAATCAACGGAACCTAATCATAAAAGAGTAAAATTATCAAAAGATGAAACCTACCTATGGCATTTGTGCTTAGGTCATATTAACCTTAATAGGATTAAAAGATTGGTAAGTGAAGGACCTCTAAATGACTTAAAGGTTGATGATCTACCAACTTGTGAATCTTGTTTGGAAGGTAAAATGACCAAAACGTCGTTTATGACCAAAGGCACAAAAGCCATCGAATGTTTAGGATTGATACACACTGATGTGTGTGGACCTATAAGCATTCAAGCTAGAGGTGGATATGAGTACTTCATCACTTTCACGGATGATCACTCAAGATTTGGCAATGTGTATCTCATGAGACATAAGTCGAATGCTTTTGATATGTTCAAAGCATTTAAAGTTGAAGTAGAAAATCAGCTTGAGAAACGCATAAAAATCTTGAGGTTTGATTATGGTGGAGAATATCTATCTGGTGTGTTTTCAGTAATATCTTATTGATAATGGAATAATTTCTCGGTTTTCTACGCCCGGCACACCTCAAAAAAATTTGGTGGCAAAAAGGAGAAATAAAACTCTATTGGATATGGTTAGGTCTATGTTGAGTTATTCAACGCTCCCTAATTATTTTTGGGGATATGCTTTACACACTGCAATGTACATTCTAAACGATATACCATCTAAGTCGGTTCCTAAAACACCGCATGAGTTATGGACCGGCAAAAGCCTAGTTTACAACACTTAAGGATATTTGGATGTCCTGCGCACTTGTTGAAAAGAAAGATAGAAAAGATGGAGTCCCGTTCAGAAACATGCATATTTGTAGGGTATCCAAAAGAAACAAAAGGATATTACTTTTATAGTCCTTCGGATCATAAAGTATTTGTTTCGACAAATGCTAAATTTCTGGAAAAGGACTATATGAATAATTTTGTGCCTAAAAGTAGAATTGTCCTGAATGGACTTTTAAGAGATACAATTCCACATGAGGTTTTGCAACCAAGCCCAATTGTAAGTTCCGTACCAACACAAGATCAACAATCTACCATACCTCATCGTAGTGGGAGGGTTGTTAGACAACCCGAGAGATACATCAGTCTAAGAGAATAGTTAGAGAGTCTTTCGGACAATGATGACCCTTATACGTATAAGAAAGCAATGAGAGATGTTGATTGTCGCTATTGGCAAAAGGCAATGCAATCCAAAATTGAATCTATATTCAAAAACAAAATCTGGTCTCTTGTAGACTTGCCTAAAGGGATAAAACCCATCAAGTGCAAGTGGGTATACAAGAGGAAAAGAGGAATGGATCGAAAGGTGGAAACCTTTAAAGCTAGATTAGTAGCTAAAGGTTATACACATTAGGAAGGTATCGATTATGAAGAAACCATATCTCCTATGGCCATGCTTAAATCCATTAGGATACTCTTATTCATTACGGTATCTCTAGACCTAGAGATTTGGAAAATGGATGTCAAGACAACTTTCCTTATTGGAAGTCTTGACCAAAGCATCTACATGATGCAACCAGAAGGATTCATTGAAAAAGGCCAATAGGAAAGGGTATGCAAGTTGTAAAGATCTATATATGGATTGAAGCAAGCATCCAGATCCCGGAACATAAGGTTCGATTAAGCCATGAAAAGTTTTGGATTTACTCAAAACCTTGATGAACCTTATGCATACAAAAGGATTAAAGGTGACAAGTTGGTTTTTCTAGTTCTTTATGTTGATGATATACTACTTATCGGAAACGATGTAGGTGTATTGACATCAATAAAAAGAACTGTTAACAAAATAATTTGATATGAAGTACTTAGGAGAAGCAAGTTATATTCTTGGTATCCAAGACATAAAGGATAGATAGAATAGAATGATTGCATTATCCCAAGCTTCTTACATACATAAAATCTTGTCTAGGTTTTCCATGCAAGATTCCAAGAAAGGTATGTTACCTTTCAAACATGGAATTAAACTTTCTAAGGAACAAGTTCCTAAGAATGAGCATGAAGAGTAATTAGTGAGTAAGGTTCCATATGCATCGGCAGTTAGAAGTCTCATGTATGTAATGCTCTGCACTAGACTAGATATTTGTTTTGCTGTAGGCATAGTTAGCAGGTTTCAATCGAAGCTTAGTCCTGATCACTGGACGGCAGGCAAGTATATTTTCAAGTATCTAAGGAGAACGAGAGATTATATGCTTGTAAACTCTGGAGGGGATTTAATTCCCATTGGGTATACTGATTCTAATTTTCTGTCAAATTCTGACTCTAGGAGATCAACATCATGATCTGTGTTAACTATTGGAGTAGGGGCAGTCATACGGAGAAGTATCAAGCAATCTTGTATTACTGATTCCACCATGGAAGCTGAGTATGTAGCCGCATGCGAGGCTGTTAAAGAGGCTGTCTGGCTCTGCCAATTCCTGATTGACCTGGAAGTGGTTCTCAATGTGAATAAGCAGATCACTATCTATAGTGACAATAGTGGAACAGTGGCTAATTTGAGAGAACCAAGAAGTCATAAGAGAGGGAAACACATTGAAAGAAAGTATCACATTTTGAGGGAAATTATGCATAGGGGTGACGTGACGATAACCAAGATCGCGTCAGTAGAAAATCTAGCGGATCCATTTATAAAGGCTCTTCCACAAAAGAGTTTTGATGGGCATCTAGAGAACATTGGGATGAGAGATATGACACATTTCCTATAGAGCAAGTGGGAGATTGTTAGGAGTATGCTCGATAGCAAGAGTGTAATATTGTAATTGACAATCTTTTCATATTACAAAGTGATTTCTAGTTTAACAAATCTTATAGCATTTATAGTTTAATTATTATAGTTGCCAAAAGTAAATAATCATCAGGTCAAAAGACTATGAGAAAAGAAGAATTGTTCATACATCTAGATATGTATGAGGTAGACACAATTCTTTAGTTAGTTTTGAATAATATTCACAACTTAAGATAAAAGGTTGGGCGCCTTTATCTTATCATAGTTGTAGATTCTTTTGCTAGCATTTGAGTAGGATCAAATGTATTATGATGAGTCTAAAATCATCAAAGTGTGGTGTCTTTGGGCAAAAGAATCTAGTGTACTGGGTGCATTGAATAGGATCAAAATGAAATACTTTATCTAGAACCGTTAATGGATAAAAGTTTTCATTTGAAGACAATCGGAGAGTCTATCTCAATCCTGAAATAACTGAAGGACTTATGGTTGCAAGTGTTATAATTTGAGCTATCAATGAGTACGATTATATAGCATAGTCTATACACGATAGTTTGGTGGTATTCATTTGTTAATCGATAGAGGACTTCATTTATAGACATGGACATCGTGGCTCCATTTATTGAATGAGTGTAGAATACCATTATATGGATGTTTTGAGGTATTGGATATTAAATCTTAACGTTAATTTTTCATTAGTGTCTATTGAAACATGGCTTCTAGACAAGTCAAAATATCCAAGTTTAAAATATGGTCATATGAGTTATTACGGCAACTTGGAGAGCTATAGGCGGTCTATGAACTCTTGGCGATTACTGATATTCTTCACGAGGATACACTTTCTCCAATAAGGTTGCCTAGGGTATGAATGAGTAACATCAACTTATTCTATCTTTATTTAAGAGTTCAATTTTAGTTCTTTAGTGGAATGAACTAAAATTAAATATATCGGACGTTAGTGAATCATTTGTTGATTGTGATTGGGTTGTGTCTATTGGAGCTTAAATTTAGATATCCCGCCAAGATCCCCAATCCACGCGAACTTGCTTGGATCACTTGATATATTCTACCAGACCAATTTAGGGGTCCATCTAGAATTGTATTAAGGCATGTTAACTTGTTTCTTTTTGTAAGAATAGGTCTAGTTCACATGTGGACTTTTTATTAAGGTCCAATTGATTTAATAAAATAAGAAAAATAATATATGGCCCATATACATGTGTTGGGCGGCAAGACTATTAAGAATAGCTTCAATTATTTTATTTTTATTTTATTATTTAATTAAAAGTCAAAATCTCTTTCCTAGTAGGAGATGGTCTCCTAAAATTATACTATTGTTAGTAGTATAATTAATATTACAGAATATACTTGATAAGTAGATAAATAAAAGGAGTTATTTATCTAATCAAATTAGGAAGTCTTTAATATGTTTACAAATACACTATTGAGTTGGATTAGAGTCTTGGTGTTACGATAGAATTCTTTTTTCGAAAAGGATTCTTAACCACCAAGTAAATCTACCTAAGGAAAAGATTCTTAACTACCAAGTAATCTTTCTTAGGAAAATAATTAAATCTCCTAATTATATTCTTGTGAATTTCGGCCAGCTCATAAATATATATAAGAGGATAGAATTCCTTTTAGAAAAGGATTCTTAACTACCAAATAAATCCACCTAAGGAAAGGATTCTTGTCATCCAAGTAAATCCTTCTTAGGAAAGGATTTGTGATCTTATATATATATATATATATATATATATATATATATATATATATATATATCCTTGTGAATTTCAGCCTGCCCTATGATTTTTAGAGTGAAAATTTCTACCAAACTAAGAATTTTCTTAGAGAGAATATTGCTTGGCAACAGAGAATTTTGAGAGAGAAATTTTGGTATTTTACTCTAGACAAAATTCAATAACTCTAAGACATAGGGTGTGGAATTCGGCCAAGGAGAAAAGAGAAAAAGAGAACGTTTTTGTTTTCGATAGTACACAAGTATCCTTTACATCAAAAGAGTTTTGTGTACAACATGGATTCAAGGTTCACGCGAGTTTCAATTAAATTGATTGATAATTCACAAGTGGTCGGTCGTTCTTGATTTTTCTCTTTGAATATATTTGTAACTAACAAATAAGAAGATTTTGTTTGTTTCCATCCCTAGGTATACAATTTAAAGAAAGGGAGCCCACACTCCAAGGTTATTCACGTTTGTGATTGGATTGGAAGATCTTAAGGATTCAATTCGACGCTAGTTCAATAATCATGAAAAAAAAGGTACGATACTTTTTATGTACATAAATTAATCTAGGGTTAAGGTTCTTGTTGCATAAAAGAAAAAAAAATCATAGGCAAACCTTAATTTTTTTTTTTATCATGCTTCTGTTGTGTTTTGATTTTTTCCTTGCAGACCTCTCTGACCTCAACGAGAAATTGGGAAAAACATTGAATAAGGTGGAAGGAGAAAAGAAGGTGGTTGTATAAGACTTAGCCATACTCGTTAAACTTTTGAAACAATTTGAGGAAGCGTACGAGAGAAATAATAGAAAACTCTAGATAGAACTTGAGAAAAAATCGAACATTTTAAAGGAAATAAAGGAGGCACTTAGTACGAAAGAGGAGGCCTTGAAGGTTGCAAGAGTAAAGGAGTGTGATTACATAACTCAACTTGATACGATCGAAGAGGAGGTCAAAGCACTCCGAGCACAACGTACAAAGGAACCACAAAGAGAAAACAAAAGAGGGAGTTTTTCTCAAACTCATGTTGCTTGATTCTTTTATTATGAGAAAGGTCACATTGGGGCTCAATGTTCCAATTTTGAGGATAATAGAAGGAAATGTCAAAAGACCCCATAAGTGGTTAAACAAATTTGGGTTAGGAAGGATTTATTGGGGAAGTATAGAACCAATGGGAATGGAATTGTTGAGGAAAAATTGGCATCCATTTGGGTTGTCAAAAGGAAGCAATCTTCCCATTCGGTCAACCCACCTTCAGTTGAATCTGGTTCTATTCCACACATATAGAGTCCTTGTTCGTTCGAGTAGGTTTTTGACGTCACAATTTGTTCTCTTTATGCTTAAGTTGTCTTATGTTTGGAATTCATTTGTTGTACTATAGTGAGACAGGGGGGGCCTTTTAGGATGAAGAAAACTCATTATGATGTCTTTTGATTAATTGCTTTGAATTTTTAGTTTGTGCTTATATTTCTTTTAGATGTGATTATCAAGTAATGCAAGTCTTTAAAAAATAGCTGTGGAAATTTGATGCAGGGAGGACAATTGGATCAGAGGAAGGTTAGTAGATGAGGCAATCTAACTATGGAGGTTGGAAATGCGCAGGTATCACAAGAGCTTCACCTACACGGCACCCACGCATTTACAGGAAGAAAAATGCATCAGGATATTGCGTAGGTTGTGAGTTGGGCGAGGCCCCAGTAAGACCAGCGCACTCTTCGTGCCTACAAAAGACACATCACTATTAAAAGTGTACTCTAGCACTTTCAAATGGTTTTCTTTGTTTCCCCTCTTCTCTTTAAAGGAAATATCTGTTTCCACAAGTAATCCAAGACCAAAAGAGGTACGTTCAAGTCTTTTGATTCATAATTAAATGCTTGCAACTTGAATTTCACCCTTCTTCTACCTCTTGCAACTACGATTCATTCCATATAGTATCATGTCTTATCCAAGACCTACATGTTCATGCTAAATTATAGTAGGATAAGAATGAAGGGTTGTGCATTTGTTATTATTGCTTGCATTTTGCGTAATTGGTGAAATTAGAATAAATGTGAACTTTGATATGATAAAATCAGTTCTAGGGTTTGAATTTTTTTTCTCCAAAATGTGAAAATATTTGATTGTGTGTTGGGGCAGAGTTGTTAGGAATTGCATGTTGAAATATTTGGACTAAAATGTTGCTTAAAAGTAGGATGAACAATTTTTTAGGGATCTTATTAACGAGCTTTATGCAGAATCACCAGATGTGCGGTCTTAAATAAAAAGACCCGCGCACAACCCCGTGCATTGCATGCCTAATTCCTAAAATTTTTCTTCATCCTTGCTTCATGATTGTCTCCTTCATGTGTAAATAATTATTCTTGTCCTATAATAAAGCTATTTTATTGAATATGTCATTCTGAACCAAGCACTTGGCTCAAAAAGAAAGTCAAAAGAAGAAAAGAGCTCGAACCCCCACTGTTCCTCAGTGCATTTAGAATGAAGACTTCCAAATCAGGCTTGAATTCTTCAAAGGAGGAGCAGTTATTCCAGAATAAGGGATTAATTTAGAAGAGTTAAGAAACACGAATGTTTTCCTTACAGTTGAGCACTGGGGTTGGGAAACATTTGGCTCCACTCCAACCAGGTACAATCGGTCGTTGATGACAGAATTATAAGCAAGTATGGTGCCAGATTACTTTAAGTAACACTCGGCAGTGATAGTAACAGGTGTCGAGGTGAATTTGAGCATTGACGACATCCTGGACTATTACAGCGCTTGGCTTGCAAAAGATCAAGAGAGTTTGCTTATAATGCAATATGGTGTTACTTGGAACGATATTTTCGTTAGGCAGAATGTTGATTTTGCAAACTCATTAGTAATTCAGCCTATGGAGTTTTGGGTCACACCAGACTTCTACATCTAGCACAGTAATCTGGAGAATAAGCTAGGCATGTGGAACATATTCATATCACATTCAATTAGGCCTAGATCACATAGGACCACAGTACCATTTAAGGTGGCAACCATCCTTCATTGCTTCAAAAACAATAAGCTAATTAATATGGGCTCCCTTATCAAATGGGAAATAACACAGCTTGGACGGATGAGGGTAGAAAGACAACCACTCATCTTCCCTTGTCTCATTACAGATTTGTGCAGAAGAGCAGGAGTTGAAATGGGAGTGGAACATTTGGATTAACCCCCAGAAAATATTGGAATAACAACTTGGACTAGTCTAATAGTGCAAAGAGACCTCACTAGTGATAGGAGAAGGACAGGGAAGAATAAGAGTACCTCAAGAGAAGAGTCGAACAGGGAACACTAGGAGCAGCCAGAAGACATGGATTTTGAACAAGAGCAATATAATTCAGGACAGGGAGTCCCTGATTCAGAGGTAGGTAACAATAATGCAGTGCCATAGTAGACTTTAATTTCTAAGATGGAAGGCCTAGAGGAATCCATGGATACAATGAACTTAAACATAGAAGATCTATGGTCCAATATTACGAACTTAAGGAAGGAACTGAAGGTCATTCCTTATGAAAGGCGTAACAAGAGATCCACTTCTTTAGTCTTCCCTATTAGAGGACAAGTCATCGATCCATATGTTGCAAAGCTCAAAGCTGCACAAGAGATATCTTGACGAGAGGCTGAAGAGAGAGCTAGAGCAGAGAGAGATTCGAAGGAAAAGGGTATACAGAGAGAAGTTAGGGCAGAGTCCTCTGATGATGAGTGATTTCCAGCTGAACATTGTCTTTGCATTACTATAGACTTTTATTTGTTTAGTGTTGTTACTTTTATTCTGAACTTATTACTAGTTAGAATTCTTAGGGCTGTTATTATTTTGATTTAATATAATGTTTTATTGGTACCTTTCGGATGTTTTAGGCATAATTTGTGTGAGAGAGTTGTGTGGTTTGAGATAATTGATATAAATTAATTAACCCTTATGATTATGTTGTGCTTCAAGGCTAGGATCTTCATCTCTTGGTTCGACACACCGGCCACTTGCAAGTGTAGGAGAGACGAGCAAGCCAGGAGTGCCCATAAAAAGGGAAGAAACCTACTCAAGTTATAGACCAATGAATAATCGCATCGGTTTTATCTCTCTAACTCAATTCCAATTTTGAACATTACCCCTTGAGTTTTAATAAATTATGCATATGAATGGATGTGAATAGTTAATTGAATATCATTTTGGGGTATTATGTGGATTCTTTTAAAGGAAACTTGCTTATATGTATTTTGCTTCTGCAAATTTTGAGCTTATTGATTATTTCATTTTTGTTTAGAAGAGCTGTAGGTTTTTGTGGATATGCATAGTTTTTATAGGTTAATTTTTGATATAGCCCAACTCTGTTCTAGGATTTTGGAATTATTGCATATATCATGTACATGTTTTGGTGCATATAATGGGAAACTAGTTTGGGGATTGTTTTACCTCGATGCCACCAATTTTAGATGAATTAGGATGAAATTGCTTGCTTTGGAAATGGTTAGTGATTTTGGATGCTTGCGCTTACATTTTAATATTGTATCTAATTGCCTTAGTTTAGGTATGAGCCATTTTATAGAGTCTTTTGTTGGTTTTGAGTCATGTTAGGTGTGTGCCGCTAGGCCGGACTCTCTAGTCTTCAACACTGAGGACAATGATGGGTTTTGGTTTGGGGTTGTAGACGCCTTGTTGAGTCATCTTTTTATTTGTCTTGAGTCTTTTATTTGTCATTTTTGGTTCAAATTTTTCGATTTTGTCGCGACAGCTAAATTTTTTGAGCTTTAACTAGCTTGGATGTGATGCCTTAAGCATGTGCTTCTAGCGAGTCTATACTTGCATTGAGAGCTTATGTACAAATCTTTGTCACTCGTAGGTTTTATTTGCACTATCATGAGTTAGTCCCATCTTTTGTGTGTTTGAATTATGGGGTCTCGGTACTCTTACGCCTTGTTCTAATAATGGAGACATCCGTGAGTTCACAAACACAAACCATTAAATTGCACATTGAGTATTAAATTCTTACTATTCTTTAAACACTCTCCTCATCATTGGTGTCACATGCCATAGGACAAAAATCTCATACATATGGTAGATTGCTTATTGGATGCATTCATTTCCTTGAGAGACTAATTATGGAAATGATCTTAGGCAATGTGTGCATTTAACTACTTAAAAGGCTTAAACACATCCTTTATCTCTTATGTGTGCATCATAGCCAAATTTGCGGCCAGACACTTACCTTTAATTTGTAACCAAATTGTAACGATATAACCATAGCCAAACACAAGCCTACCCTTATTGCCAATCATGTGGGGTGTGTGTGTGCTGTATGGGTTGGAAATGTGTAAGCTCTAAGCGAAAATGACATGTTTTTAGGCAACAATTATTTGTGTATGAAATGGCTGAACTTGTAAAAGTGCCAAAAATTTGCACTTATGAGCTTGATTGTCAAAATGTAATATGTAAGTGTGCAAAAAGAAAGAAAAGAAATGAAATTTCAAAAAGGAAGAAAAGGCAAAGAAGAAAAGAAAAGTGCCTTGGAAGTAATGTCAAGTACTCACAATGTGGAGTCTAAATTTTGAAACACAATGTGTGTATGAAAAGAAATGCCTTGTTGCTAAAGTGTGTGAAAGTGTAATAAAGTGTTGTGTGGGGTGTGTAAGTATATGTTAGCATGATTGGTGATTTTTGAACTCAAAATTTTCCCATTTATCTGTTTACTACATCTAACCCCATGTCCCCATTATAACCAAAAGGGAAAGTCCTATTTTATTTGTGCTATTTCTTGATTGGGAATGTTTGTTGAAGCTTGATCTTTCACGTTCATGGCATAGTGAATCATTCCTAGGCGAGTTCACAAACATTATCGGTTGTTTAATATACATTGTATGCAATGCATTATATTCCATGCATAAAGTCCATCATTGCATACCTTGAATGAGTGTGAACATAGGGCACTAAGTGGAAAGAGAAGAGTGAAACCGGGTAAGGATTAGAGTCAAAGCGAATTATGCTCAATGTGTGGGAGTGAGTAGCTCCCGATATGAGAGCACTCTTAGGTGTGGGATTCATGGTAATGTGAGTCTTCCTCAAGTTTCTTTGAGTTGTTTTAGATTACTTTCAAATGTTTACTTCTCTCTATCACACATCCTTGCATCTCATCACCGGTTAGACATGCGGCTTATTGAATTATTTGCTTTTGAGTCTAGAAAAGTCATAGATCGAGTTTTGTTTTTTAATTGAGTCTTTGTTTTGTTTTAAGTTTGCTCGAGGATGAGCAAAGGTTTGGTTTGGGGGTATTTGATCATGCCAAAATTGTTATATATTTTGGCCCTCATTTCCTTAACCATTATCTCGTTTTCAGGTATTTTTATGTCTCTTATGGCTCTTTATTTATGCTTTCATTTTACTAGGTATATTCTGGATAATTAGATAAAAGATGCGGTTTTGTGAAAAAAAGGTAAAAAAGTTGATGAAGCAGCATCAGGTCTGTGTGCTGGTCTAGCAGGGGTCCCAACCCGCGCATAACCCGCGCACTATGAAGAAAGTAGAAGCCAGACCAATGCATGGATCTACACCCGCGCATTATCGTGCAAGTGTCTGTGCATTCCTTTAAATCTAGGAGCTGAAATTGAAGCTTCAGGGCAATAGGTGCGTCTACAAACATGCGTCATCGTGCAAGTGTCCGTGCATTGCACTTAAACCGAGAGATGAAAATCAGGGCACAAGGTATTTACGCGGGTCTCTACCCCTATATTTCTAGCGATAGGTTGCCACATCAATAGTTTTCAGCCATTTTGAAGGCTCCTATAAATAGAATCCATTCTATTATGTGCAATACACCCATATACCCATTCACAACCCTTTTCTCTCTCTAGATCTATGAATTCTTCTCTCTCCAAAACCCATTTAATTCACACATCATCCATACAACTACTCAATAAAAAGAATCAAGGAGATTATTTTGGAGCTTCAAGAAGGATCATATATGGGTTTACTTATATTCTTTTCTCCTTGTTTCATTCTTGTAATAAACCTGAGTAGCTAAACATCTCACTAAAGGATTGATGTGATTTATTTGTGATCATGGGTTTGTAATTAAATTCTATACTTATCAATTGATCTATATAATTTATTTCATTCATTGGTTGTTAGTGAATCCAAGGATGATTTGCATTTGATTGTACCCTCCTTTATTTGCAAGCTATCTAAGAATAGATTATAGTAGAGAATTGAGTATACCCTTTATTTAATTCTCTTAGCTCATTTGAATGGAAAGATTGAATTAGAGTACCCTCCTCTATTTAAGTCCGGACTTATTAATCTCTATCCTTATCTAATCTCAATTGTGTGACCAATTATATACCCTCTAGATTGTTTGCTTGAGAGAGATTAAGCACTAACTTTATACCCTCTAGGCTGGTGAATTTGTTAGGAGATTAGTCCTTATTTGATAGATGAACATTTACATGAGTAATCACATATGGGTAATCAATACTATACCCTCTCGATTGACTACTCACAAGGGATATACAACCAAGATATACCCTCTAGATTGGTTACTTTGGATTAATGAGCATTAATAAGAATTCATGCACACCCATTGTTGCAGGTTGAATCCATCATTCACATAGTCCAATTATCATACATCTTCATTTACTAGTTGCATTTCTAGTTATTTAGACTTGTTTTTGTCTTAAACATGTTTGATTCAAAACATCATTTCTATTGCTTTTCTCACATATTAGCTTAGAGTATAATTTGATCATTTACGCATAACAGGATCTCTATGGACGATACCCATACTTGCTACTATATTCTTATCAATTATGGGTGCAAATAGGGTTTTACAAATTTTGTTTGACAAGCTATTTTACATATACAAAATGGCACTTGTCATAAGGTTTCAAAGCCTCTGCACCTGTTTCTCAGGCTCGAGAGGGTACTATAATTTCATAGGTGCACACTATCACAGACCAGACCAGACTCTTCCAGCGATGCCCCTAACCACTTCCGCTTTTAGTCAAGATCTACCTACTTTGTCGACTCTCCCAGCTGCTCCTATTTTTGAATCCTCATATCCTCCTTATTCAAGTAACTCTCATGTTGATCCCTTCTACATGCTTCGATCGATATCAGTTGGTGACGGGTACTAGAGGGAAGCCAACTGCTAGTATCTGCGAACAGATCCGTATGATCTTCAATAATGAAGTTTTGGTAAGTGCTTTCTATATTGTCTTTTGCCTGCGTTTTTGCCAGCTTTCCTAATTCTTACTTCCTTTTTCAGGTGTTGGAGGATCTAACTCGAGTTTTAGCTGATGAGAAGATCCTGGCCACTAAGATATCTCGGCTAAAAAAGGCTCTTACAGAGAAGGATAACGCTATTAAGTATTTTTCTGCCAGTGCCTCCAGAGTTAATTAGTACGAGGAGAAGTTGAAGGCCTATGATGTGACTGAGGTTGCCCCAAGGAAAACCTTATCCAATATTCAGGGCAGGTCTTCTGCAGCCGTGACAACTCTTATAGAACTCACTATAAGGAATGCTAAGTTAGAGAATAGGGTCGCCAAGACAGAGTTGTGAAGTGCTGAACTCGAGTCAATGGCTATATGTCTGAAAAAGTAGCAAAAGAAATTTGAAGAGGAGACCCAGATTGCCTAAGACACCCTTACCTCTACTTAGCAAATCATGCTTGAGGCGCAGCAGGCATCTGAGGAAACTTGGATCCACTAAGAGCACCTAGCGAATGACCTTGAGCAGCAACAATTCAGTATGGATGTGCTATCTCAAGAAGCCAGGTCAGCCTTCAAATTCCATAATATAGATTAGTATAAGAGATCCCCAACCTTTGATGTTATTCCCTGAATTCGAGAGAGGGATGGCCACAACTCGAGCATTCTTTAGCGACATGGAGAGGTCCTCAGAGGAGGCTCAACGAAAATGGGACAAGACTATTAAGAGGCATAAGAACGAGTCCTAGAAGCTATAAGGAATCAAAGGATCAAGTGGAAAGCCTATTGCAAATCCATCAGGAATGATCCCTATCATAAGCATCTAGAGCTTCCTTTCAAGTCTTTCCTAGTGGTTTTCCATATCGATGAAGAGAGCAGTGCCCTGACCAAGAGGGTTGATGTTTGCCCCTTGCCAGACACATACTATTCTCTATTCATGTCCAATGACCTAGAATATCACATCGCCTAGCTAGATTTTAGAGACCTTAACCAAGGCTATAGGGGTGGTGACCTTCCTCCTAGTGGATCTGGGCCTGGAGGTCCTTCTAGTACCCTAGATGCTTAACTCTCTTTCTTCGCCTTTTGTCAACATTACTTATGTAATTTCTATTTTGTAATCTCTCCATTTTTGATATAGTTAACATCATTTTAGTATATATATATATATCTTTTTTTTTTCTACTTAAGCGGGTTGCTTAGAGTGAATTGGACTTTTAATTGCATAATTGGGATAACCCAGGACCTAGGCAAGATTAAGTAACTAAGTAAAAACTGGGTGATTTATGAATGGTTATAGCCGCTTGTTAACTTGAACCATGCATGTCCAACCATGCCAAGTTAATTTTTTCGGTTACGACCACACCCTTTCATCTAGCATGAATGACGTTGTAATTTGATCCAATTGTTATGTTGAACCGAAATAACTATCTCTGACTAAGCGTTTTTACCTTTGTCATTGTCTTAAGTTAGCTAGAACTGTGCATATTACCTTACACCGAGCTAACTGACTCGGCTGAGACCGTGCTAGTGCAATTGGTTGTGACCACTTCTTAGTCAGTTATCTGTTTTTAATCACGCCCGGTTTGGATGCACCACTGTAAACCCGGTATCTCTAGCTTGACTAGGATTTATTAGCCCAAACCGTATTAAGTCTATTATCCCAACTTTAACCAAGCAACTTCGTCTGGCAGGGTTTGTCATAACCCTTTATTCGAGCAACAATAGAGAGACCACTTATGTTAACTGATCGATTACTCGAACCCCTGATCAATTCGTTACTCCTATTTTCATGCAAGAATTACTCTTTTATAGCCCATTTAGATGGTATCTAGTTTACAAACTCTTTTCTTTTATCTATAAATTAAGTCATTGGGACGTCTCATAATTGTCTTTTTATCAAGGTTCGTTGCAATAGGGCATCTTATACTTTACTGACTTCACAGGCGTTAAATACTTTATTTATGATTGTTTTGAGAAGAAATACTTATGTCTCATCCAACTCTTGGCACATCCCATCAAGTGTTTATGACCTAAAGGAGCCCAACATTGCTTTATTACACCCAGTTTGTTTCGATGAGTGGACACTGCATTTGTAACATGTGTTTTTGGCCCCCTCACTGGCCTCTCGGGAGCTCCTATCGGCACTGAGCGACTTCTAGGTGAGTCGAGATTGCTTTTATATATGAAAACTAGTTTAGAGCACTATTCTTGACATTTGAAATTGTTCCCTCAAAGGGGTTTTTATTAAATGCTAAAAAGAAACTTCAAATAATCAGCTAACAAATCGAATTTATCTCTGAACTAAAATGAAATAAAAAACTCCTAAGGGTAAAACATCTTTAAGTATTGAACATTGCATGGCATTGGTAGCTCACTCCCTTCTGGTTGGGCAAGGCGGTATACTTCATGGCCGGCCAACCCTTCCACTTGGTATGCCCCTTCCCATTTATCCACCAATACCCCAACTGATTTATCTCTCATATAGGTGATACCGTACTCAGAACTAGATCTCCGAGCTAGAATTTCCTTACCTAGACGTGTGAGTTGTAATATCTGGCATCCCTTTGTTGATAAGCAGTGTTCCTTACCCTCGACATATCCCTTTTTTCCTTAACCCATCTAAGTTCTATTCTAGCATTTCCATATTTGCTTCAGGATGGAACAGTTGCACCCTTGGTGAATTAGGAGCTATTTCAACTGGAATCGCTGCCTCCGTTCTGAACACTAGTGAATAGAGGGTCTCTCATATTGAAGTCCTTTCCGTGGTTTGATATGCCTATAGAACTTCATGTAGCTTTTCTGCCCGGTTCCCTTTGTTAGCATTCAGTTTTGTCTTTTGGGTATGCTTAATTATCGTGTTTATTGATTTTGTCTAGACATTGGTCTGAGGATGAACTAGTGTAGCATAATAATTTATTATGCCAAAATCCTGACACAAGTTGTCATTGTCGTTGTCGAACTAGGTCTCGTTGTCTTTGACTATTGTATTTGGGATGCCAAACCGACAGATGATATTTTTCTTCATGAAATCTGCTTTGTTAGCTTCGGTTATTTGCACCAGCTCTTCTGTCTCGACTCACTTTGTAAAGTAGTCCATGGCTACAATGGCGTGCTTCGCTATTTCTTTGGTTGTTGTTGGCATCGAGCCAATCAAATCTAACCCCCACATGGCAAATGGCTATGGTGACGACAGGTTCTTCAACGGCTCAATGGGCCTCTTGATGTCATAAACTATTCTCTAGCAGCCACCACATTGATCCTCTAGAAGCCTTATCTGATAGTCTTATACACTAGGCTTTTACCTCTGGAGTTGTTCCCACACACTTCTCCATGGATGCTTTTTAATATCTGTATGCCTTCTAATGATAAAAGTACCTTTATAGGGCTTTTAAAAATTCTCTCATGTATAATTCTCCTCTGACTATTGAGCACCTGGTTGCTCTTTACCTGAGACATTTTGCCTCGGTTACTTCTATCAAGAGCATTCCAATCTCTAGGTAATCCTTGATCGGGGTCATTCATGTCGTATGTTTTCTTCAACCGCTCATGCCTCAAATACTTCATCTTGATCCTCAAAGCTCGGTCTCTTGAGGTAAACAACTGGAATGCTCTTTGACCGTATACTGATAGTAGCCGACACAGGTATTGACAAAGCGTCTTCCTTCTCATTCTTCTCTCTCGAGATCTGAGTAATCATGTATACCTTGCACCTTCCATGCAATATCCTGGCTATCCCTAGATACATAGCCATGCTACTATCCTTGGCCTAATATTCATCTAGGATTTGGTTTACCACCACCTGCGAATCATTGAATATCTCCAACTCATCTGCCCCTAGCCCTTGCAAACCCTAAGTCCTACCAAAAGTGACTTTTAATAGGCCATATTGTAGGTGGATTTGAAGTCAATCCATAGAGTACATTCTACCTGGTCACCTTATGAGGTAGATATGACTATCTCAGCCTCGTTGCCTTTGGGTGTTTGACAATCCATCCACTTATAGTTACCAAATGAATTTTTCCTTTTCTTTCAACATCCTGATCACCTCGATGTTCGATTCAGCGAACTTAGTAATCAAGTCGACTACAACTTGTCCCTTTATTTTGGCTCTTGGTAGATATGTTATGCCAAATTCACTCAGATCCATTGCTTATTTGGTCAACCTCTTAGATACCTCAGGCTTTGACAGCATTCGCTTCGGTGGGCAGTCTGTGTAGACCTCAATCTTGTGGGATTGAAATTATGGTCTCAGCTTCCTCATCACAGTCACAAGTGCTAGTGCCATCTGTTTGTCTGGCGAGTATCTAGTTTGCAAAACTTTGCTTGTGTAATAAACTGGCTAATGTACACCCTCATCTCGCCTGACTAGCACTAACTCCGTTGCCACAGTTGTCACTAATAGGTATAGGTAGAGAACTTATCCGTCAAGGAGTTTAGATAGAATGGTTGCTATAGCTAGGTATTCCTTGATATTTTTGAATTCCTGCTCACACTCGTTATTCCATTCTACTCTCTTGCCTTTCTTGATTGTCCTAAAAAAGAGCAGGCACTTGTTTTTTGATTTGCTTATGAATCGGTTCAGAAATGCTAAGCAGCCTGTCAACCTCTGAATTTTCTTATACGTCTTCGAAGAACCTAATCTCCTCCAATGCCTTAATTTTTTTCGTGTTTACTTCGATTCTCTCTAGTTAACTTTAAATCCTAGGAATCTTCCCCGAGGGTACCCTGAACACACACTTCTTTGGATTGACTTTATGTCGAACCTTCGTAACACTCTGAATGTCTCCTTGAGATTTTTGGCATGTTTTTCGGACTTTGTGCTCTTTGTCAGCATGTCATTCACATACACCTCAATATTTCTACTGATATGTCGAGCGAACATCTTATTTACCATTCTCTGGTATGTCACCCCTGCATTCTTGAGACCAAATGGCATAACTTTGTAGCAGTAAAACCCATTATCAGTTGTGAAGGATGTTTTGTCTTCATTAGGATTGAACAATCATATCTGGTTGTATCCCAAGTAAGCATCCATGAAGCTCAATAATTCACGACTGGCTATTGCATCCACTAGCTAGTCAATCTGAGGCAAGGGGAAGCTATTCTTCGAATAAGATTTCTTAAAGTCAGTGAAATCAACACATATCCTCCACTGTCCATTCTTTTTTTTTACTAGCACCACGTTGGCAACCCATTCAGGGTACTTTACTTCCCTTATGGATCCTACTACCAACAACTTCTCCACTTATTCTTTGATTGCCTTGCTTTTCTCGGGGTTAAATTTACTTCTCTTATGATTGACCGATTTTCATGAGGGTCAATTGCTAAGTAATGGGAGATTATTTTCAAATCGATCCCAAACATATCTTTATGTTTCCATGCAAACCCATCTTTGTATTCCTTTAGTAAGTTGACCATTTCATCCTGAACTTGCTCTGTCAGCCGAGCCTCGAGCTTTATATTCATTTTGGGATTAGTATCATCTACTGCAACCTCTATGGTTGGTCATCTTCCTAGTTTTTCCCATCTATCGGAGATGTTTCCCTCGGGTCTAGGTTGAACTGGGTTGGTGTTTCTGCTCTAGCTTCTACTTCATCAATTTTCAGGTCTCCATCTTTCCCAAATGTGTATATCTACATTACCCTCGGTTATGCTATTTCCCTGTACAAGACTAAATTCATATTTCTTACCCATTATTATGAGCTTTTCATGATGCCTACTCCAACTTCAATTGAAAATTTCACTGTTAGCACGTAGGTGGCAGTTATAACTTTTGTCTTCTTCAGGAAAGTTCGACCCAACAAGGCATTGTTTGGCCAACTCTCTACATTCACAACCATAAAATCTAATAATACTGTCTTGGTACAGGGGAAACTCCCAATCTTTGCAGATAATTTCACTATTTCCAATTATCTTACTTCTGCTCCTCTAAATCCCCTAAATGGGACTCTGAAGAGCTTAAGGTCTTTTATTTACAACCCGAGTTGATAGAATACTTTCATGTTCAAGATGTTTGTTGAGCTCCCATTATCGATCAGTACTCTTCTCACTTCCCTATGCCCCATACGAACTGACACGACAATTGTATTATTTGGCTTCACCTCTGATCCATGTGTGTCTGCCTCAGTAGAGACTATGGGATCCCATCCTTGTTTCAACCTTTTCTGTTCGGGGCCCAACAAATTGACCTCTAAATTCCTCTACCCATTTATGGCTTCTCTGACCCTGATCATTCATTCTCGACTGCTAGCCCTGGTGTACGGTCCACCAAAGATGGTGTTAATTACCCTGCTATCTGGATTTCTTCTATGGCTCAAATGGTTTCTATCACGTTCCTCCATTGGGGTGTCCTTGTATCGATCATCTCCACTTCTAAGGATCATGTTTTTGAGGTGTCCTTCTCTGATCAGTTTTTTTGATGTAGTTCCTCAACTTATAACACTTACAGGTTTCATGGCCATTGTCCTGGTGAAACCTGTAATATTTGATGGTGTCTATCCTTGCAAAGCCTGATTGTTTTTGGGGCTTCCTGTACAAATTCTTATCCTTTAACACATTTTTAGGTCTCTTCTTGCCTTCTAGCCAATGGGGTAAAATTGTTGTATTGCTGCTTGTAATGCTTGCCACTTTTGTAGTCACCTTTACGTTCATCCTTGTCCTTTCCCCTATTGCTCTTTTGATCCCCTTTGCTACTATTTCTTCTAGCTGCCATCCTTATGTTTTTTGGCTACTCTCAGGTCGACCCTTATGTATAAGTTCTCCACCATGGGCTATCTGTTCATCCTCTTCCCATGGTGTATCCTCTCATATAGTCTACCATACTCGTGAACGTAGTCGGCATCTTTTGCTTAAAACTTATGGTTAAATAGTTGTGTTTGTAAACTATTAACGAGTGCTGACACTGCCGCATCATCATTGGGATCCTGCACTTCAGACACTTCTTGTGAGAATCTAGTTAGGTAATCCTTCAACTTCTCATCCTTCCTTTACTTTAAGGTCGATTAACCGATATGGACTTCCTTTGCTATAAATTTCCCATAAATTGCCTTGGTGAAGCTTGTATCAATTCCTCAAAGTTTAGGACAAAGCCTGCAGTCAATCCTCAAAACAACCTGGATCCTTGATCTCCCAAGGTCCGCAGGAGCATTCGACGCATAAGGGAATCATCATAATCATACTATGCCATTGCGTTCTAGTACCTCCTTACATGCTTCTGTGTGTCAGTATTGGCCTTGAATTGGTACACATGCGGCATCCTGAATTTTTTCAAAAAATGGGTCTGCCTTATAGAATCAGCAAACGACTTTTCAAATTTCTAATCAGTGAATATCCCAAGTTCTACCTTTGCTCAAGGTCCTCTATTCTTTTCAGGAGGACCTCTCGCTCCCCTTCCGACTCTTCATGCTCATCAAACTTTTGGCGGATTGTGAGCCTGAACTGGTCCTTAGGAATTTGCTTTCTGATTTAGGCACCGAAGGAATCACATCTGGCAACGGGGGCTGGCTCCATGTACCTTCTAGAGGCCGTTTCATTTTTACTTTAATTCGAGCGGGACCTTTTCCCCTGACCATCGTACCAATCTACCTTCTAGTGGTGAGTTTTTATTCTATCATACCTCTTTATGTCTTACCATGAACTGGACTCCCTATGTCCCCCAGCTTTCTAGTCTTCTTAGCAGTCGCTTCTTCTGTGGGAACGTTCCCTTTTTTCATG